>OZ007556.1:25082302-26337674 GCA_963931855.1 Philhelius festivus | reverse complement strand
AAGTGGTATTCTGGACGAAGGCTATCATATATTCGGTCGACACTTTCCGAAAGACTCATACGGGGGTGCTGGTGTATAAGGTATTGAGTTGCCTGTATAAACTCTTTAGCTTTCTCTCGGGTACCTTGTTTTCTACGCATAATCTCGTCCTCTAATTTATAAACGAAGCGGACTGGCAGGTAATGCTCCAAGAAACATGTGCGGAAGTCTCGCCATGTTCTGAGTCTATCTCGATTTATCCTGAACCACTCTAATGCCGTTCCTCTTAGAATTTCAGGAAGAGCTTTTATCAGGTCGTCTGGGCGGATATCGTAGCACTCGGTCAGTTCCTCAACCCTCTCCATGAATGCTAACGCGTTTCCTGAAGAATCAAATTTCAACCCCCACTTCCTTACCGTATTCATGACCTCGGCATCGTGACTGGGAGTGAGTCTGGCTACGGGTACACCCGAAGTTTGAATTACAGGCTGTCGACTGTGGACGGTAATAGCATCTGGGCTAGCGGTGGGGTGTGGCTCGGGCGGCTTAGAGTATATTTGGCTAGGGCCGGCCATGTTTGGAGCAGGACGAGGTGGGACTTGGAAAAAGATCTCCGTGTAGTTAGGAGATTTCGGTATGTCAATATCTTCGGTCTTTTTCGAACTATATGTTGCTGGAACTGTGTTGTCCTCCTCTTTGTATTCTCGGTCGGTAGTGGTTTTTACGATTTCCTCGCATAAGTTTTGGGTGGACTTCCTCTGTCTGGCTTCTTTAATATAAGCGCTGAAGCGGGCTCTTAACGCGGTGATTGAACCATCTGTTTCTATTCCTAGCTGGCTCATTCGCTCCATTAACTCTTGTTTCCTTAAGAGATATATGGCTCCTAGGCTAGCGAAACAATCGAATTCCTCTTCGTTATCAGACATCTTGAACTGGTTCTTATCGGGCGGCGGCGGCGGTTGTATGTTATAGTTTGAGTTTTTCAGATTTTGTTCCTTACGGGGTTGGACCTTATAGGTCCCTGCTCGGGCGCCAATTTGTGATGTGCTTTTTGCTTTCCAGCCGAGGTTTTGCTCGTCGGTCTTGCCAGGGTCGTCCTGAAGAAAACACGAAACTCCAGATTTAAAGGTCTTCAAACCTTATTACAAAATCTTTATTGGAAATAACTCTTAAATCTATAACATACAATAATCTGCCACTAATATTTCACTTAATTCAGGAACTGGAACGGTTCACGGGCATCAATCCTTCTGGCTTCTAGTCTAGCTGCTCTGCATCAGTTATACTGTTAATGTTCTGGATCTGGTACTTGATTACGGATATTCTGGCTTCTGGTAATTCGGCTACAAACGGGCCCTTTCATTCGGATATCTGGTTCTTGACGGGATCCCTAGGTATAAGGCCCCTGGTGGCACTAAACAGCAGGCTAAACGCTCTGGTAGATCAGCAGGTTCAAGGCCCCTGGTGGCACTAAACAGCAGGCTAAACGCTCTGGTAGATCAGCAGGTTCGAGGCCCCTGGTGGCACTAAACAGCAGGCTAAACGCGCTGGTAGATCTGCAGGTTCAAGGCCCCTGGTGGCACTAAACGGCAGGCTAAACGCTCTGGTAGATCAGCAGGTTCAAGGCCCCTGGTGGCACTAAACAGCAGGCTAAACGCTCTGGTAGATCAGCAGGTTCAAGGCCCCTGGTGGCACTAAACAGCAGGCTAAACGCTCTGGTAGATCTGCAGGTTCAAGGCCCCTGGTGGCACTAAACAGCAGGCTAAACGCTCTGGTAGATCTGCAGGTTCAAGGCCCCTGGTGGCACTAAACAGCAGGCTAAACGCTCTGGTAGATCGGCAGGTTCAAGGCCCCTGGTGGCACTAAACAGCAGGCTAAACGCTCTGGTAGATCTGCAGGTTCAAGGCCCCTGGTGGCACTAAACAGCAGGCTAAACGCTCTGGTAGATCTGCAGGTTCAAGGCCCCTGGTGGCACTAAACAGCAGGCTAAACGCTCTGGTAGATCAGCAGGTTCAAGGCCCCTGGTGGCACTAAACAGCAGGCTAAACGCTCTGGTAGATCTGCAGGTTCAAGGCCCCTGGTGGCACTAAACAGCAGGCTAAACGCTCTGGTAGATCTGCAGGTTCAAGGCCCCTGGTGGCACTAAACAGCAGGCTAAACGCTCTGGTAGATCTGCAGGTTCAAGGCCCCTGGTGGCACTAAACAGCAGGCTAAACGCTCTGGTAGATCGGCAGGTTCAAGGCCCCTGGTGGCACTAAACAGCAGGCTAAACGCTCTGGTAGATCGGCAGGTTCAAGGCCCCTGGTGGCACTAAACAGCAGGCTAAACGCTCTGGTAGATCTGCAGGTTCAAGGCCCCTGGTGGCACTAAACAGCAGGCTAAACGCTCTGGTAGATCAGCAGGTTCAAGGCCCCTGGTGGCACTAAACAGCAGGCTAAACGCTCTGGTAGATCAGCAGGTTCAAGGCCCCTGGTGGCACTAAACAGCAGGCTAAACGCTCTGGTAGATCAGCAGGTTCAAGGCCCCTGGTGGCACTAAACAGCAGGCTAAACGCTCTGGTAGATCTGCAGGTTCAAGGCCCCTGGTGGCACTAAACAGCAGGCTAAACGCTCTGGTAGATCAGCAGGTTCAAGGCCCCTGGTGGCACTAAACAGCAGGCTAAACGCTCTGGTAGATCAGCAGGTTCAAGGCCCCTGGTGGCACTAAACAGCAGGCTAAACGCTCTGGTAGATCAGCAGGTTCAAGGCCCCTGGTGGCACTAAACAGCAGGCTAAACGCTCTGGTAGATCAGCAGGTTCGAGGCCCCTGGTGGCACTAAACAGCAGGCTAAACGCTCTGGTAGATCGGCAGGTTCAAGGCCCCTGGTGGCACTAAACAGCAGGCTAAACGCTCTGGTAGATCAGCAGGTTCGAGGCCCCTGGTGGCACTAAACAGCAGGCTAAACGCTCTGGTAGATCAGCAGGTTCAAGGCCCCTGGTGGCACTAAACAGCAGGCTAAACGCTCTGGTAGATCAGCAGGTTCAAGGCCCCTGGTGGCACTAAACAGCAGGCTAAACGCTCTGGTAGATCAGCAGGTTCAAGGCCCCTGGTGGCACTAAACAGCAGGCTAAACGCTCTGGTAGATCGGCAGGTTCAAGGCCCCTGGTGGCACTAAACAGCAGGCTAAACGCTCTGGTAGATCTGCAGGTACCGAAGCCCCTGGTGGCAATTAGGACAATAAACTTCGAATTAAGACCCCTTACCGCTGGTGGGGGGAAGCCTTAATAAGAAATAGCTGGACAATCTCACCTACCTAACTTGCTAAATGACCAACTCGTCTATACTTCTTGTCTACGACTGGATTTCGAAAGATTGATCAAATCAATTTACTGTGCCGCCTGACTGTGCGTATGAGCGAAGAGGTGATTTTCGTTCACCCGAGTAGGTCCTCTTGATAGTTTTTCAGTAGAAACTGAATGTGAACTGTATGGGTGGCGAACGAAAAATATTATTGTTTGATTTTTGCGTGACGTCATATGCATCTGGTGTGTGTGAATCGTATTCGGGCGAAGTGTAACTCTTATTATAATTCTCGGTGTTAATACAGAAGTAGTATAAAGTGGAGCAGCATGGAACGCTTCGTTACAAAACAAATAATTTTCATGTTATACACCTGAACAATTTTTTTTATATTGAATTTACATAATATTTATTTATTACCTATTGAATCAACATTATACAGGGTGATTGGCATAAGGTGTGACAAAAAGCTAGGGCGTGTAGGTTGGACTTAGACAAGAAAAAAATCGTTTGGGAGGGGGGGGTCTATTTCCCCCCGTTTAGGCGGGAGGGGCAATTTAAGAAAAAAATCACTTAAAACAGAAAAAAAATTATTAAAAAATAACGGTGACACCTACAGAGTAATGCTATAGCATTTTGAAAAGCCAGAAATACATTCTTTAATTTTGTTTTTAAATAAAGTTGTTCGAGTGAATAGTTTTTGAAAAATTAATTTTCAAAATCAAAATTTTGAAAAAAAAAATGGAAAAATTTTTTTTAAACAATTTTTTTTTCAAAATTTTACGTAATTAAGTATTATTTTTTTATTCAATATTCAATGCTCTTATTAATTTTTGATCAAACACAAAAAACCGGATGTCAAAATGTTTTGTAGTTTTTGAGAAAATCAAAAATAACAAAAACTACTTTTGTTCTAAGAAAAGCCTTTTATTTTAGTTTTTACGTTTTTGGATTCTTATGTAGGTGAATTTACGATTGAAAGGATTAACTTTCTTTTTACTATTCTTTTAATTATCGTCTTATAAGCATACAATAATGTGACAAAGTACTGGATTAACCATATTTCACACATTTTTTCATTGAGAACACCTGCGTGAGAGCATTGGTTTAAAAATGACCTGCCACTTTTTTATTATGGTGGGGTCGGCTTGGCTTAGGTGCATTTACAAAAGAAAGGATTAACTTTTTTTGTAAAATTTTTTTATTATCAGTCTTATAAGCATACAATAAAGTGACAAAGTACTGGATTAACAAATTTTTCATTGAGAACACCTGCGTGAGAGCATTGGATTAATATTAACCTGCGAATGTTTTTTAAATAATTTTTTGTAATAAGCTTTAGTTAAAAAATAGTTAAAAATTTAAATAAACAGTAATTTTGTATTTTATCTAAATATGCATGTATTTCTTATTTTAATTGATTTCAAGATTCAGGAACATTCTTGTTCTTATTTCGCAATTGCACTTTTCTGTCACTAGTTAGGGCGTGTAACGTTGCATTATTTAAACAACATTCGCAGGTCAATATTAATCCAATGCTCTCACGCAGGTGTTCTCAATGAAAAAATGTGTGAAATATGGTTAATCCAGTACTTTGTCACATTATTGTATGTTTATAAGACGATAATTAAAAAAATAGTAAAAAGAAAGTTAATCTTTTCTATCGTAAATTCACCTAAGAATCCAAAGACGTATAAAAACTAAAATAAAAGGCTTTTCTTAGAACAAAAGTAGTTTTTGTTATTTTTGATTTTCGCAAAAACTACAAAACAGTTTGACATCCGGTTTTTTGTGTTTGATCAAAAATTAATAAGAGCATTGAATATTGAATACAAAAATAATACTTAATTACGTAAAATTTTGAAAAAAAATTGTTTAAAAAAAATTTTTCCATTTTTTTTTTCAAAATTTTGATTTTGAAAATTAATTTTTCAAAAACTATTCACTCGAACAACTTTATTTAAATACAAAATTAAAGAATGTATTTCTGGCTTTTCAAAATGCTATAGCATTACTCTGTAGGTATCACCGTTATTTTTTAAAATTTTTTTTTCTGTTTTAAGTGATTTTTTTCTTAAATTGCCCCTCCCGCCTAAACGGGGGGAAATAGACCCCCCCCTCCCATACGATTTTTTTCTTGTCTAAGTCCAACCTACACGCCCTAGCTTTTTGTCACACCTTATGCCAATCACCCTGTATAAAACAAACATCCGTTAATAAAATAAATGATTGCTTCTAACAAAATTAAATTGAATATCCACAAAAAACTTTGTTTTTTTTGTTTCAGTCCAGCCAGTCCTTGAATATCCCCAAAAAACTTTTTTGTTTTGTTTCAGTCCAGCCAGTCCTGAGAAATTCAGAAATTCTTTAACTTATTTTACGCACCTGCAGCTATTGAATCCATTTTATTGCAATAGATTTGCTTGGAAATAAAAACTCTTACACGTGTTTTGATGGAAGTGTCCATTAGCCTATCTGAACGACTCGTGACTACGTTAACTTAGCAGCCACATTCAGGCTAAGATTATGGGGGGGATTTGCGGCAAGAGATTCTACTACGAACATTTTTCGTCTCCTGATGACAAAAAACCCCATCGGCCGCACTGTGTATAGGCCAAAACGTCAAATAATTGGAAAAAATGTCGGTGTTTTTTTTGGAAATATTTAATTGCTTTTACCTTAGGAGTAAAGGAGGAGGAAGCTATTTTGATTAAACTCTTTGATAGTTTGTATCGTTTATCAAATAATTTGTTAACTATACACAAAATTACCTCAAATTCACATTAAAATACAATTAATATTTTCTCTTTCCGTTATTTTTTATTCTTATACATAGAACCATATGCATTTACCATTACCATTTTAAGTCTTGATAAATTATCTTCCCATTGATGTAAGTAGAACAAGTTGGCCTTTCTTGGTTCACCCTGCATCGTGGTTTGTAAATCAACGTGGAATCATATTGAATCAATTTGAATTCCTTTCAAAACAAAATGAGATCTCTATCATTCAAAAGGAAATCGTGTAGAAGTATTATTGTTTCTAGTTGAATTCTACAAAACTTGAAAGATCCCGTTATTACTTCCAAGCTAACAAATATTTTGGTCTGAAGCCTTTTTGAAGCTCTTTTTCGGCCAAGGCTAATTGCTACATCGTCGCTGTAGATCGAATACCTCGTAACCCAGAAAAAGTCGATTTTTCGGTAATGATGCAATTATATTGTGAAAAAAATTTCGGATCTAATGAAAAATATCCTGTGAACCTAAAAACTATAATTGCAGAGCCACGCGCATAATTAACAACACGTCTCCCATTGCCTCTCATTGATATAGTACCTAATAAGTTTTTTGTCTCTCCTGAAAAATCGACTTTTCTGGGTTACTGGGATCTACAGGGACGATATGTTTGATGCTATTTCAGAGTGTAGAATTTAAACATATGTATATGAATTTAAGTTCAAAAATCATTTTATTATTAAAGTAATTTTTTATAGGTTAGATAATAAATTTCTTTAAAAATTTTCAAGAACAAAATTTGGGATGTTTATTTTAAGTATTTAGTAGTATATATTTAGGGAAATAATTTAAAAAAAATAATTGTTCACACGGTTTTAAGGTTTTGATTTTTCATACAAAAACATTTAAAAAAAAAAACCGAAAAATTTTTGTTTGAATATTTTTATATACAATATTTTTTTAAACTTAAGGGGGCTTCTGCTTAAGAATTTTAGTTGAAATTATTAGAGCTATTAATGAGAAAGTCGAAAATAAAAAAAACAGTTCTATTACAGGTAGGTACCTAAAACTTAAGTTTAAAAAAATTTTGTATATAAAAATATTCAAACAAATATTTTTCGGTTTTTTTTTTTAAATGTTTTTGTACATTGTACATACTATATCGCAAGTAAAAAACTTAATTTAATTTAGAAAATTTTCCGAAAAGGATCTCTATAGACCAATATATTTCTTGTAGAACAAGTTGTTCTCTCACAGACTTAAAAATGCAAAAACGAGAAACAAGAGCTGTCAAAATACAAATTAGCTGATGGCAGTTTGGCGAAAATTGGAATTTCAAGAAAATTTGCCAAATTTTTACCATCAATTCTGATGTAAATAAATATATTTTGACGTAAAATTTGTTGTTTATTTGATTCATTAAATGGTTACTGACCCAAAATGCCAAAATATACTTTAGCGAAATGGGAAAACCTCTGAAAATTCTTGAAATCACTTGATGAAACTTCTGCCTCGCGTGAGTTCGTTGTAAAATATGAGTTATGTAAAAATAAAAACCTGAGCAGCTCCGAGTAAAATGAAAGGTAATTTTGCAATCTTTTAAGCAAAGGTAAAAATTTTGCCTAAGCTTTTTGATAGTTTTTTTTTGTTTTATATATATTTAATGGATGGATTATTTCAAATTCAAATTTATTTCTTCTTCAGTGAAATCATGTAACATGGTAGAATATTTTGTACATATAGAGATTAGAATACAATGATTCTTAGCAAATAAAGATTGTATAATATGGAAAGTTTTTGTGAAAGTGGAGATTAGTATGAGAAAAATTGTGAGAAAAAAAACTCAATAGTAGTGATGGATTATATTTTTTTGTCACCAATAAAAAGCTTAATAAGTCACCTGTATAATTTTGTATCGTTTAATAAATAATTTGTTAACCATACACAAAATTAACTCAAATTCACATTAAAATTTATTATTTCCTCTTTCCGTTATTTCCACTAATTCTTATAGAACCATATGCATTTTCAATACCGTTTTAAGTCTTGATAAATTTTATCTTCCCATTGATGTAAGTATAACAAGTTGGCCTTTCTTGGTTCACCCTGTATCGTGGTTTGTAAATCAACGTGGAATCATATTGAATCAATTTGAATTCCTTTCAAAACAAAATGAAATCTCTATCATTCAAAAGGAAATCGTGTAGAAGTATTATTGTTTCTAGTTGAATTCTACAAAACTTGAAAGATCCCGTTATTACTTCCAAGCTAACGAATATTTTGGTTCGAAAAAAGTTAAATCATTTTCGTTTTGGTCGCGACGCAAGTAACATCATTTTATGAGTTTCATGTAAAGTGGAAAAAAAATTTGTTAATGGCTGAGATAGTTTAAATAAGTGATATAAGAAGAAGAAGTTAAGACGAAAAATATAAAAAAAAAATGTATAGCTTTGTTTTAGTGATATATGTGATATAAGTGAAGCCCAGTGCATCGATTTTTCTACTGATCACGAGGGTAACATTGTGCTAAATATTCCGGACAGCAACAAACAAAAATTGGGTGACTTTTTACTAAAATTTAACCTAACTGAAGCAAAAAAATTCCTAATTGGTGAGTATTTGCGACCATTTACATATTTGTTTTCCAACTCGCAGTCTCAAACCTAGACTTACCGCATTTAACGGGCAGGGAATGGGGATAAACTATATATTTGGGATTGTCCGGTTTGACCGAAAAAACTTAATTGTGTTGCTTTTGTGAATGGCTGTTTGGCAGTGGCAGTCATCATTTAGAAGTTGTTGCGCATTGTATTTTTTGTTTTTGCAATCCCCTGCTGAATAATTTGGTCGCAAAGGATCAAACATATCTTTTTGTCATCCTAGAGATTTGTTCTTACAAGCAGCAATATAAATTTTTCATCTTCCAAGGACGAACTAGTCCAAGGTCTCAAATTTCTTTTGGTTCGTCCTCCAAAGATTTTTTTATTAAAATGTATAAGTGTTATTGCTGCTAGTAAGAAAATATCTCTTTAATGACAAAAATATAATGTGTTATATATATATTATATTTATTCTCTATAGGCCAAATTCTTCAGCCGGGAGTAGAAAAAACACCCATAAAGCAGAATTCAAGCAAAATTCTTGGCCCGTAATTGAATAGGTTTAACATTTTTCAATTTTAAGCTTTTACTGTAGAGGTTATTTTATTAATGAAATATTTGTTACAGTTGAAGATAAGTTTCGGGATAATTCAGAGAACTCAGATTGGGATTCAAAAAATTTTCAGTCATCCGAATTAAGAAATGACAGCATAGTTTACGATCACTTTCAAGAAAATCATGATATTTTCATGAAATTCGTGAAAATGATAGATAAACTTCAAATAATTCTGAGTTTTAGGAATTCATTTGGCTAGAATTGAAATTCAAAACCATGTAAATCATCCAAATAAAGCCTGCAATTATGAACTGGGTGTTTTCTTGAATTCCATATGAAAATTGAAATTTTTGACCGAACTGAAAACGGACCTTAGAATTACTTAGAAGATTTAAATTAAAACTAAGAAACGTTTGAATCATACAAATCGTTCAAGAAGACTCCAACTGGGAGCTTCGTATCGATTTACATTTCATGTAAAATTCATATGGAATTCAAAAATCGATACTTATACGAAGGTCCCAATTAGAAACTACGTAAATTATCATGGGAATCAAAAAATGTGAATGCAAGTTTTTAGCGAATTAACAATCAAATAAGAATATGTAACGTTTATCTCCGTAGGCCGTAGGAAGAAAGGAGTTGATCCATTTCGCACTTTAATGACTTTGACACCAAGGCCAACGGATATAAATGTTCTGATTACCGAAAAAAGATAATAATTTTTTTTACGGTTTCTGTTGTAGAAGCTGAAATAGATTATGAAATCTTAAGATTTCAGTCGAAGGAGGATATACAAAAAGCTATAAAACCAATCGGGATGCGGGCTCGTTTTCGGGAAACTCTTTTTCATTGGATGAAAACTGAAGTATATTAACTTGTATATTTTCTTAATAATAGTAGTAATTTATGGTTTATTTATTTTTAAGTTTGGAGATGACGACGATACCTTATCACAATCAATTGCCAACAAAGTAGTTTCTTGGCTAGGAAGCCAATCCAGTATAGCCTCGAAAACGTCAACTTAAATGTCAAGTCCGAAAGTCGGGAGCTCAAAGTTGTCTAAGGTAAACATTGGTAATTATACGTCATTAAGTATTTTCTTACATTTTTGTTTTATTTACAAAAAACTCAGAAACTGAAACTTACTTTACCAGAGAGTTTCAAGGCGCTCAAAAATTTCCCTATGATTTTGGATGAACTAAGGGAGCTTTTTCCAGCTGAAACTTAGGTAAGCATTTTCTATCTTATAAAATTCTAATGTTATATTATAAATATGTTTTTAATACCTAAGCACTAAATCCTTGAGTATTAAAATTGTTTTAAGATTAAAGATTTTTCTAAAAGCTTCAATACAAAATTTGATTTTTTTTTTAATTTCAGGAATATTATTTCAGCCCGCGTGAGGCAACAATCGAGGGGGAACAACAAGACAAAAAGAACTCAAATCCTCAGCAACGAATTTGGATTTTTTATGTAAATGGCCTTTATATTCAAATCAAAAAGTAACCAACTGGTACGTGAACTGAAAATAGTTTTCTATTTTTTTAATATTATTCACTTAAAAAAAAAACTTAAAATAAACTGCACTTCATTTTATTTAGATTTTGATAAGAAAAGAAAAAATTAATGTAACAAATTTGTAACAGTATTTAAAACAATTATTAACAATTATTAAAATAAAACATGAAATTAAACACTGATTTTAAATTGCTTTTCTTTTTTGCCAAGGAAAATAAATTTTTTTGCATGATTAAAATGATGATCATGGTAATTCAACATGAAGATAATCGCGATTCAATATGATGATCATCGTGAACCAACATGATGATCGTGGTGATTCCATTTGATGGTCATCGTGATTCAACATAATTTTCGTCGTGATTTAACATGTTGATCATGTCGATTCATAATGATGATCATCGTGATTCAAAATGATGATTATGGTAATTTAACATGATGATCATCGTGATTCAACATGACGACCATGGTAAATCAATATGATGATCATAGTGATTTAACATGATGTTAGTAATGATTTAACATGATTATAATGGTGATTTGACATGATGATCGAAGTGATTTAATATAGTGACCATGGTAATTCAATATGATTATCATCATGATTCAACATGATGATCGTTGAAATTCAACCTGAAATCATAGTGATTCAGCATTCATTTGGTATGAAATTCATTTTAATTTGCAGGTTTTTTCTACTTATTTCAAAATGAAAACATATTGATTTAACAATAAAAACGTTCTCATTTTAACATGATCTAATATTAATTTCCCTTATACAAAAATCATGTTAAAATAATACGAATGCTCGATGAAGCAAAAACATTGGCAAAATATGTTGAATCAACATTGTTTTTGTTGATTTTACCTTGTTTTTTTCTGTGTGCTCGAGTGATTAGCTTTTCTTTTGAGAAAGTTTATACTTTGGCTTAGGATTAAATTTTGACTTTTTAGTGGAAAAGATCTTTCTATATAGGTTTAATGTTACATATTTTTTCTTGTGATACATTGTACATAAAAACATGCACGAGTGCAAAGTATTTTTGAATTTAAATTGCCTGCCTCGACTTCTTACTGTGGCACGGATCCAAGTGGCTCAGTTTTCAATGAAACATCCGCATAGATGCGGCTGAATTTTTGCGATTGCTTGTGTTATGTTCAGCATAAGGACATCTGTTGATTGTAATTTATTCGTATAGAACTGAGACTTGTAACGAAGCGTTCCATGCTTCCACCAAAATTAATAATAAATCGGCCGACGACACCATACCACGCAGCAGCTACCAATGACACCAGTCACCTCGGCAAGATAAGGGATTTTATACCATGCCTTAATATAATATACAGTCACTATAAGATCATGACGTCACAGCCGGTAGAACATATTTTGGGATTTGCATTCGACCAGTGTATAGTTCACACACAGTTTATACAAAAAATATAACAAGAGGACCTCCTTTTGGGAAGGAAAGTCACTTGTTTGCTATGGTCGAAGCTGACGAGCTCGATTTTAGTTTACAAGGCAACTGAAATTGTCCAGCTATTTCGTTCCACCTGTTTGGTTCGAAGAATAATAATTGCCACCAAGGGCTTTGGTACCTGCTGATCTGTCGGTGTTTATACATTGGCTGTGCCTACCAGGGGCCCTAAACCTTCTGATCTAGTGCCTACCAGGGGCCTTAAGCCTGCCGATCTAGTGCCTACCAAGGGCCTTAAACCTGCTGATCTTGTAAGCGCCAAGAGCGTAGACCGTACTTGTAAAAAAGTAACCCGATACCGAATACCAGTTAATGAAGAAACCAGATGCCAGAATAGAGCTTTCTAAAGGAAACAAACAGGATCACGATACCAGGAGAATAACCGATGTTTACCAGATACACCATGCAAGGTGTAAATTAATTGAAGTCAAGAATGTTTTAGTTGTTATATGAATTTAAGTTTTGTTTTCAATAAAGATTTTGTTTAAGGTTTTAAAGACCTTCCAACTGAAGTTTCTTTCGTGTTTTCTTCAGAGCGACCCTGGAAATCCGGCGAGCAAAAACTCAGACTTCAGGGAACCACACAAGGAGAAGTCTAGCGGGTTTAAATCGTATGGCCTTGGTGACCAATTCCCGTGACATCTGAGAGATAAGCCTACGCTCAAATCGTTCATGCAGATTGTCAATCGTCGCATCCGCTATGTGGTACATAGCGCCGCACAGTGGTCTGAAAGCGGAAAAAAGTCCTTGGAAAAAGTCATATCTAACATTTTTAGCTTTATCCTTAAGTACTCTTAGATAAACCGAATGTAGGATTTCAAAGTATTTTTTGACATATACATACCTATATTAATTGTTCTGATTTACAAGCCCTCAAAGTCGCGAATCATATTTTGAACAAATTTTTAGATGTGTTTCTCTGAAGTGCATTTAAATAAATTCTGTAACTTCTTATATAATTTTATCAGTCTTTCGATAGTCGTTGTGGAGTGCATACGCATCGAGAGCTTTTGTTTCTTTTACAAACTTAAAGTTTTCTTAATGCTTTGCGGAATTTGTAAATCTGAAATCGATAGAAAAGATCTCAAAGTGAAATGCAATGCTTGCATTACTGCTAGGATTACTGCCGCAGAGATTGGAAAAAAGAAAGGTAAAGGAGATGTCAATCGTGTACCAGCCCACGGAGAGAGTCTTTATCTAAACAATCACCAGCGGTTAAAGCATTTTGTCCACCACCTGCCGGCTCAAAACATCAACCACCACCACCAACAAAGTCCCTTCAACAATTTTCTTCACCTTTCAACCAAAACAAATCAAGCTCTATCTCAGCATCTGCTTTCGAAACTCAAATTGGTGATGTATCAACAATTACATTAGAGATGATCTATGCTAAGTTAACAGCTTTATTTTTGAAGAGATAACTTCGAGAGAAATCTATAATGTAATTTTGGGCTTAAGAAATAAAAAATCTTGCACTACTGATGGTGTACCAAGCGTTTTTTTGAAATATATTGCCTTCTATGTAGTAGACGTCTTGTGTTTCTTATTCAACCAGAGTATTTATAAATTTTTATCAATTGGATAACATTCTCGTTGCTCCACACTTTTCGCGACATTTTATATTTATATTAATAACCACACACGCACTTTCTACCTATGTAAATGCTTGGGAAACAAATAAACACTTGATAAACATTTCATGTTTCGCGAGCGTCCAGACCAAAGAAAACATTTCAGAAACATTTAAGAAACATTTCAGAAGCATTTCAAAAATGTTTCTCTGTTTCTGAAATGTTTCAAAAATGTTTCTTTGGTCTGGACACACCTTTAGGATATAATGGTTTGCATACCCATGATTTAAGTCTCTGGCATATCATTTGGGCTTTTGTGGCTTTCCCGAAACACGGTATATTCTACGTGTTTATTCCAGAGGAGTTCACTATCTTGTATGATTCCTAGATATTTTACTTCTTTCTCTCTGACTAGTTCTTCGCCAGCAAACCGAATAGGTTTCATGAGTGGCAGGAGTCTTTTCTTCGTGAATGGTATAATAGTCTTCTTTTAAGGGTTGATTGATAATCCTGCAGATAGACATCATTTGCTTGTAAAAGTTATTCATCTCTGGATCATACCACAAACTTCCCTAGTGCTGTAAGAACGATACCATCATAACGTATGCCTTGAGGGTAGAGACCTTCTAGTACTTCATCCACTAATAGACTCCACAGCAAGGGTTAAAGGTCCTCCTTGCTGACAGTCGTGCTATTGCCTCTGCTGTTCTAGTTCCATCATTTCACCAATCCATCTAGCCCCACACTTCCTTTGTAGGACTTTATTTACTGCGACATGAGAGGTATTATCAAAGGCTCCCTCCATATCTAGGAAAGCACACAAGGTTGTTTCCTTAGTATCTATAACATTTTGTAAGGTATAAGTGAGTTAAAACAGGGCGGTTTCTTTAGATCTACCCGCCATGTAGGCATATTTGCTAACATTTTTACTTAAACTTCTAATCATATGAAGTTGTTAACCATTTACATATATCGACTTATCGACTTGAAAGGCCTTGGATGGGTATTTTATCGTTTTTCCCAATTTAGCTCTTCTTCATAGACTTTGTATATACCCAAGGGCAATACTACTATGGAGTATGTAAAAGAGATGAGGACTGGGAAGATACCATCTACATCTCTTGATTTAAAAGGTTGAAAAGTGCTTATCTCGAAATCTATCATTTTACTCGAACAGATGGTTTCAGCTATCCTCGAGTCGTCTCTATTTGGTTTTAGAGGTATTGTCTCTATAGAGTCTCCTGTCAAAGGTTTACTGCCTGGAAAATGCGTTTTAAGCAGCAAAGAGGACCTCTGGTCTTCACTATCTGTAAAACTTTCATCATTGTGCCGAAGTGCTAAGTGTATTCTCTTTTGCAAGAACTTTGGGTAGTCTTGTCGCGGCAAGGATTCAGGAAATACTCTCACAGAAGCATTTGAAACTATTCCTTATGGCTTTCCTTTTCTCCTTGTTTAGTTAAGTCACCTTTGTGGAGTAATCACGCTATATCCATATTCTTTTAGACCCATTAGAGTATTTAATTTAATAACTCGTTCGAACTTCATTTTTCAACAAAGAATTCAAAGGACTAACGACCCTCGCTAACTGGTTACAAGGCTATCCACACTATATCCTGAACACCCTGTCCACCTTTCGGCCATGTTTAATTGCGTGTTTTTGTATGCCCCATCAGACACATTAATTTTGTGTTTACAAATAATGTATTCCCGATTCGGCTTTGGTCGTTTTGGGTTCTTTGTATCGAAACAAAGTCTAGTTGGGTTTTGGAATTTTTAATTAAAAACTCGCTCCATTTATACGATGACAGCGTATTGAAGTAAACTGGCAGGCAGTGATTGTTTGACATGTCACAGCTTCTATGCTAGAGACAAGGGGAGAAACCAATGGCGTTAGTGATGTGGAAAAAAGGTATTTTATTTGAATTGAACCCAAATAGAAGAAACCAAGGACTCACCACACGCCATTCACTAGAATTTAGACTTTCATCGTTTTTGTTCATTGACCTATTTAGACTGTTGATTAAACAAAATTCTCTTTACAACACTACGTGACTTTCGTCATGTTGAAAAACTGACCAATAATGACTTTGAATTCTGTGATCTGTCTAAGCTGGATGAGAAACGTTCCAAAAAGGCCATAAGCAATGAAATTCATATCTGTAGACATCATTAAGATTCTAATATAAATACTATTCAACAAAGAAGTCTTTGAACGATGTACAACCCTTCCCTAATGCCGCCATATTCTGCCATAAAAATGTTATTCCATGAACGAAATCACCCTATTTCTTCCAAATCATGGCTAAGAGCATCGTATTACTTGTCAACTTTTCAAAACTTAGATGGGATATTATGGTGACGCGACAAATGATATTACCCATGACCGACAATATTTTGACCTACATATGAATATGCTAAGTCCTGATGGTGTTTTGCTAGGGTTTGCTGTGGCATTGTTGTTGCATGAAAGTTCCATTCTCTGTAAGTGCGATAACACCAGAAGCATCCCGGATGGAAGGATATTATTTCAGTAGTTTGCAGATGTACATTTTGTTATGTAAATGTTATGTGTTATGATTTTGTAAAGGGGATATCCTTAAGAATAGCGAAGGAAAAGATATAGAGTTTGTAAATTATTATTTTTTTTTTAAGACTTCAAGCTAATATGAAAATGATGAGATATCTACATATGTTTGTACCAACGCATTTAAATTTTATGATGTTAAATATGGTCTCGACATGAATTCTTATATATTTTCAAGGACATATCATCATAAATGTTTTCAAAGTCCTTGTATTAAGAACCAAATAGATCGGGATTTCGATAAGACTTACAAACCATAATGACAATATGAGAAGAGATATAAACTTCAAGTGGAACTTACTTTAAGTCACAAACTTAGATTGAACTGTTAAAAATGTCCGTGGCCAAACTTTATTTTAAATTTTATTGTAGATGTTTTGCGAGAGTTGAAATATTCCAAAATGCATTAAAGTAACCACTCTGAGGTCGTATTATCATTTTAATGCACACAAAGTGTAAATGGAGCTTTGAAATGGCAAGGATTTCTGTTGATAGTCGTGTAGAGCACGTTTGTTTAATTGAATTTTATTTCGTTCTTTAACTGGATTGAATGGCTGGCTATCCGAAAAATTTTTATCGAACGTGACAAGGTTAGTTATTATTATTATCAATATATGATGTGACATTTTAAAGATTTTAAATTTTATTATAAAATTTTGATTTATAATACAAATTGGGAAAACCCACAGTAAAATAATAATAAATAAAGTTTTTAAGTTTCAATACATACTGTTGTGAACAGAGCTTTATACTACTACAGCGCCATCTGTTGGAAAACTGCATATCTAATTTATGGAAGAAACAAAAAGCTCTTTTCCAATGTCAAATGTATTTCCCCTTATTCCAAACATCTAGAACATTCCAAGACAAGAACTTTCGAGAACAACTAATTTGAGTATATAAGGGAGTGTTCACGGTGAGCGAGACACAGTTGATTTTTGATTACGGAAGTGCGCAAAACTCTGCTTATTGGATTGTGTAAAGTGTAAAACAAGTGTGATTTTAAATTGGATAAAGTATTTGAGTTGATTATAAATTGAGATTTATTGTTGTGATTTGGAAAGTAAAAATAAAGAAGAGATACTAGAAAGAGTAATAAGTTTTATTTAACGAACCTTGGGAAAATATTACAATACATATAATACACAACAATTCTTCGTGACTGTGTTATTCCGGTCCGACAACACCCGAAGGAAGGTGTGCCAAGATTTTTCCTGAGCAGGTCGGTCTAAATTATTTCTTCATGAACTTCAATAGTTACTATTCTTTCTCGGTAGTGACTTGGGCTCCAGTCCATAGACTCTTTTCGGGATGAGAAACTTTATACCGAATAGGAAAAAATCTATCAAACCGAAAGAGAAATCATGGTTTGACTCAAATTGTAAAGATTCAAAGAATTAAGTTTCTCTACTGAGAAAAACCAGAATAGGGTAAAGCTAGAAAGATCTGTAATGATCATATTCGACGAACAAAATTTTCGCATGACCAATAATTAAGACAAAGTGCAATACAAAGTGTGAAAGGTAGTAAACATTTTCTGGTAACTCGACGCTGCGCTGTCAGAAAGTGTCATCACTCCTTTTGTACTTAAGAGTGTAAAAGATTTTATGAGACAAATCTTCTTTCGCACTCGTTCAGTTGAAAGGGCGCTGAAAGATCTCGATATGCACAAATCCGCTGGCCCGGATAGTATCCCTCCCATTATTCTGAAGAGGTGTTCTTCAACGATGGTAAAACCATTGCGTAAGCTTTTTCATCTGTCCTACTCTACTGGTCTCTTTCCAAGTGGATGAAAAATAGCATTTGTCCAGCCTATTTATAAAAAAGTGCTTTCACCAAAACAATGCAAAAGATTGATTGATTGACGATTTATCAATGTTTCCATGACCTAGGAAAGTGAAGATGCTTGTGCAATTAGTTGGTAATTTAAGAGAGAGGATATTACACCTTTTTTAGATACGGGCTGAACAGTTCAGTTTTTCATCTATGTATGTATTCGGGAAGAGACCAGAAGAATAGAATAGATAAAAAAACCTTACGTAAAGGTTTAACCAGTGTGGAAAATCACGTCTTCACAACTTAAGGAGAAATGCAATCTGGACCAACGGATTTTTAACTTCCCATAGGGAGTTATTTCATGTTGAGATCCTAGAAAACTCTTTCAACTGCGTGAATGCGAAAGAAAACTTGTATACTTGGGCACTCTCAAGCTCTTAAGCAGGAGTTTTCCACAAAATTGTGCTGCAAGAGAGTTTGATTTTTTTTTTATAATCTACCCGCGCTCAAGGGATTATGATTACCCTATAAAATGTTTCAACACAGCGCAAGCGTGAAGTTAAGAAGAGAAAGAAGGATAGGAAAGATGTGTGGCACGATGTTCTGAGACTGAAGGTGGTTGTCTCAGATTTTTTATCTCCAGGGATAGCGGCTGAACTAAAGCGGAGAAATGCCGTGTCTTATTTCTATGTCGCTTATAATTCACATTATTTTATTTGTATTTATCCTTGATGGGCATACTAGTTTAACTCAATTACATGTTGTTAGTGTTATGCCTGAACAACATGTAATGAGTAAACCAGCAACCCATTGATGACAATTTTTAGATGGTTTTTAATGGAATTAAAACGACAAAGACGACGGCAGGGATCGACCCTGTGATCATGAGGTTGACAGGCGAGCACACAACCATCGCGCCACGGCCACCCCCTATTCTATAAAGCTTCGAGTTTAGCGTTGGGATTGATGAATTATTGGAGTTTTAATATTTTTGGCTAAAGACCAAGCATATTTGCTGCCCTTAGGACATTCATTTATTTTTCGTCTAACTTTTTTTTTTTTTTGAAAAATCTGGTTCGTTTTCTTCTGTTTTGGCTACTTAATGTGGTGTGCAATGAAAATAGCTGCTGTCTTCTTCAGGGGATCCTTTATTAAAACAATAAATCCCAAACAGGGTTTAACAAATTTGTTTGAAAAAGAAACAAAATGATTGAAATTTTAAAAAACTTACATAAAGAATAAAATAAAATAAATTATTTATCTAGTTTTACATTTAAAAAAAAAAATTTTGAAACAATAAAATTAATTAATTTTAAAATTGGGAATTTAAAATGTTGCACTTCTAATATGAAGATCAGTTTTGTTTTATTCTTAAATCTAAAATTTCGCAGTAGACTACGGAGATGTTTTGAGTGTCCTGTTTTCTATTCATATTGTTGTTGTTTTTTTTTTAAGGATTTGTAGAGTTTTTGGGGTGTACCTTTTGGCAAAATGTCTCTCCGTTTGGAGAATGTCTACCTCATCAAAATCTGGCTGATGGTTGGTTTGCGCATAATGGTTCGCCAGTGTTGTATTAACGGAACTTTTAATATTAATGTCCAATTTTGTTGCAGGAACTGCTTTCTTGTGCCTACATAGCAAAGGTGTTAAGTACGTTTCACCCCAAAAATGAAAAGGGTAGTCACCAAAATTCTGGCTGATAATGGCTACCCCTTGAGCTAATTAGAAGTTTAATACAACGCTACACAAACAAATCATTGAAACAGATCGCGTTTATAAAAGCACTAGCCGACCCGTACTCGCGTTGATTCGCAAATTGTAACTACGAATATTTTTTTTTTTTAATATTAATATTAGCATATGAAAACATTTCTCAATGGGACTGAGCATATTTTCTACAGTAATATTAATTTTAGTTTATACTTACCGTATCGAATTAGATTCTCTTTCATACTTGAAAAAAAAGAGTTTGTTCATGTTTGTGCATATTATAAATATAACAATATAGAAAATAATAAAAATTATTTCAAATAATTGGGTTGACTACTTTCTACTTTCTGAGATCATTCATTAATCTTTTTAATTTTAAGGTAATTTTTTATATAACAAATTTCCTTAAAATTGTTCGAGAACAAAATTTGGGATGCCAAATTTTAAGTATTTAGTTATATAGATTTTAGAAATAGTTTTTTTTTCGAATATTTGTATATACAATTTTATTTTAAACTTAAGGGGGCTCCTGTTGAAAATTTTTGGTTAAGATCGTTAGAGCCGTTAATGAGAAAGTCAAAAAATCAAAAAACGGTTCTATGACATGTACCGTTAACAGCATTTTGCCCCAAAATTTTGTTTGACAAAAATGTAGTCCATGTCCAATGTCCATAACATCACACAAAATTTTGTTTATCAAAATCGTTAGAGCCGTTTTCGATATAAATAAGATTATGCATTACGGGTGTATGGGGGGTACCGTTAGTTTTGGAGCTAAAAAAATTTCAATTTCTCCTCTAGAGAATCACCGAAGACCCTTAACTACCCAGATTGAAGAACATAGGCCTAGAAGCTTAGGCTGTAGGGAGAGGTACAGACATACAGACATACAGAAACATGTTTTTTGTGTACTAAATTGTCTTTAAAATTTGTATGCAAAAAATTGATATGCAAGTTGTAAGTATTCAATAAAATTAATTTTGTAACGTAATTTAAAAATTTATTCGTGTATCCGTTTTCTAGATATTGAATTTTCAAAAAAAAAATGTATTATTTTTTTAAAAATTAAAAAACTATTTTTTCGAAAAAAGTTTTAGATTATATTTTTTCGAGTGTATAGAAGCTCCCGCATAAAAATTTTGGTTAAAATCGTTAGAGCTATTGATGAGAAATTCGAAAATCAAAAAAACCGTTCTATGACAGGTACCGTTAATAACATTTCCCCCCAAATTTTTTTTTTACCAAAATGTAGTCCGTGTCCATAATATCACACCTATTTTTTTTATCATAATCGTTAGAGCCGTTTTTGAGATAAATAAGATTATGCATTACGGGTGTATGGGGGGTACCGTTAGTTTTAGAGCTAAAATTTTCAATTTCTCCCCTAGTTCCAGTGGTTTAGGCTCTAGATCGAGGTACAGCCATACAGACATACGGACATACAGCCATACAGACAGACAGATTGAATCGTCGGACCCACTTTATTCGTCTTCGCTATCATCGTAATGTCAACTTTGATCAAAATCTCGAGTTCGATTTTTTTTTTCCAAATACAGAATTTGCCCTATAGTACCTATATCGCAAGTAAAAAAGAGCCCATACTGCTCAGCGATGTGACGATAGAATTAGAGAACAAAAAACAATGTGTGTGTGTAGGTTAGTTAGATGAACTATACAATAATACAATTAATAAATAGGTAGGTAGGTAAGAGAAAAAACGTAACCATTGAATGGAACAGATATTAAGAGAGAGAGAGAGAGAGAGAGAGAGAGTATGGGAACGGCAAGAAAAGTAAAATAAAAATGTTGGAATGATAATGATATGAAACAAAGCAGCGACCTCGCGATTGTGATGAAATCTAATTCCTGGATAAAATAAATTCAAAAAGTTTATAATTTTATAATTTGTTTTTATTTATTTCTCAGGTTGTATGTGTAACTAAGAAGTGATTTTGGGCTTAAAATCTGCGCAACAATATTGACTTTATGAAGCAATGCTAATCTTTGTCGATTTTGGTATAGGCTTTAAGATATAAGTGGTTGTATAAGTCAACTAATGAAAAAAAAAATGGACAAAAAATGTAAAATTAATAATATTTAAGTTGGACAAATAATTAATGAAAAAATTATAGCCTACTTGATAGACAAATATTTAAAAGCAAAGACAACCATATCTGGAGTATTATAATTTATAAGCGACAAACATGGATCAAGTTCTATTTGGATGAGTGTGCTAAGCGAAAATTTCGGTTAAACTAAGCTAAATCTAACAATTTTTTTTCGTGGACGTTTGGTTGCTCAAGACAATAATATTTTTAAAAATGTCGCTTAGCATAATTTTACTGGCGAATAATACAAATTTCAGGGAGCAACATTATTCCAGTGAGAAAACTTGGCGGTTACTACAATTTTATTTTCTCTCTAGTTTCTTTTGCATACATGATAGGGCAGTGAAATCCAGGCCAAAATGTTGCGCTTAACTTCTAGTATAGTTCCACATCAAAAAGTCAGTTTCGAAAAAATTGTCGCTTAATACATTCTTACGGGAAGGTATCGATATAATAGTATAGATATAGATATAGATATAGATAGTTTATGTTCCAACACTGGCTGCAAATTTCAAACAAGTATTCAGATAAACGAGAAAGTTTGGAAAACCGCCCTTATTGTCACCTGTTATTCGGCCCTAGCGAGGTATAAGTTCGGAGCGGAAAATTTTCCGATTTTGTACGATTCGGAGGATTTTTGCTTCGAGGTATTCTTCCGAACAGCTGTTCGGAATTTTTCTCCGACATTATTTTAACACACCCGGTGAACTGCGTTGAAGTGCGACCAAGTGCTTTATTTTTGAATTATCTGACAGCTAAATGCAATTGTTTTTCCGATTTCGTCCGACACAAATTCTTCGCGGAACAAATTACACCAACGAATTTGTGTATTATTATTCTTTCCGATAGGATACTTCGAAAGCAATTTGAACCTCCGGGAAAGTATGCGTTGCGGACAATTTTTCGCTCCGAACAGATACCTCGCTAGGGCCGATTATGTCAAAAATCAAAAACCTTCTTTTTACCTGCTGCAACTTTTCCCAAAACAAAAAAGCCAACAACCATTTTTTTTTTAATTTAACATGTCTAAGGTATTCCAAAGTATCATAAAATTTATGGGTTTTTCCGCAAACTTTTCGTTGAGTTTTATTTTTACTACGAGTATCATTTAAAACAAATAGTATATATTTGTATGTTTATGTTTATAACGCATTTTCTGCAGAAAATTGAGCCCAAAATCAAACAATTAGCATGGGCAGGAAAAATGGAACATGCTAGAAACTAGATACCCAAGTAACATTTTTCATCTCATAAGATGCTCCAAGAGTTCAACTAGATTAGTTAAGAGGAGCTAAAAGTAATCTTAAAGAATACTACGAGATTCTTTTAAAACTGTTAAAAGCCTTAAATGGCCTAGTTATGAGAGGCTCTTCCTACTCATAGTAGCAACAGAAGTTTCTTTATGGGATTACAGATGCACGTTTATATTAAAATGGCACTTCTAAGGCTCTAATAGAGATCAGCAAAATCCTATTAGGAGAAAGCGTCTCCTCCAATAAGAGGTGATAAAAAGAGAACAGAATATTTGTTAACTTAATAAAGAATGAAACAAAATACTTTTTAAGTTTGTGTGTATACATGATTTGCTATGCCAACAAACTGTTAGGCTTGATATAGGATTTATTTTGTAAGTCTATCAACTATTATATTATAATGGCGATACATGATATTTATTATTTTGCACATACGGGAATCGAAATGTAAATGCCGTTGAAATTGTATCAACTAATTCTAACATTTTACGTCGAAAAAGCACAAAGCCCCTTCAAAATAATGTATATTTAAATTATTTTATTTATAACTTTTATCGGAAATAGGGTTACCATATATTTCTTTCGTAAGCAAATAAAATCAAAATTAACTTTGAAATTTGTTTTGTTTTTATTTAGGTCATGGGTCATTTGCTTGTGAGAGTAAATAGGAAACAGAAAAGGTCAAATTTAATATAAAATATTCCAAACTACACACTGAGAGTCTTATGCTGCATTTACAAGAGTAATAAAATCTCATATTCTCTGTAATTTTCTATTATAACTCTTGTCACAAAAAATTACTACTCGTGTAATGCAACATAAAGAATACATTTTTTTGTTAATTTTGAATGAAAAGATAGTAGTAGCAATAAAATCCCAAGATATTAGTGTATTTAGTTTAAATTGAAAAAAAGTTACACAATATATTTTATACTTTCTATGTAATCACAACAATGCTAAATGTAAACTTGAAAATGCCACCTAATAAATTTTAAGTCAGTGCTACAGCCAAGTTATTTTATCGAGATCATAATTTTTTAAGTTATGGTAACCCTCAAATGTACAGGCAACTACTTTGCTTGTGTATAGGAATATGGCTGCTGCTGACGCGACACTAACTCTTCTAGTAACATCTTTATTCTTTCTATAAGATCATAGACGCTTCTTTATGATTTATGTGTACTTACGTGCGAGTGAGACGAGAATATTTACATCATAAAACTGAACTTTGTGAATAGTTGTGCTTCTTGCATTAAGGATCTTATTAGGATCTTACTGCAAAGCTTATATTCTTTGAACTCCAAATTGTTTCTTGATATAGGAGGATTTAACCTCAAATTCTTTTAGAAATTTCAAAGTGGTATACAAATAACTTTACTCTTAAATATGACTTGTTATGGAATTATTTGGACATATTTAGAGCTCAGTTTTCAGAAAGGGATTCTTATAAGACTATAAGTTTTTATAATCTAACTACAAGAAGAGAAAATAGTTTTGCTATAAGATTTAAGTTCTTTTAAGCTGGAAAAGTGTTTAACTCTTAAAATAAAAGTGTTATGACATCCAGTTGAGTTTCATAACAAGATATTAATACTTTAGTATAGCAATGGGATATAAAAGAGTTGTATGAGAGTTTTTTTCAGATTTCAAGAGCTAAGCTCTGGAGAGTATGTTAGTTGGGTATCAAGACCAAGATGGATATGTTGGGAGATAGGCCCTTACTGTAGAACGATTTTTTTCTTAAAATATACCCAAGGATCACGCCGTTAAATATTATGCACAAATTAAGGGACACCCTGTCGATGAGACATTTAGAAAGCATTTTTCAGAATGAAAGGTAAGGAACGAATCGACGGTATTAGTAAATTGACCTGCAATATCTGGAATTAGTAAGATCATCAACTAGCTAGATAAGGTAGTTATACTCACCGAATTTTCTCTCGGGTGTTTTCTGTAGAGAAAATCGAATCCATGAGGAATACTGGGCATTTGAACCACCTACTATAGCAATTTCAGTGAGAGGGTGGTTGAAAACAATTCAGGATATAGAGTAAGAAGGAATCAATCCGTAAGAAAAAGTACGTATACGCCTGAGTGTACAAATTAAACTGTATTTACTTATTTGTTTTCATTAAATTATAGATCTTATAAGTTAGTCGAAAGAACAAACATTTTATAAAAATTCTAGCCACGGTTTTTGAGAAAAATACAATTTTTGAAAACCATTTTTAAACATTTGTATATTATTATTACACTTATTTTTAGATAAAATAAATTTTTTTCTTTTCACATCTTGTAGATTATATTAAGAAGCTTTTATTTATCAAGTTTAAGAAAATCTAGAATGGGTTTTTCGAAATATTGATTTAAAAAAAAATTAATTTGTTTTTTTTTTTCAAAGCCAAAACAATTTTCTTAAATTAAAATACACAACACTATTTAGGCTTTTGGCGAGCTTAAGCATACAAAAACTAATCGAAATCGCTTGTATAGCTATTGTTTGGAAAAATCAAAAACAAAAATAATGCTACAAAGAAGGTTACCATTAAAAATCATTTTTTGGATTTTTTTTAACCTTTACTCAGCTTTAATTAAATGCAATTTTTTTAATTAAAAAAAATCTGTAAAACAGTCTTAGAGAAAAAAAATCTTTATGGAATTTCAAAAAAATCCATAATGCAGGAACGTTTAGCCTGTAGTCGAACAGACAGACAGAATTTCGAGACTCAATTTTTTCGCTGTCATCGTAATGTCAGCTTTGATCAAAATCTCGAAATCGGCTTACGAATGTATAACTTGCCTTATAGTACCAACATATAAATCACAAGTAAGAATGGAAAATAGAATCAAATCCCTTGTTTTCTAGAATGTTAACTTCCAACCACGCAATTTTTGTTTTAAGCTAAGAAATTATTATTAAATTGATCTAAAAAAATTAATATTTTTTCTGTCAAAGAAATGAAACCTTTCTCAGCTTATCGAATGCATCTTGGAGAAAAATGGACTCTTTACATGCCAGCTACCAGTTTCAACATACATATATAGATTATAAGAAAAGATGAATAAAGTGGATCTTTTAATGCTGTCTGGCTGTCTGTTTGTTCAACGAAAACATTTTCCTTTTCTAATACTATTTTCAAATCCAATATTTCGAAACTATTTTGTCTATTTTACAAACTTGCCACCTGCTAGTATTTTTTAAAAACACTATCTTGAAAAACTGCTCCAAGCATTCGAACAAAACCAGCCACCATTTAATTTACAACGATCTTAAGTTAAGATATTATTTAAAGAAAAATTTAATGTATTTTTGATTTTCTCACTTTCGACTTAGCTAATTTAAATTCAATTTTTTAAACAAAATCTTTTAAAAACTCAAATGAAAATTCCAATTGAAAATTTTCAAACAGATATAAGCATTTTTGAAAAAAAGAAATTAAAACATATTATGTTAAAAATTCGCTAATTCGAAACAATGTTGAATTTTTATTTTTTATTATCCATACTCTGTCTAAAACCACTACAGAATCCAGTATGCAATAACTAATATCTCGGGGAGAGTACGATAACTTGGCCGCCAAGATTTGATTACGGGTTTTTGTAGAGGGGTCAAAAAAGCACTTTTTACTGCGGGAGGGGGGGTCTATCTCCCCCCGTTTAGGAGGTAGGGGCACTTTTAGAAAAAATGGTTTAAATTGAAAAAAAAAAATATTAAAAAACAACGGCAAAACCTACAATAAAGTGCTATACTGCGTTTGAAAGCCAGAAGATTGTTCTATAATCCAGCATTTAAATTAAATTACTCATGTCAATGGTTTTTGAGAAATTCGCATTTAAAGTCCAAATTTTGATAAAAAAAAACGTGAAAAAAAAGTTTAGACCGATTGTTTTCAAAATTATGAAATGAAATTGTAAATTAACTTATATGTGATCCATGTAAATATCAGTTCTTAATCGAACACAAAAAACCGCATGGTTCTATGTCTTCTAGTTTTTGAGAAAATCGAAAATTACCAAAAATACTTTTTGTGATTTTTGGTGGTGACGGTGATTCCATTTTAAGGATTAATGTTAATAAACATAATGAATCTTTGTTAGTTCAGTACCGCAATTCATTTAGCGTTACCCAGAATGCACCATGAGGAGGTAGAATTGCATCTGGGTCAGTTATTTTGTCAGTTCGTCAGGAGTTAGTCAGTCATAGTTAGTTAAAAAAGGTCGAAATGTATTAAAAAGGTGTGTAAGTCTCGTCAATAAAGTCATCGTCCGTACTTTTACTGTCGAGTTCGTTGAGTTACTCTCTTGTGGTGGGAAGCCGAGGATTTTTTGGCGGTAAAACACTTTCTAAATTTTCGCTCTGAAGGGTGGGAGGTTCGATGTCTTTTAACTGTAAACCCTCACATATATCACCATCGGTATAACAAGGGTAAACTTTCTTTACATCTGATAAAAACTCTATTATTTGCGAACCCCAGTCGTCCTAATATTTCCTTTCTAGGCAGTATTTTCTATAGAAAAATAGTGCCATGTATTGGTGAACATGGTCGGAAGTTTGTTTTGGTTTTCAAGATCGTTTATTGTATTTTATATGTATTTAGTGGACATTGGATAAATAGAATAAATTTGAATTTTTTTAAATACAGATTCTGTGAATGCAAAAGAAACTTCGCATGCACCCAACCTCGCACCTCGGCGGTCAGCCATCAGACGAATAGGGGGAACAACATGTAGCATACGAAAACATGCACGTGCCGTAACTATTCGGGACTGGTGGAAGTGTGATCATAGCCTCTCCGCGGCGGCCGCTAGAAACAAGCCTTTTAAAAAAGGTTTGGCTAATATGATCAGCCTGGTTCCTCAGGTTGGCGACAGGTTAATTCCCTGTCCCGTAAAACTAAAAGAATTACGAGACCGACAACAAGCCTCGGAAACGGACTGATCTCACGACGACAACCCACGCAAAGAAAAAGGAAAAACGATTTGCGAATTTTCTTATGGAACGTACGATCGCTCTATAGAACTCGAGCTGCTCAGCAGCTAGCCGATGCCCTGTCAAAGTATAAAGCTGACATAACAGCTCTTCAAGAAATCAGATGGACAGGGAATGGTGTTTTACAGAAGAAAGAATATGACATATACTACAGCTGTCATACAAAACACCATGTGCTCGGGGTAGGCTTCCTAGTCAGCGAAAAAATGAAGTCTACTATCATCGGCTTTAACGCTATAAGCGAAAGGCTATGCACCCTATGCACGGACCTACGGAGGAGTCCTCAGACGAAGAAAAAGAGACTTACTACGAACAAGTCGAGAGGGCCCTCAATGCCTGTCCAAGGTATGATGTTAAAATCATCCTTGAAGATTTGAACGCAAAAATAGGTCGGGAGCCGGTATTCAGGCATTACGCAGGCACCCATAGTTTGCATGAGAACACTAATGACAATGGACTTCGAGTCTTAGAATTGGCAGCATCGAAAAACATGGTCGTTGCGAGTACCAGGTTCCCGCGTAAAGATATCTACAAAGCCACCTAGGTATCACCTGATGGAGTCACTCGTAACCAAATAGACCACGTGTTGATAGACCGTCGCCACTACTCGAACTTGATGACGGTACGAACGTACCGAGGTGCCAATATCGACTCGGATCACTATCTTGTTGGTATGGTTTTCCGAGGGCGGATTGCCTTGCGAAGACGTATTGCATCCGCCGATCAGGTTCGAATCAACACGGCTGCCCTGCGCAATGAAAACACCAGTAACACCTTTGGTAATGCGTTAGGACTCGCCCTAGAAACACCTGACTTAGGGAGAGTAAGTCCTGGAGCCAGTATGCTGGGCGTAAATGAAAAGTGGACACGTCTTAAAAATACTGTCATTAGTACTGCCAACTCCATCTTAGGCAGCAGTCGTAAAAATCGGAACGACTGGTTTGATGATGAATGCAAGCTAGCGACTGAACGTAAGAATGTTGCGTACCGAGCAATGCAACAATCTCATAGAACGCGGGCACGCGAAGAGGAATATAAAGAGCTCAGAAGAATAGAAAAACGGCTACACAGACAAAAAAAATCAGCCTGGGAGAAGAACCTAATCTGTGAAATAGAAAATAGCCGAGAGCGAGGTCCGCACCAGGCGCGGAAGTTCTACCAATCCGTCCGAAACATGACGCAGTACACACCACGCTGCACATACTGCAAGGACGGAGAGGGAAATCTGATCACCGATCCTGAAAGCATACTGGAGCGATGGGAAGTGTACTTTAATGAATTGCTAAATGGTCAGCTCACTGCAGAAGTGGAGGCTCCACTACTTCAAGAAGAATACCCTATGTTGCCGCCACCAAGCATAGACGAGGTTGAGAAGGCTATAGGCCGGCTTAAGCAGAACAAATCCCCGGGAGCCGATGGCATACCAGCCGAATTATTTCATCACGGCGGGCCAGCCTTACGTCAAGCAATTCATGATATTATAGTGCACGTATGGGAGCAGGAAGAAATGCCAGAAGACTGGCGAAAAGGCATAATATGCCCCATACATAAGAAGGGAGATGTCACAACGTGCAGCAATTATAGAGGTATCACGTTGTTGAGTACCGCCTATAAGATACTCTCCTCTATCCTACAAGACCGGATAACCCCATACGCTAACACCGTCATCGGACAATATCAGTGTGGTTTCATTCCAGGCAAATCAACAACTGATCAGATCTTTACCCTTAGGCAGGCGATGGAAAAATGTCTAGAATTTAACATCCCAACATACCATCTGTTTATAGACTTTAAGGCCGCCTATGATAGCATAGCCAGGGTAGAACTTTACAAAGCCATGAGAGAATTCGGCATCCCAAATAAATTGACACGACTATGTAGGTTTACCATGACCAACGTAACAAGCCAAGTAAAAATAGCCGGATTGCTATCCAGACCAATCAACATCTTTAATGGACTCCGACAAGGGGACGGTTTGGCCTGCCTCCTCTTCAACCTGGCGTTGGAGAAAGCAATCCGTGACTCTGGCACGGCAACAAGAGGGACCATCGTCAACAGGTCCAGCCAGTTACTGGCTTACGCAGACGACACTGACATCATCGGCAGATCCGAACAAGCTGTACACGATTCCTTCATCCAGATCGAGCAGGCGGCACCAAATCTGGGGCTGCACATTAGTGAAGGTAAAACAAAGTACATGGTGGCGTCGAATGCGAGAGGAACAGTTGGTCAAACAATCAAGGTAGCGGAGCACGAATTTGAAGTGGTGCAATTCTTTAAATACCTTGGGTCAAAAGTAGCAGCCGATAACAATATAGAAGAAGAAATACGCGGGCGGCTTCTCAAATCCAACAGAGCCTACTATAGTCTGTCAAAGCTCTTAAAATCCAGAAATCTCACCATAACTTCAAAACTGCTGCTGTACAGGACCATGGTCCTGACAGTACTCACATATGGATCCGAGACTTGGGTGCTTTGCTTAGCAAAAGGCACTCCGACCTCTTAGCTACGTTCGACAGAAAAGTCTTAAGGAGAATTGTTGCCCCCATATGTGAGGAAGGACGATTCCGGAGACGGTACAATCATGAACTGTACGCAATCTACCTAGAAGCAGATATCGTGACAAAAATTAAGCTCGGTAGACTCCGGTGGGCAGGGCACCTAGCTCGCATGAGCGAAGAGGAACCTGCTCGGAAAGTTCTTTGTGGTACATTCTATGGTAGACGACAGCGTGGTAGACCATGCTTGCGCTGGAGAGATGGCGTAGACCAGGACGCCCGAAGCCTTGGGGTGCGCAACTGGATAGCGTCGGCTAGAGACCGGGATAGGTGGAGAGACTTGTTGAAAGAGGCCAGGACCGGAACCCGGTTGTCGAGCCGATGATGATGATGAACCTCGCACCTACCCCAAATCCTATAGTGTGCCCAAGCAGGGGGGTTGCATATACATACTTTACTGTTTATATATTGTAATGTTGGAAGCTAGCACTGATTTATTTATGTAAGGAAGCAAAAAATATCAAACATTTTGTAGAAAAGTAGTTTAAGTTATTTTCGATTTTCTCAAAAACCAGAAGACATAGAACCATGCGGTTTTTTGTGTTCGATTAAGAACTGATAGGTACATGAAACACATGTAAGCTAATTTACAATTTCATTTCACAATTTTGAAAACAATCGGTCTAAACTTTTTTGTTCACGTTATTTTATCAAAATTTGGACTTTAAATGCGAATTTCTCAAAAACCATTGACATGAGTAATTTAATTTAAATGCAGGATTATAGAACAATTTTCTGGCTTTCAAGCGCAGTATAGCACTTTATTGTAGGTGTTGCCGTTGTTTTTAATTTTTTTTTTTCAATTTAAACCATTTTTTCTAAAAGTGCCCCTACCTCCTAAACGGAGGTTTTCTCAAAAACCAGAAGACATAGAACCATGCGGTTTTTTGTGTTCGATTAAGAACTGATAGGTACATGAAACACATGTAAGCTAATTTACAATTTCATTTCACAATTTTGAAAACAATCGGTCTAAACTTTTTTGTTCACGTTATTTTATCAAAATTTGGACTTTAAATGCGAATTTCTCAAAAACCATTGACATGAGTAATTTAATTTAAATGCAGGATTATAGAACAATCTTCTGGCTTTCAAACGCAGTATAGCACTTTATTGTAGGTGTTGCCGTTGTTTTTTTAATATTTTTTTTTTTCAATGTAAACCATTTTTTCTAAAAGTGCCCCTACCTCCTAAACGGGGGGAGATAGACCCCCCCCTCCTCTTGGCGGCCAAGTTATCATACTCGTGCCAATATCTCAGTCAAGTGGTTATTCAGGGCAAACTTTTACACAAAGTTTATCTGCCCGAATGAAAATCCTACCCAAATTGAATAATTATTAAATTTACCCAACAGACATGCTATTTTTTAAAAAGTTTCAAAAATTCTGTTTGAAAATACATACATCCCCAAGGAATTTCCCTTAACTTTATTTCTTTTCTTTTTCGGCACAATTTATGTTATCTTTTAAGTTAAGCTCTTAAATTTGTATTAACCCAAATACTCGTACTCCCAAATGATTAACCAAACATTTTTCAATTTGTTTTGTGAGCAGTCTAAACTCCTAACCTCCTCCTCAAAACAATTTTGTTTTGTATTGGTATTGTTTTTTAACCCGGGCAGAGTGAACCATAGAACTTTCTGAATTTCTGATATCGTTATTAATATTAGAAAATAGAAGACTGACATTTTGATGAATAAGAATTTTCAGAATTTCCTTTAACTTAAGGGTTCTTTAGCTCTATAGAATTCCAATGCAATTTCTAAAATGGATTACATCCTTTAGAATTCTAAGAACTTCTGTGATTGACCACATTTTAACCAATACTATACAACATGTAATAAATTTAGTCTTATCAAGAATATCAACCATCGTACTCTTATCCAATTACAAGAGAAAACTAAAATCTGCAATGCACTGTTCTCTGTGAAAGGAGTAAACAGATTTCGAGAAAATGTACGCTGAATAACTACGGCGCATGAGCATTTTTGTAACATTCGTCAAGTCCGAGATATAGATTCTAACAGAATTCTAACATTTCTCTTTAAGAACGTCAGCACCCCGTCTAAGCAGAGTGTCCTTGAGACTCAGTTGCATTTTTATTATGGAAAGAAAAAAACTGCCAAGGAAAACCCAAAGAAGCAGAAAGGAACATGTTTGAAACGACGCGTTTAATACAAGGTCACTATCAACATTCTTTTTCTAACCTCCTGAGGAGAATAAATTAAGGTGGCTGACACATCATTTGGTCTCAGAGAAACTTCACCTGTTTTGTTCTCTTATCAAGGTTGTTTCAAGTGAGTGAACGAAGATGGCTTTGGTTTTAAATATAAAACAGTTAGAAATTGCACATTTGCATTCATTTTATTATGCACTTGGATAAATTAAAAAACGACATAGTCGCAAGGACTTGGTCAATAAAGATTGTCTCTTTAAGGCAAATTTTATTATTGAAGAATACAGTTTAAGTAAATATTAATTAAGGAAAATAATAAATAAGGCTAAGAGGAGTAACAAAAATGATGTTCTGTAGATAGAGTGGCGTAGCGTGCCATCTTGGCGCCCGGGACGGGAGACCCATTTTGCCATTAAAATTAAATTTCGAAACATCATTTCATAGGTAAAATAGGATCAGCGGTTTCACAAACGGATTCTATGGGCCTTACGAGCAGCGAAGTCAGAAATAACTTTGTTAAAATCAATATTTGCAGCCAATTCTTGTTCAATCGACAATATAGCCAAGTTTGATAGTCTAGTGGAGCACATAGTGGATATGATATAATTTTTGATTAGCTTCAACTTCGAAAAACTTCTTTCATAACTTGCGACACTCATTGCCAAAGTCAATTTCTTGAACTCGCTGGAATCGAGTCGTCATTTCGTGAATGATCTTGTCAAATGTTGTCAAATGATGCGAACACCTCTCGACGGAGTTCCTAATCCAGAGACAAAGCTGCATCTGCGGATTCATCGCCATGCATGTGTTTTTTCTTGCGAATTCTTCTCGTTTTGAGTTCGATTCTGAGTTTTTCGCAGAAAGTCTTAGCAAAGTCGATTGCGGCTTGGACGAAACGGTCTCTGCTCTCCACTAGGAGAGCTTTTAAAGCACAGAGTTTCTGAGCACACTTATCCACACTCAGTCCTCGTTGCTGCAGGTCTGGTTTACTGCAGCCCAAAAGCAAAGAAAAGTGAGGAAGGACTGCATGGCTGTCATTGTCCCGATATTGTTTCGGAAGTTTGAGATGAATCCGTCAATTCTTCCAGTAGATACCTCAAGAACTTCCTCAAACTTATTTTTAAGCGTCTTGACAGCTTCATGTCTAGCGCTCCAGCACGTTTCAGTGACTCGTTTTACTGCTTGACCTGTGACGGCAACCAAAGCGTTCCACCGAGCAGTTGATGCAGAAAAGAAGGCAAATAGCTTCTCCAGAGTTCCAAAAAACGTCACGGAATTCACTAATTCAGAAGCAGCGTGTACCCCAGCCAAGTTGAGTGAGTGGTTTGTGCATGCAACGACTATAGCTTTCGGACTTAGTGCTTTAATCCAGGCTTGAACTCCATTGTGAATCCCTGATATTGTAGCAGCGTTGTCATAAGCCTGTCCTCTCAAGTTCTGTATGTCCAGTCAGTCTGATGTTATCTTCGCGATTATATCGTTGCTGAGATCTTCTGCATTTTTTCCTTTTTTTCCGAAGAAGTCGATGAAAGTATCTAACTCGGCGACTTTTTCTCCTTCGATATGTACGTATCGCAGAACCTGGCTCATTTGGTCTTTGTGGGAGATGTCTGGTGTAGTGTCGAAGATTACGCAATAATATTTAGCTTCTTGAATGTGACGGATGATGGTGGATCGAACTTGTTGTCCCAGTAAAGTTTATCAATTAATTCTCGGTTTCTGAAAATAGATACGAAACTGGGACTCTTGCTCCCCTCTTTAAGATTGTCAGGTGTTCCGTTAGAAGAGGGTCATATTTAGCTAGGAGGTGCACTAACTCCAGAAAGTTCCCGCGATTGCCACTATCATCTCCTCGAATGTCTTCTCCATGTCCTCTGAAGGCCAGACTCTATTTGGCTAAGAACTGTATAATATTCAGCAACCGGTACAGTACATCCCTCCACTTCTTCTCCTCACTATCGAAAACTTCTTGTTGTTTCATGATCGATGGTTGCTTTACGATTCAGGCGATCTTCCAACTCCTTCCATTCAGCTCTGCTCATGGTCTCCGATTCTTCGATTTAGCTTCCACCATTTGTTGAATCCTTCTTCAGTGGCGAAGTTCAAGCCGGAATTGCCAAACAGCTTGCAACAGAAACAATACAAGGATTATTTCAAAGGGTTCGGAGAAACTTTTCACCGTAAGATGATGGTTTGTAGAACCACTCTCTGGTTAGTTTTCGGGTACCGCCCTTCGTTGAAGTTCCTGAGCGAACAACATCGGCAAATTTGGAATCGATGTGCTGTACTGAGTCAGATCCGCGACGTACTAGCAGCGTTCTGACTTCGTCGGTCGGCCCAGCAACCTACATTGTCGAGATTCACATTTTTGGCTTCGGCAGGAGCAGAAGGCTCGATTTCAATTATGTCTTCTTTGGCAACATCGACGTTCACTTCCTCTGCAGGCTTGTGACTAGAAGCTTGAGGTACTTCTGGTGAGTCGACTTCGTCTTGACTCTACTCCAACTTCGACGGCAGGCACGTCTTCTTCTTCTGCCTGTAAAATAAGTTATGCATTCCCATGAATATTGGCCGGAGGACAATTCTAGGCCACGCACGATTCTAGATGGAGGTATCATATATACTTACATTGAAATCACTTCCGCTGCTGCTGGATGCCGCCGAAGACGTTAACGTGGCTTTCAAACCAGAACTAGAACTGAAATATTTCAGTAATGCACCTTGAGATTTCTTTGCATCTGCTTCTTTCTTATGTCGTTTTCCATTGGTTTCACTCAACTTTGAAATTTTGCCTCTGTATTAAGTTAATTGTCGTGTTGGTGAAAATCTGCGATAGTTGCTTTTGACATTTGGGTATAAGTATTAGTGCTTCTTGAGTGGATTCTGACTTGAAATCGAGAAGCGAAATTCTCTTCTCAGAAGAGTATTTGTTTCCCAATGGAATGGTTTGAGAAGACTTCTGGACGCTTCTGGACGACCAATGGGAAATGACATTAGTCTTTTTCTAGTGGTATTCCGCACCGCTTTCTTTGACTCTTTTCATTTTCAAAAACTATTTCAAAGGTTGAATGAAGTACTAAATGTTTAGTTTTAGAAGATTTAACAGTATTTAAACGATAAGCAACACAATCGAAATGACTTTCTGTGATGCGGGAGGGAACAAAAATATTGAACTGGCTGAGACTAGAATAACGTTTCCGTCGAATCTTAGGGTGCATTCCGTTATTGTCGCGTGACTTGCGAAACTAAAACGGAAAGTTCCGAAACTCTCGCGAAACTGAAAAGGAGCGTTTTTTTTAGAAAAATCTTAAGAAAATTTCTTATAAGAGAATGATTAAATAATAAAAATATTTTCAACATTGTTTTATATTAATTTATTAGCTATTCTTAAATTCCAAAGTAATTTTACCTAAGAGCATTTACACGCCGTCTCCACTAGCGATAAATCCATCGCAATCGCAATAGCCAAAGCAGAAAGCAGAGAGCAGAAGAACGGTCAGATTTTTGTGGCTGGGCATTTCATCGCATACTTTTTTAGTATAGTGAATAATTTCAATGGATATAAATGAGTTCTATGGACAATTTCAAATCAGATTTTTTTTAATTTTGTTAGAAAAACGTAAACCCCAAGCAAAAGCTTTCTTCGCACGCAAAACTCAAACTCAGTTAAATTAAATTTGGTTACGCCAGAACAATATGACAGTTCTCCTTGCGATAAAGCAAGCGATGGATGGTATGCGATGAGAGCATACTTTCTATCGCAAGCGATGAAAATATAGCTGCGATGGCGGTCTCTACTTGCGATAATGAACGCATGCTTTAAAGCATGCTCTGGATTCATCGCTAGTGGAGACCGCATGTTACGTGCGATCGAATCGTGCATTTTATTTTATTATGGAACCTTTATTCAATAGCAAAAACAAGTCAAGTTTTTAGTGAACTATAAGTTAACTTTTAATTCCACGAAAATAAACATATCTTTTGAAAACATTTGTACACGGTTGTAACGAATTGAAGCAGCTATCCAACAAAGGATATCCCTACTGTAAGAGGCCCCTAGTATAATAATTGAAAGTTATACCAAGTGTTAACATTTTATCTTTTAAAATAATTCAAAGACCAACTGGGTGTGGTTTAAAAAGTCCGAAAACCATGTAACAAAATTAGGTCTGTATTTTGAAATTTGTTTCATCTGCATATAACATGAGTCCCTTAGAGCAGGAGTCCCTAAATTTATTGTTGAAACAGTACATTTTTGTTATAGACAAACTTAAAATGACAATTTAAGCCCATTTGCATTCATAAAAGGGTGCTTTAGCATAATTTTACATTATCATCCACACCCGGATATGTAATATAATATGGCAACAAAAAAATATCTACAAACAAAGCTTAAGTAGGATATAAAAATAAGGAAATCATACACTCAAATAAATACCGAAATTCTTCTGGCACAAAAGTTAAATAGAGACTGCCAAGTGCCGAGCAGGCAGTGCCAACATTTTTATTACGATGATGGGTTTGTTTGTGGGAACTAAAAAAAAAAAAACAAAACAAAGAAAGGAAACAATGCCAAAACATACCCACAGGACAAAGGTCATTTAACCAATTTTAGGATGCATGACGGTGACGGTTATGAGGAAGAATAATAGAAAAATGTAGGTTATTATTTTCGAAAGTACTCCTTGCATGAATTTTTCATAAATTATTGTGCTTAACTTCCTGTTGAATTTGTCCAAAGGAAGTGCTGAAGTTTTCGAATATATTTTGTTAGTCTAACAGTTGATGATAATGAAAGTTCAAAAATACTCGTAAGCTCACAGGCTTACGAGTATTTTGGAAGGAAGGCCGAACCTCGTCTGGCTATGTTAGAATGTAGTGTGTCTAGGCACTCATCTCTAAAAACTCCTAAGATTACTTTTACTATTTTAATGCCGTCTACATAAATTGAAAGGCCGGAGAAGGAAATGTTTCAGCTCACGGCATTAATGGCTAGCACAAATAAGAGTGGGCCAATATGGCTGCCCTTAGGAACACCTAAAAAGGCATGGGTACTGCACTCCTGACCCTGTATAGACGATTTTCGAGACATGATTTGAGCAATAAGATAAATAATGGTGAAAAACCAAAGGCTTTGAGTTTGACATAGATAATTTGTAGGCTGATCTTGTCGAAAGCTTTACTGAAAAAAGTGGTAATAAAATCGTAGTTTTAGCCTTTTTTCAGTGTCATGGAAACAAATGGGGTAAGATTAACCATGGCGGTCCTACCCTTTAGGAAATGCATTTGTAGTGGAGAAACAATCGATTTGCAATGAAATTAGAGGCAGTCGTACACTATGCTTTCAAAGACCTTTGTGATAACGGTGAGTTTTGCGATCGGTTAATAGTTTGAAATCTTTTTTTTTTCGAAAAATTGGAAAAATAAAAAATTCTTTCCAAGTTGAAAAGGAAAACGAAAACAATTAAGATAGAAAATTATTTCTGTTTAAGTGGAATGATTGAATGAAAGTTGAAAGAAATTAGCAAGGGGTTTGCAGATTGCATTAGCGCATTAAAAACATTGCTGGGATGCCATCGGGGCCTGGTAAAAATTCATCGTTCAGTAAGCTTAACTTATCACAGACAGTAAGGTGGCTATTTTTAGCAGAAAAGAGAGACGTGTACGGACTATTGGTCAGGAAGATTTGGCAATCAAGGTCAGGTTCAATTGATGTATTGTTATATGATTGACTAAAAAATGTAGCAAAGAGGTTACCTATTATCTTTGTATAAGAGGAAGAAGTGACGAAAAAATTAAACCTTGAAGGAAGACCGTCGGATTTTCTGTTTACGTTTATGAACAAAATAAGATAAGATGTATTTGGTATAGCGATACATATAGAAGATAGAAATGAAAAGTTATAGGAAGCTTGTAGATTTAAGACTATGTTTACCGTGGTACTGAGACATTTTTAATGAAAGAATATTTTACGGACTTACCGTGATTATTTATTATTTTAATCAAATTTATATTTGATATTGCCCGACGTTTCGACAGGGTTTTACTTGTCGTAGTCACTGGTTCGACTGATGGGTTGTAGGTGATGGGTGTTGTTTTACTCTTCTTTTTTTCTTGTTCGTAGATTGTACCGGTGCGATTGTGCTTGCAGTTGAGATGGTATTATGTTGTTGCAACTACATTAATTGTTGTTTTGAATTAGTATACTCTTGTGAACAGGCAAAACTAGTAGCTTCAGCTGGCAGATTGTTTTGATTTGTGTGCTTGTTTTTGTTTTTAGGTTGGGTTTTTCCCAGCTTGTATTAGCTGTGTATTAGAGGATCCCATTTTTTTTTTTTTTTTTCATAACCGGCGCACACGCAAGGGGTTTGTATACCCTTAATATGCCAGAAACACAGTGTGAGCATTAAAAAAAAAGGGAAGGGTTAGAAAGGAGGTGTCAATGTACATTGGTTTTGAATTCTTGAACATTGCAATGACTGGGAAAGATAGAGCGTGGCGAAGAATTCCACATTCGCGTAGTACGGCTGAAGAACGAATCTCTGTACTTCACAGTACGGCCGAAGTTGGGCTCAACGGAGAACTGATGAGCATTCCTAGAAGTGCGAGTATTACGGTTAAATTGTTTAAGGGGAGGAATGCAGCTGGCTATTTCACTATAGCATTGTCCGTTAAAATAACGGTAAAAAATTGTGAGGCAAGAAACATTACCACGATGTTCGAGTGACGTAAATGAGTCAATGATGTTATTATCACCAATAATTTTAAAAGCTCTTCTTTTAATACTGTCCAAGAGACTAGTTACTGGAGCACCAGCCCATAGAGTGGAGTTGTACTCAAGTTTTGGACGTATAGATATAGGTTTTATAGATTGTAGCCAGATCAGAAGGAGAAGGAGAGAAAAATGTGCTTATCATATTTTGTCGTTGCAGTTTCACACCCGAAGAGGAAGGATGTGAGTCTGAAAACGAATATGAAAAGCTAAGAGTACTCTCGTCAGCGAAACAATTAATTGGATTAGAAGTTGTAGACTGGAGATCATTAATAAAAATGAAAAAGAGGGTCGGGGACAAAACGGAGCCCTGGGGCACACCAGCATTTATATTGTGGGTTTGAGACTTGAATCCGTCCAATACAACTTGTATTGAACGGTTCGAAAGAATATTTCTAATCCAAAGAAGTAAGGATTCGTCGATGCCGAAGGCACGCATTTTCGATAAAAGTGCAAGATGCCAGACTTTATCAAATGCCTTTGAAATATCAAGTGCAATAATCTTACTTTCTCCAAAACAATGTAAATATTTGTTCCACTTTTCGGTTAGATAAACCATCAGATCACCAGTGGACCTATTGCTACGAAAGCCATACTGCCGGTCATTAAGAAGCTTTCGTTCCTCAAGATATTTCTTAAGCTGATAATTAATCAGCGTTTCCATGACCTTGGAAAGAAGGGACGTTAGTGCGATCGGTCGATAATTAGAGGGAGAAGAAGATTCGCCTTTTTTAGGAATTGGCTGAACAAATGCAGTTTTCCAACTACTCGGAACGAGCCCTGAAGAAAAGGACAGATGGAAAAGCTTACGCAGGGGTTTTGCTAGCGTGGAAGAACACCTCTTCAGAATAATAGCGGGGATACCATCCGGACCAGCGGATTTATGAATGTTGAGATCTTTCAGGACTCTTGCCACGGTACGAGTGCGAAGATTTGTCCCATAGAATCACTAACGCGCTCAAGAATTGGGGGAGTCATGACACTATCCGGCAAGGTAGAATTTACGGCGAACTGTCTTATAAACAAGTTAGCCTTATCAATAGAGCTAACGAAAGGAGTGTCATTGACAACAAGCGTAGGAACTGAGGAAGAGGAAGAAGTCCTCATATTTTTTACAAATGATAAAAATTCTCACTGCCTTTGGGACATTGCAGTATTTTTTGCCTTGAGTTTTGATCATGTAAAAATTTGGTCCAACGAATATGGGCGTTGCAGGCCTTCCTGGCTTGTTTGAAATTTTTCCGGTTTTCCTCAGCTGGGTTGGCTCTAAAACACCGGAAGCTTACCTCTTTTTCCTTGATAACCTCTTTACAGATCAAATCAAACCATGAATTATCCTTGGGTCTGATACTTTTAACCCTATTCGGGATAAAATGTTTCATTCCCAAGAGAATTATGTTAGTTATCATATCTGCGCTGGAATCTACGTCACTATCGAGGAAGCATAGTGACCAGTTAAAGATCCTGAAAAGGTTATTCAAACCGTTCCAGTTGGCTTTCTCGTACTGCCATACGGTTCTTTTAGGAACTCTTTCTCTAACTGGGTTTGTTTGACACGAGAAATTTGCAGATATAACACTATGGTTAGATGTGCCTAGAGGCGTCAATACACTTATTGTGTATTGATCAGGGTCAGAGGTAAGAAACAAGTCACAGGCTGTGGAGCCACATTACAGTTAAAGATATTGTTTTTTATCGTGTCGAACGAATGGTAAACATTTTGAGCGTATGTGCGAAGCGTAAGTAGCGAGGTCCTTAGAAACTGTAGAAGGAGAGATATTCAAGGTTTCGTGGAAGCGAACGTATGTTTTGTTGAGAGTGGCTGGGTCAGTTGGAAGGCCTTCTTTTTGTATAGATACCAAAACATTCATTTTAATACAAACGTTATCAGACTTGTTATAAAGATAGGAAAGGTTTAGACGAACATTTTCATAAAGTTTACTGTCGCGTAATCTAGCCATCAAATATCGACCATCAAACTCATCACTGTTAGTAATAGGAGCAGCAAGTTTTGTAGTAAGCTTCGCAACGGGAGAGAATATTGGATCAAAAATAGGAGTAGGTAAATGGTCAACCATAGCATTAGGGGGGGCGGGGAGCCCTAGAAAAAGGACGGGGAGTGAGAGACACAGGTGTGGGGTTAATGGTGTGGGAATGGAGAAAATTGTTATAAAGGCCACTAGTATCAGTGTTGAAAGAGACAGGTTTTTGCTGTAGAATTGGGGGCTTTTTAGATAACGGGTGATTTTTTAAGAGCTTGAGAACTTTTTTTAAAAAAAAAACACATAAAATTTCTCAAAATCTCATCGATTCTTTATTTGAAACGTTAGATTGGTCCATGACATTTACTTTTTGAAGATAATTTCATTTAAATGTTGACCGCGGCTGCGTCTTAGGTGGTCCATTCGGAAAGTCCAATTTTGGGTAACTTTTTCGAGCATTTCGGCCGGAATAGCCCGAATTTCTTCGGAAATGTTGTCTTCCAAAGCTGGAATAGTTGCTAGCTTATTTGTGTAGACTTTAGACTTGACGTAGCCCCACAAAAAATAGTCTAAAGGCGTCAAATCGCATGATCTTGGTGGCCAACTTACCGGTCCATTCCTTGAGATGAATTGTTCTCCGAAGTTTTCCCTCAAAATGGCCATAGAATCGCGAGCTGTGTGGCATGTAGCGCCATCTTGTTGAAACCACATGTCAACCAAGTTCAGTTCTTCCATTTTTGGCTTCAGTTCTTGCACGAGCTGTATTTTATACGGTTTTACACCAAGATCTTTGCGTAAAATCTTCCATGTGGTCGAATAACACAAACCCAATTGCTGCGAACGGCGACGAATCGACATTTCACGGTCTTCAGCAACACTCTCAGAAACAGACGCAATATTCTCTTCTGTACGCACTGTACGCATTCGTGTGGTTGGTTTAATGTCCAATAAAGTAAACTGAGTGCGAAACTTGGTCACAATCGCATTAATTGTTTGCTCACTTGGTCGATTATGTAGACCATAAATCGGACGTAAAGCGCGAAACACATTTCGAACCGAACACTGATTTTGGTAATAAAATTCAATGATTTGCAAGCGTTGCTCGTTAGTAAGTCTATTCATGATGAAATGTCAAAGCATACTGAGCATCTTTCTCTTTGACACCATGTCTGAAATCCCGCGTGATCTGTCAAATACTAATGCATGAAAATCCTAACCTCAAAAAAATCACCCGTTATATTGGAAGTAGAAGTATTTGGGAGTGTGGAAGAATTGGAAGAAAAAGGGTTGTTCTTATATCTATTTACAATTTTTTTCTTATTACTAATTACGTTTGACAAGGTAGTTTTGGGGGATACTTTAATTTTAATATTTGACCATTTATAAATTTTTACATTATCTTGCACATATATGGGTTTATTATTAGTAAAACAAAACAACCATTGATATTTGGCTGATATATAAATTTTAAAGCTTGAAGAGCTGATCTTGCGACATTCACCAATAGTGATTTTGAATTTACGCACAAAAAAGATTCTGGATCCAGGAGCATCCGACATTGATCGGCGTATTGTATAAAAAATAAGGGTCGAACTCATTGAGATTTTTCAATTTGTTTAGCCTATTATTCCACTCGTCAACAGTCCATGTGTTGTTAAGGCGAATGATAGTAGGCACGGGCGAGGTAGGACTTTCAGTCTGGGTAGAAATAGTAGTTTTTGAAGCAATGTTGATTGAAGCAGGACCGAGTGAGAGAGGAGGATTGAGAGTGGACTCGGTTATTTCGGCAAGGATCGATGTATTATAATTGACTTCAATTGGTTGAATGTTCATTGGAATATCAACAATTTTGCTCGAGGTTATTCTGGCTTCTATTATTATTATCGGATTCAAATCAAATTAAACACATCCTTCTTTATTTCTAACACTTACATATATACACCAAGGATATAAAAGGAAATGTATTTGTAAATAATGACAACAATTTTCCCAGGATTCTTTCAAAAATGAAAGAATAACATTTCCATACAAAGTTTGTTGACCTCTGATTATTGGCAATCGAACATTTTTGTAACTAAGTCATTCAAATTGACAAATAAATGGCTTCTATTTTTTTGAATTTATTTTGCAGAGATACAGTAAACAAGAAAGTATGAACGGTTATAAGTTTTCAACGATTATTTTGTTATAAATTGAATTTAGAATTACATTGTTGAGAATAAATTTAAATACTTTCGATATCACTTACGAGAACTTTTACTTCCATTGTTATCACATACTTACATACGAGAAAGTGTACAGAAATCGACAAAATCGTCACACTAATTGTATTTAGTACAGAAATACAAAAATTACACTATAATTACACATAAGGTTCTATTAACATCAATAAGGACAAATTTTTGGAATTTTTGCAATTACAGTCTTGGCCAGTTGAATTAGGCACTTCTAAGAAGTTGTCACAATATTTAAATAGGAAGTAAGATAAATAAAAACGATGTACCTATGCAGTAACGTAAGAAATTATATGAAATATATTTTTTTGAAGGAAAATTTAATATGCCTGCTACCCTTTTAGGCATGGAGCTTATCATATTGCGGCACTCGACTGATTTTATACTGTCCTATTCTTGTTTTGAAACATTTTTAAGCATTTTTTTGATGTTTTCGCTTAGAAACCTCTAAAGTTGCTCAATTAGGCTTATATCTGGAGCCTATGCAGATCAAGGAAGCAAGTCAATGCTATATTCCAAAAGCCACCGCATGTAAAGAGCATACATGAGACAGGGTGTATTAGTCTAGGAACGCACTTGCGATTTCAATCGCGCGGTTTTTTAGTCGCAAAAATAGAACACATGAGATTAAATGAGAATGAACGCACTTGATACCAACAAATCGTGACTATTTAAAGGTCGCAATTTGTTTCATTTTTCACGCGATGCGATTGTCGTAAGTTAAAATGAAACAAACGCACTCAAATGGATTTAAATTACTACGACTTAAAAATCGTAGTCGCAACAAGAAATTTTTATGCACGCACTTGTAATTTTTAATCCACGATTTCTGAGCCGCAAGAAATAAGACATATGGCGTTAAATGTGAATGCATGCACATGCGACTTAAAAATCGTAGCGATTATAAAAATGAAAAAAGAGGCTGGGTGCGACCCACACTGATAACTTCCCATTTGTGGTCTTGAAAACTTTATATTTGGTTTTTTTTTTTAAATAACCAAATTTTCAGCGAAACAAACTTTAGCTGTAAAATTCAAACAAACATTATTTTAAGATTGAAAAGCATTTTATTTATTTAAAGAGATTTGAAATTGAGATTATTGATATATAAGTTGTTTCCACGTGACCCAGGAGGTAAACTTCCACGCGTTTTTTTTTTAACGAGGTATCCCAAATAGGCCTATTCCTCACCTTTAGTTTGCTTGTGTCTTTTCAATTGGTTTTATAAACTCTGATAAATTTGATGTATTACTGCAAATCTTATACTATATTAAACAATTAAAAAAAAATATATAAATTGTTTGACAGTTTATATTTTTTGAAATAAATAAATAAATAATTCAAAAAAAATCAATAAATAAAGAAATAAATGCATACAAACGTAAATAAATGAATACCTATACGCAAAAATAAATTATTTAAAATAATAAAATACCACAGATAATATAGCAAAAACCATAAAAATTTAAAAATTATACAAATAAAAATAACAAAAAATAATAATAAATCAATAAATTAAGACGTACAAAATAAATTAATGCCTAAAACAATTAATAAATTGTTTATTTGACGAAATTACTCAATCCATGTAACCATAGTCCGGAAATAGAAGAAGTTCCTTCTTTTTTAGCAATTGTACAATGTGGTTTCTCATTGTTGGAACATGGTACATTCCTTGTTTTTCCGGCGATTTATTGAAACACAATAAGGTTGCGAAGTAAATTGCGAATACTCCACAATCAATTCCGTTAGTCTGTTGCTGTACTTTATGGAACACATATTTTTTTTCACATTTGTAGAGTGCATTTAGATAGTCCAATTGATCTGATTCCAAGTCATTCTTGTTAAGGCTATCATAAATGTGGACATTGTCGTTTCCGTCATATCATGTACATATCCAATGACCTATTGCATTTGCTCCAAAACCACCGCTATATATTATTTGGATATTACCATTACATTGTGGTATCGCTTGGATATTTCTTAAGAATGCGAGTATATAGGCCGTATTTTGCGCATAATTGATTACTCCCCGTTTTTCTAATTCTTTATTCATTATTTCTTGAAAAATGTTAATATGTCCATCATTTAAATATGTTCTTGGATTGGCCACTTGGTTACATTCTTCTATTGAAATATTAAAACTGTACTCGTTATCGGTCTTGTTCTGCAACGGCTTATTTTCTTTGTACACCTACGGTAATTCACAGACTTTTTCGAGCCTTTGCTTATCCTCATAATTATATTATATTTGTTGTATAATAATAAATAATGTTATATATGTTAAATAATAATATTTAATTTGGTATAGAAAAAAAAAACAAATATAAAAATAAATACAAACTTACAAATAGAAATTAAATTAAAAAAACAGTGAAAAGAAGATACTCACACGCCACACAGTATACAAAAGGTAGGTTTTATTTCCACACTTAACAAAAGTGACAACAATATTAAAAGGAATATAATCTACACTAATTATTAAGAACAGTATTAAATTTAAAGAACACTGAAAACAGTCACTTAAAATTTTATTTGTACACTATAATTCACATTTTAGCACAAAAAGGAACAAGAGAAACACTGGTATACTAAAATAAATTAAAAGAAAAACTCAAACAGTGGTAAGATACTATATCAAACTTTAAAAAAGAGGAATAATTATAAAATATTAAAAATAGAATTTATCAAAATTTAAATTATTTTTTTTGGAAGTTTGAGTGGTATTTTTTTCAAATTGAAACACAACACACAGCGCCACAGAATTTTATATATTTTTTGTATTAAAAAATACAGTTTTCTTTTTTATAAAATCACTTTATTGAGTTTGATCTTTTATTTTGAATTTAACTTTTATAAAAAATAATATTTTGGATAATTTTTGTATTAAAAAATACAGTTTTTTTATCAATTATATAAAACAAAAGGAATTTATGTCACATCCGATTTAAACGCTTCTCAAATTGATATTGAATGCTAACCAAATTTTGTACCAAAAACGAAAGGATAAGTCAAATAGAAAAAGGACCTATGGATGGAAGTCGGTCACATCTTCCGTTATTCGGAAGGACAAATTTTAATTAGGTTTAAAGAAAAAATTCTATTTCCGGTCCCAAATACAGCCTCTTTATTGACGACCGACCTCGGCTCATCGTCATCTTTATGCATCTATCATTCATATTTCTCGGTAGCTACTAGAATTATTATTCAATCGATCGACCGACGATAATATCCTTTGCAACCGCTCCAAGTGGCACGCTAGCGTGGTTGTTGTTGCTTTTAAAAAAAAATATATCGCTGACCTGCATATAAAAAAAAAATGATCGGTCCATTTTTTTGCACATTTAACCCTTTGCTGCACTCCTTGACATGTTCACGGTTCCGCAATGTGTTTGTTGTTGCATTTTAACACCTCCATTGAAGAAGATGGCTTGGTTTACCTAATGTGGTTGTTGTTGCACATTTAACCCTTTGGTGAGCTCGTGAACTTGTTTCGGTCAGGTACTGTATCTGTTGTGGTAATTGGTATATTTTGTATTCATACTTCGATCATAGAGCAGTAGATGGAAGATCGAAGTGTTATTGTTGTTGCGGTTTTTCCGGATTGAAAGGCTGTGATCTGCACTGGATATACAATGAATCCTGGTTTAAAAATCGATGATGCTTGTGGCATACTATGATATAAGGAAATTTGCTTTGTTTTGTTGATGATGAGGATACTTAGTCGCTCATTTTATGTTTTTTTTTACAGAAAATGTGTTTAACTAATTTTAAACTTTTCTATTTAAAATGTTAAATTACTTGTAATAATTACGAAGGTTGGTAGGTACATATTATATACTGAATTATAGATTTCCGTATTTTTTAATATAGCTGTGTTTCTACACCTAAGAAATTTAGAATTTTACATCTTTTTCATGGACAAAAAGATAAAAACATATTGTGACGTTTTCTTCAATTTTACCACAGCTATTAATGGAATTTGAATATGTGGGACTTGGGTACAACTGAACAACCTTATTCATATATGTATGTACAGTACATACATTCTTCTAAGAACTAAGTTGATAATAAAATTTTAAAATTGTGTATTATATTATAGAAATCACTTTATTATTTCGGTTCCAAACATTTTAATTGAAAAAAATTTAAAAACGAAATATTCAAATATAAAAGATATGGTTTGGTTATTGATGGAAGGGTGCTTACAAAATATATCCGCTCTAAAACTAGATATATGTCAAATATAAGCCATTTGTTAGAAATTGTATTATGTATTAAATAATGACAAAGTCAATATCATTGCTCGTTCTCAAGATATTCTAGTCGAAAAACAAATATTACCACTTTTTAGTAGATTTTTTTTTATATTTTTGTTAAAACTGTCAATTCGATACTTGTCAAAATTTAACCATATGTTAATAATTGTATTATGGCGATACCTTCCTGTAAGAATGTACTAAGCGACACTTTTTCCGAAAATGACTTTTTGATGAGGAAATATACTATTTGTTAAGGGCCACGTTTTGGTCTGGGTTTCGCCAACCTATTATGCATGAAAAGGAAACTAGAGTACAAATATAAAAATTTATCAGCTGCCATGTTTTCTCATTAAAATAATGTTGCCCCCTGAAATTTGTATTATCCGCCAAAAAAATTATGCTAAGCGACATTAATAAAGATCTCATTGTCGAGAACAACAAAAAATTTTGTTAGATGTCACTTAGTTTAACCAAAATTGTCTCTTAGCACACTATGATTCAACTAGAACTTTCTTCGTTTTTTTCGTTTCCTGAACAATTTTAGAAATGTCGCTTAGTATACATTCTTACGAGAAGGTATCGATGTATAAAACAATATACTTAAGAAGGCACTATCGGTGTTCGTTCCCAAGAAATTCGACTTGAAATACAATTTTAACTAGTTTTCACTAGAATTTTTAATAGTTTTCTTATTTAAAAAAAAAAAACTATTATTTCAATACTTGTCAACATTTTACCAATTGTACAAAATTATACTATGTATAAAATAAACTAAATTAGAAGTCAATATCACTACTAGTTCTCGAGAAATTTGAGTCGAAAATCAATTTTTACCAATTTTCAATAGAATTTTATATAGTTTTTTATTTTTTGTAAAAAAACTGTAAGCTGATTTTTTTTGAAATTTTCACCAGTTGTCAAACACATTATTTTTCGTAAAATAAAATTATTTTGAGTTTCAAATTGTTTTTCGTTCTTAGAATATCTGGCTTATGAAATTTTTTTTCAGTTTTTTTTATTTAAAAAAATAACGGTTTGTTAATTTTTTTCTAAATTCATACCAAATCTGTATGACCTTATAATGAGTACATTAAATTTTATTTGAAATCAATAGCATTATTTTTTCGTGAGATATTTGAAACCAATCAAAATTTTTACTTTTTTTTTTAAACCTTTATAGTGAAAAAACTACTCACTGAATTTTAATAAACGGCTCCCTTAGCCCTGGTCAGAGGAGCATTTATATGTCCGTCGAAATACAAATATTGATCCAACCAGATGCCGAGGTATTCTACTACACTTTTATTCGTCAGTAACTGTTCATGTGGCCCTACGATCACCAGCTTGAGCCAGATCTTCCTCGTATCCCTTGAGGCTCCATGCAGCGGAGTCCTAAGCAGAATCGTGAAAGGTTATTTTCAGCTTCTAGTCATCATAATACGAGTATCTCTGAATCTTGTCGAAGTCACGCTGCAAAAGAATTCTGATGACCTCTACTTTTGAAGCTGTTCTGTATCCTATTACATCGTTGGCATATGCAATTGCCTAAGTTAGACTACCTATCAGATCGCTTGTGTAAACGCGTCAATATGACAAATTAACATTTTTCTAACTCCGCCTACAGCCATGCAGCCCCAGATCATAATGCTTGCTTCTCCGTGTTTAATTGTTTTTACTATGCATTCTGAATTGTATTCTTCACCAACTTTTCGCCTGCAAAACCTATAAATAAGCCCATCCTCTACGAGTCTTCTTCTTACGATTCTTGTTTAGATCTTTTTCCAAACTGTTCTGTTACGTTCTCTTATGATTTTCTAAGGAAGTTCGTATAAAAATTGTATCTTCTTAATTGTTTTCTGGCGGTTCTCTTTCGATTTTGGTGTGTTCCCGTCTTCTGAAACCGATCTCAAGTATTTCATACGACTCAACGCGAACTTTTCAATTTTTTTGAAATTTCACTTTGATTTTTCCCTGAAAATAAAAATAGTTTTGCATTTCAACGCGTTTTGATAAATTGATCTCACTTTTCCCGTTTTCGAAAAGCCTTACATACGGTTATAAAAAAATAAGTTGGTTCCACACAATACGCCTATATTCACTTAAAGCAAAATTCAATCACCGATTACGAACCGTAAAATTATGAAACATCAATATTTTCATTCACAAAGGGATATAATGGGGAATCCCCAACTAATTCCATAGGCGTTTTTGCAACCTAATTAGTAAGTTAAGAATCTAGTACAATAATAGGAAAAACAAGTATTTAAGAGCAAAGAGCAAAAAATTAAGGGTGATTTTACTTTGGCCAAGGCTGTAAATTCAAATGCTCCTCAATACTGTTGGAATGTTTTAGGTGCTATGAGCTTACGATTACTTCTCTTAAATAACATAAAACAGTGTACATGTAGGAACAATTAATTAACAGAAAGCGAGGATGTATCCCTATTCATTTAACCCAAGATGTACTTTATGTAATAATGACAGAGAAATGATATTATAAACCAACAAAATTTTGTATATCATAAAAAATGCATAAATCTAATTTATTTCATTTGAAATTTAAGCCAAACATATGACTCATATTATAAATAAATCGCGCGAGTTACGAGAGACAAGATTTTGATGAATATAATATTTTACAGCTACCACAAGTGCTCTTCACAGCAAAATATTTGCGAGTCTTATTGTTATGAATTGTTGTCCCAAACGGTGTACTCGAACGTATAGAAATCTTTATGGATACATCAAATTTATATTGAAACTCGTAAAATTTGAAATTGAAACGCATTTTAGGAGTCTTTTAATGATTATTTTTCAGTAAACAAGGTGATTTTGGGTCCAATTTGTAAATAATACGTTAAGCTTAAAATCTTGATTTTGGCCTGTTTAAAAGTTAATAGTTGCTACTTATACCATCAATCTGAAGGGTCTTTATCGAATCATTTTAACTCTTTGTATATTTTGATGTGAAAATAATATTACTACCCTTAAAATGATTGAGCACATTAAAATATTCGACGTTTAAAGAATATCCTTACAAAACGTTATTTAGGGGTTAAAAAATGACTTGTTGTATTCGCAAAAAATAAAACTTCTAAATGATTGACTGTTTAAAGGAAATTTCGAAGGCTATACAATTTCAATAAAAATGCTTCTTTGAATTTGTTCTAATTAAGAATTTAAATCAAAGTTTTATTTCAGCAATAGTCAATTTTAATCATATAGCTGGGCATTGACTCGTTAATCCGTTAATCGTTAATTAACGACGTTAAAATTTTGACTAACGGATTAACTTTTAAGTTAACTTTTAAAAATATTAACGAACACGTTAAATCCGTTAATCCACGTTAAGTCCGTTAATCGTTAATCCAATGCCTACTATTTACCGCACGGCGCGAAAAACAGGTTCAGACAAGTATGAGACAAGTGCCGTGCGGCGCGTGCTGCGGGTGAAACAAAAACAGCTAGGTATGTATTATATTTTGACGGCGCGTGCGAGTGAGAGAACTGCGAAGATTCGTTTCGTTTGATCATTTCATTATGCCGGTCATCCACTATGTGCGCGATAAGTTCAACCAACTTCGTTCAACTTTTTATTCAACTCTTTCGTTGGATAAACGAATTTACAGCCTCTTACACTAGTGCAGCAACTTACGTAATTCACGTTGAGCAACTAAAGTTGAACAAAATGCGTTTGGAACCCCGTACACATAATTGACCAACTTTCCCATATGTTGATTAACCCCGCACACCTAGTTGATCAACTCTTAAAACTAATTGCAGTGTTGAATAGCTCCGAACACCTAGTTGACTTGTTCGATTTTGACAGAAAAAAATTTGTTTCGAGTTGATCAACTGCGTTTTCGATATTGTTGCTCATACAGTTGATGAACGAGTTGATACCTTCGTACACTTAACCAAGGATCACTCGTTGGGGAACGCGTTGAACGTACCACGATAAACAAAACAAAAAACTCAAACGTCAAACCTGAAATAATTTTGACTTCAGTTCGGTACATATGTACGAGTACATTTATTGTCGACTCACGCCTTCGCTTTAAAATATTCTTAAATTTGTTCCGTATGAGTATGATTTCCTCTAAGAAAAAAAAAGTGGCTGCCGCATTAATAATATTAGAAAATAAACGACGAAGAAAGAAAAAACAGCCAAGACGATTCTGGGTAGATGATTTTTTCTTGAGTCGCGGAGAAAATTGTTTTTTTCAATGAAATATATGATAAATTAAAATCGATTGATCCCACCGCGCCCGTGAATTGGAATTCAAAGTTTAGGCAATTGCATTTTCGAGGAAATTTGAGACCAAGCCAATTCCCTGGCATCTCGATTTTTATAAGAGGGGCCCTTAATGTCCCAATTCCAATTCCTAAATTGCTGAAATAATTTGCAAAATTAATTCCGTGGTCCACTCTGATTTTTTATCACCTTTTATGACGACAAACCAAAATAAACTACAGTTTGCAAGTTGCAACAACTGCAAGTTCATGGCAACGCAATAGTTCAACCACGTAGACACATTTCACTGCAGCCAACGTAACGCAACACAATATTACGTCAAGAAATCCCAAAAAAATTAAAAAGTTGATCAACGCGTTGAACAAATAATGTGCAACACATTATTTTGAAAATGTTGCTCAACGTGTTGATCGAACATTTTCAAGGAGCAGCACGAGCTCGTACACTACCCGTACACTTGTTGCGCAATTCGTTGAGCAACGGCCAACAACTAGATCCAACCCGTTGGTTAAACAGAATTGAAGGCACCGTACATTAGAGTTGAATGCGTTGAATTCGAAATTTGTGCGTTGATTGCCTAGTTGACGACCGGCATTACTTAGCGCCGGTGCTCAGAGTAAAAAAATACAAAAAATGCAATTTTTATCACATGTTAACGGATTAACGATTAACGTTAACTTGCGTTAATTCTTCCGAAATTTAACGCTTTAACGTTTAACGAAGCTAACTTTATTAGTAGCGGATTAACGATTAACGAAGTTAACTGTTTGATTAACGGTGCCCAGCTATGTTTTAATCATATAAGATGCACGACTGGATCGCATTAACTTGCTCATATATAAAAGACTAAGCCCCCATACACCCGTAATGCATAATCTTATTTATCTCGAAAACGGCTCTACAGATTTTGATAACAAAAGTTAGGTGTGATATTATAAACATGGACTACATTTTCATTTTCATTTATTTACATTGTTAAGCCTTGAGATTCAATCCCATTTATGGCTTAAAAAATTATTTACATTTAAAAATTACAATGAATGTTATTTACAAGTACAAATTTATCTTAAGAAAAGCTAAAATAAAAAAAATATTAGATAACAAAGTTATACATAATTATGTACAATGAGAGAAAGACAAATTTTTAACAAGTTAAAGTTATTTAAAAAAGAAAACAAAAAATTTAAAGAACGAATATAGAGTGAAAAAGTAAGGTAACGCAACGTCTAGTTTCTGGAAATGATGCTTAATAGAACTGATAAGCAAATTCAAGATACTTATGTTTTTAAATTGAGCTGGTAAACTGTTCCAGATCTTAGCACCGATCACAAAAAAAGACCTTCGAGTAAGTAATGTTGAGCTTCTTGGGATATTCAAATTAAATGTTCGGGGTGATAAAGAAAATTGGAGTTTATCATATAAAAAGGCAGGTGTTTTGAATCGAATCAATTTGAAAATGAATTTACAAATTTCAATTGAAAAATGTGACATTAGAGATACGCCAAATACGCAATGTGACAAATGAGAAACATGATCAAATTCAAATGACGAACCGTATACAAGAATTGAAAGCTACGTTTAATTTTTTTTGCTTATTGAGTCCATGCAGCTATATAAAAGAGAACCGTACGTTATAATCGGAGCTAACAAAGTCTTAACCATCATTAGACGTGTTTCTTTAGGCACATAATAAGGTGAAATTCTCCACAAATGTCTGAGTCCGCCATAAATGCCACAGATAACCTTCTTTACATGATCCCCCCACGTAAGTGTTTTGTTAAAGACGAACCCAAAATTTTTAACGGTTGAGTTGAATGGTATTGTATGATTATTTAAAATTATACTAGGAAATACGAAGTGTCTAAACAATTACTATATTACTTTGTGACTTAACCGGATTCAAAACAATGCAATTTCTTACAGCCCACTCATGAATGTACCCTAAATCTTCGTTAATATTAACAACTGCATTTTCCAAAAGTTAATTTTAAGGCACTGAAGGAAAAATCAAATTTAGTCTTTAATTTATAACTTAAGATTGAATGGTTAACTGAGCCGAAAGCATTGGAGAAATCAAGTAAGGTTAAGATAGATACTTTGTCATCATTTAACCGAATATCGTCTTGAACTTTTAAGGCGACAGCAATGCAATTGTGCTTCTTTCATTTGTAATGGAGACAAATGGTTATTGGACTCGATGTAATCAGAAACTTGATTAAAGATAATTTTTTCCAAGCCCTTCGAAAGGAACGGCAAAATGGGTCGAAAATTTGACAGCTCATAACGGCCACCCTTTTTTCGCAGAGGAACGATTTTCACAACTTTCCAGCTTAGAAATACTGATTTAGTCAAACATTCATTATATATATTAGCAATTCTGGGAAGAATCGAGGGTCGCAGCCAACGAATAAATTTTGGTGCAATATCATCAAGAGCAATAGCAAACACATTTTAAAGAAAAGGAACCATAAACAATAGGCGGAACAAAGTCGTGGTTTAAACGTAGATTACTTCCTGTTACGGACGAAGCGAAGGAATAATTCAGATGGTTAGCAATATAGTGCCTAAGTTTGTCAAATTGTTCCATAATATTTTTGTGGAGTTTCTTGAAGCATCCAGTTTGTTAAAATAAAATGATTTTTTGAGTCTCCAATGCATTTTATATGTCTATTTCTACATTCCTCGTAACGATCCCAATCTTGAGCAGACCTCGAATTCTTAAAAATTATATATAGATTTTTTTTTCACATATCAAGTCTCTTATTTCTGCCGTAAGCCAAGAAAAATTATAGCAAGAAACTTTTCTTTTTATTCGAACATACATACTTATCGTACAAATACTTCAGTAAGCTTGCTAAAAAATCAGCCTTAAAATTAATGGAGGTGGAAAATCCAAATGAATTTTAATCAATATGTGTGACTTCACGACAAAGTTCATTCAAGTTTATGTTTTTAAAATCCCGATACAAAATAAACTTTGACTGATAACAATTACATACCTCAGAATGATAAATTAGATAGGTTAGGTCATGATCTGCAACTCCATGGATTTGGTTGAAAAATATCACCTTATTCTTATTTGAGACAACAAACAAATCAAGAGCGGTTGTGCGTGTAAATCGTGTTGGAAAATATATATGTATATATTATTTAAGCCATAAGAATCAAAAACATTTTCCAAGTGTGAAGACATTGAGGAATTCACACTAACATTAAGATCACCACATAAGATTACATTTCCGTAAAAAACAAAAATTGGAACAAAATGTTACCTTCATAGAACGTTTTTTTTTTTTATTTTCGAATTTCTCATCAACGGCTCTAACGATGTTAACCAAAAGTTTTATGCAGGAGCTCCTTTGCATTTGAAAAAATATAGTCTAAAAAATTTTTCGAAAAATTAGTTTTTGGATTTTTAAGAAAATAATACAATTTTTTTTTTTTGAAAATTCAATATATTGAAAACGGATACACGATTAAATTTTTAGATTACGTTATAAAATGTATTTCATTAAATACTAAGAATTTGCATATCAATTTTTTTTAAAAATATTTTAAGGAAAATTTAGTACACAAAAAACAGGATTCAGTGTGTCTTTATGTCTGTAATAGCCTAATCCACTGGACCTATTTTCTTAGATAGTTAAGGGTCTTCGGTGATTCCCTAGAGGGGAAATTGATTTTTTTTAACTAAGAAAACTAACGGTACCCCCATACACACTAACGCTCTAACGATTTTGATAAAAAAAAATTTGGTGTAATAGAATGGACATGGACTACATTTCGGTCAAAAAAATTTGGGGCAAAATGTTATTAACGGTACCTGTCATAGAACCGTTTGGTTTTTATTTTCGACTTTCTCATTAACGGCTTTAACAATTTTAACCAAAGATTTTCAGCAGGAGTCTCATTAAGTTTAAAATAATATTGTATATACAAATATTCAAAAAAATATTTGTTGCGATTTTTGGAAAAAAAAAATTTTTAAATCAATGGCGCAAAATTTTAATTGAATTAGTACGATACTAAAGCTGTTTTGGTATGATACTAGGTTAAAACAACGAATTTACATATTTTAATCGAAAATAGCATCATACTTTTTCTAACCTTTTATTAAAGTTAAAATCATCGAATACCTACTTTATTTTTTTAGTATCGTGCTAGCTTCATATGAGTATTTGACATTTGCAAACATCAAAAAAGGTTCGTGTACTTACATTTTACACGAAATGTCATTGATTTATGTAGATGTTAAGAAAATTAGCTTAATATGATACTAATTAGAAAACGTTCAAAATTAAGAATGAATTGGTAAAGTACTTTAAAGGTAGCAAATTGCTAAGTAGTATCATACTTCTAATACCTTAATAATAGGCTGTTTAAAATTTTGCGCCAATATCTTTAAAACTTGTGAACGATTAGTTTTTGTAATTATTTCCCAAAATCTATACTACTAAATATTTAAAATTTGCATCCCAAAATTTTGTTCTTGAAAATTTTTAAAGAAATTTCTTATATAAAAAATTACTTTAATAACAAAACTATATTTAAACTTTGTTTGCACAAATTCATACTTTTCCGGACGGTAACTCCATGCATTTGAACATTTTTATCTCATCAAATTCATGTTTTATATTTATAAAATGTGTTTTTAAATTCCAAGGTATTTTTACATAAGAGCAAGTTCGTGCGAAAATTGAGTGAATTTTTGAATATAAACTTATTTGTTTAAAATTCAGAATGGCGCCCAACGAAAATGTATACATTTAACTTCTCCTAAAGTAAAGATAACTAAAAAAAATCCCTGTTTAAACTTTGTCAGTCAGTTTGTTCTTATTCACTCGGACTTCAATAAAAAATTGTTACATATTTATTTTTAAAAAGTTTACTTCAAACAAATAGATGCTCTTGAGTGCCTACTCAGAAACAGGAATTTGAACTTGTATCTATCTGTCTAATAGATGGCTGATATTGTGTTGTTTTTTTTTTTATTTGAAACTGCTATTTGCCCTACTTCAAGGCAATATCTATAAATGGTTCGAACAAATTGGGTCAACTGGGGATAATGACACACATGTCAAGTACATATGAAGCACTATCATCACCAATTCTGTTATTGACATCAAGTTGACAAATCAAAATGATTCTCCGTCTCTGTATTGTACATTCTGGTATAATGGACATTAGTCAAATAGAAGTGGGTATTTTTGTTCGAGTATTGGAAAAACAGTATGTCAACAATCTAATAGACGAGGGTGTGGTGATGAGTATTATGAAATGATATCGATATACACATCTTCGAAAATCTGTTTAAATTCTTAAATAAGGGATCCCAAATAAGAGTTCCAACAATTTAAAAATGCCTCAATAATCTAGATAGAGCAAACATTTCGAGACTTGTAATCAAATGTAGTGTAAGGGCATTTCCTTAATTAAACACAAGACAAGACAGCAAACATACATGTGTGCTATTAATTTTGCTAGGGTCAACGTACGATTAATTGATTCGTTTCCTTGGAGACTTCGGTACATACCAATTATTTTCTTCTGAAAAGGACATACTCAAGGGATTCGTAATTTTATAAATGACTGTCATTACAGTCTTATATGGAAGAGCTTGTTCGAGTGCCTGAAGAGAGTAGAAACCTGATAATCTGGAAGGTTGAGTTGCACTTTTGGGACGCAATATTACGAATCCTAATAAATTATCTGTTCACAGAGTTGCAGGATTGATGGTGGATGTCCTTCGTTAACACATTAATCGTCAGCTTAAACAGATTATGATACCTAATTGATGTTGAAATACCTTAAATGCAAAAAAAAAATATACACCAAAAATATAACCATTCAAGGCAAGTTATTTTAAATTCAAATGAAATTCAATTTAAATTCAAACAAAAAACTTATACACACAAGCATCTGAGCAAACTGCTAATAAATCATCTACGTGTGGCACAATTTGGAATTATTAGAATAGATAAATCTCGGAGCCACAAAATCACCATAAATCAATATCAGAAAATTAAATTTCTATTCATACACAATTGAATGGCATAACATGGATGGATATGGATATGGATAACCATAAAAAAAGGAAAAATATATTTAGAAAAGTTATCAAACTTTTTATACGATTTTTCCACACAAAAAGAGCGAAATAAAAACGTTGAAACAGATTTTTCACGATTGAACATTTGTGTAGACTTTGGCTATGTTGTTCCTAAGTAGATGGGAGAATTAATAAAAGATTTGTATTTTAAAGGATTGTTGAATATGTTACGTCGAAGGATAACATGATACTTGAGAAATAACCTAGTTTTCTTCTTGTTTTACTACTGAATTCGGAATTCCAGAAGGCTAAGAATGAACCCAATTTTTTTTCTTGCCGCAATAAGTGCAGGAAGAAGTTGAAACGGAATAAAACAAGCTGTGTCTGAGGTTTTAACAAAAGTCTTTTTTCATTTGAGAGGCTCATGAATGGACCTTGTGAGTACTCACAACGGTTTATGGAGATCTCCTCATCAATCAACCGTGAATCAGATTGACCACATTGCGATCGACACAAAGCACTTCTCCAGTATAGAGGATGTCCACATGTTCCGAGGTAAGGTACTAACATCGACTCAGACCCCCGACACAAGCCAAAACATGAAAATATTACAAGCGAGCAGTGGCGCAGCGTGCCATCTCGGCTCCCGAGGCGGTAGACCCATTTTGCCGCCCCCATTCTATACTTAATTAAAATTAAATTTCGAGACATCACTTCACAGGCAATGAGGTATCTTTTATTGAAGGTAAAGATCTTCTTTGGGTTTTACGTGGATACCTGCCTATTACGGCTCTACCCCATGGGTGGCCTACCACCATCAGATTTAGTCCTGACCATTAACCCCGACAAAGCAAGCTATCTCGGTTGCAAAGTTGTGATAAATGTTGCAGCATATACACACCTCTTGCTTTGGAGGCGAGGTCTATCTAACACCTCTTGAATTCAAGAAAAGAATTTTGAAAACCATGTGTCTCCGCATTCGGAATAAACCAAGCCACCATTATGCTCCCACTAGGGAGCCTTTATCATAGATAGGGTTCGAGCCGAGGGTAAAACGCAACCTCCGACTCAAATGGGCACTATCTCCCATGGTACCAGAATATAGCTTCCGGTGGAGCTTCGCAACTTCGCCATTTCATGGAGCTTCTTAGGCGATCCGAACCCGGACTTAGTCCGAGTTCTTGTCTCAAGCTTCGGAATTTCCAGATCTGAACCAGTCACTTCCAGATGGGCTCCTACAAAAACGGCAAACTAGGAAAGACGCTCCTAGTTTTTGTTCTAAAGAACGAGGACGACGATCCCCCCATTATTTGCTACTATTAATAGGAACAAATAAGATACCCTTATTGAACCTCTGTAAGACTTTCAAAATCTCCAACCACATAAGCAGCCGGAGACTCTACTAATCTTACCCCTACCAACCAAGATCAACCTTAATCAACCCTTCCAGTGCAACTTTCGAAATCCCCAGCCACAAAAGCAGCCGGGGACGTTACTAACTTCACTGCTACCACGAGTAAGACCTTAGAAATCTCCAGCCACTTGCCCAGCCGAAGACTTCACCAATCTTACTCCCACTCCCAACCAAGATAAACCTTAAAGGTCCCTAGCCACGTGAGCAGCCAGAGACCTTCCCGATTAACCCTTTACACCCTAGACATCCTTTAAAAACCTGGAGAATACCTACGTAAGTAGCTGGAGATTCACCGACATACACCCGTTCTAAACCTGTCACTCCCTTCACTACCTTGGGTTTTCTTAGTTTTCTAAATCTCAAGCTGATCGAGCAGCTAGAGAATAGACGTAAGTCCCCCAATCACGACAAGGTGAAACCCGTCGAGGGGGTTATTGAAGGTAAAATAGGATCAGCAGTTTCACACAAATGGATTCTACGGGCCTTACGAGCAGCGAAGTCAGAAATAACTTTGTCAAAATCAATATTTGCAGCCAATTCTTGTTCAATTGACAATATAGCCAAGTTTGATAGCCTAGTGGGGCTCATAGCGGATCTGAGATAATTTTTGATTAGCTTCAATTTCGAAAAACTTCTCTCACAACTAGCGACAGCACTAATTGCCAAAGTCAAATATATACGAATCAAGATGATTATATTTGGAACCGAAATTCCCAGATTCAGTTTTTGAATGAACTATGGAGGAGCTCCAGTGGTCCTTTGCCCTTTATATCTTCCTCTGGTTCAGAACTGGCCACAAACTGCTAAAGACGCTTCCGCTCCATCTGAATTCGTCCTTGTCGATGTCTTCTAATACATGGGAAAGATCACACTCGTACGCTGTCCAAAAGTTTCGCTGGCGTCAAAAATCCGAACTTGTCCGCTATATCTTGAACTTGCTTGAATCACGTCGTCATTTTTGAATGATCTTGTCAAATAATCCGAACACCTCTCGACGGAGCTCCTGAGACAAAGCTGCATCTGCGGATTCATCGCTATGTATGCGTTTTTTCTTGCGATTTTTTCTCGTTTTAAGTTCGATTCCGAGTTTTTCGCTGAGAGTCTTAGCAAAGTCGATTGCGGCTTGGACAAGGGAAGCTTTTAAAGCGCAGAATTTCTGAGCACACTTATATATACACTCAATCCTCGTTGCTGCAGGTAAATCTGTGCTTCATCTACTTCAGGTAGCTCTGCAGCCCAAAAGCTAAGAAAAGTGAGGAAGTAGAATGACTGCATGGCTGTCAGAAAAAGACTGGCTCCCGATCTTGTTTAGGAAGTTTGAGATGAATTCGCCAATTCTTCCAGTACCTCAAGAACTTCCTCAAACTTATTCTTAAGCGCCTTGACAGCTTCATGACTAGCGCTCCAGCACGTTTCAGTGACTCGTTTTACTGCTTGACCTGTGACGGCAACCAAAGCGTTCCACCGAGCAGTTGATGCAGAAAAGAAGGCAAATAGCTTCTCCAGAGTTCCAAAAAACGTCACGGAATTCATTGATTCAGAAGCAGTGTGTACCCCAGCCAAGTTGAGTCAGTGGTTTGTACATGCATCGAATGTAGCTTTCGGATTCAGTGCTTTAATCCGGGCTTGAACTCCATTATGGATCCTTGATATTGTGGCAGCGTCTGATGTTATCTTCGCGATTATATCGTTGCTGAGATCTTTTGCATTTTTTCCTTTTGGTTCGAAGAAGTCGATGAAAGATTTTACCACTGTGAACTTTTCTCCCTCGATATGTACGTATCGCAGAACCTGACTTATTTGGTCTTTGTGGGAGATGTCTGGTGTACTGTCGAAGATTACGCAGTAATATTTAGCTTCTTGAATGCGACGGATGATGTTGGATCGAACTTGCTGTTCTCAATTCATTCTCTGGGTTTCTGGAGATAGATACGAAACTGGGACTCTTGCTCCCAGCTTTATCCTTGTGAGGTGTTACATTAGAATAGGGTCATATTTAGCTAGGAGGTACACTAACTCCTTGCTTGTTAGCGGTTTCGCACTCATATGTTTCTGAACGCTCGCTTTCAGTTTCGCGAAAGTTTTGGACCGTTCCGTTTTAGTTTCGCGAGTCGCGCGACAATAATGGAATGCAACTTAACGGCCTTACTCACTGCTTACGAATTCACGGAAATCAGCCGAGAGCGTCAACGACGAATCACAGGCATGGTGGCAAATTTCAAATTTACGTCATTGTTGCTTGTTGACTTGTCAAACGTTCTGTTATGAAACATATGATCTCTACTCTACCTGCTTCACCGGCGACATTTTGCCCCCGGCCTCTCAGAAAAAAAAGGAGCATGAGAAGCGCTTGATTAAGGAAATAGAAAGATGCCATAATAGGAATGACGTTCGCAAGTTTTACCAAGAGGTACAAAAATTCAAGAATACAATCCTCGAGCCGAAGCTTGCATGGACAATCAAGCGAACATCTAAGTAGAACTACAGTCCAGGCTGTGAATATGGAAAGACCACTTGTCCAAACTTTATGGAGAAGAGAACTCTGATGCTATAGAGATAATATCATTTGACTAAGGTGACGCAGACCAACAATACCGTCCACCTGACCTGGACGAAGTGAAGATAGCTTTATCAAATCTTAAGTCCAACAAAACCGCTGGAGCTGACAGCTTCGCTGTCAAACTGTTCAAAGCGGCAGATGATGACTTGGTTGGGAATATGTACTAGCTCATCGGCAAAACATGGTCGGAAGAATGTATGCTTAATGAATGGAACCTTAACAAGGAGACCCTCTGAACTGCGTCAACTAAAGAGGCATAAATCTCTTGAACATCTCATACAATAAAATAATGAATCGATATCAGTGCAGCTTTAGACCAGGAAATTCCCCATCGATCAAATATTCAGATTGCTGCAGATCCTGGACAAAAAACCCAGGAACTTCAAATCGACACCTACCACGTTTTCATCGATGACGATGACGATGGAAAACGCACGCTGCTTCATTACGGTCGGAAAAGATTTCAACGATGTATTGGATGTAAAAAAAGGTTTTAGGCAACGCGATGCCCTGCCATGCGACTTCTTCAACATCGTTCTTGAAGGAGTAATGCAAAACTCACGCGTCAACACTAGAGGCATAATCTGTCAAAAGTCCGTCCAATTACTCGGATACGCCGACGACATCGACATTATTGGAAGAAAAAAACGTGATGTCATTGAAGAAGACCAAGTATATGCTGTCAACATGAAAGGGCACACAACACCGACGTCTTGGACAGAACGTCATTATAGACAGCTATAAGTTTGAGGTAGTGAAGGATTTCATATATGTACGTAGGCACCACTATAAACCCAGAAAATAACACCAGCACTGAAATCAAACGGAGAATAACTCTTGCCAAACGCTGCTTCTTTGGACTAATAAGGCAATTGAGTACCAAAGTCCTCTCTCGAGCAACTAAAGCTTTAGGATGTTTCGAGAGAAAAATTCTTTGTGTGATCTTTGGTCCCCGTCTGCATAGACGGGGAGTGCAGGAAAAGACGTGCGAGAAATAGAATACAGTTAGCAATGAACCGAAGGAACGAGTAGTCCAAATTTCATTGACTCTTCTGCATATAACCGGATGAATTTGATCGATCACCTGTATAATGTTCAGTTTAAGGGACGCATAGACCTGCAACATCAGCAAACCCCACAAAAAAAGTCTAGCTGGGTTAAATCGCATGACGTTTGTGCCCAATTCAAGTCACCAATGCGAGAGAAAACCTGACCATCAAATCGTTCGTTCAGAATGTTAAACTTGGCGTCCACTAGATGAGGGAGAGCAACCTATCTGGTTCAGAGGTGATGAATCACCAGTATTATAGAAATGTAATAATTTATTTCAAAGTATTTGGCTGCACTGATTTTTTTGAATTGCAATAAAAATGTGTCATAATTGCTTATTGACAAAAATTTTCCTTAAAATTTAATGAAAACTTGACCAAATATTTTCTACAATACACGTTCCAAATATCATTTTCTCCATGATTTGTATTAAACAGTAAATAGTTTCATAATTCCAGCCAAGCACACACACAGACAAGCCGAAGCACTTACATATTTATGAATAACTCAACACAATAAAAACATTCTTAATCCCTGAATCATGAAGCGTATATGCATGAAATGGCATAGCAGGACCAAGCGTGGACCACACAAAAAGAACGAAATATGTTGCCAAACATGCCCCTACATCTATTACTACTGCAGTGGTATGCTTTTTGTTTTTTGGCAGGATATACATATGAAATTTTACTCTGCCCGTTCTGTGGCTGAGAATAGAACTCTTTGTGGCAAATCAGCAGGATTATAACACAATAAAATAAATGTTGGGCAGGGTGTGTCCTGGAAACATAAATTCATTAATGCCGCATGGGGGAAAGTTTAGTGATTAGTGATGGTAGGAATGTCCTCCTTTATATCCTCGTTCATGGTTCTAATAGTGATAATTCTGGTCTTAAAAATATATAAATCTTCTTCTGCTTCTGTTTTGAACTTGCGGTATATGTAAGTACTAAAGGGCAATTTTTGCATTTGGAAAAAAAAATCGAACTCGAGATTTTAATCAAAGTTGACATTACGATGATAGCGAAGACGAAAAAAGTTAGTCTCGTAATTCTGCCTGTCTGTTCGACTACGGCCTAAGTGGCTTGGCCGATTTTCGTTAAACTTGGTCGATATAGTTTTTAAATTCCTCCCACACGTTTTTTTTTTTTTTTTAAGACCGAAAATAACGGTACCTGACATACGATTTTTTTTCGAATATATAAATTTTTTTTTTCTCAAAAACTGCCCAACATATTTTTTTTTAAAAAATTTATAAAATTTTATTTAGTTAAAGCTAGGTTATGTTTGAACAAAATTTCCGAAAAATGGCTATTAATGGTAACCCCTTCGAACCAGTTTCTTTGTTTTTAATTTTTTCAAAAAACAGTACAATCGATTTTGATAAGTTTTTCTTATGCTAAAGGTCCCCAAAAGTTTGAATATTATTGTATTATCAAATTTTCAAAAAAAAAACATTTCGAATTCAAGAAAAATTCAAATTTTTTTTTCAAAACTCAATATTTCGAGAATCTTGTATTAGATTTTTTTCAAACTTGATAAATAAAAGTTTATCAACATAGTCTACAAGGTGTATGAAAATAAAATGCAAGACTGGGTCGCACGAACTTGCTCCTATGTAATCGACTAGGAATTTTAAAAACGAATGTTATTAGAGAAAACTGTTCATAGGGATAAAATTAATTTTAAAATTCTTTTAGTAGTAAGAGACAAAAACAGAATGCTATGCAAATATGAATTTATGCAAGAACAAAAATTATAAGTCCTTGTAGTGGTTTCTTTAAAAGAAGCTTTTATATACACACTTTTTAAAAGCTTTTTAAGAAAAAATTTTGGTACGCCAATTTAAAGTTTTTATTATTGTTCGAATAAAAATTAAATTTACGAAAGGAAATATGGACCCCTTTCGGAGACATCGAATTTTCAAAAAAAGAACAAAATAGATTTTTTTTTCAAAAATTCAAAAAATATTTATTTTAAAGTTTTGAAATGCAATGTGTTTTAGACTTTTTACAAGCTTCTCTATAAAAATTTTCATTAAGATCCGTTATGTGGATAATGAGAAATTAAAAATTCGAAAAAATGGTTCTATGGTAGGTACAAGCTGTAATATCTTAATCAGACCAAAAAACATAAATGTTAAAAAAAAAGAGCCAAGTTCTTCTTCTTGCCGTGAAAAGTACTGAGATCTAAAAGTACGCCAAGTTCTTACTTCATGAAGGTTTAATACAGAATATTTAAAGTAGAATAATATTGAAACAGCTTCAATGTAATAGAGAAATTTTATTATTTAATGACTACTGACTAAAATTTGATGGGCTCACTGGTCAAGTTTTCAAAACCTTTTGAATTGGGCATGAGAAAAAAACTTGCCAAGTAAGCCCATCAAATTTTAGTCAGTAGTCATTAAATAATAAAATTTCTCTATTACATTGTAGCTGTTTCAATATTATTCTACTTTAAATATTCTGTATTAAACCTTCATGAAGTAAGAACTTGGCGTACTTTTAGATCTCAGTACTTTTCACGGCTGACTTGTTACACAAAGGTTTTTGTATAGAAGAACTTGGCTCTTTTTTTTTAACATTTATGTTTTTTGGTCTGATCTCACTCCTTTTTGCAAAGATTTTAATATTTTGCCATGTCAAAATCTCGAAAGATACGGAAGGATAGAAGGGTGGACTCTACCTACTAAAATCAACTTAGTTTATAGCTTCCTATTTCTTTTGGTAGGTATATTTTCTTTTTGTTATTGGTTGTTTTGATTTGCGCTTCAATTATTTCTTCTTGTCCTGGCAAGATACCTAACACTAACAAACCTACCTTAATTACAGCAATCGGAAGTGTTCCATATAAATTAAACATTTTCTCAGAAAGTGGGCGGATACCACGCCCCCTGAATGTAAAACCCCAATTTTTATTTTTGGTCCTTTATATGCAATTTGAGCCCTACCGTTCTACCAAATTTCATTGTTCTACTCCAATCAGAAGTGCGCCATATATAATTTACATCAGTTCTGAGGAAGTGGGCGGATACCACGCCCCTGAATGGAAAACCGCTAATTTTATATGTTTTTCCTTGTATGCAATTTAAGCCCTACCAATTTACCAAATTTCATCGTTTTACAGCAGTCGGAAGTGCTCCATTCAACCAACACCAATTCGGAGAAAGTGGGCGGATACCACGCCCCCTGAAAGGAAAACCTTGGTGTTTATTTTTGGTTCTTTATATGCAATATAAGCCCTACCGGTTCACCAAATTTCATCGTTTTACAGCAGTCGGAAGTGCTCCATAATACGATGCCGGGAAGTGCTCCAAAATTCGGAGAAAGTGGGCGGATACCACGCCCCCTGAATGGAAAATTTCAAATTTTCGATTTTTTCCTCTGGTTGCAAGACAAGACCTACCATTGTGCAAAATTACAAGATTCTACGATGTCGGGAAGTGCTCCATAATTTTGATGATCTGTCAGTCAGTCAGTCAGTCAGTCAGTTACGGTTTTTGTGATTTTTGAGGCCTTATATCTCAGGAACCGCTTATGCCAGAAAATTGATATTTGGTGAGGCGCCTGTGCCTGACTAGCTTAGCATATATTCGGAGTTTTAAGTTTCTGACTTCATTGGTACTAAAGATAGGAAGGGGTCAAAAATCGCCTGAGTTTGTTCCTGTAAAAAGGGTGTAGTGCCAGAACTTGGCTGGGCACTACCGTGCCCTTTGATTTCAAAATTTTTTTTATTAAATTAAAGATCGTAAATTTTAATTGAAGGAAAAAAAATTTTATCAAAATTCTAGGTGCCGTTTTCGAGAAAAATACGATTTTTAAAAACCATTTTTTTATTTTTTTAGCATTTGTATGGTAGGTACCTTTACTTTTAGGTAAAATAAAAATTTTTTTCTCACATTTTGTAGATTATATTGAGAAACTTTTATTTATCAAGTTTAAAAAAAATCTAGCATGGGGTTTTCGAAATACTGAGTTTTGAAAAAAAAATTTTGAAGTTTTTTTTTTAAAATCCAAAAAAAAAATTTTTGAAAATTTGAGTACACAATTCTATTCAGGTTTTTGGGGAACTTTAGCAAAAAAAAAATGATCAAAATCGGTTGAACTGTTCTTGAGAAAATCAAAAACAAAAAAAAAAATGGTTCCATGGGGGGTACCCTCAATAACCATTTTTCGGAAAATTTTTTTCAACCATTACCCAGCTTTAATTAAATGAAATTATTTTGTATTTTTATTTTTAAAATCTGTCGAACAGTTTTTGAGAAAAAAAAAATGTTTATAAAATTTCGAAAAAAATTCGTATGGCAGGTACCGTTATTTTTGGTCCTAAAAAAAATAAAATGCACGACTGGGTCGCACGAACTTGCTCCTATGTAATCGACTGGGAATTTTAAAAAACGAATGTTATTAGAGAAAATTGTTCATAAGGATAAAATTAATTTTTAAATTCTTTTAGTAGTAACAGAATGCTATGCAAATATGAATTTATGCAAGAACAAAAATTATAAGTCCTTGTAGTGGTTTCTTTAAAAGAAGCTTTTATATACAAACTTTTTAAAAGCTTTTTAAGAAAAAATTTTGGTACGCTAATTTAAAGTTTTTATTATTGTACGAATAAAAATTAAATTTACGAAAAGAAATATTGACCCGTTTCGGAGATATCGAATTTTCAAAAAAAAGAAAAAAAATGATTTTTTTTCAAAAATTCAAAAAATATTTATTTTAAAGTTTTGAAATGCAATGTGGTTAAGACTTTTTAGAAGCTTCTCTATAAAAATTTTCATTAAGATCCGTTATGTGGATAATGAGAAATTCAAAATTCGAAAAAATGGTTCTATGGTAGGTACAAGCTGTAATATCTTAATTTCAAAATTTGTTTTATTAAATTAAAGATCGTAAAAATTAATTGAAAGAAAAAAAATTTTATCAAAATTCTAGGTGCCGTTTTCGAGAAAAATACTATTTTTGAAAACCATTTTTTTTAATTTTTTAGCATTTGTATGGTAGGTACCTTTATTTTAAGGTAAAATAAAAAATTTTGTTTCACATTTTGTAGATCATATTGAGAAACTTTTATTTATCAAGTTTAAAAAAAATCTAGCATGGGGTTTTCGAAATATTGAGTTTTGAAAAAAAATTTTTGAAGTTTTTTTTAAAAATCCAAAAAAATTTTTTTTGAAAATTTGAGTACACAATTCTATTTATATTTTTGGGGAGCTTTAGCAAAAAAAAAAATGATCAAAATCGGTTGAACCGTTTTTGAGAAAATCAAAAACAAAAAAAATGGTTCCATGGGGGGTACCCTCAATAACCATTTTTCGGAAAATTTTTTTCAACCAATACCTAGATTTAATTAAATGAAATTTTTCTGTATCTTTATTTTTAAAATCTGTAGAACAGTTTTTGAGAAAAAAAAATGTTTATAAAATTTCGAAAAAAATTCGTATGGGGGGTACCGTTATTTTTGGTCTTAAAAAAAAAAAGAAAAAAACGTGTGGGGGGAAAAAATTAAAAATGATATTTACCAAGTTTAAAGAAAATCGGCCGAGTCGTTTAGCCTGTAGTCGAACAGACAGACAGACAGACAGAATTGCGAGACCCACTTTTTTAGTCTTCGCTATCATCGTAATGTCAACTTTGATCAAAATCTCGAGTTCGATTTTTTTTACGAATGCATAACTTGCCTTATAGTACCTATAAGTCGCAAGTAAAAAGAAAAAAACGTGTGGGGAAAAAAATTAAAAATGATATCTACCATGTTTAAAGAAAATCGGCAGAGCCGTTTAGGCTGTAGTCGAACAGACAGGCAGACAGAATTGCGAGACCCACTTATTTAGTCTTCGCTATCATCGTAATGACAACTTTGATCAAAATCTCGAGTTCGATTTTTTTTACGAATGCATAACTTGCCTTATAGTACCTATAAGTCGCAAGTAAAAATAAAAAAGTTTTATTTTACCTAGAGATAAAGGTACCCACCATAAAAATGTCAAAAAATGACTTTCAAAAATCGTATTTTTCTCGAAAACGGAGCCTAGAATTTTGATGCTATTACATAGGAGCAAGTTCGTGCGACCCAGTCGTGCATTTTATTTTATAAAGAATCTTGGCAAGAGTACGATAACTTAGACGCCAAGAAATTATAACGGTTTTTTGTAGAAAAGTTCAACAAAAGCATTTTTTACTGTTGGAGGTGGGTCTATCTCCCCCCGTTTGGCCGGGAGGGGCAATTTTATAAAAAAGGTACTAAAATAGAAACAAAAATATTAAAAAATAACGGTAATAAGTACTTAAAATTAAGTATTATACCTTTTTTTAAAGCCAATACTCTGTTCTGTTAGATAGTTTTTAAATCAAGTGAAATCTATGCACAGTTTTTGAAAAAAAAAAACGAGTTTAAAACTCAAATTTTGGGAAAAAAAAAAGTTTAAAGTTTAATTTTTCAAAACTGCACAGTTATATATTATTATTGTTTCCTAAAATTCGTTACTCTAATTTATTCCTATTCAACAACTGAAAACTAGAGGATTTTTTGTCGTCTAGTTTTTGAGAAAATTGAAAATAACTAAAACTACTTTTTATGGGATATTTAGTTTTTTTGCTTGCTTACGCATTACGGCGTATAAACAGTGAGGTATGCAACCCCCAAAATACAAAATACAGAAGGAATTTTTGTCTGTGCAAAAAGATATACCACGATATTGTAGGTGGTACCGTTGATTTTTAAGAATTTTTTTTTTGTAAAAAAAAAAATTTTACATAAAAAAATGATTTTTCTTCCTTCTTTTGTTATTTCATAGCTTCTTTATCAAGTGTTCAATTTAAACAAATATAAGCTTAAAAGTGTTTCCTTGCAATTATCTTTGACTTGAAAGCCTAAAAATATTTTATATAATTTTTTTGTATCCACACGGTGCAATTTAAAACAACACATATTTCAAAAATCTCGAAAAATCAAAATTTTTTGGATTTCATCCTTTTTTAAGCGAGCCAAAGTTAATATCTTTGTAAAAAAAAATTGTAAACGCAGGATTTAATTTTGATAAGCAATGCAACTTTTAAAAGCTATTACATTTGAAAATACCATAGTTGAGCACTTTGACACACCCTATTAAGCATCCACTACTTCATCATAAATTAAAAAACTTTTCAATATTTCAAAAGCATCGCGTTCTTAGAAGAAATTGGTCTAATTCCAACTAAAACGTCAACTCCCCCAATGTGTTGCAACTTACCGATAAAGGTAGAAAAATATAAAAATTTCAAGTTCGGTTGGATGTGGCGGTGCTCCGAAAAAAGCTCTAAAAAAAGGAGACAAAAATTGTAAGAATACAATAAACAAATCTATCGGCACATTTTTCCATGGGCCTCAATATTGGCTAGAGATTCGGGAAGTGCTTGCTATAATTATCTCTTTTGTGATCAAAATGCCTGTAAACATGGTTTTAATACGTTGAACATTGAAAAATTGACTTGACTATTTTTAATTAACACCTGTTACTCACAAACTGACTGACTGAGACGCGGAATGCCATGCAATTCTACCTCCTCGTGGTGCATTCTTGGTAACGCTAAATGATTTGCTGTGTTTTACTCACAAATGAACAACATTAACATTAATCCTTAAAATGAAATCACCGTAGGTAAATATCAAAAATCAAAAATTTCATAAAAAGTAGTTTTAGTAATTTTCAATTTTCTCAAAAACTAGAATTCACAAAACCATTCGGGTTTTTGTGTTCGATTCAGAATTATTAGTAGCATTGACCACAAAAAGCCAATTAAGCACTTCATTTCACAATTTTGAAAAAAAAATGGTCAAAACTTTTTTTTTTCATTTTTTTTTAACAAAATTTTGATTTTGCATTCAATTTTTTTAAAAACTATTGACATAAATAATTTAATTTAAATTTAGGATTATAGAACAGACTTCTGGCTTTCAAAACCGGTATAGTATTTTATTGTAAGTGTTGCGGTTGTTTTTTAATACTTTTTTTTTTCAATTTAAGTAATTTTTTTTCTAAAATCGCCCCTCCTAAACGGGGCGAGATAGACCACCCCTCCCATAGTAAAAAACGCTTGTATTTGACCCTTCTACAAAAATCCGTTATCAATTTTTGGCGCCTAAGTTATTGTACTCTCCCCAGAATCTTGTAAAAAAATTGAAAGCTATTGGATTTCAAAACTTTAAAAAATATTTTTTTTTAATTTTTGGAAAAAAAAACAAGTTTTTTTTTGGAAAATTCGATATATTAAAAATGGCTCAATATTTATTTTGGAGATTTAATTTTTATTCGTTCAATAATAAAAACTTAAAGTTGGCGTACCTTGTGGAAAACTGAGTAGGTACAAACTTTTAAGCTGAGTATTGATATCTTCAAAGTATCATAGTTAGTTCACTGATGGCAAGGTTCCTGCCAAAATGCTTTGATCCACATAATCGTTGCTATGAAATGTATTCTGCTCCCTTCATCCTGAGGCTTAGTGGTCCAATCAGCACCCATAGTAACTGACTTATTTAACTTTTTTGATGAAATTAAGTTTTTCCTCATCGATTTCATTAAGAATTTTTCTCGAAGGTCTATTGATATTGATACAATGGATTAACTTCTTCACACACGTATTACTCAATGTTTTCGCCTGCTGTTGTTCTTCGTTGATTTCTTTTGTTTTATTCCTGGAAAATTGTATTCCTCCGGAATATTGTTTTTTCCAAAAAAAAATGAAGGTTTGGAATTAACTTTTGTGAAAGTAGGTCACGAGGTAAAATCGTTACTTGGGGGTTATTTTCACTTTTGTTTTGATTCGCTGAACTTTCGTAGGGCGAAGATGTTGAACCAAATGTGGACTTCTTATTCTTCTCAGAAACCCAAATATAAGAGGAGTATGGTATTTTTTTTTTTTTTTGCTTTTGGTATCCTCATGTTAAAATGCAAAGTTTGCTTTCTATAAAAGTTGTTGATGTTAATGCTGCGCGAAAAACACACACGACTGAGTTGCACATGCTTACTCTTTTGATTCAAGGCTTTAAACAATAATTCATCATTGGAGATGTAGGGAGTAGGGTAGTGATTTATTAATAAAATAATAAAAAAAAAACAAAGGAATAAAATGCAGGACTTGGTTGCTCGAACACGCTCTTAATAATAAATGTTGTATATAAGAACATGAATGTTGATAAAGAAAAACCTTCTGAAGAATGAAATTCATTTTCTAAAATGGCTAAAACAAACATTTAAGTAACTTGAGTCAAGAAAGAGTTAATGCAAATTTCGAAGAAAATTTTTTAGGAATAAACTTTGGCATAAATATTTTATTAGAGTAAAGTCGGGTAATATGGACCACCAATCATATTTTTGTTAATAAAACACAAACGGTGTAAGGTTTTTTTTAAAGATATTTGAAAAAAATACATCAGTTAATTCTGATTAAAAAAGTAGCAACAAAAAAATAAATTCACTCAATAAAAAAATAACAAAAAACAAAAAGCTAAGTAACTCTAAAACGTAACAAAAAAAAAAGTGGAGGGTAATATGGACAACCTGGTCTTCAATCCATTGACGGCTATGTATTATTTATATTTTATTTAAACAATTCATATGTATCAAAATCATCAATGGTCGATCATTCATCCTCATCCTGACCCGAAACTCCTTATATTAAAAAGGCGGGTAATGTGGACCACTAGTCCATATACTCCTTTCCTCCAGTGGTCCATATTACCCGCAACACAATGTTTCGAAAAAAAGCAATTTTACTGCAAAATGAGACCCTTTATAATAGTTTTATAAATAAAAACCTTAAAACAAATATTCACTTCTTATATTTAAAAAATAAAAGGAGAACAAAATATATATTTAACTACATATAGAAAAAAGGAGAAACATCTTCGAAAAAAAATAATCAATGCCTTGGATTTTCTTTTAATCCCGACAACTTCGTGACGCACTACTCCTGACTACTCAAACTATACTGAGTTAAGTTTAAGCAGGTCACGCACAAACGCAACCAATCGTCACCTCAATTGCACTTGTGTAAGGCGAGAAAAGCTGGTGGTCCATATTAGCCGACTTTACTCTACTGTGCATTATAAACTTAATTTCAAAAAAATTACTGACCGGTTTTTCATTACGGTCTCTGCCCCAGGAAACATAGAGAGGATTCGAACTATGTACATATTTAAACAATCTTCCAGAAGTTCACTTCGAAAACAGGCAGGTGACCTTGGCATTTCGAAAAATTCCATTCCACGAATCTTTAAAAATTATCTTCATTTATCTCTAAAAGCTGGTTCTTGCTGAGCAATTGTCGGCACATGATTTTGAATCCTTAAAAATTCGATATTTTTTTTTCAAATTTTATTTCCTTATGCTCAAAAATAAAAACTTAAAATTCAAGTACCATAATTTTTTCTTAAAAATGTTTTAAACATTTTAAAAACAAAACCATTTTTATTAAAAAAAAGCGCTACAACTATTTGTGATTGTTCTTGCATATATTCATTTTTATTTGTAATAAATTAGTTGTTTTACTTACTTACTTATTTAAGGTGGCTCTACAGTCCGGGGTGGACCAGGGCCTCAACTAACAAGCTTCTCGAGCTAGCTCCCTAGCTAGCTGTTTCCAGTTTCGCACGTCAAGTTGGTTGAGGCCCTCTCTCACTGTGTGCGCCACCTGAGTCGCGGTCTTCCTCTACTGCGCCGTCCCTCGGGGTTGGATTCGAAGACATTCCGGGCCGGAGAATTTGGGTTCATTCGCTCTACATGACCTAGCCATCTCAGTCGTTGGTCTTTGATTCGTTTGACCAAGTCAGTTTCGCTGTACAGCCCATATTGTTCGTGTTTATATCTTCTCCTCCACTCCCCGTCTATGCAGACGGGTCCAAAGATCACACGAAGAATTTTCCTCTCGAAATATCTAAAACCGCTCTCATCCATTTTCGACTAAGTCCATGTCTCTGCACCATAGACGAGGACCGGGATGATGAGAGTTTTATAGAGTGACACTTTAGTTACTGGAGAAAGGACTTTGCCACTCAATTGCCTTCTTAGTTCAAAGAAGCAGCGATTGGAAAGAGTTATTCTCAGTTTGATTTCAGCGCTCACTGGTGTTATTTTCGTGGTTTATAGCGGCGCGGCGACTAGGTATATGATGTCGTTCACTGCCTCAAAGTTATAGCTGTCTATAATGACGTTCTGTCCAAGACGTCGGTGTTGTGTGTCCTTTCATGATGACAGCATATACTTGGTCTTGCCCTCATTTGCAGCTTTTGAAAGATTGTGCCTCTTATTTTGACACGTGAGTTTTGCACTATTCTTTCAAGTACGATGTTGAAGAAGTCCCATGACAGGGTATCGCGTTGCCTTAAACCTTTTTTGACATCCAAGCCTCGGTGAGATATATTTCGACCTTAATGGAGCAGCGTGCATCGTCATTCTACACAAACGGACAAGTTCGTCAGGATTGCCAAAACTAGAAATTGCTCTACATAGTTCGTTTCTATAGATGCTATCGTACGCGGCTTTGAAATCGATGAAAAGGTGGTAGGTGTAGATCCTGGGTTTTTTCTAAGATCTGCCGTAATGTGAATATTTGATCGATGGTGGACTTTTCTGGTTTAAAGCTGCACTGATATGGACCTATCAGGTTGTTGACAAAAGGCTTTAGACGTTCACATAATACGGCCTCTGTAGTTGGCGCAGTTTAGAGAGTCTCCTTTCTTGAGGATCGGGCAGACAATGCTGGGGTTCCATTCATCGGGCATGCTTTCTTCCGATCATATTTTGCAGATGACCTGATGGTGCATACTCCCAATCAAGCCATCACGTGCCGCTTTAAACAGTCCGGCAGCGAAGCTGTCACCTCTAGCGACTTTTTGTTGGACTGGAGATTCGATATAGCTATCTTCACTTCGTCCAGGTCGGGTGGGCGGTATTGTTGTTCTGCGTCGCCTAAGCCGAATGGTACTATCATCGTCGTTATAAAGATTGGAGAAATGTTCTTTCCACATTCTCAGCATGGAGTGTGGTTCCACTACGATGTTTCCTTGATTATCCATGCAGTCTTTGGCTCGGGATTGTATTCTTGTGATGTTTTTTTACCTTTTGGTAAAACTTTCGAACTTCTTACGTGTTATGGCATCCTTCTATTTCGTCGATCAAGCGCTACTCATACTCCTTCCTTTTTCTTTCTGAGAAGCCGGTGTTCTTCTCTCCGTTTCTGCTCGTAGAGCTCGCGAGCAGCGCCGCTTTATATATCTTTTGTTTTGCTACATGTGCTTGTCGGCACTCATCGTCAAACTAGGGGTTTCGTTGTGGTGGTCGTGCAAAACCTAGCACATCAGAGAGGCGACATCTCTGATAGCTGCTTGGCAATGTTGCCACTGGTCCTCAATACTTGATGCTGGCGGCATAGGACTGCTTAAGAGGTTGTTATAAACTCGATCGGAAAAGGACCTAGAGTTGTTTTAGCCACTTAAGAAATGAATTGTGTGCTCATGGACATTATTCTCCAGGAACACTTCTTAATATCTTAAATATAAGAGCAAGTTTTAGGGACCCACTCATGTACTTTATTTTTCAGGTTCATCGCAATGTAAGGTTTGATTACAACTTTGAATATTTTCCTACACAAAACCAATACTCGCCTTTTCAAATGGGAAAATAGTAGTTTAAGGATGAAAATAAAGGTGCGAAAAGAGCTATAAGAAATTGAATTTGGGATCAAATAATGAAGGCTACCATGCAACCTGATGGAGCTACTTTTACTTGTTTTCAATATGGCTTGGATGGAAGGAGGTTCAGAAATACCCTCACAATATGTTACCCTGCTCGATATTTTGTATATTGTTCATTTTAATGGACAATTCATGTTAGGGGATGTTTTCTAAAAAAACATCAAACTTTTATTCCTCGAATAAATTTATTTTGAAAGAAGTTTGTGTTAAGGGAATTTCGTAAAAACTATTCAAAACTTAAGGTTTCCTTGTAAGGTACGAGCTAACAATTTAAAGGGACTAATGTCACACAAGCTGATGAAAGAAGAACCCTATGACGTAATTGTAAGTGCGTTGGACTTTCAGTTTGGAATTCTGGTGATCGATTCCTATCCTATACCTCCTTAGACCATAATTGTTTTTTTTTATTGATAGAAAGTGCCACCCATCTTAGCCTTTTGGGTTCGACAAGTAATTTTACGTTTCATCAACCTTCCATTCCCACCGACAATACACACAAAGGAAAAATTGGGAGTTGTAAGTCACTAAACCCTAGTTCTTCACGAGCTGTCGCGCTACCAAATTTGTTTATTTAAGGCTGTTGCAAAGAATGAAAGCTATTAAAAGAATTGGTCCATTCTTAGTATTGATTTACTAAAGCCAATTTCATATTCATAAAAAAATATCAAAGACTTCTCAACAAATATAATTTCCTTTTGTTATTCCAAGAACAAAATGGCAAGCATTAAGAAATGTCAATATTATTATTCAATTTCATAGTCAAACACACCCAGATCCAGAGCCCAGTAGTTAAATGAAAAACCAACCAATAAAAAAAAAAAAACTATTTTCAAAGGAAAATGGTAATTCTTGAAATATAATATGTGTCTGTTTGGATTGAGGGTATTGTGAATATTCCCAGAAGTCCTGATGATGTGGAAATTTATTCTCGAGAAAGACTTTCAACATGAATGGAAATTATATTTATAGAAAACTTCAACACATCAAGGTACATAATATGTACTGTCACAATGGAGAAAAGAAAATATTTGATTTATTTCCAAAGGTAGTTTTTGAAAAAAGAATAACATCAAACAATATATCGTGTGTCCTTGGATGCGTTTATTTTAAAACATTTAGTGGATACTGCTCCGATGAGTTTAAGAAACGCTTATAGATTTTATATTTTTTTTTTCTGTTGAAGGATAATAGAAGTAAGGTATTGAATTTATAACAAGTTGAAAAACTTGAAATTTTAATCAAATATGTATACTAACTCTATAAGAACATGATAAAAGATGTCCGCGCACTTTAGGCTCAAGTTATATTCTTAACCGCTGTGTCTGGGAAGCTTTTCGTTGCAAACCTCCAAAACAAAAATTAGAATGGTTTTCCCTTGTTAATTTTTAACTTTTACTTAAAAATACTAAGCTTACAAGAATCCTTACTAACCATACCTCGATTAAAACTCGTGGTTTTTGAATATCTAGGATACAACCGACTGTTATACACGCTTTTACAAAAAGGATTTGACTGGTTCGAACTAACCCGCTCTTATGTAAAGGAGGCTAATAATTTAAAAAAAAGATTTTATTATAAGTAGTACCCCTTTGCATAATAGTTAGTGCGTTGAACTGTCATGCAGAAGGTCTCGAGTTCGATTCTCAGCCGCTGCAAGAACGTTGCTCAGGTGTGTACCGCCTCTTGCGAGGAATTGACAAATCCTCTAAGAGTATAATCCCTTCTCATGGAAAGTGCTGCTGCTGCTCATTAGCCAATCGGAATCGCCAAAAAATTGTAGGTCCCATTCGTTTCCTGGTAACACGCACACAGGAATGGTGGTGTCTCTCTCGTTCTAGGCAGACAGAACCAAAAATCACCAGGGAGCTGTTTCGTCTCATAACAGCCCAAAGAGTTCCATGTATAAAAAGTACTCTATAGAGGTCTAAGTACTTCTAATACCTACTCAACTGCCAACTGATGTCAACAATTAAATTGAATTGAGATCGTACTCATTCAACAAACCCCTCCAGCAAGTCCATGCCGTTATGTGAAGTTCAGCTTGCCAAGCTGTAGTAAGTTCTTCTTTTGAGGCGTTGTCATGCTGCAGCAACTATTTTTTTCAAATTATTGACCATGTCGAAAAACGAAACTATTCAGAAAAGTAAGTTTTTCAGGACAATGATACAAATTTGGATTTTAAATCCACAATAAAGGAATAAAGGAATAGTGGATTCCACTTATTTACGCTGAGGTTGTGGTACTCGTAGCTTCAGAGCTGCGTCTTCCCTTAAGACTGAGCTTTGACCATCAATTATGGAATACAAGAAATAAATACATTCAGATCCCTTCTTCCGTGAAAAAATTACTTGGAAAACCCTCCTTTTTCGGCTTGAACAATTTTCCCACGAGGTGTGTTACCATCTTTGAGGTAATAAATTTTACAAAGATGAAGTCACCATTTCACCAACTGAAAACATTGACGCATCGAATGTGTCCTGTTCCTTCGTAGATGAAACGAAGTTCTCGTCATCAGTTGAATCTTTGAAAGGAGGTTCCTCGGATTCAGATAATATACTTTGCGTACTTTTGTGCTTGAATTTCCCTCGTTTAGACTTTGATGTTAATGACCCAGTCCCAAGATATTTTTTAACCCGTTTTGCCAAGGTTTTGTTTTTACTTGCGACTTATATGTAGGTACTACGAGTATAACTATAAGGCAAGTTATCCATACGGAAAAAATCGATCTCGAGATTTAGTACATTGTTGACATTACGATGATAGCCAAGACACAAAAAAGTGTGTCTCGCAATTCCGTCTGTCTGTTTTTCTGTTCGGCTACAGCCTAAACGGCGACACCGCTGCGGGACCGCGCGTTAAGAGAACGCATGTGTGCACCGGGCCTTAGGATATGGATTCTTGTATTTAATTCGTATCTGTACAATATAAAAACTTAAAATTGGTACGAGTATCCAAAAAATTTGGTTTTAAAAATATTTTAAAAATGTATTTACACAGAAATATTATTTTTCTTAAACACTCCAGTGATTTAATTTTTTTCCAGAATTTAGATGGCATTATTTTCGTAGCTCAAATAATTATAGTTACATGCCTCGGAATTTTGTACTTGCGACTTATAGGTACTATAAGGCAAGTTATGTATGCATTCGGAAAAAAAATCGAACTCGAGATTTTGATCAATTCTGTCTGTCTGTTCGACTACAGCTAAACGGCTCGGCCGATTTTCTTTAAGCTTGGTAGATATGGGTTTTATTTACCCCCCCCCCCGGATGTTTCTTGATTTTATTTTTTAAGACCAAAATAACGGTACCTGCCATACAATCTTTTTCGAAATTTTATAAATATTTTTTTTTCTCAAAAACTGTCCCACAGATTTGAAAAAAAAAAAACATAAAATTTCATTTACTTAAACCTAGGTAATGAATGAAAAAATATTTCCAAAAATTTATTATTTTTGGTACCCCCCTTGGAACCATTTTTTTTTGTTTTTGATTTTCTCAAAAAAAAAAATATTTCAAAGTTTTTGTTTTTGAAAACTCAATATTTCGAAAACTCCATGCTCGATTTTTTTAAAACTTAATAAATAAAAGTTTCTTAAAATAATCTACAAAATATGAGAAAAAAAATTATTTTACCTAACAATAACGGTACCCTCCATACAAATGTTAAAAAATGGTTTTCGAAAATCGTATTTTTCTCGAAAACGGTTCCGATAATTTTGCTTAAATTTTTAGTCTTTCAATTAATTTTTAAGATCTATACTTTAATACAAAAAAAATTGAAAACAAGACATTACTGACTGTACCTACCATAAAATGATTTTTTTAAATTTTGAATTTCTCATTATCGACATAACGGATTTTAATGAAATTTTTCGAAAGAACTTTAAAAATAAATATTTTTTTAATTTTTGAAAAAAAAAAAAAAATCATTTTTTTTGGAAAATTCGATATCTCAAAAATGGGGAAATATTTTTTTTGGAAATTTAATTTTCATTCGTACAATAATAAAAACCTAAAGTTGATGTACAAAGTTTTTGTTTAAATATTTTTAAGATTTTATAATAAAACCTCATTTTATTAAGAAACCACTACAACGACTTATAATTTTTGTTCTTGCATAAATTCATATTTGCATAGCATTCTGTTTTTGTCTGTCTCTTACTACTTAAACAATTTAAGAAATGATGGTAATTTTATCCTTATGAACAGTTTTTTCTAATAACATTCGTTTTTAAAATCCCTAGTCTATTACATCTGAGCAAGTTCATGCGACCCAGTCGTGCATTTTATTTTTATAAAAATTAATGTTTTATACCTTTAATTCTAAAAAGTCTAAGGTTTTGAATAAAAGAACAATTACGTGTTACTCAGTCGTACATTATCATTTTTATGAATTAAGTTTTTACAACAAGAAACAAATATTTTTCAAAACAAAATAAAATGCACGAATGGATCGACTTTCTCTTATGTAAAAGTACTTTTGAATTTAGAAATTTCTTATAAGTATAAATACATGGATTTTTATATAAATGTTCAAACGCATAAAATTGCCTTCTGATTCTAAAAACTTTGAATTTATGTAAACAAGGCTAAGAATTTATTTAATTATTACATAAACTTTGTATATCTAAGAAGTCTTTAAAATTTTTCTAAAGAAAATTTGATATGTAAACTTTCAGAATTTCATGATATACATTTAAGGACATCATTGCAAAAATTTATCTTCGAAAATATTGTGGCCAACAAGAACGGTCTGACAGTTTAAGAATTACAGAGGACCATATTAATCCAGCATCTAGTGTTTTCAGCTATATTTCGAACAATGGTTCTTATACAATTTAATGATTTTGTCTCTTTAAATATGATTTTAAAAATGTTGTATAATAAAAAACTACACTATTCTGAATTGATAACGAAAAGGACAATCTGTCACTTTACTGAATGCTTGTTACAGAGAAATGAAGAAACAATCTTTGTAGTCTCTTGTGCGAATATCCCAGTAAACCAGTATCAGTATTATATGACTGAGAAAGAAAGAGAAAACAATCATACTAGTAAGGATACAAATGGATACAATAAATTATAGTTAAATGTCCTTGTCAAGTTTAAGAAGAACTGGTTTTATTGCCCTTTCGTTTCAGTTAACTATAAGAATGGAGAACATGTAAGAACGAACGTGTCACATTGTCACATGACTTTATGCAATTATCCTTACCACTTACTGTTGCGCTCACACATTGAACACATTAAACGTGCGAAAATGTAATTACGACGTGCATCGTGCATTGAGTGTAATCGGAAAGATGCAATTTACACAAAGTGTCACAGAAGGATAACACGAGCATAATGAAAGGATGACTTCAACTCGAGGATACCTACATAGACATATGTACATTTTTAATAGTTGAAGTAAGTTTTTGCGATATAAATTGAAGAGTGCTCTTTAAGCTTGTATGACTTTTTTTAAAATTATCTTTTAATATAAAATGTATAAATTTATAAATATATATTTTAAAGTGTGAGTTTCTTTGTAGTTTCTGTGTCGAAAAATAATAACCTAGAAGCTTAAAAGGATAACACAAGGTTTCAGAAATATTAACGGAATAGCCGGAAAAGGTGATAATCCCTCTTAAAAGGATACATACTATAGCATTATTTGGGAAATATATCACGATATACAAATATCATGCGAGAAATATATTTATTTTTAATAATGTAATATTTTAATGTAACTTTCAACATTACAAGTAGACAAAATGGCTTTTAATCTTGCTGCATATTATTTAGCTTGAATTTTTATTAAATTCGATATTAAAGGAATTGAACTTAATACAAATTGTTTTTATTTTTTTTAGTTAAATTCAAGCAAAGAAAAGAAAGTCATGTTAGTTCTTGGGTCTATTAAAAAAATGTATTTTAATTTTTTTATGTTTTTAACAAGTTTTTTTCTTCAATTAGTTAAAATTAGTACGTCAATTTACTTACACTTTACTATCAAAATTCGTGTTCGTTAGTGTTAACGTTGACAGCGTTGCACCCAGCTTACAGTAGATGTGGTGATCCTTCACAGTCGACTCTTCAATGTTTGCTGGCGGACGACCAGTTTAATAATCAATTGATCAATTGACCAACATTCGTTCTTCAAAGGCACGCCAAATCGGCTGAAAATATCGGTCCGTGAAAGTTTACAGCGGAACCCGAAGCAGTCGATTCCTCGCTGTGCACAAGAGCTATGCCTTCCGAAGACTCCAATCTGGCAAATTTTACGTTGAGACTTGAGTCTATACATGTACAAAATCCAGGAGCGCAAAGTTTATGACCTTATACAGTTTTGTTTGTTCGCTGGCTGGGCTTCGGAACGTTTGGAAGAGGACCCCAATTTTGACCAACAAATCATCTTTAGTAACGAGGTACATTTTTGATGAATGACTTTGTTAATAACTAATATTGACGTACATGGGACGACAATAACCCAGACAAGGCTCCCAGAGTGACAAAACATCCTCAAAAAGTTACTGTTTGGTTTGGATTTTGAGCTGGCGGCAGACGTCATTGGTCCGTACTTTTTTTTTAAACGACGTTGGTGAGACGACAATGGCAAGCGTTACAGAATGATGATAACCAATTTCATATGACCCAAAGTGAACCATATGGACTTAGATGACATGTGGCTGTAGCATGCCGGCGCTATATGTAACACACCGGACGCCAAAATTGACATTTGGTATAAACGATTTGAGGGTAAGGTAATCTCTTGCAGAGGTGAGGTGAATAATTATTGTCCACTGAGGTCATGCGATTTAACCCCTCTAGACTTTTTGCTGTGCGGTTTCCTAATGTCACAGGTCTATGGAAAAAATACCACAATCGACCAACTCCCTAAAGGTCTAACATACCACAGGTGCTCTCGAAAAGACAAAAAACAAAAGATTTCTATATATAGAAAACAGTGATCTCTCCAGTTCTTGTTAGCCCAAGCCCCGAACAGAACTAGTTGGTGTTCATCTTACATGAGCAACTCTGACATATTTAAAACTGATGTCAGCATGGATTTTTTATACTTTTCAGGTTGCTCAAAAAGAGAATGCACCCGTTACGGATCAACGGCCAAAGTAACCCGTTACGAGCTACTGGTATCGGACTATCCAGTCTCATGGTCGAAGGTGAATTAAGATATTAAGAACCCTGTCCCACGAGTATGCGATAGTGTCGCTGGTTTTGAGTAGGAACGAAGTGGACGTACAATTTTCTATCGAGATCGAACGGGCAAGATAATTTTCATGGCTCCCTATAACAAAACCATTTTTGGTTTTATGATAACAGGGTCTGGAAACCAATGGCCATACCTTGGCCTTCAAAATCCAAAGCAATAACCATTATTTCACAAGTAATGAAGGTGAAGAACCCTGCAAAAGACTAAAACTCTAAAGAAAAGTATATTTGCGTTGTAAGAGAAAATATTTTATTTAATAAACTTTTCACCACTTTAAACAAGCGTATCGAATAGAATAAAGAATAAACTTATACTTCTATTCAAATATACACCTACACTTAATTTAAGCCAAAATAAATCTAGTTTCAAAAGAAATCATTTAACATTTTAATGCTAAGCGACTGAAACACTTTATCCTCCGAATTTGTCAACAAAAAAAGTCAATTTGTCAACATAACTCAGGATATTGATGATTCTTTATTATTAAGTCATTAAAAACTACCAACTCATCATTCAGAAACTTTCAGTTGGATAATTTTTGATAAATTGCAAAACTTTATTGATGGCATTTCAATAGTTGACTGCAGTGTATAGCTAGTGTTGTGATTAATAGTATTTTTGTTTTCAAACTCAGTTTTCCTGTAGATGTTTAAGGATGGAAATGGACGAATTTTACTTGATTTTTGTGTCCACCTACTTTTCAACAAACTTATCGATTAGGAAAACATATTATTATTATGCATGGTCAATATTATACGCAAAGTTACTAAAAAGGCTTCAACTTAGTTTTAACACGAATGTTTAATTATAAAGAAATTTTCACAAAATGTGTAAGGTTGATGTCTGTACCTACAGATTATCAAGTCTAGCCAGGGTGATGGATTAACCTCTTATGGGCACGACAGTAGTCACATCTTCCCAGTAACTAACTATAGTATCGAAATATCCCTCAGTTTTAAATGAAAACAAAGACTTGACACTTGGGGTTTTACTTGGAAAGTTGGGGGTTGTGTTATATATTAGGACATGACAAAGAATCAAAGGACTTAATTTATTTCTTTTTTCGATAGGTGGAAACTTAACTGGGAAGGTTTGTGTCCTGCCAATGAAAGAGAGCACCAGGTTGCAATCTTCACCATGGACCATTTACTGTTTAAGGTAAAAACGACACAAAATCGAGCCATAGACCCAAATTCCTTCCTTAAGCTGAAAAGTCTAGTGCTTCTGTAATAAAAACACAATCACTATTCGCGTTAATGTCAGAATTTTAAGCCATACGCTAATCTAACTTCATAATAAGGGCTCTAGGAAAAGTACGATGATATTCTAAGAAAACTTATGATAAATGCCATAGGTTCGATATACAAAAATTTTTTTTTTCGTCAATTTTATATAAAAATAATTAAACTTAAGTCACTGTATATAGTTGGGGGCCTAACTCAAAAAATTTCATGTGTAAATATTACTAATTCATGCGTGCATTCTACGAATTTTATTCGTGGTTTTCAGCCACGAATAGTATTCGTAGAATAGAGGTTTATTAGTACATATTACTAATATTTTATTAGTATTCGTAGAAATACAAACGTATATTGTACAAGTACTATTGGTACAATGTACGAATATTATCGTAATATTTACTAATGCCCTTGTAATTCATTCGTAAATTATACACTATACAGCTCCATTCTTATATTGTACGAATATTATTGTAGAACTTACTGTCATTAAATATGTTCTCTGAAATTTCCTTAAATATCCATTGTAAGAAATATTAACAGAGGTAATGTATTTTTTAAGTTAAAAATAGTTTTTTAATTCATTTTACTATCATATACGAGTATATGAATAAAGTTAAAAAAAAAATATACAGTATCTGAAAATTAATTAATTCATTATTAATAAAATTAACAATCACAGTAATAGGTCCAAACTCCTTATTTTCAAAGGGCCACTGAAAATAAATTTAAAATTTGACATTCAAAATCTTCCGAAAAAATATTGTACTTACATTAAAATTCTTTTAGCGAAAAATTCCCACATATGTATGCGTTGCTGCTTCTGGTTGCTGTATGTCAAATATAAAATAAGCCTTAAGGTATATGTATGTATGGCTAGGTACTCACCTCGTCTTTTCGAAAAAAGCAGATGTTGGTCTGGTCCTCAAGATTTGTATCTTATACATACACCGTATGAATTTAAAAAATTATTAATTAATTCAGACCTTACCTTATAAATAATTCGCGCACTATGCAAAAACACGTTTCAACGTGTTGACGAATGGAATACCTTTAATTTTAAGAGCTGAACACATATTATTTTTTTACTCATGATTAGTAAATAATACTAATGCACTTCATGACAATACGAAGTTATTAGTACATTCTACGCATAATGCGTACAGTCTACCTACGAATCAATTCTGTCTACTAATATTAGTTTTGCTTAGTAGGGTCTTGTGAATAAAAAAAAAGTTAAAGCTTTTTTTGGAGGAAGCTAAAGCCAACTAGTCATAGCTTTTACTAGCAGCTAAAGCTAGACAGTACTAGCTTAAGCTTTGTTTTATGTGAATAAAAAAATGATAACGCTAAATAGCTTATGCTGGAAAATTCTAGCTAAGCTTCGTAATTTAAGGTGTTCGTTTTTTTATTCACATGTTTCGGCTAGTTAGCTTTAGCTAAAACTGGTACATGTATGACCGAAAGAAATGTTTTTTTGCCTCAATTTGTTATCTGTTCTACAGGGCAACTATTGGTTTCGGCTAAAAAATGTTTTTTACATCGTATGTCAGTTTCTGGGTCTATACGTTCACAGTTCTATTTTTTGAGACATTCCCTTATGTTTAATTAACAACTCGCACAAGTTAATACTGAAAATAAGAACTAGTCAAAGCTTTCTAGACAGGTCGAAAAAATCTTGAAATTTTTGTAGCTTTAACTATAATATTCTAGTTTAAGCTATTTTTATTCACACAAATTGAAGCTTAAGCTAGGAAAACAAGCTAAAACTAAATGAACTTAGCTTTGGCTATTTTAAAATAGCTATTACTAAAAACATCTTTAACTAGCTAGCTTAAGCTTATTTTTATTCACTAAAAATCAAGCTTTTACTTAAAAATCCAAGTTTCAGCTTTAGCTTTTTTTTATTCACAAGGCCCAATAGTACGAATTTATTAGTAAATACTACGAATGCAAAAGATTAAAGTACGAAGTCATTCGTACGAGAAATTAACGAATAGTATTAGTTATATGTACACAATAATTCGTACAATGTACTCAAACAAATTTTTTACTTCTTGTTTACGAATGAAATTAGTGTATTAAACGAATAGATTCGTGGATAGTACGACAGTTATTAGTAAAATTTTACGAATGCATTCGTATCTTACGAATATTCGTACAATGCACGAATATTTTCTTTACGAATATCATTCGTAGCCATTTTACTAATACATTTTTTGAGTGTATGAGCCAACAAATGTAAACTTTCATACATATGTAGTATATTATTAGTTGTAAGCCAAATTGCAAATAGTATGTTCAATAAAACAAAATTGAATTGAATTGACCATTTTTCGCAATTTTTTTTTCAACTAGTACCTAGCTTTAACTTAATTTAACTTTTTCTTTTTAAATCTGTCTAACAGTTTTTGAGAAAAAAAAATATTTACAAAATTTCGAAAAAAAATTCGTATGGCAGGTACCGTTATAAAAAAAAAAAAACCTGTGGGGGAAAAAATTAAAAATGATATCTACCAAGTTTAAGGAAAATCGGCCGAGCCGCTTAGGCTGTAGTCGATTAGACAGACAGACAGAGACCCACTTTTTCAGTCTTCGCTATCATCGTAATGTCAACTTTGATCAGAATCTGGAGTTCGATTTTTTTTACGAATGCATAACATTTGTCCATATTTGCAAAATACCAACTATTAAAGAAATAACAATTAGATTTAAATTTGTTGGGTTAAATATTTTTGTCTTTTAATACTTTTGCAATATTTTCAATTGTTTATTTCTCACTGAAAACGCAAGATTTGAAGAAAAAAAATACCTTATACTATTTTATAGGGCTATTCTATTGTTTAGATAAGTTTTTTGAATGAATTTAAAAGTAAATGTTCTCTCGAAAAAACAAATTCAACTTTAAAGCGTCGACCCTGCAAGAGATTTGATGGTTGAAAATTAAGCTTCTTAACCAAATTCAAACAAAAAATGCCTTCTCCAGTTAAATATGTATAAGAAAGAACCTAGACGCACTGAACTAAATAACATTCATAAAATATGCATTTAAATCCTTGAACGTCCCAACAAGTAATTCCAAAGCAAAACTCCCCTAATTTAAATTTGAATTAATCTTTAACAAAAATAAATCGCTGTCCTTAAAATAAAAAAGAAAAACAAATCAAGAAAAACCCGAACCGAACATCTTCAATTTACTTTTCTCCAGAGTTTTAAATCAATATTTTAAACAAGCCACTGCCAACAGACTATTTGGCATTCGGCCTGCCTCATTCCATGACGAATTTTATTGCGAAAATAAAACCCAGCCCATTTTACAATGTTGACTGTTATATTTTTCTTCGGTAGGTACGTGCCACGGCTACGTCTTGTTAATGCCAGTCTCAGAAATAACTAGGTCAATTGTTCGTTGATGCTCAAATCAACTTGAAAAATAAATCAATAAACTTATGTAGACGAAACGAGGATGGTGGCGACAGATTGGAGAGCAATTTTTTAAATTATTGTTTTCCTCAATATATGTATCGTCGCTGGAAGTTGAAGTGTGAAATTAAAGGTGTTACCATTTTTTGGCATGCCTTCATTTTAAGGACATAAAAAGTGAATGTTTTCCCTTGTCGAATGTCGATGGCAGCTTTATGTTGCTAATGATGGATATCAAACTCGTGGTTTATTTGTATTCATGAATTTATTATTTATGGCAAAGTATACTGGAGGGTGCTAGATATTTAAAAGAAGAAATCTTCATGGAGAATGTTGTTATTATAGGTACTTAATGGGACGCATAAAATATGGAGAAGCATTATCAATCTAAAGTGATTTGAAAGTTAACCAAAGTTGCCAAAAAAGAAACAAATGCATTAGGAATGAGATCAAAACATGGCTTTTCTGACTTGGTGCTTAATGGACTGGCGCTTGAATTAACATATTCGGATCAGGACAACTAAAGGACTCTCATCAAATAATTGGCCTCTTTGAAAAATGTGTACTCCTCTCCTGTTGAATCACTTTTGAAAATGCCGAAACTGTCTCTTTTACGGGTCAGATGTTGTCTAGAAGCTTTTGAGTCTTAGAAATATGTCCCTAAAGAGTTCGGTACTGTGGCAACACTTCCAGAAGAAAAAATAAAGAAAAACAAATGAATAAAAAATGAATGTTCAGAAAGAAAATATAAAATTAAAGAAAGATATAAAAATTGTATTTAATAAAAAGAGACTAGCGGTTAGGTAGAAGAATATACGAGTACTAAGAGAATAAAGATATGATTGATCAGTTGTTCAGTTGTTGTGGATCTGTTAAAGAGGAAAGACCTTTTATTTGTTTAACCGAATATTGTTTTAGTTTTGTATTAAGAAAAGTTTAAACGCCTTAAGCGATAAAACAAGGAAAGATATAAAACATTCAGACGGTGTTAGTTATGTTCCATGTCAGATTTAACGCTCTTTTCTGGATTCTATCGATTATTGAAGAGAAATTTAGGCTGCACCTGCCCAAAAATGTGAGCTAAGCATGAGTTTTGTGCGTAAAATGCATTATTAATTGAAACCATTTAGAAAGCATTTAGAAGCATTTAGCGGTGTTCTTGGCGGTCTTGAGAATGTGGTCATTCCAACGAAGATCGTCATTGACATACATATCGAGTATACTGAGAGTTTTTCGGTTTTTTAGATGCAAGTGCTATTCAATGACATAGCGTAAAGGGAACATTCTGCTTCAATGACAATAGACAGTATTGAGTTCTCGAAGCATTAAGCTCCACACGATTTCGTGTACCCCATTTAACAATGCTGTAAAGATTGTAGTTTAATGTAGTTTGATATGTTAATCATACGATACCGTAACAAATCTACTTCCGAAGGAGATGGATGTGAATTTGAGAACGAGTATGAGAAGCTGAGAGTAGAGTCGTCGACAAAACAATGAAGTGGATTAGAGATTTCAGATAATCATTTATAAAAAAGAGGAAGAGATTCGAAGACAAAACGGAACCTTGAGGAACACCAGTATTTATTTTGTGAAGATCAGACTTGAAACCGTCCAATACAACATGTATTGAACAATCTAGTAGGTAATTTCTAATCCAAAAAATAAAGTTTTCGTTGATACCAAACGCACGCATTTTCTATAAGACTTACTTTCTCCAAAACAATGTAAAGATCTGTTCCACTCTTCGGTGAGATATGCCATCAGATCATCAGTGAAATAATTGATGCCAAAGCCGTATAGCTTAAGAAGCTTTCGATCTTTGAGATATTTCTTGAGCTAATGATTTATCAGCGAAGGGGCGTAAGTGCGATTGGTCCATAGGACGAGGGTGAGAAAGGGTCACCTTTTTTAGGAACAGGCTGGACAAATGCTGTTTTCCATCTTCTAGGGAAGATTCCAGAACAGTAGGAGCGATGGGAAAGCTTACGCAATGGTTTTGCCAGCGATGAAGAACACATCTGTAGAAGAATGGGGATATACCATCAGTTCCATCGGATTTGTTTATATCAAGATCTCGAAGGGGTCTTGCATCTGTACGAGTGCGGAAATATACATGTCCCATCGAATGATTTTCGTTCTTAAGTACAAGAGAGACAATGATTCTCAGGCAACGTAGAGGTACCAGAAAAATGAGATGTAAGTATATTTACCTTATCTAAAGATCTAGCTTGTTATCGGGTTGTCATTGTAGATGAGCGTTGGAACCGAAGATGAAGTTGAATTTTTTACGTTCTTGACAAATGACCAGAAATTTCTTCTACCTTTGGTACATTGCAGAATTGTTTGCCCTAATTTCTAGTCATATAAGAATTTTGTTGTTTTTATAACAGCGTTGCATTGGTTTCTGATTTGTTTATACATACTTTTTCCGAACTTCCTCGGTTGTGTTGGCTTTTTAAGAGCGGAAACTTACATCTTTCAAACTGATAGCCTTTTTTGCAGCTGGTATCGAACCAAGACTTTTTTTAGGTTCTATGCTCTTAATTCTATTAGAAATAGAAGTACGCGTTCCAAGAAAAATCCCTTCTTGATCATATCAGTACTGGCATGAAAAAAGTTATTCAGACCTTCCCTGTTGGCTTCCTCGGTATAGCCAATCGGTCCTAGTGGGATGCTTCTCTTTAACTGGATGAATATAGGATACGAGAAATTGGCTGATATTACATTTGTCCGGAGTGCCGAATGGGGAGTTTACAGCTATGTTATACTTTTTAAGGTCAGAAGTAAGAAACATATCGAGAGTGCGGGCGTTTTGCCCAGCAAGTTCTGGTATTTGAGTGGGCTTGTTCAGAAACTGAGTAAGGTGGTGCAACTCAGCAAAGATCTCAACATATCTGCCTTCGCGTATTGTCTCTCCTGAATAGCGGAGTCAACTCAAATTATGTGTATTGAATTCGCCAGCACTAACGACTTCAGTGCGAGGTAATAAGGAAACAATTCGAGAAATGGCATCAGACAACGCATCAAGCTCATAACGAGTTGAATTGTTGTCAAGATTTGAACTTCTACTTCTAAGATAAAAAACAAAACTATATTGTTTCTGAAATTTGAACATTGAAATTTGATGAATTCCTTCAAATGTTTGATCTGAAAGAGTTATATCTCCAATTGCATAATCATCCGTATAGTCATATACATAAGTGACTTTGATTTGAAAACGTTTGGCTCCAATTTCAAGATGGGGATAATGCATTTTATTGAAAGCGATGTTTCCAACAGTTTGTTTATTGATAGAATATCCTCATTTACTGCAACACCAACTAGCTTAGGCTAATCATCAATCAACGAGAAGGGGTCTATTTCGTATGATTGAGAACGCCCCGTGATGTCGATATCGTATGCATGCCCCAATAGTAATCCTCTTGTACCATATTCTCCGGAACAAGATTAAAGAAATAACATTATAGCGCAACTCAACTGATATACGATTTTATGTTTTATGATTTTTTAACGATTAAGTACGAAAACTGTGTATAAATCAGACCCCCAGAAAAACACATTTCAGCCTCATACTCGGAATCATATTCAAAACATTAAGGTCATTTTATCTGTGAAATAAAGATGACTTCATGGGCAGTAAAAACGGTTTTCTGTGTTTTATATCAATTAATTGTTCGACACTTCTAAAAAAAAAAACACCTTTTATATGTATTTTATATGTATAATTATGTTCAAATTCATATTGTGTTAATCATGTTGGCTTATAATCAATCATTTATGTGCTTACAATCCAACATTAACCCCTAATACGAACATGAAAGAGGATTAATGCAATTAAATTCAAAACAATAAAATATGTGAGGCTTTGGCTCTTTAAAATATGCAATCCTTTTTTATGTATTTTTCTATTGTGTAATTTTTTATTGTCTTGCATTTCTAACCATGGTGAACAAAATGTCTGTTTGTTCTTCTCATTTGAATACCAAATGTTATGACAAAAAATAAAAAACAAAAAGATTTATTCCCATTTACATTTTTTCCCTGGGTTAAAAAAAAAAAACCAATGCATCCCACATGAGTTCCATAATAACATAATATAGTATAAGGTTCAGATGCCGCATGCTGTTTGGTTGGGAATAAGAAATATTTTAGATACATTGGGGTCATGGTTACTTCATTAATATTTTGTGGTTTTACAGCCATGAACAATACTCAAAAGAAATAAGCTTACGCTGAGACGCAGAAGGCTTCAACAATATCTGCATAGTTTCAAAGAGGATATTCGATAGTCATGTTTCTATGAAACCAATTGAAGTTTTCTTCCAAACTAAACCTTAAATTTTTGAGTTGAACAATTTGGTTGGAGTGTTCTTGTGAATTTCACTTTTAAATTACCTAAATGTTGACTGTGAATAGAAGTTGGGGAATTTATTTCTTCGAAATATAATTTTTTTTTTTTTTCAAATCCCATAATCCCAGCAAAGGGAATAGAAAGTTATTATTAAAACACACATAACGAAATTTAAGAGATAACATTTGTTTTTAATTTCTATTTCAAATGAAAATTTTATCAACTTACAATGGCAGTAAATATGAATGAAAATAATAAATAATCTACAAACTAAGAAAACAAATAATAATTTCATAATTTATTTTTTTTTCTAATAAAGGTAATATTAGTCTTCAATTAACATTTATTAATTATATTAGATATATCTGTGACCTCATTTAAAATTCAACAAAATAATTCAGAAATTAGTAAAAGGTAATTGCACAACAGCGTTTACCACATCCGGAAAAAAGTTGAAGTAAATTGAAAAAAGAGGCTGGGTGCGACCCACACTGATAACTTCCCATTTGTGGTCTTGAAAACTTCTAATAACTAAGAAGGTTGGTAGGTACATATTATATACTGAATTATAGATTTCCGTGTTTTTTAATATTATATTATAGAAATTACTTTATTATTTCGGTTCCAAACATTTTAATTGAAAAAAAAATTAAAAACGAAATATTCAAATATAAAAGATATGGTTTGCTTATTGATGGAAGTGTACTTACAAAATATATCCGCTCTAAAACTAGATTTATGTCAAATATAAACCATTTGTTAGAAATTGTATTATGTATAAAATTAAATAAATGCAAAGTCAATATCATTGCTCGTTCTCAAGATATTCTAGTCGAAAAACAAATATTACCACTTTTTAGTAGATTTTTTTATATTTTTGTTAAAACTGTCAATTCGATACTTGTCAAAATTTAACCATATGTTAGTATTATGTCGATACCTTCCGGTAAGAATGTACTAAGCGAAACTTTTTCCGAAAATGACTTTTTGATGAGGAAATATAATATATGTTAAGGGCCACGTTTTGGCCTGGGTTTCGCCAACGAACTTTCTTCGTTTTTTTTCGTTTCCTGAAAAAATTTAGAAATGTCGCTTAGTATACATTCTTACGGGAAGGTATCGATGTATAAAACAACATACTTTAGAAGGCACTGTCGGAGTTTATTCCGAAGAAATTCGACTTGAAATACAATTTTAACTACTTTTCACTAGAATTTTTAATAGTTTTTTTTATTTAAAAAAAAAACTATTAATTCAATATTTGTCAAAATTTTACCAATTGTACAAAATTATACTATGTATAAAATAAACTAAATTAGAAGTCAATATCACTACTAGTTCTCGAGAAATTTGAGTCGAAAAACAATTTTTACCAATTTTCAATAGAATTTTATATAGTTTTTTATTTTTTGTAAAAAAACTGTAAACTGATTTTTTTTGAAATTTTCACCAGTTGTCAAACACATTATTTTTCGTAAAATAAAATTATTTTGAGTTTCAAATTGTTTTCCGTTCTTAGAATATCTGGGTTATGAAATTTTTTTTTTCAGTTTTTTTTATTTAAAAAAATAACGGTATGTTCATTTTTTTCCAAATTCATACCAAATCTGTATGACCTTATAATGAGTACATTGAATTTTATTTGAAATCAAGAGCGTTATTTTTTCGTGAGATATTTGAAACTAACTAAAATTTTTACTTTTTTTTTAAACCGTTATAGTGAAAAAACTACTCACTGAATTTTAATAAACGCCCTTTCAGCCTCTTTCGAAGTTATTATCTATTAAACAAAATTTATTTGAAGTCGATATCTTTACTCGTTCTTGAGATATCGACGACGAAAAATGGTACAAGAACGTACGGACGTACGAACGTACGAACGTACGAACGTACGAACGTACGAACGTACGAACGTACGAACGTACGAACGTACGAACGTACGAACGTACGAACGTACGAACGTACGTACACACACACACACAGACATCTCTCTAGAAATTATTGATATATCCTCTAGGGACCTTGAAACGTCGAGAAATGTCAAAAATTCCAATTTGACAAATCGGACCGATTACAATAACTCCCTATGGGAAGTTAACAAATCTAAGTAGATTTTCTTCAGTTGACAAAAAAGAAAAACTGGTTATACCGTTTGTGTGTATGTCTGTCCTCAACCTGCAGCATAGAGGAGAAATTGAAATGCATTTACCTTTAGCAGTTGGAGCAAAAAATAAGATGCCATGTGATTTCTCCAGCAAATATTATGGCTCTGGGACCTTGGCACTCCATAAATAGGATATTCGTTAGAAAAGTATGCCATCTAATAAATTGGTCAGTAAATGGTCAAGAAAGGTCAACTAGAAAATTTGTAATCAATTCTTAAGACTTTTGCAGCGTCACGCGTGATTTTTGGTACCTCATTTGTGGGATATTTGCAAAAGAATGTACATATACGTATACCACCTGATATTAAAGTTCAGCTAGCTTCAGTTGTTGGTCGGCCATAGATTTTTTTAAAATGTCTTTTTTCAAGTTCTCGAATGATTTTTTGGCACCTCATTTGTGTTATTTTCCAAGAAAAATTATACTTCATAGGTTGTAAAATTGTCATAAAAGGTCAGTTAGTTTGTGTAATTGGTAAGCAATACTCGTAGATTTTTTTATGAATTTTTATTTTTTGACAGTAGAGTATAGGCTATTATTAGCATGAATGCAAGATTTTCTAGAGGTTCGTCATCAACAATTTTGGTCTTTACAGGTGCAAAGATAATTTCCGGTGTGACTAGGCATAGCTTTTATGTTCAGGCTTATTTTTTTTATTGTTTTACTAAGTTCTTAACATATTGTCCAATCATTTAAAGCAAAGTCTTTTAAATCTCTTGAAAAACATTTATAAGGGTATAACATTGACTAAAAGAAAAGTCATTAAACTTTTCGACGAATATTTGTTTTAAGAAAAATTTAGGTAGTTCGTGTCGTTGACTCGCTTCAAAATTAGCTGCTTACATTTTCTTGTAATTTTGAAGCGAATTTAAAATTCATAAACAAAAATTTATACCTGACCAATTACTTATAAAAAATCTGATCTTTTATGACCGTTAAGCGGTTTTTAAAATGGCATACCTATACTTTTTATATTTCCTAAATAAAAGGTGCCAAAAATCGTTCGTAACCTTGATGAAATGAACTTTAACCTTAACTTAAGAAATTGACTCTGAAATAAGAAACAGAATCACTGACAGTGCCGGATTAGCCACGAAGCAAGAGTAGAAAATGCTACGGGCCCCGCGCATTTGGGGGCCCCGCGCACCAACCTTTTCTGACCATAAAAGAGTATTATTTACATATTAGATTTAGTCACAATTACTAAGAAGAAAATATTTGCATCAAAATGATCAACTAAAATTTTATTTTTCTATCTGCTGGTCTTACCAAAAATCATGTTTCGCACCGCACCAAACGCAAATTGGACAACGGTTTGAAATTCAGGTATTTATTGTCACCATTGATAACGTACTCACTGCTTTAGGTAAACGTATATGAACAGTTATCATAAAATTGCTGACATTTTCGGAATATTCCGAGAGCTAAAATCTCTTCCTGATTCAAAATAGTTTGTTTGGCCTTTAGTCCACAAAAACTGGCGTTTCGTCCGAGTGATCGCACATGGACTCATCAGTTGGCTGGAGGACCTAGTCAATACGCAGTTTTTATTGAATTCAGTTCATCTTACATCGATTTTTTGACAAAAATCCAATGTGAACTATATCCAACCAAGATTAAAACTATAATCATTAACGTTGGAATATTTTGCCCGTGGCCGAGCATTGATTCTATTATGAAGGTTTTTATAATACAAATTCTATATACTACTGAAATAAATCAGCCTAGTAGAAGACTTAGCACTATTAATGGATTTGTTGAATTTGTTGAAAATAGCAAAATATTTCAACGTTAATGATTACAATTTCAATCTTGGTTGGATATAGTTCACATTGGATTTTTGTCAAAAAATCGATGTAAGATGAACTGAATTCAATAAAAATTGCGTATTGACTAGGTCCTCCAGCCAACTGATGAGTCCATGTGCGATCACTCGGACGAAACGCCAATTTTTGTGGACTAAAAGCCATAAAAGCTATTTTGAATCAATATTTCAACAAGTCCATTAATAGTGCTAAGTCTTCTACTTGGCTGATTTATTTCAGTAGTATGTATATAGAATTTGTATTTTAAAAACCTTCATATAAAATCTCTTCCACCAGAAGAAATTAAAAATCTGCAACAATAGTAGGTGCTTACGCAGATGATTTGGAGGACAGTCTGGGCAACGAATTAGTGCAATTCGCTTCAATGCTCAATTCTGATGTGGCTGGTATTATTGAAAGCAGGAATCATGAGGCTCTGGAAATGCAGGTTTACAAGCTGTTGATAAATAATTCTTCACAATCTTGTTTCTCGAACGTTGAAATTGCTTTGCGCATTTATTTGTCTCTCATGATCACCAACTGCAGTGGTGAACGATCTTTCTCAACATTAAAACGTGTTAAAAATGAATTGAGGAACACGATGAGCCAACAACGTCTTAATCTCCTCACTTTAATGAATATTGAACATGATTTACTCCGAGAAGTCGATATCAACAGCATTATTTATAAATTTTCCCAAATTAAATCAAGAAAAGTTTGTTTGTAACAGTTTTGTTTTATTTAATACCATAAACTTGATAAGTGCCTAACCTAAAACAGTCTAAGGGCCCCTTGATAGAATTTGCTACAGGCCCCGCGCTGGCTTAATCCGGCACTGATCACTGAGTTACATTTAAATTGTTTGTGTAATCTTCTTTGAGCTCACGTACATCCCAACATGACCTATCTGCTCCCCGGGGAAAGGAAAAGGAGACTGATCGCCAATTTGCAACTAACCTTTATTGACATTGTGTTTATTAAAAAACAATACTTTGAATCAGCGCCAGCGTTAACATTGCCTAGTTGATGGAAATTCATATGGCATTTTCTCCGGCTTTTGCTTATGTAACTATCTGGATCTAAGCTTTTTTAAAGCTTTTGATAGTAAATATTTCGACTTTAGAGAAAAAAGTGTTGACGCTTGGTCTTTTTCTGTTTTCATGTTTTAGGCTTTCCTTTTATGTTTGGAAAAACAGTTAAAATTTAAAATGCAATTATAAAATTGTTGGTAATTGTCTTTTGGAGAGAGTTTTTACTATGACTTATGAAGGTTGACGTTGAAGAATGGCATCGTTGTGTATCAGTAGCAGGAACTCATCGGCATCGGAGTAATGACGTGATTTTTACTTGCCGACTTATAGGTACTATAAGGCAAGTTATGCATTCGTAAAAAAAATCGAACTCGAGATTTTGATCAAAATTGACATTACGTTGACCAAAAAGTGGGCCTCGCAATTCTGTCTGTCTGTCTGTCTTTTCGACTACAGCCTAGCTCGGTAGATATCATTTTTAATTTTTTCCCCCACACATTTTTTTTTTTTTTTTATTTTAAGACCATAAATAACGGTACTTTTCATACGATTTTTTTTGAAATTTTATAAATATTTTTTTTCTCAAAAACTGTACTACAGATTTAAAAAAAACTTTAAGAAATTTCATTTAGTTAAAGCTAAGAAATGGTTGAAAAAAAATTTCCAAAAAATTGTTATTTTTGGTACCCCCCATGGAACCATTATTTTTAGTTTTTGATTTTCTCAAAAACGGTACAACCGATTTTGATAATTTTTTTTATGCTAAAGCTCCCCAGCAGTTTGAATACTTTTGAGAATTCAAATTTTAAGAAAAAAAAAAATTAGGTAATTTTTTTTTTCAATACTCAATATTTCAAAAACCCCATGCTAGATTTTTCAAAACTTGATAAATAAAAGTTTCTTAATATAAGTTACAAGATGTGAGAAAAAAAATTTATTTTACCTAAAAATAGCAGTACCCTCCATACAAATTTTTAAAAATGGTTTCCGAAAATCTTATTTTTCTCAAAAACGGTTCCGAGAATTTTGCTAGAATTGTTTTTCTTTCAAATAATTATTACGATATAATTTAATAAAAAAAATTGAAATCAAGATATTACTGACTGTGCCTACCATAGAACGAATTTTTTCAATTTTGAATTTCTCATCATTTTGGTAACGGATTTTGATGAAATTTCTTACAGAGAAGCTTCTAAAAATTTTGAAAAACATTGTATTTCAAAACTTTTTAAAAAAATATTTTTTTGAATTTTTGAAAAAAAAATAAAAAATTCGATATCTCAAAAACTGCTCAATATTTTTTTTTTGGAAATTTAATTTTTATTCGTACAGTAATAAAATTTTTAAGTTGGCATACCAAATTTTTTTCTTAAAAATGTTTAACAAACTTTGTATATAAGAGCTTATTTTTTTAAGAAACCACTACAACGACTTATAATTTTTGTTCTTGCCTGGATTCGTATTTGTATAGCATTCTGTTTTTATCTCTTAGGTACTACTAAGAAGTTTAATGGTCACACTGAAAAGCAAATATCCTATCTTCCCTGTACTGCAAATATAACTTGAACAAAGTATAGTGATCTTCCGGATGTTTTATAGTTTTTGCGAATATTATATCCACAAATAGGGCGCCAAAAATAGCGCGTGACCTAGCAAAATTTTAAGCCTTAATTACCAATTTTCTATGACTGACGAAATTCCAAAACAAGTTGACCTTTTTTGATCAATAACTGACCAATAAGATGTCTTACTTTTCTAACGAGTATCCCATTTATGGAATCTCAAGATCCCAGAGCCCTCTATCTCTGCTGCTCTGACCATCAGGGATTGAATCGAAGACTCGTCGGGCAGTGCGTCGGTTTTCATACACTCCACGTGTCCCATTGTTGACTTTTATCCTCCATACTCCAAAGGTACATACTGGAAAATCATCCGATTAATCTTCCTTTCAAATCACCCAAGCAGATTCTCATTCATTTTTTGAGAAAGGGTAGTAAATATGCGACTTCTTAACTCAAAGACACTGCGATTGGTGAGAGTGATTCTTCGTTTGATCTCTGCGCTGATGTCATTTTGCGACGTATTACTGGAGCCCAGGTCGGCAAAGTCCTTGACGACTTCGAACTTGTACCAATCCATCCCATCGTGACGTTTTGCCTGAGTCGACGATGTTGAGATTCCTTTCTCGATGATAGCATATACTTTTAAGTATCAATATGGCCGCAATTACCTGTCAAATGAAAATCCCTCTTGGAAAACCATTTCTATTTGGCATTTGGTGATTAAAATGTATTTCAATTCTTTTGATAATGATGATGAGATCAAATAATATTTTTATAACAAATCACTTCATCGAATACAAATGTGCGACAAAGTTTGAGTTTTTCTAATCGAAAAGTTAAAGTTTTTTATATCATCTTTAAGCATTGTTTAATCTTTCTTTTCGGTTTGGAATTTTGTCAGTGTTTTTATTCTCACATTCTCCTCTTTATGTAATCTTTAGTTGAAATTTATAAGTTTGGCATTCATACATATGAAGAAATACACTATGTTAACGATTAGTTATTATCACATAATTTTATATGAAAAATTTATGTTTTCGAAAAGAAATGGGCCTTTAAATAATATTGATTGTTATGTGTGAAAGTGTATGCGTTCTCGTATGTATGTATACATTTATAAGTTTTTTCGATGCAACACAAAATCCTTGCTTTGAACAATTTTGACTGACGTATAATAATAATTGGTGCCAATCCAATTATTCTTCTTTCGTGTATCGTTGCACAATTCGTACTGGTACTCAGAAAAAATGTCACTTATCTATGACATTCTACTAACAAGATTGTCATGGCATACAATAATATTTCCAACATAATTTCAAATCAGAGTTAATTAGTTTTTCATTCGGTTCCTATGAACCTTAACGTATTAGAACATAAAGACTCTATTTCAGCTGACTTTGGTGTCCGGATATGACGACATTTTACAAATTGATTACATTTTGAGATAAAATTTAATTTGATTAGTTTGTATACATACATATATATGTATTCACCAATTATCAGGGGATTATTGAGACAGTATAGAATTAAAGTTGAATAACACTTGAAGTCAATTTTTGTACATGTGTATCGATTTTGCGAATCTCTTAATGTTACGGGTTCTTAAATAAGGAGGTAATAATGAATATTTTCTTCCAACTTTTCGGATTAAGTCAGAGAAGCTTCAAATGATCAAGAACTTGAGAGTTTTAATAGTTCATGAGTTAAATTGATATTGTTATAAGGGTATATTATGTACTAGGATCTTTACGCAAAATTTGTTACAATTTGGACAGAGATATCCAATTCCTGTAAATGGTTCATTTTGAACTGGAGCACCTATGGCTGCGATACTTTCGACCGATGCTTGCACTCATTGATTGGTCCAGAAACATTTAATAGTGAATATCTTTACTCCAATTTATCCAGTGTAGCACGTTAACTGACTGATGTGAACCGACTGAAGATTGTAGCAAGCGTTTTTAAAGTTGCCTTCACTAAATAAGAACCCTGATAGTTAAAAAATTCCAAACGTTAGGTGCACTCATCCTTAAGAAAAATATAAAATGAATTACATTTTGACATTAAACCATCATCATTAAGTTTAAGGGTGGATTCGTACTTAAATACAAAGGCACAAAATTTTAAACTTTGCTCGGTTAAGCCATATATAAAAATCAGTAAACATTTTTACTTTATATCTGTTTTTACTATTTTTATATGCTTTGTCACATGCTCAATAGTAGAAAGTTTTTTGTCAAAATTGGCAATGTAACTTCTACCGTGATCATTGATAGTAAAAATGAGCTTCAGCAGGGGGCGGTAAACTCGCCGATTCTATTCAGCGTCTACACAAGCGATGTGATAAGGTAGTCTAAATCAGGCAATTGCGTATGCCGCTGCTCTATTAGCGTTCAGAATAGCTACAAAGGTCGATGTCATCAGAATTCTTTTGCAGCGTTACTTCGATAAGATTCAGCGATATTACAATGACTGGAAAAAAGCACGAATCGCAAAACTCTGACAAAAGTACAGAGACTTACGTGCATTGAGATTTCGGGTGCCATGAGATCCACACCAACTGCAGGGTTGGAGGCGATACTCAACCTGAAACCCCTAGAATCCGCAGCATATAGCGCCTTAAGGCTAAGACTAATACCTGGAAAAACAGCGCAATAGGACATGCTCAAATTCTTCAGAAATACTTGGGTGATAGCATCATTACAGATTATACAACACCCGAGCTTGACTTTTATAAACCGTTCCAAACTGCCTTTCCAAGCAGAGAAGAATTGTTGAGCAACCAACCCTACCCCAGTGAATCAGCAATAGCAATCTACACTGATGGCACTAAAATGGACACGGGTGTTGGTGCAGGCTTTTTCTCAGAACCTCTTAAGCTAAGCAACTCACTTAGGCTCCCAGATTATAGCAGTGTCTTCCAAGCGGAGGTCCTAGCAGTGACAACAGCTGCTAAACATGTATCAATGATGTCGATATTACGGGCTGATATCACCTTTTACATTGACAGCCAAGCGGCAATAAAAACGATTTCTGCCACTGTGAAGTGGGGTAAGCTAGTGATCGTAGGGAGTGTAGTAAAGTACATTGCCATCTAGTAGAATAAGTTCCTATTTGTATTTCAACAGATAAATAAGTGCTGCTCTTGCCAGGATTAGGGGATCCTATGCACTGATGAAATGGTTGTTTTACACCACCCGGGTAAAGGTGATTTGCTGCATAGCCCTCATCCTTTCTTTCTATTACACAGAACATCAGAGTCGGAGTACGAACATTATTCTTATTCCTCCAGAGTGTGGCGCTTAAGCGGCTTCATCCCGGCAGATTCATTCCTCTACTTAGACAGCCAATGGCTGCTACAGGATAGAATTGCGAGTCCGCTACTCTACCACGTGCGTCGTACTGTGTATAGGCGGTTCCTTTATAGTTGAGACGTATAATCGCACAAGGTGGGGCAGAACGTCTTAGTTTTTGTTAGACTGTGTCCGATCGGGACTGAAGTAACACTCTGAACAGGAAAACGAGTTCTGGTGATTAGCTTATTGTCTTATTGATATAGAAAGTTTAATAGGACAAGTTTGTATCTTTGTCAACTTACATAAGCTTAAGCGTAATTTTAGACAGGGACAGTCAGAGAGGCGCAAAAAATATTATATAAAACCTCACAAACTGCTGCTATGATTGTTCTATTTAAATGTAGTTTAAGTAGTTTTAATAAGGTTAAGTGTAGTTTTAAATTGACATAGCTGGGCATTAACTCGTTAATCCGTTAATCGTTAATTAACGAAGTTAAAATTTTGATTAACGGATTAACTTTTAAGTTAACTTTTAAAAATGTTAACGGACACGTTAAATCCGTTAATCCACGTTAAGTCCGTTAATCGTTAATCCAATGCCTACTATTTACCGCGCGGCGCGAAAAACAGGTTCAGACAAGTATGAGACAAGTGCCGTGCGGCGCGTGCCGCGGGTGAAACAAAAACAGCTATAGGTACGTGCGAAGAGATTCGTTTCGTTTGATCATTTCATTATGCCGGTCGTCCACTATGTGCGCGATAAGTTCAACCAACTTCGTTCAACTTTTTATTCAACTCTTTCGTTGGATAAACGAATTTACAGCCTCTTACACTAGTGCAGCAACTTACGTAATTCACGTTGAGCAACTAAAGTTGAACAAAATGCGTTTGGAACCCCGTACACATAATTGACCAACTTTCCCATATGTTGATTAACCCCGCACACCTAGTTGATCAACTCTCAAAACTTATTCCAGTGTTGAATAGCTGCGTACACCTAGTTGACCAACTTACTCGAATGTTGAATAACCTCGTACACTGGTTGATAAACTTGTTCGATTTTGACAGAAAAATTTTTTTTTCGAGTTGATCAACTGCGTTTTCGATATTGTTGCTCAACCAGTTGATGAACGAGTTGATACCTTCGTACACTTAACCAAGGATCACTCGTTGGGTAACGCGTTGAACGCACCACGATAAACAAAAAACTCAAACGTCAAACCTGAAATAATTTTGACTTAAGTTCGGTACATTAGGCAATTGCATTTTCGAGGAAATTTGAGACCAAGCCAATTCCCTTGTATCTCGATTTTTATAAGAGGGGCTCTTAATGTCCCATATATTGGGCTCTTGCTCAATTGCTGAAATCAACTGCAAAATTATTTCCGTGGTCCACTCTTTTTTTGTATCACCTTTCATGACGAAAAACCAAAATAAACTACAGTTTGCAAGTTGCAACAACAACAACAAGTTCATGGCAACGCAATAGTTCATCAATCACGTAGGCACATTTTACTGCAACCAACGCAACGCAACACAATATTACGTCAAGAAATCCCAAGGAAAATTAAAAAATTGATCAACGCGTTGAACAAATAATGTGCAACACATTATCTTGAAAATGTTGCTCAACGTGTTGATCGAACATTTTCAAGGAGCAACACGAGCTCGTACACTACCCGTACACTTGTTGCGCAATTCGTTGAGCAACGGCCAACAACTAGATCCAACCCGTTGGTTGAACATAATTGAAGGCACCGTATATTAGAGTTGTATGCGTTGAATTCGAAATTTGTGCGTTGATCGCCTAGTGGACGACAGAGTAAAAAAATAAAAAAAATGCAATTTTTATCATATGTTAACGGATTAACGATTAACGTTAACTTGTTTTTTAGTAACGGATTAACGATTAACGAAGTTAACTTTTTGATTAACGGTGCCCAGCTATGTAAATTGAATACCTGTATATACAATACAAAACGATAAGTTTCCGATTTTTTGTAGATTGCCTCCCGGTGAAGAATAAAAATCTTTATTTTATAAAATTATTATAATAAATGTCCTTGTTTCTATCATTCTCTAAGCCATGCCAATTCAATTTGACTGTAGCCTACATAATACAATTATTAATAATCTCAATAATATCTTCACTCTTGTACAATTGGGTTTTATTTATAGACTTCATTTAAACCTCTTTTGTGAGCGAGAATTTTTAATTAAAAAATAAACCCTTAGAAATTATGTATTTTAAAAGCATTGTTCAATGCTGATTTATTATGTGGGTAGGCATAATTATTGTTTATTGAAATTTTTTTTCAATTATGACTGAAATTCTAAGCAAACACGGATTTTTAATATTCATACCTATACCTTGTAGCCTTGTATTGTTCAAGTGCTATGCCTGAGGTTAAAGGTGAAAGACCGAATTTCAAAAATTAAAATTAAATAAATCATTTTTTACTTGCAATTTAAGTTTTATAGGGCGAAATTTTGATCAAAGTTGACATTACCAGTGCTTTCCTCAAAACAGACATTATTCCGCAATCACATCATGGATTATAGTTTCAATTCCTGGAGTCCAAATTTTGACAGTACTTCAACTCTTAATGAGCTTGAGTCTGATGCCATTTCACAAATTTTTCCGTCACACTTAAGTCATTTTTGCGGGCGATTTCAATGTACAAAATTGAAGTTGGCTCCACTATTCAGGAAGAAAGATATGTTGAAATCTTTGCTTTGGCTCGTACAGTTGCAAGACCTCTTCGAGAGGTGGTCTTCTTCGCCGGCAAAACCATTGCGTAAGCTTTTTCATCGCTCCTACTACTCTGGAATCTTAGCTAGAAGATGGAAAACAGCATTTGTCCAGCCTGATCCTAAACAAAACCGACTCTTCCTCCCCCTCCTCCTATCGACCAATTGCACTTACGTCCCTTCTTTCCAAGGTCATGGAATCGCTGATAAATAATCAGCTCAAGAAATATCTCAAAGATCGAAAGCTTTTTAATGACCAGCTATAGGGATTTGGCGTCAATATTTCCACTGGTGATCTGATGGCATATCTCACCAAAGAGTGGAACAGATTGGAACTTATTGAAAATGCGTGCGTTTGGTATTAACGAAACCCTTATTTTTTGGATTAGAATTTACCTTCTAGATCGTTCAATACATGTTGTATGAAATCGCCAGAAAGACGTAGAGTAATGACAAACTCGGTTAAAAGATGTAAAGTTGTGTTATTTTACTAAAATGGATTTACAATCGTACTAAATCTACTTAAATTGTTCGCCATTATTTTATTCTTATGATTACATTTTGTCCTTAAGTATCAGAAGAGACGAAACTAACTGCAAGTCACAACTTACACAGACATCCATAAATCCTTGTAATGACAATGGTTTATTCTGAGAGACTTGTATTTATTATTAGAAAACCTAGACAAGTATAATTAATTTAAAGACGCTTAAAGCGAATTTTCATAGTCCATAGCCACCGCCACTTTAAAAATTTCTTTTTTGCCAGAAAGTGACAAATTCTCCAAGAGTACTGCTTGTCATAATATAGTACTTCTCTGCTTAGCCGATCGGATAAAAAATTGAATAGAAATCTTCCATTCCTTGTCACATCACGCTCGCAGAAATATTTGAGAGCTGCTAGCCATTAGACCCTAGTTCTCCACAAGCTTTTGCACCCTAAATTTATTGTTGAGCCGAAAATTGAATTTCGCAACTACTTTTGGCCAAATAAGCCACTGTGCGACTGCAGCTGTGGCTTCAAAATGTCTTTTTACAACAAAAGTCTTTTCATTTAAGAATTTATACATCTTTTACACCCAACCCTCATGCAATCTATTTGATTATACTTATTAATCTGCCTAATTAATAGTTACATTTTAGGGTGTTCCAAGAAAAATTGCAATTAAAGTCCTGAGATATGAACGATAATTATTATCCCAAGATATCAACGCGTCATTGTCTTTCAAAAGTTTCCATGGTTTTTGGGTCTTGTATTCAAAAATGACATCCCTTATCTCAATTTGAAGGGATGCTGTTCATTGTCTATCCAAACTAACCGACAGTAACAAGGGAGTATAAAATGACCCATGTCTCGTCTATTGTCCATACTGTTTCCTTTCGCGGTTAATAAAAAAGATATCTATTCTGGAATAAATTACATCAAGATTCTCAATGATGTCCTTCGATTAAAGGCGAAGGGCTCGTGACTTGACCTAGTTTTGCTGATGCGAAACGTGGTGTAAAATATTTATGACCAACATTTGTGTGCTTACTGTAATTAGGTATGGTCCATTCTTTGAAATGAACAGTGGTGGTTGAACTGTGGTTGAAAATTGATATTGCCTATAGCGCTTGGTAATGAAAACCTAATTTCAAAATAAAATACACGACTGGGTCGCACATTCAAGCTGGTATAGTTCAAATACGAGTATCTTAGAAGTCTAAGGATTTTGTTATATCATTTGCAAATTTAATTAAACCCATAAGCAGATCAATTTAAACTTTTAAAAACTTGTTAAACTCACTTAAATGTGAAATAAATTTTTCTTTTGATTAAAATGATTTATGAATAAGAGTTTTTCAATGGACGGTACTAGATTTTGGCAGCTTTGGCGGCCATGTTGTTTTTGTGATCTATCAAATCTAATGCAAAATCACCACGGCAAATTGCATGAATGCACAGCATGTCCAAATGATAATCAAAATAAGTGTTCGTTAGCGTAAACGTTGCGAGCGTTGGGCCCATTCTACGATAGACGTCGTAGTCGTAGTCCTTTACAGTCGACTCTCCAATGTTACTAGTTTGTAGATCAATCAGTCAACATTCATACGTCAAATAAACGCAGGATCGGCTAGAAATATCGCCGCGGTCCATGAAAGTGTGCAGCAGAGCCTGGAGTAGTCGATTCCTTGCCATCCACATGAACTCGGCCTTTCGCATACTTTAACTTGGTTAATTTTGTGACCAAGATCCAACTGACTCAGGAAGCTCAAACTTCCGAATTAGGTCCGAAATTTGTCATAATAGATAGAGAATATAGAACAACTGAGGTTGTTAGTGTCACGAATGGTCTTCTGCAGGACACAGTGACTGCGCCACACCTTTTCTGATATACTCAGGGATTTCCATAATTCGATAATATTTCCGATGTATGCGAGTGGCTCAAAAATTGAAATATTTTTGAAAGCTACTGTTCGGACTGGATCTTCAAATCAACTATGTGAACTATGTGAAACCATACCCACCAGCACCGGTAATTCTGACTTCAGACGCAATTGAAAAAATCTAAGAATAACCAGTTTAAATGGTCTTCATATCGATCGAGTCAAAAACTGTTGTGAAGTATTTATGTGTTTATTTGGGTGTCTATACGAAGAGCAACAGATAAAAGAATTCTTTACGTGGCTTTTGAATCGGGGGATGGGAATATTGACCTGGGATACTACACTAGCATACCTGAAAGGGATAAAATGTTGGTAGTTTGACTGGGTTGAAGCCGAATCTTAGGTTTAGTAAAACTAGGTTCTAACATGTGATCTCTGATCTGACGATGACTGACAAATCTAAGCTTTAATCTACGGTGTGTCACTAACTCGATGTTCGAATAGTAGACACGTGCAGCCAAGAGGACACAAGCTTCTACAGGTTTTTTTAAAACCCACCTCTGTCTATCGACTCCTACTCTCACCTCCTCGCGTTGAACGTCGGGTGCCTAGTACCTCAACTGGAGATTGGGTCACAACCCAGTGGAAGGTAGTTGGGTGTAGCAAACCAGAGAAGGGGGAGAGGTGTTCCCACTAAGGCATCTCTCCTTTCATCCAGGCGACAGCGGAGGAATTCCCCAGATGGAATCAATGGTGGCATCCACAGTTCCAGTGAGGCTGAACTACTAAATGAACACCTTACAGGGCTACTCCCACATGTTCGGAGCTCAGGCCTGTAAGGAGCGGTCTATCCGGTTCCCCGTTCTTGGAGACATATTAAGGACCTGGCCCTCAAGGTTGGGGGTTGTGCCATCGGATTAACTTCCAGGCCACAGAAATTACACCTTAGTTAGCAAAAACAAGCCTCAGATATGGAAGGATTCACTGTTGACGAAAAATGCAAACGAAATAAAAATAACGAACTTCGGATATGTACGTGGAATGTTAGGTCCCTTAATAGACCACGTGTGCAGCCGAACAATTAGCGGAAGCCCTAACTGCTACAAAACAGATATTACCGCCAAGAGATGCCATGGGACGGACCGGGGTGACGAAAATTAAAAGACTTGCGATATCTACTACGGCGACTGCTATCGAGAACAAAAGCAGCCTTTATTTGGATGCAGATTTGTTGTTGGAACTAGGCTCAGGCAAAAAGTCTTAAGTTTCAACTGTGTGAACGAGCGCCTCACGACACTCCACATCAAGGCCAAATTCGCCAACATTTGTGCGCATGCCCCAACAGAGGAGAAAGATGAAGACACCAAAGACATATTCTACAAGCTCCTGGACAAAACATACGAGCATTGCCCTAGTTATGACATTGTCCTTGGAGATTTTAACGCCAAGCTAGGAAGAGAAGACATCTTTGGGGACACAATTGGAAGATATAGCCCGCACGACACCACCTCCGATAACGGATTCAGGCTGATCGACTTCGCTGTGGAGCGAAACGTTCCTGTAGCTAATACGCAGGTCAAACATCTTGACATTCACAAAGGGACATGGCGGTATGCTGTTCAATCAACCGTGAACCAGATTGACCACATTGCGATTGACTCAAGGCACTTCTCCAGTATAGAGGATGTCCGCACGTTCCGAGGGATAAACATCGACTCGGACCACTACCTTGTTGTAGCCGAAGTTCGGCTGGGGATATCCCGACCCAAGCCAAAACAAGGAAGTACTGCGAGGAAGTTCGACGTTGGACGTTTACAATCGCAAGAGATCGTAAGGTCCTTTTCCGATCGAGTTTCTAACAACCTCTTAAGAAGTCCTATGCCGCCAGCATCAAGTATTGATGACCAGTGGCAACATTGCCAAGCAGCCATCAGAGATGCCGCCTCTGTTGTGCTGGGTTTTCCACGACCACCACAACGAAACCCCTGGTTCGACGATGAGTGCCGGCCAGCACATGCAGCAAAACAAAAGGCATATTAAGCGGCCGGCGGCGCTGCAAAGAAAGAGAGAAAGAACACCGGCTTCTCAGAAAGAAAAAGTAGGAGCATGAGACGCGCTTGATCGAAGAAATAGAAGGATGCCATAGCAAGAAAGAGGTTCGGAAATAAAATATCACAAGTATACAATCCACGAGCCGAAGCCGTAGTCTATGCTCAGAATATAGAAAGAACATTTCTCTAATCTTTATAACGGCGATGAAGAAAATGAATGGTGAGGCGCCTGTGCCTGAATAGCTTAGCAAATATTTGGAATTTTAAGTTTCTGACTTCATTGGTACTGAAGATAGGGAGGGGTCAAAAATCGCCTGAGTTTGTTCCTGTAAAAAGGGTGTAGTGCTAGAACTTGGTTGGGCACTACTGTGCCCTTTGATAAAAGATAGGAAGCTTTTTTGTATGACCATATTATGAAGCATATCAGTTAGCTGAGAAAAATAACTGTGCCCATCCTTTTGATAATGAATTGGAAATGACCGGAGTTAATTAGGTTAATTGCATTCTGAACTATCATAAGGGGTTAACTTGCTAAAGTTCTTAAGGGCTACGAAAGGGTTTCAAGTCTTACTAACATTTGATGACCATGCAACACACACTAAAAACTTAGAAGCTATTGAACTTGGCGGAGACAATATTGTGACAATATTACTATGCTTTTCACCGCATTGCTCCCACACATTACCACTCCTGGATGTTGCATTTTTGAGACCCTTAAGCATCTTTTATGAAGACGAAGTAAGACGTTGACTTTAATCCCGGAAAGTTTGTTATGTTTCTTGAAATTTCGGCGTTCCTGAATGAAGATCTTATTTACAACACCTTAAGGAGCAAAGCCCACTTCATCTCAAACCCAACCCAAGTTATGAATACTTCTAGAAAAGATGTGCTGGCTCGAAGTGATTCCCGGTTGTCCATCGATGCAGAACTCTTTCAGAGTGCAATCAAGTGAGTCCGTTAAGAAAATACATCGCTGTTCCTTGGATATATTACCAGGTCTGAAAGTAAGTGCTAGACAAAAAAATTTTGACTTTTTCTCTTTATAAGACAAAGTTGGTGAATTTCTTATCAAGATCAAGAAAAAGTCATTCAAACCAACCGAAAAAAACACAAAACAAAATGAAAAAAAAAAACATCCAAGACCAGACAGAAGAAAATTAAATCTGAGGCAGAAGAAGCAACCAGTTTCGAGGACGAGGATACAGTGTGGCTTTACTCCACGGCTCTTTACTTCAAAGTCACCCGAGGGCTGGTTTTCCTGCATTGCGAGCAGAAGGTGTTGCCATATTGCCTGTACAGGCCCCGAAAGCCGAAAGTGATGACGAAGCAACACTGCCTTGCAAGTTTTGCAAAAATAAAAAAAAATATCATTCTGCCCCGCACAGTGGAGCGGAACGGGCAAAGTCAAAGTATTTTTTAAATGAAATTGTTCCTATTATTTTCTAAATATATTTATTTTAAGAACCCTAAAAGATAATGAAAACTATCATCAAATAGATGTTATTTGAAGTTTTATTTCTTTAAATTACAGAAAATGTCAGCTATAAAAACGAAACAGCTAAAAACAACCCCAATCGACCCCGTGTTCCCCTACCAAAAGGAATACTCATGCCCAAAATATCAACTAATGCATCAAAAGTACCATTTCGCGAGCAAACAAACAAAAACTCGAACTTTTTGAAAGAAATTTCAGATTGTCTTAATTCATATGTAAATCATAACAAAATCAAAAGTAAAACATATAGAAAGCATCAATTCGACTAAAGACTCCGAAAACCGAAAACTTCTGTATATGTATGTATAGCTTCAAGACCTAGGAAATGTTTAAGCTTTAAGCATGTTATACCTCTATTTGCCTAAGAGTTATGAATTTTGCAACGAAAAATGTCAAAAGGAGCCACAGTCGTCGGCTGTTTCTAAATTGTAAACATTCGAAAATATCTAAATGTTGGTATACCGACATTTCTTTTATGTCAATGATTATCTTGTTACTTTCTTTAAATTACCATTGGCGTGTCTGGCATTTGGTAGAATCAAAATGGTTTCATCCGACTAATCTTACTTCCGATCCATTGTGTCTTTCAGACTCCAAGTCTTATTATGTCGAACGTCACAATCGATACAGAGGCAGTAGAAAGACATAAGATACAAATATATTGTTGAAAAAAAAATTTGTTAGGTATGTATATATCTACCTACGCTCCTCAGTAAATAAAAGCAAACTTCGCACAAACTTTCGACGAGAATACAATTTGAACTTTTACATTCAATACGTACAACCCACATCAAATCATTAGGAATCAAGCCCCCTTTTTATTGATTCGTTTCATGTTCGTCATGTCTGGGCTCTTTTTGATGATTTCGATTTGGCTATTTACATTAAGGTTCTTTTATCTTTGAACAAAAATTAGGTCATATGAGCACTAACAAGATGAGTCGACTTAACTGAAAGTACAATATTGATTTATACGTCAACAAAAAATCTAAAGGTTATAGGCTTGTGAAGTTAAGTTTACACAATATAAGGATACTGTTTGATGAGTGCAATAAGTTGTTGTTCAAAGCAAGTATGAATAGGTATTGGATTCGTGTAAAATAAAAAAAATAATGAAAATATATTCTATAGGCAGGATCTTGAACTCGAGATTTTGATCAAAGTTGACATTACGATGATAGAGAACACGATAAAAGTGGGTCCCGCAATTTCGTCTGTCTTTCTATATGTTTCTATGTATTGCCATACAGCCGTTATGAAATATCTTATATATCTCGAAAATAGCTCTGACAATTTTGATTAAAAAAAATTTACGACTGGATCGCACGAACTTACTCTTACATATGTAAAAGACTAAAAATTAATGCTACTAGAGAAAAATGTTAATAACCATAAAATTAATTTTTTAAGTGGCTAAAAAAAACTTCTTTACTAGTTGGCGCTAAGAACAAAATGCCATGTGATTTCTCAAGCATATAAAAGCTTATGCAAGAACGAAAAAGTTTTGCACTGCAATGTTTTTCTAACTTCTTAGAAGCTTCTTCATAAAAAATTTCATTAAAATTCGTCATGCCAATTGTGAGAAATGCAAAATTCGAAAAAATGGATCTATGGTAGTAAAGGTGTGTCCACACCAAAGAAACATTTCTGGAAACATTGTTTAAAAAACGTTTCTAAAATGTTTCCCATTTGTTTAAAAAACATTTCAGAAATGTTTCTGATTTGTTTTTTTGGTGTGGACGCTTTGAGAAACATTTCTGAAATGTTTCTTTGTTTCCAGATTGAGTTGTCTGTAAATTTTTTTCTCGCCTGTGTTGTACTTTAAGCGCATGAATTTTTTTTTTTCTACTTCATCTTTATCACAATTTATATTTTCGCAAATTTCAGATATATCATTGGCTTTTCTGATTTTATTTTTAAAATTTTCGTCAAGGGTGGATCCGAGCGTCCAGACCAAAGAAAACATTTCAGAAACATTTAAGAAACATTTCTGAAATGTTTTTTAAATGTTTCTGAAATGTTTAAAAAATGTTTCTTTGGTCTGGACACACCTTAATATCTCAATTTCAAAAAAATTTATGAAAATTATATGCGCTTTTTTCGAAAAATATACGATTTTCGAAAACCATTTTCTAAAATTTGTAAAAAAAAAATTCGAATAGGTACACAAAACTATCCAAACTTTTGGCGGTCTTTAGCATACAAATATTGAAAAAATCAAAAACAATCTTGCTTATTTTGACATTCTCATGAATAGTCTATTCGTTAGAATGATTCTATTCCTTCGAATGAACTTTCTTAATTTTGAGATTCGAACGAATAACATTCATTTGCGAAAGACAGCATAAAATGAACTTTAAAAAAGATTGATTTTCACTATCAGCTGTTTGAAATTTACTATATTTCTATTTGAATTAGTATGACCGTTTTACACTTTTTTGTTTCTAAACATTTAATAGATGTTGGATAAATAATCAAGAAACAAAATAAATAATACACTTTTTCATTATAAAGTAATTTTTAACCATAAAGAACTACATATTCATTACATTTTTTGTGTCAACTCAGCTGTTTTGAAACTATTCTTTAAAAAAATAAGTTGTTCATGACGCGTTCTTAATTTTTATTTTTTTCGTCACACTAAAATATCAAAAACAAAAAAAAGTGTTTGTGAAATGTCAAAACCAAAAAGTGAAATTTTTGTTTATTTGTAATTGTTTTGTTTATTGTTTAATAATTTAAATTTCTTTGTTTATAAATGAAGATGGTGTTGAAGAAGTGCAGAGAAGAAGGATAGTGCTACCTCAGGGTTTTCTTCCATTATTTTGATTAATTTTTGCTTTTTTTTTTTTTTTTTTTTATTAACAGCATAATCATTACATTTTGGTAGTAATCGCACAATTTACACAGAGTTATGATAATAATATCTTGCTACTGAAAAATGATTTAATGTTTGAAAAACGATAAGTATGTATGTTGAAGAGAATTTGTAATGGAAAGGAAAAGCTTATAAAACCTTTCATTGAGAAGAAAAAAAAAAAAAAGAAAAAAAGAATTATATATTTTATATTATTTAGTTAAATCTAATATCACAGTTATTTTAAATTATAGTAAAAAAAAAAAAAATAAATAAGTAATGCAAACAGAAAATAAATAGATATATAAATAAATAAATAAATCAATAAATAAATAAATAAATAAATAACAAAATAACTAAATAAATAAACAGTTAAATGAGTAAGCAAGCGAATAAATGAACAAATAAATAAGCAAAAATAGTTAAGTACATAAATAAATAAATAAAAAATTAAATAAGTTTATTAATAATGTTTATAATAATATGTTTTTTTTTTTCGGGAATCACAAATTAGTTTACAAGATTTGTAATCAAGGGATTATCTGACAAAGAACAATTACATGAATATTTTGTAGAGAGTTTATAAATTCTTGAAGAAATAGTGTCGATACTGGCCCTATCATGTAGTTCAAGTGTTGAAAAATGCCAAGGAAGCTTAAGTGCTAGTTTAAGAATTTTATTTTGTGCTATTTGCAATTTTTTTATATGTGTCTTAGCACAGTTTCCCCACACGGGGCAGCCATACAACATAAACGATTGAAAAATAGTTTTGTAAATAATGAGCTTATTTTCTGCACTCAGCAGTGATTTTCTGTTTATAAGAGGATACATTATTTTAATGGTTTTATTAACTTTATCCAAGGTGTTTGAGATCTGTTTGTTATATGTTAGTTTTGAGTCTAAGGTTATACCAAGATACTTTGCACTGTCATTCCAACTGATATCTACATTATCCATTTTAAGATTGTTGCTAGGGAGGAAGCAAGTTTTCCTTTTTCTCGTGAAAAAGATAGCTTGCGTTTTCAAAGGGTTCACCTTTATCTTCCATTTATTAAAGTATCTTAGAAGTATATCCAAACCTGATTGTAAGTTGGTTTCAATAACGGAACCAAATACATCAGATGAATAAATTCCTGTGTCGTCTGCATATATAGCAAATTTACAGTTGGGAAGTTCCGGGAAGTCGGAAGTGTAAATATTGTATAAATATGGGGCTAATACTGATCCCTGTGGTACACCTGCAGGAATATTGTGCTGGGATGAAAAATTATTATTAACAGAGACTACATATGTACGATCTGTTAAAAAACTTTGGATGAGTTTTACTATATAATCTGGAAACCCATAACCTAGCATCTTATGAAGTAAACCTTCATGCCAAACAGAGTCGAAGGCCTTTTCCACATCAAGTAATACTAAACCTGTTGATTTCTGTTCAGAAAATGAATTTTTGATATGTCTTGTGATTCTATCTACTTGGTGAATTGTGCTGTGGTGATTTCTAAAACCGAATTGTTCCTGTGGTAGTATGTTTTTTTCTTCTAAAACTTTAGAGATTTTCAAACTAATAATTTTTTCAAAAAGCTTACCAAGAGAACTTAGCAAACTAATTGGTCTGTAACTAGTCGATAAATTTGCAGAACTTCCAGGCTTAAGAATAGGGATTATTTTGGCTTTTTTCCAATCTTTTGGGAAGTACTGCAGCTTAATACATGCATTAAAGATAAACAAATTAGCTTTCAAACCACGTTTAGATAATTTTTTTAGATACAAATTTTTTAAGTTGTCTAAACCGGACGATTTACGAGTATTAAGATTAGATATTGTAATATTTTTGCTAGGTTCGTTAAATAAAACTTATTACTCTTTCTAATATCTCTTCTTTATTTTTACTTTCCAAATCACAACAATAAATCTCAATTTATAATCAACTCAAATACTTTATTCAATTTAAAATCACACTTGTTTTACACAATCCAATAAGCAGAGTTTTTTGCACACTTCCGTAATCAAAAATCAACTATTTTTCGCTCACCGTCAACACTCCCTTATATACTCAAATTAGTTGTTCTCGAAAGTTCTTGTCTTGGAATGTTCTAGATGTTTGGAATAAGGGGAAATACATTTGACATTGGAAAAGAGCTTTTTGGTTCTTCCATAAATTAGATATGCAGTTTTCCAACAGATGGCGCTGTAGTAGTATAAAGCTCTGTTCGCAACATTGCCCCCTTCTTAAGATTGTTCGTCCCGAACAATTCTATCTCCAGATTCGCCACTGTATCGGTGCAGTCGATCGCTATGCACAACTTTTAACTTTCCTCTTGACCCTCTTTGAATTCGGTAAACGACATCATTGATTTTCGTGACGACAATATAAGGGCCTTCCCAGTTTTGTTGAAGCTTTGGCGACAATCCCTTTTGACGATGTGGATTATACAGCCATACACGATCTCCTACTTGGAATCCTATCGTGTTTGCTCTTGTGTCGTACCTTGTCTTCATTCGATCGCTGTAAGCGCTCATTCTAGTCCTGGTCCTTTCGTGGATGTCGATTAGCCTCTCTTGTAGGTCACTCACGTAATCCCTTGTTTCCTTAGACTCTTGTGATGGATGTCCAAACCTTATCTCACTAGGCAGCCGTATGCTTCTTCCAAACAGGATTTCAGATGGCGTTTGTCCTGTTGAGCTATGTATTGCACTTCGGTAGGCCATCAAAAATAGTGGTATGTGCCTATCCCAGTTTCTTTGGTAGTCGCCTACGACTTTAGTGAGGTGTTCTTTTAAGGTCCTGTTGAATCTCTCGACCATTCCATCAGATTGCGGGTGAAGTGGTGTGGTTCTCGTTTTCTTAATGCCAAGGAACACGCAGACCTCTTGGAATATGTTCGACTCGAAGTTCCTTCCTTGGTCGGAATGAAGTTCCATAGGCACACCGAACCTGCTTACCCAGTTAGACACAATCTGGTCGGCCACGGTCTTGGCTTCTTGGTTCGGGATAGCATATGCCTCAGGCCATTTGCTGAAGTAATCCATTACCACCAGAATGTATTTGTTTCCAGCATTCGTTTCCGGAAATGGGCCAGCCACATCAACAGCAATCCTTTCAAACGGTGAGCCGACATTATATTGCATCATTTTTCCTTGCAGTTTTCTACCAGGTCCTTTGGTTGCAGCACAAGCGTCACAATTTCGGCACCACTTTTCAACGTCGTCTCTTGCATGCAACCAGTAGAATCGTTGCCTCACCTTTTCTAAAGTCTTATTGACTCCCAAATGGCCTCCTGAAGGTCCATCATGCATCTCTCGAAGAACCTCTTTGATTTTCGATTGAGGTAACACAAGCTGCATCACATAGGATTTACCATCAGCGGACTCCCATTTTCGCCGAAGAACACCTTCTTGCACATGAAGTGAGTCCCATTGTGCCCAATAGGCCTTTAAAACTGGACTCCTATCGGAAATGTCATTCCATGCGGGTTTTTCTTCATGTTCCTTCCATGCGAGAAGAGGTTCAATGTCGGGGTCTTCTTGTTGAGCAGATCTTATTTCTTCATTGCTCCATCCACAAATGGGGTCAGCCCTTATTCGCAGAATGTTGATGGATTCCTTTTCTTCTTGTCGCCTGCAATGCTTGCAATCTATTTTACAAGGTCTTCGGGATAGTGCGTCGGCATTTGAGTGCAGCTTTCCCCTTCGGTGTTGAATTTCGTAATCGTAAGTCTGCAGTCTTTCTATCCACCTTGCGACTTGTCCTTCTGGGTTCTTGAAGTTCAACAACCAGTTAAGAGCACCATGATCGGTTCGTAGAAGAAACCTCTGTCCATAGATGTATTTGTGGAAGTGTTTCGTTGCCAAGATGAGTGCCAAGAGTTCTCTTCTGGTCACACAGTAGTTCCTTTCGGTCTTCGACAGTACTTTGCTGAAATACGCGACAACCTTTTCTTCGCCATTGTGCACTTGTGACAGAACAGCGCCGACTCCCACATTGCTTGCATCAGCATCGATGATAAAAGACTTGCCTGGAGTCGGATAGATCAGCACCGGAGCATTGCATAGACGGTATTTCAGTTCTTGGAAGGCTTTTTCACACTCACCTGACCATCTAAACTGCTTGTTCTTTTCCGTAAGCTGATGCAAACTCTTCGCAATTCCGGCAAAGTTCTTAACAAAACGTCTGTAATATGTAGCAAGACCAAGAAAACTTCGTAGTTGATGTTTGTCCTGTGGTGTTGGCCAATTTTTGACGGTGTCAACTTTTTCAGGATCGGTCTTGACTCCTTGGGACGAGATGATATGTCCCAAATACCTTACTTCAGTCTGGAACAGTGCACATTTTTCTGGGTTCAGTTTAAGGTTAGCCTCTCGAAGTCTCTGGAACACACCCCTTAGGTTCTTGCAGTGTTGGTCGTATGTTTTTCCATAAACGATAACATCATCCAAGTAGACAAGACAAGTTTTCCACGTCAGGCCTTGAAGGACACACTCCATCAAACGCTCAAATGTTGCGGGAGCGTTGCAAAGACCAAATGGCATCACCTTGAACTGCCAGAGCCCATTACCTGTGGAGAACGCTGTCTTTTCTCGATCTTCGGGGTGTATTTCAACTTGCCAGTATCCACTTTTCAAGTCCAGTGTGGAAAACCAATGTGCTCCTTCCATCGCATCTAAGGTGTCACTGATTCTTGGCAGGGGATAGCTGTCTTTCTTGGTCACATCATTCAACCTTCGGTAGTCAACACAAAATCGTGTACTTCCGTCCTTCTTTTTGACTAGGACCACTGGTGACGCCCAAGGACTCTTGGAGTTTTCAATCAAACCATCCTTCTTCATGGTGCTGATCATTTCCTCAGCTTCACCTTGTTTGGCCAGTGGCAGACGTCTTGCGGGCTGACGAATGGGTCTTGCATCTCCTGTATTTATTCGATGCTGCACCATTTGTGTCCTTCCATATTTCCCGTTTGGTGAAGCGAAAATGTCAGCATACTCGTTCAGAAGGCTTTCTGCCGTTTTAACCTGATGTTGGTCTAGGTTAGCTGAATTGAGTATCTTTGCCTTGATGCTATTGAGCTCCTCAGGGTTTAATGTCGTTCTCGGTGTTTCAGCGTCAATTCGTGTTATGGCTGCGACAGATTCGCACTTACCGATAACTTCTCCTTTTGCTAACTTTACATCGTACGGTTTGGTGTTGAGTATCCGTACGGGGACCATATTGTTCTTTGGAGCCACAAGTGTCTTCCCAATGATGACGTTTTGGGAAGAACAATCTGGGCCTGGTTCCACCATTAGGTATCGATGGCGTCCACACTCACCTTCTACTTTTGTCCAAACGAATACCTCAGAAGAAGTAGGAATAATCACATCTTCTTTGATGACAGTCCTTAGGGTTGTTGTTTCTTCGTGCCCATAGATCATTGGAATCTCTGTATTCTGGTATTTGAGTAGCTGGTTGCCAATATCCAAAATTACTCGATGTTCTTTCATGAAGTCCATGCCTATGATGCATTCGTCACATATATCTGCCACCAAAAATTTGTGTGAGAATTCTAGATCTGCAATTCGAATTCTAAGTCGGATTTCACCATAAACCCTAGCTGCTTCTCCTGTGGCAGTTCTTAGACGGTAACTATTGGTGTTGTGTAGCCAATTCAGGTGAACTAGGTCTTGACGCACAATGGAGGCTGTGGCACCGGTGTCGATGGTGACCACACGTTTGTTGCCATTTAAAGTTGCCTCGACAGTCAGACTTCTATTGTCTCGCTTAGTTTGAGAGACTCCGTGTCCACAATGTTGACAAGCTCTTCTTGGTGGTAACCGACATTGACGCTGTAAATGTCCAGTCTTATTGCAATTCCAGCACTTTGCAAGTCCGTTTCGTTGGTTCCTTTGGACATCAGTTCTTTGACATGAGCATTCTTCGACGACGGCTTCTCTAAGTCGATGTACTCCGTGAGAAGCTTGCTCAGCTGCTTCCATTGTCAAGGCAAACGCTAATGTTTCAGAAAGCGTTCGTTTTCCAGCAGTTCGCACGGCCCTTTGAAGATGTATGTCGGAAATGGCGCGAACAAATGCCTCAACTGCAAACTGGTTACAAATTTCCTCTCCAACATCTGGATATGCAAGATGAACAAGCCTTTCAATGTCCGCTTGCAGTTGTTGTAGAGTTTCGCCCCTCTTCTGAACTCTGGAATTGAGTTGCACTTTGAAGACTTCTTTCATGTGGCTGTTACCAAAGCGTTTGTCTATAGCCAAAACCAAGGAATTGAAATCGCCGCTCTTATCTGCTGGTATGGTTTGCAACAACTCAGCAGCTGCTCCTCTAAGAGCAAGAGTTAAGGCTATATACTTGTCAGCCTCATCCCAGCCATTTGTTGTGGAAGCTGCCTCGAATTGCTTCTTGTATATATACCAAGAAGTTTGTCCATCAAAGGTTGGAGGTTGCATCTCTTTTTTTCTCAAAGTTTCCCCAGAACTTTCCCGAATCTTTATGTTTCGAACACGGTCTAACTCTTTTGAAAACGTCTCCATTTTGTTGTCGACTAGCAATGAAACACGTTCATCTAACACTTTTGAAAACGTCTCCATTTTGTTTTCGACTTGATTCCCTAGCAATGAAACACGTTCATCTAACTCTTTTGAAAACGTCTCCATTTTGTTGTCGACTTGATTCTCCATCAACGAAACACGTTCACCAAGTACAGATACATTATTCTCGATATTAACAAGCTTGCCTTCTAGCATGTTCCTCTGCTCTTCGAGAAGGTCTTTTTGTTCGCTATGCTGTTTGTCAAGGCGTTCGAGAATATTCTTTTGTTCATTTTTCTGTTCATTTCGTTGCTCTTCGAGACGTTCGAGAACATTCTTTTGTACATTCTCCTGTTCTTTCTTTTGTTCATTTCGTTGCTCTTCAAGACGTTCGAGAACATTCTTTTGTTCTTTCTTTTGTTCATTTCGTTGCTCTTCGAAACGCTCAAGCAGAAGACTAAACATATTTGAAACATCTACATTTTTACTTACGTCCACTTCCTCAGCGTCAGCTTCAAAGACGAAAATGTCCGGGTCTTCATTTTGTTGTTTCAAATATTCGGCCAAACGCAAAACAAGCTCATTTTTCGATCCTGCTCTAGAAAGTTCTCGCTTGCCAGAACTTTTCAGCTCATTACAGTTGAGCTCTTTCAGTAACTTGCTCATTTTTTATTTATTTATTTTTTTTTTTTTCCGCACACTTCACTGCACAATAAGTTTTATTCCACTTTTCTGACACCAATGTAATATTTTTGCTAGGTTCGTTAAATAAAACTTATTACTCTTTCTAATATCTCTTCTTTATTTTTACTTTCCAAATCACAACAATAAATCTCAATTTATAATCAACTCAAATACTTTATTCAATTTAAAATCACACTTGTTTTACACAATCCAATAAGCAGAGTTTTTTGCACACTTCCGTAATCAAAAATCAACTATTTTTCGCTCACCGTCAACACTCCCTTATATACTCAAATTAGTTGTTCTCGAAAGTTCTTGTCTTGGAATGTTCTAGATGTTTGGAATAAGGGGAAATACATTTGACATTGGAAAAGAGCTTTTTGGTTCTTCCATAAATTAGATATGCAGTTTTCCAACAGATGGCGCTGTAGTAGTATAAAGCTCTGTTCGCAACAATATTATATTATTTAACACTTCATACTTGATGAAATTGCTGTGATCAATTTGTAAAGGAGTTAAGTTTAAACTATTTATTGTATCACTGACCATTGCAATATTTGTATTGTCTCCTAAGCCACAAGAAACTAAATGATTTTTTTGAAAGTTGGCTGCTAATATGTCAGCTTTTTGAGTCGATGTGAGTGCAGAATTTTGTAAATTGTCTAAAGTAGGAATTACTGTATACTTTTTTTTCATTATTTTGGTAATATTCCAAAAAGGTTTACTGCATTTGTCAAGACTTTGTAATTTACGATTCCAGCTATGATTACGAAATTCATTTATTTCAGTTTTGATTTGATCGTTTAAAGATTTGACGTTCTGTTGATATATTTCTAGCCTATATCTTTGCCAGTGTCTTCTTGTAGCATTGCGAACTTTAATTAAATTTAAAATGTGCCGTGGAAGTTGTTTATTGTTAATAGCACACTTCAATTTCTTTGGTACTGACTTATCAATGGCATCTTCTATATATTTTGTGAATTTATTTGTATAATCATCTATTTGCGAGCAATTAGTTACGGTCTCAACGGTTTGGCTTTGGTTTTGTAGATTATTATCTATTAGCTTGCGATATTTTTTCCAATTCGCGTTTTTGTAATCTCGAAAATAATGTTCTATTTTTTCTGGTGTTTGAAGAACACTTGAAAGTACAGGAAGATGGTCCGAGCTTAAGTCGTTAATTACAATGGGTTGAGTCAAAAATTGCGGAATATTTGTCAAATAAAGATCTAAAGTGGAGGGCTTTGATCGACTGTTAGTCGGAAAATAAGTCGGTGAACCTGGATATAAAATTTGAAATTGATGACTAGCATTAAGATCGTACAGAATATTGCCCCATGTATTTGCTCGAGTACATCCCCAACTTCTGTGTCTGCAGTTGAAGTCACCACCTACTACAAAATTTCCTTGGAGGTTTATGATCTTACGAAGATCACTCTTTAGCCAAACTCTTTTATACGCAGATGACGATCCACCTGGAAAATAAACAGAAAAAATTGAAATACTCCTGCCGTTTGCAAAAAACAGCTCTATTCCTATGTTTTCAATTAGTTTTGTATTTAGACTGGGTAAAAGTCTGTGTTTTAAATTCTTTTTAATAAGTATTGCAACCCCACCGCCTATTCTATCTGGTCTGTCAAGACGGTAGCACGAATACATATTATTTGAAAAAGATACTTCAGGAGTCAACCAAGTCTCGCAGATAAGGCTAACATCGACTCTATTTTTACATAGAAATGAAAAAAACTCTGACAATTTATTGCGAATGCCTCTTGCATTCCAACATACCACATTATCGCGGTTTGTCCAGTTGGAATGCGACCTTTAAACATAAAACAACAAAAAAAAATAATAAAAGTAATTTATTTTCCTTGAAATAATTAAAAACTTACATGTTTTGTTGCTTACTCGACAGAAAAATTCAAATGACACAAAAATGACAAATGAATGAACTTTCTATGGATTGGGTGAACTTTCGATTTGTTCGATTAACATTCTAATCGCCGAGTCTCAAAATTAAGTTTCAATGAATTCGACTCACTTTCGAACGAAAGAGAATGTCAAAATAAGCACCATTATCTAGTGAAACACCTGTAACGATTTTTTAGATTTTCCATAAATTTAATTTTCTACAGAAACTATTTTAGGAGTTGTTTTACCAATTAAAAAATGAATTTTATGCGATTGGAGACCAATCCTTAGACGGATATAAAAAAGAAATTTGGAATGCAAAATCAAAAAACGACATAGAGTTATGGGGTGCAGAGTGCAGTTCATAAGGCTTGGAAATCAATAACACCGCAAAGATGTGAGGGGTTTGGCGACTTAATAAAGCTTCGCTGCTAAGCTGTAATTAAAAATAATGGTTATGCCTTATGCTTCTAAATACAAGCTTTTATAGACAAGAATGATATAGGCGCTGAATTTAAGTTGAATTAGCTCGATGTTAAAGATGTTTTAGTATGAAATTTGGTTAAAACGACGATTTTGCAAATTTTATCGTGCTAACTTCATATATGACTCTGCCATTTCCAATCCAAACATCAACATTCAACAAGTCCGTTTATTTAGTTTTTTGCATCAACTGGCATTACTTTAGGTGTGTTCAGAAGTAATTTCTTAAAAAAATAGCCTTAGCACGATACTAATAAGAAAATGTTTAAAATTAACAAAAAGTTGGTTATCTATTTAAAAGTTGGGAAATTGTTAAGTAGTGACATACTAACATCTTAGTACTAGGCTGTTTAAAATTTTGCGCCATAAAATTTAACTTTTTTTTAAGAATTTTAAAATTAAATTATGCAAAAATGGAGAAGTACTGCTATTAATTTGCTCACTTTATTTTCGAATCTTTTTTGTTGTTTTATTATTGTTATAATAAAAACATTTAAATATATTAAAAAAAAACTTTTACGAACAACTATTTCTTAAAATTAAACGTCTTTTTATTTTTTACTAGCCGACCCAGCTCTCGAAATTCGAGTTCCAATTTATTTATTATTTATTATTTATATTATTGGCAGTGTTTTCAAGCAAATTTATTAAAGTAATTTTATTTTATGTAATATGCAAAGTGTTCGAGAGTGCAAAAACAAAAATGACCCACAGTCTGTAAATGCGTGTCTCAAGTATATTCTGCACATCTCCGTAACTGTGGCTTTCCAACCATATAAAATTTATCGAAATCGGTTAAATACTTTTGGAGAAAAGTGTACCACAAAAAACATGCTTGCCGTTTAATTACTCGTAGGTATATGATTTAAAAAAAAAACTTATTTTCCATTCAGGTTTATATTTGTTCAAGAAATTAGATCACATTCTTTATTAGAGCTTTAACTATTGAAGGAATTGTTTTAACAATTTAAAAACAAATTTAATAGTTCTTATAAACAACTACGCCGTGCAATTCAGTCATGTATTTTATTTTATAATAGTTCCTAGGAATATGTGAGTATTTTGTGTCCTAAGTGAACAAGACGATATAAAATACTTGCCTTCCATATTTTTTTTTAATTAATGGTTTGAAATATTTCTCCATAAAAATAATTACCTAATGTTCTTGAATTGGTACGTTAAAGGCCATGGACATTGCGTAATCTTTGAAACGAGTGTTCTTTAAAATGTCTATTCATATAGTTGGAGTCACCACACAAATATGTGGAAAAAACTATATTGAGGTCGAAAAGTGCACATTCTCATATTTGTATCCACAAGACGCCAGCTTAATGCAATGACAAAGAAAGAATGCAATACAAATGAGTGCTAACATTTAAATAGGATGAAGGGACAAAAATCCATGTCAAGACCTATGCCGGATACGACATCATGCAAAACCTATTTCTTCTCCCGATTTGGTTGGTTTTATTTAGTTTTAACAGGGTGTTATGTAATTTAACCCTTTAACCTACGACCGTTTTATTTATTTACATCGCTATCCCAAGGATATTAATAAATGGTTAAAAATAAAGAAACTAATTGCCCAATGATATGGAAACATTGCCAAATCTGCATTTTGACAGATCTAAATCAGAAACAAATTAATTTATTTTACCTGTGGAAAACACCATTAAAGAGGTACTAATGATTTATGCACATATGTGTTAAGTGCATTTATTTGCTAGAATACGCTAAGTTCGACATTCAGCTCAATTAAAGCTTTCGTGTAGTTAATTTTTTCTATATTAAAAATTCAGTAGAAAGAGTTCAAATAGGTTTTAACCGACATAAAAAATTGAATAACCGCTACCTTCTAATTTTTGAAAGTTATTGGCGCAAATTTTATAGTTGAATTAGTACGATGTTAAAGCTGTTTTAATATGAAATTAGGTTAAAACAACGATTTTGCAAATTTTATTCGAATATTACATCATACTTTCTCCACCCTTTTATTAAAGTTAAAATCATCGAATACTTATTTTATTTACATATGTATGTATATGTATTTAGTATCGTGCTAATTTCATATGACTCTTCGACATTTACAAACTTCAAAACAGGTCTGTTTACTTAGTTTTCTGAATGAACTGCCATTACTTTAAGTGTGTTCAGAAGCAATTTATTAAGAAAATTGCTTTAGAAAATATTTAAAATTAAGGAAGAGTTAGTAAACTACTTTAAAGTTAGTTAGCCAAAGTTATTAACTATAATCTGATAAGTTATCACCTGGTTGGGATCCTCATCAAAGCCACCTTCAAAAACATAAGACTAATATTAACGCACAACCCTACCGATATCAATTAGCCGGAGTCTAAAGACCCCCTGGAAGGAATCTACGGAGGCTGGCCGAAGTACGACATCAAAGCTGTGCTCGGGGATTTACATGCTAAAGTTAAAAAGGGAGACATCTTCAGCGGATTAGTTGGCAAGCACAGCCTCTTTGACTTTAAAGCAGTTCTTAATACTGTGATAAGTAGCACTAGGTTTCCAGGAGGAGTTGTTCGAACCACTGATCAAATTTCAAGCAGAGTCTTTTCAATGACTTAAAAGCCACATAATGATAACATACATGGTTAGAACTCTTTATTACCTACGATGTCTATTTTTGGGATTCTTCGAAAACCGGTTCGTGTAAAGCTAAAAATATTGGATTCCATGTGCAAATAGGGAACTATTCCAATTATGGACATGCTTTTGGGAGGCAGATTCGCTATCATGAAATGCAAACGTTAACACCAACGGCACTAGTTTGAAGAAATCCTTTCAACTTTTGGGCATGCGCACAATATCAACGTCATCGGGCGTTCCAAATTATTCATAATAGCTAGTTGGCCTAGAAGTAAAGTATTGATAACAATAACTTCAAAGTAGTTATGGACTTTCTCATCTCGGATAAAACATTGCTTCCATGAACGTGACCTTAGTCTGGATCCAACGAAAAATTTATGCTAGGGAACAAAATTCCTAATGCGTAAGGAGAATTGAACGATCTATAAAACTTAAAACTGTCATTTCTGCTTTACGGGGCCAAGTTTTGGATTATCATCAGAAAGACACAGTTATTAATATACTCAAAAGAAAAAAAAAATTCTTCCATGGATATTTGAAGGATGTCTCTCATACGCTTGTATAGAAGGTATCATTTTAAGGGTCTGAATAGAGATAATAAATAATATTGACATCACTTTTTTTAAGTCCACCTTTAAATTTAATATATAAGTTTAAGTTACTTCGAATATAAAGGCAAAAATACAACTATAATAATGATGATTTAGGACATGTACCTATCCATTAACGACATTGTCCTTAGAATACCGGCTTCGACATGGTACTGAAAAACAATATGATTACGACCAATTCATGCAACGTGTTATAAACGGCGTATTGCCCTCACAGTAGCTTCGTCCAGAACTGCTTGAATCCTATTAGACGGCGGATGAACTAACCACTCAATAATCAAGCTTCAATAGACATACATGACAGAACCACCCGGAATATGTACGTACCAAAGTTGTGCCACGAAACTAGATTGATCATCAAAAAATTGTCACAGTATTAAACCGATGCAACATTTATCGTTGGGAATTTCAAATGCGAAAACATACTGATTCAACACATAGCTGCCGATGATTTCGAAGGATTTACCATTCGAATTCAAGCGGATCCAGTTCCCTTTCCGCCTTGCCTTTGCTATTTCAACAAAGCACAAGGCCAACCGTTGACTATGCTGGCTTAATTTTAAAAAATTCATGTTTTCAAACGGCCGAGTTGGCACACGGCAAATTTATAAGTTTTTATTCAAAATAAAAAAAAAAACAAAAAAAAAACATTGTCAATCCGCTGATCTTAGCAAAATATTAAAAGAAATTTAGTTTTCCATTTGCCTTAAATATAAGTTTTTTTTTTTTTGGCGTAGATTTATCTGGTTATAAAGAAATTAGTGCTTCCAGTATCCCGTCCGAAGTCGAGGCGAAAATCGGGAACCTTGAAAAAATTCCCACAGTGTAAAACATAATACAGCCCTATTCACGTGAATCGCATATCCGATCCACCCATTCGATTCCCTTTCACACCATCTTTGCATTCTGTTATCCATCGGGTGAACGACATTATCCCGAACCAATTTGACATTCACGTAAACAGCTGTTCATGTGATAATCTTCTGAATCTTGGATAATCGTTTTTGATTTCATTAAAAATTCAAGTTCAACTGCTCTACCTAAACAGAAGTAATTTTAAGCTTCCACCTCCACAGCGAAATGGGTCAGTATAAAGAAAAGAGAAACTAATCGCTTGTTTGTGGTTTTTTGCTGTAGATAATTTGCAACATGGCGTTGGGCAAGATTTAGAGCAGGCTTCGCTCCGTCCACATTACAGGACGCACTTACACATGTATGTCCCAATTAGATTTCTATTCAAATGACGACAGAAGAAAAACTTAAAGTAAAACTTGTTTAACCCAAAATGTGGTGTGCCTGGAGTTGTTATGTGCGTTGACGGTATCCACATACCCATAATGACCCTCTATCAAAACCCAAATTTCTTTTACATACATCAGAAAAGACTACCACAGCCACAGCAATCGATTGCCTAGTAAATTGATCTTTTTGTCCTTCTACACCTAAAAATGTTAATAATCTATTGTTTACAAGCAAATATTCTAAATTGGGCAATAAATTAGTTTTTACTTAGGTTAGGTTAGGTTAATGTGGCTGCCGACCGGAAAATGGTCAACACACTTGGACCAATATTTGGTCCGTTGGGATACCACGTTTTTACTTACATTTTACTGAACACCAACCAGACAGACGATCCATTAAATGAAAAATCCGCAATATTTCATATGCGGATCCGATTTGTATAGAATGAATCCGTTCACGTGAATAACAGAATACCGCACAATATTACCGACCTAAATACAGATTCACTTCGAATGAATAGCAGGATAGTGATTAGTGAAAATTCAAGAAAAACTGCCCCCGATGAATAGCAGAATAGGGCTGATAATCAGGTCTTATGGTTTCCACCTACTTATCGAATGTACAAAATAATAGATACATAATTCAACCTAGAAAGGTTTAAATTGGTATTGCAATCATTCCACACCAAGACTAATTTCAACACTCTGGATGTTGAGACTTCTTAAATCAGATGGTAAAATACTATTGACAAAGGAACAGAGGTCTAAATTGAATAGACCTCTACATAAATCTATTTTGATAACACAAGTTAACAAAAATCAGCTAAATTTTGGATACAAGAGTTTCTAAACATAAATTCAATTAAAAACGCAAGTGACAGAAATAATTTTTATATCTTCATTGTTTCTAAACATAGTTAAGTTATTGGTACTGAACTCTAATCAGTCATCCCTTGGCCGCTATCTGCTGTGGTTTCCGAGATATTCCCTTTAGACAATGAATTCAAAAAGTTCTTCGCAATTTTTACAAAAAGACATAACCTCTTGGCATAGTGTTTAGTGCGTTGGACTGGCATGCAGAGGGTCTCTTGGGTTTCATCTCGGAAGCTTCAAAAATGCTTTTCAGGAGTGTACTGTCCCTTGCGAGGAAGTGACAAATCCTCCAAGAGTAACTCTAGCTATGAAAAGTGCTGCTCATTAGCTGTTCGGAATCTGCAGAAAATTGTAGGTTCCGTCCATTGTAAGTCACTAGGTCCTGATGGTTATCTACGAGCGACATTGTTTGAATAAATGAACTACTACTTGGAACTTGGACTTCCTAATCACTTGATAAGAAAAATCAAAAATTTCCTAACCCATAGACTTTTTTATGTACAAGTAGCTAAACACGTATCATCAAGAGGTGAAATGGACTAAGTAAGAAGACCAAGCTGCCTGTGAATAAACAACTTAACCGATCCGTTCTGACATACGCCTTTCCCACCTGATTTACTATATCACCTAAAGCAATGAAGAAGATAAAGCGTATTTTCTGTAACATTAGCGATCTAGTGTGGTTTCCGGTGCAACAGATCGACCATAGACCAAATTTTTACATTGAAGCTAATTCTGGAAAAGACCATCAACGAAATTCAGGTCAGACTCACCATCTATTTATCGACTTCAAAGCCACATATGATAGAATTCATCGTCAGGAGTGAACAAGAGCATAAATTTGAAGGACTTTAATTGAATTTTGAAGATTTGTTTATTCACGAGTCACTGAAAAATTTTGTTGAGAAAATGTCTCAATCTAATGAATGTAACAAAAAAGTCAAAATCCTAAGCTGAGGCCGGAAAACGATGCCAGAATTGACCGAGTGCATTTTCTTAAAATTAAAAACAGTGAAACAAAGAATTGATTTATATACAAGAATATTTTTGCTTTATCTAGTTTTAGGTACACTTTTAACACTTAAACCTTGAAAGCTTCCAACTATTGCAAAATAAAGAAAAACAAAAAACTACCTAAACCTTAAGCTAAAACCCTCCTGGATGGGATGTAAAATTCAAAAGTGCTCCTTCCAATGATGGATTTAAGAACACTTCGTCATGCGAGCAATGAATGCTTATTTATCCCAAGGCAGGCGGGTTAACTGTGTCCAAGAAGTGTGGTTTTAGTAGCACACTATGGCGTCTTGGACACGTTACCGAGATCATCCACCTCCGGGGACAGTACAATCAGGAATAGTCATAATCCGTCCTATTCTTCGATTTGGTCTGGGTCCATTTCCACGTCCAGGTCCACCTCCACCTCCGCCGCCACCTCCTCCACCACCTCCACTACCCCAATTGCGCTGAGCATTGTTTTGGGCATCGAGCAATGGAGCTAATAATGTTCGGAAACTAAAAAAGAGAATATTTGTAGCCGAGAGTTATAACCATAAATAAAGATTCATGAATTTACAATGCCATAACAAATCCGAAAAAGCTGACGAAGATGCCAAACAATCGTTCCATAGACCAAGGTCTACGCTCCAGCACCTGACCATCTGGATAAGAAAATCAATAAATTTGTTGGAATTCATTTGCGTTCTTTTTCTTACCTCTTCCAATGTAAACCATGTTTAAGGGTTATCGTTTATCAGATTTTTTATTTTATTTACATTAATTAATCTGACAAAATAAATTCAATCAAAAATTAAAGAAAATTGTGATGAGTGATAACAAAAGACAAACGTCACTTTGGTGTATCTGACGTGTTCTCTATTCCTTCAAATTGAGCAACTATCAGAACTGAGCTAATTCGAAATAACGTAATTTAAACTAAGTGGTTCGTGTAAATGCTACTATAACTTTCTTAAGCTGAATACACAATGAAGCTTTAAAATTACGTATTTCATTGGTTTCATTTTTAACTATTCGACACTAGCGCTATTTGGAGCGAAGGTGGAAAACAAGGTTAAACTTTTCATGCTTTAGTTTGGTGCTTGTTTTGTTATTTATAGGTGCGTTTTATTATTCACAAATCTATCGGGATCCGGATTTGGATTAAGTTTTTACATGTATTACAAAAACAAATTCGGGATCCTGTTTTCTATCGGGATCTATTTCAAGATCCAAGAATTAGTTTTAAATCCGAACACCAGAAGGTGATTTTCTTATGTAAATTTTGTCAGCACTGTGCAAAAAAAGACAACAAATCGTGAAATGTCATAATAAATAACTGCTTAAAAGCTAATTAATTTTGTATCAAAAATCAAAAGATGGATGCAAAAGAAAATAAAATGTAAATATACTTCGTATTTCTGTATGGAGAACAAATAGCTAATGTGGAATCCAATATGTAATTGATAAAACCTGCATTAATCATAGAGACCACACCATCAATGATAATAATAGGTGCGTTTTATTATCTACGGATCTATGTGGATGTGGATTAATTTTTAACATGTATTACAAAAACAATGGGGCGACTTTCCAAAACGACAGCAGGAGTTGAGTTTTGATTTTTTTTTTACAGTTAGGTATGGGTCTCAATAGAACAGGGTTAAAATATTAGAGTGAGGAAACCCCCCTAAATCCTAAAAAAAAATATTTTCTTTTTCGGTTTTAACCTCACTTTTTGTTTGACTCAATTTTTTTGGCAAAATTGTAAATTAAAGTGCTTAATTGGTTTATGTATTCAATGTTACTATCTATTCTGAATCGAACACAAAAAACCGAATGATTTTATGTCTTTTAGTTCTTGAGAAAATTGAAAATTACTAAGACTACTTTTTGTTTTTTGCTTACATGCTTACATAAATGCATCAGTGCTAGCATCCAGCATTATGGCGCATAAACAGTGAGATATGTATGGGCGGGCATGCTGCCCCCCTGCAACCCCCCTGCTTGGGCTCACTATAGGATTTGGGGTAGGTGCGAGGTTGGGTGCCCGCAAAGTTTCTTTTGTACTTCCAAAATATTGTAAATATTATTCTTTCTAAATATTCAAATTCGAAAAAAGGAAATTTCCCCGAAATTTCCCTTAAATAAATGAATAATTTCCTAAAAAAAATACAAACGAAAACAATAAATTTCAAGAATATCCCAAAAAAACAGCGCGTATAAAATCACTGAACCAAAGAAAGAGAGGAGAAACGTCAAAATAAAGCAAAAAAAAAGTTTTTCATGTGGATCGCAGCCATTATTGTGTTCAATTTGTATGAAAAACTGAAACTTTAAAAATTAATTAAAAATAGAAATAATTTTTTCCTCACTCTAAGATTGCGATAAATAGTGTTTTTTAGTGATTATCTATCGAATAAAAAAAAGCGCATGTGAAAATTCCTGCTGTCGTTTTGGAAAGTTGAGCCAAAACAATTTGGGATCCTGTTCTCTATCTGGATCTATTTTAAAGATCCAGAAATTAGTTCTTTTTCTGGCGAGTAGATGGCTTTTTATGATAAGGTAGTGTAAACTACAGACAAGATACATTTAAAAATCAACAATCATAAGCAAGAGGGAGATGAGCATACAACAAAACTGTCACTATGATCCGTATCGTTGCTTGGTAAGTTGCTTTGCACGCCACATGTAAGTTAGTGTGTGTACTGACAAATGCAGATAGAATTGTTTACGATTTGTCGTTCAATGTATATTTCCCATAAGAAAAAAGCAAAAAGGGGCTCGAAAAACATACATTTTAATAATTAATTTTATATCAACGGGTATCAATATTATTATTTTAACAGAATAATAATGTGATCCTACTGCGGATGTTGTATTTGTTTTTCATATAAAATCCTACTGTACTACGGATAACTTTTCCAAAAAAACACAGCTATTTTTCCGCTTTTTAATTTTTGTCTTTTTTATCATAGAAATTTGTTAACAAGAAAAAATAAAAAACTTCACAAAACACGAAAACACTAAACGACGGGTACACCTACCGAATTGAATTGAAAAATTAATAGAAGTAATATTAGTAAACTTTATAGTGTTTTTTTTGTTACATTTGTTTTCTTATATTACATAGTAATTTAATTGCATGTTGCGAGGCAAGAGGAGCGGAGGATTGTTGGTATTAGGGATAGGTAGGAAAAAGGATAGGATAGGAAAATGGATAAGGAAGAGGTCAGAAAAAGGATGGAATGTCAAATTTCTAGGGGCGCGCCCTGCTTGCTATGCACGGCAGTTAGCTCGTCGGACGGGGGGGATCTTGCCCCTGAAATTCAACCTCACCTACAACAAAAAACACAAATCAGGCCAGAGAAAACTATCAAATGACAGCGGACAGACAATCACCACACCAAGGCGCTGCTGGTGACGTCGCAGCGTGGCCTTAACCCTCCCAACCATAGAAATCCGTGGCCATATTTAGATTTCCCCAAAAGGCAGATGATCGCGTTCAGATCATATACCATCTTCACCAGAGTAGCTTTGCTACTATCCACACCCCTGAAAATTACGTAGCTACCACGACATGAGAATTGAGAAATCAAAGAAATTAAAGAAAACCATTAGTTTTATTAAAGAGAGACGCTCAGAGAAGATTCTTTATTGAAACAGATTTTCGTTATAAGTATAGCCTATTTATGACAAGGTAGAATTAATAACAAAAAATTTATTTATGGTGCTTATTTTGACATTCTCTTTCGTTAGAAAGTGAGTCGAATTCGTTGAAACTTAATTTTGAGACTCGGCGATTAGAATGTTAATCGAACAAATAGAAAGTTCACCCAATCCATAGAAAGTTCATTCATTTGCGAAAGCTAATTCAATTTTGACATTCGAAAGAATAGAATTAAATGTCATTTTTGTGTCGTTTGAATTTTTCTGTCGAGTAAGCAACAAAACATGTAAGTTTTTAATTATTTCATGGAAAATAAATTACTTTTATTAATTTTGTTGTTGTTTTATGTTTAAAGGTCGCATTCCAACTGGACAAACCGCGAACAAAAGGAAAAGTTAATTAAAATAATGGAAGAAAACCCGGAGGTAGCAAAGGGTTTTTTAACCACCCGCGTTGATACGGAAAGCATCCACTATCCTTCTCCTCTGCACTTCTTCAACACCATCTTCATTTATAAACAACACAAATGCCATATTTTTATTTTTTATTTATTATTTTATGTTTTTATCACAGAAATTTAAATTATTAAACAATAAACAAAACAATTACAAATAAACAACGATTTCACTTTTTGGTTTTGACATTTCACAAACACTTCTCTTTTGTTTTTGATATTTTAGTGTGACCAAGTGTATACGAAAAAAAAAATAAAGATTTAGAACGCGTCATGACCAACTTATTTTTTTTAAGAATAGTTTCAAAACAGCTGAGTTGACACAAAAAATGTAATAAATATGTAGTTCTTTATGGTTAAACTTTACTTTATAATGAAAAAGTGCATTATTAACTTCCCATAGGGAGTTATTGTAATCGGTCCGATTTGTCAAATTGGAATTTTTGACATTTCTCGACGTTTCAAGGTCCCTAGAGGCTATATCAATCATTTTTAGAGAGATGTCTGCGTGTGTGTGTGTACGTACGTTCGTACGTCCGTACGTTCTGGTACCATTTTTCGTCGTCGATATCTCAAGAACGAGTAAAGATATCGACTTCAAATAAATTTTGTTTAATAGATAATAACTTCGAAAGAGGCTGAAAGGGCGCTTGTTAAAATTCAGTGAGTAGTTTTTTCACTATAACGGTTTAAAAAAAAAGTAAAAATTTTGGTTAGTTTCAAATATCTCACAAAAAATAATGCTATTGATTTCAAATAAAATTTAATGTACTCATTATAAAGTCATACAGATTTGGTATGAATTTGAAAAAAAATGAACATAACGTTATTTTTTTAAATAAAAAAAACTGAAAAAAAAAATTTCATAACCCAGATATTCTAAGAACGGAAAACAATTTGAAACTCAAAATATTTTTATTTTACGAAAAATAATGTGTTTGACAACTGGTGAAAATTTCAAAAAAAACAGTTTATAGTTTTTTTACAAAAAATAAAAAACTATATAAAATTCTATCGAAAATTGGTAAAAATTGTTTTTCGACTCAAATTTCTCGAGAACTAGTAGTGATATTGACTTCTAATTTAGTTTATTTTATACATAGTATAATTTTGTACAATTGGTAAAATTTTGACAAATATTGTATGAATAGTTTTTTTTTTTAAATAAAAAAACTATTAAAAATTCTAGTGAAAACTAGTTAAAATTATATTTCAAGTCGAATTTCTTGGGAATGAACACCGATAGTGCCTTCTAAAGCATGTTGTTTTATACACCGATACCTTCCCGTAAGAATGTATACTAAGCATCTAACATACATAGCATTGATACATCTAACAAAATTTTTTGTTGCTCACGATCAACATCAACAATCTCAATTTCAAATCTCTTTAAATAATTAAAATGCTTTTCAATCTTAAAATAATGTTTGTTTGAATTTTACAGCTAAAGTTTGTTTCGCTGAAAATTTGGTTATTTGAAAAAAAACTAAATATAAAGTTTTCAAGACCACAAATGGGAAGTTATCAGTGTGGGTCGCACCCAGCCTCTTTTTTATTTTGTTTCTTGATTATTTATCCAACATCTATAAAATGTTTAGAAACAAAAAATGTAAAACGGTCATACTAATTCCAATAGAAATATGGTAAATGTCAAACAGCTGATAATGAAAATGAATCTTTTTTGAAGTTCATTTTATGCTATCTTTCGCAAATGAATGTTATTCGTTCGAATCTCAAAATTAAGAAAGTTCATTCGAAGGAATAGAATCATTCTAACGAATAGACTATTCATGAGAATGTCAAAATAAGCATGTATTTTTTTTTTCGCAGCAAAAAAAAACTATGGAATGTTTGCAAAAAAAGTTGAAGCAACAAAAATACATGTGAGAATGGTTCGTTTTTCATTAGGACCATCATAAAACTCTGATAAGTTCCTAAAATGCAGAAAATCAAAAGAGACAACACAGCAACTCTGAAAACCAAAAACTTACTAGGTCCTTATAAGGTAACTTTTAATGAAGATTACGATAATTCGTGCTTGTTCAAAAATTTAACTTTTAATTTTTTGTATTTATAATGATAATTACATATAGCACTTTATGATTTTAAGTTTTATTATACTATATTTTCAATTTTGTTTTCTTTTTTCTTTAATTTATTTCCTAGGATCACCTGGAAACCCTATGCGAGGGTTTTCTGGGCTGCGTAATTATCAATCCAGCTCCAACTGGGTCTTCTGATGCTAAATTCCAAGCCCCTGTCCGTAATCCATCAAATCACAAATAATTTCACGACAAAGGGGTGATAAAACGGTATCCTGGTGTTTCTATTTGACCATCAAAACTGACACAGTATATGCTAGGGACATCAAAAATATGGATATGACAGCATTCAAAAATATGTGCCGGACACATGGATATTGTAATATTTTTACTAGGTTCGTTAAATAAAACTTATTACTCCTTTTAGAATTTCTTCTTTATTTACACTTTTCGAATCAAAACAATAAATCTCAATTTATAATCAACTCTAATACTTTTATTCCAACTTAAATCCACTTTTTAATTACACTTTCCACAATCCAATAGTTCAGCTTTGCACACTTTCATAATCGAAAATAAACTGTGTTCCGCTCACCGTGAACACTCCCTTTTATACTCAAACCAGTTGTTCTAGAAGGTTCTTGTCCAGAAGGGGAAATTCTTATGGGGGTAGAATGTTCTAGTACTTTGGAATTAGGGGAAATTTAGATGCGATGGAAAAGAGCTTTTTGTTTTGTTCCCTCACAAAGCAGATATGTAATTCTCAACAGATGGCGCTGTAGGAGTATAAGGCTCTGTTCGCAACAATATTTTCACATGACACCATCAAAAAAATATCTTCGTGCTGCAGAAATAAGGTTATGGCATCATCAAAAAAATGAGTGGCGGCCCAGTACTCCGCCTTCCAACTAGATCCGCCAAAAATCCGCAACGGCGTGATATAATATATCCTTATAATAATGCAATATGTCACCACTAATTTTCTCAATAAAGACTTTCTAAGTTTTAACTCACCAAATAATTTTGAATGGCCAGATAAAAAAATATATTTAATAATTGTTGCACGGAGCTCACCGTAAGTATTTTATTTTATTTTATTTTTAAGACTTTAAACAAGAAAAAGGTGAAGTTATTATTTATTCAAAAACAAACAACACATTTAATAAAAAAAAATAAATTAACGAAAGTAAAAGTCACCAGATCACTACTCTTACTTTTTAAATTGCAAAAAAAAATAATAATTTCAATAATAAAAAAAAATAAGATGTCATCTGATCTCAAGTCCAAAAATTACTATGCACATCTTATACGCCCGTGGAGAAAATATAAACACCTGACTTGTCAGTAAAACGGGGTTCTCGTCTTACTTTTGCATTTGTTTTTGCAATTTCTATTCTCTAACCGGTGGCATCATCCGATCTAATACACCCTCATCATTTGTACATATACATGACGTATTATACGTCATTGTATTAGTTCATTTCCATCAAATAATCTGACGTTGACATTTCACCAAGCCTCATCTGTCACTTTCAGTTTCTGATAGACCTTTATTGTTGCCAACCCATAGATGGCGCTGTTCCATCTTACTACCCCGATTACACTTGGTTTACACGTCCACTTATTTTATTCTCATATTTTGTCGTGTAAATGACAATAAGGGAACCCGGGCGTTCACAACATGCACTTGAAAAATTGCTGACTTAGAATTGGTCAGGCCACACAGGAGATTTATATTTGTTTTATTTTTAATTAAATAGATAATTATTGATTTAAGGACAAAATATTCTACCTTGAGACTAAAATACGGTAAATTAACTGTCTTACAAATTATAAATTGTGTTTCTAACACCCCGACTCCACAGGAGATAAATTATCTCAGGATGCTCATTGCTCATCATGATATGAAATCTCCAATGGAATCGCGATATTTCCTCTTATGATATTGTTGCGAACAGAGCTTTATACTCCTACAGCGCCATCTGTTGGGAATTACATATCTGCTTTGTGAGGGAACAAAACAAAAAGCTCTTTTCCATCGCATCTAAATTTCCCCTAATTCCAAAGTACTAGAACATTCTACCCCCATAAGAATTTCCCCTTCTGGACAAGAACCTTCTAGAACAACTGGTTTGAGTATAAAAGGGAGTGTTCACGGTGAGCGGAACACAGTTTATTTTCGATTATGAAAGTGTGTAAAGCTGAACTATTGGATTGTGGAAAGTGTAATTAAAGAAGTGGATTTAAGTTGGAATAAAAGTATTAGAGTTGATTATAAATTGAGATTTATTGTTTTGATTTGAAAAGTGTAAATAAAGAAGAAATATTAGAAACAGTAATAAGTTTTATTTAACGAACCTTGGAAAGATATTACATTGGTGTCAGAAAAGTGGAATAAAACTTATTGTGCAGTGAAGTGTGGAAAAAAAAAATAATAATAATAAAAATGAGCAAGTTACTAAAAGAGCTCAACTGTAATGAGCTGAAAAGTGAATTAGGCAAGCGAGAACTTTCTAGAGCAGGATCGAAAAATGAGCTTGTTCTGCGTTTGGCCGAATATTTGAAACAACAAAATGAAGACCCGGACATTTTCATCTTTGAAGCTGTCGCTGAGGAAGTGGACGTAAGTAAAAATGTAGATGTTTCAAATATGTTTAGTCTTCTGCTTGAGCGTCTCGAAGAGCAACGAAATGAACAAAAGAAAGAACAGGAGAATGTACAAAAGAATGTTCTCGAACGTCTCGAAGAGCAACGAAATGAACAAAAGAAAGAACAGGAGAATGTACAAAAGAATGTTCTCGAACGTCTCGAAGAGCAACGAAATGAACAGAAAAATGAACAGAAGAATATTCTCGAACGCCTTGACAAACAGCATAGCGAACAAAAAGACCTTCTCGAAGAGCAGAGAAACATGCTAGAAGGCAAACTTGTTAACATCGAGAATAATGTGTCTGCACTTGATGAACGTGTTTCATTGCTAGAGAATCAAGTCGACAACAAAATGGAGACGTTTTCAAAAGAGCTAGATCGCATTCGGAATATAAAGATTCGGGAAAGTTCTGGAGAAACATTGAGGCAAAAGGAGATGCAACCTCCAACCTTTGATGGACAAACTTCTTGGTCTATATACAAGAAGCAATTCGAGGCAGCTTCGACAACAAATGGCTGGGATGAGGCTGACAAGTATATAGCCTTAACTCTTGCACTTAGAGGAGCAGCTGCTGAGTTGTTGCAAACCATACCAGCAGATAAGAGCGGCGACTTCAATTCCTTGGTTTTAGCTATAGACAAACGCTTTGGCAACAGTCACATGAAAGAAGTCTTCAAAGTGCAACTCAATTCCAGAGTTCAGAAGAGGGGCGAAACTCTACAACAACTGCAAGCGGACATTGAAAGGCTTGTTTATCTTGCATATCCAGATGTTGGAGAGGAAATCTGTAACCAGTTTGCAGTTGAGGCATTTGTTCGCGCCATTTCCGACATACATCTTCAAAGGGCCGTGCGAACTGCTGGAAAACGAACGCTTTCTGAAACATTAGCATTTGCCTTGACAATGGAAGCAGCTGAGCAAGCTTCTCACGGAGTACATCGACTTAGAGAAGCCATCGTCGAAGAATGCTCATGCCAAAGAACTGATGTCCAAAGGGACCAACGAAACGGACTTGCAAAGTGCTGGAATTGCAATAAGACTGGACATTTACAGCGTCAATGTCGATTACCACCAAGAAGAGCTTGTCAACATTGTGGACACGGAGTTTCAAACCCAGAACAAGGTAACAATAACACCAGTGTTACTTCCCGAACAGTTTCCCAACAAGTAAGAACTAACTTCGAGGGGCAGAAGCTGATTTCTGGTATCGATGGCCACAGAAACACCATCCAGGTCTCCCAGACTAAACGAGACAATAAAAGTCTGACTGTCGAGGCAACTTTAAATGGCAACAAACGTGTGGTCACCATCGACACCGGTGCCACCGCCTCCATTGTGCGTCAAGACCTAGTGCACCTGAATTGGCTACACAACACCAATAGCTACCGTCTGAGAACTGCCACAGGAGAAGCAGCTAGGGTTTATGGTGAAGTCCGACTTAGAACTCGAATTGCAGATCTAGAATTCTCACACAAATTTTTGGTGGCAGATATATGTAACGAATGCATCATAGGCATGGACTTCATGAAAGAACATCGAGTAATTTTGGATATTGGCAACCAGGTACTCAAATACCAGAATACAGAGATTCCAATGATCTATGGGCACGAAGGAACAACAACTCTAAGGACTGTCATCAAAGAAGACGTGATTATTCCTACTTCTTCTGAGGTATTCGTTTGGACAAAAGTAGAAGGTGAGTGTGGACGCCATCGATACCTAATGGTGGAACCAGGCCCAGATTGTTCTTCCCAAAACGTCATCATTGGGAAGACACTTGTGGCTCCGAAGAACAATATGGTCCCCGTACGGATACTCAACACCAAACCGTACGATGTGAAGTTAGTGAAAGGAGAAGTTATCGGTAAGTGCGAATCTGTCGCAGCCATAACACGAATTGACGCTGAAACACCGAGAACGACATTAAACCCTGAGGAGCTCAATAGCATCAAGGCAAAGATACTTAATTCATCTAACCTAGACCAACGTCAGGTTAAAACGGCAGAAAGCCTTCTGAACGAGTATGCTGACATTTTCGCTTCACCAAACGGAAAATATGGAAGGACACAAATGGTGCAGCATCGAATAAATACAGGAGATGCAAGGCCCATTCGTCAGCCCGCAAGACGTCTGCCACTGGCCAAACAAGGTGAAGCTGAGGAAATGATTACCACCATGAAGAAGGATGGTTTGATTGAGAACTCCAAAAGTCCTTGGGCGTCACCAGTGGTCCTAGTCAAAAAGAAGGACGGAAGTACACGGTTTTGTGTTGACTACCGAAGGTTGAATGACGTAACCAAGAAAGACAGCTACCCCCTGCCAAGAATTAGTGACACCTTAGATGCGATGGAAGGAGCACACTGGTTTTCAACACTGGACTTGAAAAGTGGATATTGGCAAGTTGAAATTCACCCTGAAGATCGAGAAAAGACAGCGTTCTCCACAGGTAATGGGCTGTGGCAGTTCAACGTGATGCCATTTGGTCTTTGCAACGCTCCGGCAACATTCGAGCGTTTGATGGAGTGTGTCCTTCAAGGTCTGACGTGGAAAACTTGTCTTGTCTACTTGGATGATGTTATCGTTTATGGAAAGACATACGACCAACACTGTAAGAACCTAAAGGGTGTGTTCCAGAGACTTCGAGAGGCTAACCTTAAACTGAACCCAGAAAAATGTGCACTGTTCCAGACTGAAGTAAAGTATTTGGGACATATCATCTCGTCCCAAGGAGTCAAGACTGATCCTGAAAAAGTTGACACCGTCAAAAATTGGCCAACACCACAGGACAAACATCAACTACGAAGTTTTCTTGGTCTTGCTACTTATTACAGACGTTTTGTTAAGAACTTTGCCGGAATTGCGAAGAGTTTGCATCAGCTTACGGAAAAGAACAAGCAGTTTAAATGGTCAGGTGAGTGTGAAAAAGCCTTCCAAGAACTGAAATACCGTCTATGCAATGCTCCGGTGCTGATCTATCCGACTCCAGGCAAGCCTTTTATCATTGATGCTGATGCAAGCAACGTAGGAGTCGGCGCTGTTCTGTCACAAGTGCACAATGGCGAAGAAAAGGTTGTCGCCTATTTCAGCAAAGTACTGTCAAAGACCGAAAGAAACTACTGTGTGACCAGAAGAGAACTCTTGGCACTCATCTTGGCAACGAAACACTTCCATAAATACATCTATGGACAGAAGTTTCTTCTACGAACCGATCATGGTGCTCTTAACTGGTTGTTGAACTTCAAGAACCCAGAAGGACAAGTCGCAAGGTGGATAGAAAGACTGCAGACTTACGATTATGAAATCCAACACCGAAGGGGAAAGCTGCACTCAAATGCCGACGCGCTATCCCGAAGGCCTTGTAAAATAGACTGCAAGCATTGTAGGCGACAAGAAGAAAAGGAATCCATCAACATTCTGCGAATAAGGGCTGACCCCATTTGTGGATGGAGCAATGAGGAAATAAGATCTGCTCAACAAGAAGACCCCGACATTGAACCTCTTCTCGCATGGAAAGAACATGAAGAAAAACCCGCATGGAATGACATTTCCGATAGGAGTCCAGTTTTAAAGGCTTATTGGGCACAGTGGGACTCACTTCATGTGCGAGAAGGTGTTCTTCGGCGTAAATGGGAGTCCGCTGATGGTAAATCCTATGTGATGCAGCTTGTGTTACCTCAATCAAAAATTAAAGAGGTTCTTCGAGAAATGCATGATGGACCTTCAGGAGGCCATTTGGGAGTCAACAAGACGTTAGAAAAAGTGAGACAACGATTCTACTGGTTGCATGCAAGAGACGACGTTGAAAAGTGGTGCCGAAATTGTGACGCTTGTGCTGCAACCAAAGGCCCTGGTAGAAAACTGCAAGGAAAAATGATGCAATATAATGTTGGCTCACCGTTTGAAAGGATTGCTGTTGATGTAGCTGGCCCATTTCCGGAAACGAATGATGAAAACAAATACATTCTGGTGCTAATGGATTACTTCAGCAAATGGCCTGAGGCATACGCTATCCCGAACCAAGAAGCCAAGACCGTGGCCGACCAGATTGTGTCTAACTGGGTAAGCAGGTTCGGTGTGCCTATGGAGCTCCATTCTGACCAAGGAAGGAACTTTGAGTCGAACATATTCCAAGAGGTGTGCGCGTTCCTTGGCATTAAGAAAACGAGAACCACACCACTTCACCCGCAATCTGATGGAATGGTCGAGAGATTCAACAGGACGTTAAAAGAGCACCTCACTAAGGTCGTAGGCGACAACCAAAGAAACTGGGATAGGCACATACCACTATTTTTGATGGCCTATCGAAGTGCAGTACATAGCTCAACAGGACAAACACCATCTGAAATCCTGTTCGGAAAAAGCATACGCCTGCCTAGTGAGATAAGGTTTGGACACCCACCACAAGAGTCTCAGGAAACAGGGGATTACGTGAGTGACCTAAAAGAGAGGCTAATCGGCATCCACGAAAGGACCAGGACTAGAATGAGCACTTACAGCGATCGAATGAAGACAAGGTACGACACAAGAGCAAACACGACAGGATTCCAAGTAGGAGATCATGTATGGCTGTATAATCCACATCGTCAAAAGGGATTGTCGCCGAAGCTTCAACAAAACTGGGAAGGCCCTTATACTGTCGTCACGAAAATCAATGATGTCGTTTACCGAATTCAAAGAGGGTTAAGAGGAAAGCTAAAAGTTGTGCATAGCGATCGACTGCACCGATACAGTGCCGAAGCTGGTGATAGAGTTGTTCGGGACGAACAATCTTAAGAAGGGGGCAATGTTGCGAACAGAGCCTTATACTCCTACAGCGCCATCTGTTGGGAATTACATATCTGCTTTGTGAGGGAACAAAACAAAAAGCTCTTTTCCATCGCATCTAAATTTCCCCTAATTCCAAAGTACTAGAACATTCTACCCCCATAAGAATTTCCCCTTCTGGACAAGAACCTTCTAGAACAACTGGTTTGAGTATAAAAGGGAGTGTTCACGGTGAGCGGAACACAGTTTATTTTCGATTATGAAAGTGTGTAAAGCTGAACTATTGGATTGTGGAAAGTGTAATTAAAGAAGAGGATTTAAGTTGGAATAAAAGTATTAAGGCTCGGTCAAACAGAACGCGTTTTCAACGCCGCGTTAAGATTATTTAACGTGACGGTAAGATTATTTTGACGCGACGTTGCAACCGCCGCGTCAGAGGACGTCAAACAGATAGCTTTCAAGCAATGAACAAACGAAACAATAATTCCTTAACAAAAATAATTTCAAGCAGCTCAGATTCGGAGGGGGAATTATTGCTTCTATTTGCTATTTTAGGAAATTCCCGTAAAAGAAAAAAGAATTTGGGTACATGCCAATTAACAAAAAAAGAAGAGTCGCACTTCTCGAAGACCAACAAAGAGAAGACCTATCAATGCGGCATTTATGATGAGAGACAAATTTGTCTCATATTTCAATAATAATAAATATGTATGTAAAACAATGTTCTTATACGATTTATCACCCATATCGTATAGACATTGGTAATTTCTCACCAATTCAATTAATTTTTCCATCTTGAAAAAAATTAAAATTCCTTTGACTGCCGCAGCGGCAGCGTTAGAAATAATCTGTAATTTCACACAACGTCGCGTTTCACCGCCGCGTTGCAACGTCATGGTGAATTCAACGCGGCGTCAAAAACGCGGTCAGTGTGACATGGGACATGTATTGCAATGTAATACAACGCTTCGTTTGAACGCGGCGGTGAAACGCGGCGTAAAAACGCGTTCTGTTTGACCGAGCCTTTAGAGTTGATTATAAATTGAGATTTATTGTTTTGATTTGAAAAGTGTAAATAAAGAAGAAATATTAGAAACAGTAATAAGTTTTATTTAACGAACCTTGGAAAGATATTACAATATGATGTCAGCGATCTATGTCTTCTGTTTTGTCTTGATATAGATGTCTGATATGAAATTTGATAGAGGGTTTTTTTTCTCGTACTTTTTGTGGTGAAATGACATTTTATTCTCATTATTTCATGTCTTCTCATTTGGTTGGTTCTTGTCAAGTATTCCGTCGGCAAATATTTTTTTTTTTTCATTTTGTAAGTAAATACATTAACGTGTCATGTTATTCATTTGTTATTTATTTATACTTTAGGTAGATGCGCATTCTTTTCTTTGCATATATGTATATATAATTTTTGTTAGTTTTACGTTTTGTTAATTTCTGTTATCCGCACAAAACACATCCTGGGCAGTAGGGATACAAATGAAATATCATGACATAATTTGCCCAGCGAAGCAATACGAAAATGTAGAGATAGAGATGTCAGACATGTTGAGAGTTGGAGAGACAGATATCTTGTGGAGTCGGTGTGTAATGAAGTGAAAGTGTGACAGAAAGATTAAAGCGCGGAACAGATTGAACCAGCAACAGCACCGTCAACAGCAACAGCGGCCGCCATTAATTTAGAGCCAATGTATATCAGTTGTTCAACACACATAAGAACAGCAACAGCAACGCCAACAGCGTTGTTAGGCCAAAGTCCAAATGTTTGCTGGTCAGCGTGCTGTTTGCTGTTGACGATGCCACTGAATATTGCAGTGGGAAAGTTGACAACACTGCACGAGCAACAGCAAACTTAGGACTTTGGCCTAACGACGCTGTTGGCGTTGCTGTTGCTGTCCTTATGTGTGTTGAACAATTGAAATACATTGGCCCTAAGTAATAGATCCGAATCTAGCCGAAGTTCGATTTTAACCAAACATTCGTAGAAATAAAACAAATTTCAAGTATAAATACTTAAAAGCGGCTTTCCTGTAACTAAGTTAAATTTAAAATGATAGAATCACAATAGAACTTTACGAATCTGGTTAATAGAAATCTGTTTGTGTATCAGTTCACAATAACGAAATTATGAAAATGAGTCACAATTATTGGTATAAATAAGACTGTTGTTAATTTTGATCTGTTACTACGAAATTTTAAAAGCAACTTTTCTACATCTAACAAAAAGTGACTTTAAAACCGATTCTATGAATGTCTATTACTAAGGGCCATTGGCTCTAAATTAATGGCGGCCGCTGTTGCTGTTGACGGTGCTGTTGCTGGTTCAATCTGTTCCGCGCTTTAATCTGTTTCGCGCATAACTGGTGAGGATGACAAAAGAGGGAAAAGAAGTGCAGTGAATGCGTTCAGCTCTATATGGATCTAAGTTTTTTTGCAGAAAGATATATCTTTCCTCAACATGTTTGCAAAATACTTGCGTAAATGTGGGAAATATTCAGCTGTCCAGAAAACGTCAAAGTCAACTCATAAGAACTACTTTTACTTAAAAAAACTTATTCTGTTGATTAAAAGATGCCAAGAACAAGCAAAAAAGAATTTTTTTTAATTGTTTGAAGAAAAAAACAATCGATATTTCTACACATTTTGACAGCTCGTTTCTGCGGAGATAAAATTATCAGGTTTCCGAGGTTTATCAGAGGGTTTGCCGCGTTTACATGGATACTCTTAATAATTTTCCATCATCTTTAAATTTGCATAAAGCAAAATGTGTTGCCCGCATGGTCTCGGTTGCCAATTCACATCACCTCTGCGTGAGATAGTATTGTTCGGAAAATTCGTGCAAAATGTCCATTGTGTCTTGGGCTGTGTGCGGTTTAGCAACGTTATGTCGAAACCACAAGTTATCAGTGTCGATATCATCCAATTCGGGACATTAAATTCCAAGTTTTATTATCTTAATTTGCTTCAGCTCAAAAATTAAATTTGTTGAGTTTTTGTTGCGTTGGCTTTCTGCCTGAAGTCCGAAAATTTTCCGGTCATGAAGATGGCAACACTCATCAGCAAAAGCTAATGTATGTGCTGGCAGATATTTCAAATGGAATTCAGCAGATATTTAACCATTTTGAATGCGTAGTTGAAATTTGAAAATAGTTTGACAGTTGTCATCTTTTTCCAAACGAAACTACATTTAATGCTATAGAGTTTTTTAATTGGCGCAGGGTAGATTTTGGCGTCCATGTTGTTTTGGAGTTATCTGTCTATTGTTTATTATTTAACTATTAGGTGTGTTTTTTTTGCAAGTTTATATAGAATTGTAAAAAAAACGACATCGGGACTAAGCGCTTTACATGTAAATGCAACAACTACTTAAATCTATACAGAGTTAGCTAAGACCAGATAATTTTCGAGAGTTAATCTAAGACCCGATAAAAATGGTGATTCCAAAATAGTATTATCTACATATATGTTATCGATAATTTGCTCAGAGACGTCAAAAGTGAAGTTTTTGGATTGGTTGATGCTAGTCGTCAATAAGCTGACAAATGTCATAGCGTACACAGTGCTTCCAGCTATGTGGAAAAAAAACTCCTAAATCCCGATGTCGTTTTTTTTTACAATTCTATATGGACTTGCAAAAAAAACACACCTATTGATGCCAAATCACCATGACAAGTAACACGATTGAAAAGCACGTCCAAACGATAAAACCTTATTAGAAAACAAATGGTGTAAGTTAGTGAAAATAATGCGCGCGTCGCGTCCATTTCACGGTAGATTTGGTGGGTGGTGGCCCTTCACAATCGACTCTTAAATGTATGGTAACCGAATTTGAGACGACCGATTCGTTATTCATATCATCCAACATTCGGGGGCGTCATTGTTCCGTCCTTTTTTAAAATTACGTTAGTGAGGCGGTCACCGTCAATGGCGAGTACTACAGAACGTTGATAACCAATTTTGTGTGGACTTAATTGAACCACATGTACCTAGACAACATGTAGACGGTACTACGTGTCACACAGCAGACTCCACGTTTGATATTTGGCGGAACGATTTGAGGATAAGGTCATCTCTTGCAGAGGTGACGTGAACTGTCCATCAAGCTCATGCGATTTGACCCCGCTAGACTTTTTCTTGTGTGGTTTTCTGAAGTCGCAGGTCTATGCGAATAAACCGCACTCAACCGATGCCCTTAAGTTGAACATAACACAGGCCATTGATCAAATTCAGCTTGTAAATATCTGAGCTTCTTTATAGCAAACCATATCTAATAAATCAATGATTCTCATAATTTTGACGAGTGCTGCCATCTTCATGTTGAGGTCAATATATGTATGTATATTATTAATTAAACATAAGGAACTGAAACAATTAAAATTAACCACTTGCTTAATATTTTACAATCGCTAGTGACAATAAAACAAAAGCAATTCAAATGAGAACGGTATTGCTTCCAAACTTAGTGCATATTATTTTATATTTTAGTCATTCAGAATGGAGTTGAATTATAATTTATTCTTGTGCCATTAAATAAACAATTTCATGAATAATATTCAATCTTGCTTAGCAGAATAAATTCATTACCATAATTTGTACATCGCTTAAGATTCCAAAATACATAATTCCGAATATGGTCTCTATTATACGAATAGCTGTATGTATGTTTTCAATCCGGGTGAACAGATTTAATTTCCAAAAATATAATGTCAAAAACCCTATCTCAATATCGTTCACATTGCAAACTATGTAGCCTGATGAATGCCTATTGAGATTGACCCTATTCCTCTAAACAGAATATTAAATGAATTGTTAAATGGCAGGCAAGCGGCAAACTCCGAACACAACGGAACTCTTTCCCATCAATGAAATCGAATTGAACGCGATTTGAATATAAATTTCGCCGATGGCAGATCAACCAGAGTTTCCTTCTCGATGTACAATTGATTTAGCATTTTGAAAAGTTGCATGGACTAGTTATGAAGCATGCACCCTAGCGGCATTAGTTTGCATAATTCATCATTTAAAAAAAAAACGACACAGAATGACAGGTGTTCAATAAATGCACTCTGCTACAAGATGGCTCTTTAACAATGATTTTGTGCTGAACGAACATAGTGCACACAGTACGTATAATGTGGACTTAGCCAGATGATAATTAAACTTCATGCTTCACAAAATGACGTTGTTGGAGCGATTAACATTTGACACTGACGTATTTACAAAGGCGCTAGGGCAACGTCATCCGATTGGTACTGGTTTTGTCCATCGGTTCTAGTGGCACCACCACCACCGCAAGACATAACTCCAATCAATTATATTATGTGTTGGTGTTAGATTTTAATCTCACACTTGATCAAACAGCACTCCTCTATCTTCATGATGTCAACTGAAAAGCAGGTGACTGTCAAATAATAAAGCATCTACATACATATATAGTAGCCTTACAGTGAAACCAAAATCCTTACTAGATTATATTGTTTCCGATTAATTAATATCGATTTTAACAAATCTTTGCCTTCATAGGCATTTAAAGCACAAAAGTCAATTGTGCTCTTGACTTTTCAATATTAGACATCTCGATTATGGATGAACTTCAAGTTTGATGGACAAACTAAATCAAAATATCTACATGTACCTGGAGGAGAAAAACATGTCGGTTTTCCTATTACTTGTATTTTTAGGATACGTTGCTTGATGCAAGCAAATTTCAACAAAGCTGTCTTGCCATAATTTTGACAAAAATTCGATTTAAATCTTTTTAAGCTCCTAAAACAATGATGTTTGATATGCCAACTTGAATTACAACCAGTTTGATAACAAACTACTCGTAGTTTTCTAAAAACGAACGTCTTCGAAATATTTATCTCGGAAAAGAAAGCTTTTTATTGACCGACAGTCCAGGTTTCTTAGTAAAAGTTCCACTGGTGATCTGATAGTATATCTCACCGATCTTTACATCGTCTTGGAGAAAACAAAATTATTGCACTTGATGTTTTAAAAGCATTTTAATTAGTCTTGCCACAAGCATCACAGAGCGTCAAAACTTAAGGATCTTGATACAACGCGAGAATCGGCTTATGAATGAAAATAAAGCTACAGTCAGATAAGTTCAGCGAATTAAAAGAAAATTGCAACTGGAAGCGACAATAAATGCTGCCACCACGTCTAGACTCAGTAAGGGGGTGGTTTCACGGATTATTTTCTTTTGATGATGATTATACTAATTACAAATAATCAAATGATTAAAATAATTAATTTTCACTTACCACAGGGGCGTTGGGGGCAAAAAATTTTCTTTGCAGCTGTCAGTGACATGTCAAAACGACACGTTATCCGTCAAGGACAGCGACATGTTTTTAGAATACAAAAAGCTTGTTCATTTATAGGTTAGAATTTTGCAGAGGCTTTGCTTGAAGGAAAAAAAGTTTTACTTCTACCGCGCGTGCGTCAGTACACACAAACTTTTTTTCCAAATCAATTCTTCGTACCTGTAGCTTGTTGAAATCACGTGAATAAGTGTTCTCCCAGGCTTTCACCTTGCCTGGAAAACCTCTTCATTTTTTTCAGTGACGTCGGTTTTGCTCCAACGCTATTGAAAACTATCAGCCTTCTCGTATACACCCAGCTTTATGACTTTCCAGTGACGGGCAATTCAATGGGTGTATTCAGCCAACTAATATCCCCATATGAATTTTTAAATGTAAGTTTCCGAAAACTGAAAAGAAACTCAATTTTTTTTCTGCGAGCAGAAAGAGAAAGACATTTGATATTATTTACGACGTACTATTTAAAGGAAGTTGGAGATAATTCTCTACTTCGCGAGGTTACTCTAATTCATTGGGCTTTTGCACAGATTTGGGGAATGTCTGAGGACAAGCCGTTAAATTTCCGTCTTTTACATATAAAGAAATATAAAGCTGTATAGCTTGGGCACGCAGCCATTTTCAACATTCGGGGATCAAATGTCGCCAATGTTACCTTTTGTTTAAGGTTTACACAGAGTCACAGACCGCTTGTCTGTCAACTATTTTATTCGCTCGGTGACCAGCTGTCACTAGCACTTTAGATTTCAACAGTCTGCTCGCCTGTCTACCCTTCACTTTAAATGTCAAAATTGACAACGTTGATAATATTTTTGTTTCCAAATTATTTGAGTGAGTTAACTGATGGCTGATGGACCATGGCTGCCCTTATCTCTCTCAGTAAACTGGAAGAAACATTTGTGACGAAAACATTGGTAAAGAAGGTAACATAAAATTTACTCAACTTTATACCCTTTATAATGATTTAAGTTCAAAAAACACTTCATTTAATGAATGAACAATAAACTCCTTGAGTGTTATCAAATTTCTTTCCAGTCCCTTAATAACCCCAAAAACTTTATTTTAAATTCTAAAAAAGTACCTATCCACACCCATAGTGAATTTAATTTACGTTTCCGCCACGGAATTTATCAACTGCGGTAACTATTTCCGCCCGACTGACATCGAATTAAATCGATTTGCATCGAATCATCACAGCCAACTATGTATGTATGTGAAGCATTTTCATTGAATATGACTGATGTTATCCTGGAACGTTCGAATCCAATAATATCGCGTTTTCGGAGAAGAAACTCACAAGCTGGTGACTGACCCAATCGTCTCTGCTAGATGTTGTTGCAACCATTCGAGCAAACTTTTCCGATTTTTTTCTTATCTGTCATCTGCATCAAAGGCCTCCACCAGAGCAAGGTACATATATCTGGCCCAAGCACACACAATCAATTCAATAAAATTCCCACAGCTAGTCTTCGAAAATAATATTTGCATAACTAACTGTTGAATATGATTTTAATATTATCTCAATAAAAGATATTCGCTGCGATTGACTTGGTGGATATCAGGACAACCAGGATCCTTCGATGCCTGAAGTTTGCAAAATGAATTGAATAATGGAAATGGTTTCGTCGTTGGCTCACCATAAGTCGTGGAATTTTAATCAGAGCGAATGTTTCAGTGGCAGGGTAAAACAAAGGATCCTTTGTGGAGGTGTGGTTCACTTGTGTGTTTGTTGGTAATATTTTTGTATTAATATCAATAATTAAAGCGCCATCAATAAATGAAAAAGATATTATTTTACTTCACTATGGCAACTTGGTATGTATTACAATTGAAGTGTAGCATCACACAAGGGTATACTTATATTAATAACGATATTAAAAAAAAAAATTTGCTGGCTATTTTATAAAAAATTGTATAAATTTTACAAAATATAATCTAGTGCATACATGTATATATAAGACCAAAGGTTATTCCCATTCAACCTGATGTTTGGCACTTGCTAGAAGGAATCGGAAAGGATTGTTGGTAATTGCAATTAATAAACTTCTTAACGTGTAGTTGAAGTCCCGAGTGAACCAACAAATTTATGTGTACCACCTGAATCGTCGTCTTCCTCTCATGATCCAACCGTCCATCTAGGGTGGAATCAAAGATATCTTGGGCTGAAATGACTCAGCAACTTCGGTCTTTAGACAGCACGCTACAACATCTATACATACCTGTTATCATATTATAGAGCGAAATGCTACGACACCTACATACCGCCTTATTAAATAAATTATATTGCGTCAGTGTGTACCTGAAGTCATGTTGTCATTGCTAACTTGGAATTCCATACAATTTTATCTCTGATCTTCTCAATTCACACTGACTCTAGCCGCATATTTGATAAGTGGAAGTAAAGAAAATACTAAAATTGACTTTTATTCTCGTCCAAGTGTGGATACCAATCTAGTCAAAAAAGAGAGTTTAAGATTGAACCGCAAACAAAAACTTTTTATAAGGTGTTTCGGTGACAGAGGAGCATTGCACTACTTGTGAAGCCGATCTAAATGTTTGTTATAAAATAGTTAGGGTATTAGCTAGGGTTGGGCAAGCCTTATTATTATTATGAGTATTATTTTTGATTTAGTTATTTACTAATCCGACCGTTTTGTTCAAGTAGCTCACTGGACAGGTTCTCCTTCGAGAGTTCCACCCGTTTAGTTCATTAGATTGCTTGCTAGGGACATAGGGCTTCCGATAAGGATCCATACCGTTTAGTTCCTTCTTGTTACTCTTCAAAGAATTTGAAGTTCGTGGGTTCCATGATCTGCTGTAATTTGAATATTTGGTCGATGGTTAATTTATACGTCCTAAAAGTACATTGATGAATCTATGCACATCTTACATATTTTAAGGAATATCCTTTCGGATCGGAAACACAATGGTGTGGTTCCATCCATATACATATGGCGTGTTTTCTTCCCACAAAATTGTTTTAGAAATAAGAACTGCAAAAAATCAATTTTATTCCACCCGCCTTAACACAAGTTCTGATAGCCGAAAATTTTGGAAAAACCTTCGTGAATTTGGGATCGGAAAACAACGTCCAGTTATTCAAAACAACATTGACCGCAATGAACTAAATCTAAAGTTTTTATCTCCTTTAAACCGAGCCCAATTAAGAAACATAGGTAGAGATGACCTACGAGAGAGAAGACATATTTTCCTTCTCCTCATTCTATTTTTCAGGAGTAATGAATGAAGTTGTTGTTGAAAATTTTCTTGCAGTTAAATCTAATGCAGTGGGAGTGGATGGAATATACCCTATTTTCCTTAAAGTCATTTTGCCTTTTTTGCTGCCCTTTTTAACACATATTTTCAACACTGTTCTTGCTACTGGAATTTTTTCTCAAGAATGGAAATCGGCTAAAATTATAGCCGTCCCAAAAAATTCTTTATGTGATGAATTCATACCGATTTGCATTCTTCCATTTCTGTCAAAAGTCTGTGAACGCATAGTGCAAACTCAACTTAATAGTTATGTACGAAGTAACAGCATCTTAGTCAATATTCAATCTGGGTTTCGACCCAAACACAGTTGTACAACTGCGCTGATGAAAATCATTGAAGATATAAGAACCGAACTTGATAATGATTGTTCTAGTTTGTTGGTTCTTTTTGATTTCCTGAAGGCCTTCGATATGGTTAACCGTTCTGTTCTCCTAAATAAACTGCGTCAAAATTTCAACTTTTCTCCAGAAGCGGTTAAATTGTTGTCCTCTTACTTAACCAATAGGAAGCAAGCCGTTTGTCTTGATAATCAGTTTTCCGATTTCCTTCCTATAGCAGGAGGTGTTCCGCAAGGATCGATACTGGCTCCGCTCCTTTTTTCGTTACACATATATTAACGAAATAGCGTCAATAATTATTCACTCTTCCAAACATTTCTACGCAGATGATATTCAAATATACCGAAGTTGTCCATTAGGCCTTATAGAAAACTGTGTTTTCAATATTAACGAGGATCTTGAGCGAATCTCTAATTGGACAGAAAGAAATAGTTTGAATATTAATCTAAGCAAAGGCAAATGCCTTGTCATCTCTAAAAAAGTGTTATATGTGATTTATCTTACTTTCCACCAGTAATACTCAACAGCGTTTGTTTACAATTTGTAAACTCATAAAAAAATTTAGAAATGGTTTTTAACAGAACATTGCCGTGGAATGATCATATTAATTTAATAGTAGGAAGTACTTACGGAATTCTCCGGAATTTACACCTTTAAACACAAGAATGATTCTCGCCAAAATGCTGGTTATCCCTGTTCTAACTTTTGGTTGTGAAATATTTTTTAATTGTGATTTGATTTGATTATATTATTCGTTACATACACGGACTTAGAAAATATGATCATGTCTCTCATCTGAGCCTAAAACTCCTTAGCATGTCATTTTAAAGCTTTATTAAGTTTAGAACCTTGAAATTACTGTTTTTTGTTTTACGAACAGGTCAACCAACATATCTTTATGATTTTCTTCGATTTTCGGTATCAAGCAGATCAAATGATTTAATACTTCCCCGTTTCCACTGTCTTACATCAGAAAGACAATTTTTTATAGCTGCAATCCGCCTTTGGAATTCACTTCCACCTCATCTACGAGAAATATCCAATGCACGTCGATTTCAAGAAGTTTAAAAGATTTCCTTATTATTCAAAGCAACTAGCTTCTAATTTCTTTCCTTTATCTTTTCTGTTCCTCTTTTTTTTTCTTACTTATAAACTCTCATAAAAACAAAGAGGTTTTTAGAATTCATTATAATTTATATTTAGATTTTTAAAAATCATTAAAGTTAATTTTTGCTCTTTTATTTTTTTTATTAATCAAACTTTAACAATGTAAATTATTAAAACTATCACGAACTTATAAGATTCATCTTACCGTGTTAGGATACACATCATGGAAATAAATAAAAAAAAAATAAAATAAAAAAAATATTTTGTAGATCCAGCTTGTCCACACTTCTAACAAAGACTGTGATGCTTTGTCTTCGTAGCTGAGACTTTTCTTCCCAAAGAAGCAACAAAACTTGAAACAATTTTCTTATATAACCGTCAAAACCAAAGGCTTTTCTTTCAACTCAATTCAATTCAATTCAATTCAATTCAGTTCAATTAATTTTAATTCATTTCAATAAATTTCAATGCATTTTAGTTCATTTCATTTCAATTCGATTCAATACAATTTCATTCAATTTAAATACGAAAAATAACAAAATTATGGATTGTTTTACGTAACTTTTGAAAGACTGGCTAAATAATATAAAACCATTCAGCTGAGCTTGTTACATTGCATCTCACCGCGAAAGACGGACATATTACGCTGTTTTAAGCACATATCGTATTCAGACAACATTTGATCTAAATTTATTAATGTTTTTATATCTATAGCTTTCATAAAAATATTTATAATGCTTAGAGAGTCAGTTAGTCCCCTATTACACGTTGCCTCATGAGACATGTCTCATTTTTGAATTTCCTTTTAAATTTGTATCCCGTGAGGCAAAAGCTATTACACGTTGGCTCATGTCTCATGAGACTCATGTCTCAAATTTGGTAGTTGTTCGTGTTTCTTAATGCACAACACAACATAAAACGAATATGAGAAAAAGAAACGTCAAAATGAGACTACTAAAAATCAGCCCGGTACTCACCGGGAATATTTTTTTGCATCTCATTTCCTCATAGCTGCATTCTTTTTCGCACTTATGTGAGCCTCGTCTCGTGAGACATCGTGTAATAGGGGACTTAGGTATTATTAGTCTCAGGGTAGAGAATTTAGATGGAATAAAGTGAATCAGCTTATTTGTTCTATCGGGAAAGCAAAGAAAAGGCAAAAGTCTCGTCTGTGACTTTTGCCTTGTAAAAATGGATATACATAATGGAATAATCTGAAACAAAAAAAACAAATGTTTATTTTTTTAATTTTTTTATTTATTTCAATACGTTAATGCTAAAGTTAAACTTACAATATTTCTTAAAATCTAAAATTTATCTATAAACAAAGTTTGATCGATTTTGAGCATAGAAAAGAGAATTTATTAAAAATATTTATTAGCTGGTTAAGAGGACTATAAGCGCCATAGTTTGATCTGCTAAAAATAGTACAAATTGGTAAATTTCTTCTTAAACTAGAACGACTTATATTGAAATTTAATCGACAAAGAACCGATGAAGATGAAATAGATCCATTCATTACTCCAGTTATGAAACAGAACTGCAAATATTCTCTGTGAACAGAAAGAGATGGAAGGCTTAACAACTGAAGTCTATGAGCGTATGGGGGCAATATAACTCTATCTGACCAATGGAAAAAACGCAGGGCAAATCTTAAAAATCTTCTTTGAATATTTTCTATCCTATTTATGTGTACAGAGTAGTATGGTGCCCATATTACACACCCATACTCAAGAATTGGCCTAGTGAAAGAAACATAAAGAATCTTTATAACATATGGATCACGGAACTCACGGGAAAATCTTTTTACAAAACCAAGTATTTTGTTTGCTTTCTTTACAATATAGTTATAATGATCAGTGAATGATAATTTTGAGTCTAATAAGATTCCGAGATCGGAGAAACTATACACTCTACATAAATGTGACGAATTCAACAGGTGGTCAAAAATAAATAAATTACGTTTGCGTGTAAAACACATAGTCTTACACTTGTCAATATTTAAAAACAAACAGTTATTATTGCACCATTCATAAAATCTCCGAAGATCGTCCTGTAGTTGTTCACAATCCGCAATGGAGTTAATTGTTGGAAAAATTTTCACGTCGTCAGCATAGATTAAAGCCATAGAATCTTTTAATATAGAGGGAAGATCGTTTATAAATAAAACAAATAACAAAGGGCCAAGATGACTCCCTTGAGGTACACCAGAATTAACTTTAGTATCTAGACAAAAGGTAGAGAATTTAAATAAATTTGTGACCGTGGATTTTTTCTTTACAAAACCATGTTGATTTTCACATATAACGGATGAACAATTAAAAGCAAGTATGTCACAGACCAGAGATTCGAAAAGTTTGGGGATAGCTGATAGTTTCACAATAGGACGATAGTTTCTTATTAAATTCTTTAGGTCTTTTTTATGTATTGGCGTTAAATATGAATTTTTCCAAAGAGCAGGAAATTTCGAACTTCTAATCGACTCGTTAAAAAGAACATATAACGGATAAGATAGGTAAGATACACATTTTTTTAATATAAATGATGGAACACCATCCGGGCCAGGACTAAAACATTCATCAAGTTTCAAAATATTGTCGTGTATAGAAGCTTCTGTAATCGAAAAATTTATAAAATTAAGATGAGTGTATTGTTGAGTATAAGAAGGAATTGAAGAAGAAGTATTCGAAGAAAAGTCTTCAAAGGCACTCTTAAAATAATCAGCAAACATATTAGATATCGTTTCTCATCATGACTGGAAGAATTTTGATAGTTCATACTAACTGGGTAACCATCAGATTTTCTTTTATTCTTGACATATGTACTTCCAAAATTTCTGTGGATCATCTTAAAGCTCACATTCAGTGTTTGAAATAAAATCAGAGTAAAGTAGATTTGAATAGTTTATAAAGTCGATTTGCAGTTCTTGATATTCTCGAAATGTCTCTTCAGTTTTCGATAGATAAAATTTCAACCAGGCTTTATTTTTTTTATTTTTCAATTTTTTTATATGCGAATTAAACCATGGCGGGTTATTACTTAAATATTTTGCTTTGCGAAATGGGATGGTATCTAAAAAATAATCAACCAAAATTTCATAAAATCGCAAAATCATTTCATCTAAGCTCAAGTTTGAAAATAAATCATCCCAATTTATCTCCATTAATACGAGTAAGATAAAGACTTGATTAAAATCACATTTTTTAAGATTGAACTCAAGTTGATTTTTACAAGCATTTAGAATTTTTGTTCTCAAAAAAAATCCCGTTACATATGTTTTTCGAAAGGCCAAAAACGTAGTTTAATTACAATCACTACGGACATCTCAAAAGTACAAAGTTTAATCAAAATCATTGAAGCTATTTTGTAAATAATTTTAGAAAGAAAAAAAAAAACAAAAATTGTTTCATGACAGCTATCCATTTAAGATTAGCTACAAAAGACAAATTTGGAGTTTCTCCCATTGGTAATCACATACAAAATACTTCAACTCTCGGTTAAGTTTCTACTCAATGCACAGGTACACATACCGACGAACGGTTGGCATGAGAAAACCCACTTTTCTTAACTTCTCCACAATAGTAATCTTAAACGAATAATTACGCCCTATAGACACAATTATTCCTTGACACACTTCTCTCACAGAACTTTTCGAATTTTCTATCATAAAATCACCACCACACTGACAATTTCAAATCCTTCCAAATTTCTAAGTGCTTAACACAATGAGTCGCTTATCCCTCATTGCACCTTCACCTAGTCTCTACTGCTACTCGTAGGAGTAGCAAAACTTATCGGCTAACTTATAACCCTGGCGTGACTAATGCAAGCACATAACAGCAGGAGACCACTTAGATACCACTTAAATTGGACTTTCCAAAACGACTGCATTAATTAGCCACGGAGTGGCAAAAGATTCCAAAGTGCAGTTGCAGCATCACAAAAATGAAAATCGTTACCACAATTCAGTTAAATAAAAGTTTTTCTATTCGCTCTTTCGGTTCCTTCACATTTCACCGAAGAAACTTCTTTAAAACGATGTGAATTCCAAAAGAAACCTTTGGACTAAGGATAATGGCTCTCGAAAATAGTTCAAGCATTCATGTACTTCTCGTTTTCATCCTTTAATCTTCATGTTGTGATTTTCGTTAGCGTCGTGCGTCGTTTTCGTATCGTTAAAGCCCATGAGCATTAAGGTTGATATTCTAGTTGCACCTTGCCACCTGTCACCCTGACAGATGATGTCGTATTCATGTCATTGTCCCTGCAGTGAATCAGCTATCGGTCCAATGATCTTCCGCCTCAAGTGCTGGCCTACCTACACTGTCTTTCGACGACGCACACAAATTATAGTCTTCAAGATGGGTTATGGTAGAGGGCAGCATTCATTGTGTTCATAGAATTATCCTCAATTAGCGCTAGGAGTACTCACAACTTCTGGGTGGCAAATGCCCACGTGCAGGTGCAATAATAATGTTAACATTATCAACATCATCAGTATCCACAACACGCAGCATCTGCATCTTCATTAACGTGTCACCATGAACATCAACCTCTGCGATACGTACGATTGCTACTACTGGTCGTATATTGTTCCACATACGCCCGAGTGTACCGAATCTAAATTATGTGAATATTCTGTTTGTGTGTGTACATGTGTCAGTGCATGATGGTGTTAACGATTGTTATTATTTCTAGATGTGCATCTGACGGCCCAGATAGATGCATTCCCAAAGTTTCGGCAGTTTATATTATCATAAATGTGACCTTTGGCTTCTGTTGGCAGGATATTAATGGCATCTGCTTACATTGCATGCAATTCTTGTCTTGCAGGAATAATTACAGTCGGACATTGCATGTTCGATGAGTGGTTTGGGAAAGTGCTACAAGACATGCTTGTAATAAAAACATGTATAAGATTGTGTTGTGTGGTGTGGTGAAATCCAAGAAATGTTACTTTAATGTCACTGTTTTTTTTCTTTGCAATATTGTATACGAGTATATTAATTGACTAGGTGGGAATGGAGTGAAATAAATTATCGATTCGTAAAACAATAGACCGACAGTATGTATCTCAGTATTTTCACGCTGCTCCTGGCATCTTAAACACAAGATATTCTTTGGACTTTGCTTAAGAGGATTCCCAAACGTGTGTATTTTCCGGAATGTATTTATTTGTTGGTTTAAAGAATAAAATTAACAAAAATTTATTTTTTTTTATTCATAAGCATTGTCTTCACGCTGTCATATACATTCGTCGATGAACGTCCTTGCAGTTGTTTAAGGTACCAACAACTAAACTTCAATAAAATCGGTGAAATTGGGGATCTCCAGCAGAAAAAGACGATCTTCTGCTTTTTCCTTAAAATAGAATGATAATGTTCCACAATCGTATCGCATTAAAAATTGATCAAAATCTGTTGTACCGTTCTTGAGAAAATCGAAAAAAAATGGTTATATGGGAGGCGCCCTATTTTGGAAAGTTTTTTACAACCACTAGCTAGCTTTCACTAAATGAATTAAAAAAGTATATTTTCAAAAATTAAGAAAAATATTTTTATGGGCGGTACCCTTATTTTGAAAAAGAAGAAAAACGTGTTGAGGTAAAAATTTTCAAATGTTTTCTTCCAGTTTTAATGAAAATAGACCGAGTCGTTAAGGCTTAAGTGGAATATATAGGCAGACAGAATTGCGAGACCATGAAATTTCAAGTCACAACAAAATCTCGAGTTCGATTTTTTAAACAAGTCCAAGTCTTGTTGAATAATATTAAAAGCAGTAGAATAAAGTAGAAAGTGCCTCACAGAGTCACTAGTGCAGACGAAAAGCTTGGGTTCCTGAGTTGATTATAGGTCGAAAACCTTAAAAGAGAATGTGGTATATCGAGTAGGTACGTAATTCTAATAAAGAGATTTAATTTTGATCTTGTTACCTTGACAGGTTATTAGATTAAGAAAACAGGAAAAATAACAGCTATTTAAAGCTGTATTTAAAGACTTGCATAATATGGGATAAATGTATAAGATGTCATGCAAGTACACACACAGTCACAAATAAAATGCAGGACTGTATCGCACGAACTTGCTGTTAGTACTTTGGAATTTAAAATGCATTTTATGAATATAAAACATGGATTTAATGAGATACAAATCTTAAAATGCATGAAATTGTCGTCTGATTTCCAGAAAAGTATGAATTTATGCAAACATAGCTAAAAAATCGTTTTATTAGTAATTTGTTATACAAGAAATTTCCTTAAGATTTTTCAAGAACAAAATTTTGGGAGCAAATTTTAATAATTTAGTAGTATAGATTTTAGGAAATAATTTCAAAAAAAAAAATCGTTCACATGTTTTGAAGATATTGATTTTTCAAAAAATAAATTTGAAATCCAAAAAAATATTTTATCAAATATTTTTATATAAAATATGATTTTAAATTTAAGGGGGCTCCTGCATAAAAATTTTGGTTAAAATCCTTAGAGTCGTTAATGAGAAAGTCGGAAATAAAAAAATGGATATATAACAGGTACCGTTATTAACAGTTTTTTATAATTTTTTTTTGAACAAAATGTTGTCCATACCCGCAATAGCACAACTAATTTTTACTTGCGACTACTACTATAAGGCAAGTTATGCATTCATAAAAAAATCAAACTCGAGATTTTGATCAAAGTTGACATTACGATGATAGCGAAGACTCAAAATTCTGTCTGTCTGTCGGTTCGACTACAGCCTAAACGGCTCAGCCGATTTTCTTCAAACTTCGTAGATATGGGTTTTGATTTTTTCCCCCCCCACACGTTTTTTTCTTTTTTTCTTAAGACCAAAAATAACGGTACCTGCCATACTTATTTTTTTCGAAATTTTATAATTATTTTTTTTTCTCAAAAACTGTCCCACAGATTTTTTAAGAAAAATTCTAAAAAATTTATTTAGTTAAAGCTAGGCAATGGTTGAAAAAAAATTTCCAAAACATGGTTATTTTTGATACCCCCCTTGGAACCATTTTTTTTGTTTTTGATTTTCTCAAAAACGGTAAGACCGATTTTGATCATTTTTTTACGTTAAGGCTCGCCAGCAGTTTCAGTAGCATTGTGTATTCAAATTTTCACACAATTTTTTTTCGGATTTTTTAAAAAAAATTCAAAATTTTGTTTTGAAAACTCAATACATATTTCGAAAACCCCATGGTCGTTGTTTTTAAGCTCGATAAATAAAAATTTCTTAAAATAATCTAAAAGATATGAGAAAATCAATTTATTTTACCTAAAAATAACGGTACCCTCCATACAAATGTAAAAAAATGGTTTTCGAAAATCGTATTTTCCTCGAAAATGGTTCCGAGAATTTTGATTAAATTTTTTTCTTCCAATTAATTTTTTGGATCTATAATTTAATAAGAAAAAATTTTGAAAACTAGATATTACTGACTGTACCTGCCATAGATCGATTTTTTAAAATTTTGAATTTCTCATTATCGACATAACGGATTTTAATGAAATTTGTTAGGGAGAAACTTCTAAAAAGTTGAAAAAACATTGCATTTCAAAACTTTAAGAAAAATATTTTTTTTTTTAATTAAAAAAAAAATCAATTTTTTTTCTTGGAAAATTCAATATCACGAAAACGGCTCAATATTTTTTTTTTGTAAATTTAATTTTTATTCGAACAATAATAAAAACTTTAAATTGGCGTACCAAAATTTTTTCTTAAAAATGTTTTAAAAAATTTTAATATAAAAGCTTATTTTGTTAAGAAACCACTTCAAAGACTTATAATTTTTGTTCTTGCATAAACCTATATTTGCTTAAATAACATGGCATCCTATTTTTATCTCCAACTACTAAAGAAGTTGTTTTAGTCATTCAAAAAATTAATTTTATGCTTATGAACAGTTTTTCTCTAATAACTTTCATTTTTGGAATTCTTAGTCTATTACATAGGAGCAAGTTCGTGCGACCCAGTCGTGCATTTTATTTTTTATCAAAATCGTTAGAGGCGTTTTTAAGATAAATAAGTTTTTTCATTACATAGACATACGAACATTCTGAAACATGCTTTTTTTGTACTAAGTTTTCCTTAAAATTTTTATAAAAAAATTTGATATACAAATCGAAAACTTGTTACGAATCCCGAAAAAATCTTTCAAAAAATCCATCGTAGTGGAAAATCTCATACAAATTGTCATTACGAACGGATTTGGTGATAGCTTTTTTCGGGATTCGTAAAAGTTTCCGATTACAATGAAATTCGTGATAGGGTTGAGTATTTAATGATATACATATTTGAACGTACTTTCAAAATTTAATCCTGTACCTGTTTTCAAGATATTGAATTTTCAAAAAAAAATTCAATCAATTTTTCCTCTAGGGAATCACCGAAGACCGTTAAGTACCGAGTTTGAAGAAAATACCTCCAGCAACTTAGGCTGTAGGCATACAGACATATAGACAGACAGACGGAATTGCCGGACCAAATTTTTTCGTCTTCGCTATCATCGTAATGTGAACTTTGATAAAAATATTGAATTTGGGCAGTTTCATTTAACTGACGAAATTTCTGCCAAAATACGAGGGATTCTTAAAAAGCGGATAACAGTTTTTCTGCAATTTATTATCAAAAATTATATTTAAAAATTTAGTTTTCGAGCAAAAACCCATTCCAACATAGCTCCCGGTACTGAACAGATCTTTGAATGATGTAAACCCAGAGAAGTAAACATTTAAAGCGGTTTAATATTCTCTTAAAACTTTTATTCGCTCTTCATTTTGATGGCCCATTTGCTCATTTTTATGAAGGTACAGCTCGATTTGAATAGTAGGTATTGTCAAAACAACAGGGTGTTTTCATAAATGCATGGTTGCATATTAAAGTCATACAAAATATTTACGCATGTGGTTTAGGCTGCATTTATGAACACTTTTGCAAGCATTTACCTTTTTTTTTGAGCCAGAACAATTTTGTGGTGCCGTTTGTTTCTGTTTTCAATTGAACTTTGAATTTTCAGACGAAAGAATTTGACAGATGGAACAATAAAGGAAAGGAAATCATTTATACTAAATACCTGTCTCTTTCATTAAGAAAGAAATTCAGATTGCATGTGAGTTTTTATAGTTGCACATTTGCGCTGCAAATATTTGCATTTTACTTTTGTGAAAATCTTACATTTATCATTTGCATTTATGAAAATTATGCATTCGTCAGACTTTCGCAACCTTGCATTTATGAAACACCCACATTCTTAATGAAATAGAAAAACTATGATGTCAGAGTTTACTGAGGCAAAAAAACTATTTTAACTGCTCAATTGAACAATATTCAAATAACAATTATCAAATTTACAAATTTAATTTGTCTGTGTTCGTTATAGTTTGTCCACAAAACCAGCAGGAATTATTTCTTTCCCCACTTGCTATAGATTTTCGATTGTCAAACTCAGGCGAAATGCTATTTTAAACTCATTTACCACGTGCAAAGGGAAGTTTATCGTTTTAACTATTCAAACGCGTAAAGTTTGGTCATAAAGAAATAAACTTTCTTGTAAACTGTCTAGGTAAGTGAAGAAATTCCTTTTTAGAAAGTTGGATTTTTGTTTTGTGGCACAGCTCTCTGATTTAAAGAGAATGACGAAATAACCTACCAGATTCTACAAAAATAGAAAAACACACATTTCCCTACACCGATTCTGCTTGGAAGTGAAGAAGTGCCTAAGTTCACAATATTTAAAAAAAAAAACGAGTTTAAGAGAAAAAACATTTTCCATGATTTCGATAAATTTGACATATGTATGTAAAATTGAATAGCAAAATTTAGTATATACAAACATGTTTTGGAATACAACTTTTTAAAATCTAATAAAACTAGGGAATGATTTGTGTAATTGCAACTTCAATCCAAGTAAATAAAAGTGCTTAAAAAGCCAAACTAGCAAGATTAAGAGTATTTTTACGACTCTAATAAAACTTTTTATTTTAATAGCTCCTTTGATTGTTATGCAATTTGTGGGATAAAAGTTACTTTTAACGCATCGTTAGCTATGTTTGCCAATAAAACACAACAATTTGGCTAAAAGTTTCGATTTGGATTGCATTTACAACTTTAACAAACCACAAAGTCATCTCAAAAACTTATTACAGTCAACTATAATACATATATCTTATTCTAGGTGAACACAAAGATCCTGCATATATTAAGCCATTATTTTCCATTTGGGGTCCTTTGGAAGAAAAATTATGTATGTTTGTACATTATACACAGGACGAATGTAATCTATAAACTGTATGGTAACAGAGTATCCAAGGAGTAAGGATTTACGAATGTTTTCCAAACAGTGATCATAGTATCAATACGGTGATACACATAGTTAGTAGCCCTCACAGGACATTCAATACTCTCTATATCATGGTTTGTTTGGGTAAACTGTTTTTTTTTTTGTTGTTCTGGTGCTTCTCCTTCGGCAAAACTTTATATGCAAATCCTTTTTGTTTGGCATTGTGTGTGTGTGTATATTTTTGTTGCAAATGCATTCCAATTGATATCCTACGACAGGATAATAAAATCCCCACTAAATCTATATAAAATGCAAATCACGAAATGCATTCAAATGCATTGGGGCAGTATGGCTCGGCATAGTACTTGCAATAATGGCATAGTCCCTTGCTGACGTACGTCGCATTCATATAGCCAGGGAAGGTATTATAGGACATGCCATTGTAGTCTCTCAACATGTTTTCTATACACTTTGCAGGAAGCTCGTTTTCAAAATTCACAACTTAATTCCGTTTTCCAAACTCTGCCGTCCAGTTCGGAGTTAAGGCAATGAAGACAGACAAAGAGAGAGAGAAAGGTAGAGGAATAGTGCGTTCGAACTCTTCCCTGCTAAGCAAACACAATAAATTCTTTGGAGGGCTGAAATGGGTGAATTGAAAAAAAATACTCAGCCTGACCAATTGCGAAACAAGCCAAAATGTTTGTTATTTAGTGCACCCTTTATTCAAATAGAAACACTTACAGTCACCGGATTGAAGCCATGTATTTTTTATGGCTTTAATATTCTTGGGAGACACTTTATTTTTTTATTGGCATCTATTTCAATGGGTGCAACTGTGAAGTTAAATTACCGAACAAAGAAATGAGTTTTCAATAAATAATTTAAAAGAGAAACCTTTTAGACAAGTTTTACAAAATTATTTAAGTTTGGAATAGAAAGTTTAAAATGAAAAGAAAACAGTCGCCCATATTCTGAAACTCGTATTTACGACTCGTATTTGACCGACTACAGTCGTATGTTGTTATTCCAGGAGTCGAAGACCGAATTCAATTTTAATAATATTGGGAAACGAAAAACATCGCATACGACTGCTCCTACGACTGTAGTCGAATACGAGTCATAAATACGAGTTTCAGAATATGGGTGAGTGTTTTTAAGCTAACGTTAAGTATGTGTGGCTATATGAAGTGAAAATTTTTTTTAAAAACACTCCCAAAAACAAAACGAAGACCACGCATTTATCTATTTCCAAAAAGTATTAGAATAAGTCTTGGGTTTTCTGACCCACCTGGCCCTAGCTAAAGTTTATCCACTGGAAGATCGATTTCTCCTCCATAAAATCACTAACCTGACACGAACGCCGACGGATTTGTTTCCTTATAAGTACTACTCGTATAAGCAAGTTATGCATTCGTAAAAAAATTAACTGTCTGTTCGACTACAGCCTTAACGGCTTGACCGATATTCTTTAAACTTGGTAGATATCATTTTTAAATCCCCCACAGGTTTTTTTTTGCCTTTTAAGACCGAAAATAACGGTACCTGCCTTACCAATTTTTTCGAAATTTTATAAATAATTTTTTTTCTCGAAAAGTGTTCCACATATTTAAAAAAAAATCAAAAAATTTCATTTAGATAAAGCTACGTAGGTAATGTTTGAAACAAAAAAAATCCAAAAAATGGAACCATTTTTATCTTTTTAATTTTCTCTAAGACAGTACAACCGATTTTGATTGTGTATTGTGTATTCAAATTTTCAAACAATATTTTTTTCAAAACTCAATTTTTCGGAAACCCCATGTTTGAATTTTTTTAAACTTGAAAATTAAAAGTCTTGTATTACAATCTACAAGATGTGAACAAAAAAATTTATTTAACCGAAAAATGACGGTACCCACCATACCAATGTTAAAATATGATTTTCAAAAATCGTATTTTTGTTATATGTATATAATATAATTCAATAAAAACATTTGAAAATTAAGATATTACTAACTGCACCTGTACCTACAATTTTTACCAATTTTGATTTTCCCATCATTATCGGCATAACGGATTTTGATGACATTTTTTAGAGAAGCTTCTAAAAAGTTTGAAAACTTTGCATTTCAAAACTTAAAACGAAATTTATTTATTTTTTAAAATCAAGTTTTTTTTTGAAAATTCGATATCTCAAAATGAGTCAATGTTTTTTTTTTTTTGAAATATAATTTTTATTTGTACAATAATAGACATTTAAGGTTGGCGTACCAAATTATTTTTTTTATATATTTTTTATATTTTTATATGCCATAACGACTTATAATTTTTGTTCTTGCATCCTGTTTTTATTTCTCACTAATAAAAGAGTTTTAAAAATTAGTCCACTGCTTATAAATAGTTTTCTCTAATAACATTAATTTTTAAAATTCTTAGTCTTTTACATAAAGGCAAGTTTGTGCGACCGAGAGTCTCTATGCTCACAGACAACGTCTAAGAAAACGTCTCTAGCGGATCCTTCAAAGTGACTAAATACAACCAACAGAAATTACCAAATAGTTTTGAATGAGATACAGTTAGTCAACACCATGTTCCGAAACTCAATTCAATACCACAATAATATCCAGTACCAGAAAACATTGCAAGCAATCAAGTCAGGACCAGATGCTTTCAAAAACATCAATAGGATCATTGGAAAACAGCCACAAATACCGGAAACCATCATCAGCAACAATACTGAACCTACCTCGGCCCAAGTCATGGTGGAAGCGTTCGCCAACTACTTCAAAGGAAACTTCACACCGAAGCCACCTACTGACCCAAATTTCTTACAGAAAGTTGAGGCAACAGTTCATCGAACACTGCAACCAAATCCAGATAGAATCAATTTTTATAACATCAATCCAGCAAATGATTCCACCGATATTCCACATTTATGCAATTTAGAGGAGGTTGTAGAAATCATCGGCAATTCTAAGATGGTGTCTCCCACTATATCCCGAAAAGGCTGCCAGATGTAGTAATGATTTTCTTCACAATCATTTTAAACAACTGCATCAACAACAACTGTTACTTCCCCCAGAAGTGGAAAACAGGGAAGATTGTGCCAATTACGAAGAAAGGTGTTTCCAACTTAGTTTCCAATTACGGGCCGGTATCACTTCTCAACAAAATCAGAAAATTACTGGAAGAAGTAATCCTCCGAAGACTGAAAAAATTCTGCAGTGGAACTTCCATCATCCCTGACATGCAATTCGGCTTTCCAGAAAAGTACTCAACCTTGCATCCACTGCTAAAATTGCAATACGATATCACCACAGCCCTCAATAGTCATGGAGTCACCGTCGGATGCTTTCTGGATGTCGAGAAAGAATTCGGTAGCGTATGAATAGACGGCCTAATCCACAAACTTCATCTTATGCAAGTACCTCTGCCATTAATAAAAATTCTCTTTTCTTTCCTATCTTTCAGGAAATTTTTCGTACAACTGCAAGTCAAACATGAAGACCATCAGAGCTGGAGTCGCTCAAGGCTCAAAACTAGTCCCCTTCCGCTACAACTTGATGACTTCCGATCAACCTTCTCCACTTTAATGCAAGTACCTTCTGTATGCTGATGATTCACCTATGCCACATCAATGTCACCACTAATCGCTGTCCGAAAAATGGAAACCCACATCAACAGACTCTTCTAATTTTACCAAAAATGGGGCGTCCGGATCAATACTTCCAAAACGAAACTTGTCTGCTTCAGGAGAACTTCAACTGGTAGAGGCATCTGATACAGGCACTTGAGACTCCTTGACGGATCCACCATAGCGGCAAAGCCAAACGTTAAGTACCTGGGAGTGCATTTCAACTAGTTGCTTGACTCAAGAAATGTTCTGAAAAAGGACAGCTGGGCATTCAGCCGTTTGCTCCCATGCTGAAAAGAAGATCAGGCAAACCGACAAAGTATTAACCTACAAGCAACTCTTGCGATCAGTGATCAGCTACTCCTTCCCAGTCTGGTTTCCAATCTCGAAGACAGCTGTGAACGAACTTTAACTATTCGGAAGGCAGATACTGAAGATCAACGACAGAAACACTACAGGAACAGAAGCGATTTTAATCCTAGTGAACAAATATCTAGGAGTTTATTCAACGAAGAAACTAATGCGGAACACCATCGACCACCCGAATCAGCTTATGAGAAGGATGACCACAGAACAATGGCATCCCGAACCGAGGTACCTCAGTGTGATGGAAACTCTGGATGATATAATCATGGACAACGAAGAAGTAGTTTGGTCCACGATGAAATTGGGCCAGCCTACCATCGCGGCTAAACGCCATCACTGCCCACAACCCACAACAATCACCACTGAAAACCGGCAATGAACACCCTGAAGACGATATAGTCAACCGACCTTTTATTTTTTTTTTTTTCGTCATGTAAATTTTATATAAAAATAATTAAACTTGTAAGTCACTGTATATAGTTAGGCCCCTATGAGTCAACAAATGTAAATTTTCATACATAGTATCTTATTAGTTGTAAGCCAAATTGTAAATAGTATGTTCAATAAAATAATTGGACAAAATTCGGGAACTCTTTTAAACTCCAGGCAGCGAACAAACGGCTTGATCTATGGTCATAATCTTTGATTTTCTGAGTCGGTTGGATCTTGTACGGGTGTAGGCCTAAGTGCCTACATAAAAATTTGCCAAGTTAAAGTTGCTAAATGCGAAGCTCTGGTGCTCGCCGGAAAATCGACTGCTTCGGGTTGTGATGTATACACTTTCACGGACCGTGGTGATGTTCTCGACCGATATTCCTTTCATTAACGATTATTGGCTGATTAATTAACAAACTGGTCGTTTCAAATTTGGCTACAAAACGTTGAAGAGTCGACTGTGAATGGCCATCACGTCTATCTTAACCTTAACATTTCACTTAACAACTCTTGCGCAAATGGCCTTAACAAATGTTCATACTTCTAGTTAAAAATCTCGATGTGAGAAGGTCGTACTACTGGGGGATATTGTTTTATTAAGACTTCTAACTAACATAATTACTAGAGTCAATTTGACATACTATACGATTGACATTATTTTAAAAATCAGTGTTATTAAATTTAAAATATATATCAAAATTAAAAACTAATTTTTTTTTGTAGGGCAGTGTTATCTTTTAATAAGTCGGTTTTATATATTTAGGGCCTAACCCTGTTTTTTAAGACCACTTGTTTTGTCTTACAAATTTTTCAATGATTTTTTTTCCAAAACCAATTGTTGGTGAGTTTTAAAATTTTTTCAAATATGTTATCACGTTTTCCGCATATAACTTATACATACTTCTACAAACATAATATTTGGTTTTAATATTTCAATATCTAGATATATCTTTTTGTTTTGTGTTTATTGTTGAAGTTCAAAAATTGACAGACTGCAAAATATTAAAATACTATTAATCTTAACAATCCCAGGCACTTGCTTTTTTTGCATTGAAAAAAAAATACAAAAAATATACATATATCCCTATTCAATTGATGCAAAGTGTATGAATTTTTATAAATAGATTTATTACAGTTATTTATTCAGTAAAGTTCAATTTCAAGTTTGTAATATAAAAAAAAAAAGAATCGTACCATTGAGTTTATTTTCTGTTTATGTTTCTGTTTTTTTATTTTGATTTGTTATTTTCTTGTTTCGCAGGATGTCGAAGGTGGCCATTGGCAACTTGTGTTACACTAACCGGATGTTGTAGTCTCTGGCTCTCTTCATATTATTTACAGGGCGCACAGCAGGACTCTTTTGTTTTTCTGCATGGCTTGTTCAATAAATACGTGCATTCTGCTATTCATGAGAATGAATAGTCTACATTCGAACAATAATGTTTGCAGTTTGTTGAAAAGTGTAAATATTGTGTCGAAGCGAGAAGTCAGCAATTGTGATATAATGCTATTTATTCTGTTATGATACTTATATTTTCGTTTGTTTGTATTGTCATGGTATTTGAAGAAAATTAAATTTAAAAAATTGTATACATATTTGTAGTAACTATTTTATAAAATAAAATAAAAAAAATAAAAATAAGCAAATAGTTCGAAAGTTTGATACAGTGAACAGAAGAAGGGTATACTTTTACAAAACATTGGGGTTCAGGCTGTTTGATTTTATGTACATCAAAAAACGTCCAGATGGTTGATGTTTGTTATTTAAATACATTTTTTGGGAAAAAGTAGAATATGGTTTTTATTTCAAAAGACAATTTTAAGATTTTTTTGTTTTTTGAAAATGTTAAGATCAAGTCTATTGAACTTTGTTGCATGAACAGTGCTCGAAACGTCGCACACAATATAACATATATTGACCATAAGCCTGCTTTGAAGACTACTGATGTCAACAACGCATGCTATCCTTCTATACGGAACCGAAATCTGGGCGGACGCACTTAAACAACAGAAGTACCCCAAACTTATGGCGGTAGTACAAAGACGAGGAGCTCTATGCGTAGCCAGCTCTTACCGAACGGTCTCAGAACCAGCCGCCCTTGCAGTCGCAGGAGTGACTCCCATCGATCTCTTAGCGGCAGAAAGGAAGTACGTCTACGACAAAAAGGCGGAAATTGGAATGGAAGCGGCATCCCGAAATGGCCGAGCAGCTTACAATTCAGAAGTGGCAAGAGCGTTGGAGTTCAGAAAGCAAAGAAAAATGGACAGCGAGACTGATCAGGAACGTGGCGGTGTAGAACGACCGTAAACACGGTGAGGTCAATTACTACATTACCCAGTTACTCACCGGACACGGTTATTTCATAGCCTTACTTCTCAAGATCGGAAAAACAAACAATCCAGCCTACCAGTACGGGGATTCACAAGAAGACGATGCAAACCATACCTTCTTAGCGTTCAAAAGATGAAAGTACCTCCGTCAAGATTTACAAAGAAGTACTGGCGCCATCAGCCCAGAGAACATAGTCCAGAAGATGCTACATAGCTATGAAAACTCGCAAAACATTTGTATAGCTTCACAGAGTATATTCTCAGAAGAAATAAAAGAGAAGAAGAAAATGATCGGGAAACAGTTGAGCCCGCCAGTTGATCCCGCAAGGGAAACATGACAACACCCCTGAAGTAGTACAAAGAGCGGTCACGGGGGTAGGTCAGATGCCAATAGGGGTTTTGGAAGAGTTTTAGTCGCTATGTAGCGAGTCCGACACACGGGGATGGTGAAAGGGTCAACGCCAAGACTTCTTTACAGTGCATCAAGCATTTCTTCTCGCTTTCCCGTAACGAAAAAAACCTGCTTTGAAAACAAAAAACTTTTATTTGTATATAAATTGGAAAGTACATCGGTTTTTGCTAAAGCTCAAACTATAGATTCTTTGTAAGCCATTTCAAAAATAAATTTCATATTTGTGAAAAATTTTCCTTATAATAACATAATATAAGACCATTTATTAGTCCCTTGAATATAAGACCAAGTTCGTGCGACACAATCCAATTTTGACCTTTCAGATGATTTTCTTTACAGGAGTACTGAGCCCTATAAGGTTGGTTGAACATTTTCTTTTGAACGTCTGGAGAACGCCAGGTTACTGTGTGGGTCCTTAATTTTGGAAAGTCTTGTTTTAAACATATCTCAAGTTGTTGTAAAACCAATTAGTCAAAAACCGTTTTTCGTTATCAGGTTGATCAATAGGGTCCTAAATATGCACATATTGAGTTCATGTGTTTTTAGGCATGTTTGAAACCGATCTCTCCCAGGCGATCTTTTATCGGTTTAAAGTCTTTAACATCGCTTCTATGTCAATTATCCTAGACGAACCTGCGTCCGAATTTAAGCAATTTTTGATTGTAGCTTTCAGTGTCAATTTTTTTTCTGATCTATCTGATCTTTTTCACTGTACCACTTTATATGCCTTGTGGCGCAAATTTAGTCTTCAAAATTTGTGTTTGAATTATTTTTCTGCTAAATAAAAAAAAATATTTTGTGTGATGCAAATCTTTATTTGGACCCTTACAATTTTTCTTCGCGACAGGTCTGTTTGTATACTGCAGCAGTATAGTTCACAATTCTCAAATATGATTGACGTGCGACGCCATTGGCAAAAATTGAAACTTGTTGAACTTTTAAAACCATTGAATTTTCCTTCGGTTTGGATAACTGTTTTTTTTTTTTTGCAATTCCGCTCAATAAAGTGCGTACAATCTCTAAGGACTTTTAAATAAATGCGAAGTGTTTTATGGTTGACCAATGCCTTTGAGAAAGGTAAGTAACTGGCCTACGAGTTGTGAACTAGCCAGTTAACCAAAACAAAACTGAAATAATACTTTTTAGCAACAAAAGATAAACCCCTTCACTCCAGCCCTACTCAACGGCCAAATACTCGAGCTCTCCTTCAGTGCAGTATATCTATGTGTTATTCTCGAGCCTGAATTAAAATGGAAATTGAACGTCGAAGAAAAGGTATAAAGAACATTTTATAAAAAGCGGGTTCTTTCGACGAAGATGATTTTGTGGTTCCATTGTATACATGGAGTTTTCCTCAGTGCATACGTTATGCCCATTTTACGGTAGATGTAGTGACTTTAACAATCTACTGTTCACCTTTAGTGACCAAAATTTGAGACAACCGATTATCAACCAGTCAACGTTCATACGTCAAAGGAATGCAAGAAGCAATCAGTTTCTCGCCGTGTACAAGAACTCGGCCTTTCGCAGACTTCAACTTGCCGAATTTTTGACCGAGACTTGGCCCTACACCCGTAAAAGAACCAAATAACTGAGGAGCTCAAGGTTCATGACCATATACAACATAATTTGTTGGCTGATTGGACTTCTAAGCGTTTGGAAGATGATCCCAATTTTGTATAAATGGTTACGTTCACCAAGTGCCATTGCATGCTCGAAAAGTAATCTTTCTGTGTGGATTTTGGACTTATGGTGTCATTGGTCTTTACTTTTTCGAAAACTACGTTGGTGAGGCGTCATTGTCAATGACTACAGAACGATGATAACCATTCCCTTTTTTTATATTATACGCGCACTCAAGGAGTTATGAATACTCTTGTAATGTCAAACCATATGGACCTGGACGACATGTGGTTTCAGCAAGACAGCGGTACGTCCCACAAAGCAGACGCCAAAATTGACATTCTGCATCAACGATTTGAGGGTAAGATTATTTTTGGCAGAACTGACGTGAATTGGCCACCAAGCTCATGCGATTTGACCCCACTAAGCTTTTTCTTGTTTTTTTTTTTATTCTAAGTCGAAAGTCAATGTGTATAAACCATAATCGACCAATGCCCCTAAGGTAAACATAACACAGGCAATCGCTCAAATTCAGCCAGATCAATGCGGAAGAGTGATCGAAAATTGGACCACTCGGATCAGTGCCATCAAGCGATGTCATTTAAGTGCTCAATAGATTTTTATTCCGCCTTCTAGTAATTTTTTTAGATCTCTAAGATTGCACGCAAATTGAGAAAAGATACACAAGTTTTGGGTTCTGACATTTCTTAAAAGAAACAGATTTGTTTTTGACAACTCAGTGTTTAATATGATTCGCTCAAGGCGCAATAGGTATGTGAAATATCTCCATGCTGCGTTCTAAAAACAAGATATTTTAATTCCAACAACCTTTAAAAACCACTCATAACTCAAGACCAATTGAAGGTCCTTCATAAAAACTCATTTTCAAATTGCTCTTGTACTAATCTCCCATTCAATTCATGTCGAATTCCTATTCATCATTTCTCGACACTGTTTTTTTTTAAGGAAATGTCATTGTTTCCCTAGAAATTGACAATTTGCAAAAGTAACTAGTTTACTTTCGTTCATCGACAAACCACCCCCTCCTACCCTATTCTCCATACATAATGCAAATTCAAAAACACTGAATTTCAATTCAAAGTGAAAAATTGTGTCATTGAGTTAGCGAGAATTTACAAATCAAGCTCCAATGTTGGAATCCTTCGCCATACAGATCCAGACAGTAGAGAAAACGATTGATGATAGGGTATACATTTATACATCAGCCATTGACATTTCATGTACCCATTTTGAGAAAATTCGATTTCTCATCTCTCACACGGCTCACCCCTTTGTGAATGGCAGTCCCAGAGAGCCGTGCCACCCATCACACTATACCACCAAACTCGAACTCCCCTCTGAACATAGCCATGGCAAAATAGCGCATTACAAGTGATTACACGGATTTCGAGAAATCATCACATCAACTGGGTCAATCACGTCATCTCTATACAATGCTAACCGGGTTTGGGTTTAGTTCAGGGTGTTCGATTCTTAACACCATCGATATACACATAGTCGTACCAAACGAAGGAAAGAGGAAGGAGGAATGGCATCAGAAACAAAATTCCATCATTTTTATTTTACATTCGAGCTTTAGAGCCATTTTGAGGGTTGTTAAGAGTTGCAAATATTTGTATCCGTAAGTGTGTTGTAAGAGGGTTAAAATTTTACGTGACTAGAATTCAGCGAGACCCAGAACCATAAACGGGAACAATCCGCCAAAAACGCCGGAATGTTAACATTGATGATCATAACAACTCTTAGGTACGCCCGCTCATCATATTTGTACTCTTGAATGTATCCATTGATTTTTCATTATGGAAACCCACCAACCTCCTTTGGCGACCTCTGGGATGGGATGACATTGAAGTCTTAGCGAGGGATTTTGTGTATAGTGTTTTAGTATTATGGCTGTTCATTTCTGCAGCTTATTTCCAACAGTAATTTGCAAAGCTCTTTGTTTTTAGGATGGCACTGAATAATTTTTGTAAATGTGCCAACTACGAAAAATACATAACTACATCTGGTGGAGGATTTTTGAAACAATTAAACGAACCTCGATGCAAGTTTGCTTATTCATTTTTAATACAATGTCAATGTTCTAGCTAATATCTTGCTGTTCATATTATAAAGCAACTTGAGATATAAGCAAAAATAGTTCTAAAACATGGATGCAATTACAGATAATTGTTCAAAACCACGTGTTCATTATTTAAATGGTTGAAAAAATCCTTCCGATAGTTTGAATTAAAAAAAATAACTATTGATCTATGATCTTGCGATCTCCAGTGATTTAATTTTTAAAAAAGTTTATTTTTTTTTAAACCCAATTGTGTGGATTATTACCACACGAGCTTAAGGGTTTATTGAGAGACCATAATAATGATAATTACAGCAAAAGCAATGGGGAAATTTGAGAGTGTGGGGGGGGGGGGGCAATATCGAAGAGAAAGGAGGTGTCGATGAACATTGGACTTTGAAAGCTTGCAAATTGAAATAGCAGGGGAAAACAGTGCAGGGTAAATTATTTTATTATTGTTCTTCGCAATTAAAAAAAACGGATCTCTATATTTAACGGTACGATCCAGGCGGAAGAAGTCATTTCATCATTACTCAAGGGGTAGACTTTGCAATACGTTTTCTTAACGAGGTATCCCCAAGAGGCCTATTCCTAGATATTACTTATATCTAATTAAAAAAAATATGATAATAAATATTAAAAACTAAGAAATCAAAAATATATCACAATAACAATAGTAACAAAAGAATACAAAAATAATTGTTAACTAAAGTCAAAAAATATATCACAAAAATATAGGAACTGAAAAAAATATTCTTTGAAGTAAAAAGTATTTAAAAACTAATTCAAAAACATAACAACATAGAAATATATAATTAACTCATTAATTATTGTTGAATTAAAAGTTTTATATTCATATTTACATATTTATTCTGTGTAGGAAATAATAGTAAAATTAATATTTTAATAAAAATTATTGGAACCGAAATTTTTGGCATAGATTGACTTTTCTGGCTTTTGTTTTAGCAAACTCAGTTACCAGATCATCATAATCTAATGACTTAACAAGCTCTTTTTCTTAAGACATGATTGACAAGTCAACTAATCTTTCTTGAGTCATTGTGGTTCTCAAGTAGTTTTTTATTAATTTTAATTTCGAAAAACTAGGTTCCTCTGAAGCTACCGTTACTGGCAACTTATTTAATATTTGAAGTGCTATTACTGCATTGAGAAGAAAATCTTCAAAGTTTGATTTATAAATGTAGATAAGCACTTCAAAGGCTGAACTGTCTTGTTTTACAAGTGGAGATAAAAGTAATAGCTCTTGATGTAATTCCGCACCATTTAAATCTTTGGATTCTTCAAATGTCAAGATTTAGGTGCATCTTGCCCACATTTTTGGAACGCTCACCAATATTGTTTAAAAATGAGAAAATGTTATAATATTCTTTTAGCTGCTCAAATCTTTCCACAACGGAACTAATCGGTTGGTCTAATATTTTATAGTAAAAACCTTTTCCTCTTCCTAGAGTGCATACATGTTATTTGGGGAAATTGTGATGGTATTTCAAGATTTAGAGCTATGGCTTCAGCTGATTGCACGTTAGTAAATTGTTCTTCTGATCGCATTTCAACTAAAGAGTTTTTAGTAGCTTCCAGAACTAGAACGCTGTTAGATAAATTAACAGACGGACTTTGTAAATACTTATTTACTTTATTAATTTTTTCTAAAATATCGAACTAGATTACTATGCAAAATATAAACTTGTAACTAAAATTTTACTTCCTAATGACTCTGCAGTGTTTCTATTCTCAACTTTTCCAGCCTCAGATATTTCAATAAGAGCTTCATATTACATATATCTCCTAAGATTTTTTTTAATTTTAATTAATCTAGTCTACTTTTCCATCTGGTTTTTAAGGTAAAACCAGCGACATTTTTTTTTATTTATATCCCAACGCATTGTTGAACCTTATTCAAAGTTGTATAGGCATTGAACAATGTCAAAAAATTAACAGCTTTCAACGAAAAGCGAGCTGAATCATTAACAACTAAATTTAGGGAATGTAAGCAGCTGAGAACAAAAAAAACTCTTGGTTCAAGACTCTTAATTTTGTTTTAAACACCAGCCTCTTTTCCTTTCATGTTTGAACCATTATCAAAACCTTATACCTATATACTACTGCTATTCCAGTAGCGAGCGTAGCAAGTTTTATCCTCAATATATATTCCCTATCCTTTCATTTGTTTTGAGTTTTGTTTTATCACAATAGACAAATAAAGTAATTAGATTAGTCAAAAAATCCCTTGTTTTAAATTAAATGTAAACAATAACTGGGACGAGCAAAAAAAAAAAATAGAGAAAAGGATAAATTGAATAAAAAAGATTCACTCATTAACGACAAACCTCAACATTAGTCATCGCATCATTAGTCGTTTTTTATTGGGAAATGTATAAGCAGCGCAGTAAAATTTTACACAGTAAACAACAATAAAGGAATAGTGCGTATAAGCTAGGCAGTAATAAGAGTGCACATAATAGTGCTGATAAAGTTCTGGAGCATCTGGATTACAGTGACACTCAAATTGGTTGCAAAAGTTTTATTTTTCGTGAGGTTGACAGATTTTGATTATTCGAGAATGTGTTCGGTGATGTTTGTTCATTTTATGGTAAATTTTCACAAGAGCAAAATTATGTGGTTTGAAATATTAATTTACGATTAGACGGTAAACGTTAATAGTCAATGGTCAAAATTTTGCCTCTTAATGCGTGTGCATGTTCCCTATCTGTCACGTGAGAGTATGAAAATCTTCGAAGGATGGCTACCAAACGATTAAAAAGGACATGAAAATGATTTTTTTCTGGCACCGAGCCCTTAATTTGACTTTGTGTACATACATGCCATTAAGATTTGATTTAATTAATAATTTTGCCACTTGTTTGACAACAAATTTTTCAGTGATGTTAATTCAGCATAAACCACATCAAAACGTATACTTTTCCAACGCATCCCTTAACTTATTCTAAAGTGGATTGTTTATTAGTAGGTAGATATATATTTCATTTTTGGTTTTTGTTTCCTTTTACTTTGTTCACTTAATGAGTCTGAAATATTTACTAAATTAAGATGATTTGTTAAAAGAAACTCAGAAATTATGTATAGCCCTTTTCTGTTTTGGATCTATATTCATTTCAATTTGTATTATTTTTGTAAGAAATTACATATTTATTTTACTTCTGTTCCAAATCAGCTGATTTTCACACGGGTATAAATGCAAAGCATACCAACTTTAAAATTTAAAGTAAAAGTGTATAATCAGTCAAAAAAGCATTTTATTCGGACTTCCATTGCTGCACTATGTATACACTACCAATAAAATACGCCTATTATCACCCATTATTTCCATATTTCAATTCAACCCGTTGTCTCATCTCGAGTCTCGACACACGAGCCAAACGACATGACAGTGATAAAATTTCACTCATAAAGAGAGGCCAGTGCCAAACTAAAACATAGTACAAAAAACACTCAACCGGAAGACTTCAAATTCAAAGACGCAATTTTTAATTTTGCGCGCTGTTATGTCAATGAGTATGAATTTTTACCCTTAGAATTTCTGTTCGAGTGACATTGCTGACATCGATTTCATATAGAAGAACTGTTATCATGTGCATGTTATCAACATGCAAGCTGTTAATTGTCTGTATTTGCTGTTGAGATTTTGTTTTTATGTTACACTGCATAGGGTAGGGTTATGAAAATAAAATAAATGCCTTCACTCACACACGCGATGGTGAGTGTGAAGAATAACGTTTACAGATTGATAAAGAGAAAAATAGCAAATAGGTAGGTACATATCTGTTGTTAAGTGAACAAAATCATGCACTTTGTAAAGATTTTGTGATGTAGTTTTTTTTTTTACTGTGAGAGTAAACATCGACTTGTTTTTGGAATAGTAGATATGGATATATGTATATCTGTCTTTAAATTTAGAATTAGCTGCTAGTTATAAAATGAATATCAATATTGGTGTGAGCTATAAAAAGAAATGAGACTTAAAAAAGAAGGTAGGTAGTGATTACGAGGTAGTGGCTTTTTTAACGCTTGCCCAAGGCGCCCATTGGGTTCTGCGCCCTGCGTATTTGCACAACTTGCACGTATAGCTTATCCGGCCCTGGTACTATCAGAATTAGGTTGGAGGATGAACTGATAAACATTAGTTACAAAACGGATATCAAGGGTGAACTGAATGCAACTTACTACCTCGAGTACTAAGCATAAAATTATAAGTCGTTAAAGTGGTTTCTTAAAATAAGAAAGTATTTTTATACTAAATTTTTAAAACATTCTTAAGAAAAAATTTTGGTACGCCAACTTAAATATTTTATTATTGTTCGAATAAAAATTAAATTTCTTAAATAATATTGACCAGTTTTTGAGATATAAGAGAAAAATACAAATTTTCCAAGAAAAATATTGATAGGTACTTTTTTTCAAAATTAAAAAAAATGATATGCAATGTTTTTTAAACTTTTTAGAAACTTCTTTATGAAAAATGTAATTAAAATCCTTATACCGCTAGTGAGAAATTTATAAATCGAAAAAATGGTTCTATGGTAGGTATAGTCAGTAATATCTTGCTTTAAAATTGTTTTATTAAATTATAGATCGTAAGAATTAATCGAAAAAAAAAAAAATTTATCAACCAAACCAGTTGTATTGTGGGTACCTTTATTTTTAAATAAAATAAAATTTTTTTTCTTTTCTTTTGGGGAGCTTTAGCATACAAAAATGATCAAAATCGGTTGTAAAGTTTTTGAGAAAATCAAGGTAAAAATCTTAGGTAAAAGAAATTGCTTGTAGTTTTTCTTTTAATCTGTGAAACAGTTTTTGAGAAAAAAAAATATTTATAAAATTTCGTAAATAAACGTGTGGGGAGAAAAATTTAAAAACGATATTTACTAAGTTTGACGAAAATCGGACGAGCCGCTTAGGCTGCAGTCGAACAGACAGACAGAATTGCGAGAACTACTTTTTTCGTCTTCGCTATCATTGTTATGTCAAATTTGATCGAAATCTCGAGATAAATTTTTTTACGAATGCTTAACAGTATGTACCTATAAGTCGCAAGTAAAAATGCAAGTACATCGTGTACTCACACTAAAAGTGGGCGCCAGGATTTTTTCTTATAAAACAATAAGTAAATTCCAAACAAATTAACACAGACAATCAAATTACTGAAAATAATTTTACTTATTTTTGTTTTTAAATCTGCGAATATCCAATCTGTCCCTCTTCCTCTTTCGCCTTGACTTTTCCTTAATCTCTTACAAAATTCGTCTTCACTCAATTTTCAGTCAATTAGAAATTCGTCTCGACTTCTCTAAAAAGAAAACAACTTATCGCTTGAAATTTTCTCTAAAGATTAAACTTTTCTAACTTTAACTAATTCTGGCTCAGTCACGGGATTACGACTTCCTGAAGAACTACGTGCTCTCCTCAAAAGCTTCAGTTCTCGAATCTCATCGAAACTTTCTCTAAATCTTTCCAAATTAAAATGGTCGGGTTCAGACCCCTGTCAACTTAATTTTTAGTGAAAATTTAAAAGAAAAAACTTTAAAAGCAAGACTCTGATTGATGGATACCACGTTCCTTTTGAACTTTACAAGCATTTTGGAGCTGCAACTGAAAAGAAAGGCTAAAAATTAACAAAAGACAAAAATGTGTGTTAAAATTAACCTAAAAAAAAGTGTTGCTTAAGCAATATATAAATTAGACTTCATGAATATAGAAAATTCTTATATACTTCAAAGTTTTTTGAACATAAGAACTAGTTCATGCAACCTAGTGGTGGATTATGATTGTATTAAAATCGTTGGATCTACTTTTAAAGATGTTCTAAACGGCAGCTACTCTTATATTTAGAGCTTACAAATATTTATATTTCCCCTCAAGGTAAAGCATTAAGTAGGTATACCAAATTTGAAAAAAATCGGTTCAGTGGCTTATGCTTTTAGGACGATCTACAAACTCATAGATAATACTGAAAGACAAATGGAATTGTATTTTTGTATAATTTTTATTAACTTTCTTACTATTAAACAATATTGAAATTATCATCAAATATTTTTATATTTTTCTGTAGCTTGATGATACTAAACTTTTTAAGACCATTTCCAAAATGCATGCCTCTTCTCTTATTCAGCACGATCTCAACAATTTTTCAGTCTTATGGAGCTGCCAATGTGTATTTTTATCAATTAATATACATTCAAATCGCATCGCTGTATTAGCCTACTCCATAATCAACCAATATGCACCGTTTGGACGATTTAGGCCCATCATTTGCTGATACAGAACATAAATACTTCTCTTATGTGACTGTTTACGTAGAGGAAAAAGTAGAACATAAGCGCTTAGGTTGAACATAAATATTTAAGTTTCTTTTCAGCAAATGGCCCTTACAATTTTGATGGCATTTTTTTTAACTTTATTCATACCCTGGATTCGTGAAATGATGCTTTAGTGAATCATCAAACTCCTATGTCAATCGAACCCTATAAAATATTAGTTCGCGGTTCATTTAATAAAAAAAGAGGACCCTAACTTACATTTAAACATTTTCATTCAACGACGTTTCCTATGATTTGTTTTGCCTTAAACTAATTAACTTGAATTCCTTGGATTTGTCAATAAGATTCGTTATAATGTGAACTTCCTCATCTCTTCTTTCTACCCTAATATTAAATTTTATAGGTCCAACGAACCAATCGCTCGTAAGTGGCAGGGTGTTAATTCGAACATTAACTGTTTCGGCTTCAACCTAAGCACTCCTTGCTTAAAACTCCGTCTTCTGAATCACCCTCAGTAATTCCAAATCTTACCTTTAGTTTCTAAATCAGATTCAGAATTACAGAATCAGTTAATATAGAAGCGAATAAAGGGGGGTTTTGTTACATAAAAATTAAAATATACCCTTTGGCATAATGGTTAGTGCGTTGGAGTATCATCTCAATGTTATTGGGTACGACCCCCATCCGAAACTATCAAAAAAATGTTTTTTTGTTTTTAGGGGTGCTGCCTCTTGCTTGGAATTGACAATCCTAGAGATATATCCGTTGTCATAAAAATTGTTTCTCATCTTAGCGGTTCGAAATCGGTTAACAATACTAAGAGCTTGTTCAAAGAATTAGTACAAGATTTCCTCAAACACCTAAACCTTCATTATCTATGTACAATCTTTTCAACTTGGATACAAGTTTTTCGTATTTCCTTAAACATCTACAATGGAATCCTTGTAAATATTTGATATAATGCTGGCTGAACGTCTACGTCAGTCCCTATTCCTATTATTTATTTCTTTTTATTATTTTGAATAGAATAAATCCTATTCACACTGATGCTCATATAAATATCACACGCACTCACGGATGCATAATGTTGAATTTTGCATTTCATGGTACGCCAACCTTTTCCATTTGCACTCATCGCGTCATATCCACCTTCCGCATTTTGTCCTCGTTCGCTCATCTGAACCTATGGCATGTAAAGATATGCATCAAGTCAGTTCACATTACCAACATGGCGTTTTGTATACATTTTGACATTTCAATACAGGGTTAGGTGGTGGCTGGATTGCTCTGCACGAAATGCATTTTTACTAGCGTAGCGATATTACTGAACTTAAGGGGTTATTTTTGTGTTGGTGAAAAAAATCGATTTTTAAATTTAAATCGAAATTCGACTTAAAAAGATTTAGAGAAAACAGAGGAGAGCAGTGTTTTAAACTTTGAGTGAATCAACAAAAACTTAATTTAGAGCTAGAGTTTTAAATACTTTATTATGCCCAATCCTAAAATCTGACTCTTATTAGTAATGACGTAGTACTTTTTAAAGTATTCCGGTGAATGTATACAGTAATATTTAAGCCATGACTAAGATTCGTCTTTTAGACATAATTTAAATTTGGTTAAGGATAATTTATTTAAAAGTACAATTCATGTTAAAATCAATTCTAGAGCATATTGTATTAGCTTCTCTGAAGAAACGCAAGATAGGATTATTTCGCCCATAATTTCCTTGATGAAAGTGTTCATAAATTACAAATCTTTCACCTGCAACTCTTGAAGGTGTATTGCCTTCAAAAAATAAATAAATTAGTGGGGGATATTGTAAATGTCCGGTTAAAATATCTTTGACAAACATTACTAAAAAGTATTTTCGTCGAGTGTCCAGGGATTTAATTCCAAATAGTAAATATCGGGTTTCGTAAGATAGTTTAGGAATTCTCCATTTTAATTTAAAAAAGCATACCTTGTAAACTTTTTTGGCACATATGGATTTCAAATTGTATAGCAATACTCCAGAACTGAACGGACCAATGAATTATATATTGATATTAGTGTATATGAATCGTTAAATTCGATAGTATTTCTTTTAAGAAACCCCAACATCTGATAAGCCTTATTTATAGTCGTAGTGTGGGTGACATGACATATTAACGTCATGAAAAACATCCAAATATTTGTTTGCTTTACTCTGGCTAATGTGATATTCTTGATGCTATTGTAATATTTTTGCAAGGTTCAAAACTTATTACTCTTTTTAGTATTTCTTCTTTATTTACACTTTCCAAATCAAAACAATAAATCTCAGTTTATAATCAAATCAAATACTTTTATTCAAATTTAAATCACACTTGTTTAATAACACTTTCCACAATCCAATAAGCAAACCTTTTGCACACTTTCATAGTCAAAAATCAACTGTATCCCGCTCGCCGTGATAACTCCCTTTATACTCAAATTAGTTGTTCTCGAAGGTTCTCGTCTTGGAATGTTCTAGATGGTTGGAATAAGGGGAAATACATTTGACATTGGAAAAGAGCTTTTCGTTTCTTCCATAAAGTAGATATGCAATTTTCCAACAGATGGCGCTGTAGGAGTATAAAGCTCTGTTCGCAAAACTATAATCAAATTTTATTTGAATATGGTATCTATCTTCAACATGATAAAACTTGACATTTATCTGCATTCAGATCAAGAAAGTTGGTGCTGAACCAAGTTTCCAAACTATCCAAGTTTTCTAAAAGAAGATTACAATCTGATTTTCAGGAAATCCTCCCATACAGCTTTAGGTAATCCGCAAAAAGAAGACAGGGCGAATTTTGAAACAAAGTCGGAATATCGTTGACAAAGAGGATAAAAAACAGTGGTCCCAAATGACTTCCTTGTGGAACCCCTGATGGAATATTTATATTTTCACAACCTGCACTCTTCCAATCAAATATGATTTAAGCCACGTAAGAACAGAACTTGTTAAGAAGAATTTTATGATTAGCTCTATCGAAAGCTTTTGATGATCTTTTTCCATATTGGACATAACCGCAATCGTCATTATCGCTAAATTCGTTAGCAACGATTTGTCTTGGCTTATAACAGAATCTGATGAACAGACTGATTGAAAGTAGTTAGCAAACAAATTATAATTAACGGCTATATCACTTGTAGTGGTATCTAGGTACTTCATACAGCTTGGTAACCCATATGACTTTCGTTTCGTATTTAAAAAGTTCCAAAAATTATTTAATAATAATTAACGTGCACTCAAGGTGATCTGAATACCCTTTGTATGTTATACAACACAGTGCGAGTATTTGAGAAAGAGAAAAAATATTAAGAAAGAGGTACCATTGCATGAGAGCAGGGTAGAGCATCCAAGATTCGTTTTATCCGGCTAAAGAAAGCAACTCTATACCTTAAAGTACGCCAGAAATTGGGATCGAAAGTAAATTGATGAGCATCCCTTAAAGCGCGAGTATTACGATTAAGAAGAAACTCTCTTATTAACTCGTAAATATGTACGTGTGAATGGTCGATTAAGCAAGAAAATGGAAGGTATAACTAAAAAAATGACTATTCGAGAAGCTATTGGCAAATATTTATTAGAGTTTACTTTTACTTTCTGATTATATTTTCTTATAAGATTTAATGAATTTTTTTTTATTAGTTTAAAAGAAAAAAACATTTTTGGTAAAAAAAAAATTATTTTATGATATTATTATTATGATACTTTTTTTTTTAAATATACAAAGTTTGCAACAAGGTTGTGTCTATCTCGAGATAGGTACAGGTACATATTTTGATACAAGAACCCGGTAAGAACTAATTTGTTTTTTAAGGAGTGAAAATAAATATGTCAATATTTTTGGAATTTTATAAAGTTTGCGTAGCCTTACGTAACAACGGTATTCATAAGCAGACTAAGAAATGTTCTAATTTATTTCTCATATTTGTAATTTATTATTATCAGAAAATATTGCTATAATCTCAAGTTCACATTCTTATTTCACCCAAACGTGTACCAGTTCCATTACCGGTACCGGGACTTGTACTTGTACTTCACTACTCTGTTACTGTTACTTGAAAATGCGTTTTTTTTAAGTACTTCATCGCAAGCACCAACAGTCGGATACTTAAGTAGTTCCAAGTACTTACAAGTGATTTCAAGTCCTTGTCCAGTACCTTATACCAGGACTTTCAACTGGGTTTTTTTCCACTGTGAACCCGAAAGTGCTAAAACAAAAATGTACCTACATAAGCTCTTGGTTAGGTTTAGTTAGCTGCAAAACGGGGAACAAGTGATTAAAAAATTACTGAAATTCGTACCTTTTCTAGAATCATAGTATGTATACAGATTTAAAGAGCAATATAATAATTTAATATTTGAATAAATCATTTTTTCTATTTTTTCGCTTCAGTTGAAATTAATTTCAGATGTTAAATAATTAGGTTCCAGATGATCTTTTGTCAGCCTTCCTCCAAGAGTGGTTTTATGTCAGTAGTATAAGTCAATATAACATCTTGGTCCCAGAGATCTTACTCTTAGCTTAGACTACAAGACATTTTACGTTTCCCTTCAAGGTTCCTCAAAGTGGTCGAAAAGTTTCTATTTTTTTCAGTTTTTTTTTAAACTGAAAATTTACCCCAAACAATAATAAAACACGGCTATAGTTAAGTATAATTTGTTCCTAGTATTTTTTATAAACTCAAACTATGAACTGATATATAAATACCGTAATATTATTCGATTAATATTTTATTTTCGTATTATTTAAAATCAATGCTTAAAAATCAACGAAAAAGCATTTATCGCTTTTAAAACAACCAAATAATTAAAAGACGATACCTATTTAACTATCAGCTAAGCTTTATCGATAGCCAATCCGATAGCGTTTTGACGATTCAATCGCCAAAACGAGATCGTCAAGACGGTAGTCATTTTCAATGTAGGGTTAAAAAAGACTAGCTATCGTCGAAACGATATTGTTTGGCCATAATCGAAATACGGAATGACCCCTACTACTACTAGTATGTATATTCATTTTTGTAACACCCATTATTCACTGCGGACTCGGCCAAATACAAGTTTCTTTTTAAAAATGCAATACAATGAACAAAATTAAATGTTGTTTTTATATTATGACTTAATTAGTAAGAGAAAAAATTCCTGCTAATTATGAAACACATGGTGCCCCATCCTGCATGAACCAGAGGTCGTCCAAATCCATGTATTCTTCCAGCAGCCACATTTTTGTCTGTGCGCACCGTACTTTGACGGGAACCATGAGTGTTTCTCACAAGCATACCAAAGAAGTTTTACTCCATTTCAGCTAAAACTTCTTTTCAAAAGACTCATTGCTTGGGCTACACAGGACTACACTTTGGAAATAAGTTTTCAATATTTCCCAAAGTTGTTCTAACGTGAAGCGATTCATTTCGTTCCGCGGAGGTATGATTAACTTTCTGTCAAGATTTCGAGCGGGAAACAGCTGTCAGTGTCAAAATAACCCATGATTTAACAGGAAACTACTAGATGGCCTACCCTTTATATACCTAAGTTGGGCTATATTATAATATAAGGCATATTCCTTTATCACAACATGTACATTTTGTAAGATCATACACAATTTTTACTCACTTTTTGTTTTAGTAACGGGTGATTTTTTTGAGGTTAGGATTTTCATGCATTAGTATTTGACAGATCACGCGGGATTTCAGACATGGTGTCAAAGAGAAAGATGCTCAGTATGCTTTGACATTTCATCATGAATAGACTTACTAACGAGCAACGCTTGCAAATCATTGAATACCAAAATCAGTGTTCGGTTCGAAATGTGTTTCGCGCTTTACGTCCGATTTATGGTCTACATAATCGACCAAGTGAGCAAACAATTAATGCGATTGTGACCAAGTTTCGCACTCAGTTTACTTTATTGGACATTAAACCAACCACACGAATGCGTACAGTGCGTACAGAAGAGAATATTGCGTCTGTTTCTGAGAGTGTTGCTGAAGACCGTGAAATGTCGATTCGTCGCCGTTCGCAGCAATTGGGTTTGTGTTATTCGACCACATGGAAGATTTTACGCAAAGATCTTGGTGTAAAACCGTATAAAATACAGCTCGTGCAAGAACTGAAGCCGAACGATCTGCCACAACGTCGAATTTTCAGTGAATGGGCCCTAGAAAAGTTGGCAGAAAATCCGCTTTTTTATCGACAAATTTTGTTCAGCGATGAGGCTCATTTCTGGTTGAATGGCTACGTAAATAAGCAAAATTGCCGCATTTGGAGTGAAGAGCAACCAGAAGCCGTTCAAGAACTGCCCATGCATCCCGAAAAATGCACTGTTTGGTGTGGTTTGTACGCTGGTGGAATCATTGGACCGTATTTTTTCAAAGATGCTGTTGGACGCAACGTTACGGTGAATGGCGATCGCTATCGTTCAATGCTAACAAACTTTTTGTTGCCAAAAATGGAAGAACTGAACTTGGTTGACATGTGGTTTCAACAAGATGGCGCTATATGCCACACAGCTCGCGATTCTATGGCCATTTTGAGGGAAAACTTCGGAGAACAATTCATCTCAAGGAATGGACCGGTAAGTTGGCCACCAAGATCATGCGATTTGACGCCTTTAGACTATTTTTTGTGGGGCTACGTCAAGTCTAAAGTCTACACAAATAAGCCAGCAACTATTCCAGCTTTGGAAGACAACATTTCCGAAGAAATTCGGGCTATTCCGGCCGAAATGCTCGAAAAAGTTACCCAAAATTGGACTTTCCGAATGGACCACCTAAGACGCAGCCGCGGTCAACATTTAAATGAAATTATCTTCAAAAAGTAAATGTCATGGACCAATCTAACGTTTCAAATAAAGAATCGATGAGATTTTGCAAATTTTATGCATTTTTTTTTTAAAAAAAGTTCTCAAGCTCTTAAAAAATCACCCGTTATATACGAGTAATTACAATTATTTAACAATAACTCAATTTTTATCAGGAACCAAAAGCAAGTACATGCAACCCGACTTGTTTATTTGTAAATGTTTGATATTTGCATACTATGCTTCCACAGTGCCAAAACTAACGGAACAGAACGTGTGAATTTCATTGAATATTTCTCTTTCAAATAATGAAGTTGTCAAAAGTGACAAACATAAAAATATAAAAAAAAAAATAAATACAACCGTAAATGGGGGTGATTGCGTTATTAGACAGAATTTCTTTACAATTCAACGAATATTTAGTCTGGGTATTTGTGCAGGGCCTTATGTTTAATTCTGTCAGTCGCTAACAGTGTTTCTCTGGACTAAAATAGAGTTATTAGTTTTTGATGTATTATGGTCTTAGATATGGAAAGGAGGTTTTAAGTATGTATAACGTTTTGAATTCTGACAAACTTTTGGGAGGTTTTATAAAGGTTTTGATTTCTTCACCGGATTTGTTGTACATTTTGTGGTCATTTAAGAAATAGAAGCAAATAAACCACCTAAGGCTTAATTGCTTTTTGTGGTTTCGCTGTAATCGAATGTTAATCCTAAGAATTAGACAATTTGATGTATATATAGGTACATACATACGAGTATGTTATGTAGATATTATTCATACGTATGTAATAAAAATAAAATGTACCTACCACTGGATCGCACGTAAGTACTTGCTGATTATGGACAAGTACTTTGGAATTTAAAATACATTTTATAAATATAAAACATGGATTTAATGAGATAAAAATGTTCAAATGCATGGAATTGCCGTTTTATTATTAAAGTTATTTTGTACATAACAAATTTCTCTCAAATTTTTCTAGAGCAAAATTTGGGATGCGAATTTTAAGTGTTTATCAATATAGATTTTAGGAAATAATTTCAAAAATAATCGTTTACACGTTTTCAAGATATTGATTTTTCAAAAAATAAATTAGAATTTTTTTTTTCAAAAAAATTTTCCTTGAAATTTTTATAAAAAAAATTGAACTGCAAATTGTTAGTATTCAATAAAATACATTTTATAACATAATTTAAAAATTTAATCGTGTATCCGTTTTTAAGATATTGAATTTTCAAAATAAAAATTGTATTATTTTTTTTTAAAAATCCAAAAACAATTTTTTCGAAAAAATGTTTCTATCATATTTTCTTAAATTCAAAGGAGCTCTTGCATACAAATTTTGGTTAAGATCGTTAGAGCCGTTGATGGGAAATTCGAAAATAAAAAAGCCGTTCTATGATAGGTACCGTTAATAACATTTTGCCCAGAATTTTTTTTTTTTACCAGAATGTAGTCCATGTCCATAATATCACACCTAATTTTTTAATCAAAATCGTTTGAGCCGTTTTCGAGATAAATAGGATTATGCATTACGCGTGTATGGGGGTACCGTTAGCTTTGGAGCTAAAAAAGAATTTCAGTTTCCCTTCTAGGGAATCACCGAAGACACTTAAGTACCGAGATTGAAGAAAATACCTCCAGTGGCTTAAGCTGTAGATCGAGGTACAGAGATACAGATAGACAGGCGGAATTGTCGGACCCACTTTATTCGTCTTCGCTATCACCGTAATGTTAACTATGATCTTCTTCTTCCTTTGTTTCGGCGCTGTTATGATCTCGATGTCGAGGGGATCATAACTCTCCCACGTATCTGCTTCACACTAGTGATCCGCCTGTGGGGTTCGCCGGGTTGACCTCCGAAATCGGCGGCAAGCCTCCCGGTTTTGTATTGTTCCATTTCTGAGGCCAACTGAATGCTGGTGTTTTTGCATTTGTTTGTACCAGGAGTGTTTAGGCCTACCTTTCTTTTTACTCCGAATTGGAACGTTGTATGATATTGCTCTTTTGACGGGGTTCTCAGGATCTCTCCTTTGAACATGGCAATTCCTTTGAACATGGCAATACCAACTGAGTCGGTCGTGTTCAATTTTTTGGGAAATGGTATTCTTAACATGAAGGCTTCCTCGGATCTTCGTACTTCTAATTAGATCAAGCTTAATTCTAAAACAACTTTTCACTGATTATTCTAACAGTCTATATGACGATTACATTTGTAAAATAGAACATGGTATTAAATCTAATCCAGATAGTTTCTGGAATTTCGTTAATAATAAAAGGAAAACGTGTGGCTATCCGAATTCGATGTCAAATAATTCATCAACTAGTCATGATCCAAAGGTTATTGCAAACATGTTTGCTGACCAATACAAAGAAGCATTTGAAGAATCAGAATTTAATCATTCCTCTTCTTTTTCTTCTTCTTTCGACAGTTTTACTCATTTAAACGCAATTAATTTTGAAATAAGTGAAGATACAGTCGCTCAACAAATATTAAATCTCGATGAGTGCTTTATTCCAGGCCCCGATGGTGTTCCATCTTATATATTAAAAAAATGTGCTTCTTATTTGTCGTATCCGTTACATATTCTCTTCAATTCATCCTTAAAAAGTTCAATTTTTCCTATTATCTGGAAAAGTTCATTTATTATTCCTATACATAAAAAAGGTCCTAAGAATGAAACAATGAACTATAGACCCATTGCTAAACTATCTGTGATACCTAAACTGTTTGAGTCAATTGTGAGTAATGTTCTTTCTTTTCATTGTAGTTCTATTATTTGTGATAGCCAGCATGGCTTTGTCAAAAAGAGATCCACTGTTACTAATTTATTTAACTTCGTTTCCTTTTGTCTAGATGTTTTTGAAAAACGCGGGCAAGTTGATTGTGTATTTACTGACTTTAGTAAAGCCTTTGACAAGTTATGTCACAATACACTAATTTTAAAATTAAACCATCTAGGATTTAACAACAATTTTATAAATTGGATTTCTTCATACTTAAAAAACCGTCGTTATTCTGTCTTGTTTCGTAATGAAAGTTCAAGTCAATTTGTTGTCAATTCTGGCGTCCCTCAGGGCAGCCACTTAGGTCCTATTTTATTTGTTTTATTTATTAATGACTTGGTTTCAAACTTAAAAAACTCGTCTGTCCTTGTTTATGCTGATGACATTAAGCTTTTTAAAAGTATAAAATCCTCCTCTGACTGTTTATTACTACAAGAAGACTTAACAATATTTAGGGAATGGTGCAATAAAAACCGACTTGTTTTAAATGTTGACAAATGTAAAACCATGAGTTTTACACGTAAAAAATTTCCGTTTTTGTACAACTATACGTTTGATTCTTGTCCGTTATGTAAGGTTTCTGTGTTTTCTGATTTAGGTATTATTCTAGATCCCAAATTAGCATTTAATGATCATTTAAATTATATAATTAAAAAAGCCAATAGGGTTCTTGGATTCATTAAAAGATTCGGTCGTGATTTTCAGGACCCTTATGTTCTAAAACTTCTATTTATTTTGTTTGTTAGACCAATTCTAGAATACGGCTGTGTGGTATGGTCACCTTATTACTCAATACATGTTACAAGAATTGAAGCGATCCAAAAAAGGTTTCTGCGTTTCTGTCTTCGGTCTCTTCCCTGGTCAAGGGAAAATCTACTTCCCCCTTATTCTCAAAGACTAGCTTTGATCAGCCTTCCTTCTTTGACTAACCACAGAAAGTTTTTACAATTTTGTTTTATTGTTGGGATTATTAATGGTTCGATATCATTACCATCAGTTCTAAGTAAATTAAATTTCAGTTTCAGCCGTTCATGTTTAAGGCGACAGCAACCTATTATTCAAATATTTAGCAGATCAAACTATGGTGTATGTAGCCCCTTCAATCAATTAATTACAATTTATAACGAATTTCAATTTTGTTTAGAATCTGTAAATGATAACATGAAATGTAAAAAATTTAAACTTATCTTTTTCAACAATATTGAATAATAAATATAAATTATGATATTAGTTTATATTAGATTATAAGAACTATTTTAATATTGTTAACGTTAGATTTTAACGAATTAAATAAATAAATCATAAATCATAAGCTTTGTAACTCCTGCTGTCATACGAAGCATCTTCATCTCAGCTGCCGTTAGCTTACTCTCATACTTTTTGTACATTGTCCAACATTGTGAACCGTATGTGAGTGCTGGACGCACAACTGAATTGTAGAGCTTTCCTTTCAGCTTAGGGGGCATTTTTCGGTCACAGAAGATAGCAGAATTTTCCCGCCACTTCATCCACCCTACGCTTACGCGATGATTGATATCGTCATCACAAGTAGCTTCGTTATTTATCATAGACCCCAGATATTTAAACTTTTCACACTTGGGAAGCACTACTCCATTCAAATAAATGTCTGGAATAGGCCTGTGTGGATCAGAAAATGGGCAGCATAGGTATTCTGTCTTTTTCGCGCTTATGCGGTACCCACTTCCTTCTAGAACATCCACCCATACGTCAAGTGCTCGTTGTAGGGATATCGGGTCTTCACTTATGATGGCTCCATCGTCAGCAAAGAATAACTGATGCACTTTTGGATCCGTCACTTTGCCTTCAAGTAGGTAATCAAGAACTGTAATAAAGAGCAGGGGACTCAAGACACTTCCCTGGTGTACACCTACTGTGATTTCGAATTCTTCGGTGACTCCAGCTGCGCATCTTACTTTAGTAACTGCTCCATCATACATGTCCATAATTATCCGCACATAGGTTTCTGGAACTCCTCGTTGCCTGAGGGCCACCCATATTAGATCTCGTGGTTGCCGATCGAATGCTTTTTCAAAATCAACCAATACGACATGCAAATCCTCCAAAGAATCCCGATGTTTTTCCATAATTATTCTTATACTCTGGATTGCATCCGTGGTTGACTTACCCCCGACAAACCCGCACTGGTCATCAGATAGCCTAATTATTTTTCGCAGTCGGCTACCCAAGACTCGCTCAACGATCTTCATGGTGTGTGACATCAGCTTAATCGAACGGTAATTATCACAGCTTCGAGTATCACCCTTTCCTTTATAAATTGGAAGAAGGTAACTTTCCCTCCATTGATTAGGCATGCGATCACCTCGTATAAGTTTGGAGACAAGAATCATGAGCCATCTAAACCCGATGTCTCCCATCTTTTTCCAAAACTCTGAGGGTATTTCGTCTGGGCCAACAGCTTTTCCCTTTTTGGAGTATTTTACCGCCTCACTAACTTCTTCGACTGTGACGTCGGATACTTCGCTTAAGTTAGGTGAAGCTATTGGAAAGTACAGCCTTGGAAATTGTTCGTTTAGAAGTCCGTCACAATACTGTCGCCACCTGTGAAGAATTTCGTTGTCTTCCACAAGAAGTTGGCCTTGAGCATTGTTAATGAACTTTGGCGAACAAATCTCCTGGGCATTTCTTCTTCTTTGAGCGGCTATTTTGAAGATAGTTGCGCCCTTATTCGTGTTTTGCCGCAGCTCTTGAATAGCACCAGCTGTCGGGGTAGAAATTTCATCCAGCTCCCGATACAGGTTTTCTGTATTCTTTGCTTGAATTTGGGCGCACTTCTTCTTCGCTTCTTTCTTCTTTCTTTGATAATAAACTTTTGTTTGCCCAAAATGGAAGAGCTTGACTTGCATGACATGTGGTTTCAACAAGACGGTGCCACATGCCACATAGCACGCTTAACAATGGACCAATTGAGCGGCGAGTTCAGTGAACAGTTTATTTCACGTTTGGGTCCGGTCAATTAGCCGCATAGATCGTGCGATTTAACGCTTCTAGACTATTTTTTTTTGTGGGACTATGTTAAAGCTTATTAATAAAGCGACAAGCTCGCTTCGATTGACGCACTGAAAGCCAACATTGAAGCATTTATTCGTGAGATACCGGCGGAAATGTTAGAAAGAGTATGCCAAAATTGGACTAATCGGATGGACCATTTGAAGCGCAGACGCGGCCAACATTTGCATTAAATAATCTTCAAACATTAAATTAAATCGACCGTACTCTCGATTTAAATAAATATTTCATGCATTTTTCCGAATTTGATGTGTTTTTTTTTAATTTCCGATGGCTCTTAAGAAATCACTCACTTAGAAGTAGTTTGCTGGAATTTATGATTTCAGAAGGCTGAGAATTTCTATGTTACGCGGGCCCCTAGAAGCACGGGCATTATGCCATGACACACACCGCACACGCATTGCATCGAATCTGATTCTTTGAAAGTAATAGAATTATTATAATAAGTAAAATGGGCGCTTGTTAGTACCCCTTGACCTAATGGATAATGCGTTGCACTTTCATGCAGAAGGTTTTAATTTCGATTTTCAGCCGCTGCAAGAATTTTATGGGTGCACTGTCCCTTGTGGGAAAGTGACATATTCTTCAAGAGTTTTCTTGTCATGAAAAGTACTGTTCATTACCCGTTTGGAATCGACATAAAATTGTAGGTCACCTATCCTTCGGTATCATTTTTGTTTGTCTTAAAAACTAAAACTATGAGCTTAATTATGGATGGACCAACCTTTGTAAGCTATAAAATTGTTAACTTTTCACACACAGATTCATATTTGACGTTTAGGAAACCTGTTATGCTTGTGAGTCATATTTAAGCCTAGAAACCTCAATTAAATGGTAAAATTGAAAATTCCAGGTATTCATGCATCTCGTTAAACATCCTACAATCATGCTCATGTAGATTGTCTATTGCCATTCACTGTGACTAAGTGAGTGACCCTTTTGAGAAGCTATCACTTGTATCGCATGCAACAATAAACTAATCACCAATACAAATTGTTAATTGATTTGTGCATAGAAACAATTTGCCCATCAAAACCTTCTCCTCGTCATTGCTCATCATCTCAAAACCTTATGCATCGCTAGTCACACAATCAATTCGCCATTCGATGATGAAAATCAAAAAGAGGAAGACAGATAGGTACACAAATGACACAATGAGGATATGTACGGTACAGGGAGCTAGAAGGAGTCCAATGTACATTTTGCTCTCGATGATATATAAGAGAAGCGGTGCATAAATACGTGACCTAATTTGTGTCGCTGAGTTGGTTCATTGTGTGTCATGTGATTCATCTGGCAGCTCAGAGAATATTCTGTGTTCTATTCGAATAACAACGACGACGACTACGACGACGAGGACAACGACGGCTATACGAGTATATGATGAGGTTCCTCCTCGTTTCCGATTGCCACCAATCTTAAGGTGGAACAAATGCCAAACCTATTCCATGTTCAGCAACGCAAGATGGATGGATCCATGTTTATTCATTGCACATCCTGTGTTTTGTTTGTATCAAATCTACCTATGTATATCTCTCTCTCATCCCCGTTCATCCTTTATGATGATATGAACAGGAGCAGGAATAGGTTGTTGAGTACATTATCATGGCCGTCATTGTCATCATCATCATCGTCGGCATCATCATCTCTTCCAACATCCACATTTGTCGTTTCGACTTGTCGAACTATTATCATGGTATCCTTGTTTCCTTTAATTCAACTTCAATCCTTATCTGGTTCATGATTTCGAAATCCACTTTCTAGGACGTGGAACAACGTAGGAGAACATCCTTAACAACAGTTCAAGTCAATGAAGTTGTCGTAACATGCAATTTCAACTTTGGCCACGGATGATGTGTTGAAAAGTGTTTCTACATTGGCTTTTGCTATTATCGATCAACATTTTTGTGTTGTTCCTGTTCCTGTTCCTGCTACAACAGATGAGAGGCAAGATATCAAAATTCATTGGAACTTGGATTTGCACTGGAGTGCTGAAAGTTCTGATGTTAGAAGAACTATAGGAGGTATTTTAAATTGTCATTCAATTAATTAGCACGGAGACCAGGCCTATAATGGCACGGTAGAGTCTAATAGGACACAAACGAAAAAACTTATAAGTTAATAGAATAAAATAAATTTCATTTGAGGACTCATAGTCATTTAGTTTACCTGGAAACACAGGGCCCAACAAAATACTAACATTATAGGTACAATTGTTATATTGCAGTTGACATGTAGGATTGTGTAAGTAAAATTTTGTTGAAGGATCTGAGTCAATGATTTAGTGAAATCATTTGCCCAAAAATATTCTACATACATATTTTGCTCAATATTGACAGTTAAAGGAAACATCTGAAGATGAAGTCCAGGCAAAAGGCGAATGAAATGAACGTGGTCCAAATATTCAATAACAATAATTTTGAGTAGGATGTCAAAGTTTTTCCAAGGGGGTTTCAATGCTTAGGTCGAAAAAAACTTTCGACAAAAAATATTTCAATAGCTTGTAATAATATGATTAGTGGCACTGGGTTCTCAGACCTAGGCTAATTATCTACAAAGAAACCACGCCCTCTACAAATAGTCGAACTATCAACAAAATTGATCACATTCTAACTGACGCAAGGCATTTTTTTGTCATATAAGTAATTTGTAAATTTCAATTAGGAAATGTTGACTCTGGCCATTTCCTTGTTGCGGCAGTGAAAGAGAAAACAGTACACGTTAGACCTTTTAGCATGCTTTAAGTTGTCAAAGTCTGCAGAGAGCACTTGACCAAGATAATATCTGCTTCACATTAAATTACCACAGACGGCAACAATCTATGGTCTCATATCGCGATATCATCAAAGAGGCAATCGACAGAACCACTTTAGGCTACCAATCACTCCAGAAAACAAACCCGTGGGTATAATGATGAATACTTGCAACTGAAACAAATGAAAGAAGATACACATGCGAATATGCTGCAGTCTAAATCACGAGCATCCATACAAGAGAGTCGCGAGTCTACCAACAAGCAGCTCTTGGAAACAGGAAAGATAACATTGTCAAGGAACAACACTGGATAGTTAAAGTTTTCAAGCAGAATTTTTAGCAACTGGTAAATGGGAATTATGTAAAGCAAGAAGACAACCCACATCCATTCAATAAAGAACTATAGGTTCAACTCGCGGTGTATAAGAGCTTAAGGACAACAAGGCCATAGATTGATGGCTTACCTGCAGAGCTCTTAAAATACAGAAGTGATGTTTTGCTAAGGGACATGCATCAAATCATCAACCGTAATGGAAATAATATGCGCGGTGACTTGGCATGTATGTATCCTTTGAAAATTATCAAGACATATCCATTCTAAATGTTGCATGTAAAATCATATTCAAAATTATAATTGGCAAGTTTCAGATTAAATCTTCACTCTGAAGCAAATCTTGGAAAAGACTAACGAGTTTTACATCCAGACTTAACACTTATTCATCGACTTCAAAGCCGGAAATGATAGCATTCTTCCTTAGGAGTTCTATATGAAAATCTTCGAACTCGATTTCCCGGATAATCCGATCCAAATGCGTTATGTGACATTGAAAAATACGCGGTGTAATATGGAACTAGAGAATAACTATTCCGAACTTTTCCTAACATTTCAAACAGGGTTTCGATTTGTGATATCATGTGACTTTTTCAATCTTATTCTGGAGCAGATGATATATAGGGCAACCGATATTACAGAGCGCTCCTACAGTCAAACTTACTCAACAAAATATTGATTCCAAGAAGAATTCCCTCAGTTATGGAACAAATCTTTCATAACACCAATACATAAAAATGGCCCAAAGTGTGAAGTTAAGAAATATCGTCCAACTTTCTTATTTTCTAAAAATATTTACGAAGTTTTCGTCGTAGATATCTGTCTGGCTTTCTCGAAGGTAGGTCCAAAACGAATAATGTTATTGAATTCATATTCTTAAGCATCTCAGCCTTAGGAAACAAAAGGGAAGTCATCATTTCTGCCTAAGGCCTTTGTCAACATTTCACATAGTCTTATCTTATACAAACTGGTCACCCTTAGGGTTGAACATATCTTCTTAATCTGGATTGCCTTTTACTCAAAAACCGTCACTACAAAGTTCGTTTAACATCTTCCTTATCTAATGGTTTGTAAGCTGCCTTAGGAGTTCCACAAGATAATGTTCATCAAATATTTGCACATATCACTCAATGCTGACGATACCAAGTTTTTAAAGACCATTTCTTCGACACATGATTCTACTGTTCTTAATCTCGACAGTTTTACTAACTGGTGCGACAAAAATTGCTTGAAACTAAATATTGTCAAATACCAATCAATCGTATTTTCACGAAAATGCATACAATATCCTTCTCGTCTCTACCTTCTCCACTATCAAGCTTTATCCACCACTGAGTTGATTCCCGACATTGTTACTTTATATGCTAGAGAGCTCAACTTTCCCACATTTGGAGATAAATAAGGATAAGACCAATTAGATGATCACAACAAACAAACAAAAGTCTGTCCACTGGCTTGGACAAAGTGTCACTATTGATATCAACAACTTCTAAGTAGGCTAGCCGCGCACTAGCAATTTTTAGTTGCGAAACTGTTTGGTTACTTATAGAAAACAGATGAACTGTTTGGTTGAATGTCGGTGAATTTGCAGATAATTATATGTTCAATAAAATGGCGAACTTATTTTAGGCAATCGTTTAGTTTGTGTCAAAACACAAACTTTTTAGTTGCTCGAACCAAGCAGTTTCGCAACTAAAAATTGCTAGTGCGCGGCTAGCCGTAGAGTAAAAGTGGATATCCAAAAAAAGAAGAGAATCTTCGAATCCCACCCACAGGTTCAAATGGAAAAGGAAGACTGAACCTACGTTCTTAAGAGTATGATATGAAAACCAAGCTCGAGATCATAGAAGATGAACAATTGTGGTGTCTTAGGCCGGTATTCATCGAGCGCTCATAACTTAAGAAGCTCCTAAACCTATTCACCAAGCAATATTAGTGAAGATCTACGAGCGCTCTTAAAAGTTAGGAGTGGTCCCCACCACTCCTAAGTTACGAGCGCTCTCTTCGAAAGTTTGTTCGCTTGTGCGTCTGCCACGCTCACGCACGCATTTGACTCGAATCCATGTGAGCAATGCCAAGTAGAAGAGTATCCATTTGCTGTCAAGACAAACATTTCACAACATTTCACAGTTTGGGTATGCCTGAACAAGAGAGAGTGGCTCTCATTTTCGAACTTCGAAAAACACTTGCGAGTGGTTGTTGAATACCCCACAGAAATTTCAAGTTAAGAGCCTCGTAAAGTTAAGAGCCGTTTAGGATGTACTCGTATGATGTAAACAGTGCATTAATGTGTTTAATTGACCAACAATACCCCAGCACGATCACTGAATGCACAAAAACTGAATGCGTTCATTTCCATCACTTGCGATTTTAATGATAGATAGCTGGAAAACTTAAAACTGTGCGTTAATTTTGCGCAATGTTGCTTCTTCGCTGAGTAAAAATAAAATATACTATTTGAAAATTTAATTGGTCTTTCAACTGACGAGGCTAGTGTTATGGTTGGTGAGGTTTATTACCATCAAGCCAAATTGAAAAGTAATCACCCATATTTTGAAACTCGTATTTATGACTCGTATTCGACTGCAGTCGTATGTTGTTATTCTAGGAGTCGAACATCCGACTTCACTTGTACTATACTAATATTGGAAAACGAAAAACATCGCATACGACTGTTCCTACGACTATAGTCGAATACGCACTTTAATGCACTTGCCATTCGCTGCATTTTTGCTTTGCATATTATTACAAAAAGTTCCTAGTGAAGTTGGAAAAAAGTGTCGCAACATAATACATATTTCAAGAATTTCTAAAAATATTGCGCAGTCCCATTGCACAAAATATTGGGTATTTTGCAAGCGAAAATTTTACGAATTAAGTTTGATAAAAACCAAATTAAGAATTGGACTCAATTTTGTAACCATTAATAATATAATGCTAGCCAAAGAGCCTGAAGATCAAAAAATTAGTAATGGTGTTATGTCTGCAAAAAATTTGTTTTAAAATAGCGTTTGTGAAAACATATTATTTATTTTTATAGTTATTAAGTGGCAATAATTGATCTTCATACATAAATATATCGCGCAAAATTTTAAACAGCTTAGTAATGAGGTACGAGTATTATGATGATACTTCTTAACAATTTGCTGACTTTTAAGTAGATTACTAAATCTCTTTTTTAATTTCAAACATTTTCTAACCAGTATATAAGGCTATTTTTTTTAATAAATTGCTACTTAACACTAAAGTAATGGTAGTTCATGCAAAGAACTAAACAAACAGACCTGTTTTGATGAAGTAAGCACGATACTAAAAAAATAAAATAAGTATTTAATAAAAGAGTAGAGAATGTACACTGAACCAAATCGGTGGGTAATATAGATGAAAAAGGTCGTCAATATGATGAAAAATTCATCAATTTTAGTCCAGTGAACCTTTTCGTCAATAAGATGAACAACAGTTCGTCAATATGATGATGGTTTTAACCGATGAATCTCGTACATCATTCATCAAATTTTTTCGTCAATATGATGAAAAAAATTTCCCCTTAAATTGTTCATCAATTGCTGAATTTGTTCTTCATATTGACTACAGCGTTCATAAATATGATGAATATTTTTGAAATTTTTTGGAAATTTTTCTTAAAAACATGATGAATTTATTCATCAATATGATGAAGAATTTTGAATTTTATGAAAAATTCATCAATATGATGAAAAAAAATTCTTCAATAATATGATTAAATTCGTTATATTGATGATCGCATTCATCAATATGATGATTTTTTCATCAATATGATGAACAAATTTCTTCAATATGATGACTAAATTCGTCATATTGATGATCGCTTTCATCAATATGATGATTTTTTTCATCAATATGATGAACAAATTTCTTCAATATGATGACTAAATTCGTCATATTGATGATCGCTTTCATCAATATGATGATTTTTTTCATCAATATGATGAACAAATTTCTTCAATATGATGACTAAATTCGTCATATTGATGATCGCTTTCATCAATATGATGATTTTTTTCATCAATATGATGAACAAATTTCTTCAATATTATGACTAAATTCGTCATATTGATGATCACATTCATCAATATGATGATTTTTTTCATCAATATGATGAACAAATTTCTTCAATATGATGACTAAATTCGTCATATTGATGATCGCTTTCATCAATATGATGATTTTTTCATCAATATGATGAACAAATTTCTTCAATATGATGACTAAATTCGTCATATTGATGATCACATTCATCAATATGATGATTTTTTTCATCAATATGATGAACAAATTTCTTCAATATGATGACTAAATTCGTCATATTGATGATCGCTTTCATCAATATAATGATTTTTTTCATCAATATGATGAACAAATTTCTTCAATATGATGACTAAATTCGTCATATTGATGATCGCTTTCATCAATATGATTTTTTTTTTCATCAATATGATGAACAAATTTCTTCAATATAATGACCAAATTCGTCATATTGATGATCAAATTCATCAATATGATGATTTTTATTCATCAATATGATGAACATATTTCTTCAATATCATGAATAAATTCGTTATATTGATGATCGCATTCATCAAATTGGTGAAGAATATTCATCAAATTGATGAATAATATTCATGAATTTGAGGAATAATATTCATCAACTTTATGAATATTATTCATCAATTTGATGAATAATATTCATCAACTTTAGGAATATTATTCATCAATTTGATGAATATTGTTCTCCAATTTGATGAATATTGTTCATCAATATTGTGAATTAATTCATCGTACTAGTGATTGCATTCATTAGTATGATGATATATTAATAATCACTCTAGTGCTATATTTTTTTGTGAAAATATATCACTATAGTGATAAAAATATATCATCATATTAGTGAGCGCAATCAAAAGTACGATGAATCCATTCACGTTTTGTAGCATTTGTATACTTCCTGAAAAGATTTATTATTGCATTATTGAATAAAACATATTTATCTTTTATTAAAATTGTTTGTCTTGAAAAATGAAATAATTTGAAAAAAAAAATAAAAAGTCATCATTAAGATACTTACTTTATCACCACGTTAGAGCTCATCATTTGATATGATATAAATTCTTCGTACCTGCGCAATAATCTTCCCAAACAAAAGATAAAAAAAAAAAACAAATAGAATTTTATGTCGAATTTAACATTATTTATTTTTCTTTAATATACTTATACTTAACAGTTAGCTAAATAATATTTTTTTGAAATGGGTAGTCCAAATCCGGAATTAAAAAATAAATAGATAAATCAATATATATTTTGAAACGTTTGGAAATATCTCAGTCAATACGAGTATTTAAAAATAAGTACATCAATAATTGCTTTAAAGTAGGAGCATTAAAATAAAATAGCATTAATAATTACAAAAAAATTACATATTAAAGCATATTGTGTTAAAAAAAATTTAATGCTAGACAATTTACATTAAAAAACAGTTTTTCTTTCACTTTGCCTTGATTTTTTTCAATGCAAATAATATTTGTTAATTTATGCATTGTTTATTCCTCTTTAAGTCCATCAATAATTGTACTTAAACGAGAGGTTATATCTTTTTTTAATGGCGGAATGCCATAAAAAAAACATTGGGCCTTGTGAATAAAAAAAAAGCTAAAGCTAAAACTTGGATTTTTAAGTAAAAGCTTGATTTTTAGTGAATAAAAATAAGCTTAAGCTAGCTAGTTAAAGATGTTTTCTAGTAATAGCTATTTTAAAATAGCCAAAGCTAAATTCATTTAGCTTTAGCTTGTTTTCCTAGCTTAAGCTTCAATTTGTGTGAATAAAAATAGCTTAAACTAGAATATTATAGTTAAAGCTACAAAAATTTCAAGATTTTTTCGACCTGTCTAGAAAGCTTTGACTAGGTCTTATTTTCAGTATTAACTTGTGCGAGTTGTTAATTAAACATAAGGGAAATCTCAAAAAATAGGACTGTGAACCAATAGACCCAGAAACTGACATACGAAATGTTAAAAACATTTTTTAGCCGAAACCAATACTTGCCCTGTAGAACAGATAACAAATTGAGGCAAAAAAACTTTCCTTTCGGTCATACATGTACCAGTTTTAGCTAAAGCTACCTAGTCGAAACCTGTGAATAAAAAAACGAACAGCTTAAATTACGAAGCTTAAGCTAGAATTTTCTAGCATAAGCTATTTAGCGTTATCATTTTTTTATTCACATAAAACAAAGCTTAAGCTAGAACTGTCTAGCTTTAGCTGCTAGTAAAAGCTATGACTAGTTGGCTTTAGCTTCCTCCAAAAAAAGCTTTAACTTTTTTTTTATTCACAAGGCCCATTGTATAAAAACCCAAAACTGCTCACAGGCAGGTGGATAGTGCAAATCAAAAACAAAAAAAATTTTGAGGCAAATATCTACTGCACGCAGTAACTTTTTAAATTTAAATTTATATTCATTTAAGTCTACCAAGTATTCCTCCTTAGAGTCATTGAAAATTGCAAGAATAAATGGTTGAATGTTGTTGTGCTGCGTACTCAAAAAATCCAAGTGGTCTTCGGCCTGTTGCACGCAATTTGCTTCAAAAATAAAGGCCTGCTGGGAGTCTTTTATGGTGAACCTTTGAAACTTCTTATTTCCAGACGTTGACTTTAAAATTAAAGGTCTGGTAGGGTAGAGGTAGTTATGTGGGCTCTTCAAAATCAGTAGAATGTCCTTTTCTATGGAGAAAAATAAAAAAAAAGGATAGTAAGCAAATATTGATTTTCGTTTTGATAGAATTAGTTTTAAAGTTTTTAAAAACATGGTTTTGAAATGGTTTTGGTAAAAATTATGATTTCGAAAAAAATTTCAAAGCTATTTCTATCTATCTATCTATCTATCTATCTATATATTTCTCGACTGAAAAGGTAAAGTATCTTAAGTCGACTTAAGATATTTCGCGTTTTTTTGTTGATCCTTAGTGCCATTCTAAAAGGCTACAGTTCTGTGTTGTCGGCTTCCTTCTATCTCACTCCTGTGCTTTTTTATAGACAAAAACAACTTCATCTTATGTTCAAAAGACACATCTCTACACGCGGTAAAATATCTTAAGTCCACATAAGATTGTGTGTTCTGCTTAATTTTAAAACCTAAAATAGACTTAAGATTATATTGGCTTAAGAATTTTTTATTTTTGTGAAATCGTAAATCATATTAAGTTGACTTAAGATATTTTCGCGCGTGCAAACAGGAACAAAAGTCATCCTTAAGTCGACATAAGATAAAATCCTTAAAAAAATTCCAAAAAAGTGTGAAAAGGCAAATCATCTTATATGAACATAAGATGAATTTTTAAATTTAAAACTGAAATTTTTCGCTCCCTAAGTAGTCATAGGATATTTTACCGTTTGCAAACCTAAAATAATTTCCGTAATAACAAGGACATAAGATATTTTTAAGCGTATTTTGTTTCTAGATTGCCTTTTGTCCGACAAAAAAGAGTTGAACTGCACGAATTTGGAATTAAAAATACATTTTATAAAAATAAAACATGGATTTAATGAGATAAAAATATTCACATGTATGAAATTGCAGTCTGATTTCCAGAAAACTAGGAATTTATTCACACAAAGCTCAAAAATAGTTTTATTATTAAAAGAATTTTTATGCTAGAAATTTCTTCAAAGCTTTCAAGAATACAATTTGGGATACCAATTTTAAGTAATTACGTAGTAGTATTGGCGAATATTTCTAAAAAGACTGGCGCAAAATGTCAAACAACCTATTATTTTTAATTTCTTTGTATGATACTACTTAACAATTTGCTAACTTTAAAGTAGTTTACTAACTCATTGTTAGTTTAAAATATTTTCAACTAGTATCGAACTAAAGGAATTCTTAATAAATTGCTTCTGAACACACCGAAAACATTGACAGTTCGTGCAAAAAAACTAAGTAAACAAACCTTTTGTGGCGTTTCTAAAAGCACGATATTCTTACGAAGATTTTAACTTTAATAAGAGGGTAGATATAGTATGATGCTATATTCGAATAAAATTTTTTAAATCGTTGTATGTACTGACGTACGCGCCGTAGAAGTAAAACTTCGTTACATGTCGTTGCCTTTGACTGATAGCGTGTCGTTTTGACACGTCACTGACAGCTGCATAGACATTTTGTTTACCCCCAACGCCGGAGAAGAAGTTTTACTTAAAAAAAAAAACGGTTTTATGACAGGTACAGTTAATAACATGTTATTCAAAAATTTTATTTTATCAAAATCATGAGAGTCGTTTTCGAGATAAATAAGATCTTACAATACGGGTGCGATACCGTTAGTTTCGGAGGTAAAAATAATTTTCAATTTCTCCAATCTCCCCTTGGGTCCCTTAAGTAAATTTTTCCAATAGTTTTTTATTATTAATTTGACTTTTAAAAATATGTTTTCATGTAACATTTTTTACAATCATCAATGATTTTTTTTAAATAATTTAATAATTTATTTTATATTTTAATTTAATATTTTTTAAATAAATTATTTGAATAAAACTAAACTGTTTCTATTCTGTGAACCAAATGTGATTTTATAGCCTTTTTTTAAGGAAATTCAAGCCTTTATTGGTTATTATTTTTTTTTTATTATTAAAGCTCTATAGAACAAATGTGACTTTTTCATATACGACTTAAATAAAAACCACCAAATATCATCTTAAATTCCTTTTTTTCCACTTTTGCACACGCAACTCATCTTAAATGGACATAAGAATTGAAAACGTCCTTCGAAAACGCAAGGCAAAATATCTTATCTCAACTTAAGATTTTGGAAATTAATATAAAATTCAATTTATAGAAAAGCCAAACTATCTTAAGTCATATTTTTCCTCATAACGACCAAAATATTAAAAATATCTCTTCGAAAATAATTTCAAAAAAAAGATCATAAAATTTTACATATTAATGCTTTGTTGAATAAAGTCTATATTTGAAAGATTTTTTGGGCTACAGCTTTGAAGTGTTTTTTCGCTCTCCTGAAAAATCATCAAAATTGACTTAAGATACTTTACCTTTTCAGTCGAGATTTATCTATTTATAATTAGATTCTCTATAAAACATTTTGTAATTTTGTGCAAATCAAAATAAACATTGCTCTTGAATTGCATCAATAATTGTACTTAAACGAGACGTAATATATTTTTTTTAACGGCAGAATGATGTGTGCAGAATGTATAAAACCTAAAACCTAATTTGTGCAGAAAATTTTTAAATTTAAATTTGTATTCATTTAAATATACCAAACCAAGTATTCTTCCTTAGAGTCATTGAAAATGGCAAGTATGAAAGGTTGAATGTTCTATCTATTTATCTATCTATGTATCAAATCAGAATTAAGAGTTAGGTTTTAGTTTACCTTCATTGAAATTAGATTCTCTATAAAACATTTTGTAATTTTGTGCAAATCAAAATAAAAATTGCTCTTGAAGTGCATCAATAATTGTACTTAAACGAGACGTAATATCTTTTTTGTAGTAGGAGGATTAGCCAAAGGCTTATCTAAAAAAGAGCATAAATAATTATCTAAATTGATAGCATTAATAATTACAAAAAAATACTTATAAAAGCATTTTGTCTAAAAAAAAAATATTTAATGCAAAACAATTTGCATTACAAACAGTTTTTCTTTCACTTTGCCTTGATTATTTTTCAAAGCAAATAATTTTTGTTAATTTATGCAAATCCAAACAAACTAAGCATTGTTTATTCCTCCTTAAATCCATCAATAATTGTACTTAAACGAGAGGTTATGTCTTTTTTTTATGGCGGAATGCCATAAAAAAAAAAACATTGTATAAAAACCCAAAACTGCTCACAGGCAGGTGGATAGTGCAAATCAAAAACAAAAAAAATTTTGAGGTAAATATCTACTGCACGCAGTAACTTTTGAAATTTAAATTTGTATTCATTAAAATATACCAAGTATTCCTCCTTAGAGTCATTGAAAATTGCAAGAATAAATGGTTGAATATTGTTGTGCTGCGTACTCAAAAAAGTGGTCTTTGGCCTGTTGCACGCAATTTGCTTCAAAAATAAAGGCCTGCTGGGAGTTTCTTATGGTGAACCTTTGAAACTTTTTATTTTCAGACGTTGACTTTAAAATTAAAGGTCTAGTAGGGTAGAGGTAATGCAAATCATTTTTGTTATTTTATGCAAATCCAAATAAACTAAGCATTGTTTATTCCTCCTTAAGTCCATCAATAAATGTACTTAAACGAGAGGTTATATCTTTTTTCATTTAAGTATACCAAACAAAGTATGCTTCCTTAGAGTCATTGAAAATGGCAAGTATGAAAGTTTGAACGTTCTATCTATTTATCTACATATCTATGTATCAAATCAGAATTAAGATTCAGTTTTTAGTTTACCTTTATTGAAATTAGATTCTTGAACTTCTATGAGCATGTCATTAACTTTCTTGTCTTTTAAATTCGCTAAGAGAAAGTGCTTTATTAACTTGAAATTTTTGTCCCAGTTCTCACATATGGAAAGGCTTTGGGGATATAAAGCGTTGAAATCTTTTTCAATCTAAAAAATTAAATTTAAGTTATAAGTTAATTAAAATATAACTCTTTTAGGCGTACCAAACGATATCCATTCGCATCTTTATATTGCGGCCAAGCATCAAATATTTCGGTTTGTGTTGCAAATTTTCGTATTTGTAAAAGCCGGTGTTGGGAGCAAGCCAGCCATAAACTGTCAAATTCTTCAGCAGACAGATTGTCGAAGTTCAAGCTTTTAACGCAAGACTCAGCGTCAGCCTCCGGAACTAAAATTAATACAAAAAATATATTAGAGTATAGCTAGGCAAAAATTTGCGTAAACTAATTTTGTTGTTATGCAATCGCAACAAAACGTATTCAAGCCATTTTTGTGAACATTTTATATTATTTAAGTTAAAAACGTTTTTGGCCTGAAAGTTAAAAAACGCATCAAGGGAAAAAACCAACAATTTAGTTATATATTAAACCCTCTTGAGCGCTAATTAGTAGTTGAAATGTTTCGTAATTATGCAAGGACGAATGAAGATGAAAATAAATAACTCATATTTCACAGAGCACTTTGAAATTTGTCTGTGACTTTTTACTTGTCACCATGTGACGAAAGATCCAATATAAAATATTTAAAACAGATTTTTTTTTCCATTTTTTTTAAATTAAAAAGTCTAAAAATAAATACGGAACTTATTATTATTTTACCTGCTAACCTAAGTTTTTTCCGATTACGAGTTCTTTTACCGGGGAAAGTTTCTTTTTCTTGAATTGCAATGACTTGAAGGACCTTCTTATGTTGTGTAATTTTGTATATATTTTACCTCTTTTTTCATTTCGGTAGTATTGTAACGTTTCTGTGGGAAAATGATCTAAAATTTCATTTTCTAGAGCATAGCTTTTTTTCAGTGTCATTGGGATGCTGTTTTCTTCGAAATATTCAGCGATTATAGTAATGAGTAGCTGTCGCTGTTTACTTTCAAATTTTTTATTCTTATCATAATAAGCCAAAATTTCTTGGCCGTATTTTTTAGATGATAAAATAGTTTACAAACCTACACATTTGCTTTCATCTGGTTCGGGTGATGAAAATGGGGAAGAACCTCTGGAAGCGGATGGCGATGCAGAACTTTGACTAATAAATTCCACAGATGATGAAGATTCTACTAGTTGAAGAGGTATGCCAATAGAATTTCTCCACTTTTCCAATTGGTGTTCGAAAAGTATACGGTCTCCATATTTAAAATCAGATATAAGACCTTTGACGTGTCGTTCCTTAATTATTTTTAAAATGTAAACCGTTATATTCTTACCTATAAGAACAACATAGAAAGAGAATGTAAGTACATTATAATATCTAATAATAATGTTAATTTGTTAAGTTGTTTTTGAATTTGTTAACTTTGTTAACCAGGATTGCATGTTTTTGAAAATATAGTGAAGTAGTAAGAAAGATGAAATGATGAGTTACTATTTTTTATTAAAATTTAAAACAATTAAGAAGAAAATTCGCGCGAGTGGAACTACACTAAAAATAAATTCCTAGGTAACATTGATAAAAACGTTTTGTTGACCTTCAACAAAACAATTTTATCGTTTTGATTAAATTTTTGTCAATATGAAAGAATGAATTTGTTGATGTCAAAAAATTTTTATAATTCAGCATGATTTTTTGTCAGTTTAACAAAATATGCACTACAAATAATATTGTCAGTTTAACAAACCAAGTTTTGTTAACATAACAAAATAAAACAGAGATTTTTGTCACATCTACAAACTTTTTTGTGATTTTAACAAAATGTTTGTTGTATCTACAAAAAATCTGTTTTGTTCCTAGGTTTGTCAATATCACAAAGTTTTTGTTAATTTTTTTGTCAATTTAACAAAAAATGAAAAATTTTTGTTAAAATGACAAATAATTTGTTTTGGGGTTGAGTTATTTTGTAATATTGATAAAACAATATGATCAAATAGATAAAACTATTCGGCGCGTATATTTTTTTTTTAACATAACATTTCTTTTGTGTATGATATAGTTAGCATTTGGTTTTTGTCAAAAAATCGAAGTAAGATTAACTGAACTTAACAAAAATTGCGTATAGGTATTGTCCATACGCCCTCACAGATGGTTGCATGTGAGATCGTAGGGGCGAGACGCCAATTTTTGTGGAAATAAATCCCCAAAAAAAGAAACCATTTTGACACAATTAATTTTGTGGATTCAACAAAAGAAATTTGTAAAATTGACAAAATACTTTGTTGAATTGACAAAATATTTTGTTAAGTTAACAAAATATGACAAAAAAATTTTGTTAATTTAACAAAAAAATTTTGTTAATCCGATAATAATAAAAAAAACAAATTTTTAACATTAACAAAAAAATTTGTTAATACAACAAAAGAATTGTTAATATGACAAATTCTACGAAATTTTGTCATATTGACAAAATATTTTTGTTATTTTTTTGTTAGCATAACAAAATAATTTTGTGGATACAACAAAATATCTTTTGTTACTTCAACAAAATTCTGTAATTTTTATCAATTTGAGAAAACTTTTTGTTGGACAAAATTTTTATCAGTTCAACCTACATTTTTATAATGTATACCTAGATTTTATTTTCAGTGTAGCAACAAAATTTTGCCGAAAATAGAATCATTTTACGTTCAATTTATGGAAATCATTGGCAGTTATATCTACAATTTTGAATAAAAGTCAAATATGTAGTAGATGGTTAGGTCTCGTTAAATTGTCTTAAATTGCTTAATTTGGTTTTTGAATTCAGATTCTTATTCTAATAAAAAAAGAAATATGTTCATATTACCATGTAAAAAGTTATACATGCTTAAGCAACCCCAAGATTTCAAAAGCTCCATAAGTTCTTCGTCATCAGTCTTCTCACTCGGAATATTATCGCTTGAGAAATTCAAATCAGGTGTTGGCAATAATGTGTAGACTGGAACTTCCTCTACTGTGTTTAATATTGTGTATTTTGAAGCTTCATCTTGCGGTCTTAAGTTTATAGATTCCGTTTCGTCTATAGGCAATATACTGTAGATATGAGCTCCCTCCTGTTGGCTTGAATTATTGACAGTAGTTACTGTTTCTTGGCAAAGTGCAGCGCTTGAAATTATATTTGGATCCCGTTCTTCATTCCAATCTTCCATGTTTAAAGATTAATTTATTCTTGAAGTATTTTGTAAAAATTTATAAAGACACAAATACAAAATACATTAAAATATTGGACATTATTGGTGAAAATGTTCTTTAAGTCTAATAAGGTATTTTCCTTTTGATGTTTTAATTAAAGTAACAGGGGGTCCAATAATTTCATTAAATCCCACAATTCTATATTCGCCCAGTAATGTTGGACTAACCTCAAAAGCTCTGAAGTGAGAATTAAAATTAATGTTCGTTAAAGTCTGACAAAACATTAGTATATTTTGCTCGAACTGCACTATTATCTTAATAATGTATATCTTGTAATCGTTTGAACACCTGCCCACATAAAATCCTTTTTTATATTTCTTGCCAATGTACTTAACTTCATTGTAAAAAACTATTACATCATTTTGTTTTGAGTTTAATTTTGTCCTAATTAAGGTAGCAAATACACTGTCACATTTTTGTTTATCATCAAGTTTAAAATAATTTGAATTGCTGTTAGAGTTTAGAATTAGGCTTGCAAATTGGAACTGAAATTTTTTTGACAGAGTAAGACATATATTTTTTCTTGAAGTTATTCCGTGAGCATACACTTTGAAAGGCTTGTGTTTGGCTTCAAATTTAAAAGACCAAAAATGTCTTGCCGGCCCTGATTTCTTCAATATAGTTGGGTAGTGTGTCAAAAAATGAAATTTTGGTTTCAAACTATCGTTAAATAATTTGATATACTGCTCGTTATGATGTTTGATTTTCAACTCTAATGTTGAGGTTAGTTGTTCGGTAACTTCATAGCACAACACTAAATCTGTGATATCAATAAGTTCAAGAAAAAAGAGCCATACTTCATCATCACTGGGAACCAAATCGCCGATCATTAAAGGTAAATACATGGTGAAAGTTAGCATTTCACGTGCTGTCATTTTCAGATGGCTATTTTTTAAGTGGTTAATTTTAATTTCAGTCGAAAAATTGTCCATCTCTGTTGGGCCATAATCAAACGTTTGTTTTCTTTTATTAAGCGTTTCCAATGTTAAATATTTCATTTTATTAGTAAGGTGCAGTATTATTTTACAAAGATCATAATGGAATATACCTTCACATAGGTCATGCATTGCATCTACACAAAAATGTTCAACTACATGAAAAGAAGGTATTTTGTTAAATGTGCTTTCTGCCGCGATTCCAGTTTTTTTAGTATCACATACAGATACATCATGTTTGTAGTTGTCGATAGTTCGAATGCAATCTTGTTCTTCAACGCAAAGTATTTTTGAGCGTTCTTTGTCTAATTTACAAAATCTGCAAAACGAATTGCTCGAAAATGATTTCGAAAAATTAAGGACGGAGTTTACTCCTAAGTTATCACCTAGAAAAAGACCCATTATGAAGTAAATCGTAAGAACTTTGCCATTAACGTTTATGTCCACTCCTGTTTTTTCAAGAGATATCAACTCCTGGATAAGATAACCTAAACAACCTTCATTTCCAATATCTTTTAAATCTTTAGATTTTATAGCGGCTGCCAGAAAAATGCTCTCGAGTTTTGAACTACAAACTGGAAGACAAGGAAATGAGTAATAAAAATTACAAACGGAATGAGCTGTAGCATGAGAACCAAGTGGATTATTTACAGAGAAATCATCACAATATAAAAAGTAGGGTATCAACTTCTTTTCTGGATACATATCACGTTTCTTTTTCCAAATCGGCCCCTGAATGAAGTTAGTGTACTTTTCATCCAAGTATAAGGAATTCATATAATCCAACATATCAAACAGTATATTTTCTTGCTCGAAATATTTTCGGAATTGAAATCGTAGTGGCAAGACACTGCCTTTGCAAAGTTTTTCTCCGTAAACTAATTCAGATCGCGCATAAAGAGGCTGTATATCACTTTTTATTGTAAACTCTTTAATGTTTTTTATTTTTATTTTATTTTTATTTATTTATTTCATGATGTGTATGCTAACACGGTAAGATGAATCTTATAAGTTCGTGATAGTTTTAATAATGTACATAGTTCAAGTTTAATTAATAAAAAACAAAGAAAAGAGCAAAAATTAACTTTAATGATTTTTAAAAATCTAAATATAAATCATAATGAATTCTAAAACAAAGAGATGAGAATTTATGAGTAAGGAACAGAAAAGATAAAGGAAAGAAATTAGAAGTTAGTTGCTTCGAATAAAAAGGAAATCTTTTAAACTATTTTGAAATCGGCGCGCATTGTGTATTTCTCGTAAATGAGGTGGGAGTGAATTCCAAAGGCGGATTGCAGCTATAAAAAATTGTCTTTCTGATGTAAGACAGTGGAAACGGGGAAGTATTAAATCATTTGATCTGCTTGATACCGAAAATCGAAGAAAATCATAAAGATATGTTGGTTGACCTGTTCTTAAAATAGAAAACAACAATTTCAAGGTTCGAAACTTAATAAAACTTTGAAATGACATGTTAAGGAGTTTCAGGCTCAGATGAGAGACATGATCATATTTTCTAAGTCCGTGTATGTAACGAATAATACTATTGAATGCTACCTTTAATTTAGTTTTGCTAGCAGAATCACAATTAAAAAATATTTCACAACCAAAAGTTAGAACAGGGATAACCAGCATTTTGGCGAGAATCATTCTTGTGTTTAAAGGTGTAAACTTTTGAAAAGTCCACAAATTCCGGAGAATTCCGTAAGTTCTTCCTACTATTAAATTAATATGGTCATTCCACGTCAATGTTTTGTTAAAAACCATTCCTAAATTTTTTGATGAGTTTACAAATTGTAAACAAACGCTGTTGAGCATTACTGGTGGAAAGTAAGAAACATCTAACACTTTTTTAGAGATGACAAGGCATTTGCATTTGCTTGGATTAAGATTCAAACCATTTCTTTCTGCCCAATTAGAGATTCGGTCAAGATCCTCGTTAATATTGAAAACACAGTTTTCTATAAGGCCTAATGGACAACTTCGGTATATTTGAATATCATCTGCGTAGAAATGTTTGGAAGAATGAATAATTATTGACGCTATTTCGTTAATATATAATGAAAAAAGGAGAGGAGCCAGTATCGATCCTTGCGGAACACCTCGTACTATAGGAAGGAAATCAGAAAGCTGATTATCAAGACAAACGGCTTGCTTCCTATTGGTTAAGTAAGAGGACAACAATTTAACCGCTTCTGGAGAAAAATTGAAACGTTGACGCAGTTTATTTAGGAGAACAGAATGATTAACCATATCGAAGGCCTTCGAGAAATCAAGAAGAACCAACACACTAACACAATCATTATCAAGTTCGGTTCTTATATCTTCAGTGACTTTCATCAGCGCAGTTGTACAACTATGTTTGGGTCGAAACCCAGATTGAATATTGGCTAAGAGGCTGTTACTCCGTACATAACTATTAAGTTGAGTTTGCATTATACGTTCACAGACTTTTGACAGAAATGGAAGAATGGAAATCGGTCTGAATTCATCACATAAAGAATTTTTTGGGATGGGTATAATTTTAGCCGATTTCCATTCTTGAGGAAAAATTCCAGTAGTAAGAACAGTGTTGAAAATATGTGTTAAAAAGGGCAGCAACAAAGGCAAAATGGCTTTAAGGAAAATAGGGTTAATTCCATCTATCCCCACTGCATTAGATTTAACTGCAAGGAAATTTTCAACAACAACTTCATTCGTTACTCCTGAAAAAGAAAAAGAGGAGAAGGAAAACATGTCTTCAACTCGTAGGTCATCTCTTTCTATGTCTCCTGATTGGGCTTGGTTTAAAGGAGATAAAAACTTTAGATTTAGTTCATTGCGGTCAATGTTTTTTTGAATAACTGGACGTTGTTTTCCGATTCCAAATTCACGAAGGTTTTTCCAAAGTTTTCGGCCATCAGAACTTGAGTTAAGGCGGGTGGAATAAAATTGTTTTTTTGCAGTTCTAATTTCTAAAACAATTTTGTTACGCAAAATTTTGTAGGCTTTATAAAATTCTTCGGCCCGATATCGTATCCACCATCGGTAAGCTTGATCGCGCTGGTTAATAAGCTCTTTAATTTCATTGGTGAACCAGGGTTTCGGTATCGAAAGGGATCTTTTGGTTATAAGTGGGACATGGGTATCGAACAGGTTTATTAGGTTGTTATTCAAAAACTCAACTTGATCATCGGGTGAGGACATAAGGTAAATATTCGTAAATATCGGAGCAGAAAGTTGGTCGTAGCATAACACTTTGTCTATATTATTAACAAAGAAAATATCCAGTAAAGTGCTTGAGGTTCTAGTAAAGTGAGTGGGAACTGAAGAGTTAACGGGATAAAGATCATAAGAACTCATTTCTTCACACAGGCTTTTATCAACTAGAATTTTATTATTAAGGTCACCGCATATAATTAAATTAGAAGATCTTACCGTAATCTGCTGAATTAGACTGTACAATGGTTCTGTGTCAACATATCTATTTGGCCGGTAAATAGTTCCCAACAGAAGGTTATTTTCGCTACCTACAACATCTAAGAACAAATATTCGTACATGGAACCTGGAGAGGAGGAGCAAATTACTTTACATTTCAAACCAACTCTAATATAAATCGCAACCCCACCACCACGACCACATCTATCGGACCTTAAAAGTTTATAACCATTCAATTTATAAGAAGCATCGCTAATGTCAGGAGAAAACCATGTTTCGGAGATACACACTGCATCCAGTTTCGATTCCTCCAACAAATATCTAAATTCGTCGATTTTCGGCAACAAACTTTGAGCATTAATGTGAGTGAGCTTAAAACCAACTCTACGCTTGCAAAAAACTTTAAGCATTGTTTTTAGTATAGCATCGCTGTCACCACCCAAGGGATTCACATTTGGCTCACTCAACTCCGTTATTTATAGTTATGGAGCGAGGAAATAACAATACGCATAGAAAATAAAAAGACTCAAAGCAACTACTTTTACAGAATAAAACAAAGCTATTATAAAAAAAAAGAAAATAAGGAAAAAAATAGAATAGAAGAGAAATTAGAAATAAAATAAAAATATAAATACTCTTAAATTTAGTTTTGTAAGTTTTCTGCATAGTCATCATCGTGCTGGTGCGTTGTACTTTCGTCTTCTCTGGTTTCATCATCTCGGTTAATTATTGCTGCCGCGGCGACTGCATTCATAATTGCATTATTTTTTATATGTATGCTCTCTGAATCAAATTTCTCTTTGATGAACACTGAGCCAGAGTGCGTATAAACGGTAGAAAGTGCTCCCATGTGTTTAAGGCGCATAGATTGCCGTAGATAAGAGCGGTTTTTTGCTGTTAAACTCCCGTGCAGAAAAATATTTTTTTTTCGTTTCCCCTCCCCTTGAACCTTAACCCCTATGTCTTCTAGGTGAAGCTGTCTTTTGTTGGTCTTGCGGAAGAGAGCGACACTTTTTAGAACCATGTTTCGTTCATTTGGTGAGCCGAATTTAAGGATGATGGGGGAGTCATGCAGAGAGTTTTTGTTGTGTTGTTTAATTCGAAAGGCAGCTTTAAGACACATGGGCGTACATTCAACAGAGTGGCATATTTTGTTAAAGATCGATGTGATGTCTTCATTAGGTAGTTGTGGTCAGCGTTACCACTTCCGGAAAAAAAGTCGAAGTAGATTTGAAGAAAAAAGTGAAGTAAATTGAGAAAAATCGAAGTAGATTTCAAAATGACTTTTTATTTGCATTTAGAAAAAAAATTGGACTCCAGATTTTCATCAGTTATTACAAAACGAAAAAATGGTGATTCAGTCTGTCTGTAGATCTGTTACTCAACCTGTCGTCTATAGGAGAAATGATATATTTGTACTTGTGTTGATGCTCATATTTTTGTATGAAAATACTAACTATAATGAAAATAGAGAAAATGAAGTAGTTTTGGGCTTTTTTGTAAAATTGAAGTAAATTGAAACAGAGATTTTTTAAAGGAAGTAGATTTCAGTATTTTGATGATGGTGCGAAGTAGGAAGTAGATTTTAAAATATTTTGAAAAAAAGAAGTAGATCTACTTCAATTGAAGTAAAGTGGTACCACTGGTTGTGGTATGCCAAGAAGAACAGCGTCGGCAGCTACCTCTTTTCGTTCAAATGTGTCACATCTCTGTTCCAGGTCTGTCACTTCCTCGTTTGTGATGACAAGTGATTCTAAGTGTGTTTCAAGTTTTGTTACTCGCTCTTTGAGAGATGCAATAGATTTGTTGGCTTCATGAACATGAGCTGATAGATTATTTTCAAATATTTCTAGTCGTTTAATAAAATCGCTCTGTAGATCTTTAATTTCTTTCGAAATACGCGAAACAATATCGTCAGTGATGTTTTTAACAAATTTTTCCATCTCGGAGCGTTCAATCGTTGAATATGATGATGATATTTTGTTCTCTTTATTTGTGTTGGCTGGTAGAATTGATGGGGTGGCCGATGACAGCTGCTTGGATTTAATTGACGCTGGTGTGGTCTGTGGACTCACAGTTCTTTTCGATGCAGAAATTGTTGTCTTAATCTTTTGCTTTCCTGATGTTTTGGGGGGTGTAGGAGTGACAACTTTCTCTTTATCATCCTTTCCAGAGCGCGTCATACGGTCCATTATATACGAAGAGAAATTAGACAACGATTTCTAACTTTTTTATTATTTCGGAGAGTGTATTTGTGCAAGATTTTGAAAACTAAATAAAATAGTTTTCTTTTTTTTTTTTTTTTGATAGTTTAGATAGTTGAAAAAAAAAAAAAAAAAAAAATAATTTAGGTTAAACACTCTACAAGTTACACTTTTTCACACTTTAGAGTCATGTGGGTGTTTAAAAACAATGCAAATATTTATGTTTGGCCGGACGAAACTTATAACACGTCTATTCGCACTTGAACATTAATTTTAATGTCAATTTAATTTAATTAATGTCATCCAAACAATCTATTTGTTTGAGTGTTTTATACAAAATATAGTCTGTACCACATTGTTGAAACAGATCACGGTAGTTTGAAACCATACTTAGGAAATCGCTTTGAGTTTGAGTGTCCTCTTTAAGACGATCTTGTGCAAATGCTTTGATATAATCAAGCAATGGATCTATCAAATATTTCTTGACATTTATTTGAACCTCGTATACATCCTTACGGCAAAAATTATTAATCCCATGCAGGAGAGTTGTAAATTTTAATGCATCACTACGACTTCGAGTTAGGAATTCATTTTCGTTGAATTTGTATGGGTTTTTCGTTGTCATTTGTTGAGAAATAGAAGCTTTGTTGTCACTAGCACCATACAAATTAGGGTTATTTAAAACTTCTTGTGAATTATCAACAAGCACGTCCAAATTAACACTCGTTTCTTCCATGCAAGTTAGGCTATTACTGGGACAGTGTAATCGCAAAATATGCCGTTTATAATTGAAGAGATCTGTGAAACACTGAGCACAAGAATTGACATAACATATGAAAGTACTGTCCTGTTTTAAATCATGTTTCTTCCTAAGATGTTTGCCTAATGCAAAGACGTTATCAAAATAAATCCGGCACAAGAAGCACTGCATTTTGTATCCCAAACCGGAAAATCTGTAAGCATGGATAATGCTTTTTTAAATGTTTTTCCTTAAAAAATATTTCGAATACATACATTAATACAAATAATGGGTATTTTTTATGACAACATGGCCACCAAAATTAATTTTATATTTCTAATGAAAAGATTGAGTAGAAAAAGATTAGAATATCGCATGGAATCAATAAATGCAATTAAAAATGTTAATTAGAGAAACCTGTGAATTAGGTTCTTAGTTATTTAATTTAATTAATTTATTTTATTTTATATGCAAACAATATTTTGCATTCATTTATAATTATTATTATTATTATTCTTTAAATAATTGAAAGTCTTGAATAGGACGTTTTAAATTATTAAAGTTTTCAGTGAAAAAATACGCTTCAAAACTATTTTACAATCTCAAATTAAGAGAAAAAATACATATGTAAGTAAAAGAATGCAAAAATTAGGCTATGATATGACCAAAACCACAGAAATATTTGTTTAGTGAAGTTTTTTTCCAAAAAAATCTTATTCATGTGGCATCGACCTCGTATTTACGAAAACAACAGATTATTTCCAATAATGGAACACAACATTCAAACTCAATTTATGAAGTTGGATAATATGTCAAGTTTGTAAATGAACTAATTAGAAAAGGTTTGAAATTAAATTCCAATAATCATTTGTCTTATGTGCAAGTATTAAAATATATTAATTTTGTAATTGAGTATTCCAAGCAGAATTGAGAAGATGACTATGTACATATATACTCGTATTATTTGTAGTTCAAACACTAGAAAACCTAATTCGATTTTTTTGATGCTTGTTTTAGTATGAAATTTAATTAAGATGGATTTAATAATAGTATACCCAAATTTCGATGGCAAATGACAGTACGAAAAACAATATCAATTTGACTTAGATACCTCGTTTTATAATTTTTACTTTGTTAAAGCTTTATTCAAATTTCTATTTTCTTGTAATCGGTTCTTGTAAATTTGTGTTTCCATTGACAATAGGTATTTCCATTCACGAAACGAATATGAAAATTGAATTGATATCATCAAGACAAACTACATAAGTAATACTCGTACAATGCAAAAATTATAAGCTATCTCGAAGTCTATCGTAATCGGAAACTTTTTTTAAGAATCCCGAAGAAAGCTACCACCAAATCCGTTCGTAATGACAATTTGTATGAGATTTTCCACTACGATGGATTGGGTGATAGTTTTTTTCGAATTTTTAATTCGTGATAGGGCTGATTATTTCCAATAATGGAACACAACATTAAAACTCAATTTATGACGTTCGATACTATGTCAAGTTTGTAAATGAATTAATCAAGCTTCGAAATTAAATTCCAATAATCATTTGTCTTATGTGCAAGTATTAAAATATATTAATTTTGTAATTGAGTATTTCAAGCAGAATTGAGAAGATGACTATGTACTGTACATATATACTCGTATTATTTGTCGTTCAAACACACTAGAAAACCTAATTCGATTTTGTTGATGCTCGTTTTATTATGAAATTTAAATCAAAATTAAGATGGATTCAATAATAGTATACCCAAATTTCCAATACAAATGACAATATCAATTTAACTTACCACGTTTTATAATTTTTAGTTGGTTGCAGCTTTCTTCAAATTTCTGTTTTTTTTTTTGTAATTGGCTTTTGTAATTTCGTGTTTCCATTGACATTAGGTATGTCCATTCACAAAACGAATATGAAAATTGAAAGGAAAATAACAAAATTATAAATTTGCAAGTATATAGATTATATCATGATAATGATAAAATGATAAACTAAAATCATGTAAATTGCCATCAATATTACAAAATGATGAACGCATTATTCTACATATGTATATAGTGAAGATATATCATCAAGATATCGTTAAGACGTCATCAAGGAAAAATACATAAGTAACACAAAGCAAAAATTAAGCTACGAGTATGATATGTATACCAAAACCACTCAAATATTTGTTAAGTGAAGTTTTTTGCAAAAAAAATCCTAGTCATGTAGCTTCGACCTCGTAATTTACGAAAACAACATATTTCCAATAATGGAACACAACATTCAAACTCAATTTATGAAGTTGGATAATATGTCAAGTTTGTAAATGAATTAATTAGAAAAGGTTTGAAATTAAATTCAAATAATCATTTGTCTTATGTGCAAGTATTAAAATATATTAATTTTGTAATTGAGTATTCCAAGCAGAATTGAGAAGATGACTATGTACATATATACTCGTATTATTATTTGTAGTTCAAACACTAGAAAACCTAATGCGATTTTTTTGATGCTTGTTTTAGTATGAAATTTAATTAAGATGGATTTAACAATAGTATACCCAAATTTCGATGGCAAATGACAGTACGAAAAACAATATCAATTTGACTTAGATACCTCGTTTTATAATTTTTACTTTGTTAAAGCTTTATTCAAATTTCTATTTTTTTGTAATCGGTTCTTGTAAATTTGTGTTTCCATTGACAATAGGTATTTCCATTCACGAAACGAATATGAAAATTGATTTGATATCATCAAGACAAACTACATAAGTAATACTCGTACAATGCAAAAATTATAAGCTATCTCGAAGTCTATCGTAATCGGAAACTTTTTTTAAGAATCCCGAAGAAAGCTACCACCAAATCCGTTCGTAATGACAATTTGTATGAGATTTTCCACTACGATGGATTGGGTGATAGTTTTTTTCGAATTTTTAATTCGTGATAGGGCTGATTATTTCCAATAATGGAACACAACATTAAAACTCAATTTATGACGTTCGATACTATGTCAAGTTTGTAAATGAATTAATCAAGCTTCGAAATTAAATTCCAATAATCATTTGTCTTATGTGCAAGTATTAAAATATATTAATTTTGTAATTGAGTATTTCAAGCAGAATTGAGAAGATGACTATGTACTGTACATATATACTCGTATTATTTGTCGTTCAAACACACTAGAAAACCTAATTCGATTTTGTTGATGCTCGTTTTATTATGAAATTTAAATCAAAATTAAGATGGATTCAATAATAGTATACCCAAATTTCCAATACAAATGACAATATCAATTTAACTTACCACGTTTTATAATTTTTAGTTGGTTGCAGCTTTCTTCAAATTTCTGTTTTTTTTTTTTGTAATTGGCTTTTGTAATTTCGTGTTTCCATTGACATTAGGTATGTCCATTCACAAAACGAATATGAAAATTGAAAGAAAAATAACAAAATTATAAATTTTCAAATATATAGATTATTTGTTGCTAGGTACTTTCTTAAATTTATCTTGTGCATGCTTTTGGAAAAATAACCTACATTATGAAACTTTAAAAGTCATTATCAATATGCGTTTTAACTTTTAAGTCATTAATTTATTATCTTCGTAGAATAATTGTTTTAAGAAATTTTGTATGAAGAGTGCTTTCTTTTGATTTAAGAAACTGTACCATTGCCACACCTGGCACGCACGCTGGCTTTGGCGGCGTCATGGCGGCGTCGCCGTCGTGGCGGTCTGGCTTTGGCGGCGTACATATCTTGATAGTATACATGATGTAAAATAATGCGTTAACGATTTTATCATATTAATGGCAATTTACATGATTTTAGTTAATCATTTGATAATGAAATGATAAATTTAAGAAAGTGCCTACCTACATTTTCAATATAAAATATAATATATATATATATATATATATATATATATATATGATACTAAGAGGCGTCGCCGTCGTGGCGGTCTGGCTTTGGCGGCGTACATATCTTGATAGTATACATGATGTAAAATAATGCGTTAACAATTTTGTCATATTAATGGCAATTTACATGATTTTAGTTAATCATTTGATAATGAAATGATAAATTTAAGAAAGTACCTACCTACATTTTCTATATATATGTATATGATATTTAGAGTACCTACTTACCTTCTTTTATTATTTTTTCTTCTTTATTTTTTAAACGTTTGATTTTTCTTATTTTATTTTGTTTTTTTTATTCTATTTTATTTTTAATTTTCACTTGAAATTTTGATTTTTCCCCGAAAACTTTAAACTTTTCTCAGCGAACAGAGAAGCAGACCAACGAACGACGACAAAGACAAACTAATACTGAATGGTTTACCGAGCGAGAATCGATATATATAGATCTGGTATGTGGCTCCTTTTAACGCGCGTCAAAATCAGTGCTGTATTCTGTCAATGATCACTTTTTGGAAAAGGTAGTAAAAGTAGTAAGGTTTCCTAAATGATCAAAAACATTATTATATTCTTTAGTAACAAAATATTTTTGCTAAATAAAAGAGAAACTTTAATATTTGTATAGCTAAATATTATTTTTGGACACAAATGAAGAATAGTAGCATTATGTTTTTATCTGAAAATAATGGAATTATTAAAAGCAAAATACTTATTTAAGGCCCCAGTTATAGCTATCATTGAAATGCATCTTTTAAATCCACATTTATGATTTCACTGATAGAAATCAATTTCAATGAACAGCTGATTTTCGTTTCTTTAATATGGAACACAATCGTTCCACTGAATGTGTTCGATTCTCTTTCTATTCTCAAATGTCAGATTTCCTTTCAATTTCAATTCCATTGACAGGATCTTTTACTGAAACCAATTTTTCAATGATTGCTATAACTGGCTTGTCAAAAAAATGAACTCAGCATTCCACTGATTTGTTCCAATGATGCATTTCAATGATAGCTATAACTGGGGCCTTAAGGTAAGGTTTCTATGATTTTTGCGGGAATGTTTTGAAAAATTGTGGTTTGTAGATGGTAATAAATAGAAGGCGTATGATGGGTGAAACGGTGACAGTTCATACTTTTCGTTCGTAATTGCTTAAATGATAATTTCATACTTTTTTTTAAGTTCTGTGAATGTTTTTCGATTGCACAAATGATTTTTAGTAGAAGGAAATTGACAAAAAAAAAACGCTCCCATTGTATTAGAAGACCGAACTGGTAAAACTCTCTTTGATCATTTACTTTGTTTTAAATCAATTGTCAATATGATGAATTTCATCAATGTGATGAAATCAAAGCTAAAGCATTCATAAAAATGATGAATTTCATAAATGTGATGAAATGAAATGTGAATGTATTCATCAATATGATGAATTTGAAATATTTAAAAAAAATGGTGGCAAATACATTCATCAATATGATGAACTTCATAAATGTGAAGAAATCATTCATCAATATGATGAAATTTGCACATGATGTTCAAATATAATCAAGGGGATAGACTTTTTGCATTCCGTTAGAATGCCAAGTGTTACCACTTAAAAAAGTAATATACTTTATTGTTAGTTAAAGTAGATTGAATAATTATGAAATTATAATCCTGAAACTTATTATGAAACTAAACTTGTAATATTTATGTTTCGTTTATATTAATGATTGCTTTATTTACTTCGTACCGCACAATAATGTGCTTTTCACTACATATTTTATTCAAAATAAGAAAAATTGAATTTTCTGCTGAAGGAAAGACAAACATCGATTTTTTTCGAAATTTTATTTTTGATGGAAATTGATTCTGTATCTATCAAAATAATAACAATGGTAGTAATATAGGATATGAAAACATGTTTTGCTTTTTTCTATAGGATTTTCTTACTGATTTTTTAAAAATTGTTCTGTCCAAAATCTCGAATTTCGATTTAGAAATTGAATGCTGCGTGTATTTCTAGCAAAAAGTAGCAGTCCTCGCGTTCACCTCTTCGTTTGAATGAAAAGTGATTTTTTTTTTGATTTTTTTTGTTCAAAATTGACATAAAGTGGAAAAACAATTTATTAAACCATTGAAAGCACCTAAAAAGATGTGTAATATTATTTTTGAAAGCTATAAGTACGTCAAAATTTGCTGCAAGTTATTTCGAATAATATGTTTTGAGAAAATGGATTTCAAAGTCATCATTACGAGATATCCAAACGATAGTAGGAGTAAGGAAAATTATACAGCGTTTTTAAAACGCTATATTTAGCAATACTGATCTGATAGGGGTGTACTGTTTTTGTTAATAAACTCAGAACCAAAAGTCCTTCTTTTCCTCTATAAATCATATATCGAAAAAATGAGTAATCAGAGTTTTTTAATTCAATTTGGCCTTTTCCTACAACTTTTGAAAAAAGTATCAGAAGTTAGTGTGAAATCATGTGAATCATTTCCCGCCTACCTACACAATCATTTGTCAATACGATGAATTTCATAAATGTGATGAAATAAAAGGTGAATGTATTCATCAATATGATGAATTTGAAATATTTAAAAAAAAATGGTGGCAAATACATTCATCAATATGATGAACTTCATAAATGTGAAGAAATCATTCATCAATATGATGAAATTTGCACATGATGTTCAAATATAATCAAGGGGATAGACTTTTTGCATTCCGTTAGAATGCCAAGTGTTACCACTTAAAAAAGTAATATACTTTATTGTTAGTTAAAGTAGATTGAATAATTATGAAATTATAATCCTGAAACTTATTATGAAACTAAACTTGTAATATTTATGTTTCGTTTATATTAATGATTGCTTTATTTACTTCGTACCGCACAATAATGTGCTTTTCACTACATATTTTATTCAAAATAAGAAAAATTGAATTTTCTGCTGAAGGAAAGACAAACATCGATTTTTTTCGAAATTTTATTTTTGATGGAAATTGATTCTGTATCTATCAAAATAATAACAATGGTAGTAATATAGGATATGAAAACATGTTTTGCTTTTTTCTATAGGATTTTCTTACTGATTTTTTAAAAATTGTTCTGTCCAAAATCTCGAATTTCGATTTAGAAATTGAATGCTGCGTGTATTTCTAGCAAAAAGTAGCAGTCCTCGCGTTCACCTCTTCGTTTGAATGAAAAGTGATTTTTTTTTGATTTTTTTTGTTCAAAATTGACATAAAGTGGAAAAACAATTTATTAAACCATTGAAAGCACCTAAAAAGATGTGTAATATTATTTTTGAAAGCTATAAGTACGTCAAAATTTGCTGCAAGTTATTTCGAATAATATGTTTTGAGAAAATGGATTTCAAAGTCATCATTACGAGATATCCAAACGATAGTAGGAGTAAGGAAAATTATACAGTGTTTTTGAAACGCTATATTTAGCAATACTGATCTGATAGGGGTGTACTGTTTTTGTTAATAAACTCAGAACCAAAAGTCCTTCTTTTCATCTATAGGCCATATATCGAAAAAATGAGTAATACAAAGTTTTTTAATTCAATTTGGCCTTTTCTTACAACTTTTGAAAAAAGTATCAGAAAATCTTTGTAAATCATTTACCGCTTACATACACAATCATTTGCCTTAAAGATGATTTTCATATGTGAAGAAACTCAAGCTTTATGAATGCGTTTATCAATATCATAAACACGTTCGTCAATATGATGATATAAATGTAAAGAAATTACTCATGAATATGTTGAATATACGAGTATTCATCAAAATTATGAACGAAATATTTATATAAATAAATATAATAAATTAATTCATAAATATGATGTATAAATCCATCCTTAATACTATTATTGCCTTCATCAATATGATGAATGTTATGAAATCAGTGATAAATATGATGAACAAGTACGACAATATGATTATCTGAATTTGAAGAAGTCTATCATTAATATGATAAATGCATTCGTCAATTTGATGAATAAATAATTCATAAATATGATGAACGAATTCGCTAATATAATGCACTAAATTTCATGAAATCATTCATAAATATGATGAATACGTTCATTAATGTGATGATCTAATTGTCAAAAAAGTATTCATAAATATGATGATTGCTTTTATCAATACGATGAATGCTAAAAAAAAAATCATAAATATGATGAACTAATTGCTAAAAAAATATTCATAAATATGATGAATGCATTCGTGAATTTGATGATCTAATTGTCAAGAAAGTATTCATAAATATGACGATTGCTTTTATCAATATGATGAATGCTAAAAAAAATCATAAATATGATGAACTAATTGTTAAAAAATTATTCATAAATATGATGAATGCATTCTTCAATTTGATGAATAAATAATTCATAAATATGATGAACGAATTCGCTAATATAATGCACTAAATTTCATGAAATCATTCATAAATATGATGAATACGTTCATTAATGTGATGATCTAATTGTCAAAAAAGTATTCATAAATATGACGATTGCTTTTATCAATATGATGAATGCTAAAAAAAATCATAAATATGATGAACTAATTGTTAGAAAATTATTCATAAATATGATGAATGCATTCGTCAATTTGATGAATAAATAATTCATAAATATGATGAACGAATTCGCTAATATGATGCACTAAATTTTTTGAAATCATTCATAAATATGATGAATACGTTCATTAATGTGATGATCTAATTGTCAAAAAAGTATTCATAAATATGATGATTGCTTTTATCAATATGATGAATGTTTAAAAAAAATCATAAATATGATCAACTAATTGTTACAAAATTATTTATAAATATGATGAATACGTTCATTAATGTGATGATCTAATTGTCAAAAAAGTATTCGTTAATATGATGATTGCTTTTATCAATATGATGAATGCTAAAAAAAATCATAAATATGATGAACTAATTGTTAAAAAATTATTCATAAATATGATGAATGCATTCTTCAATTTGATGAATAAATAATTCATAAATATGATGAACGAATTCGCTAATATAATGCACTAAATTTCATGAAATCATTCATAAATAAGATGAATACGTTCATTAATGTGATGATCTAATTGTCAAAAAAGTATTCATAAATATGATGATTGCTTTTATCAATATGATGAATGCTAAAAAAAAATCATAAATATGATGAACTAATTGTTAAAAAATTATTCATAAATATGATGAATACGTTCATTAATGTGATGATCTAATTGTCAAAAAAGTATTCGTTAATATGATGATTGCTTTTATCAATATGATGAATGCTAAAAAAAATCATAAATATGATGAACTAATTGTTAAAAAATTATTCATAAATATGATAAATACATTCGTCAATGTGATGATCTAATTGTCAAAAAAGTATTCATAAATATGATGATTGCTTTTATCAATATGATGAATGCTAAAAAAAAATCATAAATATGATGAACTAATTGTTAAAAAATTATTCATAAATATGATGAATACGTTCATTAATGTGATGATCTAATTGTCAAAAAAGTATTCGTTAATATGATGATTGCTTTTATCAATATGATGAATGCTAAAAAAAATCATAAATATGATGAACTAATTGTTAAAAAATTATTCATAAATATGATAAATACATTCGTCAATGTGATGATCTAATTGTCAAAAAAGTATTCATAAATATGATGATTGCTTTTATCAATATGATGAATGCTAATAAGAAATCATAAATATGATGAACTAATTGCTAAAAAATTATTCATAAATATGATGAATACGTTCATCAATGTGATGATCTAATTGTCAAAAAAGTATTCATAAATATGACGATTGCTTTTATCAATATGATGAATGCTAAAAAAAATCATAAATATGATGAACTAATTGTTAAAAAATTATTCATAAATATGATGAATGCATTCTTCAATTTGATGAATAAATAATTCATAAATATGATGAACGAATTCGCTAATATAATGCACTAAATTTCATGAAATCATTCATAAATATGATGAATACGTTCATTAATGTGATGATCTAATTGTCAAAAAAGTATTCATAAATATGATGATTGCTTTTATCAAAATGATGAATGCTAAAAAAAATCATAAATATGATGAACTAATTGTTAAAAAATTATTCATAAATATGATAAATACATTCGTCAATGTGATGATCTAATTGTCCAAAAAGTATTCATAAATATGATGATTGCTTTTATCAATATGATGAATGCTAATAAGAAATCATAAATATGATGAACTAATTGCTAAAAAATTGTTCATAAATATGATGAATGTATTCGTCAATGTGATGATCTAATTGTCAAAAAAGTATTCATAAATATGATGATTGCTTTTATCAATATGATGAATGCTAAAAAAAATCATAAATATGATGAACGCATTCGTCAATTTGATGTGAAGAAATCATTTTGATTGCCCTCAAAATTCATAAATATGAAGAAATCAGTCGTCAATATGAAGAACTAAATGTTGGTCATAAATAAGATGATTGCCTTCATAAATATGACGAATTTCATAAATGTGAAGAAATCATTCATCAATATGATGATTGCATTCGTCATTATGATGAATAACTATCAGAAACTAGGGTTCATCATATACATGAAAAGTTTTGATGAACTGATGAAATTTCCCCTTTAAACGTTTGTATGGAGTTGCTGGTTAAAAAGTTGATGAAATGAAATTCTTCATATTGACGAACGGTTCATCCGGCAAAATTTTTTTTCATCCAATTTCTTCATCAATGAGATGAAAAGTACATCTATATGATGATTTTCAGTTGATGAACGCCATTCATCAATATGATGACGGTTATTATTTTCAGTGTATGATGCTAAATTCGAGTGAAACAGCCTTAACATCGTACTAATTCAACTAAAATTTTGCGCAATCGTGATCTTATTTCAAATAGCTGTGAGAAGTTAATATTCATGTTTTGTATATAAGGTGCTTTTCGTATTTGTGTACCTGATTTTGTATGTTTTTGTTTTTTTAATAATTTAAAAATAACGTGTAAACTGTATAATATACATTAGAACATATGCTCCAACAAATGCGATGAATTAATTGTTCTGCGTTTCTTTTTTATATTTTGGTCATTTTTAACTACATTTGGTCATTTTTATTTTCAACTTTGAACATAATTTTTTTTTTAAGTGGCAACCGTGCACAGAGTGCAGCGTAGTTCGAAGATAGAGCAAAGAGCCGTCAAGAGAGCAAAGCGGCGATTTCAAACATGTTTGATTTCTCCGCTCTCATCGCTGCGATTTTTAACTAGAAGTGGTGAAATTTTGAACTGTTTTTTGTATTTAAAGTTACTGCAAGATGTTTTATTGACTAGAATCGGGTTTGCTACGAAATCTGTCCACTTCTTCGTAAGCTTGTTTTGAATTTTGTCAAGTAAATAACCGAATATTTTCATGGTCATTCGGAAATATGCTTGAAACTTAACATGATTTTCTGTTTCCGCGTTTCAGAAAATATCATATGCTTAAAAAAAGTACAGATTCAAATTATTAGAATCCATTTTCATTTTAAAAATACAGATATTTAAATGTAAGTTTTAAGTTATCTTGAAAAAATATCTTTTTTAGTCCAAAACAGTTTGGTTTTAGAGCTGGTAAATCAACTGAAGATGCGCTTCTAGCACACTGCAGTCAAATATTTGAAAGTTTAGACCAAAAAAAGTATACAGCTTCTTTATACATTGATATTACAAAAGCTTTTGACACAGTAGATCATGTCATTTTGTTTCGAAAATTAGAAAAGGCTGGTTTCAGAGGATTTATGCTTGATTGGTTTTCTTCTTACCTTAAAAATAGAAAACAAATGGTGAAAATAGGAGGTACTTTCAGTGAAACCAGTAGCATTAATATAGGTGTTCCTCAATGATCAGTTTTAGGCCCATTTCTATTTCTTATTTATATTAATTCCATTTTTAATTTGAACTTGAAAGGAAAAGTATGTGGGTTTGCTGATGACATAGCTTGCGTATATTCTTGTTCGTCAATGTTAGAACTGATTTCAGACATAAATCACGACTTGGAGTTATAATATGTTGGGGTGGTACTTTCAAAAACTGTTTACAACCTTTGCTAGTTACCCAAAAGCATATTTTAAGAATTATTTGGAAGAAGAGAAGATTTGAATACAGTTTTCCATTGTTTGTCAGGTCGGGTATTCTCCCAATAAAGCATCTCTATTTTTATAAAGTTTTTGAAATATTCTACTTAAGAAGTGGATATCTTTTAAGTATCAATACTCCAGCCTACACATTACGCAGTAGAGACAGAAATCTTGCTTTTATTCCTGTGCACAATAGTCAACACTTTTTAAATTTTTATACTTCAGTAGCACCTAGATTGTTCAATTCCCTTCCTTTTGAAATTCGTTGCATTCGTTCAACTTACTCTTTCAATAAAGAAGTTAAAAAAAAGCTCCTTAACTTTGATTTTGAGACAGTCAGAAACATTTACAAAATAATAGTTTAAATATGATATTTTAATTTAAATCTTTGAAATTGCTTGTGTAAATTACTTTTTTTGACACTTAACCCCACAACACTTGTTAAAAAAAAAAAATTACATATATTTTAGTCATTTGAATTATTTAACTCTTTGGTACTTTCGTTACTTGTCATTAGGCAACAGATCGTACCTTTTCTCTTCTTTCTACTTTTTGGTTGTGCAAAACACTTAAAAAGATGAATTTTATTGTGAAACAATGAAAATGTATTAGTAAAATAAATTTACTGTAGATTGTACTTATTAATCAATTTGTTAAGAAGAAGAAAATAAAAAACAAATAATGAATGAATGAAATGAAAAAAAAAAAAAAGAATAATCTCTTGCTTGTTTTCTTCTACTTTGCTCTTGCTCCTTGCTCCTCACTCTGGCTAGTCATCAACCTTGCTCGTTGCTCCAGCTCTTTTAATTCGTAATACCATAATTTTCTCCATGCAGTTTACTGGAAATTCTGTGTTTGGAATCATTAAACTGTAGAGCCAAGCGTCTTAAGCTGATGGAAGGATTGATTTCAACAGCTGCCAGTATTCTTTCATCGACCGAAACTCTTCTTGTGCTTGCAGCTCCCGCGTTAAGTCTTGCAGTTGAAAGTGATCCAATTTCTCGAAGCCTTTTAAAGGTATTTCCAAAAACATTTCAAGAAGGAAGTCGTCTGTTAGGATAAAGTTCCTGGTATCTTCGTTGTGCTCTTCTTGAATTTCCATTGCACAGCCCATAAACGAGTAAAATTTCTGCGTATTCTTCTCTCGTAAATGAAGGCATTTCAAAAAGCGCTCTTATCCAACTGTATTCGTGACTTAACTTGATAATCTTATGAATGAATTTGTTTTTCTATTATTTTCTAACACTTATTTAGTTAATTTACTCATTAAACATTCATACCCCAAATTTAACTCTCCCTGAGAAAAGGTAAGGTAATCAGGGTTTTGACAGCAAGCCAAATAGGCATAAGTACACTTTTAACGCTTTTGATGAGTGCACGGTCTTTTAAATTACCTAAAAACTATCAATTTTTGGAAAACCACTCCAATTGTCAAGTGCTGCAAAAAAGTAGATACAAAAACCTGTTTTAGATTTTCCAAAGTATCAAAAAAAGTATGGGTTTGTGGGTGCATTTATTCATGAGTTTTTTTATTTTTGTTAAAAATAAGAAAATTTTATGTTTATTACGCATTTTTTAAAAAAAAACTTGACCTCAAAGTCAAAATTTAGGGTGGTTTTAAAGGCTAGTATTTTTACTACAAACTCCAAAATTAGGTCCCTACCATTAGTACTGACAGGGAAATTGACCTAAACATGGGTCAGGGTACACCAAAGTTAGCATTTTTTTAAATCGTCAAAAAGTGATGTCAAAGTTGAAAATCAGACTTTACTGTAGAACAATTTTTTTTATAAATGTATGACCAAAAATAACTTTCCAAAGTATGGCACATGAATTACCGGACACCCTGTAAAAAGCTTTAATTCTTCTAAAACTCGAGTACAATTCCTGGACTGGTACTCCAAAAACCCACTTCACTCTCTTGATGGACATAATTCAAAAGAGAGTTATAAACATGATAGACGACCGTTGTCTAACTAAAACATTTGTACATCTCGAGCACCGACGTAATGTTTCCTGTCTATCAATATCGTACTCTAATTTTCATAAACAGTGCTCTAGTGAAATAGTGAGTTGCTTTCCTCCCCTCAAACAATTCAACGGTAATACCCGCATTTCTAGGAATGCTCATGAGCTTACCCTTCAGCCCAATTTCGGACGAACTGTCAAGTACAGACTACAGAAATTCTTTTTTTATCCGCCCTTTTTTTCCCACTCATTGCAATATACATACAATCAAAAATGTGAATCAGTATCTCCTTTCTAATCCTTCCCTACTTTCCTAATTACTCGCACTGTTCAAAGTGTACAGATGTTTATTGGAATTTATAATTGAAAATTTGTCAGTGGCACGCTTGTGAGCATTTAGGCGGAAGCGAAGAAGTTGAGTTTAAGGGTCAAGACCAAATATATGCTGTTATCAAGAATACACATACACACCCAACACCAAAGCCGCCTTGAACAGAACGTCACCATAGACAGCGGCTTTGAGGTAGCCAAGGACTTTGTCTCACCAAGCACCGCTATAAGTTCAGAGAATGATGAATGCTTCTTTGGAGTAAGAAGCAGAGTCATAATCTCGAGCAACTAACGTGTCCCTTTATAAGATTCTTATCATCCCGGTCCTTGTACGAGTATACTGTACAAACCTTTTGGACATTTTCGAAAGTGGATGAGAACGCTTTGAATGTTTCAGGAGAAACATTTCCCGGGTTACTTTCGGTTTCGTCCGGAGGAGAAGTTGTAACCACGAACTCTACGTTTAAACCGGACCTAGTCAAAGCAATTAACTGAGATGGCTGGCACATGTAAAATGAATAGACACAAATGCTAAGGCCTAGAAATTTTTCGAAATCAATGCCAAAAGCCAGCTCAGTGGAGGAAGACCGCGACTTAGGTAGTGCATACAAGTAAGAGAGGTCAGTTAGCTAGGGACCAATCTGGCTGTAGCTATAGGGATCTCGGACTGTAGCGCAACCAAGAGTGTGAAAGGAAGCATTAATGTAGCAATATTGTCTTGGGCATTATGGCAACAGCAGCTGGTGCTTTCAATTCTTTGTGTTTTATTTCAATTTAAGATTCTCCACCTCTACAAAAACACCCTTTGCAATATTTGCCCCCCTTTGCAATATTTGACAAAATGTCCCACAAATTTCATGTTTGCCGTTTTATTATAAGATTTCATTAGGAAATTTTCAATTGGATTTTTCAGCACTAAGAGTACATTGTACATGTTTTCCTGGAATACCTGCAAAGTTTTAAAAGTCAGAAAGTCAATAAATCAATTCCTGAAAACTATAATCTCATTTATTTATTATAAAAGTAAAGAAACAAACAAACAAGACTACAAAACATTACAAATCTAGTGACAAATTATTTCCTCTTAACAACTAAGCATTTGACAAAAAAAAATTATAACGAACAAAAAGTATAAAACAAAAAAAACTAGAACAGAGGAAAGGACTCCAAGGAATGGATAAGGATATAGGATTAGAAATTTAGGATCATACGATTATAGTCAAAACGATTTTATAAAAATGAACTAAAACATTCTTCTGACTCCACCATCTTTCATCGATGGCAAGGTTTAAAAAAATAAAGCACTCCTCTAGTTTGCACCCTCGGGCTGGGCATCTCCTTGACTAGTTCCCGTATAAACGTAGTTATCCCGACCGACAATACCAGTTCCTTCGGCATCACCCAGCCATGGATATGTGTTAGGACACTCCCGGCACGTTTCCATGTAGCGAGTATCTGAGATGTTTTTCGCTGGATTCTTAAAACTGAGTCCGCAATAGTTTGAGGTTAAACATGGTTTTGGTGCATTTGGTACACGTTTTTGGCAGTCCCACGAGTCGATAGTGCTCAGTCGGTTTATTTCCTTGGGGTCAGTGATCCAGGTGAGTGCTTGAGTGACGGTAACAATGTACACGTCAGGCCTGAAAAGAGACAGAGAACATATTTTATTAAATGTGTTTGATATAACAATCTCTTGAATGTAATGAACTAAACCAGAACCATCTCAATGGTACCGGAACGTCAAGAAAGTTTCCTGTTCCAACTTCCAATCTCCTAATAAATAAAGTTTCCTTGTCACAAAAGAAACGAAACAATTTTTTTTACGAACTTGTAATCGATTTCCACCAGGACCAGACCACTATCCTGAATCTCTCTTTGAGTGGGTGAGTTGAATGTAAAACAACCATCCAACGGAAATCAGGAGATTTATTTTCCAGGAATATTCTGAGTCCTTTGCCCTGCCCCAGCATAAACCTGGGGCTTGCTGGCCTGGCTAGAGTTGGGATATTCGATTTCTATTATTTATTTTTTATTTGATAAAAATGTCATCGTCGAAATGTTTATGGCTGCCGTTAAGCTTTGCTTGGTCATAAAGTCTGCTTTTTTGGTTTTAGCTATGGTGGCTGATGATGATGATGGGTATTGGGTGGGAAAACACATTAATTTATTCAAAATGTTTACAAAAACAGGTGGCAAACACAATGGCTCCAAGTGTTCAAAAATAAAGTTTCTCTAGGTGGTATTGAGGTTCTTCAGTTCCTCTTTCGAGCCGGTACATACATTATACTTCCAAAAGTTGTTTTCTATTTTTTTTTTTGTTTTTGAACCATTGTTATAAACTGAGTTCAGAATTAAAATCTACCTCATTTTAGATAAATATCTAAAGTAATTTCTAAAGGTTTCCTCTTTTGTTTATGTAGAGAAATTGGAAATGGAAGTTTTATTTTCTACAGTTATTTTTTTTTTCAATTGTGATGAAGTTCGAAGTGCCCGTTGCTTATGCTGAGGTTAGCTGGTGAGAACTTTATTAGGACTAAGATTAATTTTTTTGCAAATGGAAAATGATTTTGTTCAGTAATTCAAAACATTCGATGGAGCTCAAAAAAATATCAGTGAAACTATTGATTTGGGGAAAAAAGTTGTTATTAAAAGTTTTGGATTTACAAAGCCCTTTCTCTTAATCAAAAATCCTATAAATCTATACATATATATGGGACCTTATATTTTTTTTTTCTTTTGAAGACCTTAAATAACGTCACCTGCCATACGTTTTTTTTTCGAAATTTTATAAGTTTTTTTTTCTCAAAAACGGTAACACCGATTTTGATAATTTTTTTTTTTACGCTAAAGCTCCCAAGTAGTTTGAATATTATTGTGTATTAAAATTTTCCCAAATTTTGTTTTTGGATTTTAAAAAAAAATTTCAATTTTTTTTTTCAAAACGTATCTAATACATATTTCAAAAACCCCATGCTCGATTTTCTTAAAACTTGATAAATAAAAGTTTCCTAATATAAATTACAAGATGTGAGAAAAAAAAATGTATTTTATCTAAAAAATAACTGTACCCTCCATACAAATGTTAAAAAATGGTTTTCGAAAATTGTATTTTGTTCGAAAACGGTTGTGAGAATTTTTTTAATTTTTTTTCTTTTGATTAATTTTTACGATCTATAAAATAAGAAAAATAAAATTTAAAATCAAGATATTACTGACTGTACCTACAATGGGACCATTTTTACAAAAAAAAGTTTTTTTTGAATAAAAAAAAAATCAATTTTTTTGGAAAATTTAATTTTTATTCGAACAATAATACAAAATTCAAATTGGCTTACACAATTTTTTTCTTAAAAATGTTTTAAGAATTTTGTACATAAAAGGTTTTTTTTTAAGAAACCATTACAACGACTTATAATTTTTTTTTCTTGCATAAACTAAGAGTTGCTTGAATCACATGGCATCCTTTTTTTAGCACCAATTACGAACGGAGTTGTTTTAGTTTTTTAAAAAATGTTATGCTTATGTTTGGACAAGTAACAGGTAGAATCAGTTCCTCATCTTCTAAGTACATACTGTTCTCTGTTCTCTAGATGGAATATTAAGTATTTAAGCAAATAATCTCTAAAAACAAACGTTCGTTCGTTTTCAAGACACTTAATTTTGGTTCTTTTTTTTGTTTCAAAAATCCAAAATATATATTTTGAAAATTTTTATATCCTCATCACTTATTTATTCCTCGGATTAAAACGCATAGGTTAAATTTAGGAAAAAAACAAGTTTATTTTATTTATTTATTATTAAGATTAAGGGCGGTATTCACCGAACGCTCATAACTTAAGAGGCTCACAAATCTATTCACCAAGCAATAATATTGAATATTTATGAGCGCTCGCAAAAGTTATGAGTGATCCTGATCACTCATAAGTTACGAGCGCTCTCTTCGAAAACTTGTTCGAAAACATTCGAAACAAACTGACTTTTTTAAAATTGTCACTGTCGGAATTCGATTTGAAAATTTAATTTGTATTGAAAAAAACTTCAATCATAAATTTAAAAAAAAACATCAACAATTAAAAAAGTATGATTCCGACGAAGACGATAACATCGTATGTTTGATATTTTCCATATTTAAAAAAATTAATATATCTATTACAATATCACTTTTCAGAACGACGGTGACGATGATGAATAAAATTGAAAAAGAGAAAACAAGACGAGTCGAAATAGGACAATCCAGAAACTTTGGAGGAGATTGAGGATACAAATGGTTGGTAGGGAAATTATTTCACTTATAGAACTGTAACACTTTAGAGTTATTTTTTGTTGCAGAAGAAGAACCAATTCCTGACGAAAAAAACCACATAGCCCGGAGAAGAACCAAATAAAGAAACTGCAAAGTTCTTAAGTAAAGAAATGGTCAATGGGTATTTGTGTATGAAACATAAAAACACATATGGTGCTTGGCCCCTATAACGTATGTCATTCGATTCGTGCATGCAGTTCCTTAAATCAGCAGTAATATTCGAACATGCTGATGAATTCAATCCACCATCGAGTCGAATTATGGTTGACTTATCTGTAAAGAGCGGTACTGTTTTTTTTATTCGATCAATAAAAATAAAAATGAATAATAACATACGCACATAAATTTTGTTTTGTTTAAATGACCTATGTATATTTCACATTTGACTTCTACGCTGTCAATTTTGTTTGAATTCACAGTTTGAACATGCCTGGTTGAGAGAGAGTGGCTCTCATTTTCGAACTTCGAAAACAACTTATGAGGGGTTGGTGAATAGCACAAATAATTTCCAATTTATGAGCCTCTTAAACTTAAGAGCCGTTTATGAGCCTTCGGTGAATACCGCCCTAAATGTTTTATTTAGTTTATAAATTTAACAAATTAATAATAATAATTAGCTTAGATTTTAAGAATACATTTAGGTACAGCAATTACAAAGGCTGATCTCAACTGCTCGAAAATTGTATCAGAAGTGAGAAAGTAAGTAAAAGATAAGAAAGAAAAGATTAAAAAATAAGATGAGGCCAAGCTGTAATAAGCTGAATAAAAGCTCTGCCTAATCCTTAAGCGTCACTTAGTTTCTAGGCGTATATTTTTATCATTATCATAGAAGATGGAATTGAGAACACCTTAAGAGGTTGACAGTGGATACACTATGGTGTGTAGTATTAGTGTGTAAGAGAGGGAATGTGGAGCACATTTGTTAAGTAAAAATATTCAATATTAATTCAAATTCAAACGATCTCCTGTAGAAAAATGTTGATCGACATATCTAGAGTCGTTAATGAGAAAGTCAAAAATAAAAAAAAAAGTTCTATAACACGTACTAACGGTAGAACCTTTTTTTTGATATTTTAATATTTTTTGTTAATTTTTTTATTTTGCCTAAATGTGAACCAGTACCTAAGTTCAAACATTTTTTTTAATCATCAATGGGTTGCTGGTTTACTCATTACATGTTGTTGGCATAACACTAACAACATGTAATTGAGTTAAACTAGTAAGCCCAATAAGGATGAACACGATGAAAATAATGTTAATTATAAACGACATAGAAATAAGACACGGCATTTCTCCGCTTTAGCTCAGCCGCCATCCCTGGAGATAAAAATATCTGAGACATCCACCAACAGTTTTAGAACATCGTGCCACACATCTTTCCTATCCTTCTTTCTCTTCATTACCTTCACGCCCGCGCTGTGTTGAAACATTTAAAGGGTAATCATAATCCCTTGAACGCGGGTAGATTATAAAAAAAAAATCTGTTTTGGAGATAAATAAGATTTTTCATAAAAGTTGTATGGCTGGTACTGATGGTCTTGGAGCTAAGCAAACATTCAATTTCTCATCTTGAGAATCACCGGAGACTCTTAAGTACAAAGTTTAAATAAAATCAATTCAGTGCTTAAGGCTGTAGGTTGAAGAATTTCAGGACGCACTTTCCCGTGTTACTACTTATCGTCCTAATGTCAACTTTGATCAAAATCTCGTGGTCTAACTTGCCCCACAGTAACTACCCTTAGATACTCGTAGTCAACTGTGGAATGCAAGTAAGTTAAAAAATTATTTTTTTATTAAGTAAGTCATTCAAATTTAATGAAGTTAGTAGCTATGGCATTGCCGTCAGGTCAAAAAATTAAATAAATAAGCAGCACAGCAGGTCGTAGAGAACCTTAACCTAAAGATTTACAATCTCCTAGTTGAAAGAACCTATAAATTCCAAGTTATGAATTCGGAAAACAAATCAAACTCGAGATTTTGATCAAAGTTGATATTACGATGATAGCGAAGACTAAAAAAGTGGGTCTCGCAATTCTGTCTGTCTGTCTGTCTGTCCGTTCCACTATAGCCTAAATGGCTCGGCCGATTTTCTTTAAACTTGGTAAGTATCATTTCTAATTTTTTCCGCCCGCACGTTTTTTTTTTGTTCTTAAGACCAAAAATAACGGTATCTGCCATACGATTTTTTTTTCAAAATTTTATAAATATTTTTTTTTTTCTTAAAAACTGTTCAACAGATTAAAAAAATAAAAATACAAAAAAATTTCATGTAGTTAAAGCTAGGTTGGTTGAAAAATTTTTTTCCAGAAAATAGTTATTGAGGGTACCCACCATTGAACCATTGTTTTGGTTTTGATTTTCTCAAAAACAGTACCACCGATTTTGATAATTTTTTTTTTGGCTCCCCAAGAATTTAAATGTAGTATTGGATATTCAAATTTTCAATTTTTTTTTTAGATACATATTTAAAAAAATTTTCAATTTTTTTTTTCAAAACTCAATATTCCGAAAACCACATGCTAGATTTTTTTTTCAAACTTGATAAATAAAAGTTTCTCAATATAATCTACAATATATGAGAAAAAAATGTGTTTTACCTAAAAATAAAGATACCCACCATACAAACGTTAAAAAATGGTTTTCGAAAATCCTATTTTTTTCGAAAACGGTTCCGAGAATTTTGCAACATTTTTTTTTTCTTTCGATTAATTCTTACGGTCTTTAATTTAATAAGAAAAATGAAATTAAGAAATTTCAGTTTGTATCTGCCATAGATCAATTTTTTTCTAATTTTGAATTTTTTTACTATCAAAACAACGGATTTTAATGAATTTTTTTATAGAGATGCTTCTCAAAAGTTCAAAAAACATTGTATTTTAAAACCAAAAAAAAAAAACAATATTTTTTGATTTTTTTGGGAAATTCGATATGTCAAAAACGGCTCAATATTTATTTTGGAACTAAAATTTTCATTTGTACAATAATAAAAACCTAAAACCTAAAAACCTATAAGAATGCCTCAAACACCACGAATGATCCCCAACACCGCCAGGACGATAAAACATGGTGGAGCAAGACTAATGATTGGGGTGAGTGGGGCCTGCTTCTCCTATTACGAATTTGGGCCAATATATCTACCCTACGAAGTGTGTTGACGGAGTAATTTGCCATCAAATGAAGACTCAAATTGAAGACTCCTCGTTTTACCTCGTGAAGATTTTTCTGCTGACTTTGGTTTTTATGTTAGTGGTACCAAATTTAGATCAATATTTTTGGGGGGTGTCAGCGTTGCCAGGTTCGACAACAAAAGTTAAAATGGACGCTATAGGCAAGGACCGCACTTGCGATTTCAATCGCACGATTTTTTAGTTGCAAAAATGGAACACATAAATTTAAATGAGAATGAACGCACTTGCTACCAACAAATCATGACGATTTAGGCTAAAACCGCACTTGCGATTTTTCGTCGAGGCGATTAAAAAGTCGTAGTCACTACAAATTATTGTCATGCACGCACTTGCGATTTTTTGCCGCGCGATTATTTAATCACGAAAAATAAAACACACTACTTTTTATGTGAGTGCACGCATTTGCTACAAATAAGTATTAGCGACAGAAAAATCGCTTGAAATAATAGAACTTTTTTCATTTTTATAATCGCTACGATTTTTAAGTCGCATGTGCGTGCATTCACATTTAAGGCCATGTGTCTTACTTTTTGCGACTACAAAATCGTGGATTAAAAATCGCAAGTGCGTGCATGCCAATTTCTCTTTGCGACTACGATTTTTAAGTCGTAGTAATTTAAATTGCAAGTGCGGGCATATCCATTTGAGTACATGTGTTTCATTTAAGTTTACGACAATCGCATCGCAAGAAAAATGAAACAAATTGCGACTTTTAAGGCTAGGACCGCACTTGCGATTTCAATCGCACGATTTTTTAGTCGCAAAAATGGAACACATGAATTTAAATGAGAATGAACGCACTTGTTACCAACAAATCATAACGATTTAAAAGTCGCAATTTGTTTCATTTTTCTTGCGATGCGATTGTCGTAAACCTAAATGAAACACATGTAATCGTAGTCGCAAAGAGAAATTGGCATGCACGCACTTGCGATTTTTAATCCACGATTTTTTAGTCGCAAAAAGTAAGACACATGGCCTTAAATATGAATGCACGCACATGCGACTTAAAAATCGCAGCGATTATAAAAATGAAACAAGTTCTATTTTTTCAAACGATTTTTCTGTCGCTATAATTATTTGAAGCAAGTGCGTGCACTCACATAAAAAGTAGTGTGTTTTATTTTTCGCGATTAAATAATCGCGCGGCAAAAAAATCGCAAGTGCGTGCATGACAATAATTTGTAGCGACTACGACTTTTTAATCGCCTCGACGAAAAATCGCAAGTGCGGTCCTAGCCATTGAGTGCGTCAAAATTCTCGATGAGGTCATGTTCTCATATGCGGAGGATGAAATGCTTGTAAGTAGTTTGGGTATTCTAACAGGATAATATGGCAAAGCATACTTCAAAATGAGCAAATCGTTCTTTGCACAAGAGGAAGTAGTCGTTTTGGCTAGGGATCGAGCTGGCTAGAAAAAGCTCATTTGTTGAGATCTTTTTAAGCTTTTTAGTTTTTTTTAGTTACATCTTTGTTTTGCGAATAAAATTTTAAAAATTCTGAGTCACTATAACTACAAGAGTAATTTCGTATGACCCAGACGAACATTTATTAAGTACTTCGTCGCAAGCACTGATTATCGAGTACTTAGGGATCAAAAAACCTGACCAGTAGTTCCAAGTACTTCACTTTCAACTGGATTTCTTTGTACTCTCAAACTCAGAGATTTAAAAAAAAATTTAAGCTCTCGGACAGATTTGGCTAAACTTCAGTTTGAAGTCTCACTGTGATAATGTGCATATGGTAATACGTGCTTAATGAATTACTGGAATTTGTACCTTTCTTGTAGAATACAGAGCTAACAGTTTTCGAAAACAAAAGAATTAGATCATCAAAAAAGTGTTTTGGGTCAGAAATGGGGTAAGCATCAATTTGCTGCTCACTGAATCAAGGGTTTTACAGTTTAGAATAGAATATTTTCCTGCATGCTTGATTATGATTGTTATGACAACAAATGGTTTTACAAGTTTCTAATTTTTTGATAAGAGAAACACTTTCTTCTAACGAATTATATAGTAAATTTCGATTATAAATTGACGTTGAAATGGAAACAAATAGCATACTCAATAAGTACTGTTTAGATACTAAAGTACCTGAAACTTGAAGCCAACAACTTGAAAAATCTTGATACTTAATTTTTTTATGTACCAGTATCTGGATATTGAAGTAAGGGTACCTAGTACTTGTACTTGAAGGGTCTGCTTACAGCTCTTAACAAATTTTGTGTGCCTGTAAGCAGAAGTGGATGTGACCTTCAATTTTCTGCCTCAAAGGCTAATGAGAAGTTGACAAAGTAGACACAAAATTTAATGCTTCAAGTACATATAATTTATGTGTATGCTCTGGAAAACGACACAAATGTAAGTTATTTAGTTTTTATCCCACAATGTTAAATAAAACACAAAAAATGAGAATCTCGGTGTTTCAACCAAACAGCTCTTATTTAATTAAGTTATCCACCAAAAATAATTTAACTACCTTAAATTAAGAGTGCTTGTCTTCTTTAAAAGGTTTCGTTATTGGATTTTAATATATTCCAGTGCTTAAATTTACTGAAGTGCGGTAGTAAGGCCTGGAGGGAGACACGACATGGTAGGGAAATTTTCGAACCTTAAGTTGAGATAACAATTATGGTATTCTGTTTTTGAAAATAACTTCAGATAAAGTCATTTTCGTGAAAGCCATCAAAGTTCACTGAAGATGTATATTTTCCTTGAGGAAAAATTGATGGAACCCCAAATATAAATATCTATATTTTGAGTCAATTTCCAATTTGCAAAATCAAAGTTCCCACAAGTTAATGTTTTGACCTTGACCTACTAGAAACCCTTTATCTGCATGTACCTGTATCGAGTGGCAAAACTTAAAAGTTAAAAGCAGCTAAGTAACAAAACTTTTATTGTATTGCTAAACCACCTATGTACATTATTTCGAACGAAACAATTTGACTACTATAATAAATCAAATAAAGTGTAAATTAAGAATCATTTCCGGCGTGCATATTGGAAATTAGATTTTATTTCAATTTAAATATTGATGTTCATTTAGGATTATTATCAAACCTCAAACAAAAATCTCTGCCACAATAATTATCTACGTAGGTAGTAATAATTCATTTATTATTCATTTTTCAATTATTGAACATATTTCTCAATAAATTAACAAAAATATAAAATGAACAATAGAAAATATTTTATGTACTTTTGTTATGCAATTAATTAAAATGCAAAATCATCGCTGATTAAAATAAATTTTAATTGCCAATTATTCTAATCACTATAAAATAAACTATGTATATGTCTCGTATAATAATAATAATAATAATAATAATAATAATATTGTTGGTATTGAGTTTTTAATATACAAAAAAAAAAACAGGAAAGTTGAAAATAAATTATTAATTAAATAAATCCCAGCATATTTTAAGCAATTAAATTTTCGTTTAGAAATAAGGGATTTTCTATATCTACATTATATTTGCATTAATTTAAACTAAAAGTTAGATGTACGCAGGTTCATTTATTTTTCTCACAACCGGATTAGAACAGAAACAAAAAAAAAATACTTATTTTCATTTTAATTACTCTTTTGAAGGTAACAAATTAAAATATTGGTATCACACGTGTTTCTATTTGGTTTGTGTTTTGTGCATTTTTGAGGGCAAATTAATGGACATGGAATGTTTGATCAGGAATGGATTAAGGCTAACCAGAGCCCAAGGGAAAACATAGGAATTATTTGCTCATTCATTGTATGTTTTTAAGGTCCTTTTTCACAGTGGAAGTTAATTGGATATAATTATTTCAAAATTACCAAATGACTTTTTTTGTACGTTTCAGAACTGAAGAATCAGATCAGAGAGAGAGAGATGCGAAGATGTGGAATTAATCTGAGGCATTTTATGATAAACCTACATATATGAGGTTGAGGTTCTTCAGTAAAAACGCAACCATCATCGTATACATGCAATTCTGGTATGGGCAAAAAGACTATCCTGCATCAGCTGTTGAAATGTCAACATATCAGCATTAGTCACTATCAGATTCTACCGGGATGTTGAGAAAAAATTTGACAGTGGATTGGAAGAAGCTAATCTCTAATCAATCAATAAACTTTTATCTAGGTAGGTTAGGAAGGATGGAATTGATAATAGGAATTATGGACATTTTAATGACGATTGTTAAAAAAATAGAAATGATGTAGCAGGACTTGGTGTGTCTTATTGCTGTGCAATGACATGTGTTTGCATTTGCACAATCGGAATAGGAATCGGATCATACACTCAACCGAACCACTACAAGCATCCGAAACCATCTACACTGTGCCAAACAAGGCACCTTGTTGAAGCAACAACTGATCCGATTGAGTGGTCATCGGAGTCAAAAGAGATAAGGCCTTTGTCGGGGAATAAAACTTCCGAACACAGGGGTCGGGGTAGTAGAAAGTTCCAAGAACAAATAGGCACTCTGCCAACACCAAGTTAATTTTATAAAATATATTTATTAAATTATTTACAAATGGTTTTATCTCTTACTAGCCGACCCAGCTCTCGAAATTCGAGTGCCAATTTATTTATTATTTATTATTTATATTATTGGCAGTGTTTTCAAGCAAATTTATTAAATTAAATTTTATTTTATGTAATATGCAAAGTGTTCGACAGTGCAAAAACAAAAATGACCCACCGTGTGTAAATGCGTGTCTCAAGTATATTCTGCACATCTCCGTAACTGTGGCTTTCCAACCATATAACATTTATAGAAATCGGTTAAATACTTTTGGAGAAAAGTGTACCACAAAAAACATGTTTGCCGTTTTATTATATGATTTAACCAAAACGCGACCAAGTCGATATTTATTATTTTCTTATATAACAAATCTATTAAACGATAGCGAACGAACTCCACGAGTCTTAATGTACCAAAAACGAATGCCAAGAGTAAACTCCACGAGTCTCAATGTGTCAGAAACGATTGCCAAGACCAAGTCCAAGTAGTGGCCTCGAAGCCATCAGCCAGTGTCCAAAAAATGCAGCGTCACCATAGCTCCCATAGGTGAAGGGAGTCCAGTAGCTGGTACCAACGGCACACCAGAAGGAATGTGCCGACACCAGCAGCTATTGCCACGATCCGTGGGATAGTCATCTGAGGGTAAGCCATCGTCGTTAGGTTGTTTATTTGTTCTTCCAAGAACTATGTATACTCGAACCTCCAGTGTACTGCTATATTTATCCATGGAAAATATAGGGCAGCAACGATCGGTTGGCGACAATAAGTATCTGGTATCTCTAGTCCAGACTGTTAGCAACCCATGGTGCCATTCTATGCTATCCACTGTATACGATCCCTCATATGACGATACGGGGTGTGTGTGCCTGTGTACCTTGTGCACAGAAAAGTATCTCTTATCGTCACTGGCTCGTGGGTGACGATTTCGTTGGGTGATGTGTAGCTGATAGAAAAGTATCTATCGTCGCTGGCTTCCATGGTTATATCTATATATTTTGGCCAGAGAGCTAGTTTGTGAAATAAATGAATGGCTGTTCCCTTTATATACTGCCCCCCCCCCCCCCCCCCACAACAAAAACATCACAATTCACAAGGATAGGTACCTTCTAAAAGTTCTTTTAATTATTTTCTACGAGTATCTTCCAGAAACTTCTGCGCAAATCTGGGAAATTGTAAATCGACAATGAAACATTATAAAAGCTGAAGCCACTACAGCCTCGAAATAAGGCCCGTTGCTTTCCACACTAATGAAACGCGACAAAACCATTTCAAATGAATGGTTTTGACTTTGTGGATAGGCAAAATGTAATCATAAAAAGAACTGTTCACATTAAAGATTCCTCAACTAACTTAATCAAATTTCGGTACATGTTAGACATTTTTGCTCTTATCTAAGGCACCTTGATATTAGCTAAACAAAATACTTTAACCAGAAAAATAAAATGCACGACTGGGTCGCACGAACTTGCTCCTATGTAATAGACTAGGAATTTTAAAAACGAATGTTATTAGAGAAAATTGTTCATAAGGATAAAATTCATTTTTTAAATGACTAAAACAACTCCTTTAGCAGATGCCATGTGTTTTAAGCAAAAATTAGTTTACGCAAAAACAAAATTATAATTTGCCGTAGTGGCTTCTTATAAAAATAAGCTTTTATATACAAAATTTTTAAAACATTTTAAGAAAAAATACGAATGTAAAGTAAAGTAAACTACGACTCAAAATTAAATTTACAAGAAAAAAAAAATTGATCCGTTTTTGAGATATCGAATTTTCCAAAAAAAAAATAGATTTTTTTTGTCAAAGTTCAAAAAAAGATTTTTATTTAGTTTTGAAATGCAATGTTTTTTAAACTTTTTAGAAGCTTGTCTATAAAAAATTTCATTAAAATCCGTTATGGCGATAATGAGAAATTCAAAATTCGAAAAAATGGTTCTATGGTAGGTACTCGTACAGTCAGTAATATCTTGATTTCAAAAATTTTTATATTAAATTATAGATCGTTAAAATTAATCAAAAGAACAAAATTTTAACGAAATTCTCGGAACCGTGTTCGAGCAAAATACGATTTTCCAAAATCATTTTTTAACATTTGTATGGAGGGTACCGTTATTTTTGCGTAAAATATTTTTTTTCTCATATCTTGTAAATTATGTTAAAGAACTTTTAATTATCAAGTTTTAAAAAAATCGAGCATTGGGTTTTCGAAATATTGAGTTTTCAAAAAAAAATTTGAAATTTTTTTTAAAAATCCAACAATTTATTTTTGGAAAATTTGAATTCACAGTAATATTCAAACTATTGGGGACCTTTAGCAGAAAAAAGATTATTAAAATCCGTCATACTGTTTTTGAGAAAATCAAAAACCAAAAAAATAGTTCCAATGGGGGTACTAAAAAAAAAATTTTTTTGGAAAATTACCATTTCCTAGCTTTAACTAAATGAAATTTTTTGATTTTTTTTTTAAATCTGTGGGGCAATTTTTGGAAAAAAAATTTTTATAAAATTTCGGAAAAGAATCGTATGGCAGGTACCGTTATTTTTGGTCTTAAAAAAAATAAAATGCACGACTGGATCGCACGAACTTGCTCTTATGTAAAAGTACTTTGGAATTTAAAATACATTTTATATATATAAAACATGGATTTAATGAGATAATAATGTTCAAATGCATAAAATTGCCGTCTGATTTCTAGAAAAGTATGAATTTATGCAAACAAACTTTTCGTTTTATTATTAAATACATTTTTATATAAAAAATTTCTTTAAATTTTTTTAAGAAAAAAATATGGGATGCGAATTTTAAGTGTTTAATAAAATTGATTTTAGGAAATAATTTCAAAAATAATTGTTCATAGATTTTGAAGATATTGATTTTTCAAAAAAAAATTATTGTTTTTTTTTCAAAAAAACCCAACAAATATTTTTTCGAATATTTTTATAAACAATATTATTTTAAACTTAAAGAGAATCCTGCTGAAAATTTTTGGTTAAAATCCTTAGAGCCGTTAATGAGAAAGTCAAAAATCAAAAAACCAGTTCTTGACAGGTACCGTTAATAACATTTTGCCCCAAAAATTTGTTTGACCAAAATGTAGTCCATGTCCATAATATCACACTTAATTTTTTTTATCAAAATCGTTAGAGCCGTTTTCGAGATAAATAAGATTTTGCATTACGGGTGTATGGGGGGTACCCTTAGTTTTGGAGTTAAAAAAAAACATTTTAATTTCTCCTCTAGGGAATCACCAAAGACCCTTAACTACCGAGATTGAAAGAAATAGGTCGAGTGGCTTAGGCTGTAGTGAGAGGTACAGACATACAGACACACTGAAACATGTTTTTTGTGTACTAAATTTTCCTTAAAATTTTTATAAAAAAATTGTTACGCAAATTGTTAGTATTTAATAAAATACATTTTAAAACGTAATTTAAAAATTTAATCGTGTATCGGTTTTCAAGATATCGAATTTTCAAAAAATAATTGTATTATTTTTTTAAAAATCCAAAGACTATTTTTTCGAAAAAAATTTTAGTTTATATTTTTTAAAATGCAAAGCAGCTCCTGCATAAAAATTTCGGTAAAAATCGTTAGAGCCGTTGGTGAGAAAATCGAAAATCAAAAAAAACGGTTCTATGACAGATACCCCTAATAACATTTCCCCCCAAATTTTTTTTTGACCAAAATGTAGTCCATGTCCATAATATTACACCTAATTTTTTTTTATCAAAATCGTTAAAGCCGTTTTCGAGATAAATAAGATTTTGCATTACGGGTGTATGGGGGTACCCTTAGTTTTAGAGCTAAAAAAAAATTTCAATTTCTCCTTTAGGGAATTACCGAAGACCCTTAAGTAGCGAGTTTGAAGAAAATACCTCCAGTAGTTTAGGCTGTAGTTTGAGGTACAGACATACAGACATACAGACAGACAGACGGAATTGCCGGACCCACTTTTTTCGTCTTCGCTATCATCGTAATGTCAACTTTGATCAAAATCTCGAGTTCGATTTTTTTTCCGATTGCATAACTTGCAAGGAAAAAATAAAATGTTAAAAACCATTACTAAAAGCCGTTGACCTAATATTTGTTTGGCAACTACTGTCAAAATTGCCAATTTTCTATCAGATTCAATCAGATTTCGATATTGATCGAATTTTCAAAAAAAAATGTTTTCGAAAATCAAAAAAAGATTTTTTTTATGTTTTGATATGAAATAATTTTCAAACTTTTTTGAAGCTTCTGTAATAAAATTTTCATTAAAATTCGTTATGCCAGTTTTGAGATACAAAATTTGAAAAAAAAAATGCTTCTATGGTATGGCACAGTCAGTAATACAGTAATGTCTTAATTTCAAAAAAAAAAATTTAGTCAAATTAAAGTCTGAAAAAATTAAGAGAAAGGAAAAAAATGTATAAAAATTGTGGGTGCCGTTTTTGAGAGAAGGAAGGTTTCCGAAGCTTTTTTTTCTTATATTTTACGCCCACTAAAGGGATCTTGACTAACCTTTAAGTGTTTGAGCACAGTAGGGTAAGCTGGGATACATTTGACACCGGGGCACATTTGACTTTGCGTTTTTCGGTATGATCGTGCCCTTAAAAAAGAAAAGTTTGGATGAAGGCAGAAGCTTTGTTTGATTTGAAGAAACCTTATGAAATTTGGCAGCCTTTCCTTAACTCTTCGCGGAGTACCACGTGTTTTTGTGTTTTCTGTGTCTCTGATCTAATTTTTGATCACCGGTAAGTAAGCGATGTGAACCGAATATAATAAATTTTTTTATCGCGAATCAATATTATGATAGTACTATGCTTAAAGTTCAATAAATTGAAGCCAGTTTTGTGAAAATATAATATTAGTTATTAAAAAAAAATAATTAAATTAAAAAGTTCCTTCGGGGCACCTTTGACTTTTGCAAAAAAATATTTGTTTGACGTTGATTTTGGGAAATTATATATTAAATAAATTATTTAAAAAATGTCGACATCGATAAATTTGAATTTAGATTTATATGGACTGATTTTTTATGTTTATAAATGAAATAATTTATGTTTTTTATTCTTGTTGTTTTTTTTTAGAAAGTGAATTTACTGATATATTTTTTCTTTGTTATATTGTTCAACAAATTGTTTAAAAACAAAAATTTACTTTTTTACTATTCCAAAAACAGACGTGCTGGATCCATTGATTCTTTCAGAAATATAATGCACACGATGTGGGGTTTAATCCACCATTGTCAAATGAACCCCTTTTAAAGTAAAAGGTACCCCGCTCCTTGCTCTTGCGAATGGCTTACGAAATATAGAAATTAAAAAATAAAAATTGAATTTTTGTTTAAAAATCGTAACTTTTTCTTGAAAATTTAAGTACATAGATAATACTATTCAAATTTTTATGGAGCTTTCGCAAAAAAAATGATTAATATTAGCAAAAACGGTTCTAATTTTTTAATCATTAGCTAGGTCTTACTAAATGAAATTTTTTGAATTTTTTTAAATCAATGAAACAGTTTGGAAAAAAAAACATAAAAACCTATAATTATGCTGCTAGTAAAAATATCGAGCTAATCGCTCAAATATTACACAACATATTTTCTTTAGATTTGGTTTATTGACTTCGAAATAAAAATACCCACAATTCTGTCTATTCTCGTTGAAGCAAAATGTACCCTTTATGCCATTGTCCTTGAATGACATTTGCATCGAAAAAACCGAAAAGCTCTCAGTACTCGGTGTGTGTGTCAACGACGATCTTCGTTGTTAGGACTGGCAAAAATGCTGCTAAAGGCTTAGGATTTCTATATCGATGTAAAAAATTGTTCACTCCTTCTGATCTGGCTACCATTTATGATCGATCATAACTCACATCTTTGGACAGGCGCAACATAAGCTTTGTTCCACTTATTGGATAGAATTCAGAACAGTGCGTTAAAACTGATAGGAAACAGAGTTATCATGGATTCATTCCCATCTCTTGAACACCGTTGGAAGGTTTCACGTATTCTTTGTTTTATCACTTCTTTCACAAGCAATGCTCACTCGAAGTTGCCAGTTGCATTCCTCCTCTTTATCAGTTCCCCCATGATAAGCGCTTCGCTAGGAATGCTCATCAGTTCACCCTATAGCCTAATTTTTCTAGTACCGTCACATATACAGATTCAGTTTTTAGTCGTACAACACGATTATGGAATAACTCACCCGGCACGGTTTTCCCTTGACATTTCAATCTGCAAACATTAAAAACCAATGTTCATCGACACCTCCTTTCCCCCACTCTCCCTAATTTCCCCATCGCCCATGCTGTGTCTAACATTATAAGGGTCTCTTATTAAAAAAAAAATAAATAACACTCGGTATAAGAAAAAATATTTAAGAAAATTTTAATTTATGATTTGCGTTTGTATATTGCAAGAATATAACAAGATCATTTAAAATAATGTGAAATTCTCATCGATTTTAAACAAAATAAGTTTTTTTTTTCAAATTCCTCTGCGCCTTATCCATAATCCAACCCTGTACTTGATTATTTAAAATATCATCATTAAAAATATTTTCAAATGAAATTTAGTATTTAATTTAAGCTCAACACACTAAGACCCTTTTGGCTTTTGGCAATTAAATTCGATTTTGTATTTTAAAATATCGATTTTTAGCTCGCTTGCATTAATTTGAATATTTCTGGTACCTATAAAATATTAATATTTCATCTAATTACAAAAATGATATTACTAAAATAATCTCCTTTAAGTATTCAAAAAGCCCTGCATGATGAAAAGAACAAGAATCGTATGCTTTTCAAAATCCAAAACCATTTAAAGTGTATATTTATTTAGAAAAAAAATGGACACTTGACTTGTTAGCCGTTTTAACATCGACAATACACTGCTTTTCAACATATTTTAATCGCTTCAGTGAAATTTAAAAAAAAAATGTATAAAACGACTTTTTCTAACCCCAAAACCCCAAAAAAAAAACCAAAGAGTTCTTAATTATGACAGAATGCGGAAAGCTAATTAAATTTATTTGGTTTTGGATGATGATGAAGAGCGCCAAAATGTGGTTGTCTAATTTTCATTCGAACTACATACATATATGATTTTAGGTCTAGAGTGGAGAATGATATCTGCATGAGGGATTATAATTATTTAACACATAATACCAACCCACAAATTGCATTCAAACACATTTTGTGGAACACTTAGGCAGAATAACTTTGAGTTAGGGAATTTTTGTATTACTGGATTAAAATTAATATGTCACAGTCAAAGAAGGATTTGAAATATAATATTCGTAGTCAAAGCAATTTTTTTTAAACTTTTATTAACATTGGTTTAAGCAATTTTTAAAATTGACTTTTGGAGTACATTCAATGTCCTTCTATTTATTTAAATTACCATAGTGATTTTGGTAATATCGTATTTCTATCTCGCAATATTTTTCGCTGATTTTATTTGTACCAATCCTATTCCTATTCCAATTAGAGATCCTCTATCTTAGAGTTAATAGTTCGATGAACGACACCTTAGTGGAGGTCTGACGAAGTATTATCTTAGAAAATACTGCTACTTCGGTAAGGCGGAACAAATGGATTCAAAACTCCTAATGAGTACGACGAATTTGAACACTCTTAACTTTATCTTTCAGCCCTGGTACTACTAAACTAAAGCGTTTTTCAATAAGGGTGGGTAGAAGTTGAAAGAAATATAGATAAACTTTGGGTGAGGTATTAACAAAATTCTTCGTTTTTTTGCTAAGTGCTGCTCATTAGCCGTTCGGAATCGGCAGAAAATTGTACGTCCCTTCCATTCCTGATAACACGCATACAGGAATGGTTGAGAGTTGTAAGTCACTAGGTCCTGGTTCTCTTCAAGCTGTTGCACCACCAAATTTTCTTTTAATTTTATTTTAAATGACATCGTTGAAATGCCTGCCTCGACTTCTTGCCATGACACGGATCCAAGTGGTCCAATTTTCAATGACTCTTTCACATAGATCCGGCTGCATTTGAGCGATGGCCCGTGTTATATTCACCTTAAGGTCATTGGTCGATTTTGGTTTATTCAAAATGAACCTGCGACTTTAAGAAACCTCATAAAAAAAAGTTTAACTATGTAAAATCGCATGACCTCTGCCAGAGATAACCTTACCCTCAAATCGTTCATGCAGAGTGTCAATCATGGAATCTGCTGCGTGGTACGTAGCGCCATCCTGCTGTAATCATATGCCGTCTTGGACATCATATTTTAATTTGGGATATAAGAAATGGGATATCATCGTTTTCAATCCCTCATCATTGAGGGTGACCACATCATCATTGCCCTAAAAACCCAGACCAAATTGCAACTTTTCGGGGATGCATTTTTACCTGGTGAACCTAATGTGAGTTGGTGTTGTCGCATATACGGCATAACACAGTCATTCATCAGTCAAGACCCAAGCTCCGATGCAAAACTCGCCAAAATAAAGTCTGTGAAATACCGAGTTCCACCTAGGTTTCTGGAGCACACTTTCACGGACCACAGCGATGTTCTCGGCAAGTCTTGCATTACTTTAACATTCGAATGTTGGCTACCAAACATTGAACAGTCAACTGTGAAGGGCCACCATGTCTACCGTAAAATGGGTGCAGTGTTTGCACCAGTGACGTGCCGTGGTGGTTTCAGTAGGGTGTTCACTATAACTTTTTATTCAAATCATGTATCTATTTTAAGTTTTAATCCACGACCACGACGAGGACGTAATAGACAACCATCCCATTTCATTTTTTTTCTTTTTTTAGTTTTTTGTTATTTTGTTTTTGTTTTTATTTTTTATATTTTTTTGTATATTTATTTTTTTATTTTTTTTTTGTGTTTTTTTTTTGTGTTGTTTAGTAGTTTAGTAAAATTACCGCAGTCCAACAGATATTTACTTGTATATAATCATAAAAAATATTTTTGCTTTAATTTCCCTAAGAAATGATTTTTCTGTTGAAATAATTGCCAGTTCTGACAATCTGTTCTCTAGCATTTTATTTCTGGCATAATGATTTTATGCGCTTAAGGGCAGAAAAAGATCGCTCGACAGAGCTACTTGATACTGGAATCGTCAAGATTAGTGAGCTTAGTTTAAAAATTTCCAAAAAAAAGTCTTTAAGTTTCATATTATCGAGCATTTTTGGAGTGTCCTTAATGGAAATATTTTTGAATTGTGACTGAGTAAGTTTAAAAAACACAGTAAGTTCATTCTCAACCTTCACAAAATCAAAAAACGGACCATAGGAACTTTTAAGGCATTCGAAGCCATCAGTTGGGAAATTTTTTTTATTTTCAGCAAATTTTTTTACGGAAACACCAGAATGAGAATGAGAAAATAAATTTGAATTTCATCAAAACAAAAGGTACTTTTATAAATAGCGTACCGGAGACTGGACCACCACATCCACATCACTCAGTGAATCATTATCAGGGATGGACATTGACATTTGAAAATCGTGCCTGATTATTATGATATTATGACATGAGAAATGAGAGCGAAACACTGTAAAGTAAACAAAAACTCTCTAACTCTTCGCCTTCTGTGCAGCGTTCTGACTTTACTGCGAAAGCACTAGATCTACTGCACTTTTTTCTTATTTTTTAAATCTACTGCACCACTGCGCTTTTGCTACAATCTAATGCGATTCTTCAGATTTTGTTTGAATAGCAGCACTCGTCATAGAAATAAATGTGCTCATAACAAAATGTCAAAATTCAAAAAGATTATTGTCTCGTCAGTGCAAGTCTTGTCAGCTATATACGTTTTTAGTTCTACTATTCTTTAATTTGTTCTTGTTTCAAAAAGTACAAAGTTGTAGATGGTAAATTCATTTCGATTACCTAGCTTTATATATTTGCTAAAACTATACATTTTCATTATCGAGTAAGAGTATATTTGTTCACAAATACTATTTAAATGAATCGCTGATTGTTAATACAACATAACTGAAATTTAATTTTTTTTTACAGGAGATTCAAAAAATCCTACATTTTTGGCCTTGTAGTCATTGTCATTTTTTAACCCAAAAATCTTATAAGAGTGTTTCGACTTTTTAAGGATTTTTTAATATGTTCTTTTTTTCATCATCACTTATGTTGTTTAAACAATCAACGATGATTTAAATGTGATTTAACTTTGGTTCCTTTGTTTATAATTTGTTGTTACCTAATCAAAAAATATATGTATTTCTACAGCGAAAATTTTGGTTTTACTGCGATTTCTTTGCCAATTTACTGCGATCTGTGATTTATGAAGTCCGAACCCTGCTTGTGTGTTGTTCTGACCTTGTGTACAACAACAACTGGTATACAATGAATTCGCACTCCATAATGAAAATGAATCATATCAGAGTTCACTGTCTCTCTCGATGCCGAATTGAGGATGGTAGATGGTACGCTCAATGAAGTTGAACACCAACACCATACACCAAACCAATTTGTCTTCTTTTCTGTAGTTTGATGTTTGAGTTGTTTCTGTATGTTGATTTGCTTTACGTCGCGTTGCCCTTGCCTTTCGTCGGTGCGTTGACATGGAGAGAACATTGTAGCCAGCGTTGCCGCTGGGCTTCACGAAAGTGTAACACATTTTTTTAAAAAACGTAACAAAAGCGAAAAAAATGTAACAAATTGAAAAAAAAATGATTTAAATCAAAGAATGCTCTTGAACTCAATTTTTAATTTTTAATAGGAACATAAGTTTTCTTCATCACAGTTTTTAAATTCAGTACAAAACTATACATTAAATAATAAGCTAATAAATTATTATAAGTAAGACACATTTTAAGTTTTACATAAAACATGTTTAGGCAAATTAAGAGAATTGATCTTTTATTTGTTTTGCAAACATTATTGATTCAATGGTATTCAAGTGATACCTATTGGTTAAATCATTTTTTATCAAATTTAGCTCTGAAAAAATACATTCTGCTGCCGCAGAACTGTGTGGTAAACTTAATATTTTATAAACAAATTCTGTTATATTTTCAAAAAGATTTTCTTTTTGAGGATTTTGCAAAGAGCCAACATGGAATGTGGAAACTGGAATACTTTGAGGAATGGATATCTAACCATGTTTATATGCTGGATCGAGAGATCGAGTTTGAATTTGAAGTGAAAGATAGCAAGATTTCGACTAAACTGTAACTGAACGAGTTCGATCGAGTCGAATGAAGGTGATTTCAACTCAATTTAGGACGTAGGTGTACAAATAGGTGGAAGTGTTGTTTAAGCGCACTTCACACTGATTAAAAAAATCATAAATTAAATTTTTAAAGAAAAAAAAAGTTTGGAGAAAAAAGTGTAACAAAAAGAAAAAAAAGTAACATAGTAACAAATACAAAAAAATTAAGAAAAGTGTAACACTTTTGTTACACTTGTAACATTGTGGCAACGTTGATTGTAGCGTGAGAATGAATACTCTGTCCATTCGGATGAAGGATCGTGGTGCGCTCGATGAAGGTGAACACCAAGGAATTTGGAATTTTGGATTTATATATACACATTTTGTCTCTTCTTTGCTTTTTTTTGTGTGGATGGGGATGTGTTTTACCTTGGTTTCGGAGGTCGGTCGGTGCGTTTACATCAGGAGAACACCCTAGAGTACTATTTTTGTTATTTTGCTTGAAAATGTATTATTCATCCATTGAATTTGAATGAATTGCCGTGGTGCGCTTGAATAAGGAGAACATGGAGAACATGAAATATGGAATGTGACTTATGTGATTATTTTGGTAGGGTGTGCGGTGAACACCTGCGTACCTTCGAATAAACGTCACTGGTTTGCACTAGCAAACACTCATTTTCATAATATACTCGTATGTAGTTTTATCATTTGGATATGTTGTTCAATCGTATTACTTGTCATGGTAATTTGGCGTTAGCAATTGAATTAATAAACAATAGATTTGACATATGTCACCACAGTCCAAAATCTACCAGCGCCAATTCCAAATTCATTATATTGCCTTGGACAAATTGACTGAATGTAAAAGAATGCTGCCGCCAAAAGAGTCTTCGAATCTCAGAATAATTTTTTTTTATTGTTGCGCAAATAGAAACTAAAATCTCGAAAACGTCTCTAAATATATTGATAAAAATAATATGCTCGACTGTATCGCATATATACTTGCTCTTGCTCTATAGATTATACAATTAATTTGTAATTGTTTACATAAATAAGACTATATGGATGTAGTTGGAGTAAAATGCATAAGATCCATTGTTTATTTTGCTAAGACATCTTCTAAAATAGTATGATTAAAGAAAATAGAACAAACAAAAAAATTATTATAACATTTTTAAGAAAACATTTTATCACGCACATTTTAATGATTTTATCATTTGGCAAAAACATTAAAATTTAAAAAAATATCAGTAACCAATTTTTGCGATATCGTACGAGTATTTTCAAAAAAAAAATTTAAATTTTTTTCAAAAATCCAGAAAATATTTCTGTTTTAGTTTTGATATAGAATTCTTTTTTAATTTTTCAAAAATCTTTTCAAACAAGTAATAAAATCCGGTATGTGGATAATGAAAAAGTCAAAAACAAAATCTGTTGTATCGTTTTTGAGAAAATCAAAACCAAAATAAAATGGTACTATGGAGGCTACCATCAATAACCTTTTTACTTGCTACTTACAGGTAAGTTATACATTCGGAAAAAAAATTGAACTCGAGATTTTAATCAAAGTTGACATTACGATGATAGCGAAGACCAAAAAAGTGGGTCCCGCAATTCTGTCTGTCTGTCTGTCTGTCTGTCTGTCTGTCTGTCTGTCTGTATTATAATATTTTTGATTTTTCTCGAAAACGGTTCCGAGAATTTTGCTAAAATTTTGTTTCTTTTGATTAATTTTTACGATCTACAGATTAATAAGAAGAAATTGTAATCTAGATATTATTGACTGTACCAACCATAGAACGATTTTTTAAAATTTTGAATTTCTCATTATCGGCATAACGGATAAAAGCTTATTTTTTTAAGGAACCACTACAACGACTTATAATTTTTGTTCTTGCATAAATTCATATTTGCATTCTGGTTTTATCTCTTACTATTACTAAAAGAATTTAAAAAAATCATTTTATCCTTATGAACAGTTTTCTTTAATAACTTTCGTTTTTAAAATTCCTAGTCTATTACATAAGAGCTAGTTCGTGCGACACAGTCGTGCATTTTATTTTTACTTGCGATATAGGTACTATAGGGCAAGTTGTTCATTTGGAAAAAAATCGAACTCGAGATTTTTATCAAAGTTGACATTACGATGATAGCGAAGACGAATAAAGGAGGTCCGGAAATTCCATCTGTCTGTCTGTATGTCTGTACCTGGATCTAGAGCCTAAGCAACTGGACCTATTTTCTTCAAACTCGGTACTTAAGGGTCTTCGGTGATTCCCTATAGGAGAAATTGAAATTTTTTTTTAGCTCTAAAACTAATGGTTTCCCCCATACACCAAAACGGCTCTAACGATTTTCATAAAAAAAATTAGGTGTGATATTATGGACATGGACTACATTTTGGTAAAACAAAATGTTATTAATGGTACCTGTCATAGAACCGTTTTTTGATTTTTTGACTTTCTCATCAACGACTGTAACGATTTTAACCAAAAATTTTCAGCAGGAGCATATTCGAAACATTTTTTTTTGGGATTTTTGAAAAAAAAATTCCAAGTTTTTTTTGAAAAACCAATATCTTTAAAACGTGTGAACGATTAGTTTTTGAAACTATTTCTTAAATAATAATAATAATAATAATAATAATAATAATAATAATAATAATAATAATAATAATAATAATAATAATAATAATAATAATAATAATAATAATACCTTTATTTATTGAACCTTAAACAAATTTTTACAATTCAAACATAATGATAAATAAAATTATGACCTTGGTTTTGAAACCGTCTGCCAGCTATTTCTTAAATACATACTACTTAATACTTAAAATCCAAAAATCCCAAATTTTGTTCTCGAAAAATTTTAAGGAAATTTGTTATATAAAAATTAGTTTAATATTAAAAGGATTAATCAGACGGCAATTCCATACATTTGAACATTTTTATCTCATTGAATGTTTTGTGTTTATAAAATGTATTTTAAATTCCAAAGTACTTTTACATGGGAGCAAGTTCGTGCGACCCAGTCGTGGATTTTAAGGAAATCAACCAAAAAAATTAAATTTATGGAGACTTTTTTTTTCTTTTTATCTTACTTTGTGCTGTGAATTTTTTTTTATTTTAAGTATTTTCAAAAAAGTGTTGTTTTTTGTAGTGACATTTTATGAGTTGTTATGTTATCATTTGTTTAATTCCTAGTTGTTTTTAGTTATTTTTGTTCAAATTCAATATTTATTTATTTATTTATTTATTTTATTTTAATTTGTGATTAGCTTACACTGTAAGATATAATATCTTATTTATAGTGAAGCATTTTAAATGTACAGAAGCTACAATAAAGTTTAATTTGGCAAATTCAATACATAATTATTTAAGAGATTATAACATTCATTAAAACAATATAAAGATACAAAATATTCAATTATTTCTTATATTCATATTTGCAAAATGAATTTTGAGTGCTTTCTTTAATCGAATAGTACTGTTAATACTTCTAATTTGTCGCGGTAATGAATTCCACAGGCGTGTTGTGTTGACAAAAAACAGGCGTTCAGATGTAAGACAATTAAAACGCGGGATAACTAAGAGTCCCAATCTATTTGAATTGAAAAAAGATATTTCTCTGAAGAGATCGACCGGTTGGTGGGTTAGAAGTATATCTGAAAACAAAATCAACGTTCTAAATTTGAGAAGATTTTCAAATGACATTCCAAGAAGCCGGGAAGCATGTAGTGAAATACTGTCAAAGCGTCGTAATCCATGAACATATCGTATTGCACTATTGAAAGCAAAGCAACAGTTAGTTTTCTTTTACTTTCGTAATCAAGTTTGCAGAATATTTCACAGCCATAAGTAACCAAAGGCAATATAAGTGTTTTGACAAGTAATGTTCGGATATTCAAGGGGGTATAATACTGTGTTGACCAGAGTGTACGAAGGACGCCATAGGTTTTACCAACAATATATGAAATATGATTTTTCCAGCTCAGACTGCAATTAAATACGACACCTAAATTTTTCGCTGATTCAACATATTCAATAGGGGAGCCATTTAACAATAATGAGGGAAAATAAGAAACATCTAACTTACTATTTGAAATCACTAAGCATTTCGATTTCTTGGGGTTTAGCATTAAATTATTTTGGTGTGACCAACGTTCAATTTCCAACAAATCATCGTTTATGCATCAAGTGGCATAGTGTTCGATTAGCCCCAACGGACAACTAAGGTATAACTGAGCATCATCAGCGTATAGTCGTATAGAGCAATATTTAATAATTATTGGAAGTTCGTTTACATAAAGGGAAAAAAACAAAGGGCCAAGTATAGATCCCTGTGGGACACCATTATTGTTGGGTAGGAAATTGGAGAGGACTTTATTAAATTCAACAGCTTGTGTTCTTTTACTCAAATAAGAGAAAATCAGCTTGACTGCATCAGGAGAAAAGTTATAAGAATGGAAAAGTTTTTTGCAAAGGGTAGAATGATTTACCATATGAAATGCCTTGGAGAAGTCAAGGAGTATCAAGAACGTGACGTAATCATTATCGATGGATTTCCTTATGTCCTCTGAAACACTTATTAATGCAGTAATGCAACTGTTTTTCTTCCGAAATCCAGACTGTTTCGAAGTAAGTATGTTATTGTGATCAAGGAACGTATTAATTTGATTTTGAATAATTTTTTCAAACACCTTAGACAGGAATGGCAGTATAGAAATTGGGCGGAATTTGTCTCCTTTCGATGTTTTCGGAATAGGTATAATTTTTGAAATTTTCCATTGTGTAGGAAACTCGCTTGTGGATATGATTGAATTGAAAAGATGAGTTATATACGGCAAAAGAACTGGCAGCAGAAGTTTTAAAAATAATGGGTGTATTTCATCAAATCCAATAGCATTTGATTTAATAGATAGGATTCCTTCTACTACATCCTCAGGAGATATATTTGAAAAACTAAATGAGCTTTGACCTGGTGAAAAGCTATTGTAAGCAGTGGTTAAAGCGGAAGATGGAGGTGTATTGGTGGTAAGAGAACTACTCGTAGATACGAAACTTCGGTTCAGTTCATCAATATCTATATCGGCAGCGGCGGCGGCGGAAAATGAAAATTCGGAATTATGTCTCTAAAACATTTCAAAAATCGGGTAAGCTCAAAATTTAAGTTCTAGGAAAATATGTACTCACTTTTCAAGCACATTTTACAATTTGTTACTAGACTTTTTAACAGAAGCGAATTGTGTAGAGGTTTGTAGATTTTTTTAATTCTTCGAATAGAAACTTTTCCAATAAAAAATTGACAAGTATTATAAGTTACCTGGGTGGTGCTTATGTACATATATCGAATCTAGCAGTCTTAAAGTATAATTCTGTGGTGTTTGGTAGAAACATGATAACTCCATAAAATAATTTACCTCCTTAAATTCACTATATATCGCTCTCGAACCTAAACGGGTAAACCGATTTTCTTAAAATTTGGAACATAATTTTTCAACAAATATTTTCAAAAGTTTTCCAAATTTAAAGATAATCGGTCAACTCGTTTCAACCCTAGGTCCATGTAAATTGATCGAAAAATCGCAAATTATTTTTGGACTTATCATGTTTGTACCAAACACCAGTAGAACCAGTAGAATTGTATCCAGTAGACTTAAGGAAGTATATTATTGTTATTATAATACATCATCGGTCTTATGAAATAAATAATCTTTACTTAAAATAAACTAATCTTATTGCAAATGGCAGACATTTTTCAATTTAAAAGTCTGATGATTCAAATATTCGGTATCTTGTTCGATCTTCCATCTTTGTGTAATTTACTTGTATTTCAGATTTCAATTCTTTGAATATTCCTACTGCAGCGAGAACCTCCTTTTCCATTTTGTTAATCACCTCGTCCATAAAATAAAATACAAAAAAAAAAAAAAAAACAAAACTCAAAGAAAATTGTTGTTTACACCTTTTAAGGTGTTGTTTTGGTAAAGACCTCAACGGAGTTACCGTCTTAGAATTATGAGGACTAATTTTAAAAATACGCAGATAAATTTAAGGTACTAAGGCTCATAGGAGACATGATCCTATATAAAAACAACTCTTAACTATATTCTTGTGTGCGTATTGTGAGCAGGAATGAATTGAAATCTTTTGTCGAGTCCGAATGGCTAAGGTGGGTTGCACTTTTAATGATATAAGATACTTTTGAAGGATTTTTCACCTCCTCATAAGAAGCATTACCCTTGAACCATTCATTTTAGGTGGAAGCGGATGGTAATTGAACTCAGATCTCAGGGTTGACAGTTTAAAAGAACTAAACGAAAGAGGGCGAAATTCATGGTTATAATGTATACAAACATCGGAATTCATATAATCTGTTGTCCACACTCAATTAGTAATGTCATTTCAAACCATCTCTCTAATATGTAAGAAAGTGCCTTAAAAACAATCACAACTACCGAAATACCGAAAAAAGTAGTTATTTGAATGAAATAGGAACATTGAAAACTGGGTACTTTTGTTTCTTTGTATTTTTTTCGCTAAGAACAATAAAGAAATTTTAGTTTCACCCAAGCTATATTCAAAAATTTTAAGCTGACTATTTTTTTCTTTAACAATTTTTCCCTGCGATTAACAAAAATCGAAATAAATCGACTGAAATTATAACTCTTGAACGAAGGCCATCTATCAATCAAATCAGCAGTCTCTTCAATTTATTAACCTGCACTCATTCATACAAGATGCTATGGCAACTCTGGTTGGAATTTACTAAATGAGAAATCGACAACAACAAAAGAAAACAACATGCATACAAAGAAATTCAGGAGCTGTTTCTTTGCTTATTTTGTATTTTATTTTAATTAATACTTTTTTTTTGTCGGTGCTCAGGCTAAAAAAGGACGAAATTATGTAGAAAAGTAATCTTCCTCGGTATCCCTGAAGTTCAGTGTTTTGTTGGATATTTTACTCTTTTTATTCTTTTTCCTTTTTTTTTTTGTTATTTTGTTGGTTGATATTCCTTCGCCCATTGTTTGTCCTGTCGATGATTATGGTCTTTACCAACGGAACATGAAAGTAAATCCCTTAAAGGATTTAAATGGAATCTAGTTCTATTTTACGTGGCTTGGTTAGGATGTTTAATATTTTTTGTTGCCTTTTGTCACTGCATTGCATATACATAGTTAGCGGTGCTAGAGTAACGTTATTATGATTTTCTTTTGTGTTCATCGAGATAAGGATAGCATGGTTGAAAGTTTTAATTATCCTTCAACTGTATTTTGTTGCAAGGATAAATTTTATATTCAACAGTATTAATAGATTTGGTGGTTCAGCATTTTAAAGCACAAATTGGGAAATAGATTCACTAGTAGATTTTATAAAACAATATCATTACCATGGGCCAATTCTATGGGTAAGTGTTTCGAGCGTAGTGGAATTTTATATGTAGCGAAGGATGGTCTGTTATTCTATTACAAATTTTTTTTATTATTTCGTGTATGAGAACCTTTATCGAGAATTGGGTTAAAAGTATCAGACCAAAAGAAAATTCATGGTTTGTTAAAATGCTATCATGTTGAGACGTTTCAGTACCACCGAGAAAAATCAAAAAAAAAAACTAAACAAGCTAGGAAGGTATACAACGCCCATATTCATCGGAATACACTTTTTAATGACCAAAAATTAAGGCCAAAACACTACAATGTCCCTATGGATGTACAAATTTTTGCTAAGTTGTTAAAAATATTAAAAACTCCACCTCGTCGACGGTCCTAACTTTCGTCTTCAATGACACTCCCTTTGTTAGCTCTTTCGTGAAAGTTAATCTTCTACCAAGGCAGTTTACTACATAACTCTTAGCTTCAAGAAAGTTTCATAGTTCCTCCGGTACTCGAGTGAATTATTGACTCGAAGGTACCATAATCTCCTTTCACACTCGTTCGGTTACAAGAGTCCGAAAGTTCTTAACACACACTAATCCACTGGCCCGGATAGTATCCCCGCCATTGTTAACTTCCCATAGGGAGTTATTTTGAAGAGGTATTCTTCCACGCTGGCAAAACCCCCACCTAATAGCGAAGACCAAAAAAGTGGGTTTCGCAATTCTGTCTGTCTGTCTGTCGGTCTGTTCGACTACAGCTAAACGGCTCGGCCGATTTTCTTTAAACTTGGTAGAAATGGGTTTTATTTTTTTCCCCCGGATGTTTTTTGATTTGATTTTTTAAGACCAAAAATAACGGTACCTGCAATACGATTTTTTTCGAAATTTTATCAAAAACTGTCCCACAGATTTAAAAAAAAAATTCAAAAAATTTGATTTAGTTAAAGCTACCTAATGGTTGAAAAAAATTTTCCAAAAAATTGGAACCATTTTTTTTATTTTTCATTTTATCGAAAACGGTACAACGGATTTTGATCATTTTTTTTCTGCTAAAGGTCCCCAATAGTTTAAATATTATTTTGAATTCAAATTTTCAAAAAATAAATTTTTGGATTTTTAAAAAAATATTTAAAAACTTTTTTTGTGAAAACTCAATATTTCGAAAACCACATGCTAAATTTTTTTAAAACTTGATAAATAAAAGTTTCTTAACAATTATAATCTACAAGAAATGAGAAAAAAATTGATTTTACCTAAAAATAACGATACCCTCCATACAAAAGTTAAAAAATGGTTTTCGAAAATAGTATTTTTCTCTAAAACTGTTCCGAGAATTTTGTTTAAATTTTTTTTCTTTCGATTAATTTTTAAGATCTATAATTTAATAAAAAAATTTTGAAATCTAGATATTACTGACTGTATCTACCATAGACCGATTTTTTCGAATTTTGAATTTCTCATTATCGGCATAACGGATTTTAATGAAATTTTTTATAGACAAGCTAAAGAAACATTGCATTTCAAAACTTAAAAAAAATATTTTTTTGAATTTTGAAAAAAAAATCTAGTTTTTTTTTGAAAATTCGATATCTCAAAAACAGATCAATATTTTTTTTTGTAGATTTAATTTTTATTCGTATATTAATAAACACTTTAAATTGGCGTTCTTAAATTTTTCTATTAAAAATTTTTTGAAAATTTTGTATAAAAGCTTATTTTTTTAAGAAACCACTACAACGAATTATAATTTTGTTCTTGCATAAACTAATTTTTTCTTAAAACACATTACAGCCTGTACTTAGTTCCAACTGCTAAAGGAGTTGTTTTGGTTATTTAAAAAATTAATTTTATCCTTAAGAACAGTTTTCTCTAATAACATTCAGTTTCGAAATTCTTAGTCCTTTGGATAGGAGCAAGTTCGTGCGACCCAGTCGGGCATTTTATTTGTTTTTGATTTTCTCAAAAACGGTATGACCAATTTTGATCATTTTTTTTATGTTAAGGCTCCCCAGCAGTTTCAATATTATTGTGCATTTAAATTTAAATTTAAAAAAAAAAATTTAAAAAAAAAAATTTTCAAATTTTTTTTTTGAAAACTCAATATTTCGAAAACCCCCTGTTCGATTTTTTTAAAACTCCATTAATAAAAGTTTCCTAAAATAATCTATATATGTACATATGAGAAAATCAATTTATTTTACCTAAAATTAACGGTACCCTCCATACAAATGTTAAAAAATGGTTTTCGAAAATCGTATTTTTCTCTAAAACTGTTCCGAGAATTTTGTTTAAATTTTTTTTTCTTTCGATTAATTTTTAAGATCTATAATTTAATAAAAAAATTTTGAAATCTAGATATTACTGACTGTACCTACCATAGAACGATTTTTTTAAATTTTGAATGTCTCATTATCGACATAACGGATTTTAATGAATTTTTTTTATTTCAAGCATTTCAAAACTTTAAGAAATTTTTTTTTTGAATTTTGAAAAAAAATCTATTTTTTTCTTGGAAAATTCGATATTTCGAAAACGACTCAATATTTGTTTTTTGTAAATTTAATTTTTATTTGAACAATAAAATTTTTTCTTAAAAATGTTTTAAAAATTTTTAATATAAAAGCTTATTTTTTTAAGGAACCACTACAAAGACTTATAATTTTAGTTCTTGCATAAACCTATATTTGCTTGAAATACATTGCATCCTATATTTTTACCTCCAACAACTAAAGAAGTTGTTTTTGGCATTTGAAAAATTAATTTTATGCTTATGAACAGTTTTTCTCTAATAACATTCATTTTTGAAATTCTTAGTCTATTACATAGGAGCAAGTTCATGCGACCCAGTCGTCCATTTTATTATTAATGATTTTCTATATGAAACTTCTAATACATTAAAGTGCTTTACTGATAATGGTCCTCTTAGCTTTTCATATTTGAAGATTCACACCTTTTTCTGTAGGAACTTCAATGGCATTGAATAAAGCGCTTATGAAATTCCGATCTTGAAAGCATTGTCCAATATCTGGGTCGGTGATCCTTCAACTCACTTGAGATTTTTGAATAGTATTCAAAAAAGTGACTTCAATATGATTGGAGACATTAACATCATTGAAACATTTTCGTCTCGTTAACACCGTCATAATGTTTCTATCTCTCCATATTTTATAGTTTCTTTAAAAGTCAGTGCTCTAGTGAAGCAGCCAGTTGCATGCAACCGTTTCACTTGAAATGCTCATGAATTTACCCCCGAGCCTAATTTTGGATGTACTGTTAAGTATAAAGATTATTTATTTAGCCGCATTACACGAATGCGGAATGTTTTTTTTCTGTCATTACGATATTCCAATGTGCATGGGTTCTTCTTTTCAATCATCTCCTCTTTCTCTTTAATGCTGTGTTGCATAACATATAAAGGGTACGCATATCCCCTTGATTGTACGTTATTTATCAAAAAAAGGTTGCTTCATTTGAAAAAAAAAAAATATATTTTATAAATGCAAGTGAAAAATTAGCAGATTAATCAATTTTCAAAATCCAGCGATATGAAACTGTACAAAGTATGGATGGTTATTGCAGCTATCTTGCCCCCTTTTCTTCTAATCCTTCGACTTAAGATACCTTTGATAGAAAAACCCACCTGAGCAGCAACAAACGAGGAAACTTTGACGTTTGAGGATCTCTGATTTAATAAAAGCAAAGGACGCATCTTTATTTCAAATGGACCAATGATTCCAGAGAAAACAACAACAAATATTAAGTCCTGGGTAGATTTAATAAACAAACAAAATATGGAGTTAGAAATACCTAAGACCCAACTATGTCACTCCATTTTTCTTTTGATTCTACTTAAAGTTGCTAACTTTACTCCAAAATACAGGGCCTCATTTATATTTATTTTCTGGTCAATTTGTTTTCCAAGGCGTGGTTAATAATAAATCTTCAATACGATCTTAAGCTAAATTGAAGAAAAAATCCCTCCAATATTTATGGACTACAACTCCAAAAGAACTTTCAACAAAAACTAGTGTAAAATCTCAAAACCACCCTTCATGCTATGGTTTTACTTAAATACTTTATTATTATGAACACAAATAAACAAGTAAATAGTTCAAGTACAATATCCATGTACATTAAGATGTTACCACTAATGTTCTGAGATCAAGGGTGTTTGCAATTGTGGAACACTCACCACACCGCCATAAAAACAAAGAACAAAGGTCACAGTAAAAATATGATAATGAAATTATAAGGATACTTATTTTTTTTTTTTTGCATCCAAGAAAATAGAAAAGAAGAGCCCAACCCTGACCCTGAAGGCAAACAATGTTGGATAGTAATAATATAAGGCAAACAAAAAGCTGAGAAAAAAAAATAACGAAGAAGTAGAAAAAGCAAGGCATCTACTTTAAGCCCATCAACAGTTTTAATGGGACACTTGACATTCTTTCGCGTTCTCTGACGATTATGTTCATTCCTAGTCTCCAGAGTACATGATGTGCTATGAAATTCAATTGACATTGGCCCCGGACGTTTTTATGGATATATTCCTCACCTTCTTAAATTTAATTTTGCACTATTGACTTTAAGATAAGATATGATTTTTATCTTATATAGCGATATATCTATATTTTAATAAAATTGAGCCTTATGATTAAAGGTGATCAAAAAATTAGGTTTTTGGATGTGTGTGTACTATTTTGCTTAACTAAATAAATAAAAAAAATAAGAGGCCATTATGGCTTGTAGAGAGCATATGCCTAGTGACTTACAACTCTCAACTATTCCTGTGTTACCAGGAATGGATTTATGCCGATTCGGAACTGCTTTGAGCAGGAATTTTCATGACAAGATATACAGGGTTTGTCAAATCCTCTAAAAAACTTTTTTGCAGCAGCTGAGTATTAAAGCCAGGACCTTCTGCATTACAGTCCAACGCACTGTCCATTATGTCAAAGTGTAGGTACTACACAGATTTTTTTAACTAGAAGCGAACAATTGTAGAGTTTCAATAAAATCGGTTGGTCTGATATAAAAGACTTTAAAGGCTCTTAGTCTATTTTAGTGAAATTAACTTTCAACTAACATGCTTCTTCCAATATTTTTGAGTTTAGACCAAGCCTATTGGTACCCGGAAAACCTTACTCTTTCAACTGGCACTTCAATCTCCCTGTCTCCACAAACCTGGTTGCTGGTATTCGAACACCCTCATAGATGGAGAAATTGTTATTCGTCTGCTGGACTTGGGCTATCTTACACCCGGTGCCAAAAGCAAGAACTCGGACTTGACTAACAGGATAATGGTTTTCTAAAGAGCGTATACGTGAGGAGCGTGAGGAGTTTTGAGCCAATTTCTTCCGCCAAAGCAAAGTAGCAGCCCTTCTCTACGTTTCTCTTCGTTGGATTTCTAACAATGCGTCGCTTAGTAAGTTTATGTTTAATCCTTAGCATGTACTTGGCCTTGTCCTCTTTTATTTTCAAGTTTTCTAACGCATCTCTTAGGCTAAGCGCGCACTTGTAACTGTGATCGAAGTCAAATAGTTTATCACCACTTGATAGAGCGCCGCGCACTGGCAACTCTTCACTCAAGATCACACTTTTCTTTCTTGCGCTTATAGGAAAAATTGCAACTATTTAGTTGAATGTCCGCGCAGGTGCATATAATTATATGTAACACAAAATAGCAAACTCAGTTTAGACAATCGTTTAGTTTATGTCAAAACACAAACTTTTTAGTTGCTCGAATCGAGTTGCTCTATGTGCGCGGCGTATCATATAACCCCATTATGTTTCATTTTAGCAACCAAACAGTTGTAAAACTAAAAATTGAATGTGCGCGCCTGGCCTTAGTCTTCTTTGTGATTTCTTGAAAAATAGAACACAAATAGTTGTTGAAGTTGAGAGTCGTATTCCTGCCTCATTTTTAATAAGCGTTGGGGTACCATAGGGTTCTGTTTTGGGAACACTTCTGTTCCCACATTTTATCAATGATCTCCTAGATGTTGTTGAATATTGATAAGTTCACATGTATTCTGATGATGTTTAAATCTGCGGACTGAACACTTGTAATTATTGAAGATGCTATTGTTCGAACTAATGGAGATCTTCAACGAATTCGACGCTGGGTAAGTCAGAATAAACTCAGATTCAACTTTCCTAAGTCCGTTGTTATGATTTGTTCAAGAAATGAAATCCATTCAGACTGTTTTTTAAAATGCTTCGGAATGTCTGTCCATGTTCCAAAGCTTTATTACTACATAAAACGCCTTAATTTGTTCTTTTAAACATATAAACTGTGGGGCATCTAGTGGTTTCTTTTTAAGTCATAGGTTATTTTGATACTGACAGCTGTTTCCCGCTCGAAATCTTGACAGAAAGTAAGTATCATACCTCCGCGGAACAAAATAAGTTACTTTACGCTTGAACAACGTTGGGAAATATTGAAAACTTATTTCCAAAGTGTTTGTTGTGTAGCCCAAAGAGTGCGTTCTTTGAAAAGAAGTATTGGCCGAAGTGAAGAACCCACCGTGCCTGCTGTACTCAAGTTTTTGCAAAAAGTTCATGGTAAGCTAGAGAGCAACACTCATGGTCGCCATCGTCGTATGGTATGGTGCACAGACGAGAATGTGGCTGCAGTAGCCGAGTGTGAGATTCAATTCACGAACATCAACTTGCCATCCATCTGAACAGCTCAACTTTTTCACGCACTAGCCTGAGAACAATTTTGCACAAAGATCTCGGGTGATTCGCTTGCAAATCCTAATTGACCCAGCAACTGAAAGCGCACTAAAAACCGCTATCGTTTCACAGTTCGGGCTTTATATAGCAGCTTGAATTAGACAACTATCTTGGGCGAAATATCATCTTTTCTGACGAGTCGCATTTTCATCTCGGCGGCTACCACCTCTGGGGTTCGGAAAAATCATACGTTATTGTTCAGCCAATGTATCTATAGAGAGTGACAGTTTGATGCGGATTGTGGGTGGTGGGATGGGTGGTATCATTGAACCATTTTTCATTCAAAATGAGGTGTTGCGAGCCATGTACACCTATTTTTACTTGCGACTTATAGGTACTATAAGGCAAGTTATGCATTCGTAAAAAAATCGAACTCGAGATTTTGATCAAAGTTGATATACGATGATAGCGAAGACGAAAAAAGTGGGTCTGGCAATTCTGTCTGTCCGTCTGTCTGTTCGATTACAGCTAAACGGCTCGACCGATTTTCTTCAAACTTGGTAGATATGGGTTTTAATTTTTTACCCCCGGATATTTTTTGATTTGATTTTTTAAGACCAAAAATAACGGTACCTGCCATACGATTTTTAGTCGAAATTTTATGAATATTTTTTTTCTCAAAAACTGTCCCTACGATTTAAAAAAAAAATTCCAAAAATTTAATTAAGTTAAACCTAGGTAATGGTTGAAAAAAATTTTATTTAAAAATAACGGTATCCTCCATACAAATGTTAAAAATGGTTTTCGAAAATCGTATTTTTCTCGAAAACGGTTCGGAGAATTTTGCTTAAATTTTAATTTTGTTTCTTTCTATTATTTTTTAATATCTGTAAGTTAATAAAAAAAATTTGAAAACCTACCATAGAACATTTTTTTAAAATTTTGAATTTCTCATTATGAGCACAACAGATTTTAATGAAATTTCGTAGAGAGAAGCTTCTAAAAAGTTTAAAAAACATTGCGTTTCAAAACTTTAAGAAAAATATTTTTTTGAATTAAAAAAAAAAAATCAATTTTTTGTTTTTTGAAATTTCAATATCTCGAAAACCGCTCAATACTTTTCTTTGAAAATTTAATTTTTATTCATACAATAATAAAAACTTCAAATTGGCGTACCTACCAAATTTTTTTCTTAAAAATGTCTTAAAATTTTCTTATATAAAACCTTATTTTTTAAGAAACCACTACAAGTACTTATAATTTTTGTTCTTGCATAAATCTTTAATTGCTTGAATCACATGGCATCCTATTCTTACCTTTAACTACTGAAGAGGTTTTTTTTTAGTCATTTAAAAAATGAATTTTATGCTTATGAACAGTTTCTCTAATAACATTAATTTTTGAAATTCTTAGTCTTTTACATAGGAGCAAGTTCGTGCGACCCAGTCGTGCATTTTATTTTTACTGAAATTGAAGACATGGTTTCGGACAACCGCTCGTTCATGCAAGATGGCGCGCCATGCCACTCAGCCCATGTCATCGATCTCTTAGGCACAAAATTCCTAAATCGTGATATTAGCCGTCTTGGCAATGTCAATTGGCCGCCTGGGAGTTGCGATTTGACGGAAAAGATTCAAGCACTTAAAGCCAATTCGGCAATCCGTCAGCTGCAGCGCGAAACCATCAACCAGATTTTGGAAAATTGGAGTGACAGAATGCGCTATGCGCTAATGCTATATAAGAAGCAAGTCGAGGCAGCCACTTGAATGATGTTGTATTCCATAATTAATGGGAATGTTTGCTGTTACTAATAATACATAATACATGGAAAAAAATTAATTGAGTTCATTTTTTTTTTGCATTTTTAAGAGAAACTTGTATTTGGCCCACCCTTTATGTGTGCTTGGGAAGTCAGGACTAGATGTAAAATTAGGACAAATTGCTTTATAGATCTTCTTCTTACTCCACTCGATATACCCACGTGGTGGACACTTATTGGTGATTACCCGGTTATTAAATCTGTATAATACATAGAGCGCAAAGCTACCTGACTTCAAAACTAAATGATTAGTACACGAAAAAAATAAGGTTTTCTATGGCACATATTGCTTACAGGAAAGCTGTAAGAACTTTTTGATTTTAAATTTGAAGAAACCCATTCCAGGAAAGGAATAATCAAATTATGATTTGAAGGTATAGAAGGTTAAAAAGTGCCAACACATTTAAGAGGACACGATTAAATCGTGTTTTAGGTTGCAATTAATTACATAGGTATGTGTAACATTGATAAAAAACATTATTGCCAGCAGGATTATATATCACCTTGCTTGAGTGTCCTTATAATTAATGAGATTACATCACAGGTCCCCATTAACTAGGCAATTAACCTGTTGATAAGGGCAGAGTACAATTTGTTTTTGTTTAGCTGTGACAAATAATGCGTTTAACACTTAATAAGAAAGTTATTTATGGGTGTGTATATCTGCTGAGGTTTGTGAAAAATGTGCAATCATTATGGAGCAGGAACTAATCTTCAGATAAAAACAAAAATTTGGTGTAGCAACGCTAAGGTTTGTGGAGAACAACTCTCAATCATTCCTGTATAGTGTTGTCAGCAGGAATGAAGGGGACTTACAATTTTTTTTAAGGCTCCATTTTCAGCAGCATTTTTCATGACAAGAGATATTTTTGTATGAATTGTCACTTCTTCGCGAGAGGGAATAGGCAACACTGAAACAATTTTTTTTTCGGATTTATGAGCGATCAGACATAATTAAAGCATCGATACGAGACTTGATTATGGCTCAATATGCTTATTGCAAGGGTAGGTTTTTACTATCGAGACTTTATTATCGAGAAAAATCTAGATATATTTAACGTAGGGAACACACCTACTTTTTTAACTAGAGTAAGAAAGGAAGTTCTGGCTTAAACGTTTGGAACCCCGAACATAAGTCGATTAGTTAGAGATTGGAGAGTCTCCAACGAACCTTCTATATCTGATCACAGAATTATAGTGTTTATTTTGGAAAACCTGTTGACAGAGAATACCTCTGGCAGGAATTCTAAAAAACAAACTGGAACCTGTACAAAAGCATCCTCAAGACCAGTCTTGAACGAATAGGTCCACTAGAAACGACAAAGGTCAACCCTATTGCTAAATATTCATTTTCGAGGCAGCTTACCAATGGTAGGAAATAGGATAGAGAGAATACTTCTAACGCTAACCGGGAAGACTGGAAGAATGCTTCGACTATCTGTTCAGGCGTTAAGTACCTTTCAACCTTTCAAATCAACAGGCGTAGATGGAATCTTTCCTGCACTTTTGCAGAAAGGTAAAGAGGAATTATGCCTTATCTTATTAGATTACTCCGAAGTAGTATTGCACTTGGGTACATACCAAGTCTATGGAGAAGAGCAAATGTAATTTTTATCCCCAAAGTGGGAAAAAAAGATACCACACATCCTAAGTCATTCAGGCCAATAAGCTTAACATCCTTTTTACTGAAAACTTTGGAAAAGGTAATTAATAACTTCATTAGATCGGATAAGTAAACATGCTTCTTAATCACCGTCAGCATGCTTACAAAGCTGGTAGATCAACAGAAACCTCCCTGCACGAACTAACTAATACAGTACACAGAGCTTTAGATGCTAAAGAAACGGCATTATGCGCCTTCCTTGATATTGATGGGGCCTTCGACAACACCTCTCACGAAGCAGTTCGTTCGGCTTTAAAAAGGAAAAGCGTTCCCATCCCTATAGTCAGATGGATAAGTAAAATGCTAAGTACAAGAACGGCGAAATCATACGCAAGACTAAACGTCCCGAAAGTCATCACAACAAGAGACTGTCCAAAGGGAGGGGTATTATCACCCTTGCTGTGGAGTTTTGTAATTGGTGAATTAATTATAGGTAGAAAGTCTAACTTCCCAAGGAATTCGATGTATTGGCTTTGCTGATGACATCGTTATAACGGCACTGGGGAAGTTCGAAGAAACTCTTTGCGATATAGTACAGAGAGGGCTGTCTGTAACTAGGAAATAGTGTATATCTGTCCTACTTTACATCAACCCTACCAAAACAACGATAGTACCATTTACCAGTAAAAGACTTCTACGTCGCATGAAACCCATTCGGTTGGCGGGAGAAGTAATCGACACCCAGAGGGAGGTCAAATATTTAGGAGTTAAACTAGATAGCAAACTCCCCTGGAACAAGCATATCGAAATAACTGCAAGAGACTTGCAGGTAAATCATGGGGCTGCAAACCAAACATCATAAGATGGATGTACACCATGATGGTAAGACCCGTCATTACCTATGGGGCGATTGCATGGCATAAAAGAACCGAACAAAACACAACTAGGAAATCACTAGACAAATTGCAAAGGCTCGCATGTATATGCATAACAGGAGCAATTAGAACTTTCCCTACAGCAGCGATGGAAACCATCCTTCATCTGTCGCCACTACACGTGGCCATTCAAAATGTTGCTAAGGGAGTAATAATAAGGTTTGCCAAAGAGGGTACTGGGACGCGTAAAATTATTGGAAACAAGGAAAAAGACTCGATACTCAGGTCCGCAGTGACAAACCTTCTTGACATTCGAAAAGATTGTACAATCAAAAGATACAACTTTGAAAAACGGAGCTAAGTTGCACAAAAGACTGGATAAGCGAAACAGTAAACTACAGTCTTAAAGAAAATGCCATCGAATGGTACACTGATGGATCGAGAACAGCTGAAGGGACTGGTGCTGGAGTTTTTGGGCCTAGAACTAAAATCTCCTTACCGATGGGAAAGTCTACTAGCATGTTCCAGGCAGAAGTAAATGCCATAGGTACATATGTATATGTGCTGAAAGAAACCTCGATAGAAAATATAAAAACCAAAACATTGCCATCATGCCAGACAGCCAGGCTGCACTAAAAGCACTAAGCTCCTACGCCATTAGTTACAAACTTGTTTGTGAATGCGTGATAAAGCTTAATGAACTGGGCAAGAATAACACTGTCACACTTCATTGGGTACCAGGGCACGCTGGTGTCTAGGGCAACGAAGAGGCGGACTCCTTGGCAAAAATAGGTGCATCGACACTCCTCGCAGGTCCAGAGCCCTACTGCGGAATAGAAGAAAACTTGATTAAAAATAAAATCAAAACAGAAGAGGAGGCTGAAAGATAAAAAATCTGGAATGAACTCCCTAAGCTGTGACAGTTAAAACTTCTTCTCGGGGACTACAACCGAGAGCGTTTTCTAACCTGCAACAGCTTAAGTAGGAATAACCTCAGGAAAATCACAGGGCTTCTCACAGGCCACTGTAGGTTGAGAAGACACCTCAACATCCTTGGCCTGGTGAACAACGCGACTGGCAGATTCTGCAACATTCACAAAGAGACACCTGACCACATACCGGGGAAATGTGATGCATTCGTTCATCAAAGGCATAAGTATCTGGGCAAGTACAACATAAAAGAAAGTGAATTAGCCTCCCTTAAAATACTCCAAATACTTCGATTCCTCAAACGAACAAACTTGGAGGAAGAACTGTAATAATAAGCTAACATCATCCAGTTCTAGATGGGGGGCACGATAGATCTTTAGGTCGCAGTATTTTTATACCCCAATTTATTCATTCATTCATTCGTGGTTGCTTTTCTAATTATAAAAAGCTCTTGTCACAACATCGACACATCAACACTTGCTTTTGCACTTTCATATCTGAAGTTAGATGGGTCACTTGGTGAACTGAATAACTAAATCTTGACTTGAAGGATCATGAATTCAAAAACTCAAAACTTGCTGGAAAATCTGTCAGTAGAGTTTCCCCAAAAGGCGGTATTATGCTGCTAACATGCTTGGAAGCGGAGAGTGATTGCTTTTGCGGAGGGTATTTCTATTGCTGTATTTGCAAAGTGTACTAACATCTTAAAGGAACTCATACAAAATGCTCTAAACAAGCTGACAAACTGGACAGAACTGTGTGGCCTGGGAGTCACATCACTATGCGCCTAAATGCTTATTCACCAATGGATCAATAACGAAATTATCCATTCTATGATTCTGAATTCATTCGGATAACATTCAAGTCACATCAATACCAAATCCGATCGATGAAATAATATAGGGGATATTCTTTTCACAACACAACGACGCACAGTGTGGGAATCCGCGAATTTAGCGGAATTTAATTCGAAAAATGACTAGTCTCGATTGATGCCAAAACCGGTTTTTCTTAAAGCTAAAAGATTGTAGAAAGTGATAACAAAAGCACTGTTGGGTGGGGATCATGTAAACAAAAAAAAAATTGCATTGAAGTTGCAGTTGGCGATTTTTATTCTGTATATTTGCTGGAAGAGATTACTTTGCTCTTAATTTTTTTTCGTGCGTTTGGTGTGTGTTTTAATAAAAGTTTTATTTTTTTTATATTTCCTAAATATCAAGGTATAAGAATGTAAGTAATTTTTTTTTCACAGGGTGTTTCACATTTTTGTTTTGGTGATTGAAGTTAAAAAAATGTGTTTTTTTTCTATGTTTGTACCTTTATTAGAGCAAAACTTTAGTTATTCCGCGTTATTGCGCCTCGAAACAATATTCACTGCAAAGCTTGATTTATTACCTATCAAGAATCACTAAAATTTGACACCCCAATTATGTTGTGATATACTTTTTTTCAATGTTTCTAAATGACTATCCAGCAAAAAAATGATGGCATACCGTAAAAATCGAATAACTTTTTGGGATTTGGTTAGAAGAAGAATGTTATAAATTAAAAGAAACTTTTTTTATTTCACGGGGTGTTCCAAAAAAAATAATTTTGTGAATTTGATAGTTACAACAAACATACAGGGTGTTCAAATTCAAAGTTAACAGTAAGAAAAAAAAGAACTAAGTTATTTAAAAAATTAAAAACGGAAACTGTCAATTAATAAAAAAAACGATTATATCGGATAAAAGGTGTTCCAATAATAGTAACAAAAATAAATTAATTTAAAAATAAAAAAAAAACGAATTTTTTATTTGAAGAGCAAAAGTGCTTTCTATGCGTATTTTACATAAAATTAGATTTCATAGGCTGATTATTACATCAGATCCATATCTAGCAAGCCTAAAGGTGTGTCCACACCAAAGAAAACATTTTAGGAAACATTGTTTAAAAAACGTTTCTGAAATGTTTCCCATTTGTTTAAAAAAACATTTCAGAAATGTTTCTGATTTGTTTTTTTGGTGTGGACGCTTTGAGAAACATTTCTGAAATGTTTCTTTGTTTCCATTGTTTCCAGATTGAGTTGTCTGTAAATTTTTTTCTCGCCTGTGTTGTACTTTAAGCGCATGAATTTTTTTTCTACTTCATCTTTATCACAATTTATATTTTTGAAAATTTCAGATATATCATTGGCTTTTTTGATTTTATTTTTAAAATTTTCGTCAAGAGTGGATCCGAGCGTCCAGACCAAAGAAAACATTTCAGAAACATTTCAGAAATGTTTCTCTTTTTCTGAAATGTTTTTTAAATGTTTCTGAAATGTTTCTTAAATGTTTCTGAAATGTTTAAAAAATGTTTCTTTGGTCTGGACACACCTTAAGGTGTATTCCTAAGAGAAAACGAAGCCTGAGGTTCTTGAAATGTTGGATATTGCAAACTAATCTAAAATGTAAATAAAATGTGTTATATGTACATATATACATATGTTGAATTGTTGAATGTAGTTAAAATTATAGTAAAGGTAAAATTGTTCACAATAAAAACAGAACATATAAAAAACAATTAAATAAAATTGTTTTAAATTTGCTTTTTATTTTACAAGAATAACAGAATTGGTAAATAAAAATTGTCTATTCCAGTGAAACTGTATTTTTTCGACAGGAAGTTTTCGGTTCTTTTAATTTTTGGTATCCTTGATGTTGTATGCCAGAAAAATTTCGTGATACAACACATACCAATATAAAAAAAAACATTGATTGTCCAGAAATAAAACTAATTTAAAACTTCCTTTGAAATAGAATTTCTTGTACATTAAAACCCTTTTTAAGAATGGAGTTTCTTTAGTTCATAAACAACGGCATTGACATATCGGTTTGCAAAAAAAAGCTAGTAAATTCTGCTGTGGCGTAGCGTACCATCTCGGCGCCCGGGGCGGGAGACCCATTTTGCCGCCCCCATTCAATACTAAATTAAAATTAAATTTCGAGACATCATTTCACAGGCAATGAAGTATCTTTTATTGAAAGTAAAATAGAATTAGCGGTTTCATAAACGGATTTTACGAGCCTTACGAATGAGGCTCGTGAGACAAAGCTGCATCTGCGGATTCACCTCCATGCATGCGTTTTTTCCTGCGAATTGTACTCGTTTTGAGATCGATTCCGAGTTTTTTTCCAAAAAGTCTTAGAAAAGTCGATTGCGGCTTGGACGAAACGGTCTCTGCTCTCCACCAGGAGAGCTTTTAAAACGCAGAGTTTCTGAGCACACTCAGTCCACGTTGCTGCAGGTAAATCTGTCCGCCATCTTCATAAGGTAGCTCTGCAGCTCAAAAGCCAAGAAAAGTGAGGTAGTTGAATGACTGCATGACTGTCAGAAGAAGACTGGCTACCGATCCGTCAATTCTTCCAGTACCTCAAGAACTTCCACAAACTTATTTTTAAGCGTCTTTACAGCTTCACGAGGTTCACTTCTTCTGCAGGCTTGTGACTAGATGCTTGAGATACTTCTGGTGAGTCGACTTCGTCTTGACCCTGCTCTGTGATGGGACCAGAACGACTTCCAACTTCGACGGCAGGCCGTAAAATAAGTTATGCATTCCCATGAATATTGGCCGGAGGACAATTCTAGGCCCCTCACGATTGTAGATGGAGGAATCTTACTTACATTGGAATCACTTCCGCTGCTGCTGGATGCCGCCGAAGACGTTAACGTAGTTTTTGAACCAGAACTAGAACTGAAATATTTCGCGTCTTCGCGTCAGCTTCTTCCTTAGCCTTTTTCCTGCGGTATTCCGCGCCGCTTCCTTTAACTTAATTCATTTTCAAAAACTAGTTCAAAGGTTGTGTGAAGTACTAAGTGCTTAGTTTTAGAAGATTCAACAGTATTTAAACTATAAACAACACAATCGAAATAACTTTCTGTGATGCGGGAGGGAGCAAAAACATTGGGCTGGCTGAGACTAGAATAACATTTCCGTCGAATCCTAGTTATCTTATCATATCTCGCATAATATGCATATCATATGTTTCGGAACACTCCCTTTCAGTTTCGCGAGAGTTTCGGAACGTTTTGTTTTAGTTTCGCGAGTCGCGCGACAATACGGAATGCACTCTTACGGCCCTACTCACCGTCTACGAATTCACGAAAGCGGTCAACGACGAACCACAGATAGGGTGGCAAATTTCAAATTTACATCATTGTTGTTTGTTGACTTGTCAAACGATCTGTCATGAAACATATGATTTCTACTCTACCCGCATCACCGGCGACATTTTGCCGCCCCTCTAGGCCTGCCGCCCGGGGCAGACCGCCCCCCCGACGCCCCTACGCTACGCCACTGAAATTCTGATAATAATTAACTTTTTTCTTTATTTTATTCATATTTGTAATAAAATTAAACAATACATCATTCCTCAAAAGATTTTTTTGTAAATTTTGATTTTCAAAAAAAAAGTACTTTTTGGTGTAAACAACCTGTCACTTCAAAGCTCATTTTACAAAAACTTAAATAAAATATGACCAAAATGTGAGTTACATTTGATTGTATACACATTTTCAATGAACTAAACAGAAAAAAAACTACAAAAAAATTTAAAATGCAAGCGTTATTAATTTTATTCCGCTAAATTCGCGAATTCCCACACTGTGCGACGTTCCGGGACGCCCAGCGATTTAGACAGATAACATCTAATTAGTTGTTACACTTTTCGAATTAAGAACTAAGTATAAACTGTTTTGTACGTTTCCATTTCGTCCATAGAATCATTAATTTAACTCAAAAAAAAAAAAAAAATCCATTCTACAGTTATTTACGTCTTCGAGTTAGACACAATTCACACAGGAGATGACTTCTTAATTACACCACATTCCCATTAATATAAAACAATTTGTTAAATTTGAGTTTACATTCATTCCACTTTTTGTTTCTCTTCTCACCAAAACGGAAAAATTAAATTAAAACAAAAAACTCCAACCCAAACTTTCTAATTGGAAACCTATGTTGAGCAAACACCTTAACTCTCCAACAACTTTAAAAAAAATCCTCATCATTACAACGCTGCTACTGCACAACACCAAAGGTGCAAAATAGACAAAAAAAAAGTTTTCCTAGTAAAACTTACCCTTGTCCATATTATCATCATCGTCATTCCCATTCTCATCCCAATCCTAGCCTATCCTGGGGATCTTTGTGCCTAGAAAACCATCGTAAACAAATTAAATACTCTTGTCACCTTACCCGAGAAAAAAAGCAAAAACAAAAGCTAAAAACAAACTTCGTCAACAGCAAATGTTTACCAATACATTGTTTGGCACGAAAAACTTTTTCCATGTCAGGAGGAATTTCATCCCCCCTTCTCGAATACCTACCTGTGAGAAAAATAGAAAAAAAAAACACAACAGCTCCCTGTCCCTTGGTCTTTGAAAATGACCAACCAACAACGATATGGAAGGACGAAAAGTTTAAATGGCATTTTGTGTAGCCAGGCTTTGTCAACACAATTTTAGTTTTTCCATTCCCGTTTGACACAACAACTGTCAAACACTAGCCATTGATTTTGTGTCACCAACCTGTCAGTTAGGGGACGTTGAGTTGTTTATTCAGACACAACTTCAAGTCATAGATTATATTCATTGGAATTAAAAATTTAATACGTAATTATTCCGTCAGCAAGTTTGGAATTAGTTGACGGAATTATAGGATTCCCCAAAAGGTTTCGACGTCAAGCTACTGTATAGTTACTCCAAAAATCATTTCAACTTTTCTCATTACAACTAACGGTGAAAAATAAAGCAAATTCGAAATCATACTCACAGTTCTAGGGCCCAATCGAGGAACTTATGTAACCCAAGTTCCAACTGTTTGGTCTGGAACCAGTTGGTATGGAAGGGCATCATGTAGGGGGCTTTGTTCTGGTCATAATAACGGGAGAAGTCCTCCTGCAGCCATTCAAGAACTTCGTTCTCATCCAGATTATGCAGGACACACTGATCCAAGTACGGGCAGTGACCACCCTCGTAGCCTTCTACATAATGGGTATTTAATGGCACTTCCCAGACTCCGGGGAATTGCCTTGTGGGGCAAGTACCACTCTTGCATTCGTGTGAGATTTTAAAGTCCAAGGTGTATGGCCAAACGGGAACATTTACTGGCGGAACTGTCACCGAACTGTCATAGACGTACCCGAAGTCCTCGATAACCTTTATTATGGGAAACAAAAGCAAAAGACAATTAAAAATGATAACCCGAATCAAAAGATTCGCTCCGAAAATCACCTTATACTGGGTATTCCTGCCGGGCTTTAAAAATGGTGCCCTCATGCCGACAACTTCACCGACAGATACATTTGCGAAGAATCTCAAAATTTCTCTCATTCCAATCATCTCGCCCACCCACTCCTCGTAGCCTTTGTCCTGTAGACCGTTCTGCAGCGAAATTGTTTCGGTAGCGATTTCGTGTCCTTCGTAGGCCAAGGTCTGGATCTGCTGGTAGTTGCTGCAATAGAGATAAGAACAACACAATTGATACAAGAGTTTTCCGTTAGAACAACACTTTATAGCAAAACTACATCTACATATATAATTGTATGTTGGAAGATCAAATGTCCCTCAGAGGTTTCTCTGGCGATAATAATAATACGGTTGCGAGTGTGCATAACCCCCAATGGTCCATTTTGGTCATTTTCCCAGAAATGTCTCAGATGTCTATCTGTATAGAGGGATTTGCATTCGGGATATGTTTGTGCTCAAAATGAGTTTGTCCTTCTGTTTTTCTATATGGAACTCTGCAGCAGTGAAATGTGTGGTATAAGGTGTCGTATACTCAGGCTTCCCTGGAGATGCCTTTTCCCAAATAGCAATAGTTCTACAGCACTAAACTTGCAGAAACAGAGACAGACAAGCGATGAGATTTGGAAAACATTTTAATACGTTTCGAATGGTATACGCAAAGAGCAGAGACTTTTCTCTCTGCGTACTTTTGCAACGAAAGGTTTAGTTAAATGCCAAACGGTTGTTGGGGGGTTATAAAACTCACAGGAGAGCGAAAAGTCGCATGGTTGCCATTTAAGTTGGTAGAGATTTTTTTAATCTTTTATTCGAAAATAATCAATTCCACAGGATTTTATTGAATGCCAGACGAATTAAAAGTGCAAAATTTAGAAAAACCAATACATGTATTCTGAAAAATGTCTGACGTAGGTCCTTTTTGCTCTTGGAAAAAACATTAGGAATTCTTAATATTTATATACAGTCAAACTTCCATAACCCGAACTAGTATAACTCTGATTTCTTTGAAATTTGGACAGAAGAACACGCACTCAGTAAGTTGAATTTTTTGACAAAATTACCATTTGTAAGAAGAATTAAGGCGTGCATTTCAAAATATTATTTTTTGTTGTAGGTAAAAACTTTTGCACAATTTTTTTAATTGAGCTGCTCCTTGAGATTGCGAAATTGTATATTTTGGCCTCGAAACGAGTTCTTAGATCTTTGACAATTAAAGAGAAATAATTCCAGCTTATTAACGATATCGAAAGTGATTGTAGAAAAAAAGATGTTGCTATAAAATTTGGGGTTTCACCTAATACGCTGCCCACGATATTGAAAAAAAAAGAGGCTGGGTGCGACCCACACTGATAACTTCCCATTTGTGGTCTTGAAAACTTTATATTTAGATAAAAACATATTGTGACGTTTTCTTCAATTTTACCATAATGGAATTTGAATATGTGGGACTTGGGTACAACTAAACAACCTTATTCATATACGTATTTACAGTACATACATTCTTCTAAAAACTAAGTTGATAATAAAATTATAAAATTATGTATTATACTATTGAAATTACTTTATTATTTCGGTTCCAAACATTTTAATTGAAAAAAATTTAAAAACGAATTATTCAAATATTTGGTTATTGATGGAAGGGTACTTACAAAATATATCCGCTCTAAAACTAGATATATGTCAAATATAAACCATTTGTTAGAAATTGTATTATTTATAAAATTAAATAATGGCAAAGTCAATATCATTGCTCGTTCTCAAGATATTCTAGTCGAAAAACGAATATTACCACTTTTTAGTAGATTTTTTTTATATTTTTGTTAAAACTGTCAAGTCGATACTTGTCAAAATTTAACCATATGTTAATAATTGTATTATGTCGATACCTTCCCGTAAGAATGTACTAAGCGACACTTTTTTCGAAAATGACTTTTTGATGAGGAAATATACTATATGTTAAGGGTCACGTTTTGGCCTGGTTTTCGCCAACCTATTATGCATGAAAAGGAAACTAGAGTACAAACAAAAAAATTATCAACTGCCATGTTTTCTCATTAAAATAATGTTGCCCCCTGAAATTTGTATTATCCGCCAAAAAAAATATGCTAAGCGACATTAATAAAGATCTCATTGTCGTGAGCAACAAAAAATTTTGTTAGATGTCACTTAGTTTAACCAAAATTGTCTCTTAGCACACTATGATTCAACTAGAACTTTTTTCGTTTTTTTCCTGAACAATTTTAGAAATGTCGCTTAGTATACATTCTTACGGGAAGGTATCGATGTATAAAACAACATACTTTAGAGGCACTATCGGTGTTCATTCCCAAGAAATTCGACTTGAAATACAATTTTAACTAGAGTTTTCACTAGAATTTTCAATAGTTTTCTTATTTAAAAAAAAAACCATTAATTCAATATTTGTCAACATTTTACCAATTGTACAAAATTATACTATGTATAAAATAAACTAAATTGGAAGTCAATATCACTACTAGTTTTAGAGAAATTTGAGTCGAAAAACAATTTTTACCAATTTTCAATAGAATTTTATATAGTTTTTTATTTTTTGTAAAAAAACTGTAAACTGATTTTTTTTGAAATTTTCACCAGTTGTCAAACACATTATTTTTCGTAAGATAAAATTATTTTGAGTTTCAAATTGTTCTCCGTTCTTAGAATATCTGGGTTATGAAATTTTTTTTCAGTTTTTTTTATTTAAAAAAATAACGGTATGTTCATTTTTTTCCAAATTCATACCAAATCTGTATGACTTTATAATGAGTACATTAAATTTAATTTGAAATCAATAGCATTATTTTTTCGTGAGATATTTGAAACTAACCAACATTTTTACTTTTTTTTTAAACCGTTATAGTGAAAAAACTACTCACTGAATTTTAATAAACGCCCTTTCAGCCTCTTTTGAAGTTATTATCTATTAAACAAAATTTATTTGAAGTCGATATCTTTACTCGTTCTTGAGATATCGACGACGAAAAATGGTACCAGAACGTACGGACGTACGAACGTACGAACGTACGAACGTACGAACGTACGAACGTACGAACGTACGAACGTACGTACACACACACACACAGACATCTCTCTAAAAATGATTGATATAGCCTCTAGGGACCTTGAAACGTCGAGAAATGTCAAAAATTCCAATTTGACAAATCGGACCGATTACAATAACTCCCTATGGGAAGTTAAAAATGCCCGACTGGGTCGCACGAACTTGGTCTTATGTAAAAGACTAAAAATTTCAAAAATTAATGTTATAAGAGAAAAACTATTCATAAGCATATTCGTAAAATTAATTTTTTAAATGACTAAAACAACTTCTTTAGTAGTTGGAGGTAAAAATAGGATGTCATGTGAATCAAGCAAATATAGGTTTATGCAAGAACAAAAATTATAAGACTTTGTATTGGTTTCTTAAAAAAATAAGCTTTATATTATAAACAAATTTTAAAACATTTTTAAGAAAAAAATTTGGTACGCCAATTTAAAGGTTTTATTATTGTTCAAATAAAAATTAAATTTACAAAACAAAATATTGTGCTGTTTTCGAGATATTGAATTTTCCAAAAAAAAAAATACATTTTTTTTAAAATTCAAAAAAAAATATTTTTCTTAAAGTTTTTAAATGCAATGTTTTTTAAACTTTTTAGAAGCTTCTCTTTAAAAAATTTGATTAAAATCCAAAATTTTTAAAAATCGTTCTATGGTATCTAGGTACAGTCAGTAATATCTTGTTTTCAAAAGTTCTTTTTATTAAATTATAGATCTTAAAAATTAATCGAAAGGAAAAAAATTTAAGCAAAATTCGCTTTCGAGAAAAATACTATTTTCGAAAACCATTTTTTAACTTTTGTATGGATAGTACCGTTATTTTTAGGTAAAATGAGTTTTATTTTCACATATCTTGTAGTTTATTTTAAGAAACTTTTATTTATAAAGTTTTAAAAAAATCGAGCATGGGGTTTTCAAAATATTGAGTTTTCAAACAAAATTTTTTTGAACATCCAAAAAAATTTTTTGGAAAATTTGAATGCACAATAATATTGAAACTGCTGGAGGCATTGACATAAGAAAAATGATCAAAATCGGTCGTACCGTTTTTGAGAAAATCAAAAACATAAAAAATAGTTCCAAGGCGTGTACCAAAAATAATAATTTTTGGATTTTTTTTTTCAACCATTACCTAGTCGTAAGTAAATGAAATTTTATGATTTTGTTTTTTAAATCTTTGGTACAGTTTTTTGGAAAAAAAATAATAAATTATTAAATTTCGAAAAAAATATCGTATGGTTTTTTTCTTTTTTTTTGTTTTAAGACCAAAAATAACGGTACCTGCCATACGATTTTATTTCGAAGTTTTATAAATATTTTTTTCCCCTTTCAAAAACCTTCGGTTTATACTTATCTCAAGGAGTATTCCATCAGTTATGGAAGACCTCTAACAAAACCCCAATACATAAAAAGGGCCCAAAGTGTGAAATTACAAACTATCGTCCAATCGCTAAACTTTCACATATTCCCGAAATCTTTGAAAGCATTTTGTATGATATTTTAAGTTTTCGTTGTAAGTTTCTCATTTCCCCTAGACAACACGTCTTTGTAAAGGGTAGGTCCACAACAATTAACCTTGTTGAATTCGTATCCTTCAGCCTCTCAACCTTAGAAAACGGAAAGGAAGTCGACGTTGTCTTAACCGATTTCAGTAAGGCCTTTGACAAAATCTCACATAAGCTTATTCTATTCAAACTGTCCACCCTTGGCCTTGAACCTGTATTCTTAAGATGGATGGCTTCTTACCTAAACACCCGTTACTACAAAGTTCGATTCAGATCTTCCTTCTCTGATGATCTCTTAGCTACCTCCGGGGTTCCACAAGGCAGCCACTTAGGACCGCTCCTCTTTATTCTTACTATTAACGATATTGAAATGATTTTATTAAACATTGTCATATCTCACTCTACGCTGAAGATACAAAGTTTTTCAAGACCATTTCTTCAACACATGATGCCACTCTTCTACAACTTGATCTCAACAGTTTCTCTGTCTGGTGCCTGAAAAAGAGCTTATAACTAAATATTTCTAAATGTCAATCAATAACTTTTTCACGAAAATGCATCCGATCTACTCCCCGTCGATATCTTCGAAATTATCAACCCATATCCACCGCTGAGTCAATTCGAGTACTTGGTGTTTGATGTGATAGAGAAGTCACCTTTCTCACACATATTGAAGAGATTATACTCAAAGCAAACTCTACACTAGGCTTTGTGAAACGTTGGTCCAAAGAATTCTCTGATCCCTACGTGACCTGTTCTTTATACATAACCTTTGTTCGCCCGCTTCTTGAATACGCCTGTCAAGTATGGTCCCCTTATCAACAAACTCATATATCGAGAGCATTCAACGTCGTTTCCTACGTTTTGCACTTCGTGGTCTATCTTGGAATAACCCTCTTATTTTACCCCCGTATCAAGACCGACTTCTGTTTATCAACTTGAATACGCTGGAAGAACGAAGAGCAATAAGTGACATTCTCTTCATTCATCGATTACTTACGGGGTCTGTTGACTGCACAACTCTCTACAATTCCATCTCTTTCAACACTAATTCCCGTAATATAAAAAATCCTTGTCTCTTCTGTCTGCCTACCCACCGTACCTCTTACGGGTCCAACGAACCTATTACTCATTATTAACATTAGCTGCTTCGACTTTAAACTCAGCTCATCCTGCCTGAACTCCGTCTTAATCATTCTTCCAATTTCCAAACTCTAGATTTAAGAGCTATACTTTAGTTAGATTAAGAATTAGCTGGTATTAAGCCTAATAAATGGGGGTATTGCCCGCACCAAAATTAAATTAAAAAAATTAAAAATTAAATTAAAATTGTCAAAAACTGTCGCACAATTTTTAAATTTTTTTTTGAAATTTCATTTAGTTAAAGCTAGGTAATGATTGAAAAAATTTTTACAAAAAATGATTATTTTTGGTAGCCCTCTTGGAACCATTTTTTTGTTTTTGATTTTCGCGAAAACGGTACAACCGATTTTGATTATTTTTCTTATGCTATAAAGTTCCTCCAAAATTTAAATATTATTGCGTAATTTTTTTTTTTGAGTTAAAAAAAATCAAATTTTTTTCTTGGAAACTCAATATTTCGAAAACCCCATGCTTGATTTTTTTCAAACTTGATAAATAAAAGTTTCTTAATATAATTTACAAGATCTGAGAAAAAAATATTTTATTTTACCTAAAAATAACTGTACCCACCATACAAATGTTAAAAAATGGTTTTCGAAAATCGTATTCTTCTCGAAAACGGTTTTGAGAATTTTGTTAACAAATTTTTTCTTTCGTTTAATTTTTACGGTCTATAATTTAATAAAAAAAAATTGTAAATCAAGATATTACTGGCTTTACCTCCCAAAGAACCATTTTTTTGAATTTTGAATTCTCAATATCGGCATAATGGATTTTAATGAAATTTCTTATGGAGAAGCTTCTAAAAAGTTTAAAAAAACATTGCATTTCAAAATGTTGAAAAATAATATTTGTTGAATTTAAAAAAAAAGATCATTTTTTTTTGAAAATTCAATCACCCTTATTATAATAGGCGTTTCACTTGAACGACACTCGTCACTTTTTCTGTCGAGTCACTTTTAAGGCGTTTAAGAGTCGGTATTACGATACTTAAACGCCAGGCGTTTTGAATCAACATACGTTCCACATAAACATCTGTCATTGACAAATAGATATTTCAAAATAATTTGTGTTTTTTTTTCAATACACGGTGTCCGGTAATTCGTGTGCCATACTTTGGGATGTGATTCTTGATCATATTTTAATCATCATCATATTGACGATGTAAAAAAAGGCTAACTTTGTGTACCCTGACCCATGTTAAGGTCAATTTCTCTGTCAGTAGGTACTAATGGTAGGGACCTCATTTTGGTCTTTTTTTTTTGGTAGAAATACTAGCCTTTATGTTAGCTACATACGAGGCAACCGTTGCAGCAACACAGCCATGCTAAAGCACCCGTTCCTTCGTGTGTAGCTATGTTGCCAGTTGTTTTTGTGTTGTTGCTGCAACCGTTGCCAGAAATATCAAAAAGTTTTGATATTTTCAGTCGGCTGTTCCAACAGTACTGTGGTTGCGGCAACAGTTGCCACGTGTGTAGCTAGCATTAATCCTACGTTGAAATTGAGCTGATATGTTCTTATGGTTGCCAAATATTCAATTTTAAATGGTGTTCAACTTTTCTTGCCCGAGCAAAATTTTGACTTTGAAGTACATTTTTTTTTTCAAAAAATGCGTAATAAAAATAAAGTTTTCTTATTTTTAACTGATGAACAAAACAAAATACAACAAAAATCATTAATAAGTGCACCCAAAAACCCATACATTTTATGATACTTGGGAAAATCTATAACAGGTAAAGAATCGAATTTTGTGTTTTTGACCTACTTTTTTTTACTGAACTTGGCAATTGGTGTGGTTTTCCAAGAATTGATAGTTTTTTGGTAATTTACATTTACATTTAATTGACTTGCTGTCAAAAGCCTAATTACCTTAAAGTTAAATTTTGGTGATGAAGGTTTAATGGGTAAATTAACTAAATAAGTGGTATAAAAGAATAGAAAAACAAACTCATTCATCAGATTACCAAGTTTGATAAGAGCGCTTTTTGAAATGCCTTTACTTCGTTTATGGGTTGTGCAATGGAAATTCAAGAAGAGTACAACGAAGATATCAGGTACTTTATCCTAACAGATGACTTCCTTCTCGAAATGTTTTTGGAAATACCTTTCGAAGGCTTCGAGAAACTGGATCAGTTTCAACTGCAAGACCTAACGCGGGAGCTGCAAGCACAAAAAGATTTTCAATGATACACTTGATATGTTCTGGGTTAGTTATTTTTACCCTTAAATAAAATAAATATAATACAAATTACACATCAATATTAACATGTAAAACTTACATCTTTATCCAATTTCGATAATGAGTCGTTTGAAAATTTGTCTTCGACAAAAAATAGCGTTCTGAGAGTCGTAGAAGGCGAGTAAGACGATAGTTATAATACAAATAAGTGACATTTCTCATACAAAAACTTACGTTCCACTCAGAGTAAGGCGTTACGACTCGAAAAATAACGATAAACGACTCTAAAACGCCATTTGTAATAAAAAATTTTGAAAATGAAATTTGTCGTTCAAGTCAAACGCCTGCTACAATAAGGGTGAATATCTCAAAAACTGCTCAATATTTTTTTTTGGAAATTTATGTTTTATTCGTATAATAATAGAAACTTTGGGTTGGAGTACCAAAATTTTTTCTAGAAATTTTTTTTTTTAAATTGTAAATATAAGCTTATTTTTTTGTTTTTCCATAAACCAATGTTTTGTTGAATCTCATGGCATCCTTTTTTAGCTCTAACTACTAAAAAAGTTGTTTAAGTCATTTAAAACATGAATTTTTAATTTTAACATTTATTTTTGAAATTCTTAGTCTTTTACATAAGAGCAAGTACGTGCGACCCAGTCGTGCATTTTATTTGGTTTTTCACAGGGGAAACATTTTGATTTCAGGAATCTTTAGCCCAAAGTTGCTACAGTCGAACGAGGTCAAATCGCCCGATCTCGGTATCGAATTCACATTGCCTCCGCGTGACATAACCATGATCTGAAAATCGCTCGTGCAAAATGTCCATATTGGTAACATGCTATTCGGACTAGGGTCAAAATAAATTGGTAAGACCCATCAGTACCTATTCTGCAGTTGTGTGACTCAAAAGAACCGAACTACCAACAACTAGGAAATCACTTGATAAAGTTCAAAGGTAGGCTTTACGGGAGCAATGAGAATTTGCCTTTCGACAGCAATGCAGGTTATCTTTTACCTTACTCCACAACATGTAGTGATGGATTCACCGTGGAAGGCACTAGAAGCAAGCGATAAATATATAAAAAAGAGACTCAATTTCCAAGTCTTCAGTATCGAGTTTAATTGACATCCCAAGATCAAAAAGTGCAACTTCGATAACGGAGTTAAGCAGCAATAAAGGGAGGGTTGGATAACTACTCTCTAAATGCAAGTGCAAAATGGTAAGCTGAGTTGAATTATTGATCCGAGGATGAACCACGGTTGTACAATCCCCACAATGACAATTCTTGGGCATGCCTGACATTTGATAATGTAAATACGTTATGCACGAGAATTAAAGTCCTGATTGTTTTAGTTGGTTTTGGTCGTTAAAGTGCTTAAATTTCCAGGACCAGTTTGGGTGAAAGATTATTCTGACAGAAAGGTTTTTCTGGGTGTGGCAACCACTGATAATGGTTTTCTGGGGGGCAGCCTCAATGTGTTTTAAAGTTGATTAAAAATAAAATTTACAATTGGTCATCCTCTATATATATAGGGATGAAACCACATGTAAGATTTGACAGATACCTCCACAAAGTTCACAGAGAGTACATTATTTGTTTAGAATTTTGGTTTTATAAATTTGTTTTGAAGTAAAAGTTTGTTTCGTTGTCGCCTTCACACACAGAATATTCATGCAGTATGGAAATAAAGTTGAAAATATGAATTAATTTGTTAATGAAAGTTGTAAATCAACAAGAATGTTCTTTACCAAAGTGGAATACTTTTAAAAATAAATTTATATAAATGAATGTGATAAATTGTTGGTCTTTTATATAAATTACTGAAGTTCAAAATGGAGGTTGCTTAAGATTATGACCAATGACACGAAAAAGATTTTCACATAAATGTATTATGACTTGGATAAAAGACGTACCTAAAATTGAGGATCTTAATATAATGAATGGATGTAGATTTTGAAGAAATCAAGAAGTCAAAATATCTTTTTTCAAAGACTCCTGTAGTATGACTGATTTAAGCAAACGTGTTAACTCTAGCTTGAATTTAAAATTTTAAGTCTCTAGTTTCTAGCTTTCACAATTTTAAATGCCGTCAATTGTTCACTTAAAACTTGGATGCAAAATTCTAGTCTAATTAGTACGATTTTAAAAGTGTTTTTGTATGATACTTCAATTGACTCAACGGGTTATGTAACCCTTTATATGTTAGATAACACAACATTAGGGAAAGAAGAGAGGATTAAAAAGGAAGCATCGATGCACATTGCATCCTCATTCGTGTTGCTCGGCTGAAGAAATAATCTCTGTACTTCGTACAAAATTGAGCTCAAGGCTAAATTGATGCGAATTTCTAAAAGCGTGAATTTAACTGAGTTTTACGGTTGAATTGATGAAGGGGAGGAATGTTACCGGCTATTTCACTAAAAGAGCACTATTAAGCAAAGAAACGATCAAACAACAAGGGACAAGAAACATTACGACGATATTCAAGAGATTTAAATGCTTCTACGATGTTTATATCTCCAATAATTTTAAAGGATCTACTATGAATACCCGAAAGATCCAAGTGAATCGAAGGAGTACCAGTCCAGATATGAGATTTTTGCTTCAACTTTAGACGGATATATGTTCTGTGCATAATAGAAAGATCAGAAGGGGAGACAAATTCCTTACATCGACGGAGGAAACCCAAAACTTTGCGGAGTTCTTAGCAACGTCACGTAATAAATTACACATTCCAAAGAAGATGGTTGGTAGCACACAAACTTAGGATTGAAAATTTTTTCTGTTTTCTGCATGCAAATACCATTCATTGACAGTGGGAAAGTTATAACTTTCGCTTTAACCACAAGAGACACTATTGACTTTTCCAAGCATAATATTCGAAGTGGTTTCTTATTTCCCATTCAACAATACTTTCAAGATCAGAATTTAATGAGCTTATCAAACGTTTCCGTTTAAATGAGCTTCCGAATTTAATGAGCTTATCAAACGTTTCCGTTGGAAGTTCACATCCGAATTTGAAAAGCTGAGAGTACAATCGTCAGCAAAAAACAATTTAATGAAATAGATGTTCATTATCATTAATAAAAATGAGAAAAAGGGTCGGAGACAAAACTGAGCCCTGGGGCACACCACCATTTATTTTGTAGGTATCAGTTTAAAATCCGTCCAGTTTTACTTTGAACGATTCGAAAGGGCATTTTTAATCTACCGAAGAAGAGATTCTCCAATACCAAATGGACACATTTTCGATAAGAGAAATTGATTTCAAACTCTTTCAAATCCTTTCGAAATACCAAGTGCATTAATCTTATACTTTCTCATAAACGATGTAATGATTTAGGCCATTGTTCCGAGAGATAAAACATCAGATCACCAGTGGGCCTTTTGCTACAGAAGGCGTTCTGCTGATCATTAAGAAGCTTCCGTTCTTTGAAGTATTTCTTGAGCTAAAGGTTGATCAGCGTTTTCATGGCCATGGAAAGAAGGAATTTAAGCCTAATCGATTGATAATTTTTGGGTGAGGAAGATTTGCATTTTTAGGATAATTATTCTCTTTTACAAAAGTTTAATAATTTTACTTACAAAGATTCATTAATAACAATGCATAGAAGAAACCTGTAAAGTAGAACAGGCAGAAAACTTACGCAGTGGTTTTTCCATCGTGGAAGAACACCTTTTCCGAGCAGCGGTAGGAATACTATCCGAGCCAATTAATTTGTTTTTCAGGACTCTTGAAAATGCACGAGTGTGAAAGGAGATTGGTTACATTGAATCGTTAATGGAAGGAATAATGACACTTTTTTGAAGCGTTGAATTTGTAGCCGTTGAACTGCCTCGCAAGAAGATTAGCTTTCTTGACGGTAATAACAAACGCAGTGTCATTGAAGACAACAGTTGAAACCGAAGACGAAATAGTGTTTCGAAAATTTTTTTAAAAGTGACCAAAAATTCTTTAATATACAGAGAAGGTGTGGAATCGATTCTTTTTTTTTTTCGCCCATGCAGAAGTCGTTTGAATAAGCACCAGAACACCAAGCCGCATTGCAAGCTGGGCTATTAGGAAGTGTCCTATTAAAACACTCATTTCGGAGCCGATTTACGATCTGCTTAAATATCTTATATGAAACACTTAGATCGCTTCAGATCCCGTACTGTCCAAATATGTTTAGTCGCTAAATAATAAGTGGTGATATTGTTCCACCCAAGGTTTGTTCTCGTAATAGCATCTAGCTTGAGCATTAGTTTACACGTATAGTAGGCGAATAGCTTTAATTAGCACGTTTGGTCAAATAGGCAGAATTTTTCCACATTTCCTGAAATGTTGCTATGGCCCAACAGCCAGCAGAGCTGAATATGATCGACAATCCAGAGTTGTTAATCAGCTTGTATGGAAAGAATCAAGAGATTTAATGGCTGTTTGACTGTCCGAGAAGATGTGTATCTGTATTTGATATCACGTTTTTTCTAAGCCAAGACAGGACTTCCTCTATCGCTCAAAAATTCCATTTGGAACCGGGTACAGTGATTAGGAAACATTTTTTAATCTTTTTGAGTTTACACTCCACAAAGCCTGTTTTCGGCTTTTGATTAGACCTTTCCTACTATATATAGAGGGGTCCAACATACTTCTCCATGTCTCATATGTATGAATCGGTCTAAGAAGTGAAATACATACGAGTATTATATGAGTTAAATCAATGAGTCTTGCGGGGTTCGAGATTCCATTTATTCCTAAGAGTTTTTTAAATGAGAAGAAATCCACTGTGGCCTTTTTGAATTTTTCTTGTATGATACGAGTATGTTTCTAGCTTACCTTCTTCTCTTAAATAAGGACTAAATATTTTGCTTTGCCCTTGGGTAATTCTAAAAAACAGGCCAGAAAAAAATTTTTTAAAATTTTTTTTCAAAACATACTGTAGGAGTAATGGTATTTGATCATTTAATGTGACGTATGTTGTGTAGACAATTGGGCTTAATGATCTATTTGGAATGATGCAATTAATTTAAAAAACTAATTCATTCCTGTCCCAACGTTTCACCGGTTTCTTTCCGGCTTCATCAGGGGTTTATATTTATTTAATTTTAAGTTTTTCTTTTTGTTTACATTTTATGATGTTAAAAATTATAAATAAAATATTCATATATGAAACAATTAATTGACATTAATACTTTAACACTAGAAAATTTAAAAACATTAACAAATTAACAAGATTAAATTTAGACAAAACAAAGATTAACCTAATATCACAGATTGCTTGTTATGACTATGGCAACACTATACTGTAGGAGGTCTTTTAGGGTGTTGGAATGCTTTCCTGATACTGCATCCAGACATTTAACATCTTATTTGCTACCAAGTTCCAAAAAACGGGAGTACCTCTACCGATAGATCTCTTTGCAAAAATGCCACGCTTCCTGCCTTCAGTGATGATAGTTGCCACAGTCTGTGTGATAGCTAGCACAACTGTAGATGTGTCAAAAATGAAATTCTTATGAGCACCCTTTATATCTAGGAAAGCGACCAAGGCATACGAGTACTGCTTATGATGGAGAGAATATTTGATGATTTTTACCAGTATGTGAAGAGCTGTTTCCACCGATTTCCCCTTATAGTACTGGAGACAGAATGTCTAGTGTGAATGCTTTTTTGTGAAATGGAGTCAATCATGTTCCAAAGTTTTAAAAAGGAATTTTGATAGAATAATATGACTGAGATCTTGGGGTCTATACGGGAACATTTGCTCAATTTGGGTGTAAATACGTATATAGCTAACTCTTTCCTCCTTAAGCCTAGTACGCAGATCGTGCTAAATTTTATCTCCCACATTTTTCTCCAAACATTATTGGCTAAAATCCAAGCTAAATGTTGACATAAGAACTTTGTGGAGAATATGTCACAGAAAACAGATGTTCTCCTAATGAAATTTTTTCAAAGATTTAAAAGAACTTGGTTTAAAGTACGATTTGTTAAGAATTATGAATGAGAACGAATGAGAATTATGAACTATGATAGGTTTTTGCTGTGGAAAATCTTGTAAGACTTCCGTCACCAAATATTCTTCTAAATATTATTCAAATATTATTACATTCCAAATTCAAATTGAAATTTAGCTCGAGAATAAATGTGCCAGACAATTATTTCGTGCGCTAAATTTTGACAAATAAGTTATGTACAGTTCGAAGAGAAATTTTGATTTTTTAGCTGGAGCAGCGTATTTGACATAATTTTAGCTTGGCTAAATTTTGAAGAGAATTTCGTATGGGAGATAAAATTTAGCGCGATCTGCGTACTAGGCTTTAGCGGAGAAAAATTATTAAGAGGCTAGATTGAAACAGCTATTAAAGAACATGTTTAGAATAAGCAGAATTAAGTCTATAGACTTTTGGAGTTCAGCTGATGTTGTGGATTAGTTGGCATTAGATACGATATGACCAGTTTTATAAGTTGTTTGAGATCTCTCTGGAAAATGGATATCGGAAAGCAGGTTGAGCGGTTCTTCGGTCGAGCCATTGAGAAACTTTTATTTATCAATTTTAAGAAAAATCCAGCATTGGCTTTTCGAAATATTGAGTTTTGAAAAAAAAATTGAATTTTTTCTTAAACATCAAAAAAAAAAAATTTTTTTTTGAAAATTTTAATAAATAATTCTATTCAAAGTTTTGGGGAGCCTTGGCAAAAAAAATTTATCAAAATGAGTTGTACCGTTTTCGAGAAAATCAAAAACAAAAAAAATTGGTTTCATGAAGGGTAGCCTCAATATCCATTTTTGTAAAAAATTTTTTCAACCGTTACCTAGCTGTAACTAAATGAAATTTTTTTGTATTCTTAGTTTTTGAATCTGTCGAACAGTTTTTGAGAAAAAAAATATACATAAAATTTCGGGAAGCATAATTGTACATAAAAAAACTGAATATTGGAAAGAAGTGGTGCAGCACTGTGCCTTGCGGAATATCATTTATGATACCTAGAAATAGAGCTGTAGTGAATTCTAATTCTAACTGTTAATACAAATTTATTACCGTATATCATGGATATTATCATCTTTGTGAGATATGAAGGGAGTTAATTTTGGATAAGTTTAAAAATCAACCCACCAATCCAGACGGTGGAAAAAGCGTTCTAAATCTGACTAGACAGGCTGTTATGCATATTTCGGCGTTAAGTCTCCAGTTAATGACTAATTTGAATGGTTTTCTTTGAAACTAAACTACCCCGTTAACTAAAAGTCAAAAATTAAACTGACAGTTACTGATATTTTTAGAACTAAGAACATTTCAATTTACCCTTAAATGCCATAAGTCTTAAGTTTGAAGAAAGCAGCTTCTTCCGTTCAGGATGTAAATCGGGTAACAAACAAACTTATAACCATAAATACATGCAGAATTGCGGGAAACACTTTTTTCGATTTTCCTGTCACAGTCATGTTATATTTAATAAAAATCTCAAGTTTGAATTTTTGAATTTTTGTAAAAATCCAAAACTTACCCTATAACAGCTTCCTTTACCGCATGGTAAACAAATAGAAAAGAGGTAGTAAAATTGCTCTGTTTCGACCTTAACCACCTCCCCCAGGGGTACTTCATCAGACCTTTATATTTCGCCACAAAGATTGGACTCTTGAAACTTTATCAGACAAATATGGAAGTATATTGTCCAATACTCCGATACGACAGTCTTGCTTAATGAGTTCATAACAGAATGTTTACACCACATAAAGACCTACAATAAACCGTTTTAATACTTGCAACCCCTATTAACCGCACCAACTACACCATCAGGTGATAGTTAATAAAGGAAAAAGACATAATAATAAAATTAAACAAAACAAAAAATACACACCACCCTGCAAGAGAGTCGAAAAAAATTAAACATCCAGGTAGTTAGGTTAAGTGCCCCGACGGACGGACGTGTATTCTGCACATCTTCGTCAAAAAAAAAAAAAAACCAAGCTCACATCCCTCGGGGTCCCCGTCTTCGACTTAATACTATTCAGACAAGCAAAGCCAAATCATCATGTACCACCAAAGTGCACATCTATTAAAGAATTTGTGTCGTTTCCGCCTCCGCCTCCTTCATCGTTGTCGTTGTCGTTGTCGTTCTTGAAGCTTGTTTTTTCTTTCCAACTCGTCTGTTTGAAGAAATTTCCATAATATTACTTCTAGTTATGTCCTTTCACGTAGCCAGCACCGGTTTTTCAGTTATAAAAGGTGTGTAGGTAGGATGTATGTGGTCTGGGGTCTTGAAGCTTTTCGTAGGAGGTTTACGAGTATATGGAATCACGTAGTCCTTCGCGCTTATAGTAATAATGTCGGTGAATGTAAAGTTCTCTGACAGCTGTTAAACTTTAGGTCATTATGGGGGTAGTTCAGCTATGTGTTTTTTTTTTTATTTCCTCTGTACCCATAAGTTGCTTAGTGAAAAGAAAGAAAAAGTCCATTTGGAATGAGCTGGGCACTTTTAGAGCCTTAATTCCTCTGAGTGGAACGGTCGCGGTTTAGAAGGGTTGTGGAAAATTTTTAGTTTCCTGTGACGTGTATATAGCTCGGATTTTTTCTTCCTCATAAAGTGGTTGCATACAGCCAGCGCAGCAGTTGGCTTAAATATAGAACAACAACAAGAAAAAACCGACGACGCGACGTGTCTTGAGCTTCTCTATATTAGGATGCTTATGAGGATTTATAGCTGTCATCCTAAAAACTTTGCTATATGTGTAACCTGGGGACTAAAATTTATCTGAATTAGGACATTTTTGAATGGTAATCTCTGGTGATGGACAAAAAAGTTTATTTTTAATGTTATACCCTTGAGGTTGGAGCTGGATAGATGAAGGCATTTTGAGAGAGTTTTTGGGGTAAGAAGTTTAATAAAGTAGCACTAAAATGCTTGCCATTATCCTAAATACGAGTATACCTAGTCTAAAGAATGTTGATGGATTTACTCGTAGTTTTTGTGGTGTGCAGTAGTTTAAAATTTCGAGATTGACTCTCGGGAATTATGGCTTTCGCAACGAATTATGTTGGGGGTATAACATTTAATTTTGAAGCTAATGCTTGTACCTAGTTTGTGCAGGAAGCTTTTTGTAAGAATTGAAAATAATGGCTAGCTTTTGAGCAGTAGTGAGATAACACTAAAATTGCAGTTTGTTTGCTGAATAGTTTTTGTGAATTGAGTGTAGTCAAAGATGTAGTGTTAACTGTTGGCCAGACGAAGCATTCGAGATATTTAAAAAAAGTTATAGGGAGTATGGTGAAGATGAAGGTAAGAAAATCGTAGTCACCTAAGGTTCTTTGGGTTAGAGTTTAGTCATTTATAGTAATGGGGTTAGGAAGTCAGTGATTACAGTTAATTGAAGACATAGAAAGTATTCGGCCTTAAGCAGTCTTCGTAGGGTAGTAAGGCTACCTTTTTGAATTATAAAATTTTTTAGTTCTGTCCCACTTTGAGCTCAGAAAGTTTATGTTCAGTCATAAGGAATGGATGTCAACAGCTTTCGTGGATGACATTAGTTTGGGTGGCTGGTTCTCAGGATCTCAATTCCTTTTTAGGAACTCACAGTACTCCATTGTTTCGCTAAGGTTATGTTCTCTCGCCAGGCAGTGTATATATCAACAATTTTCTGAGGCCAAGTACCGCCAAATATACCACCTAAAAGAGCTGTTGTTACGATTGGCAGGACTGACCATTCGAGCAAGAATTTATACTTTTTTTTCAAATGTCATGTAATACACATTATTCAGTCTCGATCGGTCTCTGCTCTAGAAAGAATGTACTTAGGCCTGAGGAAACGGGAACTAAAAGTGATGTTTTTGTATAATTTTTCCTGAAGTAAAATTCGACCTGTTTAATTTTTAAATAGGTTTTTGGACAACTGCTGCAGGTGCCTGCCTAAGTGCCTACAGAAATATATTGTGTATATCGCGTATCACAATACCTCCAACAATTTGGAATATATGTCCCATTTAGGTGAGACATAAGTGCCAAATTGATTTGGATCTTATGTACCACTTAATTCAGATATAAGTTCCAAAAATAAAATTAGGGATTATGTTCTTAGGAATTTTGTCAATTCGCCAGCCTAGCAACGTACTTAAATTTATTCAGAATTCAGGATCAGTGTGGCACCCCAAAAATATATCTTAACTCCTCCCAAAGTGGGACTAAGTTTCAAAAAATTAAAATTGGGAATTATGTCCCAAAGAGTTTTAGCCTGCGGCGAATAAGCTGGGATATTCACAAGGAAAGCGAGATGATACACCTTCGGCCGCTTGATCATGGGACTCTTTACATACATTAGATGTGTTAATCCCATTTTCCTCATACCTAATGGGCTCCCATTGAATTCTGACAGGCTAGGGCTCCAATGAACAGTTATAGCTCAAGTAAGTGTTCTGATTTTTCCTTAAGATTTATTTTATTTATTTATACAAGATTACACGCCCGAAAAGTGTCACCATCTTTCGTTTTGGACTTTGAGCAGCCTTTTCTTGCTTCTTTCCGTATAGGTACAAAATATTTAATTTGGCTCAGATCAATAGATGATCAGTTTCTGGTAAGTTTAACAGCTATTTAATAAGTATAGATAGCATCACGGTGACTTATGTGAGTATGGGACTCAACTCATTAAAGATATATGAGTAAGGACTTTATGACAATTGAAAAAATGGCTTATAATAAGTTGGAAGCAGTTGAAATATATACTTATTTCTAGATGATTGTAATTTAATTGCAATTGTTACATTCAAAAAGTTTCAGATAAGACAATTTAATAAGAAAGCGGTAATTTCTTTTTTTTTTAAGACCAAAAATAACGCTACCTGGTACGAATTTTTTTCGAAATTTTATAAAGTTTTTTTTTTTTCAAAAACTGTTCGATAGATTTTTTAAAAAAATTTATTTAGTTAAGGCTAGCTAAAATAACGGTTGAAATTTTTTTTCGAAAAATGGTTAATAATGGTTCGCCCCTTGAAACAACTTTTTTTTTTATTGATTTGTTCAAAAATGGTTCAACAGATTTTAGTTATTTTTGTTATGCTAAAGCTCCCCAAAAATTTTGATAGTATTGTGGATTCAAATTAAAAAAAAAAAATTGGATTTTTTTAAAAAAATTTCAAGTTTTTTTTTCAAAACCCAATATTTGGAAAACTTCATCCTCGATTTTTTTAAAACTTGATAATTAAAAGTTTTTTGTAACAATTCACAAGTTTTGAGAATTTTTTGTTTTCTCAAAACAACTGTATCCCTCATACAAATGTTAAAAAATGGTTTTCAAAAATCGTATTTTTCTCGAAAATGGCGCTTAGAATTTTGATAAAATTTGTACGATCTATAATTCAAAAAAACAAATTCATATTTTCTTAAGAAATCACATGGGATTCTCTTACTGCTAAAAGAGTTTCAAAATGAATTTTATGAACAGCTTTTTCTAATTACATTCGTTTTTGAAACTCTTAGTCTATTATACAAGAGCAAGGTGGTGTGATCCAGTCCTGCAATTTATTTAGATCTGATCAGAATGAAGTTTATATGCCTGACTACCAATTATTTCAAAGTGATCTCTAAAGTCGTTACAATTTCGTTTAATAAAACCTACTAACAAGTTGACCTTAAGGACCAAGTAATCGAAAGGACTTTAAAAAGAAAGTGGGGAATCAAGAATAAAACCGAAGTCTTTTATAATTGAGACCCTATCTAAAGATTCTGATTCAATTGCATAGTTAAATAGCAGACATTTTGGATTTTCTAGAAAAAGAAATCATCTGACACTTTTTAATGTTTAATTTAAGACCATTGGTATGATAAAAAATTGACAGAGAATCAAGGTCAAATTGCATAAATTGACAAGTGTCCAAGCTCGTAACTTTTAAAAACATTTTCAGATCGTTTGCGACAATATCATTAATTAAAGTTATAAAAAGGAGCGGACTCAGGTGGCTACCTTGCGGGACATCGATGTACGCTGAATTTCCTTTGAATACTGTATCTCTAAACTAAACTTCTTGTGTTCTAAAAGATGAAAGAGACGATAGCTTATAATTTGAAAGTATGTTTTATAGGCGGAGTAGAATAAGGTCATATTTCCACCTTTTTGTCCAAAATCCCAAAACCTGTGAAATCTTAATGAGGTCTTTGTTCTTTTTTCCCTATTAAGCTTATTATATATAATTAAATAAAACCAAATACGAATAATTGACTTTACTTTACAAATTTTCATTTAAACGTCATGGATCAAGATAAATTAAACTAAAATAAATTAAATTAAGAGAGTACATATTTACAAGAAATTAATAGATTTTAAATTATAAGTTTAATTTGAAATTAATTTATGTAATTTTCAAATTGAAAATACTAAAAATTGCTGTCGTTTATTGAGAGATTCCTCTTATTTGCTATATCGCCAATGGAAGAGAATTCCTGGGTCTAATAACATATACATACACAAAAAATTGTTTTGATGAATTAAAAGAAACAAATGGGGTTGTTATGAGATTTAAGGTACGGCTCCACTCGGCAAAGCGGTATGACGGAGTTTTTCTTTGAATAATTTAATGCAAGAATACAATAACAGCTTTTAGCATAGATTTGTTCAAACGTAAATTTCAGAACTCGTTGATTATATTAGGATTAATGGTCAAACCTTCTCAAACTTAATATGTACCTATCCAAATCATTGAAAGCAACACGTAGTTTGAGCTGAGAAAGTGATTCTAGCTAACAGTAAACTACACATCATAGAACCCTGTGTTCCTGGATGCAATCAGTACATCCGTCCAGCTGACATTACAGCCAAATTTGGAAGGAGGGGAGTTTGACGATCATCTTTCAGCTAGTTGCTTAGCGGACAACCCTCAACTATGCCAACCAGAGGAAATTGCGGGAATCATCGTCAATTCCAAGCCAAAAAAGTCAGCAGAACCAGATGGAGTCTCCAACTACATTATCAAAAGGCTTCCACATGCATTGATGATTCTTCTCACAATCATCGTAAACAACTGCGTCAATAACTGCTACTTTCCTCAAAGTGGAAAACGACAAAATTCGCGGCTATCCCAAAAAAAGGCGCTAATAACCTGGCTTCTAACTATAGGCCTATATCCCTCCTCAACAATATCAGCAAAATTCTGCAAGAAGTCATAATAAGAAGGCTCAAGAAGTACTGCAATGAAAACAACATCATCCCAGACATGCAGCTTAGCTTTCCGTAAGGCTTGTGTGTTTCAGGAGACCTACCACTAATGGCAACCACTATCGTTCTGCATCCACTTGCAGAAATCTGACCCTGAATTATGATTTTTGAATATTACAACAACAACTTGAATGAACTATCACCAAGTGTGTTTTTATTTTGGCTGGAGTTATAGCTATTTTACGGGTGCCAAGCCGATCATCAAACTCCTTTATTAGTGGCGCTAAGCCTTTATACTTTCAAGTTTAATCGAAAAACTTATTTTTCGCCTTGACTTAGATTTGAACAAAGACCTATCATCACGCATCACGCTACCGAAACCACATGATCAGTTCCATCCCAATTTAGGTTTTACTGTTTATCAATTGTCACCTTAGGACTAGCATTTTTATAAATGTAAAATACCTCGGAATCTACTTCAACGAGCTGTCCAAATTGAACCCTCACTCAATATGCAGGTACTAAGGAAGGCCAACTTCGCTTTGGATATATGATAGAAAGGATCCCAAACGGAGTCAGCATACCACTGTGGCTGAAAATACTCAACAACCAACCATCAACAAACCCACCAACTGGACAACCGGAACGGAAAAACCCGGAAAAAAAAACCTTGCCAACAGATCTTAGTCTTAATTTTAAATATTTGTATCATGTATTCTATAAATCGATACCTTCCCGTAAGAATGTACTAAGCGACATTTCTAAAATTGTTCAGGAAACGAAAAAAACGAAGAAAGTTCTAGTTGAATCATAGTGTGCTAAGAGACAATTTTGGTTAAACTAAGTGACATCTAACAAAATTTTTTGTTGCTCACGACAATGAGATCTTTATTAATGTCGCTTAGCATAATTTTTTTGGCGGATAATACAAATTTCAGGGGGCAACATTATTTTATTGAGAAAACATGGCAGTTGATAAATTTTTTTATTTGTACTCTAGTTTCCTTTTCATGCATAATAGGTTGGCGAAACCCAGGCCAAAACGTGGCCCTTAACACATAGTATATTTCCTCATCAAAAAGTCATTTTCGAAAAAAGTGTTGCTTAGTACATTCTTACGGGAAGGTATCGAAATGTTATAATTTTATGAGTTTTATAAGTCATTGTATAAGTTAGGCTTCCTATGTGCCAAGAAATTTGTATTCATTCATTTTATCCTTGCGTTTAAGTTTAACAATTGTATATATTGAAGTTCAATAAAAAAAGTTAAAAGTTAAAAAACAGAGAGCGCCGTAAATTCTGCCAATAGAAAGGTTGATTGATCATTAGCCGTTCGGAATCGGTAGGTCCCATCCATTTCTGGTAATACACACACATGGAATAGCTTAGACTTGTAAGTCCCTAGGTCCTAGTTCTCTTCGAGCTGTTGCATAACCAGAATTTATTACAAAATTGGAGATGAAACTGTGATAACATTAAACCATTGCTCAAAGTCCATTTAAAGATTTCATAAAGATCTAAGTTTATTCTTCAGATTAAGTTCTCTAACAGGTTAAATGGAGCGGAAAGATATACCTTAACATCATCTGCACATAGATAAACCACGACATTATTGCATGCTTTTGGTAGATCGTTGATGAACAACCAAAATAAGATAGGACCCAAAATTGAACCTTGTAGTGCGCTAGTAAGCAAATTTATTGGGCCTGAAAAGGGATTACCTATTTTTATTCTTTGACTACGGTGATCAAGGTAGTCTTGAATAAAATCTACTGACGTTTTGCTGAAACCAAAGTATAAATAAATCTTTTCAATCTTTTTTAATTAACCCTGTCAAAAGCTTTGGTAGTTAATTAATCTAGCAATTAAATATTAAATATGGGAACAGAAATTCCCACAATTTCACAGTATTCTTCACTACACAATGATATTGTCACATGATGCTTGGCCTTAACTCTCTCTCTCTCTCTCTCTCACGCTGTGAATTCCTGTCCACGGGCATTTCCTAGTCAGAAAATCACAGATAAGGTTGTATAAGACATTTTTGACTCTCTCAAGGGGACGCTGTTTTGTAAAAATAAATAAAATGTTTTGGGTACAATAACAGTTCTCACAGAAAATATAATTAATTGAACGAAATACTTATAAAGAGAGATTTGTTCTCATAAGATGTTAAAGACTCCTTTTCTAAATCATCCACATTAATCTCCGAAGCACACATAACCCAACACAGGTTTCTCATTCCCGTTTCCACTATTTCTTCAATTTAGCAAAATTATCTATTGCAGCATTAGGATCGTAGCAACCATAAAACCACAGATCTTACAACTTCTGACTAATATTCTCAATTTGCAGGCAAAATTTGATTACCGTTTTTTGTTCCTCAATGCTAACAAATCCCTTAACCATATACCAACTGAATATCATTACTATACTCAGTTGGTATGGTTAGACTTCTGAAATGTGCTAATGCTAACCGTAGTCAATGCTTTTCTTCTGTCTTTATCATTTCCCAAGTCTCAAACAATAGAGCAACGACACACAAGACATATTTTTGTTTGCGTACTTAAAAATGTCATCCCGTCCTTGTGGGACACTTTTGTCGGAAATGAGTCTCATTTCTCTTAAAGACGAAAAAAAAACAAAACTAAAACAAAACAACGACTAAGGAACACATTTTGCATTGTTTGAATGCGCTCTCGCTGCCAGTAGCTAGCTAGTTGATGACTGTGTTTTGCCAAAACATCCTTTGTACTCCCTGAATTGTTGCATGAAACGGGCGTGGGCGGGCCCCGGAGTACTTCATCTACACAAACTGTATAATATATGTTGTAGGTACTGCTATTCTTCATGCGAACAATAGTGAAACTTTAATTGAAGAAGTTACACTTTTCAGCAGAGTGCAACTAGCCAAACAAACAGCACAAAGAGAAAGGATCCAACAAAAAAAAAAAAAACTTAGTGAAAGGACGAAGGAGAGAAAAAAACAAAGACAAGTATCTCACCGCCTTTTTAAGTGCGAACCTTAGCCGAGAATTGGTCCCGAATGGATGCATTTTCAGAAGCTGAAGAATGCAGAGATTCAAAAAGTTTAGCTCCGATAAGATGGAAAGTAATTTTGCATTCTTCGGTGTGGAAGGCTTCGAAGCAGTACCCACTGCCAATGGAAGTTGCAGTGGTATTGGCAGTGCTTGCTCGCTTTGCACAACAATTTTAATTGCGTGAAAAGTTAAGTTACTGATAGGTAGTTGGGGTGTTGCAGCCAGCATTAGCGCCTGCTTCATGTGCAACCTACGACTTCTATAACATCTGTGAGGTGGTGACGGGGACGGAGGCGGAAATGGGTTAAGGGTGGGTGCTTCTATTGTTGTTTTTTTTTTTTCTAACAGCCCCAACCCGGAGGGTGCTGCTGCTCTATAGAGCTGATGCAGTTTTTTTTCCATCATCCTATCAGGCCTGAGGTTTTTCAGGTGAATTCCGTGTACTTTTGTTGCTGAATTTATTTGCTCGCAGTTTGCAACGCTCGGGGCTTAAATTTCTTCAGCAAAAGGTAGAGCGCGGTTGTTGTGTTGGGTTTTTTTTTTGTTTGTGTGGCGATGGTGGTAGTCGGAGAAATGTCAGTGGCGTAACAAAAAGTTTTTCAATAATTTCTTCATAGGTTTTTTGCACGCGTATTTCATTTCGTACTCCAACTTAACTTTTATTTCATTTCCATAAGAAATGGTGGTACTCTTTTAGTTCATTTTTGAAACAATAAGTCCCTGAAAAATTAAATAAAGAACACTCTTTTCAGTATTAGAAAAATTTCATCCAAGGTGTTTCCAAATTTCTGAGGCCCTCAAAATAATACGGTTTCTAGGACCCCTAAGATCTTGGGAACAAGAAATATACTCATTGAGCTAAATCTGGGGAATATTCTGGATAAGGAAGGAGTTCGTAGCCTAACTCATGCAATTGTGTCATTTTGTCTGCGGATGCGGACTTGTACAAAATAACGTTTTTCTATGTCAAGTGCTGGCGTTTCTTACCCTTTTCAAAGTAATCGATATCGATATCTGAATGACACCACACGAGTCCCTAAAAACTGTCACCAAGACCCTGTTTGCCGACAAACTCACATGTAGTTCTTCAGCTCAATTTACCGGGATAAGTCAATTGTTTCGACTGTTCCTTGATCTCTGATTTGTTTTGGTGAATTCATGTTTTATCCACCGTTAGAAAATGGCACAAAAGGGCCGTCTAGTTTTTTTATGAATATATATGAATATAACTGGTCTATATGATAAGTTTGTGGTCTCTTCAAGCTCCACGCATCTTCACTCGTCGGTCGTCCAATACGATCAAACCGCCGGCCAATTTTATGAACCATTTCTACTGATGTGATTTTAATTAGGCGACCAAAAAGTTCGGCTCCCTTGCGTGGGAACGACAACATCGATTGAGTATACTAGTGGTGAATGGTACCAATCGATGGTAAATAGTATCCCTAATATTTGTCAAGCTTTTGTTTGGTTTGCGTGATGGTTTCTTCACGTAAGAAATAGTGTTCAATGAGTACTTGAAATGTTTTTTTTTTTTCATTTTTACGAAAATTCTCGTTTGTTTTGACAGCCATTTTATAAAGACGCTTTTATAAAAGGGCTGTCAAAACAAAACAATTTTGATCTGTTTTTATGAAAGATGCTTCTTGATGCGTGTTCTCTTAAAATTGGAAATATTTAAGATACATAATTTTGGATAGACCCATAACTCCTAATGCAGATTCATCAAGAATTTTTACTTGCGATTTATAGTTGACAAGTTATACATTTGTAAGCAAAGTTGAACTAGTTGATCAAACCTGAGCATATGATAAGGAAAGCCAAACGGGGATCTTGTAGTTTTGTTGATCTGGTTAAATATACATATAGAGTGTGGAATGGAGCAAGAGAAAAGAGTAAAGCGGAAAAATGAAACACATGTAGTGAAAGGATAGCACAGAGAGTGCGGCGTTGACCGTCGTGTATTTGATTTAATCGCTTTTTACTCATTGCTCTTGCTTATTCTCCGCTCCATTCTGTTTACAAAGTGGCTCATTCACACGACACTTCTGTACACACCAGTGTGCAAAAGGTTTCAAAGGGGAAGATCTAACCATGAGTGCCATTTTACCAAATACTTAAATTTTGGCACTCCTCACAGTACTGTTGTACTGCAACTGAATAGTAAATGTGCGCGCACATCTCCATACACATCACACCGATCGAGACACCGATACCAAAAATCAAAAACTTTTGGGGGTTACACCCGTGCAAGGTGCACACAAGTGTCTTGTGTGTTGGCCACAAAGAGTTTGTCAATAAATTGGGGCGCGTAGATTTTCGCGACCATATTGTTTTGGTGACATCTGTCAAATGTATTGTTTATTATTTACTGATGTTAAATCACCATAGCAAATAACATGGTTAAACAGCAAGTCCAAATGATAAACCGAAAGTTTCACAACCGTAAGTAAGCAACGGAAGTATTAGACTTTTGGCGAGCACTATAAGAACGTTAGTAGAAAGGAAGTGCTGTGTTGCCCATAAAGTACAGAGCACACCATATGTTTTTCTTACTCCCTTGACAAGTTTCTTTAAAAAGAATTCCAAGGTTATCAGCCGAGTATAGACTATACAAATTCTGTTGAAGAATCGTTAAAGTTTGTTGGAGGAAAGTTAAGAATATTTTGAGATACTATTAAGCTCTTAAGCTTTTTTATATGAAGGTTTTTTTAAAATACAAATTCTATATACTACTGAAATAAATCAGCCAAGTACTACAATTTTTGTGGACTAAAGGCCAAAAAAAAGCTATTAAGAATCAATTAAACTTTTTAAGTTTGAATAATAAGATCAAAGTTTTGGGACTACGGTACGACCTTTATTAAATCTTCATTTAAACAGGTTGAAAAACGTTCAAGAAGCCCTGAAGGACAACTTGTTTATACATCTGAACATCATTTGCATACATGCGGATGTAGAAGTGCTGGATAACTGATGGAAATTCATTTATGTAGAGCGAAAACAATAGTGGTCCCAAAATTGATCCCTGGGGAACTCCACTTACGAGTGGTAAAAAAATAGACATAGCTTTATTAAATTCAACTGCATACTGTCGATCTAAATACTAGGATATCAATTTGACTGCAGTTGACGAGAATTTGTAGGATCGAAAAAGTTTTGATCACAAATTTGAGTGCTCAAGAAGAACTAAAAACGTTATCTTTTCTTCGTCAATTACTTTTCTTATGTCTTCAGAAACTCTTTATTAGAGCCGTGATAGAATTATTTTTTTTTTTTTCGAAAGCCAGATTGAGAAAGGTGAGTAAATCCTCATGTTCTTAAAAATATACATACACTCATTTGTTTTTGCATAATTTTTCAAACGTCTTAGAAAAAAATGGTAGAATTGAAATCAGGGTTGCAAAGTAAGTGACTTAAGAAATAAAAAATATTAATTCATAACTTATCTAGTGACTTATGATTTTAAAAAAAATTTAATTCGTAAGCTAAGGGCGAAATTCTGATTTAAAAATTATTAATTGTGACACACAAAAGCTTGAAATCTACTTTCGTTAATAATTAAATAATTATGTAGTCAAAACAAGCTCAAACATTTCCAATCTACCAACTAGTTTATGAATTAATTTTTTTTAATTAATAAGTCACTTAGTACCTTGTGTATTATTTTTTTTTTAAATTAATAAGTCACTAACTTGCTCAAGACGTAAATATTTTTGAATTCATAAGTCACCTATAGGTAGTGAATTAATTTTTATTTATTCATAAGTCACTTAGTAGCTTATGAATTAATTTTTTTTTTAAATCATAAGTCACTAACTAACTTATGAATTAAATTTTTGTAATTCACAAATCATCTACAGACTGTGATGCTTTTTCTTCGTGGCTGAGGTAAAAACTCGTCGGTGTCCAGGGTTCTTCCCAAAGAAGCAACAAACTTGGGTTTGGAGGGTCTAAAGCTCCGAATGAAATAATGTTTTTAATACTCCAAAACTTTCAATTACTTTATTTGGCTTCGTATTTCTAACACGGTATTTCATATACTTTTATTAACAATATTTCTTTTCTTAAAATAAATAACACGGTACTTCATATAATACAGTATTCATAAGCTTAAATAAATAACACGGTATTTCATATAATGTGTCCCTAGCACACAACCTAGGGAAATAAACGGATGGAACTCTAAAAAGAGAACCTGTCCAGTGAGCTTCCTTGAAGAGGAACCCAAAGGAAATAAACGGTCGAGAATTCTTATAGAAAACTCTTGTCCCTAGCACGCAACCTAGGGAAATAAACGGGTGGAACTCTAAACAGAGAACCTGTCCAATGAGCTGCCTTGAAGAGGAGATCAAAGGAAAGAAACGGGTTGGTTTAGTAACTTATAATACTCTTAATAATAATAATAATAAATATTCCCTCCTCTAGCTAATGCTTCTAATAATCTTTAAACTTGTCCTACTCTAGCTAATAAAAACCCTACTATTTTATAAAAAAAGTTTAGATTAGCGCTACCAATGCGGCGATGCCTATCTGTCACCGAAACGCCTTATACAAGGTTTTTGTTTGCGGCCCGACCTTAAACTCTAGATTGGTATCCACACTGGACGAGAATAAAAGACAATTTTGTCATTTTCCCAACGACCACTTATCAAATCTACGGCTAGGAGTCAGTGTGAATTACAAGAACTGCAAAATTCTATGCGTATAAAAATGGGTGTTGATCACATGACTCCAGATACACACTGAATACGTGTAATATGATTATAAGTATTATAAGGCGGCATGTAGGCGTCGTAGCGTTTTGCTCGGTAATATGATTAGGGGTCGTTGGTGTCGTAGCATTTTGCTCGGTAATGTGATTAAATTAATTGGTGATGGGATTAAATTATTTAATAATTGTAACGCTTCGTTACAAGACTTATGACTAATGGTTTTTTTAATTCAAAAATTCGCAACCCTGATTGAAGTTGGCCTGAATTCATCCCTTTAATGGTTTTGAGAACAGGAATAATCCTAGCCATTTTCCAATGAAAATAAATGTCAAAAAGGGAGAAAAAAGGCAAGAGCATTTTTAAAAAAGAAGAATGAAATTTATCAAGCCCAACTGCTTTTAGTTTAATAGATAATACGTTTCTATCACATCCTCAGCTGTTCTTATTATTAAAGGTAAATACATTCTCGTGTTTTGAAGTTCTTTTTTTGAAAAAATTTCTTGTAGATCGGAGATAGCTGAATGTTATGTTATAACATTGGAAATCATTTCCAACGGGCATATTCTATATCTCGTTGCTGTATTAAATCCCGAATAACATTTGTAAGCCAGGTTTTATTGCGTGGTATAACGAGTTTGATTTTAAGAGGAACAAGTATTTTGTAGAGACTTATTGTTGAGAAACTGAACCAACAATACAAATTTACAAAATTTCATCGACATCAGTTGGGTGGTTGCGAAGATTATCGTGTACGGATACAGTGACAGGTGTCTTTTATTAATATTAATTTAAAAAAAAATAGCTTCAAGGGAATTGTTATTTTCATTCAAGCTTCTTAGCAATTTATGCCCTTCTTAGCAATTTATGCCCTCTACGTCCCTCTAGAAAGTGATTTTAATTTTAGAAGTTGTATTTTCCTTTAATTCGGTCCATGATCAATCAGAACTTTTTTATTCATTTAAATTTTATATCAAGAATCCTTGTAGAAATTATATATATAATGAAAAAATTAGAAAAAAATGCGCCCTATATCCATCGTACATCAGAATTGGAGGACCCTTGTCGCTCCGTAAGTCTTCTTAAATCACTGAAACGCCACTGAGCAAGGTTATGTTGTATTGAAATTCAGATAGATTCTTTTCGCATTGTGAAAAAGGATTCTTGTTGTTGTACTGTTTGAGTTTCACTTGTTTATTTTTTTTTCGGTTTTGGTTTTGTAGGTAGGTACAATTAATTTACTGGCGCTAGCCAGAATATTGTACAGATATAAAGAGGTACATACCTACTGTTTTTATGCTTTAATGTACCTTATTCGTTGATGGTAAGTTCGGTGAGATTTTATTTTTGTTATTCATTTGAAAAGCAGCAGCGAAAAAGTTACGTTCGCATTACATTTGTGTTGTGTATATTTGCGGCCAACAATGCATTTGTATAGTATATAAAGCAGCTATATGGTCTAGGGAGTAAATTAAATTGAGTATATTCCTATACCAACATTTATAAAACTACCTCTAGTTCTATAATACCAACTTGACTAGACCAACCATTTCGAACTCCTGGCAAAACTATTCTTGAGAATTAATTTGAAACAATTTCCAAAAAGTTGGGGTTTCACATTGTTTCGTAGATGAAATTGGGCAGTGTGTTCGTTTTGTAACATTATGATGGTGCTCGATTAAAATAATTTGACTCGGGGTAATATAGCACGGTTTAAAATTGTATTTCGTTAAAGCTTGAATAGAGAACTGCTAAAAAGTGGGATTTCGAGGCTTTGTTGAAATGTTAATAGATGAACTGAGATTCATTCAAGAAATGAAGGTTGAACATGGGATAAAATAGACCAAGCAGATTGCTCATGGAATTATTAGTGTTTTCCAGACATATCGGAAAATCAAGCAACATTCTTCTTCTTCCTTTGTTTCGGCGCTGTTATGATCTCGATGTCGAGGGGATCATAACTCTCCCACGTATCTGCTTCACACTAGTGATCCGCCTGTGGGGTTCGCCGGGTTGACCTCAGAAATCGGCGGCAAGCCCCCCGGTTTTGTATTGTTCCATTTCTGAGGCCAACTGAATGCTGGTGTTTTTGCATTTGTTTGTACCAGGAGTGTTTAGGCCTACCTTTCTTTTTATTCCGAATTGGAACGTTGTATGATATTGCCTTTTTGACGGGGTTCTCAGGATTTCTCCTTTGAACATGGCAATACCAACTGAGTCGATCGTGTTCAATTTTTTGGGAAATGGTATTCTTAACATGAAGGCTTCCTCGGATCTTCGTACTTCTAATTCGATCAAGCTTTGTAACTGCTGCTGTCATACGAAGCATCTTCATCTCAGCTGCCGTTAGCTTACTCTCATACTTTTTGTACATTGTCCAACATTGTGAACCGTATGTGAGTGCTGGACGCACAACTGAAGTGTAGAGCTTTCCTTTCAGCTTAGGGGGCATTTTTCGGTCACAGAAGATAGCAGAATTTTCCCGCCACTTCATCCACCCTACGCTTACGCGATGATTGATATCGTCATCACAAGTAGCTTCGTTATTTATCATAGACCCCAGATATTTAAACTTTTCACACTTGGGAAGCACTACTCCATTCAAATAAATGTCTGGAATAGGCCTGTGTGGATCAGAAAATGGGCAGCATAGGTATTCTGTCTTTTTCGCGCTTATGCGGTACCCACTTCCTTCTAGAACATCCACCCATACGTCAAGTGCTCGTTGTAGGGATATCGGGTCTTCACTTATGATGGCTCCATCGTCAGCAAAGAATAACTGATGCACTTTTGGATCCGTCACTTTGCCTTCAAGCAGGTAATCAAGAACTGTAATAAAGAGCAGGGGACTCAAGACACTTGCCTGGTGTACACCTACTGTGATTTCGAATTCTTCGGTGACTCCAGCTGCGCATCTTACTTTAGTAACTGCTCCATCATACATGTCCATAATTATCCGCACATAGGTTTCTGGAACTCCTCGTTGCCTGAGGGCCACCCATATTAGATCTCGTGGTTGCCGATCGAATGCTTTTTCAAAATCAACCAATACGACATGCAAATCCTCCAAGGAATCCCGATGTTTTTCCATAATTATTCTTATACTCTGGATTGCATCCGTGGTTGACTTACCCCCGACAAACCCGCACTGGTCATCAGATAGCCTAATTATTTTTCGCAGTCGGCTACCCAAGACTCGCTCAACGATCTTCATGGTGTGTGACATCAGCTTAATCGAACGGTAATTATCACAGCTTCGAGTATCACCCTTTCCTTTATAAATTGGAAGAAGGTAACTTTCCCTCCATTGATTAGGCATGCGATCACCTCGTATAAGTTTGGAGACAAGAATCATGAGCCATCTAAACCCGATGTCTCCCATCTTTTTCCAAAACTCTGAGGGTATTTCGTCTGGGCCAACAGCTTTTCCCTTTTTGGAGTATTTTACCGCCTCACTAACTTCTTCGACTGTGACGTCGGATACTTCGCTTAAGTTAGGTGAAGCTATTGGAAAGTACAGCCTTGGAAATTGTTCGTTTAGAAGTCCGTCACAATACTGTCGCCACCTGTGAAGAATTTCGTTGTCTTCCACAAGAAGTTGGCCTTGAGCATTGTTAATGAACTTTGGCGAACAAATCTCCTGGGCATTTCTTCTTCTTTGAGCGGCTATTTTGAAGATAGTTGCGCCCTTATTCGTGTTTTGCCGTAGCTCTTGAATAGCACCAGCTGTCGGGGTAGAAATTTCATCCAGCTCCCGATACAGGTTTTCTGTATTCTTTGCTTGAATTTGGGCGCACTTCTTCTTCGCTTCTTTCTTGCAGTTTCTATATTCCACTTCGAGGCGTGACTTTTGCTCTGTATCATTAGAGGGGCACTTCGACCAAGCCTTGAAAGCCATTTTCTTTTTACTTATAACTGATTTAGCTTCATCATTCCACCACCATGTTTCTTTGCCTTGTTGGTTGTGTCCTTTTGAAACCCCTAACAGTGTTTTGGCTTTTTCTTTGCAAGTTCTCTGTAGGAGATCCCACATACTTTGTGCTGTACTCTCTTCATTTCGAACTATATCAGTGTTGTTATACAGAACGTTTTGTATATTCGAAATGAAAGCTTCGCCTTTTTCCTTATCCAGATTATACCATTTGATCTTCCCAAAAGTTTTTGTATGTTTGTTGTCGTTCACTGTCTCCATAAAAAATTCTGTCAGTAGGAGACGGTGTTGGTGGGCGATTGCTTCTCCTAGTATCACTTTGCAATCTTTTACCCGGGGTTTCATGAAACTAGATACCAAATGGTAATCAATCTGGGTTTCATTTCCACCACTGCTATAAGTGACCAGGTGTCGGCTTTGTTTGACGAACATGGTATTTAGTACGATAAGACCGTATGTTTTGCACATGCTCAGGATGTCTTCACCAGGAGGGTTCCTGGTGCCGTATCCGAGGCCTCCATGGCAATCTTCATAGTCTTCGTTTGTCTTGCCGACATGTCCGTTCAAATCTCCGCCCACGAACAAAAACTCTTCCTTTGGGATGTCCTTAAGTAGATTGTGAAAGTCTAGCCAAAATGCATCTTTTTGCACCTGCTCACATCCAATTTGGGGAGCATATGCAGTGACAATATTCCACAACTTTCCTTTAATCACCAATTTAAGGGACATCAAACGGTCGCTGGATTTCGAAATGGTCAATACGCTGCCTAATAGATGTTTTGCAAGGATGATTCCGATTCCGTTTTTACCCTTTTCCGTTCCATAGTAGAACATCTTATAGTTTTTTGTCCTCGTATCCAAGAAACGGGCCCTGTTTCCCGTGTTTCGCCATTTTGTTTCTTGAACACATAAGATGTCCACTCGCCTTCTTTTCATCATCTCTTCCAGCTCGAAGCTTCGACCTGTCATACTGCCAACGTTCCAACTCGCAACGTTGCAACTCGTATAATCTGCGGCATTACTTTGCTAGCCCCCGGAATCCGTCTAGCTCTGACCCGAGCATTGCTGCTCGGTCCAGGATCAGTACCATGTGTAACAATGGTAGTGCCTGGCGGGGTAGTGTCATTTCGGACGAGTACTTCCATAATACTTGAATTCACAAAATCCGTTGTAAGTATCGACGTGTGCATGCTCCAGTTTTGTATTTGATCTCTCTTTTACGGCACCGGTGATCTCCAGTCGTGCCAACCCAGGGACTGGCATGCACACTTTTGGGAAAGTTTATAGGTGTTACGTGTCGCTAGGTTCACCTTGCTGTTTGTGGCCTAGATGTATTTACTCCTTTAGAAAATCAAGCAACATTAAACTTCAATATGAAAATCTTAAGGCAAAACGAAAAAATACGAAAACAATAAATAAAGGGCCAATCCATTCATATAAATCTATCGGGCTTTCTTTCTTAATGTATTAATTGCAATTGAAAAAGTTTTGGCAATCAACTGGAATGTGGATTTGGTATAGTCTGATGTATAGGATATTGGCTTCTGACTTGCTTTATACTAGGTTCGATTCACAGTTGACGGAAAAAAGTTTTTAATTAAATTGAAGTTAATTGATTAAATTAAAACCTGATTAACTAGAATTGGTCCAACACTCAAGCTATTCTTGTTTGACTCAAACCTCTAAGAGGGTTTTTTCTCTTAAGACTGCTTTAAATATTCTAGCAGTATAATCAAAAGGGATTATTTTTAAATCTAGGTATTCCATACCGGTAAAAAATTTCTTAACTAGGTTTTTTAAACTGTCTGAAAATATTCATAAAAAGCTTCTTTACTATGCATTTTTATAAATTATCGGCATATTGTTAAGTGACAAATTTATATGAGAAATAATAATATCGCCTATAAATACAATACAAATAAAATGCACGCCTAGATCGCACGAACTTGCTCTTATGTAAAAGTACTATGGAATTTAAAATACATTTTATAAATATAAAACATGGATTTAATGAGATAAAAATAATTTTTTATATAACAAATTTCTTTTAAATTTGGGATGCCAAATTTTAAGTATTTAATAGTATCGATTTAAGAAATAGTTTCAAAAAATAATCGTTCACACGTTTTAAAGATATTTTTTTTCTTCAAAAATCTCAAAAAAAAAAATTTCGAATATTTTTATATACAATATTATTTTAAACTCAAGGGGTCTTCTGTTGAAAATTTTGGTTAAAATCGTTAGAGCCGTTGATAAGAAAGCCGAAAAATCCAAAACGGTGACAGGTACCGTTAATAACATTTTGACCCAAAATTTGTTTGACCAAATTGTAGTCCATGTCCATAATATTACACTTAATTTTTTTTTATCAAAATCGTTAGAGCCGTTTTCGAGATAAATATGATGCATTGGGGGTGTATGGGGGGTACCGTTAGTTTCGGAGCTAAGAACAATTTCAATTTCTCCTCTAGGGAAGATCCTTAACTATCGAGATTGAAGAACATAGGTCTAGTGGCTTAGGCTGTAGTGAGAGGTACAGACATACAGACACACTGAAACATGTTTTTTGTGTACTAAATATTCCTTAAAAAGTTTATAAAAAAATTGATCAGCAAATTGTTAGTATGTAATAAAATACATTTTAAAACGTAATTTAAAAATTTAATCGTTTATCGGTTTTCAAGATATTGAATTTCAAAAAAAAATTGTATTATTTTTTTAAAAATCCAAAAACTATTTTTTCCAAAAAATTTTAGATAATATTTTTTCAAGTGCATAGGAGCTCCTGCATAAAAATTTTGGTTAAAATCGTTAGAGCTGTTGATGAGAAATTCGAAAATCAAAAAAACCGTTCTATGACAGGTACCGCTAATAACATTTACCCCCAAAAATTTTTTTTACAAAAATATAGCCCGTGTCTATAATATCACACCTAATTTTTTTATCAAAATCGTTAGAGCTGTTTTCGAGATAAATAAGACTTTGCATTACGGGTGTATGGGGGGTACTGTTAGTTTTAGAGCTAAAAAAATTTCAATTGTGCCTCTAGGGAATCACCGAAGACCCTTAAGTACCGAGTTTGAAGCAAATAGCTTCAAAATCAATTGGTCTAAGACTACGGGAGGAAGATAAATATTGTTATTTGGAGACATTTAAAAAGATCTGGTTATCAATGTACTAATCAGGTAAGCACTTGAAGTCACTTTGAAGCCAATTATCTTCCGTTTGATACAACGGAAAATTTGTATATCATCAGCAACCATTAGGCAGAGAGCAATATTGTTAAAATTTGGTATGTCATAGATCAAAAGTAGGGGAACCAAGTGACTGTCTTGAGGAGTTCTACCGTTAAGATAGGATACAAACCATTCTAGAATACTTGATTAGTAGCCGATGGACTCCATTTTTTTTTTATTAATATAAAATGAAAAATATAAAACATCAGTTTTAAAACTATTTTCGAAATTTTGAAGTTGATAGGTTTGGTCGTAGTGGATCTTCCAGCTTTGAATCCTTGTTGAGATGGCAAAATTGTTTCTTTAAGAATGAATATTAGTATTTCGTATTTCGAAAATGTTGGGAATCGTTGTGTTGCAACGCAACATGCAAAAACCTAAGTCAAATCTGCGAAATAAAAGGGCCAACGGCAAAACATTATCCACAATGCAAACTACCGAAGCGAAGGCAAAACATCAAAATTCTACGCCATTACGATCATTGCTAAAATTGGGAGATCATAAATAATCATAATAATTGTTTTTAAAAACAAACAAGCAAATTGTGGGAGTCAACGCCACACAAAGTATAGGATGCTGCTCGTCATCTGGCACCTCCCAATATTATGTTTTTTTTTGTGCATGACCTATACTCGTACAGATCTAATGGTCAAGAATAATATTGGATGACAGGGATGAAGGTGATGTACAAGGGTGAAGCATTGGATTTGCATTGACGAAGATGATCCGGAATCCCAACGAGGGTCAATGGACTCACTATGACCAACTGCAAGATCAGCTATACCGAAATTAAAAGCCGCGTACAAGAGTTTTAAAATAAAATAAAATTACTACTGATGTGCAAATCTTCTCTTCTCTATAAAAGCTAGCCACTAGCTGTACAAGTTTTCATTCACAATGTATATGTAATTGCTAAAAAAGGTCATTTGAATTAACTTGTAAAATTTACATTATACGAGTAGTTTAACAAATAAATACATATTATGTTTTTTTTTAATTAACTAGACAAAATCGTTCATAATTAGTTCTATAGATAGATCATTGGGATTATCCCATCGTAACACCCTTAGTTCGAACCTTTGAAACTTTATTTGCACCTACTATAGCCTGGTCTATGACAGGCGTAATTTGGTTTTCAAACTTGTAAAACGTATTCCAGAATAGGATGAACAAATGTTATGAAAAGCTACTTTATAACAAAAGGATCAGCAAATTGACTCTCTTTTAACCAAAGAATTGAATTGGCTCTATTACTTTATGAAGTTGATGTGTTGCCGTCAAATGACAGACATATAGCTACTATGCCATAATGATACACAATTGAACACATAATTAAAACAAGTTATGTAAATATTCTTCGTAAAACAGATTAATCGACGTAAGTCATTTATAAATAAAATAAAAACTAAAGGCCTAATTGGCAGCCCTGTGGTATGCCAGTGCTAGATTTAAAATTTTCGGAGATATGACCAAAGTATGATCTCTGCATAAATAAGATTAAAACTTGAATAGAATTTTTATCAAAATGAACATTTTTCCAATATAATTACTTATGTACTGACCATCTTATATGACATGATCATAATATTCAACGTAGCGAAAAACATAGCCAAAAGATTAGCTTTTTTTTAAAAGATTTGATTTGCTTTACCAACAGAATGAAAAATTATGTTTGCATAATCAGAAGTAAGTTTGTATGAGTAGTGTCCCGGAATAACGGAACATTTATGCGAGAACGAAATGGTCGGTAACTTGGCCTAAAACGGGTCATCTCCTGATCCGAGCCAAGCCGATACCTTATAGTACATAAGCAAATGGAATAAGAGAAAAGGAAAATTCACCTGCTGATGCAGCAAAGGTTCCAAAGAACCTATGACCGAATATTTTGAAGAAAAAGAAAAGAATATTTACTCAAGTTAAGCAAGCCTCAACTACCCATCTTAATTGGGGTCCTAACGAGCCAAAATACAATGGGAACCTACATGAGCAGAATGTGCGTTAGCTTATCGGACTTATGATGATAGTCCCAGTCTGGTCAGAACAAGAAAAGCAGTCCTTTGAGAAAATTTTTCCTAGAGAACATCCTTAAATTGATTTGGAATTGAGGATGGTTTAGGGATGCATCGAATACCTAAGCTTCCTTCAACTCACTTCTCCTTTTTCACACAACTTCCTTATCTGATTCCTGAGGATCCGCAATGGAACTATTGAGATCCCAGTAATATAGTGCAGCTTTGCCGTATAATCACCCCTTCTAACTTAACCAAACCTAGAATGAGTAATACCCCTTGGCGGAAAAGATAGTGAGTTGCACTATAACTGGATATATGGATATCATTTCTGTCTGCTGATACCTTAAAACAAAAAAGGGGTACTGGCTCTCACGTGAAAGTTACTAATCCTCAAAGTGTATTTTTTACATCTTGTCATAAGATGCCGATAAGAAGGACACAATAATGGATGAAAGTTAATAGTCCATGGTTCTCAACGAACTAATGCGCCTCAAATTGTTTCAATCAAATAAATATTATTTTAGTTTTATAAAGGGAAGATGTTGGTAGCCAGTGACATCTGTCAAATATGTTGTTTATTACTCTGTTGCTGTCTCCAAATCCTCATGGAAGTTATATGATTAAACAGTAAGTCCAAATGATAAAACTTTAGAATCTTTATTTATTACATCAACTAAGTGTTCGTTAATGCAAACGTGGTGGCCCTTCACAGTTGACTCTTCAACTTTTGGTAGTAACCGAAATTGAGACGACCGGTTTGTTAATAAATAAGCCAACATTCGTACTTCAAAGGAACACAAGATTAGCAGACAACATCGCCGCGTTCCGGAAAGTCTACTGCAGAACCCAAAGTAGTCGATACTGTTCATAAAAACTTGACTTTTCGTAGTTTTCAAGTTGGCGAATTCTGAGTCGGGAGTTGGGCCTACACAAGATCTAATAGACCAAGGAGCTCAAGGTTCATGACCATAGACAACGTTGTTTGTTCGCTGGCTGGTCTTCGGAACGTTTGGAAGAGGATCCCAATTTTGGCCGAAAATTATTTTTAGCGAAGAGGCGCATTTTTGGATGAATGGCTATTTTAACAAACAAAATTGCCGTAAATGGGACCCACATGAAGCTTACCAAGTACCAATGCATCCTTGTTTGGTGTGGATTATGAGCCGGCGCCGTCATTGTTGCGAACTTTTCCGAAAACGACTTAAGTTAAGCGGTCATCGGCAATGGCGACCGCTACAAAACGATTAAAACCGATATATTGAACCATAATATGAACCTATACGACATTTGGTTCTAAAGGACTTCACATAGTTCTAAGGTGCCACATACCGGATGCCACGATTGACACGCATGAACGATTTGAGTGAAGGTATAAGAATATGTATCGCTGAAGTAACTTATATTGGCAACCAAGGTCATGCCATTTGAGCCCGGTAGACTTTTTTTTTGTGGGGTTTCCTGAAGTCGCATGTCTATGTGAATAAACCACAATTGACAGATGCCCTTAAGGTGAACATAACACAGGCCATCGCTAAAATTGTGCCGGATCCATGCGGAAGAGTCCTTTAAATTGGACCACTCGGAATCGTGTCACCGTAAGAAGCCGATATAAGCATGTGAACGGTGTCATATTTTATACAAAACTGCGTACATGGACCTTTAAAAAAAATAAATTTGCTTATACCTCTCACAGAGCTTGTTTTATTCAATTCTAACATCTATTCGCCCTTATTGAAGAGCCCTTTATTAACATGTGAAAGATCCTGTTGATCCGAAAAATCTCTTAGACAAGAACAGTCAATGAAATTGATTTTCTATATTTTACAAAGAAACCTTTAAAAATTAGACTCTCGTTCTGATCCCTGAACCTTTCCTCAGAACCGTTTTATAAACCCTACAATATTATATTTTACTGAGCTTAGAAAAACTACTAAGTCCCTAAATTGCTGTCATAGTTTCTTAGAAGTTTCAAAATTCCAACAAAAAATTACAAAAACAAACCTTCCATTTAAATTGTTTTTAAAGCCACTGTTAAATTTCTTCACTTTAAAGTTGCACTTGTCGAAAACTTTTTCGTTGGTCCCCCAGTCCTCATAGTTTGAACAGGAAAAAAAAAAAAAACAACAGATGCAGAGATATCCTTTAACTTTACGATGGCTGAATCCACTTGACTCTTCAGGATTCCCTTTTTCCATTTTTATTTCATTGTTGTTTTCTTTAACTTTTCACTCATTCGCAGTTTCATGTTAATTGAAATTTCCAACGACCAACCTTTAAATGGTTTATATGGCACGGGGTTACAGAAAAAGGACCCTCGACCATGGGTAAGTGTTGTTCAGATAAGGGAAATGAATGGCTTTGTCACTGCCATGAGTTCTGATGGAAATGATTTACATTTTTTTTAAGTGTCCGATGGGCAGGGAAGGGGTTGGACGCTTTGACTGTGTTATAACGTTGTACTTTGCGGACAGTGGTAGAGACAGGAGTTGAAGTGAATTTGTCAGGAGGAAGTGACCAAATATATAGACTCCAATTTAACATAAAATCAGCGGATATCTGTCGTGTTAGAAGTGAGATCAAGTTTGAAGGAAAATTTGCATAGTTCAATTATAACGCCAGACAATTAGGACACGTAATAAAGCGCCATAAAAGTCAAACAAAAAGATCCATTTGAAAATTATACATTTGGATTTTTTCTAATTTTTTTTTTTGGTAATTTTGAAAACAAGGAAAGGTTTCCACTTCGAATAATAAATTTCATTCATTGTTCAAGAGCAAAAAAAAAAGAAGTAGGCGAAAAAAAATGGAATATACTTTCAACATACAACCAATTACTCGGTTTTATTTACCATCGAGGAAACCATGCGACTGCTCTTTGGCTACAAGCCAAATTCTTTCACTGAAAAGGCGGCTAAAATTACCTTTTTTTATGTTTTAATCTTTTCTTTTTTTATTTTTTTTAGCTTTCTTTCTTGCTTACCTGTATTCATGGGAAATAAAGAATGTTCCCTTAATTTCGCATCCATTTGGATTCATCCTTTTTTTGTCGAAAATCTTTTTGTAATGTTCATAGTTATTCAAATTTACCGCACCGTCGAATGTAAGCAGAATCATTTGGGGAATCTGTAAGAATAAAAAAATAAAAAAATAATAAATATGGAAATGTAGAAAAAAGAAAATCATTTAGCAGAATTTTTTCTTCTATTTTTTAGGATTTTAGGAAATAAGGACAAGAAGTTGTGGGAATTTCTTTGATTCAAGGATGTTTTACTCTTCACAATAAAAGTTGCAGGAAGATATTGTATCTATGTTATAATGAATTGTGATTGTGTGGCTTTTGTTTGGTCAATAAAGTCGCAACAGACTCAATCTTTGTTAGATTGGGGGGTTTCCATATAAACCAGCCTATAATCAATAACCACAGAATTTGACTGTTAATTGAAAAAAATATCGAAAAGTTATCAAAGTAATTTTTTGTTAAGCTAAGTTCGATGTCTGTACTTGGAATTTTACAATTTGTCAAATTGGAGGTCTTTGACGTTTTTCCACTTTTTCAGGTTATTTTGCTATTCAGTAGGAAATACAAACTGAACTTAGGAGGTTGATTCCTGTAGTGGCAAGTGTCAGTAGAGAGAGGGAATTTTCTAATCTAAAGTAAGCCAATATATAGAAGAGGAACTGTTACTCTCTTAGTATCAGTGCAGTATTTCTGAAAAATCATATTTTTTTGTAATCCCGCGGCAAGAAACGGAACTCAGACCTCCTGCATAGCAGTCCAATGCCCTCACCATATACCATATGGAACCTAAATCTTGATAACTATTTTCTAAAATCAGTTTGAAAGTTAATTTCATATTGATTATTCAAGCTAGGTCCGTAGAAATGAGAATGACCGTTTTCAATACTGTGACTGGCCAAAGCTGTCTTTTTGGAATTTTTAAGTTTTATGTCAGATTTGTGATGTGATATGCGTTGTCGAAGAAGTTGTTTAGTAGTTCCAATGTAACACAGGTTACAAGGTTCGTTTGCTTTTCCATTACAATTAATTTTGTAAATTACATCTGTTCGTTTGTCCTTATCAGGTTTCGTTTTGAGTTTCGTAAAACAATGGTCGAGTGTTTTGTTTGATTTAAAGGCAAGGCGAACATCTGTCAGATTTCTTGAAATGGATTTCTTGAAGTTGTCACTTAAAATTGGGACGTAAACTATACTTTTGTGGTATGTGTTTGTCGGTTCTTCAGCATTATTTTTCGGTGGAATTTGCATTTTTTGTTTTGAATGAAGACTACGAATTATGATGGAGGGATAACCGTTATCACTTAGTATTTTGGTGACTTTCTTCTCGTTGATGGCGTGGAATCGTACATCGCTTATTTTGAAAATTTCATTCACGAGGTTGGACGCGGTATTGAAGATGATGTGTCTTGCTTGATTTGATCGAAAATTAATTAATCTACCAGACGCTGTTGATTTATGGTACCAATCGAACAGCAAACGATTTTCTTCACGATGGAATCCGTTGAGGGTCTTTAGTACTTTTTCTATGTTTCTTTTGTCATGATCGCAAATATGTCATCAACATATTTTGACATGAAAACAGGCTTCTCTTCCATGTTAGTTAAACATTCATCCAAGACATAGTACAAAACAAGATCTGCAATCGTTGGAGATAGGGGGTTTCCCATAGGCATCCCAAAAATTTGTTTTAAATAACATGTTGATATTGAAGATAATTGTTTTCTTTGAGACAAAAGTCAAGAATCTCCAGAAATTTGTATTGGGTCATATTTGTGTTTTTGCTCATTAAACACCATTCCTTTTTAACAATGCTTATGGCTAATTGAATGGGAATGTTTGTAAATAATGACACTGCATCAAACGAGACTAATACATCATTTTGGCTTAGTTTTACATTTTTTGCTTTTTCAACAAATTCAAAGGAATTTTTGACAGAGTGGCTTGATTTTTGTTGTCACGCACTGTAAAATTTTGCCAACATATTTGGATAGTTCATAGCACGGTACATTCATGGATGACGTAATCGGGCGCAGAGGCATGTCTGCTTTATAAATTTTTGGTAAGCCGTAAATGGATGGAAGCTGTGCGGTGTACGTGGTCATCTTTGCTTTCTCTCTATCTTCAATGTAATTGTTGTTTTTAAACCATTTGACTAAGTCATTGTTTCGCATTTGAAGTGTTTTTGTTGGATTATTCCTTATTGTTCTGTAGGTGTTGCAGTCAGACAATAATTCATGCATCTTCTCCTCATAATCTATGCGTTTCATGGCGACTGTGAAATTGCCTTTGTCAGCTGGTACAATGACAATATTTTTGTGCTGCTTGAGGAAATTAATTGTTAATTTGTTTACCTATATGTACATAGAGAACATATTTTGCGAATCGATTGTTTTTTTGATGACGTATGAACGAGTGTAACATGTTGCTGTATTGTGCTCTCGTTTGTTCTTGTTGTCTTTCGTCTTGTATGCCTCGAATTACTTCTTCTCCATCGGCTATGAGTTGAAAGAGAGGAAAACTTTGTTTATCAATTGGAAGCGTGAATTTTTTGCCAAGTGATAAAAGCCATTTAACCTCTAAGGGAAATTGAATATCTGTTCGGTTTTCAAACCATTTCTTATGTATTTGAATGTTAAATTTATAAGAGCCAGAATTTGCTCTTATGTTAAAAGACTTAGAATTTCAAAAATGAATGTTATTAGAGAAAAACTTTTCATAAGCATAAAATCAATTTTTTTTTAAATGACTAAAACAACTCCGTTCATAGTTGGTGCTAAACACAGGATGCTATGTATTTCAAGCAAATATTAGTTTATGCAAGAACAAAAACTATAATTCGCTGTAGTGGTTTCTTAAAAAATATGCTTTAATGTACAAAGTTTTTAAAACATTTTTAAGAAAAAATTGTGGTACGCCAATTTAATGTTCCTATTGTTATTCAAATAAAAATTAAGTTTACAAAAAAAAAACTATTGAGCCGTTTATGAGATATCGAATTTTCCAAAAAAAAAAAACGATTTTTTTTTTTCAAAAATTCGAAAAATATTTTTTTTTTAAGTTTTGAAATGCAATATTTTTTAGACTTTTTAGGAGCTTCACTATAAAAAACTTCATACAAATCAGTCATACCGATAGTAAAAAATTCAAAATTCGAAAAAATATTTCTGTGGCCAGTACAGTTAGTAATATCTTGATTTCAAAATGTTTTTATTAAATTATAGATCGTAAAAACTAATTGAAAGAAACAAAACTTTAGCAAAATTCTCGAGACCGTTTTCGAGAAAAGTACGATTTTCGAAAACCATTTTTTAACATTTGTATGGAGGGTATCGTTATTTTTAGGTAAAACAAATTTTTTTTTATCAAAACTTGTAAATTATATTAAGAAATTTTCATTTATTAAGTTTGAAAAAAAAAAATCGAACATGGGGTTTTCGAAATATTGAGTTTCCAAAAAAAATTTGTGAATTAAAAAAAAAAAAATTCAAAAACTTCATAAATGAAAATTTTAATATGTAATAATATTCAACCTTTGGAGGAGCTCTAACGTAAAAAAATTGATTTAAATCGGTTGTACCGGTTGCAAATAAAAAATAATAAAATGCACGACTGGATCGCACGAACTTGCTCTTATGTAAAAGTACTTTGGAATTTAAGATACATTTTTTAAATATAAAACATGGATTATTAAATGAGATAATAATGTTCAAATGCATAAAATTGCCGTCTGGTTTCGGGAAAAGTATGAATTTATGCAAATAAACCTTAAAAAATCATTTTATTATTAAATAAATTTTTTATATAAGAAATTTCCCTAAAATTTTACAAGAAAAAAATGTGGGATGCGAATTTTAAGTATTTAATAATATTGGTTTAAGGAAATAATTTCAAAAAATAATCGTTCATAGGTTTTGAAGATATTGATTAAATTTTTTTTTTTTAAACCAAAAAATATTTTTTAGAATATTTTAATATACAATATTATTTTAAACTTAAGGGGACTCCTGCTAAAAATTTTGGGTTAAAATCCTTAGAGCCGTTAATGAGAAAGTCGAAAATCAAAAAAACGGGTCTATGGCAGGTACCCCTAACAACATTTTGCCCCAAAATTTTTGTTGACCAAAATGTAGTCCATGTCCATAATATCACACCTAATTTTTTTTATCAAAATCGTTAGAGCCGTTTTCGAGATAAATAAGATTTTGCATTACGGGTGTATGGGGGGTACCCTTAGTTTTGGAGCTAAAAAAAAAATTTCAATTTCTCCTCTAGGGAATCACCGAAGACCCTTAACTACCGAGATTGAAAGAAATAGGTCTAGGGGTTTAGGCTGTAGTGAGAGATACAGACATACAGACACACTGAAACATGTTTTTTGTGTACTAAATTTTCCTTAAAATTTTTATAAAAAAATTGATATGCAAATTGATAGTATTTAATAAAATACATTTTAAAACGTAATTTAAAAATTTAATCGTGTATCGGTTTTCAAGATATTGAATTTTCAAAAAAAAAATTGTATTATTTTTTTAAAAATCCAAAAACTACTTTTTCGAAAAAATTTTTAGTTTATATTTTTTCAAATGCAAAGCAGCTCCTGCATAAAAATTTTGGTTAAAATCGTTAGAGCCGTTGGTGAGAAATTCGAAAATCAAAAAAACCGTTCTATGACAGGTACCCCTAATAACATTTCCCCCCAAATTTTTTTTTCACCAAAATATAGTCCATGTCCATAATATCATACTGAATTTTTTTTATCAAAATCGTTAGAGCCGTTTTCGAGATAAATAAGATTTTGCATTATGGGTGTATGGGGGGTACCCTTAGTTTTGGAGCTAAAAAAAAAATTTCAATTTCTCCTCTAGGGAACCACCGAAGACCCTTAACTACCGAGTTTGAAGAAAATACCTCCCGTAGTTTAGGCTGTAGTTCGAGGTACAGACATACAGACATACAGACATACAGACATACAGACATACAGACATACAGACATACAGACATACAGACATACAGACAGACAGACGGAATTGTCTTCGCTACTTTTGACTTTTTTCGTCTTCGCTATCATCGTAATGTCAACTTTGATCAAAATCTCGAGTTCGATTTTTTTTCCAAATGCAGAACTTGCCCTATAGTACCTATATCGCAAGTAAAAAATGGTTCCAGGGGGGCTACCAAAAATAACCATTTTTGGGAAATTTTTTTCCACCATTACCTAGCTTTAACTGATTGAAATTATAATATTTTTTTTTAAATTCTGTTGGACAGTTTTTGAGAAAAAAATATTTATAAAATTTCGAAAAAAAGTTGTATGGCAGGTACCGTTAGTTTTGGTCTTAAAAAAAAAGAAAAAATCTAAAAATTAAAATTAGGGTGTAATCGAATAGACAGACAGACAGACAGAATTTCGAGACCCACTTTTTTCGTCGTCATCGTAATGTCAACTATGATCAAAATCTCGAGTTCGATTTTTTTTCCGAATGCATAACTTGCCTTATAGTACCTACCTAACAGTCGCAAGTAAAAATAAAATAAATTGCACGACTGGATCGGTGGAAGTCAAAAATTATATATAAAAAAACATGTATGGAATGTTATTATGTTTATTTCGCTATTATTTCCTAAAATAATATTAGACTGAACAACGAACTTTCGTCTAATTTATAGAGAAAATATGATGAAAATATATACATATGTTTGTATATGAATAAACAATTACAAGATTAGTAAATTAAGTTTTCATGTACGATATTTCTTTAAAAATTTAAAACAAAAGTTTGATGTGCAAAAGTTAATATACATTAAAGCAAATGCATAATTTTCAGAACGATCGTTAACCTGTTTTCAAGATTTTGAATTTTCAAAAAGAAAAACTGGAATTTTCGTCTCAAAAATTGAAAAGATGTTTTTTTTTTCGTATAAACAATATTATGTATTGCAAATTTAAATACGGTCTTTTCTAAAAATGTTGTTCAAAATCCATGACACTTAACGTTGATAACATATTCTTGTAACTTGGATTTGACTAAAATGTAGACGATGTCTGCAACAGTATTCATATGTTTTTTTATTGTCAAAATTGCCAGAGTCGTTTCGGGGGTACATAGGATTTTTCTACTAAAATATGTTTTTAAAACGATATACGAAATTTTCCAAAAAAAATTTTATAAAAATAAATGGTTTGCCAATTTTAAGTATTGAATGATGTACATATAAGGACATTATTCCAAAAAAGAATCGTTAATCCATTGATCAAAACCTCGAGTTCCATTTCTTGCAAATGCAAAACTTGCCCTATAGTGTCCATACGCAGGAAAAAAAAATGCACGACTGGATCGCACGTACCTGCTGCTTTTATATAAATTCTTAGGAATTTAAAAATTGTTTATAAATATAAAAGCATGGATGTTATTTGAGTAAAACGTTTAAATGCTAAAACTGTCGGGTGATTTCTAGAAAAATATGAATTTTTGCAAGCAAAGTTTAAAAATCATTTTATAATTAAACTAATTTTTTATATAAGAAATTTCTTTAAACTGTTTCTAAAAAAAATTTTGGATGTCAATTTTAAGTATTTAATAATATAGGTTTAGGAAAAATTTTCAAAAACTAATTGTGGGCACGTTTTGAAGATGTTGAATTTTCAAAAAAAAGATATTCATTATTTTTTAAAAATCAAAAAAATTATTTTTTCCAACAATATTTTTCCAAATTCAAAGGAGATCCTGTGTATAATTGCTCGTTAAAATCGTAAGAGCCGTTAATAAGAAAGTCAAAAAAAAAAAAACTTCCTTCACGGGTACCGTTGATAACCCATGTCTATGATAATACATCTAATTTTTTTTATTCAAAATCGTTAGACCCATTTTTGAGATAAATAGGATTTTGCATTGAGGTTGTATGGCAGATACCCTTACTTTAGGAGCTAAAAAATAATTCAATTTCTCCCATAGGGAATCACCGACGATCTTTAAATAATAAGTTTGAAGAAAATCGCTTAAGTGGATTAGGCTGTAGGTCGAGATAAAGACATACAGACAGACAGACGGACGGAATTGCGAGCCCCACTTTTTTCGTGCTCACTATCAACGTAATGACAACTTTGACCAAAGCCTCGAGTTCAAGTTTTTTTTCCAAACACAAAACTTGTCTTATAGTATTTATACCGACTAAGGAAAATTTTAGGTGATACAGAAGGAAATAAAAGAGACAATTCTTGAATATTAAAATGGCCGAAGATTCCTAAGGTAGGGTGGGTAATGGCCTCACTGCAACAACCTCCGTCCGTTTCCTTATAGTCCAAAGTTTTCCTTTGTTTTATGTATTTGTTTGCAGGCGAGGTTAAGGGCAAGATAGACGAGCTGACGCAGTGCACCGCAAGCAGGCCGCGTCCTCCGAAACTTGACATTCCTACCTTTTTCTTACCTATTCCTTTTCCAGTTTCCTGAGCTTTCCTTTGTCATAGCTATCTCTAATACTAACACTCCTCCGCTCCTCTTGCCTCGCAACAAATTGGCCATTTGTAACGGGGTAAAAAGATGAGGACCCGTGGATGGGATTAGGATAGTTGAAAGGAAAAAGATTCGGAGAGGAAACAGGAAATGGATAGCAACCGGAAAGGACACTTATTTGGACTAGGATAGGACAGGACCGGTACGAATGTACCATGCTGGCGATGCACGGCTTAGCTCGCCGGATGTAGCGGGGGGATCTTGCCTCTCAGCCAAACCTCACCTCGCTACAAAACAAAACTTTCCTGCCAAAAAAAAAAAACAATTATCCCATATATTGCACTGCTGCTCTCAGAGGTGGTTTCCGCTGTTGTTGTATCTGTACGGCCAAATTGTAGATCAGATTCCCCTTATACGATGTCATTCTGCTACGACATCAATTCACTACGTTCATCATCCGCTGGTCCATCCACCAGAGTGTTGGATTATAAAAAAATCTTATTTTTTTTTCGTTTCATTTCGGTTTCGATAGTTTTTGATTTTGTCCCTTTATTCGAATTCTTTGAATTGAATTTTATTTTATCGTTAAGTGTCCACTTTCGGTTTTTGCTTTAGACTTAAAGGCTTCTCGTAAGCTTTCGGAAATCACCTAATTGTACTTATTTAATTTCAATTTTTTTTTTAATTCTTCCCACTTGAAGGTTTTCAAAATAAAAGTTATTTAAAAATTTACTTGTTATATACACAACAAAAATGTGTCTTTCTTTTCGTGATATAGTTTTTTAATTTTTTTTTACCATAAGACAAAATTATTGGCATCCATTTGCGGTACAAGTACATCATGTCCTTATAATTCCTATTTTTGTATTCACCTATTAAATCGCTGAAGCCACCTCGTCGTTGAACTACTAAGAGGAAGGTCTCTACTTTTTACCTGTTATGAATGCATCGATCTCACCCATTTCCTTTCAAATTCGTTAAAAAGTCATTCTATAAAATTTAGTGTTTTAACTTTCCGCTGGTTCTTACGTTTACTTAATTTTTTTTTAATTTAATTTTACTAAATTTTCCGTTTGATAATTTTGGCAGACTGGCATAGTCGCTTAGACAAACATATATTAAACCAATACTTACCCCATTGAGAAGGGAAGAAAGTAAAGAATAATGCAAATCCAATGATTGAAATGTTCTTTGTTGTGAAAATATACAAAAAGCCTCGAAATCGAACTTAAGACACATATGTATAGATTCAGATTTTATTTGTTAACATAACACACCACTTTGTTTTCTAAAGTTCGTACATCAGCTCTTTCGTTTCCGCGACGCAAATCCTAATTCCAATTAAAACTTATTGTTTAATAAGTAAATTCATTCAACTCTGTCTGTCATAATTTACAGATAGCAAAAAGCTACTAATCTCTTGATAAAAATCATCGAAATCCTACCAAAATAAACTTAACCCATACTGAAACCAAACAAACTCAGAAATGTTGGTAGATTCAAAACACTTCGGCAGTTAAGACTCGAAAGTTTGTCACCCAACTACCCACATCCAAAATACAGCAACTATAATATTTTCAATCGGAAGATACATATTTATTTGGTGCCATTTAGTCGTTAACTGGTCCTCCATCAACATAATCTCTACAATCGAATAACACAAACTGCAAATGCTTCCCTAAACCAATTCCATTACCCGTTGAAAGTTCTAACGATGCTCCGCATTATCACTTAGTGCGGATGCATTTTGAAATCAATTTCAATAATCCGTATAGAGAATCCCATGGAGTAGCTGAAGCAAATTGTTAGGACAAAGCCGACGACGACGACGAACGGACGAGTACGAGAGTAAACACTGGCATCGCTGCTGTTCTGTCATTGGATGCATCTGGCCAGATGTTGTGTTCGATCCGCCTCAAACAAAATGCAAAATCACTTCCAATTCCTTACCCATTGGCCATCATTATTTTCACCCTCACCACTTGCACTCAGCCTGGTGGTCGATTGGTCTTTGCTTATGGAATTGGAAGTGAGAGCACGGTCATGTGATTCTAGATTCGGAATCCTTCACCATCATAATCATCCGATTCAAGATTAACGAGCGTATAATATTCTAAATCGACTGTCGGCGGCGGAGCTGCATCTATCGTGTTTCTCTGTCTGTCTGTCTGCCTGTGCAAAGGACATTCTTGGAAAAACTTCAATCACGAATCAGCGCAAATTCCGACGAAAAGGATATGCAAGTTCGCGTTTCCTTGCGCGATTTGTTTGCAAGTGCAATCGATGATGATTATGCCGATGGTTCCTGGTGAATCCTGAATCCTGATTCTTAATGCCACTGATGACCCACATTTGTGGCACTAAATGAAATTGGATGGCATTAGGAATGCATTCATCCAAACGTCGTCTGTCCACGTCCGGCGTTCTCATCGTTCGTCCTGGTCTTATGCTATATAGATCGATATATCGATGGCAGTGCGGCATTAGAGTTTGGTCCTGGTTGCACATCGTGTGGCTATGATGGTAATTCTTTCTTTTGCCTATGCTTCCCAATTCCTCCTACATCCATTGGAACAGTGAAAATTAAAATAGTTTTACTCATTCATTGGCATAATCCAATATCGTTGTCGTCGTTATGGTGGAAGTCCTGCTCCGTGTCTCCATCAGCGGGATTTGTTGTTGTTTCTGACGGATATCCTTGATCGAATTTTGTCTTCTACTTTATTGTTTTTTTTTTCTGTGATGCTTAAAACGTTCAATGATGATGGTGAGTGACCAGTCATGAAGCTTAATGTGCCGCAATGGGATTGGAATCAACAACTACGACGCCACCGTTTGAATGCAATTGTATTTTAGGAGAATATTGGTGATGAATAATGATTTTTTTAGAGTCACGGAATTTTCTGCATTTTTTTCCCTTCAATTTTTTAGGGAACAATAATTGAAAGTACGTGAATTGAGGACTTTTTTTCTGTTGATATTCCATTTGAGTAATGAGATAGTAATTCGAGATTTTCCTAAGTAATGGCTATGATGATTGAAGTACTTTTTCCTAGAATTGTATACATTTCGAAATTAAGGTACTGATATAATTATAAGAAGGAGTAAGGACTAGACAAATATGCTCGTGAGCATCTTACGACTCTCTGGCTGTCATAAAAATTGAAATCATTTTGCAGCCTATATAAGATAATCTCCAAAAATGATGAAATTCAAAAAGAGCTGAAATTCAAAAATATGAAGACTAAGTGGATCTTCATTTAGCATCCCACCAACAGTTCATCGATTTCAACAACGTCTTCTTCGTCAGCAGAGAGCTTATTTGAATAATTTTATACGATGGGCCCAAGTGGCACTTTCTGCACAGAAAATGATTGATTTAAAATCTAAAGTGGACCTTAACAAGGTTGTACACATTCTCCTATACTATTTCTTAGAAGCATTGACAAAGGAAAAAAGAGGGAATTTAATGCCATCCACAGCTCAGGCGATTTAATTAATCAGGCGACACGGCTTATGGATCTGTATTAAATGAAAAAGGGGTGTAGTTCTCTGAGAACTTGAGTCTAATAAGTTGTACAGGAAAAACAAAATGAATTGATCTATTCGAGAAGGTTGAAACTACGATTAAGATCCATTCTTCCGTTTACGAAAAAAATTTCAAAAAATGAGCACCGTTGCATGGGACCTATCCGTTCAAAATAAGCTGAATAAAAAAGGCGAATTTTCTGCTAAGGAATGACATAAAAATACTATGTTCCAAATTTAAAACAAATCTGTCTATCTATTTAAGATTTTGGTCGTTTGGACGTACAGAAAACAAGTCGATGGAAGACATATCAAAAATGAACTTGGGAGATTCTTCATCATCATCAACAACTAAGACCTAAAAATATTTTATTCAAACCAGTCAGAGTCTTACGTTGAATGAGAAGTCCCACAAAGTGGTTTCCGTAACCTTATTCGTTAAGTTGATCACTGTTCATCGAATAGTACGTAAATGGATTAATTGATTTGCTTCGAATTTAGCACAGAGCATTTTGATGTTATTCCCTAGAGAAGAAATTTGAATTTTTGTCTTAGCGAATCTAAAACAGAGAGTACTAAACAACGTGTGTTTATTCTTTTCAAAGTTTCCCAAAAACAGCTGTAACAATTTTGACTAAATTTCGAACCTATTATCTTCTATATTGCTTTAAAAAAATATATTTTTTGGTTTGTTGATGAAATGGTTTGTTGACATAATAGAAACAGAACTTGGCGGTTTTTTTTCAGAAAATTATCTGTGATTTTTGAATCTGTCCCGTATATTTTTCTAGAGCCCCGAATTGACTAGTTTTAATTTTAAACTAAGGTATTTTGAAATAAAACACTGGTCAAAAACGATTTTGGTGTAGAAACTAAAATTATAGTTTCAGAAGGTTTTTGGTGCGCTGAACTATACTTAGAAGTCTGAAATATTCTATGACATCATATTTTTGAGATATTCCCGTTTGAAAATTTAGTTTTTTGTTTTCAATATTAGATACTTAAAACGGTTTTTGAAAGATACTAAACGACAATACTATCAGCTCCTTTTATTCTTTTTTTGATTCACGTAGATGTCTTTCAGATGTGAGTCTTGAACGGCAGCGTATAATAAGCTCATTAAATTATGAACCTCGATATCATTTTCAAATGGAGAACCAGAATTTAATGCTTCAAAAACTCAATGCTGTCTCCTGTCTTTGAAGTGGAACTCATTCCCCGTATCACCTTGAGTGGAATGACCACATTTTTGAAGGTTTATGTTTCTCTAGACATTACACTTTAGCATTTGAGTTCATTGGATATAATCCAAAAAAAAAGCTTTAAAAATGCTGGGTGATAAAAGCATAACAAAAACATTAGAATCTCTCGAGCACTGCCGCAGCGAAATGTGTCTTGGCTTTTATTATTTCACCGTTATTTTTACTTGCGACTTTTGGTACTATGTACTATAAGGCTAGTTATGCATTTGTAAAAAAAATCGAACACGAGTGGGACCAAGAAAGTGGGTGTTGAAATTCTGTCTTTCTGTCTGTTCGACTAAAGCCTAAACGACTCGGCCGATTTTCGTTAAACTTGGAAGATATCATTTTTCTTAAGACCAAAAATAAATGCCATACGATTTTTTTTCAAAATTTTATAAATATTTTTTTTTTCTCAAAAACTGTTCACATATTTAAAAAAAATTCATTTAGTTAAAACTAAGAAATGGTTGAAAATTTTTTTTCAAGAAATGGTTATTTTTGGCACCTTCATGGTACCTACTTGGGGGTGGCCGTGGCGAGATGGTTGTATGCTGGCCTGTCAACCTCATGATCACAGGTTCGATCCCTGCCGTCGTCTCTGTCGTTTTAATTCCATTAAAAACCTTCTAAAAATTGTCACCAATGAGTTGCTGGTTTACTCATTACATGTTGTTCACTAACACTAACAACATGTAATTGAGTTAAACTACATAGTATACCCAACGAGGATGAATACGAATAAAATAATATGAATTATAAGTGACATAGAAATAAGACACGGCATTTCTCCACTTTAGTTCAGCCGCCATCCCTGGAGATAAAACATCTGAGACAACCACCTTCATTCTCAGAACATCGTGCCACACATCTTTCATATCCTTCTTTCTCTTCATTAACTTCACGCTCGCGCTGTGTTGAAATATTTAAAGGGTAATCATAATCACTTGAGCGCGGGTAGATTATAACAAAAAAAACTATTTCTTAGGTTTTTGATTTTATCAAAAACGGTACAACCGGTTTTGATCATTTTTCTTATGCTAAGGCTCCCCAGCAGTTTAAATATATTATTGTGTATTCAAATTTTTAAAACAAATTTCAATTTTTTTTTTCAAAACTCAATATTTCAAAAACCCCATGCTTGATTTTTTTAAAACTTGATAAAGAAACTTTTTCTTAATATAAGTTACAAGCTGTGAGAAAAAAAAATACATTTTACCTAAAAATAACGATACCCTCCATTTCGAAAATCGTATTGTTCTCAAAAACGGTTCCGAGAATTTCGCAAACATTTTTTTCTTTCGATTTATTTTTACGGTCTATAATTTAATAAAAGAAATTTAAAATCAAGATATTGTTGACTGTAACTACCCTAGAACGGTTTTTTGGATTTTTGAATTTCTCATTATCGGAAGAGAAGCTTCTAAAAAGTTCGAAAAATATTGCATTTCAAAACTTAAAAAAAAATATTTTTTGAATTTGGAAAAAAAAAAAATATTTTTTTTTGAAAAATTCGATATCTCAAAAACGGTTTAATATTTTTTTCGATAATTTAATTTTTATTCGTACAATAATAAAAACTTTAAGTTGGCATACCAAATTCTTTGAGGGAAATCATAGTCCTCTTAGTGCGTGCAAAATATAAAAAAAAACTTAAAATTCTGGTTAAACCTTTTTAATCTATTTTCTACTCTAAGAAATCTTGAAGTTGATATTAATGTCCTTGGGAAATTTACCGGTCAACAAAATTTCAGTTTATCTATTTTTCTTAAAAAAATCCATTCTTTCTAAGAATATTGGAACAAAAATTATTAAATCTTAATCAGTAGATATAAGATATCTATATTTCAAGGCTCTCTCGAAGACTTAACTTATAGAGTTCAACAGCAATTTGCCAACATCTGAGAACCCTTCTTAAATTCATTATTGGAATTACTCACAAAACACCTTACGTTAAGCAAAAATCATGGTCATTGACTTTTTAAATTGAATGCTTAGAGAGAGGAGAGGGAAAGAAGTATAGGAAAAATTTAAACAGAATTCGAAAGAAGGTTCTTTCAGAAATCTTTACAAATTGTGTTGAACAAAAATTAACTCAAGCTCCATTATAATCCCAAGAAATTATTCATATTTTAATTACAAAAACGAAAAAGAGGAGCTTTAGCACAAAACACGAAGTTAATTTCCAGCCATGATAGGGTCTCCGTTCTCAGTATTGGAATATACATTTCTCTGCATACCAGTGATGACACCAACTGTCATTTTGTCATGACATTTCATTTTCATGTCATTTTTCATTTTCATCGGATTTTTTTACGAATTCTATGAAATCGGACTTTTTCATGCAAGGTCTATAGAATTCTCTTACAAAACCATACTACTCGTACTACCAGATCCACCAATAGTAACACCCTGACTGACCATCATGCCAGCTCAAGGAATCATTTAGACTTTGCCACCGATCTTCTTGTCCCAACCGACGACAATAATGACCGAAATATCTCAAAAACATGACGCCATATAGAACAGTTGCCATTCTGGATTCCAATTCTGTACACTTACAACATACAGAAAAGTATGTTTTACACCAAAAAATACTATTTAATTCTATAAAACAGTGTTAAATTATGTTCCAAAACTTTATATCAACAAAAAACTTTTGTATGAGGAAAACAACTAAGGAATAAATTGTATTTAAAATAATCTAGTATTATATTTTATTATTTTCGCCTTTTTCACATTTTCCCGTAAGAATTTTAAGACTACAATTCTTTGATACACCATAGAACTAAGTCAACAAGAGCAAGATAAAATCGTCGTTTTGTTTTCATATTTTATTTATCGCTTAACCGGTTTTTACTAAATGGAAGTATTTATTTGCTTTTATTGCCAGTTATCTCTTGTTGAAAATTAAGGATAAGGTTTTATACCTTAACTAATTTTAAAATGTCCAAACAATTTATACGACCTCAAAAATTATTTGACAACTTTTTAAATGTTGTGATGCAAGAAGATGTCTCTTTAAAATTTATTTGTGATCCCCGATTTCAACTAACTAAAAAGTAAGATTTGCGTATCTCACTATTGGGAATACAGCCATTTTGAGATGACACAAAACATTCTCAAGAACATACTTATAGATCACAATATCATTCGTATTTTCAATTCACCTCAACGATTCCAATTAAAATTATTCAGAAATACCTTAACTAAATCAATCAACAGAAATTAATTAACACTCAGCATGAAAACACAACAAAGACTGCTCATATTTCAAGTTCACGTAGTTCAATTAAATGATCAAAATCACCACTCGCACCGTTGAAATTTTAGCAATAACAATAATAATAATTCCTGCTAAAAAGAATGTATTGTTATTGCCAAGTTAACGGCTAATGTAATTGACAACAATATATACACTAACCGAGCACCATAACCGCTAATCGTTCAATGCACCTATAATATACAGGCGAAAAGTGGTTTGCAACCACAAGCTGAACAAAAGCTGTCATCTTTAAAGGTGGTCTGGTCAGAGACAGAAAATATATAAAGTCAGGACCGTCTAAAAACAAGAAAAGATCGTTGGAAAGCAAAGAAAAGAGGCCCATTTAACATAATTTTGTTTCAGAAACAAACTGAATACGGATTTCCTAACAATTTTGAAAGTACCAGAGAATTACCTAGATATACTCTGGGAGCGCTTAATATCACCGCCACCAAACTGGTTGTGATTGAAACTTGTATAGCGGATGAATACGAGTCAAGATATCTATTATCATAAGTTGCTGTGCCAAAGAGACCCCGCTCCACGGTCTAAGTACCGGAAAGGCGGAAATATCGTAGGTATAAGTAATTCATGCGAAACGAGCCAAATGAATCAAATCAATGTTGCCGTTGGAGATCTCGTAATCCATCATGTAGCGAATTCCGCGCAAAAATTTCGGCCTACACCCCTAGTACTCTAGAACTTTAGCTTACTGACAATTTAAAGCCTCCAATTTTCTCCGATAGGGGTCTTCAAAAGCTTGAGGAAAATCCTAAGCTTAAGTTATTACCTAAGGAACCTTTTTCGGGGGAATGTAGACAAGTAAAAACAAGTAGCCCTTGGTTCAATGATAAGTACGTTAAACTGCCCCATCCCAAATGTCTGTGTTGGATCTCCATCTTCTATTACCTACAAAATTGACTCTTGCAGACAATTTACAATTGATCCGTAGTACCCTCCGGCATAATGGTTAGTGCTTTGGACTGTCATTCAGAGCGTCTTGGGTTCGATTCTCAGGCGCTGCAAAAAAGTTTTTCAGAGGTGTAGATACTATCTCTTGCGAGGAATTGACAGATCGCCGAGAGTATCTCTTGTGGACTCCTAGCGCCCAGTGTTATTGGAGGTTGGCTCGCTTGGGGCTTAGGGCGCTCTGGGTTATGAGTGGTTGGCTTGCTTGGGTTTTATATCTTTTTAGGGGGCCTCAAATTTGAAATAGCCTCGGGCCCCCATTTTCTTTAATCCGGGCTTGATTGTGATTGGAAATGGGCGTCTGACAGATGTTTTTTTTTTTTCAGGAATATACTCGTACAAAGTGAATCATGTATCAGAAAATCAATAAAATTACAAACATTTGATCCTGCTATCGTTGAAATGGCTAGAGTGCGAAGAAATTTGAGGGATGCATCCAAAATCCAATCCTTTGAAATAAGGTGCAGGTTTGGAATTTTAAAGCGGAATGTAAGTCTAATAGTTTCGATTTTCAGATAGAAACTGCTCTACTTTTTTTCTATTTGATACAATATGCTCAACCCAGCTTTTATGATGAACTATTGGACCAGCCAATCTTACAGGATGAGGTAACTGCATCGCTAAAATGTCTCAAGGATGGTAAAGCAGCCGGATCTGATAGAATAGGTACCATCGGAATTCTATCGATGTAGAACAAATGGGCTTCTCAAGGTTCTAACAGGCGTATGTATACCTAACGGGAGTATACCTAAAGAATTTAAAAAAGCGCTGATTTTCCCCATTCATGAAAAGGGCAGAACAATGGATCCTTCAAATTATGGAGGTATTTCATTCTTGAATGCATCCTATAAAATATTCACAACGGTACTGCAGAATTGACTTAGAGCGTGGATTGACGCAAACAACCTTACTAAAGAATTCCAAGTGGGTTTCAGGCCAGGATACTCAACTATAGATCACATCTTTGGCCTCAGAAGTATCACAGATTTGTTTCTGTCTAGAAATAAGAAATTATATACATACTTTCTTTGTAGGTTTCAAGGCTGCATTTGATACAAGATGTTTGGATTGGGAATGCCACACAGATTTCGACGTGTTTTGCAGAACCTGTATACATGGAAACCACTGCAGCAGTATGGGATGGTGAAAATATTTCCGGATGGTTCCAAACTAAGACTGGTGTACGCCAAGGCTGCACACTCAGCCCAAGCTTATTTGCGCTGTTCATCGATGACATAACGGATTTTTTGCCAGGAGTTATAGAATATGAAGAAACCCTTATCAAAGCCCTTCTTTTTGTGGATGATATTGTGCTGTTTGCTTACTCACCGGAATCCCTTCAGCTTATGATAAACAAGCTTTATGATTAAGTACTGCACTATGTGGAAATTAGTCAAAAGTCAAATTCAAATATGAAACCGCCGAAAAACTTCTCCGATTTTATATCAAACGGATATTTCGACTTCCTTCAAATACCCCTAATTATATGATCATGTTAGAAACAGGAAGTTCCCCATTATTTATCAAAACACTTAAACTGCAAGTTGATTTCATAATTATTGCTCTGAACATGTTCGATTATCGTCTTCCAAAAAAAAAGCAGCTCTTCAAGCGATAAGAAGCAGATCTGGGTGGTTCAAGGATTGGATGCAACTAACACAGGAAACTGGTATAGAGTTAAGCCTTGATGACTACAGTACTTGGAAGCCCTTATTGTATCAACTGATTTCAACCTTAGATGATCGTTTTAGATTGCAATATTCTGAAGAAGCAAAAGAATCCATACAAAGGATGATTTACAGTAAACTGAATTACAACCTTAACAATTATACATCTATTTTTTGGATAACTGCACGATAGAACAAATATCAAGTATGTTTAGGTTGATAGGAGAACTTTTGAATCTCAACTTTATACCGCACCGTGATGATCTACCCATATTTTGCGGAATGTGTAATATGGCTGAAAGAGAAGATATTTTTCATTTTCTTGGGAGATGTCCCGTACTCAGAGAAACAAGAAGACACATCTTTGGAAGTGATTTTTTATCTGAAGAGTTTTCTATAAAATATCTCAACGAATTAGATGTACCCAAAATGTTTAAATTTTGTAAAACTGCACTTATGTATATCGAAGCAGAACCTTAAGCGAAAATTTTTGATTTTTACTTTGTATTTTTAAACGAAATTGATTTGTTACATTTATAAATTTTTTTAGTTTTCATGTTTCAATGAGGCAGACGGCAAAGCCGTGCTTTAATGATTGTAAATAATATAAAACCTACCATTTATAGAGCAATACAATTTAATCTAATTTAATCTATTTAAAAAACAACTTTCTGCTATCGAAGGATGCATTTTTTCCCAGAAATTAAGGACAAATTGAAGCCCTGCACTATGCCAAACATTTTGAAACTGTGCTAAGATTATGTGCACATGGGAACTGTCAGTTGAGTTTGGGAAATTTGTTCAATGATGGTATTGCATAATCGACTGCATCGGTTGTCCTGAGAGATGTCCTTGAGATAATTGAAAACCATGTATGTCCAAAGTGGATACAGTTCCAATACGCTGAGGAGGCATTTAAGATCGACCCATACCCTCTGCCATTTTTTTGAAGTTCGTTTTGTAGGCTATAGCCATAGGCTATTCAGATCAACATAAATGATTTCTCACTTTGTATTGGCTACAGCTTTGGGAAAAAATCCCTTGGCGAGGTCCACGTTCTCTTCCATCAATTTTTTGTTTTTTTGTTACTTATTACTTTTTGAGACCTCTTTTATCACTTATTTAATTCGAAACTCACATTTTTTAGTTATGTTTTTTAGCTAGCACAAACTTGTCCACTGCAAATTTACGACTGAAAGAAAAATTGACAGCTGACAACAAAATCCATGAAAATTGTTGATCACAAAACCGATTTTTTTCATTCGAAATAAAATCACAATGGACAACAATGTTGACAGTTGACGGAATGACGAATTTTTATATTCCATTGGAATCGAAAAGGAATGAAATACTTCAGGAAACTAATGGTGATCTAGATACAAAATTTAAGAAGTAATATACTAGCATCCATGGAGCCCCTATAACCGCAGAGCCTTGAAGTCAAGTCTTTCAGACCCACCCGTACAGAAGGACATGAGCACAATGGAATGGATCGATTTCTAATTATCCTTGAATTCAATGAGCTTAATATACAAGCAACAATCAGCGGTGTGAACAATAGGAAGGATTTTTCCTTCTTTCAACAGGAAGAAGCATAAAAAAGTAAATAATCAATGTAACAACATGGTCGAAAGGACTTGCTCAACACATGGACGAAAGATAGCATTTTCCTTCGAATACAATATTTTATCCCAATGGAAAGGAGTTCCAGCCAAGGATATACGTCATATAATCGGAAATTATCCTCAATTGAAAGGCATCTCACTTTTGCAAGGAGTTAATATCATGTGTCCTGTAAACATAGCTAGTCCTGATAAAAGAGTTAACAAAAAAAATAAATAAGTACAACCAAAGAAGTGAAAGAGACATGGACCATCTAATTACAAGAGCGAAAATGGCCGAAGATCATACTTAAGGGAGGTAGATGCGCTGCCGGGGCGGCATCGTCCAGAGAAGGTATACAATGTGAAAACCTGTAATTGATGGTTCTCGCTGATGATTCTATACTTTTCCCTCTCATTTCTTTGCTATTAAGTGTGTGTGGTGACTAACCACCTGAAAAAGGATATTACATGATTATAATTGGATTTTTGCTCCATTTGTTATCCTTTGCCTTGGTTCTTTTTTTTTGTGCAAAATCCTTTTTTTTTGTTGCCTGAAAGAACGAACAATCAAAAGAGGATAAGATATTGAAGGACTAGATAGATGGACAGGACATGTCAGGCTGGAATATGAACAAGGAAAAAAAAAAAAGAAACACATTGAGTACGGGAACAAAGTGAAGTGAACAATTGAGAAAAGATGACCGCTGTTGATAATGTGGTCTTTTGAAAGGTTGCTTGCTACCTCAGCTTAGTCATGGTTTTTGTTGGGCATTGACGGGAAGGATCTAGGTTTCATTTTCTGTAGCCTCTTTTAGTTTTTGCTCTTTAGGAAGGATGTTGTTATACCTTCTTAGATAATATAGATTTTTTTTTTTTTGAAAATGAGTATATTACTTTAATAGAAGGGTTTTGTTGATGTTCAGATTGAAGAGGCGTTTTTGTAGCTCCGTATTCATTTATTTTGTAATAAATGATTAAGTCCAAAGGACAACCGAAAGGTTGGTTCGTATTTTAACTCTCAGCTGGACTACGAGATTTAATCGTTTTATGATAAATGAAAAACTTGAGAAGAAGGTTTTTTATATGATTTTCCGATTGTGGTTCTTTCTTCTTTCTTATTTTCAAATAGAACTATTGGTTTTACAATAGATTATATAAAGTGCTTCTGAGTGATTAAAGGCTTAAGTGATTATAGGCGTTTTTCATCAGCTGTGAGTAATTCTAAAGCAAATCCTATAATTCTAGCAAAGTGGAAGTTTTTAAATTTTCACTGAATTCAAAATAATAATAAAGGTATTTCCAAAATGGATTTTTAAACTTTGACAGTTGATTTCGGAAATATTTTGCAATGCATCTAGAGAAAGGCACTGTTGTTTGATGTGGTCCACGTAGTCGTACGTGCCACACAGCCTGCGTCACAATGAATATTTTGCCCGAGCGATTTCCTAACATGGTATTCTCACTCAAAGGCACTTTGAATTGGTCACCGAGATCGTGTGATTTGACCCCTTTAGAGTTCTTCTTGTGGGGTATTCTTAAGTCACAGGTCCTTGTCAATAAACCTTGCTCTTGAAGCCAACATAATCAATCCCTTTAATAATTATATTATGTGACCAATTATTTTCAATTCTATTATTTATTAGTTAAGTAGGCTTTTTTGGTCTGTTTGTAATTTAATGCAAATAAAACAAGTTTATTCCATCTTTTCCCAACGTTTCGTCGCTATCCACGACTTCTTCAGGGGTGTTATCTAGATTTTTATTGAAGTTGTATAATAAATTTTACATTTGTGATGATTTTATTTTTATGTAAAGGAAAACTTACTGATTTTTAAATTTGTTTAATTTTACATAAATAAATAATTCTTAACGATTATTATTAATTAAATTGATTTGAAACAACAAAATAAATTAACACTAAAATAATTTAACATAGAAAGACTTATTACTTTACGGAACAAACAAAAATTATCACAGTAGTGTATTCAGGTACTTATTGAATTGCCAAAGCATAGCTCACGATCGTATTGTCTCTATCCTCTTGTGTATTCATTGTTTTGCTTATTTTTTGTTGAATTCGTAGACTCTCAAGAGTAAATCTCGCATTCATTCTCTTTTCTTTGTCCAGTACTCTTACATCGTCAAAGTTGGCTCTGTGTCCGCTGTCACTGACAGCAAAAGCTTACACCAGACAATCAAACAAAAGAGTGCATCGCATACATATGCACATAAGTCGAACAGAACACTAAAATCAATGTTCACTAACACCAAAGCTCCAATAGACAAAATGCAACAATACAATGTTGTCTATGAGATCAGCTGCGATGGAAAAGAGGGGGAAGCGTGCAATTTGGTATATATTGGAACAACGAAAAGACTGCTAGGTATAAGAATGACAGAGCATAAAGCAGACATTAAAAAAGGGAAAGAATCAACGGGTCTCTCACAGCACATACTTGACAGCGGACACAGAGCCAACTTTGACGATGTAAGAGTACTGGACAAAGAAAAGAGAATGAATGCGAGATTTACTCTTGAGAGTCTACGAATTCAACAAAAAATAAGCAAAACAATGAATACACAAGAGGATAGAGACAATACGATCGTGAGCTATGCTTTGGCAATTCAATAAGTACCTGAATACACTACTGTGATAATTTTTGTTTGTTCCGTAAAGTAATAAGTCTTTCTATGTTAAATTATTTTAGTGTTAATTTATTTTGTTGTTTCAAATCAATTTAATTAATAATAATCGTTAAGAATTATTTATTTATGTAAAATTAAACAAATTTAAAAATCAGTAAGTTTTCCTTTACATAAAAATAAAATCATCACAAATGTAAAATTTATTATACAACTTCAATAAAAATCTAGATAACACCCCTGAAGAAGTCGTGGATAGCGACGAAACGTTGGGAAAAGATGGAATAAACTTGTTTTATTTGCATTAAATTACAAACAGACCAAAAAAGCCTACTTAACTAATAAATAATATAATCAATCCCTATTTTTCTTTTTGTTGGGGTAAATTTTACCTCAACAAGTTTCACCAGCCCGTTGCGGCTCTAAAATTGTGAAAGAGTTTAGTGCAAACCTGGGCCATCAGCTAGAAGCCTATTTTTGACGAATCTTGGAAAACAACAAGAGCAGGTAGGCACTCAAGAAAAATAGTTCGACAGGAAGTCCACTTCCAAGTTGACAAAGCATGTGACAGATGGTCCGTGTCCAACGACATGTGCGACAAGTGGCGCGCATAACTTATACTTTTGACAGTCAAGTAAGAACTGGCAAAGCCATTCATCTAATAAGATCGGCCGAGACTATATCATAGAGTGTCTGTGCAAGTAAAACGAAGAGAACTCTGTTAGATGATTCATAAAATCCCCTTAAACTTTTCAAAATTCTACGGTTTTAGGGAATTTCAACTTTTCGCATGAAAAAGATTTTTTTCTCACCATCTAAAATTGGTAAATGGCGGAAGTACCTGTATTGTCCATACGCCCTCACAGATGGTTGCATAAGAGATCGTAGGGACGAAACGCCAATTTTTGTGGACTTAAGTCCCAAAAAAAATATTTTGATAAAATTAATTTTGTGGATTCAACAAAAGAAATTTGTAAAATTGACAAAATATTTTGTTGAATTGACAAAAATTTTTGTTGAATTGACAAAATATTTTGTTGATTTGACAAAATAAAAGAAAAAAGTTTTGTTAATTTAACAAAAAAGGTTTGTTAATTTAACAAAACAATTTCGTAATTTAACAAAAAAATTTATTTAATCCGATAATAATAAAAAAAAAAACAAATTTTTAACATTAACAAAAAAATTTGTTAATATAACAAAAGAATTGTTAAAATGACAAATTTATTTTGTAAATTGAACGAAATTTTGTCATATTGACAAAATATTTTTGTTATTTGAAAAAATTAATCTTTTAGCATAACAAAATAATTTTGTGGATAAAACAAAATATTTTTTGTCAATTTGATAAAACATTTTGTTGGGCGTATATTGACAAAATTTTTGTCAAATCAACCTACGTTCTTATCATATATACCTATATTTTATTTTCAGTGTACTGAAGTGTGTTAAAAAGAGAGGGCAGCAATGAGAGGGAAAGAAAACGAATAAAGTCGGCCGCCGCCGTGACGACTTTTAGAAAGATCTCATGTGAGAAAAGGTCGTAGAAGAAGTGAAAAATCATTTTACGAAATCAAAAATTGTTTCTTTGATCAATTCAAAATTCCTTATTGTTTGTGAGAAAAATTTGTTGGAGTGTCCAGTGAGGGAGAGTTAGTTAACTTTTGCTTGAGGAGAAGAATTATTTTGAACGGAGCGATTTCAACAATTAAGGGCATGTGAGCTACAAAACTCTGGAGGAGAACTGCATTTCTTATGATAAGTATCTTGGTGTCTATTGAAGTGGTCAAAATCGTTGTTTTTTTTTTTTTGTTGTAATAAGGTTCGTACACATAGTTAACCCGATAGGCCTTCGTTTCTAATTCATTTGTTTTATAAAATTCTGAAATTAAGGGATTTTCAAAATCCCACTTTCTTCTTTGTGTTTAGGGAATGTTTCCAAAAATCGTCTTTGGTTTTCCTGCGTTTGACAACACATTTGAATAACGTCTTCTTTGAACTTTCCTATGATGATCTTTGCTACAATCATGTTGTTCATTGGCGAATTTTATTCCAATTCATATTCCCAATTGGTTTAGGCTTTGTTATATGATTATAACCAAACTGACATTGTGCTGTTCGGGTGAATTTCTGGGAAATTTAATATATTCAGAAATTCAACTTGATAATTGAGGAATTCATCATAATCACTATTGGAATCGATCAACTGACTGAAATGCATGCAATTGGCCAGCCAACAATGAGATGTTCGTTTTTTTTTTATTCGATAAAAATTGGGTGGAAACTTTTCCATTGCCAATTTTCAAACAAAATTTAATTTTGTTCATTTCATTGCATTTTTAAAAGAAACTTATGTCTGGTCCACCCTTTATATTTAAATTTTAAACGCCTCTTTCAAGAAAGAGATACACACCTTTTTAATGATTTTACACAATCATACCCAACCACACTTAACTGACGCGACATAAACCAATAGTGGGTTTATAAAATGGCATCAGTAGATTTTGGGTGCCTGTGGCGGCCATTTTGTTTTGGTGACATCTTTCAAATATGTTGTTTATTATTCAGTTACTGATACCACCATGGTAAGTAACACGATGGAACCGTACGTCCTTATTTCCTTAGTGCACACATTATACTTGGACTTGAACTTGGACCTACACCCATACAAGATCCAACTGATCCATGAGTTCAAAGTTCATGACCGTCTTTTCGCTGACTAGCTATTAAGGTGAATATAATACAAGCTATTGCTCAAATTCAACTGGTCTATAGAGAAGTAATTGAAAATTGGATCAGTCGGATCCGCGCCACCGTAAGAAGCCGAGGCGAACATGAAGACATTTTGTCTTATAACCTTAGACTTAGGCTTCGATTCGAATCCATGATTTTAGAAAAAGAAAAGAAATTAAATAAAAAAAAAAACAAAGTACTTCTGCAGTACTTTCAAGTACTTACTTGATCAGTTCTATTATTTCTTAGTCAGTAGTTTCAACTTCTTTCTTGCCTGTTGATTAATGTCTATTTCTTCACAATGTACTTAAAAATATTGGTTAAGTATTAGTTAAGTACTTAATAGTACTTGAAAGTAAAAGTCAAGTACTTGGAAATACTGCTCAAACAGTTTGTACCTTAAGTTTGTAATACTTCGTACTTGTGACGAAGAGTACTTAAAATTTCTGTACTTGTCTTCTTTAAGATCCCAATATCAGATAACTAAAGAACAAGTAAAAGTCTTGGTACTAATCGATTCAAAAATGGCCGGGAGACAGTCGAAAGTGACCCTCGTTCTGGAAGGCCTCCATCAACAAGAACACCACCAGAAAATGACAATAGATTTCAAGCAGCGATTGAAAATGATCGTCATTCAACTATCCGAGAGCTGGAAGATGATACTGATATTCCGAATACTATTACATATTTCTGAAATTTTAACCCAAGATTTAGGAATGAGCCGTGTTTCTGCGAAAAAGACCTTCGCATGGAAGTTGAACTGGATAATTTGGACACCGCAAAAAACGATCCTTATTTTATGAACAAAATAATTACAAACGATGAAACTTGGGTTTACGGATATGATACCGAAACAAAAAGTCAATCTTCAACGTGGAAACATTCTCGATTCTCCAAGAGCGATAAAAGCGCAACAAATCAGGAGCAACGTTAAAGCCATGCTGACGGTTTTTTCGATTGTGAGGGTGTTTTTCATCATGAATATGCCCCACAAGGGCAAACGGTCCACAAGGAATACTAGTTGGGAGCTTTGAAACACTTACGAGATGTGGTGAGAAGAAAAGGATCAAATTTTTGGAAGAATGGGTACTGGCTGCTTCAACACGATAATGCACCAGCACACTCGTCACATCTTGCACAAAATTATTTGACCAAACATGGTGTTGTGCATGTGCAGGTTAGGAAAGCACCCTACAGTCCTCATACTGCTCCAGCGACTTCGGGCTCTTTTCCAAGTTGAAAATTCCGCTGAAAGGAAGAAGATTTGAAGATGTGGAAATCATTAAATGAAATGCGAGGAGTGAGCTAATGGCAATTCCAAAAAAATACATTCCAGGAGTGCTTTCAAAAATGGCAGAAACGTCGGCAATGAGTTAGAGATTCCAAAAGGGAGTATTTCGAAGGTGATGCACACCCGATTGCGTCAACGAGTTCCAACGTCTAACAATAAACAGAGGCCGCATACTTTCCGGGCAAACTTCTTGATTTCTTTAACCAAGTTAGAATGGTTCAGCAAGGAACATCGCTTAATACTTCAGTGCTACTGGATTTTCGGAATTTGTACTTAAACTTTTAAAATTAATATTCCATAATGATTTAAGCCCAATTCATGATATTATACTACACGTATGGGAGCAGGAAGAAATGCCAGGAGACTGGCGAAAAGGTTTAATATGCCCCATACATAAGAAAAGGGAGATGTCACAGCGTGCAGCAATTATAGAGGTATCACGTTGTTGAGTACAGTCTATAAGATACTCTCCTCTATCCTACAAGACCGGATAACCTCATACGCTAAAACCCTCATCGGACAATATCAGTGTGGTTTCATTCCAGGCTGAGCAGATATTTACCCTTAGGCAGGCGATGGAAAAATGTCTAGAATTTAGCATCCCAACATACCATCTGTTTATAGACTTTAAGGCCGCCTATGATAGCATAGCCAGGGTAGAACTTTACAAAGCCATGAGAGAATTCGGCATCCCAAATAAATTGACACGACTATGTAGGTTGACCATGACCAACGTAACAAGCCAAGTAAAAATAGCCGGATTGCTATCCAGACCAATCAACATCTTTAATGCACTCCGACAAGGGGACGGTTTGGCCTGCCTCCTCTTCAACCTGGCGTTGGAGAAATCAATCCGTGACTCTGGCACGGCAACAAGAGGGACCATCGTCAACAGGTCCAGCCAGTTACTGGCTTATGCAGATGACATCGACATCATCGCAAAAACCGAAAAGCTGTACACGATTCCTTCATCCAGATCTGGGGCTTCACATTAGTGAAGGTAAAACAAAGTATCTACATGGTGGCGTCGAATACAAGAGGAACAGTTGGTCAAGCAATCAAGGTAGCTGAGCACGAATTTGAAGTGGTGCAATCCTTTAAATAACTTGGGTCAATAGTAGCAGCCGATAACAATATAGAAGAAGAAATACGCCGGCGGGTTCTCAAATCCAACAGAGCCTACTATAGTCTGTCAAAGCTCTTCAAATCCAGAAATCTCACCATAACTTCAAAACTGCTGCTGTACAGGACCATGGTCCTGCCAGTACTCACATATGGATCCGAGACTTGGGAGCTTAGCAAAAGGCACTCCGACCTCTTAGCTGCGTTCAAGAGAAAATTCTTAAGGAGAATTGTTGGCCTCATATGTGAGGAAGGACGATTCCGGAGACGGAACAATCATGAACTGTACGCAATCTACCTTGAAGCAGATATCGTGACAAAAATTACGCTCGCTAGACTCCGGTGGGCAGGGCACCTAGCTCGCATGAGCGAAGAGGAACCTGTTCGGAAAGTTCTTTGTGGTACATTCTATAGTAGACGACAGCGTGGTAGACCATGCCTGCGCTGGAGAGATGGCGTAGACCAGGACGCCCGAAGCCTTGGGGTGCGCAACTGGATGGCGTCGGCTAGAGACCGGGATAGGTGGAGAGACTTGTTGAAAGAGGCCAGGACCGGAAGCCGGTTGTCAAGTCGATGATGATGATGATGAATGATTTAAGCCAAATTAATATAAGTTGACAAAATTTCTTAAATTTGCCTATATTTCAAAAATAGCTCTGTTTATTTAGAAGAGTAAACCTGCAAAGTTCCTCTCTTGCGGCCAACATCACATCAAGACACGATTAATATCCTCTCGACTACCCCATAGTATCTGTATTTGCCTGTCTGTCCAACAGGCCATCATATTGTTGCCCAATGCTATTTGACTTTTTGTCAAAGTCCATGGATACCAAGGACCTTCTTTGTTTTGTAAGTATTTGTGCATGAGTGAAGTAGAGACAAACGAAGAAAACTTCCATTGCACATTTCAACTTTGTATACAGACTTGGAGGGAGTACGTCGGTCGTCGCTCGTACGGAGTTTGGTTGGTGATACTGTCCCCAATGTGTAGGAAGGTATGTGGTTTATGTATACACAAAACTAACATCCATAGGATTTATCCTTAATTAAAAGTGTGTCTCATACTATTTCCCTTTTGATTGTACAAGAACCCGTTAAAGGATGGTAGTACGAGTATGGTATTCCCTAGACTGATGACGATACGATGATGATGACAGACAGGACAGAATAGGACTGGCCAGGGAGGAAGCAAAGGAATTTCATTTCCGGAGCTTCCTCCTTTTGGTTGATGGTGGTATGGTGAAGGTGGTGGACTTAACTATGGTTCGGAGCTCATAAATAAATTACAAACGAAAAAACCTTGTTTACGTAACTACAGATGACAGCTTGTAGTCATAATTCTCCTCCTCCAACCACTTCTAGGGATTGGACTCAGAAAATCAATAACAACTTGTATCTGTTCATATTTGCACAATCTATATAATATGCATCCACTTACCTTGTCCAGTTCGAGATCGCCAGGAATACGGGTGCCATCCTTCGAGCAGAAACAATATGGCAATTCACATTGAGCCGGATCACACCTCAGAGCCAAGTCCACAGGAGCATCTGTTTTAGGTGCAGGAGCTGTATGTCAATCAGGATGAAAAGAAGGCATTTCAATAAAACAATTTGTTTGCAGAAAAATGTCATAAAAGCAAATACACACACACGCACACTCTTAATAAAATCTGTCAAGCATTTTTGGATAAAATTTGATGAAATTTTGAATCTTCTTCCATGAATGTGAAGACTTCCTGCAAATACTTCTGTATACATTTTGCTCCGAAGTTGAGGTGGGAGTGAAGTGAGTGGGAGTAAGCCCCTTGTTAGGCAGATTGAAAAATAATAGACGCTGAGGGAAAACGTTTATACCTACATATGCATGTGTGCTCGCATATCCTCTCCGTTTGTTTATACTCCTTGGAGAAGAACAAGGCGGGGGGGAGTTGATTTTGAGTCGTTTTGTCTAAATTGATTGTCGGAAGCGATAAATGTTTAAACATCCATTTTGTGTCAAGTTGTTACTCAATATTTATCTCTATCTACGAGTATTTCATTTTTCTGTTTTGTTTTTATCTTTTTTGATTTGTTTTCTTTCTTATGTGCATGTATTTCCCGGTACTGTGTATGCTGGTGATATTATCATTTTTTTTTTATTATGATGATGTGAAATAAAAATAAAAATATACAAAATTAAGGGATACAGTTATTGTTGTTTCATTTTTTGGAAAGGGTTCGAAGTCTAGCAGTCTTCATCTTGGTTGGAATTCAAAACGGAAAGGATAAACCTAGACAACTTATCCCATCAGCTTGTGTTTACATTTTTTATTGGACTGTTTAGTAAGATGCTTGAAGTTTTGTTTTTTTTTTTGCTTGTCAATAAATTCTTGGAAAGTATTTAATAACAATTTTATATATCTTTATATGCATTGACGGAGAAAATGGGTTTTGAGTTGTCATTTTGGGCAAATTGATGGGGTTTAATTTATTTACACAGCTTTTGAAAAACTTGCAGCATTTTGGTTAATGTACTTTTATTTTTGAAAGTTGTTTTTTCGGGACATTAGGTATATATTAACAAAAAAGGTATTATTAAAGTGTTTGAGGAAATGTTTGATAATGTGTTACACCAACTGAAATGTTTCACTGGTGCATCATGAATGATGGGGTGTTCAGTAGTTGATTATATGTATGGACAAAATTTTAAAGGTATTTGAATTGGGTTTTGATTAACGAAAAAAAAAAAAAAAAACTAATTGCTCAATTTGAGGCAAATACAAATACAAGTTGAAATACAAGCTAAAATTTGCTTCTATTCACTAAGTTATTTTTTTACTTGCGACTCATAGGTACTATACATATAGGGCAAGTTATGCATTCGGAAAAAAATCGAACTCGAGATTTTGATCAAAGTTGGAATTACGATGATAGCGGTCAGCCATCAGACGAATAGGGGGAATAACATGTAGCATACGAAAACATGCACGTGCCATAACTATTCGAACTGGTGGAAGTCTGATCATAGCCTCTCCGTGGCGGCCGCTAGAAACAAGCCTTTAAAAAGGTTTGGCTAATATGATCAGGCTGGTTCCTCAGGTTGGCGACAGGTTAATTCCCTGTCCCGTAAAACTTATGAATTACGAGACCGACAACAAGCCTCGGAAACGGACTGATCTCACGACGACAACCCACGCAAAGAAAAAGGACAAACGATTTACGAATTTTCTTATGGAACGTACGATCGCTCTATAGAGCTCGAGCTGCTCAGCAGCTAGCCGATGCCCTGTCAAAGTATAAAGCTGACATAACAGCTCTTCAAGAAATCAGATGGACAGGGAATGGTGTTTTACAGAAGAAAGAATATGACATTTACTACAGCTGTCATACAAAACACCATGTGCTCGGGGTAGGCTTCCTAGTCAGCGAAAAAATGAAGTCTACTATCATCGGCTTTAACGCTATAAGCGAAAGGCTATGCACCCTTCGCGTGCGAGGCAAATTTACGAACATCAGCCTCATTAACGTTCACGGACCTACGGAGGAGTCCTCAGACGAAGAAAAAGAGACTTACTACGAACAAGTCGAGAGGGCCCTCAATGCCTATCCAAGGTATGATGTTAAAATCATCCTTGGGGATTTGAACGCAAAAATAGGTCGGGAGCCGGTATTCAGGCATTACGCAGGCACCCATAGTTTGCATGAGAACACTAATGACAATGGACTTCGAGTCTTAGAATTGGCAGCATCGAAAAACATGGTCGTTGCGAGTACCAGGTTCCCGCGTAAAGATATCTACAAAGCCACCTGGGTATCACCTGATGGAGTCACTCGTAACCAAATAGACCACGTGTTGATAGACCGTCGCCACTACTCGAACTTGATGACGGTACGAACGTACCGAGGTGCCAATATCGACTCGGATCACTATCTTGTTGGTATGGTTTTCCGAGGGCGGATTGCCTTGCGAAGACGCATTGCATCCGCCGATCAGGTTCGAATCAACACGGCTGCCCTGCGCAATGAAAACACCAGTAACACCTTTGGTAATGCGTTAGGACTCGCCCTAGAAACACCTGACTTAGGGAGAGTAAGTCCTGGAGCCAGTATGCTGGGCGTAAATGAAAAGTGGACACGTCTTAAAAATACTGTCATTAGTACTGCCAACTCCATCTTAGGCAGCAGTCGTAAAAATCGGAACGACTGGTTTGATGATGAATGCAAGCTAGCGACTGAACGTAAGAATGTTGCGTACCGAGCAATGCAACAATCTCATAGAACGCGGGCACGCGAAGAGGAATATAAAGAGCTCAGAAGAACAGAAAAACGGCTTCACAGACAAAAGAAATCAGCCTGGGAGAAGAACCTAATCTGTGAAATAGAAAACAGCCGAGAGCGAGGTCCGCACCAGGCGCGGAAGTTCTACCAATCCGTCCGAAACATGACGCAGTACACACCACGCTGCACATACTGCAAGGACGGGGAGGAAAATCTGATCACCGATCCTGAAAGCATACTGGAGCGATGGGAAGTGTACTTCAATGAATTGCTAAATGGTCAGCTCACTGCAGAAGTGGAGGCTCCACTACTTCAAGAAGAATACCCTATGTTGCCGCCACCAAGCATAGAAGAGGTTGAGAAGGCTATAGGCCGGCTTAATCAGAACAAATCCCCGGGAACCGATGGCATACCAGCCGAATTATTTCATCACGGCGGGCCAGCCTTACGTCAAGCAATTCATGATATTATAGTGCACGTATGGGAGCAGGAAGAAATGCCAGAAGACTGGCGAAAAGGCATAATATGCCCCATACATAAGAAGGGAGATGTCACAACGTGCAGCAATTATAGAGGTATCACGTTGTTGAGTACCGCCTATAAGATATTCTCCTCTATCCTACAAGACCGGATAACCCCATACGCTAAAACCGTCATCGGACAATATCAGTGTGGTTTCATTCCAGGCAAATCAACAACTGATCAGATCTTTACCCTTAGGCAGGCGATGGAAAAATGTCTAGAATTTAACATCCCAACATACCATCTGTTTATAGACTTTAAGGCCGCCTATGATAGCATAGCCAGGGTAGAACTTTTACAAAGCCATGAGAGAATTCGGCATCCCAAATAAATTGACACGACTATGTAGGTTGACCATGACCAACGTAACAAGCCAAGTAAAAATAGCCGGATTGCTATCCAGACCAATCAACATCTTTAATGGACTCCGACAAGGGGACGGTTTGGCCTGCCTCCTCTTCAACCTGGCGTTGGAGAAAGCAATCCGTGACTCTGGCACGGCAACAAGAGGGACCATCGTCAACAGGTCCAGCCAGTTACTAGCTTACGCACAGTGCCGGATTAAGCCAGCGCGGGGCCTGTAGCAAATTCTATTAAGGGGCCCTTAGACTGTTTTAGGTTAGGTACTTATCAAGTTTATGGTATTAAATAAAACAAAACTTTTCTTGATTTAATTTGGGAAAATTTATAAATAATGCTGTTGATATCGACTTCTCGGAGTAAATCATGTTCAAAATTCATTAAAGTGAGGTGATTAAGGTGTTGTTGGCTCAATTCATTTTTAACACGTTTTAATGTTGAGAAAGATCGTTCACTACTGCAGTTGGTGATCATGAGAGACAAATAAATGCGCAAAGCAATTTCAACGTTCGGGAAACAAGATTGTAAAAAGTTATTTATCAACAGCTTGTAAACCTGCATTTCCAGAGCCTCAAGATTACTGCTGTCAATAATACCAGCCACATCAGAATTGAGCATTGAAGCGAACTGCACTAATTCGTTGCTCAGACTGTCCTCCATCTGCGTAAGCACTTACTATGGTTGCAGATTTTTTCAAAATTTCTTCTGGTGGAAGAGATTTTATATGAAGGTTTTTATAATACAAATTCTATATACGACTGAAATAAATCAGCCAAGCAGAAGACAGCACTACTAATGGACTTATGGAATTATTGATTCAAAATAGCTTTTATGGCCTTTAGTCCACAAAAATTGGCGTTTCGTCCGAGTGATCGCACATGGACTCATCAGTTGACTGTGAGGACCTTGTCAATACGCAATTTTTATTAAATTCAGTTCATCTTACATCGATTTTTTGACAAAAATCCAATGTGAACTATATCCAACCAAGATTAAAATTGTACTCATTAAAGTTGGAATATTTTGCCCGTGGCTCAGCTTTGATTCTATATGAAGGTTTTTATAATACAAATTCTATATACTACTGAAATAAATCAGCCAGGTAGAAGACTATTAATGGACTTGTTGAATTATTGATTCAAAATAGCAAAATATTCCAACGTTAATGATTACAATTTTAATCTTGGTTGGATATAGTTCACATTGGATTTTTGTCAAAAAATCGATGTAAGATGAACTGAATTTAATAAAAATTGCGTATTGACAAGGTCCTCACAGTCAACTGATGAGTCCATGTGCGATCACCCGGACGAAACGCCAATTTTTGTGGACTGGACTAAAGGCCAAAATAGCTATTTTGAATCAGGAAGAGATTTTAACTCTCGGAATATTCCGAAAATGCCAGCAATTTTATGATAACTGTTCTGTTCATACGTTTACCTAAAGCAGTGAGTACGTTATCAATGGTGACAATAAACACCTGCATTTCATACCGTTGTCCAATTTGCGTGTAGTGCGGTGCGAAACATGGTATGACCAGCAGATAGAAAAATAAAATTTTAGTTGATCATTTTGGTGCAAATATTTTCTTCTTAGTAATTGTAACTAGATCTACTATATAAATAATACTTTTTTATGGTCAGAAAACGTTGGTGCGCGGGGCCCCTAAATGCGCGGGGCCCGTAGCATTTGCTACTCTTGCTTCGTGGCTAATCCGGCACTGCTTACGCAGACGACATTGACATCATCGGAAGAACCGAACAAGCTGTACACGATTCCTTCATCCAGATTGAGCAGGCGGCACTAAATCTGGGGCTGCACATTAGTGAAGGTAAAACAAAGTACATGGTGGCGTCGAATGCGAGAGGAACAGTTGGTCAAACAATCAAGGTTGCGGAGCACGAATTTGAAGTGGTGCAATCCTTTAAATACCTTGGGTCAATAGTAGCAGCCGATAACAATATAGAAGAAGAAATACGCGGGCGGCTTCTCAAATCCAACAGAGCCTACTATAGTCTGTCAAAGCTCTTCAAATCCAGAAATCTCACCATAACTTCAAAACTGCTGCTGTATAGGACCATGGTCCTGCCAGTACTCACATATGGATCCGAGACTTGGGTGCTTAGCAAAAGGCACTCCGACCTCTTAGCTGCGTTCGAGAGAAAAGTCTTAAGGAGAATTGTTGGCCCCGTATGTGAGGAAGGACGATTCCGGAGACGGTACAATCATGAACTGTACGCAATCTACCTTGAAGCAGATATCGTGACAAAAATTAAGCTCGGTAGACTCCGGTGGGCAGGGCACCTAGCTCGCATGAGCGAAGAGGAACCTGTTCGGAAAGTTCTTTGTGGTACATTCTATGGTAGACGACAGCGTGGTAGACCATGCTTGCGGTTAAGAGATGGCGTAGACCAGGACGCCCGAAGCCTTGGGGTGCGCAACTGGATGGCGTCGGCTAGAGACCGGGATAGGTGGAGAGACTTGTTGAAGGAGGCCAGGACCGGAACCCGGTTGTCGAGCCGATGATGATGATGAAGACCAAAAAAGTGGGTCTCGCAATTCTGTCTATCGGACTGTCTGTCTGTCTGTTTGTTCGACTACAGCCTAAACGGCTCGGCTGATTTTCTTTAAATTTGGTAGATATCATTTTTAGTTTTTTTTCTTGTAAGACTTTTTTCGAAACTTTATAAATATTTTTTCTCAAAAACTGTTCCCCAGATTTAAAAAAATAAAAAGAGGCTGGGTGCGACAGACACTGATAACTTCCCATTTGTTTAAAAAAAAACTATTAATTCAATATTTGTCAACATTTTACCAATTGTACAAAATTATACTATGTATAAAATAAACTAAATAAGAAGTCAATATCACTACTAGTTCTCGAGAAATTTGAGTCGAAAAACAATTTTTACCAATTTTCAATGGAATTTTATATAATATGTAGTTTTTTATTTTTTGTAAATAAACTGTAAACTGATTTTTTTTTTAATTTTCACCAGTAGTCAAACACATTATTTTTCGTAAAATAAAATTATTTTGAGTTTCAAATTGTTTTCCGTTCTTAGAATATCTGGGTTATGAAATTTTTTTTTCAGTTTTTTTTTTATTTAAAAATATAACGGTATGTTCATTTTTTTCCAAGTTCATACCAAATCTGTATGACCTTATAATGTGTACATTAAATTTTATTTGAAATCAATAGCATTATTTTTTCGTGAGATATTTGAAACTAACCAAAATTTTTACTTTTTTCTTAAACCGTTATAGTGAAAAAACAACTGACTGAATTTTAATAAACGCCCTTTCAGCCTCTTTCGAAGTTATTATAGTCGATATCTTTACTCGTTCTTGAGATATCGACGACGAAAAATGTTACCAGAACGTACGGACGTACGAACGTACGTACACACACACAGACATCTCTCTAAAAATGATTGATATAGGTAGCCTCTAGGGACCTTGAAACGTCGAGAAATGTCAAAAATTCCAATTTGACAAATCGGACCGATTACAATAATTCCCTATGCTGGCGACGGATCGGTTGCTAATACTGGCTTAAAGTGAGGTGTAATCAGATTGATGGAAGAAACTTTACCAAGACCTTTACAATGGAATATTTGCCTGCATTAAATTAACGAGCTGCAAAGGATGGTCACAAAATAAGCCCATATGCGGCTTCTCTGGGGCTTTTGGAAAAAAGTTGGAACGATTTGAAAGGACGGACCTTGAAAACTTTGTTTTAGTACCAGAAATAATTGATAATTTTCCGGAAATTGACAATATGTATAAATGACTTAAGCTGCATAATATATATGTATGTCAAGTCGCAGCCAAAGGAAACTGCCCAGTATCTTTACTGTCACGAAATCCTTTAAATTTATCACATGCTTGTTGGCTGGCTAACTGCTGCAAACAGGATTATGAGGTTTTATATTTGAAGTAGAAATCCATCGGAGAATTTGGTGACTTTTGTTATTTTTTTTTGTCGAGTAGGTATGTGCTCCTATATAGTTTTCTATCAAGAGGGATTGTTCCTGCAAAGGCGGAACGCGCCACTTATAGAAAATAATATCGTTATGGTAAAAATCAGCTTAACGCTCGGAAGTTTTCAGTTCCTACAATAAAGTGTAAAGCCAATGATTATGTAGATTTAATCGACTGGCAGGCAAGGCCGTCTTTACCCTTTTGGTGGCCCTGGGCACTTTTCGAAAATGGGGCCCCTGTATGATTATACTCCATGGAAATAAAAAAATTAAAAAAGAAAAAAAAACTTAATTTTTTTTTTACGAATGAAGCTAAGTTTGGACATTAGACATCAAAGCGAATTGAAATTTCCGTGTAAAAACTTGATTTTTTTATACCTCTGAAAATAGCTAAGAAAACAAAATTTGTTTTTCGGCTACAAAGAAGATACACATACATATATTTTAATAAAGAAATTTAAAATTCGATGGTATTTAACAATTTTCACAAACGAGTTTATAATACTCTTTCTTTTAACCATCTCATTTAAAATTTATTAACGTTTTAGTTTAGCTTCGATTTCAGTTCGCTTTGAAAAATAAACTATGAATAAGTAAAAATTAAGAGATCATAATTATACGTTGCTTTGTTTTATTAGGAGCTGTTCTGTTCTGAATTTCCATACGTCATAAATTTGTGTATTATTCAAAATTCCTAAATCATAATAGAATAGTTAATTCCGAATTAAATAATCACCCCTATTGTGAGTTTCACTTTTTTGGATTTCGGGAAAAATAAAAATTTTATATGTAATTTGACATATTTTCTGGACGGAAATCTATAAAAGTGTAACTCACAATAGAGCTGAATACATAAGTATGAATACAATGATGTTTGTTATCCATAAACAAAAATGTTCCTTGTATTACAATGTCACATAGTATCTGCATTATTTGAGATTTCGTGTTTGTGTCCACAGTCCGTAAAATCTGCGGCGCTTCATTGCTGAAAAATTAAATGGAAAGACTGTTTGTGCCTTCAATGGGAGAGTAACGAAATCCCGCCGCACAAAATCCCGAATCATGAAATTCCGCCGAAAATAAAAATCTCGCCGACAGATATTTTTGGAAATATTTGCGGGATTTTCAATACTATTTTAGTACTATTAAATAAATATTTTATTTTGATCTATTTTTAAACAAATGGAAAGTATTTAAGGAACTGTTGGTTCAGGAACAATTCAGTTCCTGTTAGAACTCCGAGGAGGTAAACCTCCTCCATCTTTAGAAAGATGATTTTCAATGTTTTGGCCAATTATTTTTGGACATTCGACCAAAATATTTTTGAACTTTTGCCCAAAATTTTTTTTAACAAACTTTTTTTAAAAGTATTTTTTTTACCAATTTGTTTTTGAAGAAATTTAAATTTTTCATACATTTTTTTCTGGACATTTTTTTTTCAAAAATATTTCTTGACAAAAAATTGCCACCCAAGGTACTTTCAATCAAAAAAATTGTTTACATTGGCGCCTGCCAGGCGAATTAACATACCCTAAGCGGAGCGACGGAGTCGCGTGAGCGGGTGTGTCCCCGAAAAAGGGACTTAAGACCTTTAAGTCCCGCGGAGCGGGCCACCCAATGTACTTTTAAACGTGATTTATAGCTAAGCTAGGCATCTCAGCGAGTTAAAAATTGCATATTCGTGATCTAGGGAGTGCCACCTTTCAATCCACGTATCGCATGTAACGAAAAACAAATGTTTATCTTTAAATGCGATTTGCGGCTAAACGGATCTCCGCAGACCCCCCAAAGTTAACATTTTCAAACTAAACTGACATTTCTGGCTAAACTAGGCATCTTAGCGAGTTAAAAATTGCATATTCGTGTTGTAGGGAGATACATCATCACATGATTTTTTTAAAAACTTTTTTGGATATTTTTTTTGTAATTTTCTTCTTTTGTTTTATTTGTTTGACTCAAGATACTTTCAAGACTTCATACTTTACTTGTCTTCAACTTTAAGCCAATCAGAGCTCGTTAAAAATTAACGAAATCAGAGCGGTCTTCTTCGTATTGAATATTCCAGTACAATAGTAGGGAACTTCGTTCTCGTTGCTTCTGATTGATTCGAGTCATCATTACTATGGAAATGAAAATCCATACTGTTCTGTCAATTTAGTATTGAAACGGCGGGATTTCATGATTCGGGATTTCGTGATTCGGGATTTTGTGAATTGGGATTTTGTGATGCGGGATTTCGTACCCAACTCCCTTCAATAATATAGATTACGGTACTCTCAATCTGCACCATGCAGTCACTATGTGAAATTGTTATAGATTCTATGGTCATTGGTGTTGCCGAATTTTATTCAGGAAACCATAATGTGAAACCATTTTTTGACCATGTTAGCCCCCTTTTCATTAAGGTGAAGATAAGTGTAGGGATTTATGTATTGATTACTGATTACTTACAGACGTTTCTTCTACAGTTGAAGTAAAATACGATGTCAGTTTTGGTAGTTTTTCAATTAATTCTTTCTGTTGTTTTGATTTTTTCCTTTTTTCGGATCCACTTAGATATATGATCGTTTAGACGTATTTTGATTAAATATAGTATATTTTTATGCACTTCAAAAACACAAATGAAACACGCAAACTTTACACAGAACGATGATCAAAAAACCAAATGAGCAAAGTCGCACACTAACACTACCAGAGTATCTTTCATCTACGTCATTGAATTTCATCGTCAAATGAGCTTTTTTCTTAATAACCACGAAAAAGTGATTTTTTAACAACAGAAAATTATTTTAACTTACTATACCTAACTTTTTTTCATTTGTTTAAACAAATGTTTTTTTTTATAACGTAATAGATAGTGTTATTAGATTAAATATATGTATGTTTAATTTTTGGTTTTACGAGATAGTGGAGCCGAGATATTTGCAAATGACCCAAAAATGGCACAAAACACATTTTTACCAATAACTTTGGTAAAAAAAAGTTGTCATGTGGTGCAAATTTGGTCTTAGGCTTTTCTCATAAGCACCTATCGATCCATCAAAAAAAAATAGACCATGCCTCTCCGCGCAAGGTCAGGCCCTTTTTCATGACGCTTTGACTGGACTATAGTATGAGTTACTGCGTTGATGCAAACTTGTATGCGCGTTGCAAATATAGAAACACCATTATCTTTATTTTTCCATACACTGATATTCAAAATGTGTGTTTTTTTTTGTTTCTGTCAGAAAGCAAACTGCATTGCCACTTAGTTTGTTATTCACAGCGGAGCATTGTTTATAGGTGCTTCATATTTCTGTTTTAATTTGAATATAATTTCGCAGGGAATGTGATTTAAAATGTTTAGCAAAGGTTGTTGTTCAGCAAAGAAAGTACGAAATCTGATCATTCTTTATGCATCTAAAATTGCATCGAAATATTTTTTTTTCTTGAAAATAGACCAATCGAGGTTAAGTGATGTTTCAGCAATTTGGGGGCCCCTGGTGATTGCGGGGCCCTGGGCCTGGGCCCAGTGGGCCCAGTGGTAAAGAGGGGTCTGCTGGCAGGACCTTAAGGTTACAGAGCCTCCTGTAACCAAATTCCTCACCAATAAAATTTCAAGTTTTATAAGAAGCTGAGATATCGAAAGTATAACTTATCCTCGATTCCCATGTTATACTCAAAGCAATGTGAAGCTGGTTAATATAGCTTCTGCTGAAGAGCTAGATTCGCCTCTAGGAAAGTAATGCCTGAGTTCAGCATTAATAACGGTACCATATTAGACACAGTAACTGAATAAAAGAGGACTCGAATGGTTGTTTGGCTGGGTAGGGTGTTGGGCGTAACTCAAAAGTAGCTACCTCCACGTGATGAGCTCTGCGGGATTTTGTAAAAAAAAAATCAGCGAAACGTTGTGAAATCATTATTATTCTTTATATATTTTCCATAAACACGCATTTAAATTTTCACTACTACCCACTTTGAGGCAAGTTTGTCAACATCAAGCTAAAATTTTTTTCTATTCACTAAGTTTTTTTCTCAATTCTCAAGTTCTAAAATTGGACAACTTTTAGTTTTGAAAAATATTTTTCATTTTTCAAATATTTGTGAAGACTAAAACTGAGCCCGTTACTAAGCCAATTCTAAATTTTTATAATTATAAAAATAAAATTTAAATTTAAGAAAAAAAGATATTAAACTATTTTTGAGATAATAAATTTTGAAAAATTACAAGAAAACATTTTTTTTCTTAAATTTTGATATGCAATAATTTTCAAACCTTTTAGGACCTTCTGTACACAAACTTTCATTAAAATCCCTTAAGCCAATAATGAGAAAGTCAGAATTAAGAAAAAATTGTTCTATGGTATAGGTACAGTCAGTAACGTCGTAATTTCAAAAATTTTCTTTTGAATTATAGAGCGTTCAAAATTAAAGAAAGAAAAAATGTATGCAAAGTCCTGTGAACTCTTAATATTCAAGAAATCAAGTATGCAATTTTTGAAATGCAAAGTTTTCTTAAAAAAATTAGATTTTTTTTTAAATCTAAAAAAAAAAATTTTTTAAGTTTTGAAAATTTTAATACTAAATATTATTTAAACATTTAAAGACACTGATTCAAATTAGCTTTTTTGGCCTTTAGTCCACAAAAATTGGCGTTTCGTCCGGGTGATCTCACATGGACTCATCAGTTGACTTGTGAGGACCTTGTCAATACGCAATTTTTGTTAAGTTCAGTTCATCTTACATGAATTTTTTGACAAAAATCCAATGTGAACTATATCCAACAAAGATTAGGATTGTAATCATTAATGTTGGAATTTTTTTTTTTTTTTTGCCCGTGGCCTGGCATTGAATATTTATTTGAAGGTTTTTATAATACAAACTCTATATACTACTGAAATAAATCAGCCAAGTAGAAGACTTAGCACTATTATTGGACTTGTTGAATTATTGATTCAAATTAGCTTTTTTGGCCTTTAGTCCACAAAAATTGGCGTTTCGTCCGGGTGATCTCACATGGACTCATCAGTTGACTTGTGAGGACCTTGTCAATACGCAATTTTTGTTAAGTTCAGTTCATCTTACATGAATTTTTTGACAAAAATCCAATGTGAACTATATCCAACAAAGATTAGGATTGTAATCATTAATGTTGGAATTTTTTTTTTTTTTTGCCCGTGGCCTGGCATTGAATATTTATTTGAAGGATTTTATAATACAAACTCTATATACTACTAAAATAAATCAGCCAAGTAGAAGACTTAGCACTATTATTGGACTTGTTGAATTATTGATTCAAATTAGCTTTTTTGGCCTTTAGTCCACAAAAATTGGCGTTTCGTCCGGGTGATCTCACATGGACTCATCAGTTGACTTGTGAGGACCTTGTCAATACGCAATTTTTGTTAAGTTCAGTTCATCTTACATGAATTTTTTGACAAAAATCCAATGTGAACTATATCCAACAAAGATTAGGATTGTAATCATTAATGTTGGAATTTTTTTTTTTTGAGATCACCCGGACGAAACGCCAATTTTTGTGGACTAAAGGCCAAAAAAGCTAATTTGAATCAATAATTCAACAAGTCCAATAATAGTGCTAAGTCTTCTACTTGGCTGATTTATTTCAGTAGTATATAGAGTTTGTATTATAAAAACCTTCAAATAAACATTTAAAGACACTTGGCATACAAAAATTTATCAAAAAACAACTACTGTATCGTTTCTAAGAAAACCCCATTAAAATCCATTTTTCAGATTTTTTTAATCTGGAAAAGTTTTTGAAAACAAAAATATCTTCTAAAATTTCGAATCAAAATTGTATGGCAGGTACTTTGGTCTTAAAAAAGTGTGTGGGGTAGAAATTAAAAATGCTATCTACTATAAAGCTTAAGGAAAATCGATGAAGCCAATTTTGTAAACTTAAAAGCAAGTTCTACCAGCTTATTCGTGTTTCTTTTTCATTACACCCCTCCATTTCCATTGTGGCTCCAAAGTGCAGACAGAGTGTGAACGTGTTCGAACAGGCAGAGGCCTATTTTTAAGGAAACTTGGAAAGCGACAAAAGCAGTTACTCAAGAACAATAGTGTGACAGTAAGTCGACTTCCAAGACGACAAGGCATGTGACACGTGGTGTGTCACAGTAGAGCATTTGCACGGAAGTGAACTTAATTTGTTCACTGATCTTTCTCCATTGTGAATGATCTCATCCACTAATTTTCAATGAACTACTTTTAACGTTGCCGTTTTGGTTATATATACATATGTACAAATTTGTACATTTGTTTGTATAAAAAACTTACAGCCTTATTTATTAGAATTCTCTGAACGCGTGAATAGTTATGCAATGCATAAGGACTTATTCATCCACTATGCAAATTCATATTTATAAAACATTTGCCTACCCTGCATAGTTATAATGAGCTTGTGTCAAATAAAGTACCAAAAAGTAAGAATCTATTACATTTAGCCTTCATAACACTCAGCTGTTTGTCAAAAAAAAAACATATTGTCTATCGAATTAAACAAAAATGGAACTACCAAAAGCTAATTGAATTCGAACAACTAACTTTGATTCATCAAATAAGGTATGTATATAATTATCTCTAGCACATACTGGAAATCAAATTATTATTCGTTTTATCCTAGCTGGAATACTCCTCAGACAAGTTCTTGAGGATAAAATTCAATAATGCAAAATAAGAATTACAACACTAACACCGGATGAAGAAGGATGCGTGGAGAAAGATTACCAACAAGTATATTTATATATTTAATTCTAAACAATTTTCAATTCAATTTGTTTTTAATGTATTAGTATAACATTTTTGTTTCAATAAATAAAAATAACACAAAGTTTTAGTTTCAATATCAAGTCAAAGGCATTTTATTTAGTTGATAATCTTTATAATTCAATGTGATGTCAAAGTGAATGTGACAGTTCAATACTAAAATGTCCTTATGTAGGCACTATTCAACCTCCAAACGCGTTTAGCTTATAATGCCTCTATTCAACGTCACATAAGTGTTATAAATAACGATTTTGCGTTTAGAGGCATTATAAGGGTTGCATAGTCTTATGTACTCACTATAATGAGTTTATACATAATGGCTGTTAGGGTTTTACACCTTTACTTAAAACACCTTTACTTATATGTAGCTTTTTATAGAAAAATTATTATTGGAAATTAAATTGTTCGTAGTCATTGAATTTAGAAGAGACATTTTAGATTTTCCAAGGTGCTCACCAGCCAAGACAACAGAAACTTCCAGGTACCCACTGAAGAACGCGCCTGTACTCCCGTCATTTTATCAAAAGTTTAACCAAAAGTCATTCAGTTTTATTAATCTAACGCGGATAAGGCGCTTGATCAATAAAAATTTCTCTATAACCCGATCGTTATAAAGGTCCACACTGTAGTCGAAACGATAGACAGACAGACACGTAAGACAAGGGTTGCCAGATTTTTCTTGCACCTCGGCGGGACAAGTGGCTTAAATAATGAAAAATCCCAGGATTTCATCATGTTGCTCGGGACAAAATAATTAAAATGCGCGACTGGGTCGCACGATCTTGTTACGTAAAAGACTAAGAATTTTAAAAATGAATGTTATTAGAGAAAAATTAATTTTTTAAATGACTAAAACAACTCCTGAAACAAGCTCCAACTAGATAAACACAGGATGCCATGTGATTCAAACAAATATTGATCAATGAAAGAACAAAATTATACTTCGTTGTAGAAGTTTAAAAATATGCTTTTATATACAAAATTTTTAAATCATTTTTAAGATAAAATATTGGTACGTCAATTTGAAGTTTTTGCTTTTGTTCGAATAAAAATTAAATTTACAAAAAAAGATATTGAGCCGGTTTTGAGGTATCGAATTTTCAAAAAAGATTGATTTTTTTTCAAAATTTAAAAAAATATTTGTTTTAGAGTTTTGAAATGCAATGTTTTTTAAAATTTTTAGAAGCTTCTTTTTTCAAAAATTTATTAAAATCCGTTATTCCGATAATGAGAAATTCAAAAGTCGAATAAATCGTTCTGTGGTAGGTACAGTCAATAATATCTTGATTTCAAATTTTTTTTTATTAAATTATAGCATTCTTATATACATAATCGTGAGACCCACTTTTTCGTCTGCGCTATCATTGTCAACTTTGATCAAATTCTCGAGTTTTTTTTTTACGAGTGCATAACTTGCCTTATAGTACCTATAAGTCGCAAGTAAAAATCATGTAATGCGTGTAGATCAAAATAAATAAATTCTTTTATTAATTACTAATTAAATTCCTTTTTTGTCATTTATCATTTGCAAATATTTTTATTTTGCCAATTTTAATGACATCTGTCAGTTTACAAAACTAAATTTTTCGTTAAGTTAGGTTTGTTTGATTGAAATTTTAAAAGTAATTTCTTAAGGTTAAATCGCAATGTAGTGATTGTTCCTTATCACTGAAAGATATTTAAGTACATTATTCATTATTTTTTGAGTTTGAGTCCCAACCCGGGAAAAAAGCTGTCCCAGCGGGACAGATGAACTTATGTCTAAAATCCGGGATGTCCCGGATAAACCAGGACGTCTGGCAACGCTACGTAAGACCCATATTTTTCGTCTTCCCTATTATCGTAATGTCAAGTCGGATTTAAATTTCGAGTTAATGAAGAAAATCGGCTCACAATTAATAGCCATCGAATTATGTAGGTCCACTTATGTACGTGGATACACACTGAAAAATCTATCCTAAAATATTTTTACATTACATTACATATTATCACTACTTATCTACGAAGTAGATAAATCGACGAAGTAGAGACACTTAAAGCACTGGCAGCTGAGGCCATCGGCCTAGACAATACAACAGAGAGAGGCAGACAGAAAGAAAAAATAACAGAAGAAACACGTGTCAACAGCACACGGTTGGTATTTGAACGGTCTCCCATCCAAGTACTAACCATGCGCAATGATGCTTGATTTCGCTGATCGATGGGAAGCTATGCTTTCATCAAAGCCAAGCCAAATATTCCTCTGCTGTTTCTTCAGAAAGTTATCAAGACCTAAACTCATGAATTCGTAGCATAATACAAGAACCTATAAGTTCATTTGTGTTCTATTTTCGACAACCTTCTAAAACAGTGCCATGTTACTCGTACTTCGAGAATTCAAATTATTCCTTTAAGATCGCTTTACTATGCAAACACTCTAATTCAATCAATAGAGTCTTGATGAGAAACAAACATCTGAAAATTCGTAATGTACTTACATATGTATATCCCCCAAGAGAATATTTAAAAATTTAAAAAAGACTGTCCTTAGATTTTACGTACATATATTAACTTAGGTATAGAGAATCCGATACACAAAGAAAGAGAGGATTCCTCGGAGTCCTAGTCTCAAAAAGAGCATATTTAAATACGATAATGATATAAGTGCTGCTCAGAGACGACAAAGCAAATTGAAATCAGTTTCAACTTTTCTAGAAAAAAAAACAACAGTACAATGACCGTCTCGGTGGTAAAATAGATTTTCGGAAAGTCAGCTTGGAAGCTGATGAATGCCGTTTTCGAATTACACTCTGTTTCACAAAGATTATATCTATTATTATTTTCAAAATTTAGTTTTTTAATAGCAGTCCTTATTTCCACAAGTATTTTTTTTTTTTGCTTATTAATGAAAATTTTAATTTAGCCCGTTTTTGAGTTCAAAAGTGTTAAAGTGGGCTTTAAAAAAAAATACTTTTTAATTTTGAAAATTTGTATTTATTTAAAGGAATCTTGTAAAGAAGGGAAATATTTTAGTTTTAAAAATATGGCTTTCAAAAATTACAAATATTGAAAAATCACAAAGGGTAAATACTTGTTTGTGCAAAAAAAAAAATGCTGGCAGACTTTATTAAATCACAGATCCGAATTTACATAACGGTACGAGTGCTTATAGTTTAATTCTCTTCAAATTTTATTAAAATTAATTAAAGAATTCTTTAATTAAGCTTGTAAAATAATAATTGTTTACTCCTTAGGATTCACTTGATGACCGACCACTCATTGAAGATTCTCATTTGATGCATAGCTTCGCTGATTCATTGAACCTGTTGTGAGAGTCACAAAATAGCTATATGAGCAAACAAAACTGGGGCAATATTCAATTCTCGGGAGAATGAAAGGAGACTACAAAACGCCGACAGGTAGGTCTATTGGATGTTCTAAGGCAGGGACAGTACTTGTGAAAAATTAAATACATAAATGAAAAAAAAAAAAAAAAAAAAAACAAATTTTAATCGTGTATCCGTTTTCAAGATATTGAATTTTCGAAAAGAAAATGTGTATTATTTTTTTAAAAAATTCAAAAATAATTTTTCCGAAAAAATTTTCAGATTAAATTTTTTCAAATACAAAGGAGGTCCTGCACAAAAATTTTGGCTAAAATCGTTATATCCGTTGATGAGTAATTCGAAAATCAAAAAAACGGTCTTATGACAGGTACCGTTAATAACAATTTGCCCCAATTTTTTTTTTTCACAAAAATGTAGTCCATGTCCATAATACGAGGGCGGGTCAATAAGTCCGTGACTTTTTGAATTTCTGACCTCTTTACAGCAACACTGCTCCAGTCAACAGGCATCTGTCAGTTGACTCCTGTCAAAATTTAAACTTGCTGCGTCAGTTAGTATGTGTTTGACAGCTATTTTTATCAGACTACTCACTAATTTGAGGAGAAAATGGAAAAAAGTGAATTTCGTGTGCTTATTAAGCATTATTTCTTGAGAAAAAAAACCATTACCGAGACCAAGGCTAAGCTTGATAAATACTATGGCGACTCTGCACCATCGATTTCAATGGTAAAAAAGTGGTTTACTGAATTTCGTTGTGGCCGTACAAGCACTGAAGATGCCGAACGTCCTGGACGCCCAGTTGAGGTCTCTACACCCGAAACAATCGAAAAAATTCACGATATGGTGTTGGCCGACCGAAGATTGAAAGTGCGAGAGATTGTGGAAGCCGTAGGGATCTCGCATGGCTCAGTGGTTTCAATTTTGAATGATCGCTTGGGCATGAGAAAGCTTTCCGCAAGATGGGTGCCGCGTTTGCTCACAGTCGACCACAAACGCAATCGTGTAACAACTTCACAGGAAGGTTTGGCGTTGTTTAATCTCAATATGGAGGAGTTTTTGCGCCGTTTTGTAACCGTGGACGAAACATGGATCCATCACAATACACCGGAGACCAAAAAACAGTCAAAACAGTGGGTTTCTAAGGGTGAATCGGCGCCAAAGAAGGCCAAGGTGGGTTTGTCAGCCAATAAAGTTATGGCGACTGTTTTTTGGGATGCACGCGGGATAATCCACATTGACTACCTTCAAAAGGGAAGAACAATCAATGGGGAATATTATGCCAACTTATTGGACCGATTCAATGACGATTTGAAAAAAACCCGACCTCATTTGACCAAGAAAAAAGTTCTTTACCACCAAGACAATGCAAGGGTGCACACATGTGCAGTTGCCATGGCAAAAATCCATGAACTGGGCTATGAATTGCTCCCTCATCCACCCTATTCTCCAGATTTGGCTCCGAGCGACTACTTCTTGTTCCCAAACCTGAAGAAATGGCTTGGTGGAAAAAGATTTGACTCCAATGATGAAGTCATCTCGCAAACAAAGGCTTATTTTGAGGACCTCGACAAATCATTTGTTTTGGAAGGGATAAAAAAATTGGAGAAGCCTTGGACAAAGTGTATAGAGCTCAAGGGAGACTACGTTGAAAAATAAAATTATTTTTTTATCAAAAAATCTGTGTTTTATTCTAAAAGTCACGGACTTATTGACCTGCCCTCGTATTACACTTAATTTTTTTTTTATCAAAATCATTACAGCCGTTTTCGAGATAAATAAGATTATGAGTGTATGCGGGGTACCGTTAGTTTTCTAGCTAAAAGACAAAATTTCAATTTGCCCCCTAGGAAATCAGCGAAGACCTTTAAGTACCGAGTTTGAAGAAAATAGCTCCAGGCTGTACATCGAGGTACAGACATACAGACTTACAGATAGACAGACGGAATTGTCGGACCCACACCTCGCTATCATTGTAATGTCAACTTTGATCAAAATCTCGAGTTCCATTTTTTTCCAAATGCAGAACTTGACCTATAGTACCTATATCGCAAGTAAAAATAGAGCGGCTTGGAACTATAAAAAAAACCAGGGTCTGTTGACAAATGTTGAGCTTTGCTACAGCTTTGCTAAGAATTGTAGTAACTGGACAAAATTGCGCAATGAAGACTTCATGAAAAATTTTAAACAAAATAAAAGTCATCACATCCAAGGGATGCGAAGTGTGTGAGTCTAGTTAGTGTTTTTGTATTACACAGGACACAGAATGTCCTGAAATGCAAATTATTTCCCTGTCACTCGCTAAAAAGCATTCCTCTTATCTCCTTTTCAATGCGAACACAAAATGTACTCGCCTGACAAAGAAATCCTTCGTTTTAAGTTAAATAGAAAAATGAATTTCTTGAAAACCTGGATGCATCCTTCGTTTTTGCATGATGTCCTTAGAAACAAAACAAAAAACTGCAATCAAAGTTTTTAATGTATGGAATGTCACGGTTTAGATATTGTGCTCAATGAGTTGTGAAATTAAGGGTCTACATATTCTTTTATACAACTTGTATACAAGGTTGTAGCTACCCTATACCCAATAACAGAACATGCAAAGCTGAATAGAATTTTCTAATTTATTTTTGCCAGAAAATTCTCTCAAATTAATTTTCAGTAAATGACATTGAGTAGGAACGGAAGGAAATTGTATCACTGTTCCTATAGACAAGATTCTGATGCAGAAAAAAGGGTTTATACGGATAGATGTTCTCGTATGCAACCCACGAAATTGAGTGACTGCGAATAAATGGTTTTCAGCTGGAAATATTGAAGACACAAAGAAGTCCTGTGGACCAAATTTCAATCTCAATCTAATATTATATTTTTGGATCTGATAGGCTATATGGTTACCCGGGTGGTATGGTACATACAACATACTCCATAGAGGCAATGTTGGATATCTTGCTTAGCTGCTGTGGTAGATAGAATACACACTGCATCTACACTACAGTGTGAGGATGGATTCCTTTTTGAACGGCTTACATAACATAGTTCAGTATACACAGTTCAGTATACTTTCACTTAAAGGTCATGAAGAACAAATTTATGTGAAAACTGACAGTGGCACCGATAAATTAAAGTGATTTATAAGACAAACGAATGCTTTTTTACGTGCGATATAGGTACGAGTACTATAGGGTAAGTTCTGAATTTGGAAAAAAAATCCAACTCGACCATTATGATTGGCAATTGACAATATTTAAGTTGACTCTAAGCTGAAAAACTATTTCTTAGATAACTTGGGTTCAATTTATTTGCAGTCTTATCTCAAAGTTATCTTCAGCACTGAAAACTTGGAGCAAATATTCTGAAACATGCTAATATTTTTGTTATAAAAAAGGGTAACATTTTCAGTTCTGTCCTGGACTTAACTCTGGGAAGTCAAATAAATTGGATTCCATTAAACTCAAAAGCAGCTTTCCAGTTCAGAATTTTCGGCTGTCAAATATTTTAATGTAATTAAGCCTGAAAGTTACATAAGCTAACCCTAACATAAGTCGAAATAAATTTCTTTGTGCAGTTGCAAGGCAACCAAAAACAGAAACAACTAAAACATTCCAACGTATAAATTCTATATAGCGTAACGCTTATAGTTATTGGCACCCCTAAGGAAATTTTTTCTTTTAAAATATGAATAACTTTTGCATTAAGAGAGCGGCTGATATATTTTGTACATTAAATTAAAATTTGAAATTTTTGTTCTTAAACTATAACTTCATTTTGTTTCTTTTTTTGAAAGAATGTAAATAAAATGCACGACTGTGTCGCACGAACTTGCTCCTATGTAATAGACTAGGAATTTTAAAAACGGATATTATTAAAGAAAAAAAGTTCATAAGGATAAAATGAATTTTTTAAATTCTTTTTGTAGTAAGAGATAAGAACAGAATGCTATGCAAATATGAATTTATGCAGGAAAAAAAATTATAAGTCGTTGTAGTGGTTCCTTAAAAAAATAAGCTTTTATGTACAAAACTTTTAAAACATTTATAAGAAAAAAATTTGGTACGCCAACCTTAAGTTTTTATTATTGTACGAATAAAAGTCTAATTTCAAAAAAAAAAATACTAAGCCGTTCTTGAGATATCGAATTTTTCAAAAAAAAAAAATACTTTTTTTTCTAAAAATTGAAATAATATTTTTTCTTAAGTTTTTAAATGCAATATTTTTTAAACTTTTTAGGAGCTTCTTTATAAAAAATTTCATTAAAACCCGTTATGCCGATAATGAGTAATTCAAAATTCAAAAAAATCGTTCTATGGTAGGTACAGTCAGTAATATCTAGATTTCAAACTTTTTTTTATTAAATTATAGATCGTAAGGATTGATCAAGAGAAAAAAAATTTTAGCAAAATTCTCGGAACCGTTTTCGAGAAAAATACGATTTTCGAAAACCATTTTTTAAAATTTGTATGGAAGGTACCGTTAGTTTTAGATAAAACAAAATTTTTTTTCTCAAATCTTGTAGATTATGTTAAGAAACTTTTATTTGTCAAGTTTGAAAAAAATCGAGCATGGGGTTTTCGAAATATTGAGTTTCCAAAAAAAAATTTTGAGTTTTTTTTTTTAAATCCAAAAAATAAAAAAATGAAAATTTAAATATGTAATAATATTCAAACTTTGGAGGAGCTTTGGCATAAAAAAAAATTATTTACATCGGCTGTACCGTTTTCGAGAAAATCAAAAACAAAAAAAATGGAATTTTTTTCAACCATTAGCTAGTTTTAACAAAATGAAATTTTTATGATTTTTTATAAAAAATTCTGTGGGACAGTTTTTGAGAAAAAAAAATATTTATAAAATTTCGAAAAAAAATCGTATGGCAGGTACCGTTATTTTTGGTCTTAAAAAAAAAACAGAAAAAAACGTCCGGGGGGAAAAAATTAAAACCCATATCTACCAAGTTTGAAGAAAATCGGCCGAGCCGTTTAGGCTGTAGTCGAACCGACAGACAGACAGACAGACAGAATTGCGAGACCCACTTTTTTGGTCTTCGCTATCATCGAAATGTCAACTTTGATCAAATTCTCGAGTTCGATTTTTTTTACGAATGCATTACTTGCCTTATAGTACCTATAAGTCGCAAGTAAAAATAGGTGAATTAGAAAAGGTTTCCCAAAAACAACAATTATTGGCACTCCTAAAATTAAAGAAAAAACATGTTTTTCGTAATATATTATAATTAAAGTAATAATAAAAGAAAGTTAAAAAAAAAAAATTTAATTAATAATTAATTTTAAGAAGACAAAACATAGCTGTAAAATGAGTGCTTAAAAGTAACTGTAGATCTAAGAATATTTATCTTTTTGGAAGCGGTTTTTTTTTTTAATATATGTTCATTTTTTATGATGAGAATTTCATTTTCGTTATATTTCTGTGTTTTTAGTGGTATTTTTTGAAGCAGAAAATTGTAACGGTCAGCAGATATAGTAATTAGCACTCTAAAAAGTATAATTATTGGCAGTGCCAATAAGAATGAATAATTGGCACCTCCATGGCAATAATTGAACCCCTACTTTTTTGCGGAACCAATTATCGGCACCCCTTTTTCTTAAGATTTGACAATTTGCTTAACAAAACAAACGTTAAGTTTTTGCACTTATAAAAACGAACTGAAGAGGAAATTAATCAAAACAAAAACACATAATTATGGGAATAAAATACAGTTTAAGAAAAAACAAATATTTATTTGATTTTATAAAAAACATTTTTAAATGAGGGGGTGCCAATAGTTAGCTTTAAAACAAAAATTTAAAGAAATATTGAGTTTACAAGAAAAATTAAATGTACGACTGGATTGCACGAACTTGCTCCTATGTAATAGACTAGGAATTTTAAAAACGAAAGTTATTAGAAAAAACTATTCATAAGGATAAAATTAATTTTTTTAATTCTTTTAGTAGTAAGAGAAGAACAAAAATTATAATATTAATAAGCTTTTAGAACACATTTTTAAGAAAAATATTTGGTACGCTAACCTTAGGTTTTTATTATTTTACGAATGAATAATAAATTAAAAAAAAAATACTGAGCCGTTTTTGAGATATCGAATTTTCCAAGAAAAAAATATTTTTTTTTTGCCAAAAATTCAAAAAGTATTTTTTTTTAAGTTTTGAAATGCAATGTTTTTTAAACTTTTCAGAAGGATCTGTATAAGAAATTTTATTTAAATCCGTTATGTCGATAATGAGAAATTCAAAATTAGAAAAAAGTACAAGCTGTAATATCTAAATTTCATTTCTTTTTTTTTATTAAATTAAAGATCGTAAAAATTAATTACTAGAAAAAAAAATTCACCAAAATTCTAGGCGCGGTCTTTGAGCAAAATATGATTTTTGAAAACAATTTTTTAACATTTGTATGGTAAGGTACCTTTATTTCTAGGTAAAACACATTTTTTTCCCACATCTTATCATATTGAGAAATTTTTATTTATCAAGCTTAAAAAAAATATAGCATGGAGTTTTCGAAATATTGAGTTTAAAAAAAAAATGGAATTTTTTTTTCTAAAAATCCAAATTTTTTTTTTATTTATATACACAATACTATTTAAATTTTAGGGGAGCTTTAGCAAAAAAAAATGATCAAAATCGGTGAGAAAATCAAAAATATTTATAAAACTTCAAACAAAATTCGTATGGCAGGTACCGTCATTTTTAGACTTAAAAAAAAAAACCTGTGGGGGAAAAAAATTCTTACGAATTCATTATTTGCAATAATGTCATAATTAAAAATTAGTAACCCAATTTTAAAATACCTCAAATAATTATCTTTCACAAATTGAAATATGCCATAAGATTAAAATTATTTGAAAGCTTTTTTTTGAAAAATGAATATTGAAAAATTGGGAAATAATAATGGTACTATTGGAATATACTGCTTATCAACGGTTTTCTATTAAATTCATTCCTCCTACTTAAAAAAAAAAGCAACAAGTAAACCACATCTACAATATTGCACGTAATTTTGTATTAAAATCAAAAGTTTTTTAGAGAAATAACATTAAAACCAATTTGTGTTACCTAAAAAGGAATTGGTTAAAATATTTTGTTTACAATTTATTTATGATAAAGATAACAAAAACTAGACTAACCTTTCGTTAAACAAAACTAACGTATCACTTGTAAAAGGTGATTTTACTAAAGTACTTAGGCAAGGGTTCCTCCGAAAATCTCTTTTACCAAGACCTAAGCTAGTTTTTTCGAATCTAAATAAACTGTTGTAATATTGACACATATGTACACAAGTCTTATGTGATTTTATGACTCACTTTTGAAGGAATTTAATTCTCCAAAAGAATTATTGTAAAGCAACTTTTAGTTTGTCATAAACCTCAGTGTTCCAAGATTCTTTCTTTGCAGATCTTTATGCTCTTAAAATTGACTTTCTGGGTAAGTTATAGCCCCACTGTCTAACATGGGGTAGTAGCTTTGATAAACTTTACTTGAGTCAATGCAAGTAAAAATCTATATAAAGGAGGCAAGGACTTTATTTTTGATAGCGCAGGTGAATCTGGTTTAGATCCTTTTTATTCTGCTAGCTGTGCAAAGAGACCACAAAGGCTTTTTAGATTTTATCCAAAAAGCTTTAAATTTAGAATGATTGCATCTCTATATCCATAGGTAATATTCCTCCATGCTTGACAGTTTTAGAAAGATCTATGAGTCCCTATCCCTGCTCGTACCTCTCACTCCATTTAAGAAGAGCTACGTGGAATACTTGACAAGAAACTTACTAGTTGGAATTGGTCCGCAGGTTGCTTCATCCTTGAAATTACAAAATTTGTTGATATCATCAAAGTATAATCCCGATGGACATCGGTTCAAGTATGGAAAACCATCTACACACTGTAAAAACGAAAACAAATATTTACTTTAAAATATATAACATTTAATGTAGATAAAGGAATAGAGTTTATTTCAAAAGATAAAACTAGGATAATGAATTTGCGGTTTTACTCGCATATAGAATTCATTATTTATAAAGAGTTATATGGATTATGTTTTCAGAGACAACAAATTAAATGCTTTTTTTGAAGTCTTTTAACTTTGATAAAATGGAGAATGTTTTAGAATACAAACCTGGTAGAATCTACGACATGATACAGGATCTGCAAAATTTCCATTGCCGGTTTGTTCTGGGCAGGTGAATTCGTCCTTTTCTTTTGCTTGTGCTGAAAGGTACAAAAGATGAAAATATTAAGTAAATAAGAGGATTTAGTACAGTCGGAGGTTTTATGAAGCTACGTGGTAGATTTTATCATTACGAATGTGAATTGAAAATATGTAAGTGGCAATTTTGAAGCACCTGTACTTAGTTGGTAGTCAATGTTCCTGGGTTTCGGTATTCAATTTTTAATTGAAATTCTAGACCATATAAAGCACTTTAGTTATTTTTATTTAAATACATATATCTCGTGCTTAGTTAAAAAAGAAAAAACAAAAAGTAGATATTCATAGGGGTTTTACAAATTCAAGGCAAACCAAAAGATCCAGATTTTCAACCAAAAAACTAGTACAACATATAATTTATAGATCTTACAGCAGTACCAGTTTTAAAAAAATTATCTCGTGAGTAGATTATATAGATATGCATATCAAAGTTCCTGAAGGAATCATAAGCCCCAGAATCCACATATTCCGGTATAGGTTATTTAAAACAAGGCTAAGGTGGCAATTCCTCCAAGAATAAGTCAGGTGATATTGTATCAAGTTATTTATTTTTTTAGGGTTTGAACTCAGAGGATACTAATCATCACCGCTTAATACTTTGCACCACAAGTTTGCTATTCCTGTGCCAATCAAATCAATCTTTGGAGAAAGCCGTCAAAAGTGGCAATTATAAGTGCTACCGCAGTCTTTGATATTAAAAATGGTCGTCAGCATGGACCTGCCTACTTGCCAATTCTATTCACAAGTGATCTGATACGTAGTCTAACTCAGGCAATTGTCTATTCCGATGATCTAATAGCGCACAGAATAGAAGCCGAGGCCTTCAGAATTCTTTTACAGCGTAAATATTCAGCGAAAGTGCGATGAATGGAACTTCAAAATCAATTTTCAGAAATCTGACACTATTCTGTTTAGGACTCCGTTGCAAGGAGCCTCAATTGACACGAAAAAGAACTGGCTTGAGCTATTGATCGTACGGCCACATGAACAGTCACTAGCGAGTAAAAGTGTAATAAAGTACCCAGGCATCTGGTTGGATCAGAATCGGTATGTCGATAGACACAATATAAGAGCTGCCTTAACCACGGCTAGCAGAGCCTTTTGACGATTGTTTTACAGCAGCCCGCATGATAGCACGGCGAAGTTGATTTGCTACATGGCCCTTATCCACCCGATGATCGTCTATGGGTACCCGGTGTGGTTCAACGTTACTCTATCTCAAATGGAAAAGAATCGGGTGTTTGAGAGGCAGTGTCTTAGATAGAGTCGGAGTCTTAATCAGAGTCGGAGTACAAACTTTATTATTCCAACATAAACAGAATTGGTAATTTTGTGTTAAGGCTTATTCTGACTCGCATTGCAAAAGCAATGTCCTTGACCAACAGCCTAATTTTTGGGACTTTGGTACTGTAATGATGAGTTTAATGAGAGTGTGCGTCTAAGCCATTTTGAGTCCGTTGTCCTCATAGAACTTGGGAGTAACTCGAAGAGGATGAGAAAATAGGAACCTTATAATGTTGAGCCAGCAGATGGGCTGGAGACACACACGCCGCCGCCGCCGTCTATATAGATAACGAGGAAACTCATGATACCCGCAAGAAAATTGGAAGACAACAACAGAACGAAACATACACGTACACTTAAAATGGATATATATAAACAACACAACATCAACATAACTTTAATTCCATTTTACTTGCGATATAGGTACTATAGGGCAAGTTCTGCATTCTGAAAAAAAAAATCGAACTCGAGATTTTGATCAAAGTTGACATTACGATGATAACGAAGACGAAGTGGGTCCGACAATTCCGTCTGTCTGTCTATATGTCTGTATGTCTGTATGTCTATATGTCTGTATGTCTGTATGTCTATATGTCTGTATGTCTGTATGTCTGTATGTCTGTATGTCTGTATGTCTGTATGTCTGTATGTCTGTATGTCTGTATGTCTGTATGTCTGTATGTGTGTATGTCTGTATGTATGTATGTCTGTATGTATGTATGTCTGTATGTCTGTATGTCTGTATGTATATAAAAAAAAATTAGGTGTGATATTATGAATATAGGCTACATTTTGGTCAAAAAAAATTTGGGGCAAAATGTTATTAGGGGTACCTGCCATAGACCCGTTTTTTTTTATTTTCGACTTTCTCATTAACGGCTCTAAGGATTTTTACCCAAAATTTTCAGCAGGAGTCCCCTTAAGTTTAAAATAATATTGTACATAAAAATATTCGAAAAAATATTTGTTGGGTTTTTTTGAAAAAAAAAAAATTTTTTAAGCAATATCTTCAAAACCTATGAACGATTATTTTTTGAAATTATTTCCTAAAATCAATATTATTTAACACTTAAAATTCGCATCCCACATTTTTTTCTTGAAAAATTTTAGAGAAATTTCTTATATAAAAATTTTATTTAATAATAAAACGATTTTTTAAAGTTTATTTGCATAAATTCATTCTTTTCCGGAAACCAGACGGCAATTTTATGCATTTGAAAATTATTATCTCATTAAATCCATGTTTTATATTTATAAAATGTATCTTTAATTCCAAAGTACTTTTACATAAGAGCAAGTTCGTGCGATTAAGTCGTGCATTTTATTTGAAGATGGCTTTGAGCCCATCCTAAAATTCTTTCTTTAAACTTAACTTAAAACACAGACCAGCCTAAGCAAATGGAACGCTAAACGCTATCCCTTGAATATCCCCATTGCTGCACAAAGGTCCACCGAATAGTAGATTGCGCGTTAAGTAGTTTAATTTGAATATTTGCTTTCCTTCTTGGTTCCGAATTGGTTTAGAATAGTGAAATTAGAAGAGTAGCTGAGAGAATGCTCAGAATAGTATTTTCAACTTTTTATGATTTCTTTTTATTAGTTATTGTAAATGTGTCAGGATATGGCCTTGGATTCACCAGGTTTTGGGACGGCATGCACCAACAACTTGAGGGATTCAGCATTCAGTGATTGTGTAGGTGAGAGAGAGTTTCATTGGAACTTTCCATCACAGTGGTAATGTAGCCCAGGCATGGAAAATTCGGTACAATTGTACCGAATTCGATACAATTCAGTTTGTATAAGTACAAAAGTACAATTTGTCTCAATTCAGTACAATTTCAAAATTTCCATATTTTATGTAGTTCACAAAAACACAAAACAAAAGCACATTAAAGGCAATTGAAAATTGGATACATCATCCCGACCTGAATGTATTCATTTACCAGAAACAGAATAATAGGTGCGTTTTATTATTCACAAATCTATCTGGATCCGGATCTGGATCTTCCCTTAAAAATAAAACGATACGGATCTTAGTGACAGCAGTGTTATAGGTCCGTCTCTTTTTATCCTTGGGTTTGTAAGTAAGAGGTACAATTTTTCAAAAGTCAGTTCAACTGCTTGCTTATGCGGATATTATTGATATCATTGATAGGACGAAGCGAGCTATTACCGGTGCGTTTGCAAGTATTGAACTGGAGGCGGCGAAAATGGGTTTGGCTGTTAATGAGGACAAGACGAAGTATATGCTATCATCGAGAAAGGAATCTCAACATCGTCGACTCGGGCAAAACGTCACGATAGATAGGTATAACTTCGAAGTCGTCAAAGACTTTGTCTACCTGGGCTCCACTTTAACATCGCAAAACGACATCAGTGCAGAGATCAAGCGAAGAATTACTCTTGCCAACCGCTGTTTCTTCGGGCTAAGAAGGCATTTGAGTAATAAAGCCCAATCTCAAAGAACCAAGGAGACCTTGTATAAGACCCTGATCATCCCGGTCCTGCTGTATGGGGCAGAAGCATGGACACTGTTTAAAACGGATGAAAATCTGCTTGGGTGCTTTGAAAGAAAAGTTCTTCGTTCGATCTTCGGTCCAGTCTGTATCGATGGAGTATGGAGGAGAAGGTTCAACAACGAGCTGTACATCTAATATATGTTAAAACTTAATCCAGATCCGGATCCAGATAGATTTGTGAATAATAAAACGCACCTAATAACTCTCAGCTGTAACTCTTAATTACAGTTTTCACTTCTAGATGGCGTCTTGCTTTTCTGTCTCTCTATCGATCAGCTTTCTTTCAGAGATGGCTTCTGTTTGTTACTAAACACTGGCCGTGTTTTTTGTGCAAGTCCATATAAAATTGTAGAAAAAAACGACATCGGGACTTAGTTACTTCTTTCCAAAAATATGGAAGCACTGTGCAGTGTGTATGCTATGGCATTTGTCAGCTGTATTGACGATAGCATCCAAAAACGTCACTTTTGACTTCTCTGAACAAATTATCGATAACATATAGATAATATTATTCTGCATCACAGTTTTTATCAGGACTTATGTTAAGTCTCGAAAATTATATGGACTTAGCTATGTCCGCATAGTCTTAAGTAGTTGTTGTATTTACATGTAAGCTACGCCTACTAAACTGTTAGCTTGTGAATGTGATTTGTGATTGCGGTTTTTTGTCTGTGCATTTTTAAGATATTTAATTTGTGAATTTTAGTTTTATATTTCAATTTTTTGTATGATTTTTTTTTTTAAATGAAGATAGTCAGGCGAATCTATAAACAAATCTTAAAGGTTACTTAACTTTAAAATACCTCTAAGCAGCTCTTAAGTATGAAATCGGTATCTATAATCAATTTTCACATTTAAGTAACGTTACTTAAAGGCCTCTTAACTTAAACGCCATCAACCGCGTTTAAGGGTCACTTAAAGGCATTTTAAAATGTATTTTGACATATCGATTGTCATCTTTGAAATTTTGAAGTTTCAATTGTGAGTTTGTAGGTATTGTTTGTTGTGATATTTTAATTATATTAGAACTATAAAGTGCAACGATTTAAGAAACATAAAATTTGTATTGATTAAAGTATGTGTACGCGCAAAGAAATTTCGTCCGCGCTTCCCTCTTAGCCTTTGAAGTGTTTGTATCGACACTTTCTTCCTCGTTTTTGGAAGAGAATACGTGTTTTCCTAAATGCAGTGTTGCAGCGCATCGTGGATTTTGATTTTGCAAATGATTTGCAAATTCTAAAATAAAAAAGTTTCCTTGTAGGAGGCATCCCAATTTTCAGATCTTTTTCTTTTATTTGTGGCGGCGGGTGTGTGTTAGATAGCCATTTTTTTTTGATTTCACCAGATAAAAAAATGTGTCTTCCAATTATTTACTGAAAGAAGGTGTCACAAAACAGCTGTGTTCTATAAAATGAAGCAGCATTTGTTTTTTTTTTTTCTGTACTAGATTTTCACATTCTTTTACGTTACGTGACACAACCATTGTTTAGTTAAGTACCAATGAAAAATCGATTATAGATACGAATTGAAGTTTCGTCATTTAAAGCCAAATTAAATATTTAAGTATGCTTAACTAAATAACCTCTAAGATGCAGTTTAAGAAAATCTTATAGATACGGCTGAGTATTTTTTTTTCTACGGAGCTAATTATATTTATTTATATTTTTTATAAGAAGACAAACTGATATTTTCTGCTTTAATTTTTTTTAATAAAATACTTTGTAAAACTTTTCAATAGTTGAATTATTGATTTTTTTCATACAAAATTTGTTTTCGGTACAATTGACATCATTTTAGTACAATTTTATTTCAGATCTCAGTACAATTGAAAAATTACATTTTCCATCCCTGATGTAGCCGAGTTCCACGAAAGCTTGTAATTGACAGTGTGAATGTGTGAGTGAAAGAGGAGGCCAAGATAGAAATAAAGGCTAAGCTATTGAACCAATTTTTGGTTGACTAGCTAAGCCGATAGGCAATTTGAAAATTTGGAAATTTTTGTAGAAAAAAAGGGAAAATATTAAAGATTGAATGCAAGAAAATAGTTTTAAGGAAAATAGAAAAAGTGTTTGGAAAAGATTCATATTAAGAATTCAGAAAAGGAGCTAAATTGGAAAGTTTGAAAAATTGCCAGAACGCATAGTGCGTCGACTAGTGAACAAAAATAAAAAAAAAGTTGCAAATTCTATGTTCATGCTATAAACCTGTTTTAGAACATCTTGAACTACTTAAATTTAATTTTAATTTGTTTTTTCTTTTTCCTGGATTAGCTGGACTTTTGTGAGCAATTGAGATACTTTAAGCTGCAATGTAAATGAAAGTTGCAATTTTGTGCGAATTAGTTTAGCTCGCGTAAGAAAAATATTTTGGCTATATACATTTTCTTGTTTGAATATAATAACAACGAATACTTTGACCGCAGGTATAAGTTGTTGTTTTTCAATTTTTCTTATAAATTTGAATTTTTGTGGTTTTTTGAAACAATACTCTTTTTTTACAAATTGTATATAGTTAAATTTTTGAAAAAATTCTAGCAATCTGTAGCAAAATATTTTACGTTATTATGTTCTATTGTGATTGTGCTTTGAGGAAATGCTTACTTTTTGTGCTACTTCATGCTAACCTTCAAAATATTTGACTTTTTGTAGGGCAAGATCAAACCATAAAAAATAAAAAAAAAAACGAAAAAAGGATTTCTTTTGATAAAACACGAAAGTTGAAGGTGTTATTGAATTTATATTGAATGATTTAAAAAGTAAAGGTTGTCCGGTTATAGCTAAGAACGATTTGGTGGAAAAAGTATGACTTCTTTTTAAAAATCTTGAACGTAGGTGGAAGACTTGTACACGGAACGGCGCGGCGCACATTTTGCGAGACGCCACGGAGTCTGGTTGAGAACTTCTTTTATTTTTCCAAATAGCATTCTTAATTTTTTGGAAAATGTTCAAAAGTAAAATCGGTCCCATTGTTGAGAAGCCTAAGCTAGGATTTGGGTCAAAAAACAATGGAAGCACCGCAAAACGTTTTTGTCAGAATGCGAAAATAACTGCAGAAATAATAAGACTTGGTGAACAACTCATACATAAATTTTTAATGGAATTAAGAATCATAACTTCAATATTTTCTATTAATATACCTACGAACTTTTCTGAACTGCTGGCTGAGGTTAAAGAAAAATATCTTGAGCTCTACAGTTGGTACTAATTATAAGTATCCATCATAAGCTTCTGATACATGATCCAGATATAATTTCATCTTTTCAAATACCTATAAGACAGCTCTATGAAGAAGCACTAGAGGCAAGCCCTAAAGAATTACGGAAAAATCGCCACTCTCGAACATTTTTATTTTTCAGTTTTCCCTATTGTTATTATACTTTTTTATAAATAATTATTTTTGTCAACAATAAAAACATTATATTTTGCAAAATCTTTTATGCCGATATATTCTGTGGTTGTTGTGCTCTGAGAAATGTGTATTTTCCTACTAACCTTTCAAATATTACAACTTTTATATAACGTAAAAATCAAAAAAAAATTTAAATGTTTGGCTTCTAACTAATAATAACACAATTGTGGGCGTGGAAGTGGGTGGATTTCGGTTCAAGTAAATTTTTTTATCACACAAAAGATCGTGGTAGTGGGTAGACTTATTCGTTTGCTAAAAAGTGTTGTGTTGTGACTTAATAATTCGGTTGGCTCTTGGCGGCCTGTGATTCTAAAATTGCCTTTGTTTCATTTTTTTTTAATTTCAAGTTCCTTACATAATAATTTAATTTTTCTTAAATTGGTTCCATCCAATTTACAATTTATTGTATTTCTATTATTGAAAAACTTCTAATCCAGGAATTTAAGTACATCATTGTTTCCTTCATATTTGAAGAACAATTTATTTATTTATTTATTTAATTCGTTAAAATCTAACTTTAACAATATTAAAATAGTTCTTATAATCTAATATAATTTAGTACAGCATCCCGGTTAAGGTTATGAACATTTAAGAGAAAACTGACATTATTGTCATTTTTCGTCAATAAAGACGTCTTTCGATTAAACAGTACAAACTTTTCAGAAGACCTTTGTTTTGTAGAAAATCATATACAAAATGTGTACAATATAATATGTTTCGATAAATTTAAATGCTTAAAAAACTATATAGGTACAAAGAACCAATGTTTTGAACAACAGAAGACAGAATTTTTGTTTCCAAAATCACATTCGTTTTTTTTTCTTGTTAATTAGTATTTGTTGGTGAAATATTTCTTATAAAAGAACTGTGCACAAAATTTTTGCATGGAAATCATTGGGGAAATTTTTGAGAAAAATACATAATCTTAACCTTAATGGAATTGAAACTTAAAAAATAGAAGTACCAAATTTGTTTCTTTTAAAATTTTATACAAAGAAATCTACAAAATATCGCTTTTTCAAAAGAGAAAATTGTTTTTTCTTTTCTTTTTTTTTTATCAGAAAGATGTTTTAACTTGCGATACACAGGTTTAATATGGCAAGTACTAATGCATTCGCACAAAAAATCGAACTCGTGATTTTGATCAGAATTTATATTACGATGGTAAGAAAGACGAAAAAAATAAATAATAACTGTTCGGACGATTTTCTTTAAGCTTGGCAGACAGCCTTTTCAATTTTTTCCGGCTTGCTACATGTTCTTTCTTTTTTAAGACAAAAAACTATTGCACCTGTCATTAATTTTGTTTTTTAAGTTTGAGAAAATCTGTTCAACAGATTAATAAATATTGGATTAATGGTTCCTCCAAAATAACCGGTTTTGTTTGGTTTTCCAAAACCTACTTAAAAGTTTAATTTGTATTGTGTATTCAAATTTAAAAACAAATATTTGTGGATTTAAAAAATTTATATTTTTTTTTTTTTGAAATTTCTAAAAAGTTTGAAAAACATATCAAAATTTGAAAAAAGTATTTTTGGATCTTAGAAAGCAATTCAAAATTTTTCCTTTGAGAATTCAATAACTTCTCTATTATTTATATTTTGAAATTTTATATATTTTTTAAAAAAATCCGCTACACCGGTTTTTAAATTTTATTTTGCATAAACTCATTTTGCTTATTTGAGCTCTAACAAGTAAAGGAGTTGTTTAAGCCATTTTAGTAACAAATTGTATGATTATAAACACATTTCTCTAACGACATTGGCGAAAAATTAAAAAAAAATCTAGTATTAAGATATAAGTATAATACTACTTAACTACTTAGCTTATTTATTTTTATTTTTTAAATTTTCAAAAAAAAGCGGGCCTTAACAAATACAATTTCATTTATAAAATTTTTGCAAAAAAATACTTATTAAGAAGAAAAGTACTTTTGTTTTTTAATTCCCATAAATTACGAGTATGATAACCCTATAAACACTTTATGCCTCAAATGAATGGTGATGTTATAGCCTTGAACTGCGTAACCAACGTTATATTTAGTATTTAAAACAACACATTTATTGCATTGAGTTTAATTTCACTTTGATTTTATTAACATTAGTTTTAAATTTGCAAAAATAAATAATTAAACACTAAAAATTTTTCAAATTGAAATTAAATATTTAATTCAATATTGCAATTTTCTGTTTTGTTTTTTTTTTCTACTTTTATGAAAATTGATTTTAATTACAGCATAATGCCGTTGAACTAATTAAAACTAATTAAAGAAATCTACTTATATCTACCAACAGATAATAGTTAAATATTAAAACAACAATCATGATTAAAAATTAATTTGTTATCAGCCATTGTGCACGAAACGTTTTTTAATTTAAAATAATAAAACAACACAATATGAAAACAGCCACAAAAATTATACCCAGATCATGGATTACTCTAGAAACCACAAATATACATAAAAGTCATTCCAGTCAATGAATCAAAATGTTTAATGAACTGCTAGTTTTACATATTGCAAAACAGTTTGTTTTTTTTTTTTTTTTTTAAGTTTTGATTTTATATTTTTTGTTTTTATTTAAATAAGGTATCTGGTTTTTCATTACATGCAGCAACAAATGAGGTTTTGATTTTCCATTCCAATGGTTGTGAGGAGAGGATTCAAAAGAGGCGAGGATACAAGTGTTCAGTACATATACCTCAATGTTTTTAGTTAATTTCCATAAACAAGAGCAAATTGAGCCTTATGGAGCCCGAAGATCAGAAGTATGTTAGAAATAAAATGCGCGACATTGACGCAAAAAATATGTTTTTATACAAGGTAGAGCAAAATGAATCACCCTATCGGAAGATATAATTTTTGCAAATGGCGTAGTACGTCAATCACTTTTGGCATTTGTTAACTAGACAGTTGCATTGTCAAGACAGTTAAGTGTGTCGATTTTTTTACCAATAATCATTCGGTGGTTTTAGCGCAGCGTGAATTTTGGAGTCGATTTCCTAATTGTGTCGCTTCAACTGGGCAAACATTGCGGCGGGCGGCGCTTAGCTAATCGACTTGGCAGATTAAAACCATGCCATTGGTCTGGTCGTTTGGTCGAGAATACCGCGGCTTTGGCTGCCTCTAAAAACGAAGAAACATCAACCAGATGACGAGCCATATAATTGGACATCAAAAAACGGACTTACCGTCCTTCGCGTGTGAATTAATGTCAAGCTACCTCAATCTCAACAAACAAGAGGACGATTTTGTGCAGAAAATTATCATGAGCGACGAAGCGCATTTCTACCTAAGCGGTTACTTCAATAAGCAAAATCTTCAATACAATCGCAGCCCTTAGGAAAATAAATTCGAAAAGAGTTCAAAATCAGTTGTTACGTTTTTGAGAAAATCAAAAATAAAAAAATGGTTCCAGTGTGGTACCATTAATAATGATTTTTCGGAAATTTTTTTTTAACTTAATGATAGTTTTTGATTTTTTAAATTTAGAAATATTTTCTAAAATTTCGAAAAAAAGATTGTTTGGCCTGTGATGGCGGAATTTTCAAAAGTGCTATCTACAAATCTATCTTAGCTATCTATTGTAGTACCCCTTGGCAAAATGGTAAGTGCGTTGGACTGTCATGCAGAAGGTCTTGGGTTCGTTTCTCAGCTTCTGCAAAAAGTGTTTTTTTTTAGGGGTGTACTGCCTCTTGCGAGCAATTGACAAATCTTCCAAGAGTAGCTCTTGTCATGAAAAGTGCGCTGCTCATTAGCCGTTCGGAATCGGCAGAAAATTATAGCTCCCCTCCATTCCTAGTAACACGCCCACAGGAATGGTTGCGAGTTGTAAGTCATTAGGTGCTGGTTCTCTTCAAGCTCTTTTTTTTATATACCAAGGTCAAAGAAAATCGGCCAAGCCTTTTAGGCTGCAGGCGTAGAGACAGACAGATTAACAAAATTGCGAGACCCACTTTTTCGCCTTCCCTATCACCGTAATGTCAAGTCTGATAAAAATCTCGGGTTCTAGTTTTTTAAGAACTTATAACATTCCATATAGTACCTATGTATTTATGGCAAGCAAAGATGTGCTCACAAACAAAAATTACAGACTTCTCAATATCCTATGGGAGCAAAAGAGAAAAAAGCTGAATGGTTCGCTTTTAAGCCCTTGCAATTCTTAGATTATCATAAATGGGAAACAAAGAAACATTTCAGAAATGTTTCTCAAAGCGTCCACACCAAAAAAAAACATATCAGAAAAATTTCTCAAATGTTTCTGGAATGTTTTTTAAACAAGTGGGAAACAATTCAGAAACGTTTTTAAATCCTGAAATGTTTCTTTGGTGTGGACACACCTTAAGAAGTCGTCAGGAGCGTCTAATTCTCTCTGTTCGGATAAGGAATTGAATAACACAATATCTCTGTCTGAACTTAAAACAAATCTGCATAAGATGAAAAACAGTAAGGCGGGAGTCAAGGACTACATTCGAGTAGAAATTTACAAGATACTAAGCAATTAAAGAACTATCTCTTGGTCTGCATCAACAAACTGTATAAGCCTTGAGCAAGCACCAATGTTCTCCTGTGTTCTGATGAAATATTCATTATTCACCATTCCTCTCCTAATACAATTTATTCTTAGTGTTCGTGGTTCTAGAAATAATCATCAGCTTACACTTGGGCTTAATTTAGGACATTCTGTTACATTAATTAAAGATATTCTTTCTTTAGTTGCACACCACAAATGTAGAATACCTTTCCTAGTTTGACGTACTTTGTTTATCATAAGCTGAGATTTTGCTCGTCATTGTGCAGGGTATTAACTGCAGTTGTCTGAAGAAAAGTCTAATCACACCCGAAACGTCACAACTCAAAAAATAAAATGAATTACTAATTGACCTTGAGCCCAATTTAGAACAAAATATCAATTTTATAAATGAAAAAGGTCACGAAGAAAGAAAACATTCTTTAAACTAACGAGTACTGCCAGGTAAATCTATTGAACAAAGAAAGAAGTATTATTTATTTATTTGTTTATTCAAATAATCTACAAAGTGAATTTATAAATTATTTTTTGAAAGGCATCAGGGTAGGTAGACCATATGATGCCGTCTTTTAATCAAAAGCTTAGTTATTGAAATTTATAAAAAATGTACATATACATGTTTTACATTTAAACATTTAAACAATGCAAACGACCGGCCCGTAATCCACACCAAACAGTGCAGATCCATTGGCACTTGGTGGACCCCAGGACGATTGGCATTTTCCAAAATTCTGAAATTTTGCTTGGTCACTTGTATCTTCATCCAAAAATAATACTCGCTGAAGATTTGATTGTTTGAAGCCTTTACTCGGCATGGTAAAGGTGAGTCTGAACTGAACTGACTACAGAACAGAATATACGCACCGTAAAACCCTTTGGCATTATGGTCAAATGAACATAGATTTACGTTGACAGAAGTGACATAAAATAAAGGCAGTTATTTAACTATAAATAGAATATATCTTCAAAGAAGATTTTCGATTAATTAAAGTGCACGTCCACCCAAGAGGATAAGAGGATATTCTTCAAACCGACTTCAACTCACACACCTCGCTATAAACATCGGTTGCCTAGTGCCTCAACTGCTATGCACTTTCATTCCGCTATTAAAAAAAAAAAAATTTGAAGTACTGCCTGTTGCGAAGAAATGATTAATCCTTCAAGTTATCTATTTTCATGAAAAGTGCTTTCCATCTCAATCGTTCAGACTCAAAAAAATTGTAGATCCTTCGATTCGATTCGATCTATTCGACAGCACACCACACACAATGATGGCATGGGTCCTAAGTCATTAGTCCCTCTGGTCTTTCGTAACCTATTGCACCTAAACTGTATTTATTTTTAAGGCTCCTACCAAAGTTTTCTTAAATGTTGATTTATTTATAATGAAGTTATAAATATATATATATATATGGCCTTATCCCAAGCGTTACTAAGATCTTGAAAACATGACAATATTATTAATGTTGTGAATGTATTTGTAAGTTGTCAAAAAAAAGGACATTTACTGTAGGTTTGACGAATTTAACTTTACGTTTACAAAAAATATTTCAACCAAAACAATCTTGAAAATCCCCAAAAGCTTTCAGTATTCGAGATTGAACATTTATGGTCAAATATAAGACAAATATTTCTTGCAATTAGTCGTTCGCATTATAATTCTTAAACTAAAATTAACTAGATACATTGCAATATGTTACTATAATCTGTTCAAAATCCTGCAGTCGAAACTTTCCCAGAAAACCTTCTTGTGGCAGATATCTCTAATGGTACGATTTTGAAAGGACATAAAGGCTTAGCCATGCCCCATGCCATTGAGTCCCAAAGAATCTGAAATATTCCGTTAGACTAAAGTTAACGAAGATCCGATATCTAAGAAAGCAAATGTGTTTAAAGACTTTCGGTTTCATGATGAGCGTTACATGGTCTCAAATTGACTGTAGTACAAAATGACATTTTTCTTGTTGGGGTTTCGACATCTAAAACGTTTCAGGTTCCCTTATTATTTCAATCGAAAGATCCTTAAATCCACTGCATTCAAGCAAACGATGAGCGCCATTACATATTATGAAGATCCATTAAACTTGTTGGGGGCTCTGCTAATTGTATGCGATTGTGTATGCGTGTTTGTGCTCGAATGATATTCATCAATCAATGTTCAATTACAGAAGATGCAGCATTTGAAATACTGTCAAGTCATTCGCCAAAGACTTGCAAGTTCAGATCCAAAGGGTCACGAACTCACGATGCTTCGCCCAATCCATTTTGTAAGAAGCTGGGAGCTTTTCTATCAAGTCATCTGGAAGAACCGGATTATTGAGATGCACCTGCAAACTACATGCCTCCATTGTATCTGATTCTCTTCGAGCTCTTCCGGCGTGATTAAAAACTAAACCGGATATGCAGGCAAGAACTGATCAGTACTGCACCTGGAATAATTATACCTTCTTTTATAACTTATTGGCCGGTTTTATTGAATATACGGTAAAGTTCTACATACGAGTAGCATGGTGCAAGGGCAAGTTAGTTTTTAAGTCTGTAGCTTCCAAATATTGATATTGAGTTTTATTTATGCATCGGGCACCAGAGGTTATCAAAAAGGTGAGTGAGATAAAAAATGTATTCACACTTATTCACATATACATAACGTATGTACATACATACTTGTGTAAACAAAATAATAACAAAAGTTTTATTCCCACAAACCCCTCAGGTCTTGCACTTTAATGCAATACAATACCTTTTGCACTTTCCAACACGAGTGCTGTTGCTGATGTGTTCCATTGTAGGTACATGCAGCCTGTTTGAATTGAAAACTTCGCCAAGTTATAACTTTATAGATATTCTTCTTTCAAGAAAAATATCCAACTCATTCAAATCAGTTCTTGGCCCAGTCGGCTTTATACTTAGGTCGAGTTTTAAGTGAAAAACCTCTTCAATAAGTTTTTTTTTTAAACTTACTATTTTTTCTATGTTGCTGTTGTTTCAAACGTCCGTCGAGAACTTCAAGTAGATGCATATTCAAAAACACCTAGGAACACCTGCTCAAGTCATTACCTTGTTTATTTCATATTTAGAATATTATTACTCTTCCTTGTCCGTTGTTGGCCTTTCAAAAGTTTTACTTTTCCGGTATTATATTGAATTAAACTTTATATTCACTTTTTGGTTCAACAAAATATGAAATGGTAGGTTATAGGTGAATTGCATGAATAAGTTATTTTGTGTTTGTCGGTTTGGAAAGTTTTTTCTCCGGAACCTCGCTCCCCCTTGTCGATGTCTTTCCGAAAATATTTATACAACAACCTCAATATACTCGTATACATCGAAGTTTTGAACATATATATTTTTGGGGGTAAAATGATTAAAAAGGTTGCTGATGCATATTACATTTTACATTTGCATTGTGCAGAGGGCGTTGGGGTATAAGTATTCTATAATATTATGAATACGTACAATGTTTGTCGGAGAATGGATGATGGGTTAAGTCAGTGATGGATTGAAGATACACTCACTCCTTGAGCCGGGAGACCGGCAGGCATATTGCAACAAAGATTTTATTCAAAATATTATTTTAACTGAAAATAACGGTATTCACCATACATCTTGTAGATTATATTGAGAAACTATTTTTATCAAGTTTAAAAAAATCTAGTATAGGGTTTTCGAAATATTGAGTTTTGAAAAAAAAAAAATTGAAATTTTGTTTAAAAATCCAAAAAAAATTTTCTTGAAAATTGGAATACACAATTCTATTTGAGTTTTTGGGGAAATTTACGAAAAAATGATCAAAATCGGTTGTACCATTTTTCAGAAAATCGTAAACAAAAAAAAAGGTTCCTTAAGGGGTTTACCCTCAATAACCATTTTTCGGAAACATTTTTTCAACCGTTACCTAGTTTTAACTAAATAAAATTTGTAGTCAAACCGACAGACAGACTGAATTGCGAGACCCACTTTTTAAGTCTTCGCTATCATCGTAATGTCAACTTTGATCAAAATCTCGAGTTCGTTTTTTCTACGAATGCATAACTTGCCTTATAGTACCTATAAGTCGCAAGTAAAAAGAATCTCTGTACTCGACAGAACGTCCGAAATTGGTCTCAAGGGTAAACTGATGAGCATTGCTAAAAGTATATGAGTAATACGGTTGAATAGTTTGAGGGGAGGAATGCAACTGCATTTGACTAGAGCACTGTTTATGAAAATGACGGTAAAATAATGATAGCCATGAAACATTGCGGCGGTGCGGTGACGGTGAGAGATTCAAATGTTTCTTTTATACTTCTATAACCTATCATTTTTAAAGCTCTATTTTAAATTATATCCAAGAGACTCAAGTAGGTTATTGGAGAACCTGCTGAAATATGGGAATTTTACTTAAGCTTTGGATGAATACTGGGCTTATATCAGAAGGAAAAAAAAACTTCTTGCATCGGCGGAGGAAACCTTAACACTTAGCAGTGTTTTTGGCAACGTCAAATATGTGTTCACTCCACAAAAGATGGTCAGCGATGCACATGCCGAGAACTGAAATCTGTACAGTCTCCTCGATGCAAGTGCAACCCATGGATAGTGGCATTAAGGGAGGGTTACTCTTGCGCGATAGATGACAGCATTGAGTTTTTGAAGTATTAAATTTAAACGTTTTTTGCTTCCTGTTTTGATTGGACAGTGCTGTTAAGATCAGAAATTAATGAATTTATCGTACACTGCCGTTGAAAGTCCATGTCCGAAGGATGAGAATTTGAAAACGAATATGAGAAGCTGATGGTACTGTTATCAGCGGAAAAATTTTAGTGGATTAGAAGTTTCAGACAAAGTATCATTTACATGTCCTTGGAAAGAAGGTAGGTAAATGCAATTGGACGATAGTCTGAGGGGAAAGAAGATTTGTCTTATGAAGGGACAGGCTGGACAATTGCTATTTTCCATCCACTCGGGAAGAGACCTGTATAGTAGGACAGATGGAAAAGCTTATGCAGTTTTCTTACCAGCGTTGAAGAATACAACTTCAGAACAATAGCAGGAAAGAAGATTTGTTCCATAGAATCGTTTACGGATTTTAGTACAGTAGGAGTAAGGTCACTCTCTGTTATCGTCAAATTAACAACAAACTGTGCTGCAAGCAAATTGCCAAATCTATCAACCGACCTTACAATAGGAATGTCATTGAAGACAAGCGTTGGAACTGAGGATTTCGTACTGTTTCGTATTATTTTTACAAATGACTAAACATTTTTCTACTTTTGGGAAATAATAGTATATTTTCTGTAATAATGTTTGGTTATGTAGACATTTAGTTTGACAGATATGAACGTTACAGGTCTTTCTAGATTGTTTGAACTTATTCCGGTTTTCTTCAGTTGGGTTGGCTTTAAAGGAATTATGCTAATTTTTATTCTTCCGTTTAATTCTTACGATCTACAATATGATAAAAAAATTTATTGTTGAGTCATTATTGTATGTGCGTACTATAAAACTATTTTTTCGAGTTGTTTTTTTCACTCAAGCACGAAACTAATAACCAACTATAATATATCATAATCTCATAATATTCTATACTGTCAAAAATATGACTTTATAATTTGAAGAGTACAAACTTAGTTTGCATGGTAATTTTGATAAAAATGTTTGAAGGACCCCACAAAACCAAAATACGATTCGAAAAAATAACATATTCCAGCCTATTCTTTCAACGAACGCCTGAAAAACCAAAAAAACATAAAAACCTCTCTTTTTCTTGAAATATTGCCAAATGAATCAGGTGTGACCCAGTTTTATGCAATTTTCAACAACTACCTACTAATACTAACCATTTTCACCGAACAAGCGTTAAAAAAAATTCCTCAGGTGTATAATAGGCAGGCCTCCCCCACCTGTGCTGAGGATGGTCTATGAATACTCTTTCAACATCTAATATATCATTTTTATGCGTACGAGGACTAAGGTTTTAAATGTGGTGATGAGACGTGGGGTCGGGAAATGGGACAGGAAGGAGTATATATGTATGTATATGTTAATTTTCAAAAAATGCAGATGAAAACTCTCATACGACCAAAAGAGAAAAATATCTACAATTGCTCAACACAACTAAGTCTGACCAGATGCTGGTGAAGTGAAAATAAATGCAGACCCATATGCAGTGCAGAGTTCTTTCATTATATTTGGCAAGGGCACTTTGGAGGGAGTTCACTTTTATGTGTGTCCACTTGAGAGGTGGAACTTTTTTTTTCTCTCGGTCCCTGACACCACACCGGCATCTGACACCTGTTTTTTCTTCATCTCTGGACTTTCTGAATATAAATTGTTTTTGTACCTCTTTCTACGGATCTTTCTGTCTGAACGAGGGAAGCTGTGGAAGCAAAGGCTTCTATGGTACTTAATTGTCGCCCTGTGTTGCAGATGTGGGGATAGTATTTTTTTCCGTCGTGCGAGCAATAAACGAAAGGGTAAGAGTGGACAAACCATAAGAGGGGGAAAACAAATCTCTTGACACACACTCAAGTGTCATCGAAAATGACAGTCAACCGTTAAGAGACAAGTGCGAGTTGTTTGTCAAGTGAGTGTAGAATGGAGACAGGGTGTTTCAGGTATTAATTTTAGAGTGAAATTTCAAAAGACAATAAATAAATATATGTTAAGGTTGACAGAAGTGACATAGAATGGTAGCAGTTATTTAACTATAATTAGAAGCATAAAGTCTTCAAAGGAAAAGACTGATTTTTCGATTGTTTTTATTTACATGCAGTAAAACAATATGGTGCACCCAAGAAGACACAAGCATACATAGATTTTTATTAAAATCCACGCCTATCTTCAACCCCGACTCACACCTTTTAGTGGTAAAAATCGATTGCCTAGCGCCTCAATTGAAGATTCGGTCTCAAAGCCGGTGAAAGTTTGTTCATGGCAGCAAAAAAAAAGAGGTGTTTTCAATCAGATATCTCTTCTTTGATCCAAGCGGCAGCAGAGGAACTCCCCAGGTGAGATCAACGGTGGCGCCTAGAGCTCCAAATGGCCTGAACTGCTTAGAGCACCTAATAGGACTTCTTCGAAATATTCGGAGCTCATGCTTGAAAGGAGCGGTTTATCCAGATCCTCCTTTTTTTTTTTTTTTATAATTAGCACACACTCAAAGGTTTTTTGTATACCCTTAATATGTCAGAGACACAGCGTTAGCATTAGGAAAAAAGGGAGGGGTTAGAAAGGAGGTGTCGGTGTACATTGGTTTTGAATTCTTGAACATTGCAATGACTGGGAAAGACAGAGCGTGGTAAGGAATTCCACATTCGCGTAGTACGGCTAAAAAACGAATCTCTGTACTTCACAGTACGACCGAAGTTGGGCTCGAGGTTAAATTGATGGGCATTCCTAGAAGTGCGAGTATTACGGTTGAATTGTTTAATGGGAGGAATGCAGCTGGCTATTTCACTAGAGCAAAGTCCGTTAAAATAACGGTAAAAAAGGGTGAGGCAAGAAACATTACGACGATGTTGGAGTGACGTAAATGAGCCAATTATGTTGTTGTCACCAATCATTTTAAATACTGTCCAAGAGACTTAAGTAAGTTACTGGAGCACCAGGCCATAGATGGGAGTTATACTCAAGTTTTGGACGTATGTGGGTTTTATAGATTGTAGCCAGATCAGAAGGAGAGAAGAATTTCTTGCACCGTCTCAGAAAACCCAAACATCTTGCGGCATTCTTGGCAACATCGCGTATGTGATCGTTCCACAAGAGGTGGTTCGTGATGCACATACCGAGAATATCGAGATGTTCAGTTTCGTTAATGCAAGTGCCACTCACGCTTTAACGATACAAGACAGCATTGAGTTTTCGAAGCATTAAATTCGACGCGGTTTCTTATTCCCCATTGTACAATGCTGTTTAGGTCGTGATTTAATGAGCTTATCATATTTTGTCGTTGCAGTTCCACATCCGAAGAGGAGGGATGTGAGTCTGAAAACGAATATGAAAAGCTAAGAGTACTATCGTCAGCGAAACAGTTAATTGGATTAGAAGTTACAGACAGGAGATCATTAATAAAAATGAGGAAGAGGCTTGGGGACAAAACGGAGCCCTGGGGCACACCAGCATTTATATTGTGGGTTTCAGACTTGAATCCATCAAGTACAACTTGTATTGAACGGTTCGAAAGAAAATTTCTAATCCAAAGAAGTAGGGATTCGTCGATGCCGAAAGCACGCATTTTCGATAAAAGAGCAAGATGCCAGACTTTATCAAATGCCTTTGAAATATCAAGAGCAATAATCTTACTTTCTCCGAAACAATGTAAAGATTTGTTTTACATTTCGGTTAGATAAACCATCAAATCACCTGTGGACCTATTGCTACGAAAGCCATACTGCCGGTCATTAAGAAGCTTTCGTTCTTCAAGATATTTCTTGAGCTGATAATTAATCAGCGTTTCTTTGACCTTGGAAAGAAGGGACGTTAGTGCGATCGGTCGATAATTTGAGGGAGAAGAAGAGTCGCCTTTTTTTGGAATCGGCTGAACAAATGCTGTTTTCCATCTACTCGGAACGAGCCCAGAAGAATAGGATAGATAGAAAAGCTTATGCAGGGATTTATGAATGTTGAGATCTTCCAGGACTCTTGCCACGGTACGAGTGCGAAAAAAGATTTGTCCCATAGAATCACTAACGCGCTACTTGAATATATGCTAAGGACTTGGTTCGCAAAGTTGAGGGTTGTGCCATATGAGTAAGTTCCCGGCCACATAAAATAATTTATTTCCGAAAAAACCACAAGCCTTGAAATCCTGATGACGAAACATGCAAAATAAATAAGGAAAACAAACTTCGGATCTGTACGTAGAATGATGCGCAGCTCAAGCGGTAGCCCTAAACTACTAGTATAATGTACAAATTCAAATAAGTGAGACTATTGATAGGAAGCTTTCTTTGTGAATGCCTTAGACTAGTTCAGATTACAAGTTCAATGTTTGGAGGATTCTTTTTCGTTGAGCTAGATGATATTTCGTTTTCAGCAATGAATTGAGACCCAAGGGAGGTGATTTGGTTTGTTTTATAGTCAAATTACCCATTTTTATCCAAGCTAACACCAACTTAGATTGTCAAGAAGCCCAAAATTGCTTGAATCGGTAAGAAGTTGAGAAAGGTCTTTGATTATAGGTAAACCTTATTGGATAGTTACAGCAACTTGAATTTTGTCTATCAAAATCTTATGAATCGATTTTAAGAAATATAAGCTTTTTTAAACCTGATATATCACACATAGAACCTCTTGACGTTATAATTGGTGGGCAGGGCTTTCACGCTGGAGAATTGAGTTCGAATCCATATTGTTAGACCTAAAATATTTGATAATAGCTTCAGCACTGTATAAAGTGTGTAAGGCAAGGTTAATTTGGAGGTATTGATAATATTAAATCTATGATTGCATGAAAACACAAAAAGACCCAATATTAAATGACGCCCAAAATATGACCACAGTTTTAAACTGTTTTGTTCTGGCCAATTGAAAATGTCTGTCTGGGGACTAGACTCCCTTAAATATGCTCAAACTAAACAACAATACTACAACGAAAAAACATTTTTGGTTTAAAAATAATTTGTTTTCAAGACCACCCTATATAGAAGTCCAAAGGCAAACGAAAGCAAACCAAAACTAGCATCGCGTTTTCTTTACATTCCATGTCAGATTTATACCAGATCAACACCTTTTGCGGATTGAATTATTCAAAAGTGCCTTTGGTTGAACTTGTGTTCTTGAGTTTATATGTTTTTCGACGACGATGATGATGATGACGATAATAGCTAAATGGAACTTGAGATAATTTTCAACAATCCAATATAGAAGTAGGTACAAGTATTTGAGCTACAACTACATCGTTTAAGGTAAGCTAGAGTTATATCTGTGTCAAGATATCAAAGACGCACTTCAGCTAATCGGCAATTAGTCATTGTTAGTTGTTTCGACTTGATGTTTTCTTTGTGATGTGCTTACATTGCTCTTTGGACAGATTTTGTATTTAAATATTTGGCACAAGTTTCTTTTAAAAAAAAACTTAAAAAAATTCAACTTGGAAGAATTTATTCAAAAAGACTACCTATTTTTAACATTGTGCAACTGTTTTGAACTAGGCATTGATTTAATTAAATCCCATGATTTTAAATTAAGAAGAAGTTAAAAGTAAATGGGCGAGGGTTTTCAAAAGTGTCTCTTGAACGATTAAAATAAATCACACTTCAAAAACTAACAGTACTATTATTCAAGGGTAAAAGCTATGCCTAACCTATCAGTAAAATGACCACGTATAATCAGGCAGTTATGATGTTTGACATTTTGGTCATTCAGTGAAAATACTTCAGGAATTAATTTCACAATTGGATCACAAGACTTCTGGGGCGCAATTCTGCAATTTTGTATGTTTTGTGAGCATACAGAAAAAACTCACACTTCGGAATTGGATCCCTGAATGACCAATGGAAAAAGACATTATAGTTTCTTCATTACTTTCGCAGCTGACATCTCTGCTTTTCTGATTAGATAGGTTAGGTTAGGTTAGTGGGCTGACAGTTGATCTTGTTACCATCACACTTAGATCAATGTAGATCCGTTGTGATAACCTACGGTTTGTGACCCTTCGTATTGAAACCTATGATAATCCTATGTCGATCAAGCCCGTTAAGGGTATAGATGGGTTACAGCAAGCTTTAGCCTGAAATGTCAGAGGGTATTTCTAAAGTATTAAAATTTCTTTCGTCACATAATAGCCTGGCTAGGGAGAGGTATACGCCTTCTCAGGGCGTGTTCCTTTCATTTACCTCCACTTGAGCAATCATTCCCCTTACCAGGCCCGTAGGAGCATGTGGCTCCTTGCAACGTCTGGTAGATGAGTTTGATATGTCAGTGTTTGGTGTGTATGTTCGTTTGTTTGGTCGTTAATTAAGTCGAAGAGGCTGTTTCCATACCAAAGAGGATTTTACCAATCTTAGGTAGATGTGGCCCCATCGACCCACTGATGCTCGTGTTCAACGTAGGAGTGGCAACCGCAGGTGTATAGGAGAGGTGCCCATTCTCTGTTGGTTCTGCTCTCACAAGGAACACGTGCGTCGTTGTCGTTTTCGTTCGTACTTCACTATCGTAGTGTAGTTGAAGACGGTTTTCATAGATCAGGAATTCTCAAGCAATTTGGTATCATTATCGAATTTTAACATGATTTTGCTTGGAATGTCAGAGAGCTATTCCAAGTCGCTGAAGAAGTCTTCCTAGATGTCTGTTTCTTAGATGATATAGCGCAGGGCAGTGACACAGGTATTGCGGAGTGTCCTCATGTATCCTCTCGTCACCGCATCCTCTGCATAAGTCGTCCATACTGAGTTTCATCTTTTTCTTGTGGTAACCGAGTTGGTTGTGACCTGTGATGATGCTCACGAGAAGAGAAAGAATCTTTTTATTCAGTTGGATGATAACATCGGTCTTTTGTTTACTGAAACTAGGCCATAATTTTTTAGTTGTAAGACAGGAATCGAGAGAGTTTCATCTCTTGTTTGCTAAGGCTAGAATTTTACTCTTGATTACCTGTTTAAGATTACAAGGTGGGACTTGAACTGTTGTGTCTGCTTTATTAGGATGAAGTGTTGATCCTATTCTTGCCAGCTGGGACACCACTGTGACCAGGAACCCAGCAGATTCTAATGTTGTGCTGTGTACCAAACCAAGAACCCTAAGCTCTTCGCGACAGCAAGTTACAAGCTTCGATTTGATTTCAATGGCAAAAATTACAGAATTCGCTTGGCTATCAATGAAAGAGGTGATATCAGCTTTAGGTAGTAAATATTCAAAAATAACCGTCACTTCTTCTCCTAACCTAATACCAAAGAACAATATATATGTCCCCATTAATAATATTATTTCAACCTGAAAGTCATCACCAGCAAATTTTGAATGTGATCAATATAACTCACATTCCTTACAGTTCACATTCAGTTTTCAGTGCAAATATTGCATAATAGGAATTGCTTTGACGAAAACCACCAGTCGTTCGGTAACGATTCCGTCTATAAATTAATTGCCACCAGGAGCGTTTTTGTTCTTTGTTAGCCACCAGCGGCGTAGTAACTGCCGATCTATCAGAGCGTTTCGCCTGCAGTTTGCCACCAGAGGATTTGTACTTATTGATCTACCAGAGATGTTTCAGTTCCAGAGTGCATGTTATCGGCCTAGAATATTCTGTTACGTCTGATTGGCTGAGATGAGAATGACTTCTTTTGACAAAAATACTCTCAAAATACTACTCAAAAGGGAACTCAGGCCTCTTGCGTGATAATCCCAAGCTTTAATGATTACTACGAAATAATTTCATTAGTAAAAGTTAAATCCACTAATGGCCCGCTCAGTCAATGATTTTTTTTTAATAAACTTTAAACACATTCGTTGATTAATGATTTATTCATTAAGGCAACATATTTATTTCTTATTCTTATAGTATTAACATCAATCAAAATCCTGTCCAGTCTGTCTTCAAACTATCCTCGACAAATTGTTGTTTTTTAAACCAAAGAAATTAATTTTTCAACAACGATGGCATCGATTTTGCTTAATTTTTTATATCCATAAGATCCTAGAAAGGACTATACATACATATTTTTACTTGTGATAAAGGTACTATATAAACGGCTCTAACGATTTTGAAAAAAAAAAAATTAAGTGTGCTATTATGGGTATGGACTACATTTTGTTAAAAAAATGTAGATGTTAACGGTACCGTTTTTTAGATTTTCGACTTTCTCATTAATGGCTTTAGCGATTTTAACCAAATTTTGTTAGCAGGAAGCCCTTTAGCTAAAAATAATATTGTATATACAAATATTCGAAAAAAATATATTTTGGATTTCTTGTAAAAAAAAAATCCAATTTGTTTTTGCAAAATCAATATCTTCAAAACATTTAAACGATTATAGTTTTAAAATAATTATCCCAAATAATATATAATAATACAAAATTATTCCAGGGTACATTTACATAAGAGCAGGCTCGTGCGATCCAGTCGTGTATTTTATTTTAAATTAACGACAGGAGATCAACATTGAGTTTTTGAAGCGTTAAATTCTATGCGATTTTTCGTTTCCCATTTCACAATGCTATCAAGATCAGAAATTAATGAGCTTATCATAAGCTGCCATTGGAAATCCACATCCGAAGAATAAGAACTTACATCTGTTAACGAATACTGTCAGAGTACTGTCATCGGTAAAATAATTCAATGGATCAGAAGTTTCAGACAAAAGATCATTGATCAATATGAGAGAGAGATTCGGGGATAAAACGCATCCCTGTGGTACACCAGCGATTATTTCATGAATTTCAGACTTAAAACCATCCAACATTGATTGAGTGTTTTGAAAGGTAGTTTCTAATCCATGGAAGAAGAGATTCATCAATACAAAGGATGTTAAGATTTGTGCGACTATTCGGTGAGATATATCATCAAATCACCAATAAGCCAATTAGTACGATTGCCATATTGCCGGTCTTTGAGAAGCTTTTATTCTTTAAGATATTTCTTTAGCTGATCATTTATCAGCGTTTCCAGGATCTTGGTAGGAAGGGATGTGAGTGCAGTTGGTAAGAAGTGGAATCGTCTTTGGGCTTTACGTGAGTAACTGCCGATTACCGGCTCTACCCCACGGGAGGCCTAGCTCCATCGGAGTCATATTGTGTCCTGACCATTAACCCCGACATAGCCGAAGCCATCTCTGTCGCAATGCTGTGACATGTTGCAGGCATGAACATGAACACACCTCTTGCTTAGGAGGCGAGGTCTATCTAACACCTCTTGAATCCAGGCACGCCTGGAAACCGTGTGTCTCCGCATTTGGAATAAACCAAGCCACCATGATACTCCCTCTAGGGGGCCTACCTCATAGATAGTCTGAGAAAGAGAGCACGCACGCAACAGCTGCACCTCTCTATCCGAACATAGAATAGGAGAGCCCGAAGACGTACGCTATAGCCCTCAAACTCGTGGGCACTATCTCCCATGGTTCCAGTATTAAGCTTCCGGTCGAGCTTCGCCACCATTATGGTCACTTACAGATGAGCTCCTGCAAAGCTACGGGGCCTGTCAACCCTGGTATACACACACCCAGCTATAGTCGAGGTAGAAACCACAACCAAGAATTTGCACCTCTCTGGTGAGTTGTAACACACTCCTTAGCGGATTCCTACCTTAAGGACACCGTCCAGACTGTTCCTATCAAGTTAGTTCAGTTACCGTTACAGTAACCTATCCACAGACACCGCGAGGAGGTCGATAGGAACCGGGAATGACAGCCTTGTGCGAGGTAGCAATACCGGCCCACCGACAAAGTCAGTAGACGAGCCCATCAAAACATCAAACCAGTATTACCGCTTACGCAGCAACACCGGAGAGTTCAACAGAGCCCCGGACAAGCCTTAAACTACTCAACCACGGCGTCACCCCCACCTTTTTTTTTTTTTTTTTTTTTTTTTTTATAATTTACTCACGCTCAAGGGAATTTGAATACCCTTTAAATGTTTCAACACAGCGTGGGCGTGAAGTTACGGAAGAGAAAGAAGGATAGGAAAGATGTGTGGCACGATGTTCTGAGACTAAGGTGGTTGTCTCAGATTTTTTATCTCCAGGGATAGCGGCTGAACTAAAGCGGAGAATTGCCGTGTCTTATTTCTATGTCCCTTATAATTCGCATTATTTTATTCGTTTTTCATCCTTGTTGGGCATACTAGTTTAACTCAATCACATGTTGTTAGTGTTATGCCTAAACAACATGTAATGAGTAAACCAGCATCCCATTGATGACAATTTATAGAAAGTTTTAATGGAATTAAAGAAAACATAGACGACGGCAGGAATCGAACCTGTTATATTGAGGTTGACAGGCGAGCACACAACCATCGTGCCACGGCCACCCCTGCTGGTAAGAAGGGAAAGAAGATTCGCCATTTTTAGAGAAGATAACTAATTTTTAAATAATTTTTTGTAACACTTTACGCTGGGTTATGATACAGATTACGCCATAGTCGGGGTAAGTGGCATCTTTTCGATAGCTTTGGTGATTTTTTTTTGCGGATTTTGTAGCTGAAACATGACTTTCAAATTTTAAGAAAAGGTTTGGCTTGATTTTTTTTTAAATAGTAGTTTTAGGTAAAGACTGTTACCTTAAGCCCCGCTCTCCATTATTATAAGACAAGTTTTGCATTTGGTAAAAAAAAAACTCGAGACTTTGATCAAGATTAAATTAAATAAATTAGAGGCCATGACGGCTTGTAAAAAGTCTAAGCCTTGTGACTTACGACACTTAAATATATCTGTGTGTTTGTTTGGAGAAATGGAGAGGACTTACAATTTTCTGCCGATTCCGAACGGCTATAATTAGAAGAACTTTTAATGATAAGAGAAAGTCTTGGAGGATTCGCCAATTCCTCGCCATTGATAGTACACTACCTAAAACTATGAAAGTCGGTGAAGACAACTCGTCAAGTATCCCTATCATTACAAGTACCAGAACTGGTTCTCCTGTCTCATCCTGTCCCTCCGGTCCTGATCGGACACAGTCCTACTGAACTAGCTGTGCTCTGCTCCGTCTTGTGCGAGGACGATTTAGGAGCCGGAATTGCCATTCTATCCTGGACCAGTACTCGACTGTCTAAATAGAGAAATGCGGGATAAGGCCGGTTAGACGTACATACACTCTTATAATAATTGTTTTTAGGGTAGTAGTAGTACGACCATTTTTATATAAGAAATTGCGGTAGAAGTTACACTGCCACTCTTGACAATAAACTTCCTAGCATTGAAAATGTCGTTGAAGCATATATAATAGTGGTTTACTGGTCTGGTCAGGTTTAGATAGGGATCCTCTAACCATACGGTGTGGAAGACCTTCTCCAAATCAACCAGACAAGCACCAGTACACTGCCTTTTAGTTTTGTTCCATTGGCATGAATTGTTTCACGTCCTGGTAAAGCCCAACTGAGTATCCGGTATTATATAGTTGTCCGCCACCAATTTGGACAGAGCTCTATTAATAACTTTTTCTAATACCTTACTGATACTCGGAAGAAGACTTACCACAGCTGTCTTTCTTCACCCTGGATAATGTGCATTATTCAATACGTTGTTGAACAGTGTGGCATAAATATCCACTGGCTCCGAAGCTAGATGTCGTAGTACAACCTTGAATATACACATCGACTCCTGCTGACTTCTTTCGCTTTAATGAGTCGAAGATGAGCTGGAGCTCCACCTTAGAAACTAAGAGGGAACTGGGCCCGTTTCTCTCGGTGAAGTTAGTCCATGGCACTAACCATTTGGCCAAGAGGTATTACATTGGTAGAGTTAAAATATCAACTTTAAAGTTTTAAGCGAACGTTAAAAACTGACTTTGGGAATCTTCATATCCCTGAGTCTACCCTGAACTTATTGGCAGGCATGGACTTGCTAACGAAAACACACCTAATATCTTAAGTTTCATCCATTTTTGTACAAGCATAATGAGATCACAAAATACATAATTCCTCGCTTATTTTCGACTTGTCTATAGCAAATCATCTAGTCATAAAATATTTTCTATTCTTTGATACGATTTTATGTTCCTATAAAACATAAACAACCCACCATATGCCTCAGCAAAACAAAAATGCTAAAGACAAAAATCTTAAGGCTCATGAAACATTTATGAATCGATATTTTCCGAGTACAACAACCCTATTAATTTATACAGGGTATTGGAGAAGAAGAAGGAATCAAGTGCAAGATACATAATAAAGACGTTAAAATGGCAACTCAATTCAACGGCAGACAAAAAGGATGAGTTCCGGTTGAGAAAAAACAAATCGCAAGACAGGTTTTATGCGTTTCTAAGCCCAAATAATGTTGTTTGGGATACAAATTTATATAAACGATCGAACCTAAGAACGGAAAGACAAATAAAAAAAAATAGTGTAGGAGGTTGGAGAGAGAATATATTGTGGTAAAGGTTGGGCTTATGGAATAAGACGACAAATATACATACCATCTTATATGGTTTTATGTTTTATTATCAAGGATTTATTGTAGGACAAAAATGTCCTTCCTGGGTCTTAGACAATAATTGTTATATATTTCACTTTAATGTGTTTTATTTTTGTGTGAATGAGGGGGGTGGGGGTGAAGATGATGACAAAAAAGGCATTCTATGCCATAAAACACACACGAAACATTGAGAATTTTAAGGCTCGATTTAAGTTTGCTTAAGAATTTATGCAATATTGAGTTGAGAAGATGCTGAGATGATTTAGCTGAAAGAGTGTGTGGAGCAACCACAATTTCATTATTGCCTGAAATTTATTTCCTTAACCAGTTGCTATAAATAATGATGAATATGAAAGTCACAGACTTCAAACACTTCCAAGTTTGAATATAAATATAGGAAATAACGTGCTGAATGAAAACAAGGAAAACCACTTTATCTATATGGTCCAGAAACATCGATACACAACAAATGGTAAATCTGGACAAAATTTACACCAAGGTTAAGCTAAGCTTTCGAACATGAACTTTTGAAACTAATCTGTTATCGTTTTCTTGTTAAATCAAAATTAATATTCTTATAAGTCGTCATGACCGAAAGTCAGCTAGATCACAAAAATGGCTCTAACGATTTATCTTAAATTTTTCCTTATTCTATTTTATCGTCACCAATTCCATCCAGATAGTGGCCATCGATATAACCGGAAGATATTGAGAAGATGTACATTAACCCTTCATCCAGGCACCATAAAACCTGAAGCTGCACATCAAATTCTTCGAAGAAAATGTTGGCGAAAAAAATCAGGCTAATGGAGCCTATAAATTGTAAGCAGATATTTACTATCTTGGGTCTTGAAACAGTCGAGAATAAAATCTAAGAAGAAATACGCTAAGGACTGGTAGAATTCCAGAGTGTCTACTTCAACTCTCAGTGCTTCTTAGATCCGCAAACCTGACTATAAATTCTACTCGTAAGATGCTACTGAACAACTTGGTCAAGTAACTTTTGAAAGTAGGTTCGCTGATTTGGACTTCTCGTTCAACGTAAGTTTTTGCTGACTGGATATGGCTCCTTGAATGTATTTTTGTATATACAAGGTACCGAGCTAAGTCTTGAGAAGGCTTATGTGGGACAATAAGCTGGGATTGGAGATGCGAATTTGAATTCCTCCATGGTGGAATAGTTTTCGTTATTGACCCAGCTGCAGTTTTTCTTGTTGTTTTCTTCTTTTTTTGTCGAAAACGAATGTTGTCTCTATTTTCAAGGTTACATGCTCCTGGAGGACTATTAGTTTTTTCAACTAGTGTCAAGAATAAGAATACTAGACCTCGGACTGTAAGGACCTGGAACTTAATTCTGGTACTATTGGATACAGAAAACCCTATCATATTTGGAAGGACAATATTCTCTCAATTTTTTTTAACGAATTAAACCGCAGGTGGAGCAATTTAACTAACGGCTTTATATCAAGGAAGATGTGGCCTACCTATAATAAGACCCGAACACTTAATCTGATATGCAGACCCAGCCAAGACAAAGCTAGGATCGTTGCAGCATATAACCGTCACTGGCCAATAGAAGAACAATCAGAGAAGCCCTCATTGTCGTTGATATGTGGACGAGCCAGTAATGGAAACAGTCATTCATTGCCTTTGCATATGACCTGTTCCGGTCAAAATTAGAGGGTAATCGTTTGAAGGGACATTTTCTGACGACATGGTACGAGCTTATGGAAATGAAGACCAAAAACTTGGTCTCTTTTGCAACGCGACGAAATGGCTCTAGGACGAACTTCGGTTACTTCTGCTCTCTGTTTGATTCCTTCGGGGTAGTGGACAGAGAGCTTTGACGGAGGCTTTTGGTGCAAGGAGGATGATCACTTGATCGGATAAGTTGTTGATTCAGCTGCCTATTTTGGCACAATGAATGTAGATCGTTTCGGAAAAATTTAGAATAGATATTATCTTCTAAATATAATAAAAATTTGGAAAATCGACTGAAGTCGAAGAGACGGAATTGCGAAATCCACTTGTTACGTCTTCCCTGTCATCATAATTTAAAGTATAAACGAAATCTCGAGCTTAATTGGTTCGTTTTGAAAAATGCGAAAACGGCATTTATTAACTTCCCATAGGGAGTTATTGTAATCGGTCCGATTTGTCAAATTGGAATTTTTAACATTTCTCGACGTTTCAAGGTCCCTAGAGGCTATATCAATCATTTTTAGAGAAATGTCTGTGTGTGTGTGTGTACGTACGTTCGTACGTTCGTACGTTCGTATGTTCGTACGTTTGTTCGTTCGTACGTACGTACGTCCGTACGTTCCGGTACCATTTTTCGACGTCGATATCTCAAGAACGAGTAAAGATATCGACTTCAAATAAATTTTGTTTAATAGATAATAACTTCGAAAGAGGCTGAAAGGGCGTTTATTAAAATTCAGTCAGTAGTTTTTTCACTATAACGGTTTAAGAAAAAAGTAAAAATTTTGGTTAGTTTCAAATATCTCACGAAAAAATAATGCTATTGATTTAAAATAAAATTTAATGTACTCACTATAAGGTCATACAGATTTGGTATGATTTTGGAAAAAAATGAACATACCGTTATTTTTTTAAATACAAAAAACTGAAAAAAAAATTTCAATATCCAGATAATTCTAAGAACGGAAAACAATTTGAAACTCAAGATAATTTTATTTTACGAAAAATATTGTGTTTGACAACTGGTGAAAATTTCAAAAAAAAATCAGTTTACAGTTTTTTTACAAAAAAATTGTTTTTCGACTCAAATTTCTCAAGAACTAGTAGTGATATTGACTTCTAATTTAGTTTATTTTATACATAGTATAATTTTGTACAGTTGGTAAAATGTTGACAAATATTGAATTAATAGTTTTTTTTTTTTAAATAAAAAAACTATTAAAAATTCTAGTGAAAACTAGTTAAAATTGTATTTCAAGTCGAATTTATTGGGAATGAACACCGATAGTGCCTTCTAAAGAATGTATACTAAGCGACATTTCTAAAATTGTTCAGGAAACGAAAAAAAACGAAGAAAGTTCTAGTTGAATCATAGTGTGCTAAGAGACAATTTTGGTTAAACTAAGTGACATCTAACAAAACTTTTTGTTGCTCACGACAATGAGATCTTTATTAATGTCGCTTAGCATAATTTTTTTGGTGGATAATACAAATTTCAGGGGGCAACATTATTTTAATGAGAGGCAGTTGATAATTTTTTTTTGTACTCTAGTTTCCTTTTCATGCATAATAGGTTGGCGAAACCCAGGCCAAAACGTGGCCCTTAACATATAGTATATTTCCTCATCAAAAAGTCATTTTCGAAAAAAGTGTCGCTTAGTACATTCTTACGGGAAGGTATCGACATAATACAATTATTAACATATGGTTAAATTTTGACAAGTATCGAATTGACAGTTTTAACAAAAATATAAAAAAAATCTGCTAAAAAGTGGTAAAATTTGTTTTTCGACTAGAATATCTTGAGAACGAACAATGATATTGACTTTGCATTATTTAATTTTATACATAATACAATTTCTAACAAATTGTTTATATTTGACATATATCTAGTTTTAGAGCGGATATATTTTGTAAGTACCCTTCCATCAATAACTAAACCCTATCTTTTATATTATTGAACATTTCGTTTTTACATTTTTTTTAATTAAAATGTTTGGAACCGAAATAATTAAGTAATTTCCATAATATAATACATAATTTTATTATCAACTTAGTTTTTAGAAGAATGTATCTACTGTACATACGTGTATGAATAAGGTTGTTCAGTTGTACCCAAGTCCCACATATTCAAATTCCATTAATAGCTGTGGTAAAATTGAAGAAAACGTCACAATATGTTTTTATCTTTTTGTCCATGAAAAAGATGTAAAATTCTACTCAAGGTTTTCTTACCACAATGGGAAGTTATCAGTGTGGCTCGCACCCAGCCTCTTTTTGAAAAAAGTAATTATTTTTTTTTTTTTGGAAAATTCGATATCTCCAAAACTGTTCAATATTTGATAATTTAATTTTTATTCGTGCAGCAATAAAAATTTTAAGTTGGCGTACCAAATTTTTTCTTAAAAATCTTTTAAAAATTTTGTATATAAAAGCTTACTTTTTTAAGAAACCACTACAACGACTTTTAATTTTTGTTTCTTGCATATATCTTCATATTTGCATATCATTCTGTTTTTATGTTGAAAAAAATAAATAAATTTTATCCTTATGAACAGCTTTCTCTAATAACATTCGTTCTTAAAATTACAAATCTACTGCATAGGAGCAAGTTCGTGCGACCCAGTCGTGCATTTTACTGTCGATGTAGATAGTCGATGTTCAATTTACTGGCCATGAGCCTGGAAAATATACACCTAGTGCCTTCAGATTTATTTGGACCAATAAACCTCTAATAACACAAACAGATTTGAACTTAAAGCCCGTAGGTTAAAGTCGTAGGTTTTACCCTAAAATATTTCAAGAACTACTTTTGTTTAACAGAGAACAATGCAATATAAAGGGTAATACGAATTTCTAAACTTTGATATGTGATTGGGGCCACATTGTTAAAGCTTTATCTATCAAATTGAATGTGGCTTATCAAGCCTATACTGCTAAATCACGGTGAAGAGTTTTAGCATTCAACAAGATGTGAAAATGAATAAATTGCTTATGAAAATGTGTCTTCTGCTCGAGGAACATAATCATGATGCCGAGAGGACTATTCATAACTTGGTAGATGAATTCGAGTTCACTTGTTTAGTGAGCAACCCGCCAATACCTGGACGTTAGCGAAACGCAATATCTACCAAAAATATCGCTCCAGTCAGTATGTCTCTATGCCTACAGCCCTAACCACTGAATAGATTTTCTTCAAACTTGGTACTCTTCCGTGAATCCCTAGAGGAACCTCCCATACAGAAGTTATGAAAATATCACTTATTTCAAAAACGGCTATCAAGATTTTGACAAAAATAACGATGATCTATATTTTGGTCAGAAAAAAAATTCAAAAAAAAAAAATTTTACTATCGAAATCTTTCTTAGAATTTGTTTTCGATTTTATCATTAACGTCTTTACCGATTTCGATCAAAAATTTTATAGGTAAATGCGAGGCCGCGCACATCTGCCCGGTCTGTAGCTGTACCACAACTTGGCGACTATTTCTTCATGACTTGGTCCTACTTCCGCATTATCTTCAACTGACCTTGAAACTCAGAGTAAACAACTATACAAAGATGTGTGTTTGCTTTCGAGCAGTTGGAATTTGACCACAATTTCGGTTGAAAAATCTGAAAATCATATTCAGCGACGAAGTCGAGTTCTAGAGGAATGGTTTTCTCAACAATTGGTCAAACTTGAGACTATCACAATCCACACGAGATCAATCAATGCAATGTATCTAGAGAAGGTCACACTTTTTGGTGTGGATTTTGACAGGCGGTATCATCGTTCTTTGAGAACGACGTTGCCCAGACCATCACCGTCAACGGCTAGAGCTACTGGTCTTAAAAAAAAAAAAAACAATTTCTTTCGGCCCGAATTGGATGATATGGACACCAATATGGTTTGAATATGATGGCCCTATTTGCCACACAGCTCGTGGCACAATGGAACATTGTGCACGAGCGATTTTCGAATATGGTTATCCTTCACCGGAGCGATGTGAATTGGCCAAAGAGATCATGCGATTTTACTCCCATTAGAATTCTTCGTATGGTCTTTTCTTAAGTCAAAGGTATATGCCAATAAACTGCAAGCCATCACTGACTTGAAAGCCAACATAATCAATGCCATTGGCTATACTTACTCGTAGCATGATTTATGTCCCAAAGATGTGGACGTTTCGGGTGCGCGATACTCAGCAAAGTCAGGGCGGATATAGGAATGCTGTTTTATTTCTTCACACAATGAACCACAAGGGCCATCTAATTACGTATACAAATTTAATAATATCTAAATCAGATTTTTTTTCATTCAAGTTAAATAAATAAGAAATGCTTAATGGAAATACCTTTATTTGACAAGATTCAAATTAGTTTCTGCAATAACGTTTAAAGGGTATTTTTAATTAAAAATGTTAAATCAATAAAATGACTTTTCTATCAATCAATTCTTTTTCGTAACCTATTTTCAACGAAGTTGTTTACATTCAAACAATTTTGAAAACTGCAATTTCAGATATAGCTAGCGATTTCTTTTATATTCTCAATTAAAACATTTCATTTAAAAAATTATTAGTAACAAATCGGATTTAATTTTTTTTTTGTTTTTCAAAACTATCAAATACAATTCAAAACATCCAAATACAAAAATATTGCCGTTGGTTAGAAACATATTTTTTGTTCTAACAAAAGATGAGTACAATTATATCACAAAAACATTAAAAAAAGAAAAAAAACAAACAGAAATATTTAATATTTACGACGACAAAATGGTATTTTTTGACAGCTACGGATAAAATATGAACAGCAAAAAAAAAAGTACCCGCACCGTTGCGTTGGTATAAAAATTCGAGTGTATAAATTCCAATATCTAAATATAAATTGTTTTTTATCGGTTTTTTATTCACTGCTGCGTTCAACATTTCAGTGAAGTTGTCCTGTTTCGAAAATATGACAATGCCAAACAAAAAAATAAATCCATTTCCAATGGCAATCGAAGTAGTGGTATTGGTTTATTCTAGCTATAGCAACCTACCTAACCTACAAAACCAGTTCAAAAAAAAAGAGAAAATTAAATTTTCAAACAGATATACGACAAAAATAAATTTTAAATAAATAAATATTTTTGTTCGTTTCCGAAAATCCTTTCATAGCCATGCGAGTTTATATTTTTGCGAACAATCTCTAGCCCACTCAATGGCCTAGCACCCTTTTGGCCAAAATGTATGTAATATATAGGTACCCAGATTTGGCTTTTTTTATTTTATCTTTGCAAATATTTCGTTGGGAAGAAAAAAAATAATTCTTTTTCAATAAATAATGGCGGTTTTTTTTACTGATATCAACCTCTGGCAAAAATGGACGAAAAAGATATCGAATAGTAAGAGTGTTGGAGTGACCATATTTTTTTATAAAAATAAATAAATTGAGTATACACATTTTAAAGTCTTCAAAAACCGCAGCTCGTACTCAAAAATGACATTATGATTTATGAATATAGAATATAGAAAGTTATGCATTCGTAAAAAATATTTGACTTGTGATTTTAATCAGATTTGATATTCAATGATAGGGAAGACCGAAAAATTGGGTCTCACAATTCCGTCTGTCTATCTATTCGACTACAGCTTAAACGGTTAGGCCCATTTTCGCTAAACTTAGTGATTGAATTTATTAATTTTCCTCCGACTAGTTTCTTTTTTCCAAGCCCAAAAATAACGATACTGTATACGAGTGGGCCACCTAGTGGTTTCTTTTTGATACTGACAGTTGTTTCTAGCTCGAAATTTTGACTGAAAGTAAGTATCATGCCTCCGCGGAACGAAATGAATCTTTTTATGCTTGAACAACGTTGGAAAAATTTTGAAAACTTATTTTCTAAGCGAGTTCTGTGTAGCCCAATAATTGCGTTTTTTGAATAGAAGTTTTGATCGAAATGAAGCACCCAGCGCGCCTGCTGTACGGAAATCTGTGCAAAAAGTTCGGGAGACTGAAATACTAGTAGACAACACTCATGGTCGCCGTCGTCATACGGTGCGCTATAACGAGAATTTGCCGAGAGTTTGAGACTAATTTCATGAACTAGCCATCGATCTCAACAGCTTAACATTTCACGCATTAGCTTAGGAACGAAGAAACATATACCAAACGATGGGCCACGCAATTGGACATCACCAGACGTATCCTACAGCGAAGAAATGAAAGACTCACACGTGTTCCCATACAAAGTGCAAACAGTGAATTATAGTTAATATGCCTGCTGACCGTCCGTCCGTCGCTTGCGAGTTACTGTCATGCAGTCACAATCTCTTCAAAAAAGAGGACGATTTTGTGTCGAAAATCATCATAAGCAACGAGATGCATTTCGACTTAAGCGGTTACGTCCATAAGCAAAATCTTCGTTTCTGGAGCACTGAAAATCCGCGTGTATTAACTCAAAGCCACTGTCTGGTACGGCGTTCACGCGGGAGCACTGATTGGGCCGCCATCGGCAATACGGTCACTCTTACTGGCGAACGCTTAAGAGAATTGATAAATGAATTCTTACTGCCGGAATTGAAAGACAGAGACTTGGTGAATAAGTGGTTTCAAGAAAACGGTGCCAACAAGCCTCAGACAAAAATTAGAACATTTATCACCAGAAATCCTACGGAAAGTCATGGAAAATGTGATAATACGGGCACAAATGTGTATCAACAGTTAACACTGGCGTGTGAAAGTTCAAATTAAAAATTTCCATCACGCAAAATTTTTATTTAGTAAAAAAGTATAATTCAAAAACAAAATTGGATCATTAATTTTGCGCCACCTTGTATGTAAGAAATTTCTTTAAAATTTTTCAAAAAAAATTGGGATCTCAATTTTGAATTTTAAATTACATACATTAATTTAATTTTTAATTCCAAAAATTAATCATTCAATCGGTTTCAAGATACGTATTGATTTTCAAAAAAAAAATAGGATTGTTTTCAAATCCAAAAAATATTTTTCGAAAAGCTTGTATGTAAAAATGTTGGTCAAAATCTTTGGAGCCTTTAATGAGAAAGTTGAAAATCAAAAAAAAGGCGTACTATTACAGGTACTATTAATAACATTTTTACTTGCAAATAGGTACTATAAGGCAAGTTATGCATTCGTAAAAAACATCAAACTCGAGATTTTGATCAAAATTGACATTACGATGATAGCGAAGACCAAAAAAGTGGTTCTCGAAATTCTGTCTGCCTGTTTGTCTGTTCGACTACAGCTTAACGGCTCGGAAGATTTTCTTCAAACTTGGTAGATATGGGTTTTAATTTTTCCCCCCGGATGTTTTTTACTTTTTTTAAAGACCAAAAATAACGGTACCTGCCATACGATTTTTTTTTGAAATTTAATAAATATTTTTTTTTCTCAAAAACTGTCCCACAGATATGTAGGTAATGGTTCAAAAAAATTTACAAAAAATTGGAACCATTTTTTTGTTTTAGATTTTCTCAAAAACGGTACCACCGATTTTGATCCTTTTTTTTATGTTAAGGCTGCCCAGCAGTTTTAATATTATTGTGTATTCAAATTTTCATTTTTTTTTGGATTTAAGAAAAAAAAATTCCAATTTTTTTTTTTTTGAAAACTCATTTTTCGAAAACCCCATGCTCGATTTTTTTAAAACGTGATAAATAAAAGTTTTTTAAAATAATCTACAAGATATGAAAAAAAAAATATTTTACCTAAAAATAACGGTACCCTCCATACAAATGTTAAAAAATGGTTTTCGAAAATCGTATTTTTCTCGAAAACGGTTCCGAGAATTTTGCTTAAAATTTGTTTCTTTCGATTAATTTTTAAGATCTATAATTTAATGTTAAGGGTTTTTCAATAGGAATTTATGAACTTTGAAAGGTAATTTTGGCCATATTGTTGAAGCTACATCTGTCAAATGACTGTTATTTATCAGTAATCGGGTAGCCTTAAAGACCTAGATATATTCAGAGTCTCAGAAAAAAATTTTGAAACTAGACCACACCAAATATTTGAGCCATCAATAAAGATATGTATGTAGTTGTGTCGAAGTCTTTCGTCACGACGTAATCATGTCAGTTCTCTATTGATGGAAATATAACCTTTCAAATCTTTGGTGATGCTCATTTTAGGGGTGCAGTAGTCATTAGGACTGGAAAACATCTCTACACAGGTATTGGAATTAATATAGTGATATGTATATTAATTTGACCATAAGTATTAACAAAACAAAAGAGTTTGGTTCTTTTAGTCCTAATTTTCTGCTAGATACTACATAAATTGTATGTATGTATAAATAAAGTGGTGAAAGGTGCAGAAAAACGCTTAAGGCATTAGTTGGGCAAGATTTTAGAGCCTCTGCGGTGCCAACGCTTTTAGTTCTGTGAACTTTTTCCAGCTTGTCGTTGTTATATGCGATCATCGGTCGTACCACGGCAATGTCAATCCACAAGTTCATCTTGGTTCGGAAACCCCAGATCTTACAAAAAATGTTGCTACGAACGTGGAAGCCAATATTTAAGTTCTGTGTTTAATTTAGGGCCAAGAATAACACCTAGAAATTTTGCATTGAAGAAGAGTGGAGGCATTAGGTCGCTGAGTCGGATTACTGTAAAGGGGTGTATCTTAGCTTTGGTAGTAAATATCATCAGTTCAGTTTTGCTTTGATTAACTCTTAGTTCACAACTCCTAGCTCTGTAACTATTTTTCTTAAAGCCATATCCTTGATTTCACTTAACAGAGGGCGGTGAACTTTCCAGACAGTATCGAGTCTTCTGTATACGCGACCGCCTTTACGTCACATCTTTTCAAAATAATTGTGTTCAATTGTGTTCATGACTAAAAGCCATAGAAGAGGGGACAGAAATCCGCCCTGTGGTACTCCTCTACTAACGTGCTTGGTCAAGCTCGTATTACCTAACGTAGCTATAATCCTTCCGTCGCTGATTTAATCTTCTACAACAAAATGAATGAGTAATTCTAGAATGGGTTTGGTTAGCACGTATTGAAAGACCCTTTTCTACATACAACTAAGAGAGTTTAGTCAATTGTACCTCGTGAATGCATGTTTAGGATTTTTAAGAGAGGATTTTCATCCAAAATGAATGTCAAGAATTCCAAAATTAAGCACTTAAGAAGGTAGAGTAACTAGCAGGAAATCCTTCACTGATTCAGGGCCCAGCATATTTTTTTTGTCAGGATAAAAAATACTATTACTTGTCTAAGGGCTTGGGTACATAGACGAGAGTGAGGCCTCCTTTGAAAACTATTTCCAGCCATGGAACTACCACATTCTGTACCATTTGAAGCATAGGTGACAGTATGCATGCTTTCTAAACCTTGAGACTTCTATACTAAGGAAAAGTATTGGCAATTTTTTCTTTTTTTATAAGAGTATTGATATGCTTTATATCAGCAAATGACGTGTCACGAGATCTTAGTTAGTCGAAGCAGCTGCTCTCACAGACTAACCTGGTGACATTTTCAAGTACTAATGAGTCTTTTTATAAAAATGACAGATTGCAATGTTCCTTCGATAGCACTTGGCCAAGCTTTGGGGAATCTTTAATTTGTCAATTGATTGGCATAATGTGTAAGTTTCTTAAAAATAACGACAAGTTCGTGCAACCGAGTCGTGCAATTTTATTTTATAAACTCTTGAGTATTTTTGTTACATGAGGAAAATAGTGAACAAAATCATCCATTTATTCAAAAGTTTTAAGATAACGGTAATCTTTTTCATCATTTTGTTCCACTGTGTCATGCCGACTTCGACTGAAAAAATCAGTCTTAGTATATTTCGTTACTCAAATCGGTCTATGATTGACTTAAGTTCCTTTTGATAACAGACGGCTTTATTTGTGTTCAGATAAACTACCACATTTAAGCGCTATTAAGTTTTATCTAATGCTGCTACTACTGTCTCTTCATGTATCAACCATTAGTGGATCTTTAAAAAGTACCTAACAAAATCTAAAGCCCAGTTTTTCAGGGCAAGGTCACTCTAGTTTTGTGGTTAAATCCAAATGAAATTCTGAAATACGTTATTCCCGAGTTAAATCCACAATTTTTACGAGTTGACTCTAGACTAACTGGAGCAATTTTTCTGACAGGATAGATGTCAAAATTCTATTGAAATATATGTAAGTACGGAACTGTTGATCGGGTGACTATCCATTTCTATTTCGACACATTTTAATTAATGTTAATCGTATAATTAAAACCTGATCCTGGACTAACTCGAATTTGCAAAATTAGCTAAGCTTAGTTTTACCAATAAATACCAGTTTGCACCAATTTAGAATTTTTAATCATTTCCCGACATATCTGCACAAAAGTCACCAAAAAAGTTCTCATAAGATTCTTTTCCAAAAATCATTTCCTATCAACTCGCGCAACAGTTGAAAATGGGAAGGTTAAAAAAATATTATTTTTATCTATTGAAAAAGTGTAAGGCTGGTCACCGTATGATTAGCACTCATGTATGCGTACTTCGAATGCGGTCTGGTGGTAGGATTCTACAATGATATCACAAGCTCAGTTAATTTTAATTAAACTCATTTTTATATTGACAATATTAACAGCAATTTTCGATAATTATTGTTGGTTAATTAAAAAATATCATCGCGCTCAATACACCATTCGAAAACACGGGAGATATTTCCCGAGGCCCGTTTCCTGTGCCACAAAAAAAAAAAATTGCAACGTGAGATTTTCGTATATGAAATGTTTAATTATTTTTGTTCCTTTATTCTTTATTTATGTCCAGGACACACGACGAGTCCCTTTGCTTATATTCTGGTCGTTTTTTTTTTATTTTAATGAATGGCTTAATTTCGGGTCTTCTTTACCTACCTACATTTACCCGTGATGGTGCCAGGTTTTCGGGGCGTATATAAATAAGCGCGTGAAAATTATATCTTTGAGCCTTTATAGACAAAAGTTGGGACTGATTTTATTTTTCGAGATTTTTTAACGCCGCCGCTTTCGTCCTGCGGGAATTTATGTTGCGTTAAAAATAATAAATTGCATGAAACGTGTGACATGAACGTATTTTAAAATGCCGCCGTCCGCCACTTCCGCAGCCGCTACCGCTGCGGAATTGTCTTTTATCTTTTTTTGAGCATCCCAAATTGGGATGTTTTTTTTTTTTTTTTTTTTGTGAAATAAAAGTGTGCCAAGGCATTATAAATCGTTAAGAGTTTTTTAATGGGAAATTAAAACAAAGCTGTGATTTACTCGTTTGTTTAAAGAGATTAAGTTGTCTGCGAAGGTAGATGTACTGTAGGCTTGGGTGGAAATAATTTATTATTATTCAGTCCCAGTGATGGTGAAGACTGAGATGAGAAACAGGAAAAGTTGTGGAAAAATACCGCAAAGGCCTCGAGTAAATGATTCAGTTTTTAATTTATTTCAAAAAGGCACGAAAACAAATTTAAATTGAAATTTAAAATTAAAATTGTATTTGTCCGCATTCAATCCTTTTTTTTAAAGATACCTACTTCTTACCTTTATAATTTCGACATACACCATTTTGTTGTTTTGGTCACAATATTTGTTTCCGAATATTTTTGCATTTTTGGAATGTAGTAGAAGTGGAAGTTGGCCCAAATGTATTTTACAGATATAGAGACCATATTTGTTGAAGAAATAGCCTTTTCGACAGCTTCGAATAACAGATGTGTTGGATTTACATTTCAATAATTTACAACCTTTTTGACCTGTCTATCTCAGTTTAAGTTCCCTGTAAAAAATAGCTCCAAAGATCTTTGTTTCTTCCTTTAATGGAATGGTAGTGTTTCGTAAAACGAAGGGGTTGCAAGTGCATTTTCTTTTCCTGCAATGATGAAGAGTCTCAATTTTTGATGGCGGGGAAGGGATAATTGCACTCATTTTTTCGGCCCAACTCAACATAGTCAAGTCCTAAGGCTATCGCTCAACTGTCAGTCCTCGATTTTACCTCAAGACAATTTGACATAGATATGGGTAAAGGTTATGTTCAGCCCCATTTAACCAAGTTCCCACTTCTTTAATAACATATAACATTACATATATGTAATACTCCTTCCTCTTTGGATGTTGCTTAGTATCATAAACGAGACGGTGGCCTTATGACTCTGCCGTATCGCGTTGCATGTTGATTACTGAACACTGATGATGATGATTCCAAATGAGCTGCGGAAGTTGGTTTCGACGATGCTGCTGTTGGGTGGTTGGTTGTAATGGGTGGAATTTGTGGGTCTTCATGGCATATGTGGGGTCCTGTTTTTGCGAAAGGTGAAACAGGTGGAATCGGTTCGGAATTATTGGTATCCTCAGTTTGATTATTGACTGGAAGTTCACTTTCAACTCCGACTGGAAGTTAACTTTCGATTGTTGTTGTCTTTAACTTTCTTCCCATAGTTAATTGCGCTGAGGGTCTTCCTGTTGTGGTGTGCACGGTAGTATATTGTTTGAACAAAAATCGCTGTAGTTTAAAATGAATATCTCTTTTTGATAATATAGTAAGTGATGACTTTGTATGTCGTGCCTGCCGTAGAAGTTGGAAGTTGTTCTGGTCCCACAACAGAGCAGGTTCAAGACGAAGTCGACTCACCATAGGTACCTTAAGCATCTAGTAAAAAGCCTGCAGAAGAAGTGAACCTCGATGTTGCCAAAGAAGACATAATTGAAATAGAGCCTTCTGCTCCTGCCGAAGTCACAAATGTGAATCTCGACAATGTAGGTTGCTGGCCTTCTACTATGACCGACGAAGTCAGAACGCTTCTAGTACGACGCGGATCTGACTCAGTACAGCATATCGATTCCAAATTTGCCGATGTTGTTCGCTCAGGGACTTCAACGAAAGGCGGTACCGAAAACTAATCAGAGAGTGGTTCTACAAACTATTATCTAAAGGTGAAAAAGTTCTCCGAACATGGATGAAGACAAATGGTGGAAGCTAAATCCAAGAATCTCAGACTATGAGAACAGCCTGGACCATGAGCAGAGCTTCTTGAAATGGAAGGAGTTGGAAATTCACCTGAACCGTAAAGCAACCATCAATCAGAAACAACAAGAAGTTTTCGAAAGTGCGGAGAAGAAGTGGAGGGATGTACTGTACCGGTTGCTGAGTAATATCCAGTTCTTAGCCAAACAGAATTTGGCCTTCAGAGGACATCGAGAAGACATTCGAGGAAATGATAGTGCCAATCGCGGGAACTTTCTGGAGTTAGTGCACCACCTAGCTAAATATGACCCTCTTCTAATGGAACGCATGACAAAGCTGATAAAGCTGGGAGTAAGAGTCCCAGTTTCGTATCTATCTCCAGAAACCCAGAATGAATTGATAAACTTACTGGGATAGCAAGTCCGATCCACCATCATCCGTCGCATTCAAGAAGCTAAATATTATTGCGTAATCTTCGACAGTACACCAGACATCTCCCACAAAGACCAAATGAGCCAGGTTCTGCGATACGTAGATATCGAAGGAGAAAATGTAGCCGTGGTAGAATCTTTCATCGACTTCTTCGAATCAAAAGGAAAAAATTCAAAAGATCTCAGCAACGATATAATCGCGAAGATAACATCAGACGGACTGGACATACAGAACTTGAGACGACAGGCTTATGACAACGCCACAATTTCGGGAATCGACAATGAAATTCAAGCCCGGATTAAAGCACTGAATCCAAAAGCTACATTAGTTGCATCCATAAACCACTCACACAACATGGCTGGGGTACACGCTGCTTCTGAATCAGTAAATTCCGTGTCGTTTTTTGGAACTCTGGAGAAGCTATTTGCCTTCTTTTCTGCATCAATTGCTCGGTGGAACGCTTTGGTTTCCGTCACAGGTCAAGCAGTGAAATGAGTCACTGAAACGCGCTGGAGCGCCAGACATGAAGCTGTCAAGACGCTTAAAAATAAGTTTGAGGAAGTTCTTGAGGTACTGGAAGAATTGAAGGATTCATTTTAAACTTCCGAAACAAAATCGGGAGCCAGTCTTCTTCTGACAGCCATGCAGTCATTCAACTTCCTCACTTTTCTTGGATTTTGGGCTGCAGTGCTACCTGCATGGTCAGGACTCAATCTGACTCCAAATAGAGGTAGGCCTCCCGTGGGATTGAGCCGTAATAGGCAGGTGCTCACGTTAAACCAAAAGACGAACTTTACCTTCAATAAAGAAGGTGGATTTGATGGCGTGCTTGAGTAGCATGGCTTGCCCGGGGTTCTGCAAACTCTGCCTTTATACGGATGCACAATCCATGCACTTATGTGTATGGGTGCTGAAGTGGTAATGTTGGTATGATGTTATATGGGCTCGTCCACTGAATTACCAGTGGGCCTGTATTGCTACCTTGCTCATAGCTGTCATTCCCGGTTCCTATCGGCCTCCTCGCGATGCCTGTGGATAGGTTAAAGCAACTGAACTAACTTGATAGGAACAGTCTGGACGGTGTCCTTAAGGTAGGAATCCACTAAGGAGTGTATAACAACTCACCAGAGGAGTGCACATTCTTGGTTGTGGTTTCTACCTCGACTATAGCTGGGTGTGTGTCTATCTGGGGTTAACAGGCCTTGAGTTTTACAGGAACTTATCTGTAAGTGACCATAATGGTGGCGAAGCTCGACCGGAAGCTTAAATCTGGAACCATGGGAGATAGTTCCCAGAGGTTAGAGGGCCATAGCGTATGTCTTCGGGCTCTCCTATTCTATCTTCGGATAGAGAGGTGCAGCTGTCGCGTGCGTGCTCCCTTTCTTCATACTATCTATGAGGTAGGCCCCCTAGTGGGAGTATCATGGTGGCTTGGTATATTCCAAATGCGGAGACACACGGTTTCCAGGCGTGCCTGGATTCAAGAGGCGTTAGATAGACCTCGCCTCCTAAGCAAGAGGTCTGTTCATGCCTGCAACATGTCACAGCATTGCGACCGAGATGGCTTCGGCTATGTCGGGGTTAATGGTCAGGACCCAATCTGACTCCGATGGAGGTAGGCCTCCCGTGGGGTAGAGCCGGTAATTGGCAGGTACTTACGTAAGGCCTAAAGACGATCTTTACCTTCAATAAAAGATACTTCATTGTATGTGAAATGATGTCTCGAAAATTAATTTTAATTAAGTATAGAATGGGGCGGCAAAATGGATCTCTTGGCCCGAGCGTCTAGATGGCACGCTACGCCACCGGTTATGCCTTGTGACCACTGATATTACGTTTTAGAAGAGTACCACAGTGTCTTCCTGATGAGCCCAACTGGCATGGCGTTCTTGTGCGAAACACATTTGGACTAAAGGTCGCGAAAACTCTCATTGAATTAAATACATATATTAAAAACAATAACTATATTTTTTTCTTTTTTCTCCATTTTTTGAAATCAAATATTAATTTTTTGATCTAAAATGATTAATTTATTATTTTGTATTTCATTCAATTTATTCTATAAGAAATTTTTAATTTTTGTTGAATTACGAGTATGTCACTAAGAAAAATATTTAAAAAAAAACAGATAGATATGCTATTTCGACTGTTCAGTGGCAATTATAATTTATGCTTAAAGTCAATAAAACACGATCGACCTACATTTTAAAAATGCCTTACTCTTGTAACGTAAGAGCCTTAACAAAGAACATACAAGACACAGACACACCTTCATAAATGTGTATCAAAAAGAAGAAGATGCATTCATAAGTTGCACTGATCAAGTTGATCCGGTGAAATTGGTGTCCACGGTTGCCGCACTATAATCTTAGCACACTAGGTCTGCAGCAATATGCAGATACATTTGTATATGTATATTGTGTACATGGACTGCGTTTTATATCTTACAAAAAGGTGCAGTGCACGCAGACACCGAATGGCAAAAAATCAATTATTTGTTTATGCAACGTAGCATTACACATGATGCTGTATATTTCAACGTAGGTAGATATATTCGCATAAAAAGATACAAATAAATCAACTAAAGGTTTGTCTTCGCTTTCTTTTTATACAAAAAAAAACTCCCAAGTCGCGTAAGTTAAAGAAGTTAAAGTATTTAAAAAAAAATAATAATTGTATGCGATTTATATTCACTGTTGAGCAAAAGATAGAATAATATTTTTTTTTGTATAAAATATGCAAATATATTGCATAACCTCAGCTCCGCCGATCGCAGACATTTACTCGCTTAGAAATGTTTATTCATCCGATCACAATGAATAAATTAATTTTCTTTTTTTGGTGAAGATCACTTCTTGTTTTACATAACTGCGAGATGTGCACATTAACATTCCTTAAATTTCACTCTCAATTAAGTTTTGCATTAAAAATGCTGTAAAATTGCCACACACACAAAAACAGGAAGCAAAAAAAAAACTAAGTAAAAAAATGAAAGTCCAAAAACTTACCATTTACAGTTACACTGCAGAAAATATTTAATGCTAAGAAAGCTAATCCAATAGATAAACGCACCATTTTGCTTGCGAAAATTGTGTTTTTTATCTGCACAAGCACACACACGAATATGATGTATCTTTTTTGTCTTGATTTTGTATCTCGGTAGATACAATATCTTAATGTCACACAGGAATGTGCGATCGGTTACACTAAGCACAGAGCACTCTCGTTTTTTTTTTTTTTTTTTTAACACGACGCGATATCGAAATGTATTGGCACCTTCTTCGATTCCGTTGGTAGCGATACGAAATCAAACCGTCAACTGAACTCCAAGTTAGCCAAAGAAACTGCAAGAAGGTAGCCTCAGCTCAGCTCAATTTAGTTAACAAAAAAAAAAAAAAAACATTAATCGGAATCTCCACCTCTTCGGATACAATTTCTTGGGTCGAAAATCGGGTACTGGTTTGGAACAGGTTGGTTGTCTAGAGGTTTTCTACTTGTGCCCCACTACCTCCCGCTTGAGTCGGCTCATCGACTGTGGCGGCGGCGGCATGGTGGATTGACGACGACAACGATGACGGTGGCATTACCGGTGTGGTTCTGGAAAATCGATGGTGATTTGGGCCTTACCTTCAATTCATGATCATTGTTGTTAATTTTTTTTTTTGTGGTAACTAGGTATTTGGCCAAGAGCATTGATTGTGGAGTTACATTGATATATGTACGTCATCACCTTCGTGAAGGAGGTATGAAATCCAAAATAAAAAAAAATCAAGAACTCCATAGGTTTTGAAAAGCTTCTGTCAGATACTTGAATGTATCTCGTGATCGGACTGAAGAGGGAATAAACGATAAAATGGACATGTTTTTACATTACCAAGTACTTGCAGCACCCCTTATTTTTATTCAGAGGTAAGAAGCGTGAGGCCCGTACTCAGGAAATCATATACTTGGGAGGGGAATCCATTAAGTTTGGAAATGAAACCGCTTTTTTCTGTTTTTTTTTAAGGGCATGCATAACTGCTCCATAATTTTCCTTAACCATTGTCGGTCGTTCTACAAGATAGAAAAATATACATTAATTCAACTGACAATATTTTTCGGAAACTATTTTTTGGATTTAAAAAAATTATGAAAAATTGTTTGGAAAGTTAATATTAACCATTTTTACAATAAATTAAATTTTTGCTCCTCATATTGTATATATGTAGTATTTAGAACAACTATTGGTTGTAAAGTTACAAGGGAATGGAGCATGTCGTTTTCGAAATATTGGGTTTTTAATGAAAAACTTTTAAAAATACAATTACAAATTTTGGATAGAATTGGATAATTTTTTTGTCAAAAAATATCGGTTGGACCAAAAATAATGGTACCAGCCATACGAATTTTGTTCGAAATTTTATAAATATTTTTTTTTTTTAATCTGTTCCACAGATATGGAAAACAAATAAAAAATTTGTTAAGTTAAACCTAAGTAATGGCTGAAAAAAAATTCCGAAAAACGGTTATTATTGATACCCCCCCAAAAAAAATCATTTTTTATTTTTCTTTTTTTCAAAAGCGGCACAACCGATTTTGAGCATTTTGTTTTTATTTATTTATTTATTTTTCTTGGATTTCTCGATATCTCGGAAACACCATGCATGATTTTTTTAAAACTTTGAAACTTTTTATGTATTACATATCTACAAGATGAAAAAAAAAATATCTAAAAATAAAGGTACCCATCATACAAATGTTAAGAAATGGATTTCAAAAATCATATTTTTCTCGAAAACGGTGGCGGCGCCTAGAATGTTGATGATGTTTTTACGATCTCTAATTCAATAAGAAATAAAATGCACGACTGGATCGCACGAACTTGCTCTTATGTAAAAGTACTTTGGAATTTAAGATACATTTTATAAATATAAAACATGGATTTAATGAGATAATAATGTTCAAATGCATAAAATTGCCGTCTGGTTTCCGGAAAAGTATGAATTTATGCAAATAAACTTTAAAAAATAGTTTTATTATTAAATAAATTTTTTATATAAGAAATGTCTCTAAAATTTTTCAAGAAAAAATGTGGGATGCGAATTTTAAGTATTTAATAATCTTGGTTTTAGGAAATAATTTCAAAAAATAATCGTTCATAGGTTTTGAAGATATTGATTTAATTTTTTTTTTTTTAAAACCAATAAATATTTTTTCGAATATTTTTATATATAATATTATTTTAAACTTAAGGGGACTCCTGCTAAAAATGTTGGGTTAAAATCCTTAGAGCCGTTAATGAGAAAGTCGAAAATCAAAAAAACGGGTCTATGGCAGGTACCCCTAATAACATTTTGCCCCAAAGTTTTTTTTGACCAAAATGTAGTCCATGTCCATAATATCATAATATCACACTTAATTTTTTTTATCAAAATCGTTAGAGCCGTTTTTGAGATAAATAAGATTTTGCATTACGGGTGTATGGGGGGTACCCCTATTTTTGGAGCTAAAAAAAAATTTCAATTTCTCCTCTAGGGAATCACCGAAGACCCTTAACTACCGAGTTTGAAGAAAATACCTCCGGTAGTTTAGGCTGTAGTTCGAGGTACAGACATACAGACAGACAGACGGAATTGTCGGACCCACTTTTTTCGTCTTCGCTATCATCGTAATGTCAACTTTGATCAAAATCTCGAGTTCGATTTTTTTTCCAAATGCAGAACTTGCCCTATAGTACCTATATCGCAAGTAAAAATTGAAATTAAGATACTCGTATTATTGACTTAAAATAGAACCATTTTTTCAAATTTTGAATTTCTCATTATCGACACAACAGATTTTAATGATTTTTTTTTAAAGAAAAGCTGCTAAAAGGTTTGAAAAACAGTGCATCTCAAAATTTAAAAAAAAAGATACTGTTTGAGTTTTTGAAAAAAAGTATTTTTTTTTTTTTGGAAAATTCGATATCTCAAAAATGGGTCATTATGTTTTTGGAAATGTCAACCTTGAGCAAAATCTCAGGTTCTATTTTCTTACGGAATCATAACTTGCCTTATAGTATACCTATAAGACGCAAGTAAAAATAACCTACTTAAGGGATAGGGATAACAAATTTGTTTGTAGTAGCATACAATTACCTTAATACTGTTTGCGCCAGTGTTAAATAAAGACGTTTGAACTCTTGTTTCTCGCTATCGGCGTTACCAATTTAAATAAATTTTGCTTATACTTTTATTCCTTATCAAAAATTGCATATTTAAACTCTCAACCAAAATTGGTGAGATTAAAAAAAAAAGAAAACTCGTTTTATATTTCAAAAACGAACTGATGATTTTTATGAAGTGTATTTTTATTTCTAAAATTTCTTGAAAAATTAAAAAAAAAAAAGTTGATCAAAGTTGACAACACTAAAAAAGTAGGTCCGACAATTCCGTCTGTCTATCTGTATGTCAGTACCTCGACATACATCCTTAACTATCTTAAGGTATTTTCTTCAAACTCGGTACTTAAGGGTCTTCGGTGATTCCCTGGATGAGAAATTGAAATTTTCTTGTAGCTCCAAGAATAACGGTATTTATCTCTCCAACGATTTTGATAAGAACATAGGTGTTTCATTATGGGCATGGACTACATTCTATAGTAAAAGAAATTGGGAAAAAATAGTACCTTTCATAGAACTTTTATTTTTTTTTTATTTTCAACTTTCTCATTAAAAGCTCTGACGGCTTTAAGCAACATTTTTGTACAGGGGCTCCTTTCAATTTAAAATATTATTTTATATAAAAATTTTCGAAAAAATATACGAGTATGTACATATTTTGGATTTTTTGAAAAACGATATATGTAGTAGGCAAAATTGAATTTTTTTGATTTTTGATTGATTCCATCCTAAAAAGTTTGAATAGTCAAAGTAGATACTACCTTCAATTTTATTAAAAATTTGTTTTTGAATTTTATAAATTTTTTTATTGAAAACTCAATATTTCGAAAACCGTATATTTACTTCAATTCCTTGAAACTTGACAACTAATAGATTTTTAACACTATGTAAAATATGTAGGAAACAAAATTTAATTAATTGTTAAAAAGGAAGAAGGCTCTAAGAAGCTTAAGAAACATTGCATATTAATGCAATTAATAGATATAATTAAAAACAAAAAATGATACAAACTTAAGATTGGCGCAGCAAAATTTTTTCTTAAAAGATTTGTATATAAAAGTTAATTCAAACTAAAATTGTTATTTTTGTATAAATAATAAAATAATAAAATGGTGCATTCTGTTTTAAGAACCAACTGTTAAAAAAAATATTTTAGCGTTTTAAGAGCTAATTTTGTGTTTCTGAACATTTTTCATTATTAACATCTCACACTTTAAATTTTCAGCCTTTGTATTTTCAGTTAAAAACCTATTTTACGAAAAGCCGTTATTATTTTCAGATTTCTTATTTTCAATTAAGCTGATTTGAACCGAATGTTTTGCACCTTAGTTTCTAAAACGTTTTGAAATTATTTCGATGTTTCAATGCTAAATATTTATTTATCGGTGTAAGCATTTTTTTATTTTTTTTTTGTACAATTTCACCAATGTGATTTTGGCATTTACTGTATCGTGATTACTGATTTTATATCAAAATCTATGGCACGAACCTTTCAACGTATTGAAAAGTTCTATGAAATTAGCAAAAAATGTATAAATAAACTAGTGAATATGAACCTAGTGACATACAACATACAACCATTCCTCTTTGGTGCAATATTTGCCGAGTCTAAATGGCTAAGATGAAAACCATTATTCAATACAAGAGATACTCTTGAAGGACTCGACACTTCCTACTAATTTGCTTAGATAGATAACTAACCCAAGGGATATAGGTAATACAATTTATTACCAAACAATTTATTACCAATCAACCAAGACATAAATAATTGTGTATGAAAATCCTCAAGATCATTTTTGAAATAATTAAGTCTTCCCATTACCTTAAGACCTTACAAAATAAAACTTTGAAGTCCCCTTTAAACTATCGCCCTGGCAAGAAGTAAGAAAAATGTATGTGATATCGAAGTTAGAGCACGATCACGCCTATAAAAGACGCTGGCATAGACGTATTGAACTATAATGCTAGTTGAATTGTTCTGTTAACTTCTTTGGTGCAATATGAAGCATACTGAAAGCAACCACCTACATTCTCCTGAATTTTTAATTTATAGATACTGCATAGTTTGTATGCAGTGCACTTATCTTCGGATTAGTTTACCTACATACATAAATAAATGAAAGGTTACTTGAGGGCAGTTTGAAGTAAAAATCATCGAGGTGGTAAGATTTTTAGATACTTGCGATGTATGTATGTATGTATAATATGTCGGTGTACTATATATGGCAAGTTTGCGTTTGAAAAAAAAAATTAACTCGAGATTTCGATCAAACTTGACATAACTTCATTAGAGAAGACAAAAAGAGGATCTCACACTTCTATATGGCTATCTATCTTTTCGGTTACAGCCCAAGCTGCTCTTCGATTTTTTTTCCTGTCCACTAACATCCTCCTCTTTCGATTACATTTTCCTTTCATCTTACCGACGGCTCAATATTGTTTGAAAATTCTTACTTTTTCAATCCACGTAAAGCTGACTTCGTCTTTCTTAATAATCTTATTAGAAGCATTAATTTCTGTTCCTTTCTGAAGAATACAAAATCACATTGAAATATGTCTTCATGTCTATTTGAACTTTCTCGTATTGTGTGGTACCATGTAAAAACCACATATTTCCAACCTTGGTATAAAAAAGATGTGTGAACCCTTCGTAATGTCAGAAATAAACTAGCTATAAAAAACTTTCATGAAATCCAGTTCTGCATTTGACTTCTCGAACGATCAGCAAGCTCAATGCCGCTTTTGCACTCTCTTTAAGCGGACCGTAAGTCCGATAGCTTCCCCTTAATTCTTAAATTCTTAAACACGGTACCTGCAAACCCCAAAACAATTGTATAGTGATCATCCGCAAAGACATGACCATTTGTTTTTGTTTTTGTTGTTTTCTTAGTTACTCGTAAAAGCACCCCGCAAACCTCCGCCATCTTTCATATTAGTGTTGATATTAACATCAAAAAGATAAGTTTGTTTAAAGATGACTTCTCTCCTGGCCCGGGTGGTTTTCCTGCGGTTTCTAAAAAAAATGTTGCAACGCCCTCTGTCAGCACGCAGCATTATTCGACTTTCAACATCTCAAGCCATTTTCTTAAAATTGTGGAAGGATGCTTTTATTTCTCCAGTTCACAAAAAAGGTGCAAACAACGATATTGCTCACTCTTTGAAAGCATTTTTGAAGACTTTACCTTTTACCTCCACTGCAAATCTATCTTCTCTACACAACACATGGTTTGTAAAAAAGCAGATCGACCACAACAAACCTAACAGAAGTTATTTTTAAGGTTCTAAATGCATTAGAGAGGAGAAATTAAGTGGATTTAAGTATAGGCTTTAGTAAAGTACGTCATAAATTTATTTATCTTAAACTTTGAGCCTTTTTTCAACTCATGGCTCAGATCATATTAGGGCATCAATTTTCGATCTCATTTATCTGGGCCTTTGATTTTTGTCTGAACTATAAACGACGTTATCAATGTAATTAATAACTCAAATTTTTTTTATAAAGGGTGGGCCATCTAGTGATTTCTTTTTAAATCCTATAGGTTATTTTGAAACTGGAAGCTGTTTCCCGCTCGAAATCTTGACAGAAAGTCAGTATCACAAATCCGCAGAAAAATGAGTCGCCTTACGCTAGAACAACGTTCGGGAATATTGATAACTTATTTCGAAAGTTAGTGCTGTGTAGCCCAAATAGTGCGTTTTTTTTTTTGAAAATAAGTTTTGGCCGGAATATAGTACCCACCGCGCCTGCTAAGCTAAGCGAAAGTTTGTGCAAAAAGTTCGTGCGACTGGCATGCTAGTGGACAACACTCATGGTCTCCAACATCGTACGGTGCTCAAAGACGAGTATGTGGCTGCTGTAGCCGAGAGTGTAAGACTCTTTTCAGGAACATAGTGAAAACAAATGTTGTGTTGGTGAATAGACGTGTTTAAGTAGTGCTGCATTTAAATTTTCCTATTGCACTTTTAATTTAACCATTTAAACTTTTAACCTAAATAATATTTTTGCTAAGCTACCTTTAAACTAATAGACATTGAAAGAGTGAAAGTGTTTTAAGTTTCTTGAGTTCTTTTTCGATTTAATTTAACTTGCCAAACTTTGTTAAGAAACAAAGAATATTATTCAAATTCCGTCTGTTCCTTTTTAACTCAAATACAATCATGAGTTCAAAGACACATCATACTCGTGGTAAATATATGACGAATTCCTCTACACCTACAGCCTCACCAAAACCATCAGAAGTGATTCCAGCATCAAAAACATCAGAAAAAAGCTTTAAACAGTCAACCCTAACAATTTCATCTGCAACTACCCCTACCTCAGCAACAGCAGCATCATTTTCCCCATCACCCTTAACAAAATCACTGCTAACGACACCGGCACCAAACAAAACTAGCATTGGAACATTTTCAAAACAATCGCCTTTGACAGCCACATCTTCTAAGCCACCAACAACCAATAGTTTCAATAAAATTCTTGAAATATTAGAAACACAAAGTAAGTCTATTCTAACTAAATTATCCGCAGTTGAAGACAATTTAACCAGCAAAATCACATCAATTGAAAATAAAATCACGCTAAGATTCGAGCAAATTAGCAGTGACGTCGCTAAACTCCACGATCGCGTCACATTGTTAGAAGAGTCTTGCGCAAATTTGTTCACATTTGGGGATGAATTCAACAACATTAAAGCGCAGTTACAACAACAAACTCCAGCCTCCCAACAAAATAGCACCAACGAACGCGTCATAAACGAGGAACTCTTGTCACTTAAAAATCAAATTGAAGATTTAAATATTAAAAATTTGGCATCCGACGCTATACTTATTGGGATTCCCTTTATCCCAGAAGAAAACTTAAAAAACACTTTCAACTTACTTTGTCATACACTTGAGATACAACCACCTCCAATCAGCAAAATCTTCCGAGCAAGACCACGACAGGACTCGACCATAATAGTTAAATTTTCCTCCCCCCATGAGAAATATAAAATAATTAAAGCAATTGCCGATTTCCGTAAAACACACTTGCGCCAAATTTCGTTAAAAGATTTTTATGAAGGAGTTTCCGACGCACCTGTGTACCTCCACGAGAGTTTAACCAAAAATAATAGAATCATTTTTCGGCATGCTATCAACCTGAAACGTCAACGATTGCTCTTTTCTGTTTTTACTTCACGTGGCCTCGTATGCGTAAAAGTAAACAAAACCTCAAAAGCTGTCAATATTGGCTCTGTAAGTCATCTTGACACCTTAATTAATGCGTGCATTACCCACCATGAAATCCACGAAAAACAGCACAAAAAAAACAATGATGATGAAGAATACAACGAAAACAACGATGACACTTCGAAACCTACATGCAGTCAACGATTGGAGTTGCCAACTTCATAAATTTTACAAATATTCATTTTTCACGTTTATTTTCTTAATTTCGAAATACTTGATTTTTCTTTCTTTTGTAAATTATATATTTCATTTCAAGTTATCCAAATTTTTTCTTTCGAATAATACTTTAATACTAATCTCTTAGACAAACGGAATAGTAATGTTGCCAGATTTTGGAGTAGTTTAAATTCCTTAAACCTTTTCCCAGTAAACGTCTTAATGCCTACTCATTTTTCGGAATCGAGCTCAACACTTATTGATTATTTTCTTGTGAACCAACAAAGCAAGGTAAATTTTTATAACCAGTTGGAAACTCCTGGTTTTTCAAGACATGATCTGATTCTAACTTTTTATAATATTAATGTTAGTCGAAACACAGATGTACGTACTTTCCAGTATCGAGATTTCAAGGCTATTAACTTTGAAACCCTATTCGCTGAGATTGCAAACGTCAACTGGGAAACAATTTACTCTCTTCCCGAAGTTGATGACCAAATTGAATTTTTTACCGACGGAGTTAACCACCTGTTTAATACATTTGTCCCAATAAAATCGGTTACCGTTCGTAATTATAGATGCGAGTGGTTCAATCGTAAGATTGAAATTCTTATTGCTAAAAGAAACTCAGCCTATATCAGATGGAAACGTTTCAGGCTACAATCTTTTTTCAGTTCTTACAAAATTCTTCGGAACTTAGTCAATAAGGAGATCAAGAAAGCAAAATTTCACTACTATAGTACAAAATTTCAAAATACTTCATCACAAAAACTTTGGCGAAACATCAAATCTCTTGGCATAACCAAAAAGTCAAATAATTTAGGTGAGGATTGTGATGCTAATGAGCTCAACAAAATGTTTGTCGGCCCTTCTTCGGTTACATCAATTATTGCAGACCATAACAATAGTGAATCCGTATCCTCGAACCAATTCAGTTTCTGCGGAGTTAATGAGATGGATGTACTTGAGGCAGTCAAGAGAATTAAGTCTGAAGCTATTGGGCTGGATAATATGCACCCTAAGTTCTTCAAAATTATTTTGCCGCTAATTATTCCATATTTTACTTACATTTTTAATTCAATTTTAACCACATCTTCTTACCCTAAAATATGGAAAATTTCCAAAATAATCCCAATTCCAAAGAATTCTAGCTCATCAGTTAAAGAATATCGCCCGATTTCCATTCTGCCTTTTGCCTCGAAGGTCTTTGAAAGAATAATGAGTCAACAGATGTCATCTTTTTTATCAGCTAACAAGTTACTCTCTTCGGTACAAGCTGGTTTTAGACCACAGCATAGTTGCTCCACAGCTCTATTAAAACTTGTTGATGACATTCGTCAAGAAATTGACAGGGAATACGCTTCCACACTGGTGCTACTTGATTTTTCAAAGGCTTTCGACTCAGTTCCGCACGGTATTTTACTGAATAAATTAAGGAATAATTTTCTCTTTGATAGAACTGCAGTGACTCTCATTCATAAATATCTATCCGGAAGAACTCAGGCAGTGTGTATTAACTCCCACCTTTCAAACTTTCTTTCAACGAATGCTGGTGTCCCTCAGGGGTCTATCCTTGGACCATTGCTTTTCTGTATTTTTATTAATGATCTTCCTGAGATTCTCAAGTTTTGTAAGATATTGATGTATGCTGATGATGTGCAGATATACTTAAGTTATCCAGTAGGTATGGTCGAAGATGCTACTTATCGAATTAATTCTGATTTGACCAGGATTTTCCAGTGGGCCGAAGTAAATCTCTTACAACTTAACCCAAAAAAAAGCCAAGCAATTGTCATAAACAAAAACCCGGTTGACACGTCTTATTATCCTAGCATTGAGCTTGGTAGCTCAACACTTCCGTACGTTGATAAGGTCAAAAACTTAGGCATAATTTTCAATCAAACCTTAACTTGGGATGATCATATATCACGCGCTCTTGGAAAAACTTACGGTGCACTCAGAGTTCTTTACCTCACTGGTGGCTGCCTACCCACTAAAGTAAAATCTATCTTGGTTAAAACCCTGGTTTTACCGATCTTAGCCTATGGTAGTTTAATTTTCTGTAGTGTCGACAGTGTGAGCCAGAGAAAACTAAGAGTTGCATTTAACAACGTTATACGCTTCGTTTATTCTCTTCGCCGATTTGACCATGTCTCCGACTACGCGAATGGCTTCTATGGAATGTCATTTCAAAATCATCTTGACAGCAAAGTTTTATTATTTTTATTCAATTTGATGCAAAAGAAAACTCCTGCATACTTATACGAAAAACTTATTCTACCTCAGTTGCAAAGAAGCCGAGTACTTATTGTCCCAACACATAGGTACAACGTTTCCAAGCGCCAGTTCTTTGTGTACTCCGTAGGTCTGTGGAACTCATTACCTGCCGAGTTGAGGGGAATTAACAACTGCGATAGATTTAAAACGGCTCTAGAAGATCATTTGAAGTGCTAAATTCAATTATTTCCTTTTCTTAAAAAAAAAAAAAAAAAAAAAAAAAACTTCTCTGTAATATAAATAATCTCTTTCTTTTTCCTTTTTAAAGTAAAATTCTGTATATTAATTTGTATATTAACATGAGTGATCTTATTTCATTTAATTTAAAATTTCAAATCCAATTTAATATTACAAATATATCAATTAAAACATGTTAACCATCTTGTACTAAGTATTACTTAAAAAAACATTGTGTTTTTAATATACTTATGTTATTAATAAAATAAATATCAAATATCAAATATCAAAAAGAACATCAGCTCGTCATCGATCTCAACAGCTCAACATTTCACGCACTAGCCTGAGATGAATTCTGCACAAAGATCTCGGATTATTCGCTTACAAGGTCCAATTGATTCAGCAATTGAAGGCACACGACCATCCGTTTCGTTATCGCTTCGCAGTTTGGACCTTACAGCATCTTGAGTTGGACGACAATCTTGGGCGGAAACTCATCTTTTCTGATGAGGCGCATTTTCATCTCGGTAACTACGTTAACAAACAAAACTGCCGCATCTGGGCCTCGGAAAACTCGCAACTTATTGTTCAGATGCCAATGCATGGACTGAGAGTGACACTTTAGGGCGGATTGTGGAGTGGTGTCATAATTGAGAGCCATGTTAACCGACTTTGTTTTTCCTGTAATTGAAGACATAGATTTGGACAACCTCTGAATCATGCAGGATGGCGTGCCATACCACGCAGCCCATGTCACAATCGATCTGATGTGCACCAAAATCCAAAATTGTGTTATCAGACTTCTTGGCGATGCCAATTGGCCGCCACGGAACTGCGATTTGACTTGTTTGGACTTTTTTTGTGGGACTTTGAAGGATCGATGTTGTGCCAACAATCTGGAAACGATTCACTCAAGGCCAATATCATACAAGCAATCCGTGAGCTATAGCCCAAAACCACAAGAAGGTCTTGGAAATTGGAGTCAAAGAATGCGCTACTGCCAAACCAGCCACTTAAACGACGTTGTATTCTTTAATTAATGTGAATGTTTGGTCTTACTAATAAAGCCATAATACATGGACAAAATTTAATTTTTTTCATTTTATTGCATTTTTAAAAAGAAACTTGTATTTGGCCCATCCTTAATACGCTGATTATATGAAAATAATAAAAGTGATCTTTACTCCCACTGACTTTCACTTTAAAATGAACTTAATATATTCTAAGTCTGGCAAAAATTTTTTAGAAGTTAATGCCACTTTCTCCCATAAATGATTACCCCTATCCTCCGGAACGTATTACTTTTACAATGTTACTATTTCATCTCTTTGGAGATCCTGTGAATTACGAGTATTTACTATCAGTTAAGCTTTCGTTCTCGTTTTGATCAAATAATTAGCAAGGCCAAATCTTTACTCGGCTTCATACAACGTTGGTCAAAGAAATTCAAGCGACCGTTTGATGTCCCTTAAATTGGTGATTAAAGGAAAGTTGTGGAATATTGTCACTGCATATGCTCCCCAAATTGGATGTGAGCAGGTGCAAACAGATGCATTTTGGCTAGACTTTCACAATCTACTTAAGGACATCCCAAAGGAAGAGTTCTTGTTCGTGGGCGGAGATTTGAACGGACATGTCGGGAAGACAAACGAAGACTATGAAGATTGCCATGGAGGCCTCGGATACGGCATCAGGAACCCTCCTGGTGAAGACATCCTGAGCATGTGCAAAACATACGGTCTTATCGTACTAAATACCATGTTCGTCAAACAAAGCCGACACCTGGTCACTTACAGCAGTGGTGGAAATGAAACCCAGATTGATTACCATTTGGTATCTAGTTTCATGAAACCCCGGGTAAAAGATTGCAAAGTGATACTAGGAGAAGCGATCGCCCACCAACACCGTCTCCTACTGACAGAATTTTTTATGGAGACAGTGAACGACAACAAACATACAAAAACTTTTGGGAAGATCAAATGATATAATCTGGATAAGGAAAAAGGCGAAGCTTTTATTTCGAATATGCAAAACGTTCTGTATAACAACACCGATATAGTTCGAAATGAAGAGAGTACAGCACAAAGTATGTGGGATCTCCTACAGAGAACTTGCAAAGAAAAAGCCAAAACACTGTTAGGGGTTTCAAAAGGACACAACCAACAAGGCAAAGAAACATGGTGGTGGAATGATGAAGCTAAATCAGTTATAAGTAAAAAGAAAATGGCTTTCAAGGCTTGGTCGAAGTGCCCCTCTAATGATACAGAGCAAAATTCACGCCTCGAAGTGGAATATAGAAACTGCAAGAAAGAAGCGAAGAAGAAGTGCGCCCAAATTCAAGCAAAGAATACAGAAAACCTGTATCGGGAGCTGGATGAAATTTCTACCCCGACAGCTGGTGCTATTCAAGAGCTACGGCAAAACACGAATAAGGGCGCAACTATCTTCAAAATAGCCGCTCAAAGAAGAAGAAATGCCCAGGAGATTTGTTCGCCAAAGTTCATTAACAATGCTCAAGGACAACTACTTGTGGAAGACAACGAAATTCTTCACAGGTGGCGACAGTATTGTGACGGACTTCTAAACGAACAATTTCCAAGGCTATACTTTTCAATAGCTTCACCTAACTTAAGCGAAGTATCCGACGTCACAGTCGAAGAAGTTAGTGAGGCGGTAAAATACTCCAAAAAGGGAAAAGCTGTTGGCCCAGACGAAATACCCTCAGAGTTTTGGAAAAAGATGGGAGACATCGGGTTTAGATGGCTCATGATTCTTGTCTCCAAACTTATACGAGGTGATCGCATGCCTAATCAATGGAGGGAAAGTTACCTTCTTCCAATTTATAAAGGAAAGGGTGATACTCGAAGCTGTGATAATTACCGTTCGATTAAGCTGATGTCACACACCATGAAGATCGTTGAGCGAGTCTTGGGTAGCCGACTGCGAAAAATAATTAGGCTATCTGATGACCAGTGCGGGTTTTTCGGGGGTAAGTCAATCACGGATGCAATCCAGAGTATAAGAATAATTATGGAAGAACATCGGGATTCTTTGGAGGATCACGAGATCTAATATGGGTGGCTCTCAGGCAACGAGGAGTTCCAGAAACCTATGTGCGGATAATTATGGACATGTATGATGGAGCAGTTACTAAAGTAAGATGCGCAGCTGGAGTCACCGAAGAATTCGAAATCACAGTAGGTGTACACCAGGGAAGTGTCTTGAGTCCCCTGCTCTTTATTACAGTTCTTGATTACCTGCTTGAAGGCAAAGTGACGGATCCAAAAGTGCATCAGTTATTCTTTGCTGACGATGGAGCCATCATAAGTGAAGACCCGATATCCCTACAACGAGCACTTGACGTATGGGTGGATGTTCTAGAAGGAAGTGGGTACCGCATAAGCGCGAAAAAGACCATTTTCTGATCCACACAGGCCTATTCCAGACATTTATTTGAATGGAGTAGTGCTTCCCAAGTGTGAAAAGATTAAATATCTGGGGTCTATGATAAATAACGAAGCTACTTGTGATGATGATATCAATCATCGCGTAAGCGTAGGGTGGATGAAGTGGCGGGAAAATTCTGCTATCTTCTGTGACCAAAAAAATGCCCCCTAAGCTGAAAGGAAAGCTCTACACTTCAGTTGTGCGTCCAACATTCACATACGGTTCACAATGTTGGACAATGTACAAAAAGTATGAGAGTAAGCTAATGGCAGCTGAGATGAAGATGCTTCGTATGACAGCAGGAGTTACAAAGCTTGATCGAATTAGAAGTACGAAGATCCGAGGAAGCCTTCATGTTAAGAATACCATTTCCCAAAAAATTGAACACGACCGCCTCAGTTGGTATTGCCATGTTCAAAGGAGAGATCCTGAGAACACCGTCAAAAAGGCAATATCATACAACGTTCCAATTCGGAATAAAAAGAAAGGTAGGCCTCAACACTCCTGGTACAAACAAATGCAAAAACACCAGCATTCAGTTGGCCTCAGAAATGGAACAATACAAAACCGGGAGGCTTGCCGCCGATTTCTGAAGTCAACCCGGCGAACCCCACAGGCGGATCACTAGTGTGAAGCAGATACGTGGGAGAGTTATGATCCCCTCGACATCGAGATCATAACAGCGCCGAAGCAAAGGAAGAAGAAGAAGTGAATATTATAACAAAATAAAAAAAAAAACCGTTCAGGAAAATCTTATTTAATAACGAAAACGACTCCAAGGATTTTGATAACATTTATTCCGTAACCTTCCATATTCTATAATAATTTTATGATTTTGACTATTTCATTATTGGATTAACAGATTTAAATAAATATTATGCTGAAAAATCATAGCTCAAATAGTTTTTTGGCATTAAAAAAATCTGTATTTTTTTGAAAATTCCATATTTTTAAAAAAACGTTGATGATTTCTTTTGAAATTTAATTTTTATTTGCAGTTTTCACAACTAAAGATGATTTTTAATTGCTCGCTAGAGGTTTTTTTATGGACTTGTGTTCGGTCTCAAATCATCGACTTGGCAGTCTAGCTCACTTAATTGTTTTGTTTATTTTGTACCAAGAAGAATTTAAAAATAAAGTAAGTTTCTCTACCTCCCTGTATTTTTATACATATTGGGTGAGCAGATTTAAATTCGACCAAGCATCAATGCATCCCAAAAGATCGACTGTCTGATGTGGTTTATGGCATAGCGGCATCATCGGAACTTATTAAGCTATTTCAAAATAATGAAGGAAACAGCTATATCGTAAATGGTCCTAGTTATAGCTACGTTAACTAACTATCTGAAGCGGAGGCTTACAACATTGATATATAACTTATCCTTAATCATAACGTTTTTAATAAATGTGATGCTCTTAAGCTACATCTACTATATCGAAAATTTCATGTGTGGGGCAGTTGCTTATTTTCATTTCAAAGACAAAATACACACACGGGATAAATATTCATCTAAGTCCACTATGTCCGAGATCTAAGTCTACACTCTACAGTGACCTTTAAATGATCAAACTTTGAAATACTGCAACTGGTTTATTAATTGTGTTTTAGTTAACAATGTTGTCAACAATATTAAATATTGATTTCCTTTTAAATCGATTTTTTTCTGGGCAATATGATTTCTTTGTGATTCCGATGACATTTTGCAAGCAATATTTTATATTAGCATGAAAATGTTACTAAGCGATTCTATGACCTTCCTTATCAAACCGGCTTCCGCATATCGGTTCCGTTTTTATACAGATTTTTGCCAGTCAGCTATTAAGCAATAAGTGAGAATTTATTTGCATATTTTATAATTTTTATCACGATGTGACATATCTGGTATTGTAACTGTGATACTGATTCGCCGAAAAAAAATTACGAGAACAGGATTCGAAATAAAAGTAAAAGTTTTACAAAATAAATTTTATTTTGGGAAACCAGTCTCTTTAATAACCAAACAAGATTCATGGCTTTTATTTTTTTTTTAAATTTCTTATTTGCGGAAACCTGATTGTTTGATACGAAAATACCAATTTATTTTTGGGAGGTATTGGATATTTTTACATTTTTAATTTTAGTGATCCACTGATTCGACGATAAGCATGTGTGACAAGAAGACTGTGACCGAAGCGCGTTCTTTACATTTATGGATATTTATTAAGATCATTTTGGTGATGGCTTTGGGTTTAAGGAACGATTAAAGATTATTGAGAGGAACCTATATTGTCGTAGATGAAGTTTTTAACGATTTACTGCCTCTTGCAAGGGAGCAACAAAAATCCTATTGTTAGAAAAAGTGCTTCCTATTTTAGAAATAACTGATTGCCATCTAGGTTAAAATGTTCAGTAGCTATGCACTAATTGTGATGACTTCCAAGTGGTGACCACTGGGCCCTATTTTCGTCGCGACTTCGAACTTGATAGGACAGATTATATTACTGTTACCCATGAGATATAATCATGATCAGGTACGATGAACAGAAAAATTGTGACATATATCGAAACTGCGATAAGAAATGGTACATGTTAGGATGTGCATTTATAGTGGGAAATTAACTACATAATTTAAAAAGTTATTAACTTGTAGACGATGAGACAAAATATATGCCGGATATGCGCAAATGGCCCTACACATTAAGATTAAAAAACTTATCAAGGAAGGGCTTCATGGATGAAGTCAACGAAGACCCTCCGAACTACGATGTCATTTAAATGGGCTTTGCTCGAGGACATCAATTCTTCATTCATAAAGGAAGATATCTTTTTTGAATTATTTGGCAAAGGATCTAAGAAGCAATCTGAATTTCTAAAGACTACCAACCAAATAAAAACAAGGCACGTATCCGAGAACATTTCGACCATTAAAAAAATACTGACTTTTATCTTTTTGCAGAAAAAAATTTAGAGCTTGATTGTCAAACGAAAAAAACATGAATAAGCCAGACTCTACAGAAAGCACCTGAGTGAAATCCTCTACGTTGTGCATTCACAAAACAAAATTAGTGTCATCAGTACCGTAATTTCATCAAAGAGGTTCCGAAACCAACGTTAACGGATAGAACTCACGGTATGACGATAGATGCTTTCACTAAGAGGCAGGGTGAGAGAAGAAACTGCAGTGTAGATCAAAAACAGCGAAAGAGAAGATGCAGGAGTAGAAGAAAACCGCGTGTAAAAAGAAGACGCAATATTTAACCACTCAGCTGAGGACCATAGAAGAGTCTTGTAATATAAACAATATTATATAAATTATAAATTTTATGAAAACAAGAAAAAAATGCCTGCCGCATTTCCAGCAGCTGGTACACGTAAATGGGAACCATGAAGACGTGGAATAGCATAAGAAAACATAATTCTACCAATGAATGTTCAATGAAGAACAATATCTTGAAACCGTAATGAAGAGATAAAGTGTAATTTAAAGTCGAATATTTTTGGCCAATACACTTTTTTCAAGCTAAAATTATAAATCTAATTACACTGAAAAAATATTTGTACATTCTTTTTATGAATGGCGATCATTCAGCCAAAATCATTAATTTTTAAAGAATATTCATATGAGTAATGCAAGAATTCCTAAAAATTAATTTTTGTTTTATGACCAAGTCATGATTTTCATGAAAAGCCATTTATAAAATCCAAAGCAATAGAATTGTTGATTATGATTATGATTATGATTATGATTATGATATGATATTTTACATTTGAAATATGAACAGTTCATACAAATTTTATTGTAAAGTTTTATGAAAAATTTCTTAAAAAGCTTCAACCTGTTCTTTTATTGTAGGAACAAAGTGACTGATTATACCTTTATGAAATCACATTCATCAACATGAGCGAGTGACATTTTATGAAAAATTACTTTAAATTCTTGAAAATATACATTTTTCACATGCAAAATATCATTAAATGCATGAAACCACATTCATAAACATTTTTTTGTTGCGAATTCCAAGTAGGAAACTTTACATTTGAAATATGAACAATTCATAAAACGCATGTTTACGGTTTCTTTTTACTTGCGATATATGTACTATAGGGCAAGTTCTGCATTTGGAAAAAAAAATCGAACTCGAGATTTTGATCAAAGTTGACATTACGACCATAGCGAAGACGAAAAAAGTAGGTCCGGCAATTCCGTCTGTCTGTCTGTATATCTGTATGTCTGTATGTCTGTACCTCGATCTACAGCCTAAACCACTAGACCTATGTTCTTCATTCCTGGTAGTTAAGGGTCTTTGGTGATTCCCTAGAAGAGAAATTGATTTTTTTTTTTAGCTCGAAAACTAAAGATACCCCCTATACACCCGTAATGCAAAGTCTTATTTATCTCGAAAACGACTCTAACGATTTTGATAAAAAAAATTTCGTGTGATGTAATGGACCTGGACTATATTTTGGTAAGAAAAAAAAATTGTTTGGGGGGAAATGATATTAGAGGTATAACTGTCATAGAACTGTTTTTTTGATTTTCGAATTCCTCACCAACGGCTCTAACGATTTTAACCAAAATTTTTATGCTGGAGGTGCTTTGCATTTGAAAAAATATAAACTAAATTTTTTTTTCGAAAAAATAGTTTTTGGTTTTGTAAAAAAATAATACATTTTTTTTTAAATTCAATATCTTGAAAACCGATACACGATTAAATTTTTAAATTACGTTTTAAAGTGTATTTTATTGAATACTAACAATTTCCATATCAATTTTTTCTATACAAATTTTAAGGAAAATTTAGTACACAAAAAACATGTTTCACTGTGTCTGTAACTGTATGTCTGTACCTCTAACTACAGCCTAATCTTGGAAGATTGGAAAATTTCTTTTGTTAATCCGATCTACAAATCGGGTAGTAAAAATGACATAGTAAATTATCGTCCTATAAGTAAGCTAGCTTTTATTCCAAAGATTCTTGATAAAATTGTGAAAACAGAAATGTATAACATTATGAAAAATCACATTTCAAACTTTCAACATGGATTTTTTAGTGGCCGATCAACTTCCACAAACTTGGCCTGTTTTTCGAAAAAATGTTTTGATACATTAGAAAAACAATGTCAAATGGATGTGGTTTACACGGATTTTGTCAAAGCTTTTAGTAGGGTTAATCACCAAATTTTAATTAAAAAATTAAAAGCATATGGTTTTGATGGAACTTTACTTAAATGGTTTTCATCTTATCTTAGCGGTAGGAAGCAAATCGTTAAAATAGGTGATTTCGAATCTTTTCCTATTATTGTTCATTCGGGCGTTCCTGAAGGCAGTCATTTTTAGGCCCTCCCCTATTCGATTTGTTTATAAACGATTTTCCATCTGTTTTATCTGTATCGGAATGCCTAATGTTTGCAGACGATATTAAATTATTTAAAGTCGTTAAGTCCTTAAATGATTGTCTTGGGTTTCAGCGAGACATTTATATGTTTGAATGCTGGTGTAAGCAAAATGATCTGCTTCTTAATTTGTCAAAGTGTTCTGTTCTAACTTTTTCTCGTAAGCTTAACTCAATAATGTTTGATTATTGCCTTAAAGGTTTAAATTTGTGTAGATTGAATGAATATAAAGATTAAGGAGTTATTTTTGATAACAAACTAAGTTTTGAGTCTCATGTCACGCATATTGTTTACAAAGCCAATTCTATGCTTGGATTTCTTAAGAGAAATTCTATTGATTTTAAGGATCCCTATACACTAAAAGCTTTGTTTTGTTGTATAGTTCGTCCTTTACTAGAGTATAATTTGGAACCCTGATTCGAAAAAGTTATGTGATAGAATTGAGAAGGTTCAAAAAAACTTTCTTAGATTTGCATTAAAAAAATTTTATTTGTCTGGCAGTACTGATTAGAATTATCACAGCAGATGTCTTTTGCTCGGGATGCAAACTCTTGAGTCGAGGCGTAGAATGTAGATATAGTGTTTTATTTATTCATGATATTCCTTGTAATGATATTGATTGTAATGATTTAGTATCATATATAAATATATACGCTCCAAGTCGACCACTTAGGATAAGACAGTTTATTTTCGAAATACCTCATACAGCCAACTATGGACAGCGGGAACCAATTTCTCATTGCTGTAAATTATTTAATATCTATTATGAAAACTGGATATTTTTTTGCCTAGAAATCGTTTCAAAATAGCTATAAATTTGCTTCAAAATATTTAAAATAATGAAATTAAATTGTAAATTGCTTTTAAATTAAATTTTTATTATATAAATTGAATTTCCTCAAGCAAAATCTGTGGATTGTATATCGTAGATTTGAATAAATAAATAAAAAGATAAATAAATAATCAACTGGACCTATTTCTTTCAATTTTGGTAGTTAAGGGTCTTTGGTGATTCCCTAGAGGATAAATTGAAATTTTTTTTTAGCTCCAAAACTAACGGTACCCCCCATACACCCGTAATCCAAAATCTTATTTATCTCGAAAACTGCTCTAACGATTTTGATAAAATAAAATTACGTGTAATATTATGAACATGGGCTACATTTTGGTCAAAAACAAATTTGGGGCAAAATGTTATTAGGGGTAACTGCCATAGAACCGTTTTTTTTTTATTTTCGACTTTCTCATTAAATGCTCTATGGATTTTAACCAAAAATTTTCAGCAGGAGTCCCCTTTAGTTTAAAATAATATTGTATATAAAAATATTCGAAAAAATATTTGTTGGATTTTTTTGAAAAATATTTTTTTTTTGAAAAATCAATATTTTCAAAACCTATGAACGATTATTTTTTGATATTATTTCCTAAAATCAATATTATTAAATACTTAAAATTCGCATCCCACATTTTTTTCCTGAAGAATTTTTAAGAAATTAAGAAATTTATTTAATAATAAAACGATTTTTTAAAATGTGCTTGCATAAATTCATACTTTTCTAGAAATCAGACGGCAATTTTATGCATTTTAATATTATTATCTCATTAAATCCATGTTTTATATTTATAAAATGTATCTTGAATTCCAATGTACTTTTACATAACAGCAAGTTCGTGCGATCCAGTCGTGCATTTTATTTTTAATGAACTCGATTTTTGGCCCCTTTTGAATGAAGTTTTTCTTTAAAAACATGCAGTTTTTCCTTGGAATCATGTACCTTTTTGGTTCAGTGTAAAACGAATAGTTAGAACCTTATAACTTGAGTTTTATAGCTCAAGTCTTCTAAGCAGTGCACATTCATTCAGGAAATAAAACACTTATAGCCGTATCTATAAGATTTTCTTAAACTGCATCCTAGAGGTTATTTAGTTAAGCATACTTAAATATTTAATTTGGCTTTAAATGACCAAACTTCAATTCGTATCTATAATCGATTTTTCATTGGTACTTAACTAAACAATGGTTGTGTCACTTAACGTAAAAGAATGTGAAAAACAAATGCTGCTTCATTTTATACACCACAGCTGTTTTGTGACACCTTCTTTCAGTAAATAATTGGAAGACACATTTTTTTATTTGTGAAATCAAAAAAAATGGCTATCGAACACACACCCACACCCGCCGCACAGTGGGGCACCTTGTATGAGAGACCGGAAAAAACTCAGTTAAAACTAAACTACTGAACCAATTTTCATGAAATTTGCAGGAAAGGTAGCCAATAGCAAGACAAATCTACACCAATGACCACCCATTGCCACGCCCACTCAGAAAAAAATGACATTAAAAAACTGAAAACCTGTTTTTGTTTTTTTTTTGATATTTAACCTAGATCAAGGAGAAACACCAAATTTTACCTAAAAATCAATGATTGTGCGCCATAAAATGTTTTAATTTTATTTTAAAATATATACATACATAAATTCGATTAGAAAAATTATATACATATTCACATGTGGTCATTAAAATAGGTACTGCCATTTTTTAAATTAAAATCGTTGTGTTCTTTCAAAGACTATGTTTTACCTTTTTTTATAAGTGGCAACAATTTTTTTGGTGGAAATATAAAAATTGCCGTTATTAAATTTTGTTAATGTTGCATTGACAACATAACCAACACACTCGAACAAAAATGTATGTAACTTAACAACTGTTGCATTTTTTATTTGATCCAAAAGAGTTCCTATTTTAATGTACACATGTGTATATGTATATAATCATAATGCATACGTAACGGCTTGCGTTTGGGACTTGAGAGGACATATATTATAGTAAATGAAACCCCTATAAGAGCTACCAAACCCAAACTTTTCCATCAAATAGCGGGACATACTATATATAAATATAAACACCCCAAAATATTTGACTAAATTGCGAAAAACTTTAAAATTGTGCATTTTTTTAATGTTTTTTTTGCAATTTAATCAACAATTTTGAATTGTTTCGCAAAATGGACTTCACGCTCAGATTCAGCATACCAAAATACATTTAGAAAGATTTGTCTGGCGAAAAGAGCTGCTCATTTTTTTTTTGTTGCCTTATTTTTTTTTTTTGCTTTTTTGGATGACTTTTTCAGGTTGAAATTGCTTTAAAAACCAAATACGGACGTCTTCGGTGAGATTTTTTTTGAAAACTATTGCTGAGATTCAACACTATCTAACGAAACCTATCCGCCAACAGAGGCAAACAGAGGAAGTAGTTAAAACCTTATGTGAACTGAAAAAGTCACTAAAATTGAATGTTTTTTTGTCAAAAAAATCTTATTCATATATTTTTCGCTAAACTAATGTACCATATTGTTTGTCTATTTATTTTAAGCCTATTTACAAAAAAAATGGTTTCAAACCTTGAAATTTTAGAGTAAATGGATCATTTTAAAACTACGCGTATTTTTATCAGTTTTCACTATTTTTCAACTTTGAACGAAAATCTCCAGGCCCACAAATTTTTTTTTGAAAAACTGTTTTCATTTCCTGATTCTTCAACTAATTTACTGTTAGAAACACGTACAATATCAAAATAAATCCTACTTCCGAAATATGGGTTTTTTCCGCCGTTTCCCCACTGTGCGCCGCCACAAATAAAAGAAAAAGATCTGAAAATTGAGATGCCTCCTACAAGGAAACTTTTTTTTATTATTTGCAATAATACACTACAAAACAGAATTATTTTATGCACAGATTGGGCGTTTTCCTAAATGCAGTATTGCAGCGCATCATGAATTTTGATCCTTTTTTTTAATTCAATAAAATAACGTTATTAAATATGAATTCTAAATTTTATAGTTTTTTTTAATGAATTGTAAAAGTAAATTTCAGAGTGAAGAAAAACGTTGCAAGGGAATCAAAATCCACGATGCGCTGCAACACTGCATTTAGGAAAACGCCTATTCTCTTCCAACAACGAGGAAGAAAGTGTCGATACAAACACTTCAAAGGCTAAGAGGGAAGCGTGGACGAAATTTCTTTGCTCGTACACATACTTTAATCAATACAAATTTTATGTTTCTTAAATCGTTACACTTTATAATTCTAATATAATATCACAACAAACAATACCTACAAACTCACAATTTGAAACTTCAAAATTTCAAAGATGAAAATCGATAAGTCAAAATACATTTTAAAATGCCTTTAAGTGACCCTTAAACGCGGTTGATGGCGTTTAAGTTAAGAGGCCTTTAAGTAACGTTACTTAAATGTGAAAATTGATTATAGATACTGATTTCATACTTAAGAGCTGCTTAGAGGTATTTTAAAGTTAAGTAACCTTTAAGATTTGTTTATAGATTCGCCTGTTAATATTAAGCAGTTCACGTAGAACATGATTATGAATGTTTTAAACACAAAAACAAACACTTCTTGACAAATTTTCAAAATTATTTGAAAAATAGCTCAGCTTCGATAAAACCTATTAAAATAAAATGCACGACTGGGTCGCACGAACTTGCTCCTATGTAATCGACTAGGAATTTTAAAAACAAATGTTATTAGAGAAAACTGTTCATAAGGATAAAATTAATTTTAAAATTCTTTAAGTAGTAAGAGACAAAAACAGAATGCTATGCAAATATGAATTTATGCAAGAACAAAAATTATAAGTCCTTATAGTGGTTTCTTTTAAAGAAGCTTTTATATACAAACTTTTTAAAAGCTTTTTAAGAAAAAATTTTGGTACGCCAATTTAAAGTTTTTATTATTGTTCGAATAAAAATTAAATTTACGAAAAGAAATATTGACCCCTTTCGGAGATATCGAATTTTCAAAACAAGAAAAAAATTGATTTTTTTTTTTTTCAAAAATTCAAAAAATATTTATTTTAAAGTTTTGAAATGCAATGCGTTTTAGACTTTTTGGAAGGTTCTCTATAAAAATTTTCATTAAGATCCGTTATGTGGATAATGAGAAATTCAAAATACGCAAAAATGGTTCTATGGTAGCTACAAGCTGTAATATCTTAATTTCAAATTTTTTTTTATTAAATTAAAGATCGTAAAAATTAATTGAAAGAAAAAAAAATTTATCAAAATTCTAGGTGCCGTTTTTGAGAAAAAATTCGATTTTTAAAAACCATTTTTTTAATTTTTTTAGCATTTGTATGGTAGGTATCTTTATTTTTAGCTAAAATAAAAAAATTTTTTCTCAAATTTTCTAGATTATATTGAGAAACTTTTATTTATCAAGTTTAAAAAAAATCTAGCATGGGGTTTTCGAAATATTGAGTTTTGAAAAAAAAATTTGAAGTTTTTTTTAAAAATCCAAAAATTTTTTTTTGAAAATTTGAGTACACAATTCTATTTACGTTTTTTGGGGAGCTTTTGCAAAAAAAAAATTATCAAAATCGGTTGAACCGTTCTTGAGTAAATCAAAAACAAAAATGGTTCTATGGGGGGTACCCTAAATAACCATTTTTCGGAAAATTTTTTTCAACCATTACCTATCTTTTATTAAATGAAATTTTTCTGTATTTTTATTTTTAAAATCTGTCGAACAGTTTTTGAGAAAAAAAATGTTTATAAAATTTCGAAAAAAATTCGTATGGCAGGTACCGTTATTTTTGGTCCTAAAAAAGAAAGAAAAAAACGTGGGGGGGGGGAATTAAAAATGATATCTACCAAGTTTAAGGAAAATCGGCCCAGCCGTTTAGCCTGTAGTCGAACAGACAGACAGACAGACAGAATTGCGAGACCCACTTTTTTAGTCTTCGCTATCATCGTAATAACAACTTTGATCAAAATCTCTCGAGTACGATTTTTTTTACGAATGCATAACTTGCCTTATAGTACCTATAAGTCGCAAGTAAAAATCATAGTTAAGAACATAACATAGTAAACTCTATTCTCTAAAAATTTCAAAATTTTTCACATTCATGCTTGCGACATGTAGATACTCGTACTATAGGTATGGCAAGTTCGTAAAAATATCGATCTCGAGGTTTTGATCGGACTTGATATATCGATGATAGTCTTGCAATTCTGTCTGTCTAATCTTAGAAAATTTTCTTCAAAATTGGTATAAAGCATTTTTAAATTTTTTCTCACACGTTCATATACACATATTTTTTCGAAATTTTTGAAAATATTTTATGTTTTCTCAAAAATGTTGAAATAATTCAAAAAATTTCATTTGGTAAAACCAAACTAATGATTAAAAAAAAATTCCGGAAAGTAGGTATTAACGATTTTCGATTTGCTCAGAACCGGTACAACTGATTTTGATCAATTTATTTATGCTAAGGCTCCTTAAGAGTTTGAATAATATTGTGTAGTAGGTAAACCTTTCAAAAAATGTTTTTTGAAAACTCTATATTTTGAAAAACTTTGTTACCGAAATTTCTTAACGCGAATTTGGATAAATTTGTATGAAAACTAAAGTTTAACTTTATGAAGGCGGAACTACAATCCGCAAAACACAAAACAAGATAGTTATTTAATTAAACGGATTAATTAAATACTCGAAAAGTCGTAATGGGCCGGCGCGGCGCGACGTGCGAAAAGAAAAGAACAAAAAAACTAATGACAACTGTCAACTCGAAGGTGGGAGCGTTTAGCGATTTCGCAACAGGGAGCATAAAAAAATGCTGCCACCTAGATAGCTCAGCGATGGGGTGGGTTCAGCAAAACGGTCGGCTGTATTAATAATTGGGGGATGATAAAAAAATGTAAAAAAAAGTGAATTATACTGAATTGGAAAATAGGGTGTACCAAAGGTAAAATGGGCGCCAGTAATTTTTTTGTTTTAGTTATGAACTAAACAGGAAATTACAAACCTTGAACCAATTAGCTGAAAAAGAAGTTTCTTTCAAGGAAAAATAAAAGAAAGTTTTAATTTTACCTGAATAGGATTTAGTGGAAGTTTTATTTTCAAACAATCTGGGAAACCTTTATGAATATAGGTATAAAACCCAGAATTTTTTCTACGACAAGTATGAATTTACAAAAGTATTTGGTAATTGACAGATGGCCAATTTACAAAGAAATATATGGTTGAAAAGGTGAAAAATGAGAAATTTAAATAAGAACAATGGTTTTGTGCCACAACGGGACATAAAGAAAAATCACGTTGGGAAAAATTCCCGAACAACAACGGGATTTTAAGAACGGTCGCGGGACCCGCAATCTCGGGAAGACAAAAGACGAAACGAAAGCCTACACGGGGTAAATTTAAGGCACTTAATAGCCTCCATACGACACAAAACGAATCAAAATTCTCCTAAGCACAATTCTACAAAACAATGTATACTTAGCTTTTTTTTTTTTCTGCAGCGGATCCTGTCTCTTCTAGTCAGTCTCACCCTGGCTCTATCTCCTCGAACAAAGAATGCTTTCTTCAAAACAAGATCGAAATTTAGTTTTCTTCTTGGAATTCCCCAACTGGAATTCCTCTGACAAAAATTAGTTATTAAAAAAAAAACACAACTCAAAAATTTCATCTAGACGATAATAATCTTTCGCTTTTCAACTTTTTTTTGCAACCTCGCTCTTACGTAGCTTTTTAAAAAGTGCCTCTCAAAAGGCGAACTTCTCTCATCCATTCGGCCACGACATATATGCCATCCTCTTCTGACCTTTGGTCCGTGTTGGTATTCTGTCGCGTTTGCAACACCCGGCTTTTTCGCTGGTGTGCATGCCGCTGTTGGATCCAGCCACGCATATATGGTCTCTTTCACATTGGTGATTTGAACACCAACCTTGGCTTAATGGACGAGTTCAGTTCTAATCCGTCAATTTCAAATGGTCTAAAAAGTTAAACGAAAAATTATTAAAGATCGCGAATAAAGTCCCCAGCCCAACCGGCCCAACTCAAAAACTTGAAGAAAGCATTCTGTTAGATGGGATCCCATGCCATTTTCCCAACCAACATTATGAGACAGGATCCGATGTTTCACGCGAAATTTTACATATTTTAAACCCGTAGACTTTCGCGCAGACAATTAAGGATAAAGGGAAAAACATCGCAACGTGATTTTACTTGGTGAGCCAGACACTTAAAATTGGGCAGAAGGCCATACTAAATTTATGTTGGTGTGAACTTGAAATCGCACATGCCGTTGAACATGGGTCAAAATCTTCATGTTTTACAATCCTGTGTGGACCATCTGTCGCACACCAACATATCTTGTGGCCCATCTGTCGCACATTGTGTGCCTGTGTATTTTTGCCGTTGTGACTCATCCGTCACATATAGGTATATGGATTTTGGTGACCGCCTGTCACTCCACTTTGTATTTCAGAATCGAAGGCCTAGTTTGATTGCCTCTGGACGGTGGAAACCAGGTTTCAACTGAGCTCTACAGCATTTTGGAGCCGCAATAGAAGGGAAGGTTGAAAAATGGATTGGGGAAAATAGAATAGGTAGGTGAAACTTGTTATGGTAAATTTTACCGCAACAACTTCATGCTTTTTTTTTATTCTTGACAGTTAACAGTTTTCTAATACTATCCACAATAGCTATGTATGTATTGAACAAAATTTTATTTTATCTGAAAACAAAGGTAGCATACAAATGTTAAAAAATAGTTTTCGAAATTTGTATTTTTCTCGAAAACGTTACTTACAATTTTGAAAAAAAAAATTTTATCTGTCGCTTAATTCTTACGATCTATAATTTGATAAGGAAAATTTGGAAATAAGTCATTACTGACTGTTTTTACCATAGAACCATTTTTTTCGAAATTCTGACTTTCTCATTACAAAATTTCAACAAAAAAAAAAACCATTAACCATCTTTGAGATGTTTCAAAACTCCTAAAAGTATTTTTCTTAAGTTTTTATATACACTGAGAAAACTGTACTATGAGTTATTTAAATAGAAACATGTTTAACTGCATGTTTAAATAAGGACAAATAGAAATCGTTTATAACTAAACTCGAATCTGTTTAGATTCGAAAATACTATTATTTTACAGTAAAATATGTTTAAATCAAACTCATTCATGTTTAAGAATTTCATTAAGATCTGCACTTCATTTTTTATATCTATTCAAATTAGTTTTAGTTTGATTTTTAAAATGCAGGTTTAATTGTTTTACTAACTTAAAAATTGTAACATACAATAAACATGAACGAGTTTGTTTGAAATATAAACGAAGTTAAAATATTTACATGAGTAAGAGATTAAACATAAATGTTAAATTTAATCACGAACGAGTTTGAATTGAATAAAAATGAAGTAGCTAAATACAACTTTTCTTCTTTTTGGCATCGAAAGTCATGGAGTGTGTTTATGTTCCGCGTGTGTTTGTGATCTTACTAAAGTGAGTAATTTATAAAATAATAAAGAAATATTTGATTACCATTATAATGTTACATAACTGAACTTCTGTTTCAAGCAAAAATATAAACCATAAAATTATTCGAGGAGTGGAAGTTAATACCATTGTTCCCTGCTCTCTATTGTAAGTGTAAAAAAATATTTGTTTCAAAAACTGTTTATTTATATAGTTTTATTTAAAAAAAATACTGATTAACAAGTATGTTTTATAATAAACTATCATTTGACTTCTATATTCTTGCCACAGGACGACTAGAGCACGACGAAAGACGTAAAAAAAGAAGCAAATTCCAGAAGACGAATTATATGAACCAGAATTTGAAGATGTTCTCAAGATGTGACAAAGATGAGATCTTAAAGCGCTCCACAACAATTTAATGACTTTTTGGAAAATTGTAAATAAATAAAATAAAAATATAAATACATACATAATGTAGGTACTTATTAATTTGTATTTGTGTTGAGTATTTTTTTTATTTCTGAATTTCTGAAAAATCTGAAGTAACAAAAAATTAATATGATTCTATTTGAAACAACATCAAAAAAAGTTGATAAAAACAAAGATAAGCATGTTTAAATCAAATAGAAAACGTGGTAAATTTAAACCAAATCATGTTCAAATAGGGTCAAACATGGGTAAATACGTTTCTATTCAAATTAAATAGATATCGATTCCATGCCAAATCGTATGTGTTTGAGTTTGATTTAAATATGAATATGTTTGATATTTTTCTCAGTGTACCATGATTTTTAAGCATTTTATAATCTTCTATTAAAAAAAATTAAATTCGGCATAACGGAAGTTTGATATATTTATATTTCGAATGCAAAATCTTTAAGTATTAGGTCCTTTTCACAAATATGGCTAATGGAGGAATAGATACAACCGCAAGTACCATGGGCTGTACAACGAAGTGGAAAAAGAGTTTACGTCGACTACATTCGCATCACTGGATGTGAATGTACTTACATCAATGATCTAGAGAATCTTCAAATCTCTGTACCTAAGTTTGAGAAGACAAAGTAGGTAAACCGAGTCTCTTTTTAATAAAACAAGCCATTGGAAATACCAGAGCCCTAGGTCTAGATGACTTGCAAGCAGCCTGTCCGGAATCTAGAGAAATGGAAAGCTGCTGTTTCTCAGGCTGAAAACCTTCACGGATCGGAATAATATTAAGTACGTATACGTATATAAGTAAATAATAATTCTTTGGGTGATAGGAATTTTTTTCTTAAAGATTTTCAATTTTTTCCATTTGTGGCACATAATTTACCTTCATCTTTGTAGCTTCTGCAATTTTAAAAAAGATTCTTCTAATCACACAACTAAAGGCAGGTGCAGATGACAAAAATCTTTTTCAAGCAACCAAGCCTGCCATCGTACTAGATGTACCTTAATCGAATACTAAAATAATTCATATTATTATATTTTAATTGCATTCAAATTGCTTATCTTCGCATTCCATAAAAACAGCAACAAAACTAAACTAAATAATATAATTTGTCCAAACAATCTGTCCGACGTTATGGCGCCAGCCTTAGGCAACTTCTATTTCACTTGGATAATCAAAATCAAATTAGTAAATTATTGTTATATCGAATAATGTACTCGGGCACATTCTTCCGGAACCGGCACTCATGCAACTTCAGCCATAACCATCGTGGTCATCGTCGTCGGTCGTCTGTCGTTGATTTCATAATCAATAAATATTTTCAACACAATTGACTACCAATAGCTTTATCTACGAGTACACTTCCTTCCCGCATGTTATTGGTGAATTGGACTTAATGTTGCAGTTGGTCAGGGGACTATTGCCATTGACAATAAGTTTTCGGTTATGATGGCTGTCGATAGAGAGAAAAAAAGAAATTACAAAAATAAAAATGCAAACGAAGGGGAGGAATTTCAGTTCTTTCTTTTTAATTTTAAATAAATATTTTTATTCCGTTTTAGATATTTGATGTAAATAAATTAAAAAAAAATGTTTATCACTATTAACCTCTACCCTTCTTCATTTACTTTTTCACTCCCATAGTAAAGGTACATTTTCAAATATATTAGAACATTCACAATAAAGCTATTGCTAATTGGCGATCTAAATGCCCGACTAGCGGAACAGCAGATAGAAAGTGATACAAAATTTGGCGAACATTTCAATTCAGTTAGACATTCAAAAGATAAGGTTTATGGAAATGGTAGAGAACTTTTAGAACTCTTTCAAAATTTTGATACATTTTTGCTTAAACAACAAGTGGGGAATTTTTAAGGGAAATGACTTTTGTTGGAGGTCCAGGATCATCAGCTGCCGATTATTGTGGTAACAGTTTGAAATGGTTTGAGACAATCCTTAATTTTAATGTTGCTACATTGACCTTTTCGGATCACATCCCAATTTCAGTTTCCCTGGCAATACAAAATCCTGTGTCCGTCAAGTTAGCACTTACTTGCTTTGCATTAGATGGCACTCACAGTAGTCCAGGGTGGACTACGGCCTCAACCAACAAGCCCCTCCGGCTAGTTCGGTCCCTAGTTAGCTACCTCCAGTTACGCACTCCAAGTTGGTTGAGGTCGCTCTCCACTTGTGCGCGCCACATGAGGTAGGGTCTTCGTCTGCTACGCAGACCATCAGGGGTGGATTCGAAGATTCGACGGGCTGGTGCCTCGGTGTCCATACGGTCCACGTGTCCCAGCCATCTCAGCCGTTGTATTTTCACCTTCTTGACTAGGTCAACGTCGCCGTAAAGACCGTACAGCTCGTTGTTGAACCTTCTCCTCCATACTCCTTTTCTTTCAAAGCACCCAAGCAGATTTTCATCCGTTTTAGATAGTGTCCATGCTTCTGCCCCATACAGCAGGACCGGGATGATGAGGGTCTTATACAAGGTCTTCTTGGTTCTTTGCCTTCTTAGCCTGAAGAAACAGCGGTTGGCAAGAGTAATTCTTCGCTTGATCTCTGGACTGATATCGTTTTGGGATGTTATAGTGGAGCTCAGGTAGACAAAGTCTTTGACGACTTCGAAGTTATACCTATCCATCGTGACGCCCGAGTCGACGATGTTGAGATTCCTTTCTCGATGATAGCATATACTTCGTCTTGTCCTCATTAACAGCCAATCCCATTTTCGCCGATTCTAGTTCAATACTTGCAAGCGCACCGGTTACAGCTCACTTTGTCCTAACAATGATATCAATATCATCCGCATAAGCAAGCAGTTGAACTGACTTTTGAAAAATTGTACCTCTATTGTTGACGTTTGAGTTTCGTACAATTGCTTCAAGAGCGATGTTAAATAGGTTGCATAATACTCGTAGCGCGTCGCCTTGCCTCAGTCCTTTCTCGACATCAAAGGGTTCGGTGGTGTTCTTGCCGACCTTGATGGAGCAGCCATATTTCTCCATCGTCATCGTCATCCTGCACAAGCGGACGAGCTTGGCAGGGATTCCGAGATGAGACATGGTTCTATATAGTTATTCTCTGTCCACGCTAGCATACGCGACTTTGAAATCGATAAAAAGGTGGTGTGTATCGATTTGGAACTCCCGGGTTTTTTCCAAAATCTGTCGAAGTGTGAACATCTGATCCAGGGTAGATTTTCCGCGCCTAAGACCACACTGATAGGGGCCGATCAGCCCGTTGACAAACGGTTTTAATCGCTCACACAGTTCAGACGACAGGATTTTGTATGCGACGTTGGCACACATCAGAGCATCTCCTTTTTTTGTGGATAGGGCACACTATGCCAAACTTCCATTCATTGGGCATACATTCATCCGACCAAATTTTTGAGATGAGTTGGTGCATGCTCCTTACCAAGTCATCCCCACCTGCTTTGAATAGCTCAGCTGGCAAGCCATCCGTGCCAGCGGCTTTGTACGCTTTCAGCTTGGCTATTGCTGTCCGCACTTCATTTAGGTCGGGTGGACGGAAATTTTGACCATCATCGTCCAGGTTGAATGGAATGTTCCGCCTAGCAGCGGAAATTTGGCCTTCCTCGCCGTTCAGCAGTCTGGAAAAGTGTCCAGATGCTCAGCACGGACTGCGTGTCCACTACCATATTCCCACTCTCATCCCGACAGACTTCCGTTCTAGCTTTGTAGTCCTGGGTGGATTGCCTCACCCTTTGTTAAGACTTTCGAACATCCCCCCTGCCGGTACAGTCCTCAATAGACTCGACTGCCCGTTTCACATGCGTCGGCGTTCCTCCCTTTGTCTTTGCCAGTAGAGCTTCCGGGCAGCTCTCTCAGCAGCTCTGGTTCTTGCCTGCAGCATTAATTGGTAGGCTTCGTTCTTTGCTACATGCGCCAACCTGCATTCTTCGTTAAACCAGGGGTTTCGTTGTGGTGACCTTGTGAAATCCAGCACATCAGTGGCGACACTACTGATGGCATTCTGGCAGTGATGCTTCCACAGGTCCTCCGTAGATGAAGCTAGAGGCGGGCTTGCTGAGAGATTAAGAAATACTCGGTCTGCAAAAATCCTGGCGACCTACTGCGATTTTAACTTCGCGACATTGAATCTTTTCACAGCATCCGTCGGATATCCGTACTTGGGTTACCACCAAGTAATGATCCGAGTCTATGTTGGCTCCTCGGAATGTTCGGACATACTGGAAGCATGTCTCGCGTCTATCGCAACATGATCAATCTGGTTGACGGTTAGTTGATCCGGAGTCCACCAGGTTCGTTTGTATATATTGAGGTGTGGCGATCGAGTGCTAGCTATGATGACAATCAGCCTTAGTCCGTTACCGGAAGTGTTGTCGTGCAGGCTATGTCCTCCGACTATCGAACCAGAGATGCCCTCCTTTCCGATCTTGGTGTTGAAGTTGCCAAGAATAATTTTGACGTCGTACTTAGGGCACCTATCATACGTTTCCTCGAGAAGGTCGTAGAATTCTTCTTTGGTTGAGTCATCTTTTTCTTTCGTTGGGGCATGGACACAGATCAGCGTGACGTTTTTGAATTTCGCCTTGACGTGGATTGTGACCAGGCACTCGCTTACATTTCTGAAGCCCAACACTTCTTGCCTAAGTCTTCCCCTTACCACAAATCCACCTCCAAAAAGCCGCTGACCCTGCTCCTTGTAGCACTCGCCGAAGTAGATGTCACACGTTTTCATCCTTCGTATGCTCTCTCCATCCCATCGCACTTCCTGGATGGCTGTAATGTCAGCCTTTAGCCTATCCAGGCTCTCCACTATTTGTTCGGCAGAAACTTGGCCTGTTTAAGGTCCGGACATTCCACGTGCAGAACCGAAAATAATTGTCTTTGTTTCGTTTTCTGGGGTCGTCAACATTAAAATGATCTATATACGAGGCTTGTTTTTACGTGGTAGGGAAGTTACCCCGACGCACAACCCCCGACCTGGAGGTCCAGCCCCTTAGTATAACTCCAAGGGTAGGGAGCCGGACGAACCCACTCCTTATAGGCTTGAGCTACGAATATGTCGTAGTAACCCATATAAGGTGTTCACCAAGTAGTTCATCCTAACTGGAACTGTAGACGCCACCGTTGATTCCATCTGGGGAATTCTTCCGCTGCCGTCTGGGTAAAAGGAAAGGTGCCTTTGTGGGAACACCTTGCTTGTCAAGTTAGCACTACCACTTCAAAATTCTAAGGATGTAATAACTGGATTAACTGTCGTGAATTTGTCGTAAATTTGTCAAATTTGTCGCGCTTATTTTTAAAAAAAATAAATCCTGGTAATGCTAACTTGACAGTCAAGTTAGCACAACCACTCTTCAAAATAGCGTAAAATGAACTCAAAAAAGAAAAAGGACAGCGTAAATAATTGTCGTAAATTTGTCGTAAATATACCTATCGTAAGAGAAAAAAAATTGTCGCATCATTTTTTCTCAAAAAAATGTCATGAAAATGCAAAAGTCCTTAAAAAAAAAAATCGCGCCCTTCTTGCCCAAAAAAGGCGCTAAATATGACTAAAGATGACTATTTTTTTCTCTTATATTTTAAGCCTGAAGTTTGGCTCATAAGTTAATTGATGAATATTCCGAAAGGTTTGAGAATTGCTATGGAATTGTCTTAGGGGAGCAAAGCAAGCTGACCTTTCACTAAAACTTTGAAATTATTCGCATTGGGAGTTTTCAATGTAACACGGATATCCACAATACACATATTCTTTAATCTCATATTTATAAGGATTCTTTAACAACTTTGATGTGATGTGCTTTTTGCTTTCCAGCCGAGGTTTTGCTCGCCGGATTTCCAGGGTCGTTCTGAAGAAAAACACGAAACTTCAGTAGGAAGGTCTTTAAAACCTTATACAAAATCTTTATTAAAAACAAATCTTAACATATAACATAATCATATAACAACTTAAATATTTCTTGATTTCAATTATTTACACTCTGCCCGGTGTATCTGGTAAACATCGGTTATTCTCCTGGTATCGGGTCCTGCTGGCTTCCTTTAAAGAGCTTTACTCTGGCATCTGGTTTCTCCTTTAACTGGCATTCGGTATCGGGCCACTCTTTTATAAATACGGGCTACGGACTACGCCCTTGGCGCTTACAAGATCAACAGGCTTAAAGCCTCTGGTAGCACAAGATCAACAGTTTTAGGCCGCTGGTAGGCACAAGATCAACAGTTTAAGGCCGCTGGTAGGCACAAGATCAACAGTTTAAGGCCGCTGGTAGGCACAAGATCAACAGTTTTAGGCCGCTGGTAGGCACAAGATCAACAGTTTAAGGCCGCTGGTAGGCACAAGATCAACAGTTTAAGGCCGCTGGTAGGCTCAAGATCAACAGTTTAAGGCCGCTGGTAGGCACAAGGACGTTTTATTCTTCGAACCAAACTGATGGAACGAAATAGCCGGACAATTTCAGATGACTCGTAAACTAGAATCTAGCTCGTCAGCTTCGACCGTAGCAAACAAGTGACTTTCCTTCACAAAAGGAGGTCCTCTTGTTATATTTTTCGTATAAACTGTGTGTGAACTATATACTGGTCGAATGTAAATCACTCAATGTGTTCAACCAACTGTGACGTCATGATCTTATAGTGACTGCATATTGTATTAAGACAAGGTACAAAATCCCTTTGTCTTGGCGAGGTAACTGGTGTCGTTGGTAGCTGCGGCGTCGTATGGTGTCGTCGGTCGGTGCTGCGGCGGCGGCTGCTTAGTCATGGTGAATTAAATTACCCAGTGTGTTCAATATTGGTAGAAGCATGGAACGCTTCGTTACAGTATATTTCTCGAATTTTGAATTTTGTAGCTTAATTAAATAAAATGGTTTGTAATTTTACCCGAACGAAAATTGAACCCAACCAGTCCTTAATAGACCACAAAATTGCAGTTCATTCGAAAATATCATCCTCTAACGCAGTTGAACATCCCATTCTAGGAATGAATTTTGCACGTGAAAAGATACCTCTTCTGAAGGTCTTATGAAATTGCAATACCTCAATCCTCGGATTCCTTTTTAATGTGAAAAGAAATTCTACAAATAAATTGGAATTTCAATTTTGAAATCTTTCCACATATATAGTTCCATTCACGACCACAACAAACGACGACCATATGCGTCTCATCCGAATCCATCATCGTAACTGATAAAAACGTCTGCTTCTCGAATCTAAGTTCAGGCCCCTGCACTCACATCCAATTGAACCATAAATCGATACACTTTAAGTTCATGCCATTCAGCCAGGACACTGCAATTTTCCTTTATACATGAGACGATGGATGGGAAAATTATGAATCGAGTTTGTGTCACTCGATTCTTATCCTTGAGGGGTTTTAAGGACTTTCAGTTGGACAGCGACCATAAAGCTGCAGGGACTCCTACCTGCCCAAAGAATCCATTAGAGATTTGCCATTTGTGTATGGAGGTAGAGTTGCCTTACCTTACGTTACGTTTCTCATATTGCACAATAGGGGTGATCCTGAACAGCCCCTTGTACCCGTGTTTCATTCCTGGTTATATCTATATACAAAATGATCTCAGGGCTTAGGGCTTGTATCTTCACATCAATGCAACCAGATCCAATCTGGGATATGAAACATTTTTGAGATTTTGTTACACAATCATAGTTTTGTCCATCACTTAATTCCGGAATCACCGGAAACCCGATTGTCTTTTTTTTTTGTTGTTGCTGTAAATCCCTTGCTGTTGTTGTTGTAGTATTGTTATGAAGATTTGTGCTTGTGATGTCCTTGCTCCTTAAGTGGACTTGACCAAAAACCAAACATTTTCATTCAACTTTCGTGGGAGCTCAGGTATCCCACAAGAGATATACTCGTACCTTCCAACAAAAAGTCACCTCTATAAAGGATGTCCTCTCGTTCGCATTTAACCCAATGTCACACAGCAAGGACACTCCAGAAGTTGGACTTTGCTCGGCTCAAGTAATGGTTTTATGGACGTTATGTTAATTGAAATGTTCTCTCGTGGGAAAAGTATGCTTTTGGATTTTTTTTTTGTGGTTTCATTTTGTTGAGGAAGGAAAACAATGGCCGTGTTATGTTGTTTTTCTGATAATGAGGACGAAAGAACCGAGAACGTTTTTGAATTGCAAAACCAACTGCAGAAACATCAACAAAACAGACCTTAAGGAAGGATAATTATTTTGGAATTCTAGTGAATAAACAAGCAGTTGCAGCCATCAGAGGTGTACGGTGCTCCTGAAAATTATTATAATTATGACAAGAGCTAATTAAGTAGCTGTCAAGGTGAATTCTGGGGTTCTTAAAATTTTTGTTTTTCATATTTAATCCAACAATGTTTTGGCTTGGAAGAAGGTCTAAGCGGACATGTCCTTAGCCTAACTTTTGAATTCAAAGGAATGTTGCTTCTGCTGTGGGAGAATTCTCTATTTTAATGGCACATCAAATATTTTTTCAAATTAATTAGAAAAATTAATTAAGCAATTTCTGCAAGGGGTATGGGAATTTTAAAAACAAAACAACAGAATAACTTTGACAGTGCTTCGATTAAGAAAAATTTAATATTTAAATAGAAGTCGAAATGCTCCTTTTTTGAAATGGAATTATTTCTAACAGCTACGCTAAATCTAGAGAATACCGCTTTGACTGGTCTGTTTGCCCTCGAAGAAGATGTTATAAAAGGAAGGGATTTTATGAACCAAGCCGGTGATATGCTTTTTACTTTCCAGCCGAGGTAATGCTCACCGGTTTCTCCAGCGTCGTCCTGAACAAAACACGAAACTTCAGAGGAACTTTACTACAAAATCTTTACTGAAAATATCCCTTATGTTTATAAAATATAATAATCTGTTACTATAGTTCAAGGGTTTTTCGGTAAATTCTGACAATCGAAAAATTTACGAGTATTGGCGCTTCTCGATTCTAGTCTCGCTGCCTTGTATCGTTTGTACTAATTTCTAATGATTGGGGTTTCTAATTTATATTCTTGTGCTTTGTTTAGGTGATCTTGCTTCTGATGATAATTCGGCTTTTAAAACTGGTCCTACTATTCTGACATCGGGCTTGTGATAGGATCAGATGATATTACGCTCTTAGCGTCACTTCAAAACAGTAGACTAAAAAGCTCTGATACATCAGCAGGTACTAGGCCCCAGGTTTCTTATACCCTCTGGAAGATCAGCAGGTACCAAACCCCTGGCAATAAGGACATTTTAATTCGAACTAAGACCTCTTACCACTGGTTGGGGAAGCCTTAGTAAGAAATAGCAGGACATTCTCTCCTACATAACTTTGTCTCTCAACGATACTCCTTACGAATGGTGGGGGAAGCTCCGAGATAGCAATTCAACCTATAAGACAAAAGATCAACGGACAATTTTCCTCTCGAATCATCTTAAAGCGTTCTCATCCACTTTCGACAAAGTCCATATCTCTGCGCCCCCATAACTCAAGACTAGGATATTAAGAGTTTTATAAAGGGACGCTTAAGTTGATCGAGAGAGGACTTTGCTACTTAATTGCCTTCTTTATCCTAAGAAGCAGCGATTGGCAAGACTTATTCTCCGTTTGATTTCAGAGCTGGTGTTATTGTCTCAATGATAAGCGGTGCCTAGGTATACAAATTCCTTAACTACAACAAAATTATAGCTGTGTATGGTGACGTTCTATCCAAGACGTGCGTCGATGTTGTGTGTACTTTCTTGATGACAGCATATGCTTGGTCTTGCCCTCATTTCCCGCTAAACAAATCTCGTTCGTATCAATGCTTCATTTTTCCAATAATGTCAATGTCGTCGGCGTATTCGAGTAATTGTACTGACTTTTAAAAGATTGTGTCTCTTGTGTTGATGCGTGAGTTTTGCACTATTCTTTCAAGAACGATGTTGAAGACCTTAATGGAGCAGCGTGCATCGTCATTCTCCACAAACGGACAAGTTCCGTTCCTTGGGAATGCCAAAACTTGAAATTGCTCTATATAGTACGTTCCTATAGATGCTATTATACGCGCCTTTAAAATCGATGATAAGGTGGTAGGTGTCTACTTGAAGCTCTTGAGTTTTTTTTCCAAAATTTGTGAATATTTGATCTATGGTGGACTTTCCTGGTTTAAAGCCGCACTAATATGGACCTATCAGGTTGTTGACGAAAGGCTTCAGACATTCACATAATACGGCAGAAAGGATCTTGTACTTTGTTGTCAAAGGCTGAGGTTTCGCTCGCCGGTGTCCAGGGTACTAACTAAACTAAGTACAGAAGCTTTATTTTAAAGGGTTCCTTTATTAACAAATCCAAATTATTAAAATAGCTAACATTTATTACATACAGAGGGTTACAATATTAATTTTATTATAATTCTGGTATTCAATCTTGGTTTTATCGATGGCTTGAGCTGGTTTACTATTTGCAGCAGGTACTGGATACGGTCTTCATGTAGTAGATCTGCAACGCTATCAACAGCTTTCGCTGGTTATCATCGGTTTCCCCGACTATCAATGGTTTTACCCGGCTATCAACGGTTTTACCCGGCCATCAACAACTTTCGCTGGCTATCAACGGCTTTCGCCGGCTATCAACGGTTTTACCCGGCTATCAACGGTTTTACCCGGCTATCAACGGCTTTCACCGGCTATCAACAGCTTTTGCTGGCTATCAACGGCATTCACCGGCTTTATGTTCTTTTTTTCAAGGGCTCCTTACCTCTGGTGGGGGGTTGCCAATGAATAACTTACCTTCTTCTACTGGAGCTGGCGGAGTCCTGTCCTCGTTGGGTACCTGATTTTGACTTATCTGGTGGCTCGCATGACCTTTACTTATAGTACCTTCGGGAAAAACCAAATGTGAGCTATAACCTTTCAAAGTTGATTTTTCTTAAGAAATATGCAACTCGTACGACGTCATCCTATTTCGCCTATTGTTATATAGGAAGACTATGCAAAATGTATTTGCGATTATATTCACCACCGAGGTACCATGGTCGTTGTCGTGCTGCTGACCTCAGTGCAGGCCTTGCTGGTTGTTGCAAATTCACCACACTAGCTTGCTTTTGGTGTGGGGAAAATGTTATAACCAGATAAGAGGACTTCTTAGTTATTACCTTATTCAGTTGTTGATTACACTTTTGGTTGTACGCATGCTATGGGAGCATGCGGCTGGTTGGGTAAGTATTTCTATTTTATAATTGAAGAACAGGTGCGTAGGTAGGGAGGGGTGCTTTGTAGGTAATCATGTTGTATGCAGGTTAAATCGGTCAAGTATTGAGGACAGTGGTTTTAGTATTGACAGAAGCGTAGATCGGGAGGGGCGAAGGTAGAGAGGCGTAACTAAGATCAGCCAGCGCGTAGTTCGGGGGGTTAGGCGGGGTAGGAGTGTAATGGTTCATTACAGTTCGCTATGCTCAGGAGACTTATGCCTCTGTAATTGCCGCAGTTCAGAGAGTCTCCTTTCTTGATCTGAGGATCGGACAGACAATGCTTAAAAAAAACTTCCTCACAGTACTTTCTTGTTTTGGCTTGGGTCGGGATATCCGCAGCCGAACTAATGGCTACAACGAGGTAGCGGTCCGAGTCGATGTTAATCGCATTGTGGATGTCCCTTTATCGAGATGTTTCAACTGAATCCGTTATCGGTGGTGCTGTCGTGCAGGCTATATCTTCCAATCATGTCACCAAAGATGTCTTCTCTTCCAAGCTTGGCGATACCATTTTTGGTTTCTTCATGTTTCTCATCTGTTGGGGCATGGGCGCAAATGAGGCTTATGTTGGCGAATTTTAACTTGATGCGGATTGTCGTGAGGCGCTTATTCACACAGTTGAAACTTAAGACTCGATAGCAATCGCCGTAGTACATATATTGCAGTCTTTTAATTTTCGTCTCCTCGGTTCAACGGTTAGTTTTCAGTTTTATTGTTAAAAATTACAATAAATCGATCGATTGTGGTTTATTCGAATAGACCTACGACTTCACGAATTTCTAAAAGAAAAAATATAGTGGGGTCAAATTGTATGACCTATGTATGTGGCCAATTCACGTCACCTCTGCGGTTATCTCCCTCGAATAGTTGAAATTCTAATCGTGGCGTTCTCTGTGTGGCACATAGCACCATCCTGTTGGAACCATATGTCATCGAGGTCCCTATAATGCAATTTGGGCCATAAGAAACTGGTTATCATCGTTCTATAGAGCTCACCATTGACGGTGACCGCGTCACTTACGTCGTTTTCGAAAAAGTACGGACCAATGACGCCGTCGTCGTGCATCGGCCCAAAATTCACTACAAACAGCAACTTTTTGAGGATGCATTTTTAGCTAGTCAACCTCGTGTAAATTACAATCTTATACTACTTGTAAACGCAGCCATTTATTCGAAACTGCCCCTCGTCGCATAAGATGATCTTTGAACCAAAATGTGGATCCTCTTTCAAATGCTTCGAGGCCCAGTCAGCGAATAAACGACGTTGTCTATGGTCATGACCTTTGATCTCCTGGATCCTACAGGTGTAGGCCTAAGTATCCGACTTAAATTTGGCCACGAAACGCTTTAAAATAAAATTAAAATAAATAAATAATTTTGAATGTATGCATGGTCTCCATTTCCATGTTAGTAACATAATCTGGCGGTGTAGATGAAGCAAAAAGGTGACACAGTACCTCAGAGAAAGGATTTCATTTCATAAACTAAGTAAATTATAATTCATCAAACATTTTTTACTGAATATTTATTTGGGTAGTGTACGTCAAATAAATTACACGAATGATGTCTGTCACATAAGAGGCTTATTTCCATGGCATCGTTATTTGCTTGCAATCATATAAAATAAACGTTTTATTCTCATTTTTGTAATAATAAATCCGTATCGTATCACCTGCGGGGTTAAAGTTTTTTTTAAGAGCTGCAACACGTACATAAGTATGTATTGACAATAATGTAAAATAAAATGTTTTTAAATGAAAGGTGATAATTTTGCAATTATTATTTTGGTTCTTTATATGACAATCATCAGCATCAGCCATCAGCCATCAAAACCAGACGAACGTAGCTAGTTTTATTGAAAGCCGCACTTTTAATTGTGAATATTTTTATGTAACAGGAGATTTGGGAAAGCTTTAAATTATTGTAAATTTAATAAAACCCAACCGCTTTGGTTTGCAGCAGAACTCAGTTACATTAAATTACATCAAAGGTGTCATTGTGACACGTATATAAAGACGAAAAATACCTGATTTACACGTTTACAATGGATTTTATCACACTTTGTACACATTTACTTTTCGTCATTCATTATGTCACTCACAGAACAGAACATTGAAAGGTTTTGAGTTATTTAATAAACTGACAGAATCGAAGTATTTGTAAACATTTATGGTGGGGTTGAATGTTTCCAATTCTAAAAATCAGCAAATATATGTAAATGAAAATATAATGTTGTATAAAGTAAGCTAGGGAATAGACTCTAGATTTGAAGTAATTAACGCGAACTTTTTCGCTGCAAGTTTATGATATTAACTTATAGTATCTTCTTTACTCTGTTTGTTGTCCATAAAAACGGTTCTCAGGATTTTGATAAGAATAAATTTATCTGTGCTATTGTCGGAACAAACGTTATTAATGGTAACTGCCATAAACCCGTTTTTACTTGCGACTTATAGGTACTACATATAAGGCAAGTTATGCATTCGTAAAAAAAATCGAACTCGAGATTTTGATCAAAGTTGACATTACGATGATAGCGAGGACTAAAAAGAGGGATCGGGTCAAAATTCTGGCTTCAAAATTCTGCTTTTCAGAATTCTGCTTTTTTAACGAAAATTCTGCTTTTCAAAATTCTCCTTTTTTTTTGTCTGGTTTACGTAATTCTGCTTTTCAAAATTCTGCTTTACAAAATTCTGCTTTTCAAAATTCTGGAAATTTATATTAAAAAAAAAAAAATTCTGCTAATTCTGCTTTTTTTTTAATAGTATATTTATTAACGGAAAAGTCAATTTAACATGGTTTTTGTTTCAATTTTAACAAAAAAAAATCAAAATTTCGTCTTTTAATAATTATAAACAATAACTGAAAATAGAGCAAAAATAACAACAACAAAAACAAAATGTAAACAAAAAATAATAACAACAATTAAAAAACGAAAAGCAAATTACGTTAAAGTGGAGAGATTAATATTCTTAGCAATACGCTTTAGATAACCTACATGGCTAAACATCTCGCTTATGCAAGCGAGAGGAGAATTTTGAAAAACAGAATTTTGAAAAGCAGAATTTTGAAAAACAGAATTCTGAAAAGCAGAATTTTGAAAGCAGAATTTTGAAAAGCAGAATTTTGAAAGCAGAATTTTGACAAAAGAATTTTGACCCCGGCAGAATTTTGACCCCAACCCCTAAAAAGAGGCTGGGTGCGACCCACACTGATAACTTCCCATTTGTGGTCTTGAAAACTTTATATTTATTTTTTTTCAAATAACCAAATTTTCAGCGAAACAAACTTTAGCTGTAAAATTCAAACAAACATTATTTTAAGATGTTTTCTCATTAAAATAATGTTGCCCCCTGAAATTTGTATTATCCGCCAAAAAATTATGCTAAGCGACATTAATAAAGATCTCATTGTCGTGAGCAAAAAAAAATTTTGTTAGATGTCACTTAGCTTAACCAAAATTGTCTCTTAGCACACTATGATTCAACTAGAACTTTCTTCGTTTTTTTCGTTTCCTGAACAATTTTAGAAATGTCGCTTAGTATCGGTGTTCATTCCCAAGAAATTCGACTTGAAATACAATTTTAGCTAGTTTTCACTAGAATTTTTAATAGTTTTTTTATTTAAAAAAAAAACTATTTATTTAATATTTGTCAACATTTTACCAATTGTACAAAATTATACTATGTATAAAATAAACTAAATTCGAAGTCAATATCAACACTATTTCTCGAGAAATTTGAGTCGAAAAACAATTTTTACCAATTTTCAATAGAATTTTCTATAGTTTTTTTATTTTTTGTAAAAAAACTGTAAACTGATTTTTTTTTTTGAAATTTTCACCAGTTGTCAAACACATTATTTTTCGTAAAATAAAATTATTTTGAGTTTCAAATTGCTTTCCGTTCTTAGAATATCTGGGTTATGAAATTATTTTTTTCAGTTTTTTTTATTTAAAAAAATAACAGTATGTTCATTTTTTTCCAAATTCATACCAAATCTGTGTGACCTTATAATGAGTACATTTAATTTTATATGAAATTAATAGCATTATTTTTTCGTGAGATATTTGAAACTAACCAAAATTTTTACTTTTTTTTTTAAACCGTTATAGTGAAAAAACTACTGACTGAATTTTAATAAACGCCCTTTCAGCCTCTTTCGAAGTTATTATCTATTAAACAAAATTTACTTGAACTCGATATCTTTATTTGTTCTTGAGATATCGACGACGAAAAATGGTACCAGAACGTACGGACGTACGAACGTACGAACGTACGAACGTACGTACACACACACGCACAGACATCTCTCTAAAAATGATTGATATAGCCTCTAGGGACCTTGAAACGTCAAGAAATGTCAAAAATTCCAATTTGACAAATCGGACCGATTACAATAACTCCCTATGGGAAGTTAAAAAAGTGGGTCTCGCAATTCTGCCTGTCTGTCTGTCGGTCTGTCGGTTCGACTACAGCCTAAACGGCTCGGCCTATTTACTTCAAACTTGGTAGATATCATTTTTAATTTAAGTTTTTTTCTTGTTTTTTTAAGACTAAAAATAACGGTACCTGCCATACGAATTTTTTCGAAATTTTGTAAATATTTTTTTTTCTCATAAAATTCTCGACAGATTTGAAAAAAAAATTTATTTAGTTAAAGCTGGGTACTGAATGTAAAAATTTTTCGGAAAAATGTTTGATGGTTGATGGTACCCCCCAAGGAACTTTTTTTTTAGTTTTTGATTTTCTCAAAAACGGTACAACGGATTTTGATCATTTTTTTTTGCTAAAGCTCCCCAAAAATTTAAATAGAATTATGTATTCAAATTTTCCAAAAAAAATTTTTGGATTTTTTTCTGTTTTAATTAATTTTATTGATTTTTAATTTAATAAAAAAAAATTAAATTAAGATATTACAACTTGTACCTACCATAGAACTTTGTTTTTAAATTTTGAATTACTCATTATCGACATGACGGATTTTAATGAAATTTTTTGTAGAGATGCTTCTAAAAAGTCTAAAATCCATTGCATTTCAAAACTTAAAAAAAAAAGATTTTTTGAATTTTTGAAAAAACAAATCATTTTTTTTTTTGGAAAATTCGATATTTCAAAAACGGTGCAATATTTTTTTTGGAAATTTAATTTTCATTCGAACAGTAATAAAAACTTAAAGCTAGCATACCAACATTTTGTATATAAAAGCTTGTTTTTAAGAAACCACTACAAGAACTTATAATTTTTGCTCTTGCATAAATTCATATTTGCATAGCATTCTGTTTTTATCTCTTACTTTTAAAAGAATTTAAAAAATTAATTTTATCCTTATGAACAGATTTCTCTAAAAACATTCGTTTTTAAAATTCCTAGTCTATTACATAGGAGCAAGTTCGTGCGACCCAGTCGTGCATTTTATTTAGTTATCTCTATCATCGTACTCTCAAGTTTTATTGAAATTTCGGGTTAATTTTTTTTTTTCAAATGGAAATTTTGCCCTTAGTATCTATATGGCAAGAGAAATTAGTAATGAGATTAACCAACGAACAAATATGATTTGCCCTTAAGCCAGAAACCTAGCCATACACATGTAGTAATGATGGTAATGTTTAACTTTTTCAGTTCACACATACTTTTAACTTTCAACCGTAATACTCGCACTTTAGGAAAGGCCCTTCAGTTAACCCTTGAGCGAAACTTCGGACGTACTGTTAAATTCAGGGAATCTTTCTCTAATGTGAAATGCTGTAGCCGGTCCAATATTTCCCTCATATTGCGATGTATAGACATTCAAAACCAATGTGTGTCGGTATCTCGTTTAAAATCGTCTCCTACTTTTCTAAGCTCTCGCACTGTGCTCAAACATTTTATATTATACAGTAATCCCCGCTAAGTTGCACCTCGCTTAATTGAACATCCCGCTTAATTGACCGAAAAAGTTGCATTGCAAAATTTCCCGTATTAGTAGCATAGCTTTTTAGATGGTTAATTGAACCCCGCTTAATTGAATTACTCGGTTAATTGAACTTAAAAATATGCATCCGAAAAAAAAATATATGGACATTTTTCGGATAATTGGACGTACAAAAAAATTATAATGAAACAAATATTAGAAATATTTTATTACTTAACCTACGTCTGAAGTGGTTTTTTAAAAGACAGGTATCATTCAAGATGAAGAGAAGCCGGAAAATGATATCGTGGTCATTGACTTAACTACAATGCTTAACAGACGCCGAAATTTTAAAAACGGTTTAAGAAAAAGAAGAAGTTGAAGCCATATTACCATCGACTTTCGAAATTCTTCAGGACATTGCAATTCTACGTTTATACTTCTTACCACTAAATAAATTTACAGTTGAGCTGAAAAACAAGAAGACATTGTTCAAAACAAAACAATCAATCAAAATCAAATCACAAATTTTTTCAAACCAATGTATGCAAATAACCATTATGAGCCTTTCGAGGTACATACCTACATACCTACATACTATGTATTGTATTTATTATTTTTTTGTATCCTTTTCGAAGCTAAAAGTGACTTTTTTTAAGAATAATTTATTTCTGTTTCATAGTTTTAATTATGTATGTATGTTTATTTTTTAAATAAAACGTGTTCAAATATTTTTGTGTGTGTATTCTTTTTCAGTTTTTTCAAGGTTTTCGTAAGTTGACAATGAAATGTTCATAGTAAATTTCTGGGATGAATATTTTAATTTTTAGTTGACCGACTCGTGCAATTATATGGGTTTCGTTTAATTGAACAGGTCGGTCAATTAAGCGGGGTTTCGTTAATTGAACCACCCGGATAATTGACCGAAAAATCTGACAAAATGGTCAGTGCAATTAAGCGGGGAATACTGTAAATATATTAAGTGAATTTAGGTTCGTTAAATAAAACTTATTACTCTTTCTAATATTATTTCTTCTTTATTTACACTCTCCAATTCAAAACAGTAAATCTCAATTTATAATCAACTCAAATACTTTTATTCAAATTTAAATCACACTTGTTTAATAACACAATCCAATAAGCAATACTTTTGTACACTTTCATAATCCAAAATCAACTGTCTCTCGCTCACCGTGAACACTCCCTTATATACTCAAATTAGTTGTTCTCGAAAGTTCTTGTCTTGGAATGTTCTAGATGGTTGGAATAAGGGGAAATACATTTGACATTGGAAAAGAGCTTTTTGTTTCTTCCATAAATTAGATATGCAATTTTCCAACAGATGGCTCTGTAGTAGTATAAAGCTCTGTTCACAACAGTATTATATTCAACAAATTTTCCAACTACTGGGCAAATGCACGATACCGACGAGTCCATAAGCACACCAAGCCTGTCATGATAAAAACATCTAAAAATAAATGATATTGATAAGGACGTCAACAATACTGTCGTGGCTAAAAAGTCAAATGAAAAAAAAAATTCTTCTGAGACAAAGCAAACTGAATTCCAGAAAAATAAGCTTAGAACTCCAGCAAGATCTCAGCAAATCTATTCTGAACATTTCAGTTTCTAATGTGCGTAATCGACTATTTGAAAGGGGAAGAAAGGCCATTAGGCCGCAAATCCTTAATGATACTTTGACAAAAAAAAAATTGATTGGACAAAACTATATACAAATTGGTCAGTAGAGGACTGTAAAAAAAGACTGTACACACTTTTTAGTGCAGATTAAACACTCAAAGTTTGACCATAAGACTGCGAATGATACCCTTAGTTCGCCACATATTGTGTAACAATTGAAACACCCTGTCAAAAAGATGTTCTGGGGCTGCTTTTCTTACTTCGGCACTACTCCACTTATAACAGTGAATAATAATGAAAACTAGTGAAAAATATAAAGCAATGCTAAACTCCAGCTTCACGTAACTGGAAAACGATTTTCAACTGAATTCAGATGTCTCCCAGACTATGATTAAATATTTCCGTGGTGGCCATTTGGGATTGGCCAGGAAAATCAACAGCTCTGAATACTACTGAAATAAAATTCACGAAATGCTAGAACTAGAAATTTTAAAAATGAACGTTATTAGAGACAACTGTTCGTAAGGGTAAAATTAAATTTTTAAATTCTTTTAAAAGTAAGAGATAAAAACAGAATGCTATGCAAATTTGAATTTATGCAAGAACAAAAATTATAAGTCGTTGTAGTGGTTCTTAAAAAAAATAAGCTTTTATGTACAAAATTTTTAAAACATTTTTAAGAAAAAATGTTGGTATGCCAACATTAAGTTTTTATTATCGTAAGAATGAGAGTTAAATTTCCAAGAAAAATATTGAACCGTTCTTGAGATGTCGAATTTTCCAAAAAAAAAAGACTTTTTCAAAAAATTGAAAAACATATTTTTTTTAAGTTTTGAAATGCAATGCTTTTTAAACTTTTTAGGAGCTTCTTTATAAAAAATTCATTAAAATCCGTTATGCTGATAATGAGAAATTCAAAATTCGAAAAAATGGCTCTATGTTAGGTACAGTCATTATATCTATGTAGATTTAAATTTTTTTTTATTAAATTATAGATCGTAAAAATTAATCAAAAGCAAAAAAAATTAGCAAAATTCTCGGAACCGTTTTCGAGACGATTACGATTTTCGAAAACCATTTTTTAACATTTGTATGGAAGGTACCGTTAGTTTTAGATAAAACAAAATTTTTTATTCTCAAATCTTGTAGATTATGTTAAGAAACTTTTATTTGAGTTTCCGAAAAAAATTTAAATTTTTTTTTCATCCAAAAAAATTAAAAATTGGAAATTTGAATATGTAATAATATTCAAACTTTGGAGAAGCTTTCGCATAAAAGAACTGATTTAAATCGGCTGAACCGTTTTTGAAAAAATCAAAAAAAAAAAAATAGACCCAGGGCGCTACCAAGAATAACAATTTTTTGGAAATTTTTTTATAATTTTTTTATTTTTATATACCTAGTTTTAACTAAATGAAATTTTTCAATTTTTTTTTAATTCTGTGGGACAGTTTTTGAGAAAAAAGTATTTATAAAATTGCGAAAAAAATTCGTATGGCAGGTACCGTTATTTTTGGTCTTAAAAAAAAAACGAAAAAAAGCATCCGGGGGGAATTAAAACCCATATCTACCAAGTTTAAAAAAAATAGGCTGAGCCGCTTAGGCTGTAGTTGAACAGACAGACAGACAGAATTGCGAAATCCACTTTTTTGGTCTTCGCTATCATCGTAATGTCAACTTTGATCAAAATCTCGTGTTCGATTTTTTTTACGAATGCATAACTTGCCTTATACGAGTAGTACCTACATATAAGTCGCAAGTAAAAATCACCATTAGAATACTCATAGAACATCGGAAGCGATTTTCTGTCGCTGCGATTAAAAAACGTTCGCAACACAGGAAGAATAGGATTTCTTGATTTTATGTACCAATTCAACTTATGTATTCTATTTCATGCGACAGAAAAGTCGTGAAACCGAAATCGCACGTGCGACCGACTTCAACGATAATATAGCTCTGAAGCATATTATACCTAAAGAGCAAGTTAATGCGATCCAGTCGTGAATATTATTTGTTGTTGCTTTCAACTGCCTTTTGACTCATAATAGGGATCATCGATAGACCCGCTTTTTGTGCGATGAAAATTTCGACAAAAAAAGCAGAATAAAATTTAATTGAATCTGTGGAAAATGCAATTCACTGTCAACATCCCCGGCCACGATTGAGTGCGGCAATGTGGTATGTTTGTGATGCAGCTTTACATACATACGTATAAATCCATGAATCTGTAATTCTGAATATACGCACAGCATGACTGTCGTTGTCGTATGCTTTTGTCACCTGAAAAATACGATGAAACATGTATTTTTTATTGCAGGTTTCGTGTTGTCGTGATAGTTTGGTAGATATCCATTTTTATTAGTCCTGCCGAAGGCAAACCACAGGTTACAAAGCAAATATGCGGCTTTCATTTCCCCACGGCCATCATTCTCTGGCTGTTGGGTTGTGGGGGAGGACATGTAAACATACTGTTTCCAAAAAATGCATTGCTCTGTTGGACTTGTGCGTGGCAATGTGGCAATAACCACTGTAGCAGAAAGCATTGCCACAGAACGACCGAACGCAGTTTGGGGACTTGCAGAAACAGTCGCAGAGCACACGCCAAACAACATAGCCCCAAGCCTTAAATCCTATTTTAATCTGATTTCCATATTGAGAGACTGAATTTATTTGGTATTTGTTTGGGTATCAGAGGACTCAGGGAGTATAGTGTGGTCCACAAACAACTCGAAAGGAAGTGGATTCACTTTTCAGTTAACAAAAAAAAAAGCAATGCTGAAAAAAAAACAGGAGTGATATCAATACCGATACGGTAATATTAAGGACCTTTTGATGGGGAAGTGTTTGAGGTTTGAAGTTAACTGATCAGTTTTGTTAGTTAGTTTCTAATTGTTCCCAATATTGATTTGAAACAAACAAAAACTAAAGTCTAATTCTCTTGGTGTTGGAAATTATTCTACAGGAATCTATCCCACATGGAAATTTATTCCACTTTTAGTGGTAATTTTGTCCGCTTTTAAAATAGAGAAGCTCAATTAGAACCAACAAATCACCGGTGAGTCCCTTAAATCATATTCATAATCATTCGGTTGCTTCGATAATTTTTTACTTGCGATGGGTACTATACGGTATATTATACTTTCGTAAAAAAAATGGAACTCGAAACTTGATTAGACTTAATGATACCGAAGACTGTCTGTCTGTTTGACTACAGCCTAAATGGCTTTTTCCTCCCACACGTTTGTTTTTTTTTTAAGACCAAAAATAACGGTATCTGCCATAAGAATTTTGTTCGAAATTTTATAAATATTTTTTTTTTCTCAAGAACTCTTCGATTTAGAAAATAAAAATACAAAAAAAATTATCTAGTTAAAGCTAGGTAATGGTTGAAAAAAAATTTCCGAAAAATGGTTATTGGGGGTACCCTCCATGGAACCATTTTTGTTGGTTTTGATTTTCTCGGTACGTGAATCGGTACCACCGATTTTTTTTTTGCTAAAGCTCCCCAAAAATTTGAATAGTATTGTATATACATATTCAAATTTTCAAACAATTTTTTTTTGATTTAAAAAAAATCATTTTTTTTTTTCAAAACTCAATATTTCGAAAACCCTTTGTTCAATTTTTTTTTAAACTTGGTAAATAAAAGTTTCTCAATATAATCTACAAGATGTAAAAAAAATTAATTTTACCTAAAAATTAAGGTACCCACCATAGAAATGTTAAAAACGGTTTTCAAAAATCGTATTTGAAATTAAGATATTACTGACTGTATACCTCACATAGAACCATTTTTTCTAATTTTGAATTTCTCATTATCGACATAAAGGATTTTAATGAAATTTTTTATGGAGGTTCTTCAAAAAAGTTTAAAAAACATTGCATTTCAAAACTTTAAAAAAAATATTTTCTGAATTTTTGGAAAAAAATCATTTTTGGAAAATTCGATATCTCAGAAACGACTCGATATTTTTGTTTGGAAACCTTTTTGTTTATAGATAAAAAACCCTGAATTTTTTCATCAAAGATGAACCTGGGTTTTAAAATACCATATTTTCGGGACACGAAAAATTAAAAAAAGAAGGTCTAGCAGGGTATTTCTTTGCCCAAACTGGCTTACTAAAAAAACAACGATTCAAAGATTTTTAAACACGAAGATACTTATCTTGTTTTAAAAAAATGGGATTTTCCTCTAGAGTTTTCAGGCCCACCTGCCCTGACTCTTGAAATGGATCCGTTTTTTGAGAATTTTTTTCCCACCAAAAATTATCTGAGCCTTTCTCACAGCTCCAAAAATTTCCCCACAAAACAATTACAAAATCTTAAATTCGCTAAAAATGAAATTCAAACGATTCGAACAGATTTTTTTTTTCTTCTTAATAAAGCTTTTCTTTGGCGATCTGTCTCAAACAAAATCTAGTTAAAAAGTGCCATCATGGTGGCTTCCTTTATTCATTTTCGCTTTCTCACATTGTTTCTTTTTCTTTTTAACTTTCTCCGTAGTGATGGTGTTGACTGTTGGGTCACGGTTATAACGCAAAACTCCGCCTATTGGCTGACAGGTTGCTCCGCTGTTGAACCCAATCCACTCTCTCATTCCTATTTTTTAATCGCTAGTGAAAGTTATCATTCACAATGGAGATAACTCAATGAACGAGTTCAGCTCACATCCGTCAAATTCCACTACAGCTTTATAGGAGAACGAAAAATTAGATTCACAGGAGCAATGCCCAATCCCATACCGATCAGTTTAAAATGGAGAAAAGTATCTTGGACGGATGAACTTCCACCATTTGTCAATCTTAAATGGTGAGGAAAATTCCATTTCACGCGAAGATTACACTTAATTGAAACCTCAGACCTTCTTGCAGATTTAGGGAATTGGAGGAATCACCTAATAAAGTCATCTTCGTCTTCACCTTGCACAGGCACTCTATGTTGGGTTCTCGGCCATTTGTTTTAAGAGTTGGGTTCTTGGCCATTTCGTTTAGCGTTCCTCGTTTTGACTTGTCCGTCAAAAGTTATATGAAGTTCTGTGGACTACCTGTCACACATGTCGTTGGAACTGGACCGTCTGTCCCATGTTCTGCCATCTTATGAGTGATGGAATTCCTGTTTTGTTGCTTTTCCAAGATGCTTTACGAGTAGGCCTTGGCTTATGGTCCAGTATCATACTAACTCTAGCCGCAATACAAATGAAAGGGTTGTTTTTATCTCTTAGATACTACTGAAAGAATTTAAAAAATTAATTTTATCCATATGAACAGTTTTCTCTAATAAAATTCGTTTTTAAAATTCCTAGTCCATTTCATAGGAGCAAGTTCGTGCGACCCAGTCGTGCATTTTATTTTTTTTTTTGGTTTTTGATTTTTTCAAAAACGGTACAACCGATTTTGATAATTTTGTTATCCTTAAGCTCCCCAAAAGTTTGATAGTATTGTGTATTTATTCAATTTTTTAAACAAAGAAAAAAAAACAACCTCAGTCTCTATTTTCTTAAAACTTGACAACAAATTATAAGTTTTTTAATACAATCTACGAAATGTGAGAAAATAAATTTAATTTTGCTTAGTCTTTTACATAAGTGCAATTTGCTGCGACCCAGTCGTGCATTTAATTTCTTAACTCAAAGTGAATTGAATGAATGAATAAAACTATGGAACAGCACTCCTGGAAGAATGCATTCGAAAGTGATTGCATCACATCACAACTCTGCAGGAATGCCAATTTTATAATGTATATGTAACGTTTTGCATCAGAAATGTAAATTCTATCCATCCACTCTATACAGTGATACGCTACTTTCGGGACCAGATACTTTATCCAAGTCCTTTGGGAATGATTTTATGGGTTTCATTAAAATTTGTTTTGGGTGGTTTGGGATTTCGGATACCACTTTAAATGGAGCCAATAATTATGTATCATGGTCAGGCGTTGTTCGTGCGGTAGGTCATTACTATATAGGTATGCCTATATGTAAATTACTCGTTGCTAAGCTCGACGGATTGTTCTCCTGTCGCCCTGTGTCGTACCTCAAACTGGCACACTTTACCCTTTTACAACAGCTCATTAAATGTTTTTCGGCTCTGTTCGGCCTAGATTTCCTTTAATGTATATAATTCGCCCTCGTTTCATTTTATGATGTTTTCATTGCCTGGAGCATGTATACAGGGTCCTTATACATGGCGCGGACAGAATATTTATGCAGGTGCAAAAGATCCTGCAGGCAGTTTTAAATGCGATATAAATTGATTGCATCATACATTGTCAATAAATTTATATGTCCTGCATATGAGACATTATAATGGAAGTTTTTTTTTTATTTTAATAGGAAGCTATAGGCAGTGTGGAGATTAAAAAATTATATTACATCAGCCTTATTTGCTTTATTCGGTGCTGATAAAAAGTTAAATTATATGGAAAACCCACAATTCGAATCAATTTACGTCTACCTTCTGCTGTACAAACACCGATGGGCTTTTGCAATGCCCGTGGGCAATTTGAAAACTATAGCAGATAACAAAAATATTTTAAAATTATATTATAATAAAAAGTTCGGGTCTATAAGGTCTCATAATAATCTATCTTTGGAACTTTTTTATTCTATTAGAATTTTATTGTTACTCGAAAAGTAGTAGAAGTATGATAATTTCATAATTATGAAAGTACTGAGAACTATCGAACAAAATCTATCGAATTATTCCATAAATGCAAATTTGTTCTAACTACGAGTAGTTTTCAACACTTCAATGAATTGGTGAGCATTCCTAGCGAAACGGGTATCACAGGTAAGGTGATTAAGGGTAGGAATGCAACTGGTTATTTCGAGTGAGAACTGCTTGTGAAAGAAGCGGCAAAACAAGGAAATACATGAAACATTTCGATGGTGTTCAAGAGATTGGAATGATTCCATAATAGCTCTCTTTCCTATCAGTTTAAAAGCTCCGTTTTGGATTCTATTTAATAAATGGAGTGAATTTTGTGCTGCACCTGCCCAAAGATGTGAGTTATTGTCGAGTTTTGGAAGTATGAATGCCTCATAAATTGTAGCCAGATCAGAGGCTATAAAAATTTTTTACATCAATATAGAAATCCTAAGAATTTAGGAGCATTGTTGGCGGTCTGCAGTTATTCCAAAGAAGATCGTCAGCTTCTTCGATGCAAGTTTATCTTCGGAGAGTTTATCTTCGCAAAGGAAGTAAAAAGAGAATAAAGTTCAAAGTTTGGTAAGAATGAGACATGAAAAAAATGTATGACTCTGTCATCAAAACTGATGTGTCGGATCACTACAGATGATTTTGTGGCGTTTTGAGTAGCTCTAATGATACGAGTAACTCTCATGTACAAAAAGAATCATGTTACATTAACGATAACCAGGTAAATTCATTAATTCAAAGTATAGAATGGAACAATCTTATGAATAATTGTACCAATACAATAAATTTATACAGAGAATTTGATAATATCTTCCAATTAATATATGCAAACTCAACATATAAAGTAACAGCAAAAAAGAGAAACGCCATAAATCCTTGGGTAGATTCAAAAATTTGTCAACTGTGTAAGCAAAGAGATACACTATACAAGCGATGGACAAACAATAGAAGAGAAGATGCATTCGATATGAAACAGAATACAAAAACTATCAAAATTTCTTAAATAAACAAATCGATAAAAAGAAGACAAACTCTTATCAGATCGAACCCAAAAAAAAGCTGGAATTTAATCAACGAATTACTTGCAAGGAGGATATCATAAATATATTGAAGAAACTGAAAATTATTAAATCTCCAGGAGTGGATGGAATAAGAGCAAAACAAATTCTCACGCCTATCGAACGCATAGTCAATTTGAGCCTCAAGGAGTCATGTGTTCCTGATGAATTTAATATCGCAATAGTAAGGCCAATATATAAAGCAATAAGCCAAGAGAAAAATTTTCAGTATGGAGTTGCTCAAGGATCTATCCTGGGACAATTTTAAAAAACAGTATCGGCTTTGCTTTCGCGGATAATATCTACTGCAATAGTAGTCAGCCACAGAGACTTATCAGCAGCAACCAGGATTATGCAAATGGAATTTGATTTGATCATACAATGGTGTCACGATTTTGGTCTTATAATCAATGTTAAAAAAAACTAAAATAAACATAAAATTCCACGAAACAAAATGCATACATCGGAACGCAAACAACGAACACCTTAGCCTATGATGATAGCTGTCAGAAAGTGGTTGAAAATGTTCAACATTTCCAGTACTTAGGTTTGTATATTGACTGCTTTTTCAAATGGGACTTACATATAACTCACACATGCAAAAGGCTTCGAAAAGCAGTATATGTTCTAAATCACTTGAGTAATTATATCCCATATAATTTACTCAAGCAAACTTATTTTCGTTAGTGGAAAATACAACACCTACATACTTATAAGAGCTGCAAAAAATACAAAATCGTACAGTTAATTTTGAGCAGATCAAAACATGGAATAAACTTGCAATATGAATAATTAAAATCACCAGAGAACATACAAAGAACTAGGACTAATCATATATAATAAATCGGCGAACATGTTTTTTGTGGTGCACTTTTCGCGGCCCACAAAAACCGAAGGGGCATAAATTACATATTAAACGAAAGCATTTATTGCATAGATGTTCATAATGCCAAAATTATTTAAATATACTACACAGAAATTGTTTAAAACAATAAATAAAAATTGCAAAAAAATTCCCGGAAAACAAAAACAAAAACAATTAGAAATGTCAAATCGACTGAGACATAAAATGTCAAATCCAGAATATGAAAAATTAAAGCATTCAGCGAAAACCCAAAGCCAGAACCCGAAACATTAAGGTGGATTCACAATACACAAATCCGCCAACACGATAAAAGTCGATGAACATGTTGTTGAATGTGACCCCCCCCCCCCCCCTAAGTGAAGAAATATTATCAATATAAATATTAGGCATGTGTTTTTTTAGTAGTTGAGCTCTTACAATAATATTTTGAAACATTAAGCGTTAACTGCAATCGACACTTTTTGCAAAAAGTAAAAAAGAATACACACATACACTAGCGACATCTGTTGCTTTCAGTTTGGCGACATCTATCGGTCATTTTCTGAAGCAATTTATTCAATGTATTAGTGTTTTCAAAAAGTGAAACATTTACTTTTTGGTTTTTTGAGATGGGAGATAAAATTTTAAATTGAGTTGGAAAAGGAGAGCAGCTTTTTTTAACATTTACGCTTTTGAAGTTCATTGCAGTTATGGCTTTACAATAATAGGGGTATTCATGCAAAAGTGTAAACTCTGCGTATTTGTACATTTAAGTCAATTATTTTCAAAACTTATTTACATTTGTCTGCATTTGAATTTTAAATCAGTCGTCGTCTAGCTTTCAAAGCGAGAACATCGAATAAGACCTAGTCGTATTGTTGACACGTGCTTTTTCTGACAACAACACGTTATCTTTTTCTCACTCATTTTCTCATTTTCGCGCACCATAGTTTAATCCAAACTCGTGTGTAAAAAGCAAATATACCACATCTATTGTTCAATCTTGAATAAGGCATGGGCCCGGGGACGGGCTCGAAGAAAAAGCCCCCAGGCTATTACGACAGTTTATCAGAAAACATGTCGTTTGAGCCTAGGGCAAAAAAAAATAAACATGGTATCGAGGACTTTCCTGAGCTACCATCAAACCAGAACATAAAAAATCCAAAGTTCATTGTTATCGCTCCAAAAAACGCTGAAATTCCACTCTCATCTGTGAGTATTTTTATGCTAAGAAAATCTATTGATTCAATAAGTACCTATTATGAAAGCATTTCTCTGTTGAGAGACGGTAGTATACTTATCCTGGTAAAAACTCAACAAATTGCCGATAGATTCCTTAAAATAACAAATCTCGCCAACCAAATCCCTGTTATTGTTACTCTTCACAAGCAACTTAATTCGTCCAAGGGCATAGTTTATGCACCCTGGCTGATTAATGTGGCCGAATCCGAGATTGTAACAGAAATGAAAAGTCAAGCTGTGTGTGATGTGTACAAATTCTCCAAAAAAATTGATGATAAATATCAGCCTACAGGTCTAATGCTCTTCACTTTTGACCTGTACCAAGTTCCCCAAACCGTTGAGATTGGATGGTACAAGGCAAAGGTGAAGGAGTACATTCCATCTCCGATGAGATGTCGAAATTGCCAGTTATTGGGCCACACGACTAAACGTTGCACAAAAGAAAAAACATGTGAGCACTGCAATCTTCCACCCCATGTTCCATCTGAGTGTACCCGTTTGATGTGCGCGAACTGCCTCGATAGTCATTCGTCATCATCAAAAACCTGTCCTAAATATATTCAAAGCAAAAATATTCTTGCAATTAAAACTAAAAATAAATGTAGCATGGCAGAAGCCAGGCGAACATACAACCAACAAAACCCCGAACAAAAGAACTCAAATAATATGCCTTATGCAGTAAGAGCAAGACAAGCAATGACTAACACTGAAACTTCTACAACCGTCACCACCCCCCTCCCTAGCGAATCGTCATCTGTCATCGAAAACCTAAATCGTGCTCTTGCAGCTAGAAACCAACTGGCAAAACCAGCTCCCTCTTCTATTCAATCCTCTATAAGCACTGAATCAACTACAGCATCTCTCTCCAGCATGCCATCTCCCTCTAATAAGATAGCCCATTCTTCTTCTCATTCAATCTCTCCATTAACATCCCTTTCACAATCTATCACACCATCTTTCTCACAAAAAAACACTCTTTCTTCTACTTCATCCACCCCTTCCACCTCCGCCTACAAGCACGAAAAAGAGAACAATATGACAAAAGAACACAACTCACAACTAGACTCAAAGACCACTCTAAATAACCCACTCCAAACCAATATTCTTTCGAGTTACACAACACTTATTTCTAAGACTGCCGATTCTGTTAATCAGAACGCAGTTAATACAAATGCCTTCCTCAATCAAGATGAACAATTATAAAAATACACCATCAACCTCCAAAACTCAGCCGGTGCTTTCGTCTGCTGAGGGGAGATCAAATCCATCCTCTCAAGGTTGGGATTGCACTCTCCTCCGCAGAAGCAGGCACCGGCTTAACCGCCCTAACGACTTCAATAACAACCACTCTAAAACACATGAATCATCCTATCTTAAAATTATGCAATGGAACATTCAAGGTTTCCTAAGCAACTACGACGAACTGAACCTACTTATCAAAGAATTTAATTCCGATGTGATCTCTCTCCAAGAGACCCACTGCGCCTTTCAAACAGATCCAGTAGTACCTAAAGCATATGCTGGATACTTCAATAACTTTACACACAACAACACATCCAAACAAGGAGTTGGTATTCTTATAAAAAAGAATATCCCTCACAAGCGGTTACAAATAAATTCAAACATACTTTCCATAGCAGTTGAAATCCATATAAATATTAAAATAGCAGTTATCGGTATTTATATTTTACCTGATCAGGCTTTTACATTTAGAGAACTAGTCAGTATCATTGAACAAGTAGATACCCCCTTTATATTAACGGGGGATGTTAATTCGTGGAGTGCGCTTTGGGGTTCACCCTCAACCAATAAACGAGGTTCAATAATAGAGGACTTTATTATTAAATCCAATCTTTCAATATTGAATGATGGATCTCCTACACACTTCTCAACACATAGCACACTTACACATGTCGATATAACATGCTGTACGCCAGAACTTTTATTAAAAACATCATGGTGTGCCCTTAAAGATTTGTACAACAGTGACCACTTCCCAATTTTCACTTCTATTGAACTAAGCAGTCAACAAAAACTACAGTCACACATTCCAAGGTATAAAATCGAAAGCGCAGACTGGGATAAATTTAAAAACAATATCGAACAAGGGTTACCGGAAAACACCCTGTGTGTAAATAAAAAAGCAGCAAGGATGCTTAAATGTATTCGTAATGCTGCTAATAATTCTATTCCCCAAACTTCACCAACATCTCTTAAAAGAGTTGTGCCATGGTGGAATAAAGAGCTTGCTGAGCTAAGAGCCGAAAAGGTCATCACTTGGCGGTCTTTTAAAAAAAGACCCAACCAGGTCAACTTATTAGCCTATAAGAAAGCAAATGCTCGGTTTAGAAGACTGATGAAAATGAGTAAACTAAAATGTTTTGAAGAGTTCACTTCAACAATAAACCCCAATTCCCCGATCAGTAATGTCTGGCAAAATATTAAAACCTTAACTGGTTGTCCAAGAAATACCTTTACTAAAACGATCAAAACAACGACTGGGTCAGTTACCTCCTCTGAAGATATGTGCAATGCTTTTGCTGAAACATGGTCTCTGCAGTCAAAAAGCTCAAACTTTTCATCTGTGTTTAACATAGATAAGAGAGAATCTTTAATCGCACCCACACAGCCTGCAAAAAATACAGCTGCTAAACGTATTGAAACCAGCATAACCATGCTAGAGCTGGAAAGCAGCTTAAGCAAGGTCAAAGGCAAAACCCCTGGCCGCGATAGAATCTCATATCCCATGCTTAAAAATCTTCCAGGTAGTGCCAAACTAAAACTCCTTGATCTTTATAACGATATATTAAATACTGGGACCATTCCACAAAGCTGGAAAACAGCATCCGTTGTACCCATTCTAAAGCCTAAAAAAGATATTGATATCATTGACAGTTACCGCCCCATATCCCTGTTACCATGTATCTCTAAAGTCTTAGAGAAAATTATTGCCAATCGAATTTTGTGGTTCACTGAATTTAAAAAGCTTCTTAGTATCAATCAAGTTGCATTCAAACCTAAAAAAGGATGCATGGATGTCCTTCTTCATCTGGACTACGTTATTTCTAATGCTCTATCTGCTCGAAACCACGTCTCCATCCTTGCACTTGATTTCGAAAAGGCATTTGACCGAATAGGTATTCATCTCGTTCTGAGCAAATTGAAACAATGGGGAATTGGACCCAAAATCTATGAATATATAAAAGCCTTTTTAACAAACAGAAAATTTTCTGTAAAAATTAAAACATCTTTCTCAAAAATAGTTCCATCTGACAACGGCATTCCTCAGGGATCACCGCTTTCTGTGATTTTATTTTCCATTGCTTTCGAAGAATTAAATATAATTATATCTAAATACAAAGATCTAGATCATTGTGTCTATGCAGATGATGCATATATTCTTTGTAAACACAATGACCTAGAAAAGTCTAAAATTTTGTTTTCAAATCTCCTCAGAGAAATTAATGACTGGTCTACTACTTCTGGACCAAAACTTTCACTAAGCAAATGCAAAATTCTTCATGTATGTAGAAAGAAACATTGTCCTAATATCAATCTAGAAATTAATAATGTAAATATAGAAAATGTTGCGAATTTAAATATACTTGGATTACTTTTTAACAATAAATTTAACTGGAAAAATCATTGTAACAATTTGAAAAAGTCACTAGCAGCTAGACTTAGTATTGTAAAGTATCTTTCATCTAAAAAGAGTAAGGTTCATATTAACTCTCTTTGCTATGTTACAAAAATGTTAATTTTAAGTAAAATAGATTATGGCCTCGCTTTATACGGATCCTGTCCAAAAACAACTAAAAACGTCTTTAAGCCAACGTACCACCAAGCAGCAAGGAGGAGTATTTTCGCTTTCCCAACAACACCAATAAAAAACATTCTGGCCGAAGCTGGACTTCCAACAGTTGAAGAGCGTTATTTTAAAGTCAGTGCCTCACTTCTGCCTAAGTTAACTTTTCAAACCGGATCAGTGATCGACAAAGATACTATGCAAGCCCTATCTCACAGACGAAAAAGACGCATTCCTTCCGCAATAAGCACCATTTTGGATATGGGTAAAAAAATGGAAATCCCTTTGAAGCGCCACCCCAAACATTCGTCGTCTCAGCCACCCTGGTTGCTAGATAGCAGCTCCATACTTCTCAGCTCGTGTGACCTAAAAAAACAAAATACCAACGCAGTTATTTATAAACAAATGTTTATTGAAACATCATCGAAACTCTCCAATAGTGGTTGGAATTTCGTATTCACAGATGGTTCTAAAAATGACCATAACACCACATTTGCAGTCGTCTCAAAACAAGGCAAAACACTTATACAAGGTATTCTGACAAACATTGCATCTATTTTTACTGCAGAAGCTGTTGCAATATTCGAAGCCATAAAAAAATGCTCCAACACATCAGGCAAATGGGCGATCTGTTCCGATTCCCTCTCAGTCCTGAAATCCATTATGAACCCGTCTCACAATTCTGTAATTATATCCAAAATAAGAGACATCATAATTACAAAATCATCTAAACTAAAACTTATATGGACTCCTGGACATGTTGGAATTCAGGGTAATGAACTGGCTGATAAAGCTGCCAGGGAAACTCATGTTACCCCGGCCTTTACCTTTGACCAATACTCCCAACGTGATTTGCAAAGGTCAATACACAACAAAGTACTTGCAATGGAAATCGCCGAATGGAAAGAATACCACCACCATTACACAACGATCAATCCGAACAAAACTCATACAATATACCCGACACAAAGCCCAAAAGGATTGATAACCAACTTTATCCGGCTTCGGCTAGGCCACACATGTCTTACACACCAACATCTTCTCAAAAAAGAATCACCACCTACTTGTCCTACCTCCCAAAGCAACCTCACCATCAGCCACCTGCTCGGTCCTTGCATCCTCTCCTCTAATGCAATATTTAAAAAAATCAATATAAAACCAAATATTATAGAATTATTAAAAGAACCTACTCCATCCAATATTTTAACTATTAATAAAATATTACATTTACTTAAAATTAAGCTATGATCTATAATAATTTTACCTTAGAGCCGATAGTATTTCGCTGCTAGTGCTCCTATTAATTAGTTATTAATAGTATATTTTAATATGTTATTGATAAGAAAAAATAAATAAATAAATGAATTTTAAATACATGTTTGCGAAAAAAGAGAATACAAAAGACTCGAAATGTATTTGTCAGGGAAAGAGAGAAGATAGAAAATGCAGACGTGTGACGTCGCGTCGCGTCGTCAGAAATGCGGACGAACATGACTTACGATACAAATTTAAATTTCCATGGTTCAATGCGTTCCATGGGCTCAAACCTACTTCATTTTCGGAACACTTCCATTTATGTCATTTTTTGTTGACAATAAACAGCTGGCCGATCGATGTGCAAAAAAAAAAAGTTTTACAAAAGTAAATTGAATTTATGTTTTTGAAGTTAGCTATACTTATTTCTTTAGGCGCGTTATGAAAAAATGATGAGAGTGAAATTTAAAAAAAAAATTCACATGTATGTAACACAAAATTCACAGGTTGACGTCACTCCGGCGACGTGGCCGTGGCCGTGGGTTCGATTCCAATATTATGGCCATAACAACAGCTGAAGGACAATGACATGAAAGAATCGAAACAAAAATTGTTAATGTGTCAAAAATATGTATAGGTTTGAAACTTTGTTTACTATTAACTGTTTTCCTTTGGAATCCAGGATTGAGTACTTAGTAGGTACCTTTCATTGCATTCAACAATTTAAAAAAATCATGAATTCTCTGTCTTTTATTGAATGATAATGAATTAAATAAATAAATTGGCACTTGAATTTCGAAAGCTGGGTAGGCTAGTAAACATAAAACAGCTACTCGTGTTTGAGCTTAATATCCTAGAAGAATACTACAACGATCAGCACTATGAACGACAAATCTATCACCAATTTAACACGAGAAGAAGAGCACAAGGCTACCTGCAAACACCAAGGTACAAGAACTCTTACGGAAGCCAACAACTATCGGTTATTATTCCAGACACATTCAACCAGATACCCAGAGAGCTCCTCAAAAAAAAAGTTAGTTTGTATACAACATTGTGATTTATTGCTTTCAAGAATACTTAATTATATAAACAATCAATGCATTTAAGCTTCTGCAGAAAGGACGTGAATTTGAGAACGACTGAGAAGTTGAGGGTAGAGTCAAGTCTATAGGTCTATAGACTAGGAAGTCTATAAGAAGTTTCAGCCAAGAGATCATTTAAAAAATTGAGGAAGAGAGTCTGAGAAAAAACGGAGCCCTGCGGAACATTTTCGATAATGAAGACTGGTGCCAAACTCTATCAAATGCCTTAGAAATAATCTCACATTTTCCAAAACAACGTAAAGGTCTCTTCCACTCTTTGGAGAGAAATGCCATCAGATGGCTAGTTGAACCATTGCTGCCAAAGCCGTATTGTCCCTCATTAAGAATCTTTCGATCTTCGAGATATTTCTTGAGATAATGATTTATCAATGATTACATTTTGTCCATGTTATCTATCTTCTAGGGAAGATTCCAGAACAGTTGAAGTGAATTTAAAAAAGCTTGAAGTTGAACATGAAAAAATCACAGATTATTGCTATAAGTAATACTTACTGCAATTGAACATTGACATCTTTATGGTGCAATGTAAATCTTCATTAAAACATTGAAAAACTTAGATGTACGATGACTTGGTATGGTCATTGAGCAATGTGCACTTCGTAGAACATGAACATACCCTACGGACATTATACCTGTCTGGTTGGTGTCTTCCAGTTGCAACCAAAATGATGATTGCCAAAACCCTTGTCTTTCAATATTTGTTCTATGGTGGCCTGATTTTCTGCTGTTTGGATTGTGTGAGTAGAAGGAAATTTCAAGTTGCATTTAACAACACCATCCCACTTTTATATGGCTTGCGTCGTTCTGACTAGTTTGTATGTATGAAAAAAATGTATTTGATATGCCCTTAAACAAAAATATAGATCTTATGCTTCCAACTTTTATATTTATACTCATGTATAGTAAAATCCTGAATACCTACATATTTGACAATACAGAATTTCTTAACACCAATTTCTTATGCAAGTAGATGGTCTTTAAGCCGATTTGAAAAGACTTAAGGCTCCTTAACTAGGGAAAGTATTAAAGCTCAGGAACGTGAAAGATAGTAGAGTCTTCCGGAACATCACTACGAGTAAGTCCTTAAATATACGAGTACCATCCTTTGGAAGCTTCATAAAAGTGGAAGCTCGTATTCTGGGCGAGTACTTCAAAAATCATTAGAAAACGAACCTTACTGGGGAGTCTATAGAGTATGCAGCCATAGAAATTGAAATATTAGATTGGCCTATTACGTAGTGGGTTGAAACTAGAGTCCTCAGCCGCTGTACTCCAAATAAAGCGCTAGCCGACAACTGTTTTCAATACAAAGTCTTCAAAAAAGCGACGAATTACTTTCTTGAAGAACTAACAAAGGCTAAATTACTTCATTATTAACCCTGGCGAAGTACCAACAAATCTAAAATGCTTAATATTCCCTATACTGAAGAAATGTGATCCAATAGAACCAAGCAACTGTATCTCATTTCTAAGCACAGCTACAAAAATTTTCACAGCGGTATTGCCGGAAAGAATCATGAATTTGGGTTCATCGAAAAAATAACTGAAGCCAGTTTCCGTAAAGGCTTATCATTTTCTTCCTCACAAGCATTACTCGCTCACATCTGGATAGTGGCAAAAAAATCTATGTATTCTTTGTGGATTTGAAGCCAGACTTCAATGTCATTGACAGAAAAGCTCAGCGATCTTGGGGTATCGATGAAAATGCTAAAAGTACTGCAGAAAGTCTACGTTGGAAACATATTATGTGAGTGGTTTAAAACGTAAACAGGAGTCATATAGGGTTGCTTTCTTAGCTCGCTCTTATTCTCTTTGTTTTTGGATGACCTCGCTGATTATCTACCAGGAGGGATTACGTACGCTGAACTAAAGTTAAGACTCCCATTGTACGCGGATGACCTAGCTGATGATCAGTAGCAAAATCAAAAATTTTGATACCTAGGCATTCTCATTACCCCACAGCTTTCATTTATTAAAAATCTCCAGGAAAAATTGAAAGACGAGCGATAAACTGCAGCTTGAGAGAAACCATTACCTAGAAAGAAGTTACGCCGAGCGGTAAATATAGAATATTCGAAGCAGTGATGCGATCAATTTATGTGCTATGCAGCAAAAATGAGGAGTAGGTATTGTCAATTCGAAAAAATGGCAAAATTTCTCAGATACTTCCTTAAGAAAAATTCAGATTTCCGTATAACCCCCCAACTACATACAACATATTGAACACATTAAAACCAGTATATCACCACTATATATACACATTAAAACTACACTTCGACTAAATACGAAATTTATTTATGCAACCTACGCATCGTCTTACGTACTTACGTATCAAATCGCCAAACACCTTTAAGCCGAAACATACAGCTTTTCAGTAAATGGGTGAGACTGTGCAGGGAATATAATGTTAGACTTACGACAATTATCGATGGGGACTGGAGTAAAACTCTACAGGAGCTCCTGGAAAAAATTGAGAATGCGAAAGTATCTTTGTAACTTTGGCTCCTAAACTCCATGCCACATAAAACAGATATGGATTCAACGTGTACTTTATGCAATATTAGAGAGAGAGAAGAAGTAAAGCACTTCATGGGAAGATGTCCGGTACTTAAAGCGATGTGATTATCATTCTAGGGCTCACTCTCAGCTGAAGATCTTTTACCTACCGTCTTCCTACATAAAGGAATATATTTTATTCAAGCTAAATAATTTTGCTTATGGGGACATAAGCTAGTTAGAAGACCTCTAGATAAAAGTCAAATCAATCTTCTTCCAGACGTTTTCAATTAAAAACATGTTCCTTTCTTCAATTAACTTTTGTACCATTTTGTATGTTTTGTGACAATATCAATGTTACAAGTTTGTCTTATATCATTATAAGAGTATTGTTTATCAACAGTCTGAAGCTTCTGCCACTCCAGTCAGTCAGGGAAATCCTCCTTCAACAAACATGGAAGTGACAAGCTCAAAGGCCTCGACTTTGCTGCTGATGCAAGCGGATCTCTTTGAAATCATCACATCATCATCTTTTGCTTAATACCCGAAGTATTAGCATTTCAGTTGGAGTAAAATTGCATATTGATTTCATGATGCTGGTGACATTACAGCCTCCGAAGCCGGCAACCACATCACTAAGCGAGTGTTGCTGACCATTCACATCGACTACTCTTGAGAATGCGCTTCAACAACCGCAATGTCCAATTCTGTGTCTGGTTCATTCAATGACCTCCATTGTGACACGAGCCCTTAATCATGGCAATTTACTGCAAGGATTTTCAGTTTGTACTGCGGTCACTTGCTGCCTCTCAATCTCAACTCAACTAAAAGCAAAACGCCATCGCCATTGCCATTGCCAGCCCCTTCACCCACCGCACACCCTTACACTTACACTTAGGTGATGGCATTTTGTTGTAAATTGATTTCCGGCTGCGAACTCTAAGTGCTGCTGCACACATTGACAATGTGCTTACATTTGCTGATAATGTGCTTACAACGTATTTCCGAAATATTTTTGCTGATGACATTTAAGTAGGACTTTCATTCCATGGCATTGCTTCGAAATGTGCATCAGAAAGGAAATGCATATTTAAGTAGTTTCACAGCTACTCAGCAACCACACCACAGGAAGTACTCTTTACCGAGTAGTCTGAATGCTGAATGCCTCAATGGCTGCTGAATGCATAAATTGAGTTCAGCTGATGGTGAACCACACGAAAAATTGCCAAATTCTTGATTTGCATTAAATTTTCTGTTTGTGTGTGAGTGAGGTCCTGAGCGTCCGTAGTCGTTGTCAATCTATAGAATCTGTGGTCGAGTCTTTATAATCTTTTTTTTCTGAATAATTTATATTTTCTTTGTATTGTTTTTTTCTTTAGACAAACAAAGCATTATGTGGCGTGGAAAAGATTTCAGACGATACTAGCCCGGAACAGGATCAAACGTCTGAGACTTCTACGTCGTCATCGTCCTTCCGGTGGGTCGTCCTTCGGCGCATCACTTTTCGGGGGCAAGTTCTTAGTTTATTGTTTCATTCCCTAGGTGAAAGTTTTAATTGAATTGAAGTTCTGTTTCCGGGATTTTATGACTGAATTAGACACAGGTGCTTCTTTTGCTTCGTCTTCCTCCTTATACACAGAAGCCTGCCATGATGGTATTTGATTTGTTTACCGCAGGTGCAGGGGATGACTTTAATTTAAATATTTATAAACATCCACAGGTTTGTGTAGGTATCTCGTCTAATTTATGTACCTATGGAAAAGCGGGAAAATCATCTTTGGCGCAAATATCAGGACGAAGAAGTTTATTGGATAAAGACAACGTTTATGATTAGACAAGTAGGGTTTTCAGCCCAGATGGTTTGGGGGAAACAATTAATTATTATGTGATTTTTTTTTCGCAGAGTGAAAAGAAGGAACTTGTTGGTAGATAAATTTGTAGAAGGAGGATACCAGGATCTGGAGTTAAATTGAGGGGCTTTAATATTAATGGAAAAAAAACTTTTTGAGGTTAATAAAATTTAAGAGGTTATAAAAAGGTTAGATGTTTAGATCTTCATTTATAATGGATTATTTTTTGGAAAATCTCGAGGTATTAAGATGAAATGGCCCACAAACCACAAGAGACATTTCAAATGTTAATGAATCATATATGTATAGAGGTATAACCATGGTAGTGTCTCCGTTAGTGCTTTCATGTACTACCCTTTAAATAAATAAGTTGCAAGCTCAGCTCATCGATTGTAACACAATTCAATAGAAATACGCCATATATAGGGTCTGGTGACTCTTACTATTAGGGCTTTGAGGAGTTCCAAGGAGTTTGCAAGGATTTATTAATATGGACATACCAATTTTTAAGTTATCTACTGAAAATGCACCCTAAATTTTTTTGCATGGTTTTCCAATGTCAAAGTGCAAAAATCTTGTCCAACGCTCTAACAAAATCGAATTAATCGAAGAACTGAAGACACTTGAAGACTTGAAGGGTCTTAACTTCTCCGATTGGGTCTTGCAGATGTTTAAAGAAAAGCCTAAATTTAATTTTAATGTCTTTATTTGAAACCCCCTTATTCAAAAACTGACATTCATATTGTATAGTGGAGATATAAAAATAAGCAATCTAAGCTCATACACCCCAGATATTTTGGCCAACTATCATTAAGGTCGCAAGATAAAAAGCGAACATTTTTTTGACATTATACCTATTTGTAATTCATCCTGCAAAAAATAAAATTTCAAAAATCTCATAGACATTCTGTATGACTTACAACATTCAACCATTCGTGTGCTTTTGGGAGGAATGGAGGAGGGAACCCACAATTTTCTGTCGATCTCAGACGCCATAGATGGGAAACAATTTGTCATGACAAGAGAAACTCTTGGAGAATTTGTCACTTCCTCACCAGAGGCAATACTCTTGGAAACGTTTTTACTTGCGATAACGGTAGTATATAGGACAAGTTTTGCGTTTGGAAAAAATGTAACTCGAGACTTTGAAATACTAGCTGCTTATAAATAAATATAAAAAAATGCACGACTAGGTTGCACGAACTTGCTCCTATGTAATAGACTAGGAATTTTAAGAACGAAAGGTATTAAAGAAAACTGCTGATAAGGATAAAATGATTTTTTTTAATTCTCTTAGGAGTAAGAAATAAAAACAGAATGCTATGCAAATATGAATTTATGCAAGAATAAAAAACATAAGCCGTCGTAGTGGTTCCTTAAAAAAATTAGCTTTTATGTGCAAAATGCTTAAAACATTTTAAAAGAAAAAATTTTGGTACGCCAACTTTAAGTTCTTATTATTGTACGAATAAGAGTTAAATCTCCAAGAAAAATATTAAGCCGCTCTTAAGATATCGAATTTTCTAAAAAAAAAATTGAAAAAAATTTTTTTTTTTAAGTTTTGAAATGCAATGTTTATTAAAGTTTTTAGGAGCTTCTTTATAAAAAATTTCATTAAGATCCGTTATGTCGATAATGAGAAATTCAAAATTCGAAAAAATCGTTCTATAGTAGGTACAGTCAGTAATATAAATTAATCGAAGGAAAAAAAATTTTAGGAAAATTCTCCGAACCGTTTTCGAGAAAAAAACGATTTTCGAAAACCATTTTTTAACATTTGGATGGAACGTATTGTTGGTTATAGATAAAACAAAATTTTTTTTTCTCAAATCTTGTAGATGTTAAGAGACTTTTACTTGTCAAGTTTGAAAAAAATTGTTCTTTTAGTTTTCGAAATATTGAGTTCCCAAAAAAAATTTTTCAATTTGAATATGTAATACAATTTAAACTTTGGAAGAGCCTTAGCATAAAAAAATTATTTAAATCGGCTGCACCGTTTTCGAGAAAATCGAAAACAAAAAAATGGACCCAGGGGGCCTAACAAAAATAACAATTTTTTCGACCATTATACCTAGTTTGAACTAAATGAAATTTTTCAAAGTTTTTTTTTTTTAATTCTGTGGAACAGTTTTTTCAAAAAAAAATATTTATAAAATTTCGAAAAAAAAAACGTATGATAGGTACTTTTATTTTTGGTTTTAAAAAAAAGAAAAAAACGTGTGTCAACTTTGATCAAAATCTGGAGTTCGATTTTTTTTCCGAATGCATAACTTGCCTTATAGTACCTATAAGTCGCAAGTAAAAATGCCGTCTCATTCCCAGAAAAGTATCGATTTCTGCAAACAAAGTTTAAAAATCGTTTTATTATAAATTTATTTTTTTTATAAGATAAATTAATATATTTAGTTTATATATTTAGTCATATAGATTTTAGGAAAGAATTTCAAAAAATAATTTTTCACACGTTTTGATTTCGCAAAAAAAAAAATTTCAAATACCCAAAAAATATTTTTTAGAATTCTTTTATACACAGTGTTTATATATACTATTTTAAATTCAAGGGAGCTCTTGTACAAAAAGTTTGGTCAATATCGTTAGAGTCGTTAATGAGAAAAAATAAAACATAGACTTACTGTTTTATTTTTTTTTTTATTTTTTTCTAAAATTTGTTTTGATCGAAATCTAGTCCATGTCCATAATAGCCCAAATAATTTTTACTTGCGACTTATAGGTACTATAAGGAGAGTTATGCATTCGTAAAAAAAACGAACTCGAGATTTTCCTCAAAGTTGACATTACGATAGTAGTTAAGACTAAAAAGTGGTTCTCGCAATTCTGTCTGTCTGTTCGACTACAGCCTAAACAGCTCGGCCGATTTTCTTCAAACTTGGTAGATATCATTTTTAATTTTTTCCCCCCACACGTTTGTTTTTTCTTTTTTTTTGAAGACCAAAAATAACGGTACCTGCCATACAAATTTTTTTCGAAATTTTGTAATTCTTTTTTCTCAAAAATGTTCGACAAATTTAAAAAAAAGAAGATACAAAAAAATTTCATTTAGTTAAAGCTAGGTAATGGTTGGAAAAAAATTTACGAAAAATGATTATTTAGGGTACCCCCAAGGAACCATTTTTTTTTTATTTTTGATTTTCTCAAAAAACGGTACGAACGATTTTAATCATTTTTTTTTTTGCTAAGGCTTCCCAAAAACTTGAATAAAATTGTGTATTCAAATTTTCCAAAAATTTTTTTTTTATATTTTAAAAAAAAAATTCAAATTATTTTTTTCAGAACTCAATATCTCGAAAACCTTATGCTCTATTTTTTTTAAAACTTGATAAATAAAAGTTTTTCAACATAATCTACAAGATGTATAAAAAAAAGTTTTATTTTATTTTTTTCTTTTAAATCTTTTAAAAATTTTGTATATAAAAGCTTTTTTTTAAGAAACTACTGCAACGACATATAATTTTATTTCTTGCATAAATTCATATTTGCATAGTATTCTGTTTTTGTCTCTTACTACTAAAAGAATTTAAAAAATTAATTTTGTCCTTATGAACAGTTTTCTCTAATAACATTCGTTTTTAAAATTCCTAGTCTATTTATTACATAGGAGCAAGTTCGTGCGACCCAGTCGTACATTTTATTTTTAATCAAAATCGTTAGAGCCGTTTTCGAGATAAATAAGATTTTAAATATCGGCTGTATGGCAGGTACCGTAAGTCCTCTAGGGAATCACCAAAGACCCTTAAGTAACGAGTTTGAAGAAAATAGCTCCTTTGGTTTAGGCTGTAGGGAGAGATTCAGACATACTGAAACATTGTTTTTTGTGTACTAAATTTTCCTTAAAATTTTTATAAAAAAAATTAATATTCAAATTGTTAGCAATAAATGATATATGTACGTTTTAAGACATAATTTCAAAATTTAATCATGTACCCGCTTTAAAGATATTGAATTTTCAAAAAAAAAAATGTACATTATTTCTAAATATCCAAAAAATATTTTTTCGAAAATTTGTATAGACCATATTTTTTAAAATTTAGAGGAGGTTCTTCATAAAATTTTTGGTTAACATCTATAGAGCCGTTAATGATAAAGTCGAAAATAAAAAAAGGGTTATTTGACAGGTAGGTACCGCTTATAACATTTTTTAACCAAAAACGTTTGCGTTGTCAAAAAACGTAAGTATGGTGTGGAATTTCAACTTCATGCATTCCACATCCACATTCGTGTAGTGTGGCTAAAAATAGAATTTCTATACTTAACAGTACGGAAATAATCCGTACAAATCTCGGCCACCGAACCTTACACTATACGAATTTTTTTTATAAGCATACCTTAAGTCGAAAGTTTTCAGAAACAATGCACAAAGGAACTAGAAAATATCAACCTTGCAGTTACAATTGCAACAAAGCCTTGCTCTTAGGTTTTCAAAAATTTGAATGTCCAATTCAAAGAGTGTGTTAAACAATGGAAGGAATTTAAGCAATAATAACAAAAAATCAGCATTATCAAATCTCCCTTTTGTAATATATAAATAAAATATGCAATTTATTTTTAATTAATATTTAACTTGCAAAAATTCCTGCTAAGCTCCCTTTATTCTATGAATCTGTTTATTTTTTTATCTTTTTATTTTTTAATATCATTCTGATATCATATATTTTTCATGTGAATTGAATTTTAAAAATAGAATTAACTCAGCCAAACGGAGAATCGTAATTAACTATATTTTATTTTCCTGTAAGAGGACAAAAGCACTCATTCGTGACCGAACTCTGCAGGAGGTGTGGCATATTGGGGGCGATTGTTTGTTGAAAATATCCACCTTACTACGCCATTACCTAGGTATTGTTTGTTTTTCTTTTGAAATTAAGGATACACCTACTCATGGAAAATTGATACCTTTGATAATGATGTGATGCCTCAGGTGACTAAGGAAACTTAAATTGACTTTGGTTTGATTTGGTTTATTAAATCACAAAGAAAATCAACTTTTGTTCTCCTTGACTTCACCACAAAGATAATAATTCGTTTTTGTCAAAACGTAATGCTTTTTGTCATTGAGACTGGCCTGGGCTCATCCTTTTCCAGGAAAAGTTTCAAAGCACAAATTTACCTGGGGTTTTTAGGATTCAATTTTCAAATAATACTTTTTACTTGCGATATAGGTACTATAGGGCAAGTTCTGCATTTAAAAAAAAAATCGAACTCGAGATTTTGATCAAAGTTGACATTACGATAATAGCCAAGACGAATAAAGTGGGTCCGTCTGTCTGTCTCTATGTCTGTACCTCGAACTACAGCCTAAACTACCGGAGGTATTTTCTTCAAACTCGGTAGTTAAGGGTCTTCGGTGATTCCCTAGGGGAGAAATTAAAATTTTTTTTTTAGCTCCAAAACTATGGGTATCCCCATACACCCGTAATGCAAAATCTAATTTATCTCGAAAACGGCTCTAACGATTTTGATAAAAAAAATTAGGTGTGATATTATGAACATAATCTACATTTTGGTCAAACAAAATTTTGGGGCAAAATGTTATTAGGGGTGCCTGCCATAGACCCGTTTTTTTTTTATTTTCGACTTTCTCATTAACGGCTCTAAGGATTTTAACCCAAAATTTTCGGCAGGAGTCCCCTTAAGTTTAAAAAAATATTGTATACAAAAATATTCGAAAAAATATTTGTGGGGTTTTTTTGAAATTTTTTTTTTTTTTAAATCAATATCTTCAAAACCTATGAACGATTATTTTTTGAAATTATTTCCTAAAATTAATATTATTTTATACTTAAAATTCGCATCCCACATTTTTTTCTTGAAAAATTTTAGGGAAATTTCTTATATAAAAAATTTATTTAATAATAAAACGTTTTTTTAAAGTTTATTTGCATAAATTCATACTTTTCCGGAAACCAGACGTCAATTTTATGCATTTGAACATTATTATCTCACTAAATCCATGTTTTATATAAATATAAAATGTATCTTAAATTCCAAAGTACTTTTACATAAGAGCAAGTTCGTGCGATCCAGTCGTGCATTTTATTTTTTTTCAAACTGTTCTACAGACTTAAAAATAAAATGTACGACTGGGTCGCACAAACTTGCTCTTATATAAAAGACTAAGAATTTCCAAAAATTAATGTTATTATTTACTAGAGAAAAACTGTTTATAAGCATAAAATTTATTTTTTAAATCACTAAAACAACTCCCTTACTAGTTGGAGCTAAACACAGGTTGCCAAGGGTTTCAAGCAAATATTAGTTTATGCGAGAACAAAAATTATAATTCGTTGTAGTGGTTTCTTAAAAAAAAATAAGTTTTTTATATACAAAATTTTAAAACATTTTTAAGAAACAAATTTGGTAGGCTAAAATAAATTTTTATTATGGTCCGAATAAAAATTAAATTTACAAACAAAAATACTGAGCCGTTTTTGAGATTTCGAAAAAAAATTTTTTTTTTTAAGTTTTGAAATGCAATGTTTTTTTAACTTTTAAGAAGCTTCTCTATGAAAATTTCCGTTATGTCAATAATGAGAAATTCAAAATTAGAAAAAATGGTTCTATTGTAGGTACAGTCAGTAATATATAAATTTCAATATTTTTATTAAATTATACATCGTAAAAATTAAACGAAAGAATAAAAACTTTATCGAAATTCTCGAAACCATTAATATTTAAACTGCTGGGGAGCCTTAACATAAAAAAAAATTATCCAAATCGGTCGTACCGATTTCAAGGGGGGTACCAAAAATAATAATTTTTTGGAAATTTCTTTTCAACCATTACCTAGGTTTAACTAATTGAATTTTTTTGAATTTTTTTTTAAATCTGTGGAACAGTTTTTGAGAAAAAAAAATTTATAAAATTTCGAAAAAATTGTATGGCACTTGTTAATTTTTGGTCTTAGAAAAAAAAAAGAAAAAAACATTCGGGGGAAAAAAATTAAAACCAATGTCTACCAAGTTTGAAGAAAATCGGCCGAGCCGTTTAGCTGTACTCGAACAGACAGACAGACAAACAGACAAACAGATAGACAGACAGAATTGCGAGACCCACTTTTTTGGTCTTCGATATCATCGTAATGTCAACTTTGATCAAAATCTCGAGTTCGATTTTTTTTACGAATGCATAACTTGCCTTATAGTACCTATAAGTCGCAAGTAAAAAGTGAGCACTTTTTGGATTTTCATAATTTTGGAAACCGAATTTTGGAACATACAGAATTATGACCTCAACCCGTTAGAATGTTATAACTTAAGTTCTTATGGTCGGTTCCTTATGGGTAGAACCACGAAAATATAAAAGGCTGCATATGTGTGTATTTTTTTTTAAATTGGCACACACTCAAAGGACTATGGCTACACTTATAATGTTATGGTGTAACACAGTGCTAGCGTTTAGGTATAGTGGAGAGGATTTAATAGTAGATGTCAATGCACATTGGTCTTGAAAGTTTGTGTATCACAATGAGAGGAAAAATCGAGAGTATTCCACGTTCTAGTAATACGGCTAAAGAAAGATCCTCTATATTTGACAGTATGTACCAAGTAAGGCACAAGGCTAAACTGGTGAGCATTCACAGCTAGACGAGCATTGCGGCAGAATTCTTTGAAGGGAGGAATGCAACTGGCTATTTCAATTGAACGTTGACGATAGAAAAAGCGATAGAACAATGAAAGAAAGGAAACGTTACGACCGTGTTCAAGAGAAACACAAGTTTTAATAATGGATGTGACTCCTTTAAGTGTTATGGCTCTATTCTGAATTCAAATGAGTATTGGGGGCACCAGCCTAGACATGAGAGTTATATGCATAGAATTATTTTTTTTAATTTTTAAAGAATTTTTAAATGAAAGAGAGTAGTGATCCTGTTAAATGGATGCCACGCCACCACTAGCGTCCAGCGAACTTTGTCAAATACTTGCATTGAAGGGTCTCGCTAACGTAGTTTCAATGCGAATGAAAAAAACCTTTTTTGGTACGGAACTTTGTAATGTTATTATTATTATATTGAGATTGGATTCAAGGATTTTCGGAGCCGTAACGTTTGTGTCCATTTCCTCTAAATGATTCAGTCACCTCAGCTCTTCGGAACTTACAAAACAGCCTAAAGAGTTCTCACTATATGGAGTAAATGCCCATTCTCATTTATCAAAACCGTGATTATTAGTGCCTTATAAAGAAGAAACGGGTTGCTGAATTGCATTGTTAGCCCAAAGAAGCAGTTTTTGACAAGAGTTTTACTTTGTTTTATGTGGGTGCCGATATCCTTGTCTAAATTTAAAGTAGATTTTATATGTAGGTAGACAAAGACTAAAACTTGCTTGTAGTAAGTAATACGTGCCTAGAGTTATGTTCTGCCCAAGGTTCTCTATTTTTTCTTGTGCTAGATGGGCTTACCACCATAAATTGTAAAACCAAACTTTTTTATTTTAAGATCAAAAATATCGGTACCTGCTCTACGGTATTTTTTTTTTCAAAATTTCATAGGCTTTTTTTTCCTCAAAAGCTTATGCCCCAGTTATACACATGCATTCGTAGCCATAATTTACACTTATAATTGACCTTTTAAACTTTAATTTCAACATAGAGTTCACATTAGAATTGAACTTAGTCCTCAGACTTATATTGACGAGGTAGAGTTTCAAAGTAAAGGAACAAACCTATCTATTTCATAATTTAAATACTGTAAGAAAAAGAGCGCACCATTGGACTCTGCTACGTAACGTAATGTTTGTTTGACTTACGTTTAAACAGGGATGTTGTTTGAGACAGCATTACATTTTTACACTTATATTCAAACAGAGATGTTATCTGATAGACGAAATATAGACAAATCCGATTCTAATCTCTTTTTGTCTTTTGGCTTTCTTTCGAGTGCATGGGTGCTTTTAAACACAGCGATTTTTAATATAAGTTAACTTTGTTCATGTGAAAAGGAATCATCTCTTCGCACTCATCATGCATTTATTGGTTCATTTGCGTATAGGACGTTGAAGAGATGAGAACACAGCACAGCATAAGCACTGATTAAAATATTGAAACAGCAAACTAAAACTGTATTATTCTAGCCAACAAAGGAACGCAATAAAATCGAGATTTCAGTACTCAAAGTTTCCAATGTAAGCACGATGTAGTAATTATGCAATATTTCCCATGTAAACAGGGTGTTAAATACAATCGTCAGTAAGGTAGGTTGCTACACGGAACTTGTAACCGTAAAGTGTAACCTAAAAGGCTACATGGAACGTACGAGTATCTATAAGTTTTGCCCACGTTTTCGATTCACTCTACCGCCGGAAAAGATTTTTGGACATCAAAATTTAAATGCACGACTGGGACGCACGAACTTGCTCTTATGTAAAAGACTAAAAATTTAAAAAGGAATGTAATTAGAGAAAAACTGTTCATAAGCATAAAATTTATTTTTTAAATGACTTAAACAACTTCTTTAGTAGTTGGAGCTAAAAACCAGGATGCCATGTGATTCAAGCAAATTTATTAGCTTATGCAAGAACAAAAATTATAAGTCTATAGTGGTTTCTTAAAAAAATAAGCTTTTATACACAAAATTTTTAAAATATTTTTAAGAAAAAATTTTAGTGGGTACATTTACAAAAAAAAATTTGAGCCGTTTCTGAGATATCGAATTTTCAAAAAAAAAATATTTTTTTTCTTCAAAAAATTCAAAAAATAATTTTTTTTAAGTTTTGAAATGCAATGTTTTCAAACATTTTAGAAACTTCTCTATAAGAAATTTCATTGAAATCCGTTATGTCGATAATGAGAAATTCTAAATTAAAAAAATGGTTCTATGGTAGGTACAGTGAGTGATACGAGTATCTTGATTTCAATTTTTACTTGCGACTTATGGGTACTATAAGGCAAGTTATGCATTCGTAAAAAAAATCGAACTCGAGATTTTGATCAAAGTTGACGATGATAGCGAAGACCAAAAAAGTGGGCCTCGCAATTCTGTCTGTCTGTCTGTCGGTTCGACTACAGCCTAAACGGCTCGGCCGATTTTCTTCAAACTTGGTAGATATGGGTTTTAATTTTTTCCCCCCGGACATTTTTTTCTGTTTTTTTTTAAGACCAAAAATAACGGTACCTGCCATACGATTTTTTTTCGAAATTTTATAAATATTTTTTTTTTCTCAAAAACCGTCCCACAGAATTTTTGAAAAAAAAATCATAAAAATGTCATTTGGTTAAAACTAGCTAATGGTTGAAAAAAATTTTACAAAAAATTGTTATTTTTGGTAGCCCCCCTGGGTCCATTTTTTTTGTTTTTGATTTTCTCGAAAACGGTACAGCCGATTTAAATCATTTTTTTTATGCCAAAGCTCCTCCAAAGTTTGAATATTATTACATATTCAAATTTTCAATTTTTAATGTTTTGGATTTAAAAAAAAAATTCAAAATTTTTTTTTGGAAACTCAATATTTCGAAAACCCCATGCTCGATTTTTTTCAAACTTGGCAAATAAAAGTTTGTTAACATAATCTACAAGATTTGAGAAAAAAAATTTTGTTTTATCTAAAACTAACGGTACCTTCCATACAAATTTAAAGAAATGGTTTTCGAAAATCGTATTTTTCTCGAAAACAGTTCCGAGGAAATGAGCTTTTTTCTTAATAATCATGAAAAAATTATTTTCAAACAACAACAAATTATTTTAACTTACTATAACTTCTTTTTTATTTGTTTAATCAATTTTTGTGTTCTATATAATATAATAGTTAATGTTGTTATGAATAAATATATGTTTTATTTTTTTCTGTAATGGGTGCCGAGATATTCGCGAAAGATACAAAAATTACACAAAACACATTTTACCAATAACTTTTGTGAAAAAAAGTTGTCAGGTAGTGCAAATTTGGTTTCAAGCCTTTCTCATAATGTCCCTATCGATCCATTAAAAAAATAGACCATGCGCCCAAGGTCAGGCCCTTTTTCATGACGCTTTGACTTGACTTATACATTCTCAACTTTTATCTGAATTCCATTCAAATGACTACTCATAAAGGAAGCCTCATCGTTGGCCTGGGCCATAACTTTATATTTTATGTTATATTTTTTCAATTGACCTGTAACTAATTGAATTGAATTTTCTGCTGTTCGCCCAGAACTTACATCATGGATTTTCTAATTAAAGTAATACCGAAACACAACGAACAATTGGGATTTCATTTGAATGTCAGAAGATTCATCAAGAATAATAGCAACAAAATAAAGCTTTTTAATTTTTGCAGAGGTATGACATGTTTAAAAGCAGAGACACTGCTTTGATCTGGATCTATTACTAAAGGACTCTAGACTGACAATTACTAACACTGTGGGTCAACGGACAAGAAACTGTTTACAAACGATAGACTATGACAGCGACCACTGTGGTTTTGCCGCAGTAATACAGTTGCCGAACGAGCTCGTAGAGTTGGAAGAATATGTACCTGCGCATTCTTACAATTACAGTAAGATGCGCTGGCCACGCTTTACCAACACCTTAGCAAGCGAAATTCGTGCCAATAATATATCCCCACCAAATAACAGGAATTTAACAAACAACGAAATTGACCAATACTTAGAACAAATGGACGAAACAATCCTACGAACTATGAAAAGAACTATACCAAAATATAGAGAACGTAACGCGACCGACATGTACCGGAACGCGACCATTGATGCACTACACAGACAAAAAAGTGGACTTCTGACAAGACTAAAACGCTTATACCGACGGTTTACTGACTCACACGATCTGGAGATTAGGACACTGAAGTCGTCAATTAAGAACATCAACCAATTGATCAAAGAAAATTATAGATTGTCTATTAATTTGTACTGGAACAATAAAATTCGGGCCGTTAACTCTAGCGATCCGAGTATGTTTCCGCAAATTAACAAGATATTTAGACGAAATGATCAAAACGAACTGCCGTGTCTTAAGCTCCAGAGAACGACAGAAAACAGAAACGTACTTCTGACAGCAGGGATAGATCCAGATGACGCGGTCTTGGACGATGACCTCTTTATTGTCGAGGATCCGCTGGAGAAAGTGGATGCTGTGGGGGCTTCTTTCCAGCAAGTGTATAAGGTGAATGCAAGCATCCACCCCAACCACGACCTGGAAAACAGAGCTCTACTCCATCACTTCTATCTTCGTAATGAAATGACGCAATGGCGATCAGAGAATCTAGGTTTCATACGGTTCAATGAAGAAAACTTGGCGAATGCCATCATCGCCGTGCAAGATGGGAGTAGTTCCCTGTTAGTTACGAGGATGGAGCTCCAGCTCATCTTCGATTCATTAAAGAGGAAAAAGTCAACAGGAGTCGATGGTATATCTAATATTGTACTTCGACATCTACCTAAGGAAGCAATTGACATTTATGCCACACTGTTTAACAACGCACTGAATAATGCATATTATCCAGGGCGGTGGAAGACAGCTGTGGTTCATCCTCTCCCGAAAAAGGGAAAGGACAACTCCAATCCGGCGAATCTCCGGTCGATAAGTCTTCTACCGAGTATCAGCAAGGTATTCGAGAAAGTTATAAATAGAGCTCTGTCCAAGTGGGCGGAGGACAATAATATCATACCGGATAATCAGTTCGGTTTTAAGGCGGGACATGACACCATTCATGCCGCGTCTAAACTCGTTTCTGATATCCAATGGAACAAAACTAAAAGGCAGTGTACTGGTGCTTGTCTGGTTGATTTGGAGAAGGCTTTCGACACCGTATGGTTAGAGGGTCTCTATCTAAAACTGACTAGACTCGGCATAAGTAAACCACTATTGTATATACTTTATGACATGCTCAATGGTAGAAAGTTTGTTGTCAAAAGTGGCAATGTAACTTCTACCGCAGTCTTCGATATCAAGAATGGTCTTCAGCAGGGAGCGGTGAACTCGCCGATTCTATTCAGCATTTACACCAGCGATCTGATAGGTAGTCTAACTCAGGCAATTGCGTATGCCGATGATCTAGTAGCGTACAGAACAGCTCCAAAAGTTGAGGACATCAGAATTCTTTTGCAGCGTGACTTCGACAAGATTCAGCGATATTGTGATGACTGGAAGTTGAAAATAAACTTTCAGAAATGTGAAACTATTCTGTTCAGGACTCCGTTGGCTAGAGCCTCTAGGGATACTAGAAAGAACTGGCGTAAGCTGATGATCGTAGGGCCGCACCGGCAACCACTGGCGAACAGAAGTGTGGTAAAGTACCTTGGCATCTGGTTGGATCAGTATTTGTATTTCGACAGACATATAAATGCTGCTCTGAACAGGGCTAGGGGAGCCTTTGCCCTGACGAAACGGTTGTTTTACAGCAGCCGGCTTGACACCAGGGTGAAGGTGATTTGCTACATGGCCCTCATCCGGCCGATGATTGTCTATGGGTGCCCGGTGTGGTTCAACGTCGCCCCATCTCAAATGGAAAAGATTCGGGTGTTTGAGAGGCAGTGTCTTAGACGTTGCCTTGGATTGCACAGAACACCAGAGTCGGAGTACAAACATTATTATTCAAACGAGGTTCTATACAACGGGGCCAACATTAACAGAATTGATAATTTTTTGATAAAGCTGATTCGGGGTCACATTGCAAGAGCGATGTCCTCGACCAACAACCTAATTTTTGGGGCTTACTACCCAAACGATGATTACTATGAGAGTGTACGTCTTAGCGGCTTCATCCCGCCCGATGCATTTCTCTACTTAGATAGACGAGGGCTGGTCCAAGATAGAATGGCGATTCCGCTAATCTACCACGTCAGCCGTAAGACTGTTGACAGGCGGCTCCTTTATGGTCGAGACGTCCTCGCACAAGATGGAGCAGAGCGCCTTCGGTTCAGTAGGACTGTGTCCGATAGGGACCGGAGGGACAGGGTGAGACAGGGGAACCAGTTCTGGTGGTTGTTGGATGATAGAGAAAGTTGACGAGGACATATATATGTCTTGGCCGACTTACATAGATTTAAGTGTAGGTCGTTAGGTAGGGACAGTCAGGGTGGCACAAAAAAAAAAAAAAAAAAAAAAAAAAAAAAAAAAAATAGTACATGTTTCGATGTACATAAAAAAAAAAAAAAAAAAAAAACAAAAAAAAAAAAAAAAACACTGCTGCTGTGGCTGTTCTAGTTTTTAAGTAGTTTTAGTTTAGTTTTAGTTTATTTTAAGTAGTTGTAGGTAGTTTTAATTAGTTTTACTTTAGTTTGTAAGTTTTATATAAAAAATTTAAAAAAAAAGTTACAGAATCCGAGTTTTTCTTAATTTTCTCGAGACAAAAAAAAAAAAATATATATACATAGTTTGAATTGAAAATAGTTTTTTAGGCCGAAAGGTATTAGATTTAAGATATAGTTTAGCTTAGAGCGCCCGCGTAGGGCCAGTAAGTTAGTTTTAAGTTATTGCTTGGATAAGTAGGCTAGTTTTTTTTATGAATTTTTGTCTAGCTTTAAGATAGTTTTAAGATTGATGAAAATAAAAATGAATTAAAAAAAAAAAAAAAAAAAAAAAAAGACACTGCTTTGATCAAATCATTTTGCCATTGAGGTACCTTTAAAACCCCTTGTCAATTTCGTATTGTTTAAATACATTTAAAAACTTAATAGTTTTCTCGGTTTAAAAACGAAACAGAATAATTTTGGCCTCTAAAAATCAAAAAATTAAAATTTTAAAAAATCAATATAAGGACCACCCTACGATACCTTGATACAAAAAAAATAAAAAAAAAAAAAAACAAGATCACACCATCGTCCTTCAGAGTATCAAAAATATCTATATTTATTCATATTAAAAATCCAGTCAAATACAAAATATATGTAACGGGTGATTTTTTAAGAGCTTGAGAACGCATAAAATTTGCAAAATCTCATTGATTCTTTATTTGAAACGTTAGATTGGTCCATGACATTTACTTTTTGAAGATAATTTCATTTAAATGTTGACCGCGGCTGCGTCTTAGGTGGTCCATTCGGAAAGTCCAATTTTGGGTAACTTTTTCGAGCATTTCGGCCGGAATAGCCCGAATTTCTTCGGAAATGTTGTCTTCCAAAGCTGGAATAGTTGCTGGCTTATTTGTGTAGACTTGACGTAGCCCCACAAAAAATAGTCTAAAGGCGTCAAATCGCATGATCTTGGTGGCCAACTTACCGGTCCATTCCTTGAGATGAATTGTTCTCCGAAGTTTTCCCTCAAAATGGCCATAGAATCGCGAGCTGTGTGGCATGTAGCGCCATCTTGTTGAAACCACATGTCAACCAAGTTCAGTTCTTCCATTTTTGGCAACAAAAAGTTTGTTAGCATTGAACGATAGCGATCGCCATTCACCGTAACGTTGCGTCCAACAGCATCTGTGAAAAAATACGGTCCAATGATTCCACCAGCGTACAAACCACACCAAACAGTGCATTTTTCGGGATGCATGGGCAGTTCTTGAACGGCTTCTGGTTGCTCTTCACTCCAAATGCGGCAATTTTGCTTATTTACGTAGCCATTCAACCAGAAATGAGCCTCATCGCTGAACAAAATTTGTCGATAAAAAAGCGGATTTTCTGCCAACTTTTCTAGGGCCCATTCACTGAAAATTCGACGTTGTGGCAGATCGTTCGGCTTCAGTTCTTGCACGAGCTGTATTTTATACGGTTTTACACCAAGATCTTTGCGTAAAATCTTCCATGTGGTCGAATAACACAAACCCAATTGCTGCGAACGGCGACGAATCGACATTTCACGGTCTTCAGCAACACTCTCAGAAACAGACGCAATATTCTCTTCTGTACGCACTGTACGCATTCGTGTGGTTGGTTTAATGTCCAATAAAGTAAACTGAGTGCGAAACTTGGTCACAATCGCATTAATTGTTTGCTCACTTGGTCGATTATGTAGACCATAAATCGGACGTAAAGCGCGAAACACATTTCGAACCGAACACTGATTTTGGTAATAAAATTCAATGATTTGCAAGCGTTGCTCGTTAGTAAGTCTATTCATGATCAAAGCATACTGAGCATCTTTCTCTTTGACACCATGTCTGAAATCCCGCGTGATCTGTCAAATACTAATGCATGAAAATCCTAACCTCAAAAAAATCACCCGTTATATACTTAATTAATTTCACACTGATCTTAGATCTTAGGATTTATGTTTATTTCGTACTAAACTTTTGAGATTTAGTATCTAACTTAATGTCGCCAGATATTAAAGGCCAATCAAATAACAACACAAATAATAATCAGACCCTTTTCCTTCCTTGTTTTTTCTACTGCATACAAGCAAGAGAACGCACACAAAATTTACCTGCTACTGCTACTATACGACTATACCTACTCGGCTACTCCTCTTTCATTCAATCTGATGTCTCTCTTGTTTGATCGCAATTTTTTGCGCTAACGCTTTCATATTATTTAGCTGGGCTTTGCTTAGGACATGTTGTAGCCAAACGATGTTGTATTGTATAAATTGTATTGAATTTGTTAGCGCAAATTTCCGCGCTATAAATGCTTCAAGGGATATATTTTTGCATGAGAGTTTTGTGTTGCGTTTGTGTTAGTAAATATGATTTTAGAATAGGAATGTGGGTAGGTTAAGTACCTAGTTTTGTGTATTTATATCAATGGTGTTATATTGTAGGAAATTTGGTATCGCAAATTTTAACGCTAAGGTATACTTTTAGTATGGTAGTTTTGTGTTGTGTTTAGGAAAATATGATTTGAAAGTTACGGTTTCAATATAAAATGTACATCATAGTAGTATTTATTTATTTAAATTCTTGGTTTAGCGGCGATAAACCTGCTAACTGAGAGGAATCGCCACTGGTAAGCAAACGGACCGCACAAATCTAGAACAAATATCGTAGGCATGGGCAGACATTGCCAATGAAATGAATTATTTTCTTTATTTAATCCAAGGGTTAACTCAGCTAATTTCATGAGTTAACTCTGAAGTAAGTCCCGGAATCAAAATTGACTTAAAAACATGTCTATAGGATTAAGACCTACACTAGGATGATCTCGCACTGGAAAACCGGGCATAAGAGATGTTCCCAATTCAGCAACACTCTGCCTCACTGCATCAATTCTTCTACTGATGTACGTTGGCTTAGGTACTTGTCACATTTTGATAAAATAAAATTATCGACCCGAAACAAACAGTTTTCTCATTCTATTCAACGACTGTCTTGACTCTTAAACGAATTTAACTTAACAAACAAAAATTTCCAAATAGACCTTCCCAGTTAACTACTTTTAACGTAGGTTGACGTTAAACTATTTTTTAGGACTTGTACGATGATTTCTATTAATTTAAATTTATATCACTTGGTCAGATACCTATGTATTTAATTTTTTTTTAGAATCTCCTCCTCTGTTGGTTTTATTGACATTTATTGTTAAATGTGTCTTCACTTGTCAATTTGTGAAGAATTTATAGCTTTTCTTAATATCTGGATCCACCCATCATATAGAGAGGGCCTAGAGAGAAAATAACCCACGTACCTAATACCTTCATTTTCTATAAATATAAGGAGAACACTTCTAAATAAATCAAACTTTCATAAATCATAATTTACACGTATCTATGTATAACTCAAACAGGAAAAGTATTTTCATATTTGTTGCTCCTTCAACCTCCTACCCTTTATTATAATCCTATCTGAACATAGATATATATGTAGGTATATGTAGGTCCCTAGAAAATGACCAACCATAAATAATGTTGCAGATGGAAAAGCCAACTTAACCATAATCACCGCAAACATCTTTCCTCATAACTGTGCATAAGAGCCACAAAGGACCTTTTCCTCAATCGATATGCAATTAATCATATATACCCTTTTGAAATAAATACGCACACACACCACATTCTAAGGATAGTATTTTCATAGAAAAAAAAAACTCAAATAGTTTTAGTCGAAGGGAAATTCCGAAACTGCAGTAACGAAGACAAAATTCCTAAAAAAAAAACCTGCTGCCACCAAAAAGTGCACTTTCCTTTCTCGTACTCATCTCAAAGGACATTATTTTCTAAGCTATAATAATGTAGGTATATGCAGTGCAACCTAAAAGTGTTTACGCCTTGTAAATGCTTAAAGGCACGTTTTTGTCCTTTGTACTTCACGCAATGAACCTTTGCTTGGTTAAGGTCAGTCGAAGGAGCGCACACTACAACGCACTGCTTAACAAGCAATTGCTCGACGAGAATCGTACGGGTGGCAGCGGCAGAGGCAAGGCTCGGCAAGACGCTCTGCTAAAGAAAGCAGCGGGCAACGACTCTCATAACCGCTCACAATCACAATAAATTGGGTTGAATGCCGTTTGTTGTTTGGGGTTGTTCGCCCCATTCTCTCGGTTCAGTGTCATGGACATATTTAGGCCATTATCTGAGCACTTGACTGAGAGTATGACTCCAATAATACTGCATTGAAAGAGAGGAGCATGGATTTGTCCATAAATGAGAGCCAACAAATGAATGGATCAAATGAGAGAAGCTGAATCTGCAGGGGATATTTTTCGAGCTTTAAGGAAATTTAGTTAACTCATTCTATGGTTAACTCATACGGTACAAAGGGATATTTAAATGGGGATTGAATATTTTCGAATATCCAAGGGTGTCGGCTCGTGCGGAACTTATAAGAAGTAGGGAGGTCTACGTATTGAAAGGGATGATAAGCAATATAAGTTAAGATTATCTTGTATATTTCTTTACAGAAAAATGTTAGTTAAGAAAAATTAAGAGATTAAGGCCTCGTAAATGAAGCCCAGTAAAATTTTTTTGGGGAAAAAAATTCACATGGTTAAGATACAGGAACCCATTCCATAATAAGGGCTAGGAGTTCTTATATCTTTGTGAAAGCTATCCCATAGGATGGGTCAATATGTACCCATCTATAGGTGATTTGCATAAGGCTTAAATAAATAAATAGGAGGCCATAACGGCTCGTAGAAAGCCTTAACCTAGTGACTTACAATTCTCAACAGTTTGTTTCTGCGTGCTTGTTAATAGGGATAGAGAGGGCTTACAAGTTACTGCCGATTCCAAACGGGTTATGAGCAGCACTTTTCATGACAAGAGATACCCTTAGAGGATTTGCCAATTCCCTCGAGGGCGAACTGATCAGCATTCCTTGCAAAACGGGTACCACGGGTGAACTGATTGAGGGGAGGAATGTAACTGGCTACTTCGAGTGAACATTGCTTGTGAAAAAAGCTACAAAACAAGGAAATACATGGAACATTTCGACAGTGTTCAATATATACAAATGAATCCATGGTTGCTCTGTTTGCTATCAGTTTTAACGCTCCATTCTATCTAATAGTACGGGAGGTAGCGCTATAGTTGACGAAGTCATTTCATCCCGGCTGAAAATCATAACAATAATAGTTTTCCCCTAACACATAACAGATCTGAACGTCAGCTGCTCCGAAAGCGGTGGAGCTAAAGGAGACAGCATGCAAAAGTCATTGGAAAAAAATTTGCTCCGATGAATTTTATACCAAGCGAAAAAATTATCGTCAGCTGTATTGCCGAGGGGGGGTTCAATGTCAGTCACGGGCATAAACCTCATTTAAAATTTGAAAAATAAATTTATTTTATACCTTATGAAATTTATATATCTCAATTTTTATACTTTTAAAATAATAAAGAAAATAGTCAGCTGCACTTTTGACGGGGGTAACACCGTCAGTCAGCGCGATAAACATGTCGCGCACTCAACGCATTCGAGCGTCGCATAGTATCTTTGGAACATAAACTGACGATCTTTACACCCACAAACAATCAGCTGACGACGATTTTTTGTTTCTTTAACATTTAAATTATGTTATATGTACTTAAAATTCAATAAGTATAACATCAATTTCATATAAATAACATCACAGTTTATTTATTTATTCCGTGTAGGTTTCAAATTACATATACAGGGTGATTTGCATAAGGTGTGACAAAAAGCTAGGGCATGTATGTAGGTTGGACTTAGACAAGAAAAAAATCGTATGGGAGGGGGGGAGTCTATTTCCCCCCGTTTAGGCCGGAGGGGCAATTTAAGAAAAAAATCACTTAAAACAGAAAAAAAATTATTAAAAAATAACGGTGATACCTACAGAAAAATGCTATAGCATTTTGAAAAGCCAGAAATACATTCTTTAATTCTGTTTTTAAATAAAGTTGTTCGAGTGAATAGTTTTTGAAAAATTAATTTTCAAAATCGAAATTTTGAAAAAAAAATGAAAATTTTTTTTTAAACAATTTTTTTTTCAAAATTTTACGTAATTAAGTATTATTTTTTTATTCAATATTCAATGCTCTTATTAGTTTTTGATCAAACACAAAAAACCGGATGTCAAAATGTTTTGCAGTTTTTGAGAAAATCAAAAAAAAACAAAAACTACTTTTGTTCTAAGAAAAGCCTTTTATTTTAGTTTTTTCGTTTTTGGATTCTTAGGTGAATTTACGATTGAAAGGATTAACTTTATTTTTACTATTTTTTTAATTATCGTCTTAGAAGCATACAATAATGTGACAAAGTACTGGATTAACAATATTTCTCACATTTTTTCATTGAGAACACCTGCGTGAGAGCATTGGTTTAAAATTGACCTGCCACTTTTTTATTATGGTTGGGTCGGCTTGGCTTAGGTGCATTTACGAAAGAAAGGATTAACTTTTTTGTACAATTTTTTTATTATCAGTCTTATAAGCATACAATAAAGTAACAAAGTACTGGATTAACACATTTTTTCTTTGAGAACACCTGCGTGAGAGCATTGGATTAATATTGACCAGCGAATGTTTTTTAAATAATGCAACGTTACACGCCCTAACTAGTGACAGAAAAATGCAATTGCGAAATAAGAACAAAAATGTTCCTGAATCTTGAAATCAATTAAAATAAGAAATACATGCATTTTTAGATAAAATACATAATTACTGTTTATTATAATTTTTAACTACTTAACTAAAGCTTATTACAAAAAATTTTCCATATGATCCCCATTTTGTAGAAGGCAAAGATTATAGTGCCTTCTTATTGCTGCACATAAATTTATACTTGATAAATTTTCCTGTAATTTGGCTCCAGCCACTTCAATCCGTTGTTTCAGTTGTTCCAAAGATTCTATTTCCACTTCGTACAAATAGTTCTTCATGAATCCCCAAGCATAAAAATCTAACGGAGTTGTACAAATTATTTCTAATTTGAATGTCAAGTCGTCAACATATCACGATGTCAAATTACTCTTGTACCGGATTAACGGATATGCATTACTGCTACGGTATGGCTCATGGTCGAAGTCGTGAAGCGCAAAGACTCTACGCTGAAATGTATCCCAATAGGAGGTGTCCCAGTCATACGATATTTTCAAGAATCCATCAACGTCTTCGAGAATACGGAGTACTGGAGCACTGGTCAATTTTAAACCAATGCTCTCACGCAGGTGTTCTCAATAAAAAAATGTGTGAAATATGGTTAATCCAGTTCTTTGTCACATTATTGTATGCTTATAAGACGATAATTAAAAAAGAGGCTGGGTGCGACCCACACTGATAACTTCCCATTGTGGTAAGAAAACCTTGAGTAGAACTTTACATCTTTTTCATGGACAAAAAGATAAAAACATATTGTGACGTTTTCTTCAATTTTACCATAGATATTAATGGAATTTGAATATGTGGGACTTGGGTACAACTGAACAACCTTATTCATATACCTATGTACAGTACATACATTCTTCTAAAAATTAAGTTGAAAATAAAATTATAAAATTATGTATTATATTATAGAAATTACTTTATTATTTCGGTTCCAAACATTTTAATTGAAAAAAATTTAAAAACGAAATATTCAAATATAAAAGATATGGTTTGGTTATTGATGGAAGGGTACTTACAAAATATATCCGCCCTTAAACTAGATATATGTCAAATATAAACCAGTTGCTAGAAATTGTATTATGTATAAAATTAAATAATGGCAAAGTCAATTTAGCAGATTTTTTTATATTTTTGTTAAAACTGTCAATTCGATACTTGTCAAAATTTAACCATATGTTAATAATTGTATTATGTCGATACCTTCCCGTAAGAATGTACTAAGCGACACTTTTTTCGAAAATGACTTTTTGATGAGGTAATATAATATATGTTAAGGGCCACGTTTTGGCCTGGGTTTCGCCAACCTATTATGCATGAAAAGGAAACTAGAGTACAAATAAAAAAATTTATCAACTGCCATGTTTTCTCATTAAAATAATGTTGCCCCCTGAAATTTGTTTTATCCACCAGAAAAAATTATGCTAAGGGACATTAAAAAAGCAACAAAAAAATTTGTGAGATGTCACTTAGTTTAACCAAAATTGTCTCTTAGCACACTTTCTTGGTTTTTTTCGTTTTCTGAACAATTTTAAAAATGTCGCTTAGTGTACGTTCTTACGGGAAGGTATCGATGTATAAAGCAACATACTTAAGAAGGCACTATCGGTATTCATTCCCAAGAAATTCGACTTGAAATACAATTTTAACTAGTTTTCACTTGAATTTTTAATAGTTTTTTATTTAAAAAAAAACTATTAGTTCAATATTTGTCAACATTTTACCAATTGTACACAATTATACTATGTATAAAATAAACTAAATTAGAAGTCAATATCACTACTAGTTCTCGAGAAATTTGAGTCGAAAAACAATTTTTACCAATTTTCAATAGAATTTTATATAGTTTTTTATTTTTTGTAAAAAAACTGTAAACTGATTTTTTTTGAAATTTTCACCAGTTGTCAAACACATTATTTTTCGTAAAATAAAATTATTTTGAGTTTCAAATTGTTTTCCGTTCTTAGAATATCTGGGTTATGAAATTTTTTTTTCAGTTTTTTTTATTTAAAAAAATAACGGTATGTTCATTTTTTTCCAAATTAATACCAAATCTGTATGACCTTATATTGAGTACATTAAATTTTATTTGAAATCAATAGCATTATTTTTTCGTGAGATATTTGAAACTAACCAAAATTTTTACTTTTTTTTTAAACCGTTATAGTGAACAAACTACTCACTGAATTTTAATAAACGTCCTTTCAGCCTCTTTCGAAGTTATTATCTATTAAACAAAATTTATTTGAAGTCGATATCTTTACTCGTTCTTGAGATATCGACGACGAAAAATGGTACAAGAACGTACGGACGTACGAACGTACGAACGTACGAACGTACGAACGTACGAACGTACGAACGTACGAACGTACGAACGTACGAACGTACGAACGTACGAACGTACGAACGTACGAACGTACGTACACACACACACACAGACATCTCTCTAAAAATGATTGATATAGCCTCTAGGGACCTTGAAACGTCGAGAAATGTCAAAAATTCGAATTTGACAAATCGGACCGATTACAATAACTCCCTATGGGAAGTTAAAAAATAGTAAAAATAAAGTTAATCCTTTCAATCGTAAATTCACCTAAGAATCCAAAAACGAAAAAACTAAAATAAAAGGCTTTTCTTAGAACAAAAGTAGTTTTTGTTTTTTTTTGATTTTCTCAAAAACTGCAAAACATTTTGACATCCGGTTTTTTGTGTTTGATCAAAAACTAATAAGAGCATTGAATATTGAATAAAAAAATAATACTTAATTACGTAAAATTTTGAAAAAAAAATTGTTTAAAAAAAAATTTTCATTTTTTTTTCAAAATTTCGATTTTGAAAATTAATTTTTCAAAAACTATTCACTCGAACAACTTTATTTAAAAACAGAATTAAAGAATGTATTTCTGGCTTTTCAAAATGCTATAGCATTTTTCTGTAGGTATCACCGTTATTTTTTAATAATTTTTTTTCTGTTTTAAGTGATTTTTTTCTTAAATTGCCCCTCCGGCCTAAACGGGGGGAAATAGACTCCCCCCCTCCCATACGATTTTTTTCTTGTCTAAGTCCAACCTACATGCCCTAGCTTTTTGTCACACCTTATGCAAATCACCCTGTATATGTAATTTGAAACCTACACGGAATAAATAAATAAACTGTGATGTTATTTATATGAAATTGATGTTATACTTATTGAATTTTAAGTACATATAACATAATTTAAATGTTAAAGAAACAAAAAATCGTCGTCAGCTGATTGTTTGTGGGTGTAAAGATCGTCAGTTTATGTTCCAAAGATACTATGCGACGCTCGAATGCGTTGAGTGCGCGACATGTTTATCGCGCTGACTGACGGTGTTACCCCCGTCAAAAGTGCAGCTGACTATTTTCTTTATTATTTTAAAAGTATAAAAATTGAGATATATAAATTTCATAAGGTATAAAATAAATTTATTTTTCAAATTTTAAATGAGGTTTATGCCCGTGACTGACATTGAACCCCCCCTCGGCAATACAGCTGACGATAATTTTTTGAAGAAATATGATTAAAACAATAATATAATACAGTTTCGCTTGGTATAAAATTCATCGGAGCAAATTTTTTTCCAATGACTTTTGCATGCTGTCTCCTTTAGCTCCACCACAAGTGCGACAACTGACGCTCACTTTACTGAATTTCGAACATTAAACAACTGTTTGAAGTAAAATTCATTCGGCATAAAATTCCTAAAAAAATTGCAGCGCTACCTCCCGTACTATAATAAGTAAAGAGAAGTTTGTGCTGCCCCTGGCCCAAAGGTGTGAGTTATAGTTAGAACGTATAAACGCCTTATAAATGGTAGGCAGACCAGAAGGGGTAAAAAATTTCTTTCATTGATATAAAAATCCTAAGCATTTAGCAGCATTTTTGGCGGTCTCGAGAATGTGGTCATCCAACGAAGATCATCGTTTTCACACATACCGAGTACTGAGGGCTTTTCGGTTTCTTCGATGCAAGTGCCATTCAAGGATTATGACGTAAGGGGGACATTTTGCTTCAATGAAGAAGTTTTCGAAGCATTAAAGTTCACACGATTTCTTGTACCCCATTTAACAACGCTGTCAATATCGGAGTTTAATGAGCTAATCATACGATACCGCTGCAATTCCATTTCCGAAGGAGATGGACGTAAATTTGAGAACGAGTACCTATGGGAAGCTGAGAGTAAAGTTATCGGAAAAATCATGAAGTAGATTAGAAGTATCAGAAAAGAGATCATTTGTAAAAATTTGGAATAGAATCGGAGACAAAACGGAGCCCTGAGGAACGCCAGTATTTATTTTGTAGAAATCAGACTTGAAACCGTCCAATACAGCATGTATTGAAGGATCTAGAAGGTAATTTCTAATCCAAATAATAAAGTTTTTTTTGGGTTCGATTGCTGCAAAAGCCGTCTTGTCAGTCATTAAGAAGCTTTTGATCTTCAAGATATTTCTTGAGCTGATGATTTTCCAGCGATTTTATGAACTTGAAATGAAGTTACGTAAGTTCATGTGGTCGATATGAGGAAGGGGAGTAAGGATCACCTTTTTTAGCAACAGGATGAACAACTGTGATGGAAATGCTTATGTTATGCTGTTTCCAGCAATTAAGAACACCTCTCTAAAAGAAGGGGCGATAAACCATCAGGACCATTGGATTTATTTATATGAAGATCTCGAAGGGCTTTTGTAACTGTACGAGGACGGAAATATGTATACTTGTTGTATTTAATGATTTCCGTTCTCAAGTACAGGAGGGGCAATGTTGCCACTAGGAACGTAGAGCTTGCAGACAAATGAGCTGCAAGTATATTTGTCGGATCTGATGGACAAGTTATCGGTTTGTCATTGTAGATGAGCAATGTAACCGAGGATAAAGTAAAATTAATTTTGTACCTTCTTGACAAATAACCAGTAATTTCTACTGCCTTTGGGCCATTGCAGGATTTTTTGCCTTAATTTCTGGTCATGTAAGAATCTGGTTCCTATTATAATGGCGCCGGCCGTGGCGTTGTTTATACCTTATACTTTTCCGATTTTCTTCTGTTGGGTTGGCTTTGTAAGAACGGAGACTTACTTTTCTTTGCTAGCTATCAGGTAAGCTTCTTTACAGCTTGAACCAAGACTTTTATTTAGGTCTTATACTCTTAATTCTGTTATCGAGGAAACATATTTACCAGTTAAAGGTTCGAAAAAAATTTATTAAGACTGTCCCAGTTGGCCCAATCGTGTTGCCAAATGGCTCTTGTGGGATGCTTCTCTTTAATTGGATGAATGTGATATGAGAAATGGGTCGAAGTGACAAGTTTACTGCTATGGTATACTTATCAGGGTTAGAAGTAAGAATATGGTATTCGAGTGGGCTAATCTTAAAGATGAGTAAGGTGGTGCAGCTCAGCAAATATCTAAGCATATCTTCCTTAGGATTTTTACTGCCCTGAATAGCGGAGCCGCCAACTTTAATTGTGTACATTGAAGTCGCCCGCAGTAACGACATTAGTTTGTGGGTAAAAGGAAACAATTTGGGAAATTGAATCAGACAGCGCATCAAACTCATGAGTTGAATTGCTACCAAGATTTGAAATTCCATAAATGAAACAATAACGATTGATGTGTTTGCAGACAGAAAATTTGAGCAACATGAAGTTACAATTCGTATTAAAACAATATCCATATTGAGAAAGGCTCTGTTGAGTAACATAAAGTTATAGCTAGGCAGGCGAAATTCTCACTACCCTGTATTTCTTCTAGTGCCAACAAAACTGTTCTGTCCTTAACAGAATGGGCGTACACAAACTGTTAAAGAAAATAATTATGATTATATTTTTAAAAGTGTCTGAATTTAAGTTGTCGTCCATTAAATATGAGCAAAGAAAAAAATCTCAATTAAGACATTACCAACATAACCTAGGATATTATTATTTTTCGATTTTTGACTACGAGTATCTCAGAATCGAAGAAGCATCCTTAAAGTTTAAATATTATAACACATCAAAAAAAAAAAAATATTTTCCTATTTAAAAAAGATGTCCTTTCTTCCAAAACATGTTAATGGTTTATTTTAAAATTAAATTTTAAGACAATTTTCAGATTTGATTTAGCATTAAGAAAAAAATTATTTCAAGCTTTTGAACATTTTTCGCTTTTAAATTTTTTTAAGGTTTTTAAGCCCAATACCATAAGTACGTGTGAACCAGTTGTGTGGAATACTTTATTTCTAGGAGTTTGAAATCCAATTTGTACAAAAATAAAATTGATAGCATTTCAACAGATTTCCTCATAATTAGTTTGCTGCTTCATCATAATTTTTAATAAATTTAAAAATAGTCTTGCTTGGAAAAAGTAATTGACTTTAAAAATTTTTAATTAACTAGGATGTAATGATATTAAAAGTAAATATTTGCGTTGTTAGGTCCGATGATGAAAAATATAAAAATAAATTAAAATTATTATTTTAAAAATAATCCACTTTTATTTAAAACATTGGATTTAAGGAATAAATATGCCTCACTTTATGGTTTTGTTGAGTAAATAAAGAAGGCCAACTAGAGTCATAGTGAACAATATTTCTATTGTTTGACATCTTATATATAAAGTTCTCGTGTTAGTTATAGTTACCATACTTCATCGAATCGAAAAGGGTTGACCGATTTTTATGAAATTTTATATGCATATTCAGTAGGTCTTAGAGTCGGCTACTATCTATTTTTTATACCTCTAAGTGATAAGGGTTATCCACCCCTAACATTCACAGTATTTACAGTCAATCCAAGGCAGACTGAGTGCTTTTATCTTCGACCGTTGTTAGTTAATGTTACTGGCGCATTGTCATTTCTAGATATATGTAAAGTGAATGGGCAACAGTATCCAACGTATAAAGATGCATGCCTTGCACTCGGCTTGCTGGAAGACGACAACCAGTAGGAATGTATGCTTGCTGAAGCAGCATTGAACTGTACAACAATACAAATTCGTCTACTGTTCGCTATAGTGTTGACTACATGTTTCCCAGCCCGAGCGGAGATATTGTGGGATAATCACAAAGATTCAATGACTGAAGATATATTTCATCAACATCGTACAAGGTTCAACGATCTAATGATAACATTCAGCGACGCTATGTACAATGAAGCATTGATTGCTACTGAGGATCTTTGCATTATCATTTCCAACTTACCACTCAGTCATTTCGGCATGAATTCGCCAAATCGAACTGGATCTGATTTAATAAACACTGAAATGAATCGTGAACTGCAGTACAACACTGTACAAATGGCACGGTCCCTAAACTGAATGAGGAAAAAAAAACCATTTACGACCGCTCTATGCTCGCAGTTTCAGTAGGACAAGGTGGGTTCTTGTTTTTGGATGCACCAGGTGGAACTGGCAAAACATTCCTTATTTCGGTTATTCTCGCCGAATTACGATCAAATAATGGCATCGCATTGGCAGTTGAATCATCGGGCATTGCGGCAACTTTATTGGATGGAGGCAGAACAGCTCATTCAGTATTTAAGCTGCCGCTAAATATTCAAAATAAACCTGCACAGTGTGCAACATAAAAAACCATCGTCCATGGCCACAGTGCTGAAAGAGTGTAAAATTATCATCTGGGATGAATATACCATGACACACAAACATTCACTTGAGGCATTGAATAGGACATTGAAAGATATTAAAAACAACGACAAACTATTTGGCGGCACTCTGTTAGTCCTTTCAGGTGATTTCGGACAAACACTTTCCGTCATTCCACGTTCAACAAACGCTGATGAGATCAACGCTTGCTTAAAATCATCGCCATTATATAAATAAAAAAATACATCTGAAAGTAAATGCTTCAAGATCCATCCACTGAAATATTCTCAAAACAACTCTTAGATATCGGCGATGGAAAAGTTACTATAAATGAAACTGGATGCGTAAAATTACCGACCGATTTCTGCGCAATCAATGATTCGCAAGATGCTCTTATTGAACAATGGACACACACAGTACATAAATCATGAGTGGCTTGCAGAAAGAGCAATTTTAGCGGCAAAAAATGTGGACGTTGACGATTTAAATCTGAAGATACAACAGTTGCTGCCAGAGAACTTGGTATCATACAAATCTATTGATACAGTTTGCAATGCCAGTGAAGCTGTGAATTTTCGTTTTTAAACTCGCTGGATTTGCCAGGCATGCCACCGTATAATTTACAATTGATTATATTGCTTCGTAAATTGAACCCGCCACGGCTGTGCTACGGTACGCGATTAGTCATTCAAAAATTAATAAAAACGTTATCGAAGCCAGCATTTTAAATGGCAAGTTCCGAGGTGAAAATATATTAGTGCCACGAATCCCTATTATATACCTACAGATGTGCCAATTCGATTTAAACATATTCAGTTTCCGATTAGATTGGCATTTGCAACGACTATCAATAAGTCCCAAGGCCAAACGATGTCTGTTTGTGGCTTAGATTTGAGCACACCATGTTTTTCACACGGACAATTATACGTGGCATGCTCTCGAGTGGGTAAACCATCCAGTTTGTTTGTGTTAGCTAAAGATGGGCTAACAAAAAATATTGTTCAAGCTATAGCATTAAGAAATTGATATTGTTTGTTAGTGTTATTGTCGTAATTAATTAGTGATATATATAATTTTAAAGAATAAACTATAATATGTAAATTAAAAAAATTAATGTTTGGTGTTCTGTTATTTTTATATACCACATCCTTACATACTTACAACAAGTTAGTTATTTGTTTTCCACACTAGAAATTCCCTAGAAATAATTTATATGGCAAAACAACGTTTGCCGGGTCAGCTACTTTTAATATACATATAGGTATACAAGGAATATAATATTTAAAAATCATAGATAATAATGCATGTTTCTAGTATTGCGACTTTTAGTTTAGCCAAAGCAAAATGGAAAAAAAAATACTTTAACAGTCTTACTATTTTTTATTAAAAATGCAAAAGATATCAAAACAAGGAAGTTTGAGTTTGAATTAAAAAAAGTAAAAAGATTTGATTTTCAAAATACAATTTCATAATAATGTGACTCTTAGTTTAGTGAAAACAAGAAATTTGAGGAAAAGTACAAGCTTTTAGCTTATCTAAAACAAATAATATAAAACAAATAATAATCGAGATACATCTCTTAAGGATGTCAAAAATAATAAAAAAAAAAAGAAAGAAGAACTGCATTTTCTGTGAGGCCTAAAGTTCAGATTGAGAATTTCGGGTATAATCTTAAAAATAAAACTCATTTCGGAACTCTGAACTCTTCTCTAAAATAGTTGTTTTCTCAAAGTTTGAGATTGAGAATTAGATTCTGTCAATCACAAAACACACAGCTGGTACATTTTATCATCTATTACAGATATATGTACATTCGTATAATGAATTTTTTAATTCTTCTACATGTTCACTGTCAATGATATTGCAAAGCTATCTGTGTTATAGCAAGTTCATAACAGTTTATGATTGGACTGTTACCGCATCTAAAACAGATCATAAGAATCCGTTTCTGCAGGTTTCGGTCTGGTCGCTTTAACACTTTAACAATATAAACCGCATTAGCCTTAGGGTTTTTCAGGAATATTTGGGGTAAACCTGAAGACTCCAAATGAATAGCGTAATTAGGGGTGTTGGAAGGTAACCTAAGAAATCGCTTTAAGAACTACTTTTGTATGTTTTCTAGTTTTTTTAACTGTTCCTACCCGTACACTTTATTCCCATTTTTGGTTTTACTGTAATATGCACAGGAACATTCAAGTTGTATGTCATTGTATATCCAAGTTACCTAACTAAATTCATCTTCCACTTCTAAAATGTTTACAATCTTTGAATCTATCACTCTATAAGATATTGTATCTTAAGGTGCTTATCAATGAAATAAATTAACTAAACTAAACTTAATAAATCCCACCATCTAGGGTCAAATTCCGTGCATACCCAATAGATCTAATTCTAGACCTGAAAACCACTATTTTCGATTCGGTAGTATTTATCTTAAGATCCCAGAAGATACAGAATTGTTTTAACTTGTTAATATAAGGCTCTAAAGTAAGCGGGATGTCTGACAAAACCACTAAATCATCTGCGTAGACCAAAAATTTTACAGGATACATCTCCAAGGAGGATTCCTCTAAACATGTTGTTTTCTACATCGTTGATAAATAAGCAAACATGAGAAGGCTTAAAATACATCCTTGAGGGACACCTGTATTACATCTAAATTTCTTTGACAGATAAATTCATGTTTTTTAGGATTTTTCCGTAGGCTCGTTCCAATTTCGTTGACAGACCAATTACTGAGAGTTAATAAGGCATGGAACTTCTATTGATCGTATCGTAAGCCACTTTCAAGTCAATGAAAAAAGTGTACAAATACTACTTTTTATCAATAAAACGCCTAGCGCAAGAGCTACGTACGAAAATTTGATCAATAGTGGAGAGGTTGGCTCAAAAAAAGAGTATTTCTGTAAAAACTTTTTTTTAAATAATTTAATACTGCAATACCCCTATAGTTTCTTGTAAAAACCACAGTTACCTTTTTTTAAAAATTGCTGGAAATTTTTTAGAATATCTGTCCAAGGATTCCTTAAAACCCAACAGGTGTCAATTGTTGACCATCTTTCATTTGCCGTCTTGAGGAAATTTTGGTGAATTTTCGATAAGTTAGAAGAAACCACGTAGAACTGAATTCTTCGAAAACTCTCTTATGTTGATAAAATGAAATCTATACTCTCCAGTTTCTGTCCTTGAGTGGCACATTCATCAAGGAAACTGACCAACTTCCTTCTGTTGAATGAGCACTTACCTGATGTCATTTCACTAAAAATGCTGCATAGTGTCTAGCTTGCCTTCATGGTTGTAAGAAAAGGTTCTCCATTTCTGATCTTGATTTGGCTATTTGTATTATTGTGTTTAACTTCCATGTCTGGGCTGCTGCTCCTTCAACTCACTTGAACCTTTTTGGATAAATAAGTATAGTAAGTGCGGCAAATAAGGCCTATATACGTGGGTAATATGGCCTACTGCTCTATTTCGCAAACCAAAACCTATAGCGAAATAAAAAAACATTGATTGCGAACACCTTCAAACCGGTTTAGCCTCAGCCTTTTTTGGTGAGTGTGGCGCGACGACCGTGGAAAATATACGGCGTATTCCGTTTTTTGTATTTTTGTTGTAATTTTTTGGCAAGTTTCCTTAAGCGTTTTTATATCGAATTTTGCATTAAATTGGTAATTTTTTTCTAAAATTAAATACTGTTATGTATTTTCTCAATTTGTGTGATATTATTTAAGAAAAAAAAATTATGAAGTGTATTTAAAATTAAAATGAATAAAATAATCACAATGTGGATAATATGGCTTACCCCATGTGTTGGTAATATGGCCCAGTAGGCCATATTTGACACGTTTGCTTGAATGAAATCAAATTATTTTAATTTTTTATTTTGAAGGCTAAAATGTCAAAGCGAAGTCAAAAACCATGGAAGAAATATAGAGCTTGTGGATCTCGCAAGAAAAAATCATATCCACGTTCTATCAATTCATGCGCATTCGAGCCATAAGATACAGCCGCTCGACAAGACTTTTATGGTACCCTTAAATAAGTACTTGACCGAGGAAACTCGACGATCGGTCATCAACAACTATAAAGCCTTATCACACTTCGACATAATTGAGCTATTCAGTCGAGCATACCTTAAGACTCAAACTTGACAGATCACAGTTAAATGTTTTTTTGTCGATAGGGATATGGCCATTTGATCAAAATATATTTAAATACCACGATTTTATACCAGCAGAAGAAGTTGATTCAATAAAATCTCAATGCAACGTAGAAAATCTTGCGCCTACCAATCCATATGATATTGAGGGGGCATAAAACGACTCATGATATTTCTCCTATTCCTGTAAGGGTTAAAAAAAAAACATCGAATCGTGGACGAAAACGAGGAAAATTGGAGATCATTTCCTCGTCTCCTTATAAAACTCTTGTAGAAGAATCAATAAATCTGAAGAAGAAGAGGGAAAAAAACTAAGAAGAAGAATATGATGTTGGGAAGCGAACAGATACCGAACAAAAAGAAACGCATTCGCGCAGAAACGGCTTCTTCATAAGAAAGTCAGGAAAGCGATTTCATTCAAAAGTCCAATTTCATTTTAAAGTCAATGAAGCCTATCATGAATAAGATTTTCATGGAAATTGTTACCAGATTTCAAAATTGTCATCTCAAATAATTTCGAAAGTTTCCTTCGGAATTTATTGATATCGGGAATTAAGTTTTATAATGACTTTGGCTCACATTTAAAAAGGCCAGTTGCCAGCTTACAATAAACAGTGCAGAAGTATTGACCTTCCCAATTTTCAAAGATGGGGAAAATTCCGAGAAAAATTTTGTTCCCCATAGCCTCCAATAAATATTTAGTATTTATTTCCACTAAAAAACATTGTGTTAAATATGGCCCACCCTGAGCCATATTTAACACTAGGTGTGCCATATTAGCCGCAAATTTTTTACAACTCAAATATGAAGTCCCTTTAAGTTTTTATTTTTAACTTTTTGTAATGTTTGTTTTTTTGATTATAGTTTCTAAAGACTGAACTTAAAATTATTTCTGAGACTGTTTACGAACAAAAAAAAATGAATTAGACTTAAATTTATGGTTTTATTTAAAAAAATGTTAAGCGTGTTCCATATTTGCCGCACTTACTCTAGTATTCAAAGAAGAACCTTTAAAATACTTGGAAATATTAACATTATTGAAACATTTACGTTTCTTGAGCACTGTCGGAAAGTTTCTTGTCACTCTTTATTTAATCATTTTCTTAATAAACAGTGCTCTTGTTTAATAGGCAGTTACAGTCTTCCCCTTGAAAAATTCCACGGAAATACTCGCACTTTTAGGAATGCCGATCAAGTTATCCTCGAGTTCAATTTCTGTCGTTCTGTTATGTACAGATATTTATTTCTTTAACCAAACTACACGAATGTAAAATACTCTACTCTTCTCTGTTTTTCCCTCTCATTATGATATATACGAGTACACAAATTCAAAACCAATGTGTGTCGGTGCATCTGTCTTAATCTTCTCCACTTTCCTTAATGCTCGCACTTTGTTGTCTATGTAACATATCAATTTCAAAAACAAAATTTGACTGACAAAAATATTGATACATATCTGAATTATTGCTCAAAACAATTAAGATTTCATTCAATTTTGATTATCTTAAGCTCATTATTAACTAGAACTTAATCTCGTCAAAAAAAAAAACAAAATTTAACCCTAATAACACTTGGCCTCACCAACACAAATTAATTGTTGAATAAACCAAGACACAATCCATTAAAAACCACACCAACATCCTAAATCAACAAGAAGCACAAAAAACAAACAAAAATCTATAAAAAGAAGTCCCATCTTAAGAATATTATATGTACCTAGGTATTCATTAAAAAGGCATAATTATTCTGTCTATACATCCCAGCAAGCATTTTTTCTCACCTATTCTCTCTCGGCTCGTACTCCAATCAACTCATTGAAAATGAATTCTAATTATTCAAGAACTTATCCCTGATATTAAAAGCATTTTTCTATAAACAAAAACAAAAGGGATATCCTAAAAGGCTTAGCAAAGAAAAAGTCTGAGCCTTTTGCCAAAAGTAAATGATAAAATAAATACCCCCAGCCAATTTATACACAAACCGATTAATATGCAAGCAACAAAAAAACAATATTTTTTTCAGGGCCAATGTGAATGTAAATCACATCTACTTACCTACACAATTTTCTTCCCTAATTATTGAATTTATTGCTCAGAAAAAGAAGTATAAAAATATACCTACCCACCTCCACCCCCACCACGCCAACCCTAACCTTAACAACTTTTCTAGCCCAGTCTCGTTCGCATTGACAATATGCGCCAAATAGTTGTTTCTCTCTGGGTTAGTCTCTTCGAAAAGTATAAGAGATCAACAACACGTGTTCTGCTCCAAAATCACACGAAATCTCTCTCAAAAAAGTTGCAGACAGAAAGAACTCCATTAGCATCCACTCCATTCGCTCATTAATCAGCGACTTGGGTTCCACAACACCAAAACACTGCTCTAAATTTAGAGAAAGTATCTCCAAAATTCGAAGAGAAAGAGAGTAAATTTCCCCCCACACGATGATATTCGATGAAGAATTTCCCTTGACGCAATATCTCACAAAAGCCAACACAGCATCCAACGTAAAATCCAACTATGCCGCCTCCCTCCTGGATGCCGATGGCACGAGATAAAAATTATTCTGGAATTCAGTCTTCGTGTGAATTTTATGAATAGTGGTTCAACCGATACGAGGGAGTCCAACGTCGTCGCCGTTCGACATCTCCATCGTCGAGTTAAATCCGAATCGTGAATAATTCCTCGTCACGGGGATTAAACGAGTATTAGCGTGTATTGGAAAAAAATAAATAAAAAAAAAAAATAGAAAGGATTTATCGTGTACATGCCTTTTGAAAAGTCCTTGTTAAAAGTTTTATCGCCGAAGAAGGAATTCTTGGAAATCGGTAATAGAATTGATTCCCTTTTGAACTATATTGAACTCAGATAGGTATCTAGGATTTTTTTTTTTTCGTTTTGATATTTGACAAAGAAACGAACCCCAGCCTCCTTTGATCCCATTGTCCCATTTTACACAAGACGGATTTCAAGGATCAGACGATACACGTGTGTTATTTCATTTTTTGAGGATGTTTATAATTTGGCCTCTTCATAGAGAATACATCCTGTTAGCACTTAACTCGGCGCCCTTGTTGTGCCCCATTGCCACCGCAATCATCTGTAATTGAGAAAAGTACTTGTCCTCACAACATATCGTTTGACAGTGTCATCGAATATCCTTCTAACACCACCTATTTCTTCTTCAAATAAGTTTTATCCTTAATGCCAGTTCCCCCATTTCTCCATCTTAACATTTCCACAACATGGATCCTAATAAAAAGGATTACATAATAACGACCACAATAATGTTGTTCATATTAGCGAGAGCATGAATAGGAAAAAGGATATTTAAGGATATATTGTTGTCATTGCCATTTGCCGCGTGTTTATTTTTCTTCTTCTATTTTATTTGTATTGCTGTGGTGTTTTGTCCTTTTTATTGAAATATACAACAGAGAACAACACACCCGCCTATCCGGTTTTAGTGTTTTTTTTTTTTGGTTGTTGTTGTTGTTATGAAACCCTGTCACGCGAAACTGTGAATATCGCACCATCGCCACTCCTGTCGATGTCCTTTTTGTATGAAGTTCTGTGTTTTTTTTTATTCTAGTGGTGAGTGATGCGTGTTGAATCAAAACAAAAAAATCTACTTTCATTTGAAAAGAAGAAAAAATGAAAAACAAAATAAAAGAATCTAATCTAAAATCATATCCTGTATGAATCCTTGCTCGTGGAGTGGAATTTAAATTAAATTACGGAGAAATGCCTTACATTAAATTAAAAATTAAAGTGAATTAAAGAAAAATATAATGTGTTGTGAGCAAAGAGAAAAAATAAGGTGATGTATCCTTTGCGTACATTCCTTGGCAAGAATCATTGAGTGAAATGTGTGGGTGCTTCCTTTTCTTCGAAGAAATCTCCAGAAAGGATGAGGTGTGATTAATTAGAGCAGTGATTTCTAGACCATAAAGAAGACAAAAGAAATGTTCTACCTACACAGATAAAGATGTATGTATATCTTTTTTTTTCCTTCAACTTGGTATCCTGTGTGTTTGCGCTTATTGGCTTCGTGTCCTCGAATCCATGAATGTACAAGGAATCACTTTCCGTATTGAGTGAGATATTAATGTTTTTTTTTTTTTTTTTTAAATTCTCCTAGGGGCTCATCCCGGCCTTTATTTTATGTTCATAATTTAAATTTGCATTTTCTTTGTTTTGTACTTGTTTTGGGTACTTTTTGGGTGCTCCTTTATAATAATGAAGAGAAGAAAAAAAAAAAGGAAAGGAAAGGTAAACAAGGATAATAAGAGCGCGTAGTAGAAAGAACGTGCGTAAACTTTGTGGTAAAGATATTCTTTCGTTGTTTTTTTTTTTTTTTTTTTTTTGCAAGGATCTTTCTTTTGGTTTTATTTATTTTTATTTTGTTATCCTTGAATTTTATTCTTGTTGTGCTTGTATATTGGTGTGCTTTGCAAGCAAGTATACAATAAAATAAAGAAGTACCTCAAGGAAAATATTTACTTAATTAATTGAAGATGAACAAAAGATAATTTAGCTGGATTACATTATTATTAGGGTTTTATTTTTTGTTGGTTATATTTTTAGGCAGGTTTATGCATATTCACATTGTTTGCTTCGTTAATGGGGGGGAAAGAAAAAAGGGGTAAATTTTGGTTTCTTGATTATACAAACAGTGAATTATAATAATGTTAATTGCGAGACGGGGAGGAACTGTTTGTATGGCAAATGATCTCAAAGAATATCATAGCAAGTTTCAAGGAATAGGGAAAGACTAGGTTGATGTTGGGAAATCGGGTGATAGCATTTAAGGTTCCAATGCGCTCAGAAGTAAATCATTTTGTAAAATCTCCAGAAAAAAAAAATATTTTCCAAGATCCTCAGAATTATTTTATCTGTGTGCGCACAATTATGTTTCAATAGACCTGGTGGCATGCTTGTTAAAAAAGTTCGTGGAAATGAAGTGAATGACTGCTGAATGTTTTTTTATATAAGTCATTCACAGCAACCCTATTACTATCAACAATTAAGGTGAAAAAAGTTACATCAGAAGAAGGACCTTAGCCTATTGACTTCCAATTCTCAACCAGTTTTTTTAGTGAGTTATCAGCTGCAATGTAGGAGACTAACAAAATTAGTCCAAATGAGAACCACTTTTCACGACAAGAGATTCTCTAGGGGGAATTGTTATTCCTCACAAGAAACAGTTCCCCTGAAAAACAATTGTTTTATGGTGGCAGCAGTTTGGAAGCGAAAACGGACCTCCAATTATGACAACCATTATATGTGAAGGGATATTTATGTAAGTTCCATATTTCAGCTTAAGTGAATAAATCACCCCCATAAATGGCTAGATTGGGTCTTACAAAGTTTTATGGTTGAACATAATGAACTCTGTAAAGCTTATAATTTCTTAAAATGGACGGCATTTGTGGATATATCCAAGAAAAATTGGCATCGGGATTTAGGAGTTCGAGAAGCTGCCCAACTAAAGATGTCGATGGTGATGATCTCAACAAAACTTTCGTTTCTGCACCATCACGGTTTACTCTTTCGTGAGCATAAATATGTTTGCTTCTTTGGAGCAGTCAGATGATTCTGGTTTTAGTTCAGTAGAAAGTGCTGATGTCGAAAATGCCCTTTCTATTAATTATAATGCAGTTGGCTTGGATAAAATTCACCCTACATTTTTAAAAAGGATTTTGACGATTAGCCTGACCTTACTTACATTCATCTTCAATCTATTCTTATTCTTGGTGTGTATCCGTACCTTGGAAGCAAGTTAAAATTATTCTTCTTCCCGAAAATTCTAAAGGTGATGAATTTAGGTCTATTTCACTTTTACATTTCTCGTCCAAGGTCTTTGAAAAAATTCTGCAAGAACGAATTAGTTTGTATGGACCGTTGCTCACTGCAAAGCACGGCACATTTAAGCATCACAGGCGATATAAGGTGGATCCTTATCCGAGTTAAAGTTCTTAAAAATTTTGACACAGTCAATCACATTAACTTGTGTGAGAAGATTTAACCGTATTGCTACAAGGCTTGTCTGTTCCGATCCGATTTCTTGTCCGATGTTTCTGGTGTAATATTTAGGTTTAATATTTATTTCTCTACTATTTTCTTGTATGTCAAAGAATTTCCATAAAATGTACTCAATCCATATCTACGCGAATGACGTCCAAATTTTTATGAATTGCCCTTTTGGGCTTATTGAGCATGCAGCTTTTTGCGTTAAATTAAACCCAAAAAAATACTAAGTTTCTCGAAATACCTATCAAGAAAATATTTAGATCTTAATTATTTTCCTACGATTGTTTTAACCAATGCTTCCATTAGTTATGTGAAATTCTGTTATGTAAGTTTCAATCGTAACTTTTAACTTAGCATAAGAATCTACCTCGAAAGACATAATTTCAAATGCCAAAATCAAGAATTTTAAAAATGTCGTAAACCAAATTTAGATTTTGACTTTCGAAATTTTTTGTTCTTTCGGTGTTTTGGTTTTCGACATTTTGTCTTTTGAGATTTTGACATTGGAGCACTCCTACATTCTGCGTAACTCACTCATTTACTCCGAGATTAAAACACGGTTAGTTCTTGTGAAGACTTTGATAATCCTTTTGATTGATGTACGAGTCCGAAATTTATTTTAGCGAACGTAAGCTTTGGTGTTTAATAGTTCAGTTCGTTATATCTATGGCCTTGGAAGATATAACAGATTAGTTCGTCTCGGTTCATAGGTGCGGGATTTGTCATTTAAAATTACCTAAAGTTTCATTGTTTTCTCTCTTAAATATTATGGACACACCTACCACAATATTGTTTAGACAAAATAAGTATTGCAACCTCACATAGATCTAATCAATTATTCAATGCGAATTACGAACGGATAATGAGCAGCACTTTTCATGACAAGAATACTCTTAGAGGATTTGTCAATTCCTTGCTTATAGTACAACCCTGCATGACAGTCCAACGCACTAACCATCATGCCAAAGGGTTATAGCATTTTTGGTTTTGGGAATCTAACCTGCCATTTATTTAGTTAGACTAGACCTTGACCTACATTATAGAGAGTATCCAATTCCTCAGAATGTTTCTTCCTATGAATGAATGAATTTGAATTTGTATTGGGGGTTGTTGCACTGCGACCTGGAGATCTATTGTGCCCCCACTTAAAAATGAATGAGCTTGCTTATCCTATAGCTCCTCCCCCAAACCTATTGATCTTAGGAATTTTAGTATTTGGGGCACCTTTAGAGAGGATAGGTTGCTCTTTTCTACCTGGTATTGTCTCAGGTGTTTTTTCCTTTTACTTTTTCCTATGGAGTGGATTGATTGCACAAACATCCAAAAATATGTCTGAAGCAAAGACAAAATCAAAGATATTTTTTAAGGACAGATGCTATTTTTGCTATTTTTTTTTTGTTTCAATATTATTAATGGAATGTCTGGCCCATGGCTGTGTTTCCACAACTCATTGATTTTATACCTTCACAAATGTCTTCAGTTGATAGACAAAGATGACTAGGGCAGCACAAGATGAATCAAAACAATCAAATTACTTTCTTTATAAGAATATTAAAAGAGTCAGCAAGTAATTCGCTCGAAATTTGAATATGGTAATGCCCAGATACCCTTCGGATTTTCATGAAATTCTACACACAAATTCGACACATTTTTTATTTGTATCAAATAAAATCTTAGTGAATGTATCTTTAAGATACGACCAACGAAACATTCGACCAATCAATACATTCAACGCATTAAAATCATATACAATAGGAATAGTAATAGTTCGAGCTAAAGACAGAATGCCATGCGATTCAAGCAAATTCTTAAAAAAAAAAGCTTTTATACACAACATTCTTTGAACATTTTTAAGAAAATAAATTAATACGCCAACTCAAAGTTTTCATTACTATTAGAATAAAAATTGAATTTTCAAAAAACAAAAAAAACACATTCACCCGTTTTTGAGATATCGAATCTTCTAAGAAAAATATTTTTTTAATTAAAAATATTTTTTTTCTCAGTTTGAATTTGAATACATAATACTGTTCAAACTTTTGGGAAGCTTTAGCATAAAAAAATTATCAACATCGGTTGAATCGTTTTTGAGAAAATCAAAAACAAAACAAGGTTTCAAGTTTTCAAGGGAGTACCATGAATAACCATATTTCGGAAACAAATTTTCAAGCCTTACCTAGCTTAACTAAATAAAATTTTGTGAAAATCTGTGGAACGGTTTTAAAGAAACAAAAATTATTTATATCTGAAAAAAGTCTAAAAGTGTTAAATCACAAGATCTCGGTGGCCAATTATGATCACCTCTTTGAGGAATAACACGGCCAGGAAACTTTTCTGGCAAAATTGCGATTCGTCTACATCAATATCGTAGCGCAATCTATTCACTATAACAGTTGCACCAGCCTCATTTTCGAATAAGTAAGGTCGAATCACACCACCAGCTCAAAACCGTATGAAACAGGGACATGGCACCAAATGCGCCAATTCGTAGTCTCCGAGGTGAAAATGGGCCTCATCACTGAAGATGATTTTTTGATGAAAATCCGAAATATTTTGATGAATTTCAAGGACTCAATGAGCCAAGATACGACACGTTGCTGGTGATCGACAAGATTGAGTTCTTATGTTAACTGAACTTTAAAAGCCTTAAGACCTAAGTCTTTATGCAAAATACGGTGCAATGTCGTTTTGTGGAATGTTGTTGTTCTTGTCAGTTGTTTTTGAGTGACGCACACGGTTTCGATTCAGTTCATTACATCACTAACTTGTCCCAACAGCTCAAAATTATTCACCACTTTCACTATTGCTGACCGAGAAGATGATTCACGACGACTCAAAAGTGCTCTAGTCTTGCAAACTGGTGACTGCAAAATGCTCACCATTTTTTTTAGTGATTTTTGACAATTTCAATGCATTTTTAAAGCGTGAATTGTTCTATTTTTAGTACAGTTTTTTAGGACAGTTTTACTTGTCAAATCTCGAAAGATGACATCTTCAAAAGTAACAACTACTGTTCAAATAGCGGGCTATTCAAAATAAAACCTCTTATTGGAAAACCCTTTATAAAAACCTATAAAATGTTTTTATTAATTATTTTTTCAATAAAAAAAAAATTTCTGTGTTATACATATTTTATGATTTAAATTAAACAAATACTTCCATTTATATTTTTCTTTGAAAACTATACCTTTGGTTCAATGATTAAAATCCATTTAAAATGTTTGTGCCTTATGCTATAAGTGTGAATGGCAAAACAGGTAATTTAGTTATGACAAGAAAGTAATATTTTGACTTATGACACGTTTAAAATAAGTGTTAATTCTATAACGTCGTAAGTGCAACTACTTGATGTTTTTTTTTTATAGTCTACACGCGCTCAAGGGATTATAACTACCCTTTAAATGTTTCAACACAGCGCGGGCGTGAAGTTAAGGAAGAGAAAGAAGGATAGGAAAGATGTGTGGCACGATTTTCTGAGACTGAAGGTGGTTGTCTCAGATTTTTTTTACCTCCAGGGATGGCGGCTGAACTAGTGCGGAGAAATGCTGTGTCTTATTTTTATGTCCCTTATAATTCACATTATTTTATTCGTTTTTCATATTTGATGGGCATACTAGTTTTACTCAATCACATGTTGTTAGTGTTATGCCTGAACAACATGCAATGAGCAAACCAACAACCCATTGATTATAACTTTATAAGGTTTTAATGGAATTAAGACGACATAAACAGCAGGGATCGAACCTGTAATCATGAGGTTGACAGGCGAGCATACATCCATCGCGCCACGGCCACCCCGTTTTTCGTTATTAAATATAATAGTACAAATATAAGATATAATAGTTTTTTGGAAGAAATGAGCCTAGTGATCCGAAACTGATTGTAACCTACAATTTTTTTAAAGTATTTATAACTCTTCTACATCGTCAACAATAAATTATCAATATTAATTTTCCTTGATATCTTTGTTTGATACTCGCAGAAACATTGCAGGGTTAAAAACAACCAACTTACACGATTACTATAGCACCTTCGGACTTAGTCGGCAAAAGACAGCTGCGTCAACTTGATTATGAAAAATCGTGAAAAAATAACCGAGCTAAAGCTATAAAAATAATCAATATCATTTCCCCTCCGAAGCCTTCCCAGGTATAAATAGAAAACTAACTCTGCTAAAAATACCAACTGACTTGGCTATATTTAGCAAATATACTTGTTTGTAATTTACGAACATAGGAATTTAGCTTTATTATAGATATCCGATCAATTCGGTTAATTTTTCATCGAAATTTCACGAAATAGCTAGTTTTCTTTGTTTATTTCAGCCACTCTGATCTGTTATAACTAGCCAACACACTTGTTTGAAATAAGCCAACCTACTCTGTTAAAATTATATAAACAGCCGAGGTTTTTGGAGGAATTTAGCCAGCATACTCAGTTATAATCAACTTTCTTTGTTGAATTGAGCCATTCTGCTCTGTTATAATAAATCAAATTACTTGGGTATAATTAACTATAAGCAATTCGGTTAAGATCGGTCAACCTAATTGGTTGAAATCAGTCAACCTATTCCGTTCAAATAAGGCAACTCACTCGGGTGATAAAAGCCAACAACCCCGTTGAATTAAGTCAATTCACTGTTTGTTTTTCGTCATTGTGCAAGTTCGGTTTCCGTTCGGTTCCGTTACTAAAACTATATAATGAATCTATTTTCAATAGTATTTTTCTGGATGAGTGGAAAGTCTCTATCATTGACCCGATTTTTAAATCTGATAGCTCAAAAAATTTGGTATAGAACTACAGACCAATAATAATTAAACTAGGTATCTGTTGTTCCAAAAGTTTAAGATAGTCTTTGTTAGAGATAAATTTAAATATATTATAAAACAACATTTTAGTAAGTATGAACATGGTTTTTGAAAAGTAGGTCTACGAATTATTATCTAGTTGAAATCACAATTTCCATTACTCTGGACAATCGATAACAAGTTCATGTAATTAACACTGAATTTGTAAATTTCCTTAGTAGAGTTAATTGCATATTTTCTAAGAAAATATTCAAGCTTATGGATTCCATGGAAAGCTACTTCAATGGTTTTCTTCATATTTACTTGGACGGACAAAATATGTAATGATTGGGGACTTTTTCTCAGGTGAGATTAAAATAACTTCTGGAATTCCAGAAGGTAGTCATTTGGGTCCATAACTATTCTTACTTTATATTATTGATAAAAATGTCCTTCGAAATATTTTTTGAATACAGACTCTTGAGGAGAGAAGAAAAATGTTAAGCATCATTTATTTATTCGTGATATAGCTATTGACTTTGTATTATGTTGATTAAAAGACAGATCTGCTTGGTATGAAGACTTAATAGAAGAAGACATTATTCATTTATTTATTTATTTCTTTTATCGAAACTTAATTCTCTTAGAATTATGATACCTTTAACAATTTGAACAATTTATCACAATTTGATTATTATACAAATACATAGTGGAAATAAATACAATGATAAAAAACAATATAAATTAAGGTATACAATTCAAAACACAAAATAAAGTACAAAATTTTTATAATACATTCCTTAAGGAGTTTTTAAATATGTCTCTGCTGACATACAAGTCGACTACATCGCAGACCGAGTTAAAGCATTGACAAGAATTAGTTATTGGATCATTTTTCCAATAATTTGTAAAGTGTCGCGGTAGACTAAATAGGGAGCGTATATAGGATATAGCGCTAGCAAATATGAACAGTCTATATTATTTTCCATAATGTTTCTAGCGAGCATATAAGATAATATTTTCTACATGATTGAAGATGATGACATATGACACAAGCATATTCTAACACTGATCTTACCAAATATATGAACAAAGATTTCAAAGTGTAAGGATCTCGAAAATCCTTAGAATTTCTCTTTATAAAACCTAATAACCTATTACTTTTACAGATGATGTAACTATAGTGATTATTAAAATTTAGCTTGGTATCGAAAATAACACCTAAATTTCTCTATTCTTCGACTCTTTGAAGAGGAATACTACTTACGAGTATATCATAAGAGTAAGTTATTGTATACAAAGATCTAGTAAACCTCATGATTTTGCACTTGGAAATATTTAAGCTAAGACAATTAATAAGACATCAATCTGCAACTTTTTCTAAGTCAGATTGAAGTTTTAGACAATCCGCAGTTGATTTGATTGGTAAAAATAACTTCATATCATTTGCAAAGAGACGACATTTAGCATTTCTAATAAACATAGGAAGATCATTTATAAATAAACGTAAGAGCAGCGGTCCTATATGACTTCCTTGTGGAATACCTGAATGATTGAAAACTTGCTTAGATAATTGAGAGCCAATATTTAAATATTGATAACGACCTGATAGATAGTCTTGTATCCATTTAAGAAATTTAGAATGAAATCCTAGTAATTCAAGATTCTTTAGTAGAACATTCTGATGAACTCTATCGAAAGCTTTTGAGAAGTCGGTGTAAATGACATCTAGTTGACCTCCACGTTCCATACTATTTATGCAAAAATTTGAAAAAACCACAAGATTGGTTACTGTGGAGCGACCCTTTACAAAACCATGTTGGTGTTCTATTAGTGAATACCTTGCTTGACATCGTTATAAATAGGTACGTTTATCTTACAACAGCTTCAAATATTTTAGGAATCAATTGGAGTTTCGATATTGGCCTATAATTTTTAATGTCTTGTTTTGAGCCCGACTTATGAATTGGAATTATAAAATAAAATTATATTACTATTACTCGTATATAATTATCTGTACAGAATTTAACTATTGAATGTGAGAGTTTACTTAGCTGCTTTAATTTGCTTACCCTTCACCCCCCCATTCATTTCCTTAAGAGCGAGACTAATTTTGGCAATCGACTTACATCAGACGCTCTACGGACAGCATGAACCGATTTCAAATTGAAACATTTCTATGTCCGGAAACTTGTTTAAACATCGAATATTAACTTTACTTGATGAATGTTCTTGAATTTTGTATATATTATGTATTTATCAAATAAATTGTTATTAGATTTTTAATTTGAAATCTGTTGAATGTAAATTCGTAGATTGGCTACTTAAATAAATAAATAAAAATTATCTATTAGGTACTTACTCATAGAAAAAAGGACAAAAAAAAAAACAATTACCAAACTGGAGCTTACCTATCCACAGTTTTATTTAATGTGACATCAGGCAACGCGTATCTGTGTTTTCTAATTGTTCAAATTCCCAGCCTAATCCAGCTAAACAACCTTTAACACGGCATTGTTTTCCCAAAAAACAACCTATTTTAATCAAACAACAATAAATCGTATAAATTAAATTCGATAAATAACCCCACAAATCTGTTTAGTTCAGCTCTACACCCCCCACTAGCAAGCTCCTCCTTAACCCTCTAAATATATTTTTATCTCACAAGCAATTATTTTCACAGAAATTTAATTTTAATTCCACCACTAACAAAAACACCTCCATGCTTCGCCAATATATTTTATGTAGTTTTGTATTTTACATTTTATAATAAAATTAAATTAATCCTTTTTTAGGATCGATTGGATCCAAAGCAAAAAAAAAACACATTCGCATTGTTGTCCTTGCCCTGTCAGTGTCACCCAATATACGAGTATAGTAATCAGAAAGCAGGACGCAGCGCTTCCAGCGCATTGCTGCCTGACTCGGCTAGTCTCTAAAATTGACCGAAAATATCAATTAGCCCCATCTGGTGGTGATTCTGGTCAGTGCATAAATTCAACCCACATTCGCATTAAAACAAAAATTTCATTACACTAAACATAATCATCAGCATCAGCATCACATGACAACCACTCGTACCCATACATATATGTATTTGCTCGAGCTGGAAAGCAACATGTTAGAGGCGAGAGTGTGGTTTTTGGGAGAATCCTATTTTGCACAAAGCGAGGCTAAATAAATTCCCACAAGAGTACTCCCTTTTGGTCCTCTTTTAAAATTATTTTCAAAATTATATTTGCCGGTCACATTGAAAGGTGGGGGGCGGGCACTCATCATTGTGAAGCGGTCGTCCAGTGTGTGAATATATGGACATTGTATTATACATTTACAAAAGGATAACCGTATTGTTAAAGGGATCTAGTTTTACTAGTGAACAATCTTTGATAAGGATTTCCTATTTGGGGATGTGTCAGTGTGCTTGTTTGACTGCATTGTGAAACTAATTCGAGTGTGACGTTGCGATAAGGAACTTATCTAACTTTTTGACTAAAATTACCCAGTGAAGCAAGGACTTTTGTTGTTATTGTTGCAGTCTCATGAAATTACAAAATTCAGTTTAAATTGTATACATATTATGATAATGTATTATGTACAGCAAAGATCCTTTATTTTTGGGATGTTGTGATAAAAAAAAATTCAAACCAACAATAGGCTATCATGACAGTTCATTAGCTGAGGTCAATGTGGTCAGGATATCAGGATATGGCTGCGGTTACCAAAAACAAAATATTAAAAAAAAAAATACCTACTTTATGAATAAAATATAAATGTTCATTTTTAGTGGTTTTGATTAATAAAACAAAAAACAAAAAAAAAAAACAATAACAAAAATTTGACTACGTGAATATGTTTGGAATTCGATTTTATTTATCTAACCACACATAAGCAAAAACAGAATTATAGTGAGAAAAACAGGATACAAAATCGAATAAAAGGAATGAGCGTGAGATTATTTTTTTTTTTGTTTCATTGGAAAAAGTTGATAATAATTTATTAAATCGGATAAAAACACACAGGCTGATAAATGCAGGGACCAGACAACCAACACGGAAGTGCGAGTATATGCCCACTTTGCCCGTTTGGAGGCCGGAGGAGGGCTGAGAGTTGATTAATTTGAATGCAATTTATTTCAATGAATTATACATATTTTTAAGTTCTTTTTGTACTCGTATTTTTTTAACTTTAATTTCACAAGGGAGGCCATTTTAATAAACCCACAAAGCTGTAGATAATTGTAGCTCTTCTGATGGAACACATCCATTAGTTTATGAGGCTTATTTTTAAAATGTATCAATTATTATGCCTTAATACTAGGTATGTGTATGAGTATTTATATATTTTATATTGTGTAATAATTCAGAGAATTTTGATTCATTGTGGATTAATAAATATGTACACACACAATTGCAGAGAATTAAAACATCGATTTTGACACTGTTGATAAATGTTGTGGTTATGACCTATTTTATTATTAAATGGACATCAATTTTATAAGCAGTATCATTGTCACATTTTGTTTGGCGTTTTCCAGAAAGGGATAATTAAGGTGTTTATGATGGGTAGGAAATCAGTATGCCAGTAAAATATGATGTGACCTAAGGACTACCATTAATTAAAATGCAATATTATTTGGATTATTAAGATACATAAATATTCATATGCATGCAAGTTTTAATTGTCCAAAGGGGTTATGTATTTAAATTTTGATGTTAACAGTATGTTTTTGCAGAAGTTGGATAAAGTGGGTGGACCAAATACAAGTTTCTTTTTAAAAAAGCTATAACATGAATTAAATTTAATTTTTTCCATGTATTATGGCTTCATTAGTAAGAGCTAACATTCCCATTAATTATGGAACATAACGTCGTTTCAGTGGCTGCCTCGGTTGTCTTCACAGTATCGATTCTGTCACTCCAATTTTCCAAGACTCTATTCATGTTTTCGGGCCATAGCTCACGGTTGGTTTGGACAATATTTGCCTTTAGTGCTTAAATCGTTTCCGGATTCTTGGCATAACATCGTTCCTTCACGGTTCCCCACAAAAAGAAGTCCAAAGTGGTCAAACCACAGCTCAGGGTTGGCTAATTGACTTCGCCAAGATGTCTGATAGCCCGATTTGAGAATTTGATGTGCAAAATATCGATTGTGGCTTGGCGTGCCATCTTGTATGAATCAGAAGTCGTTCAAATACATGGCTTCAATTTCAGTTAAAAGCAAAGTCGGTTAACATGGCTATGTAATGTCCATCGTTACCCGAAATATTGTTCTCAGCTTCTTTTTCGAGGAGTAATGGTCCAATCATGCCACCACTACACAATCCGTACCAAACGGTCAGTGTTTGTGGATGCATTGACTTTTGGATAATACCGGTTTTTCGAGTTCAGATGTGACAATTTTGTTTTTTAACATAGCCACCGAGATGAAAATGCGCCTCGTCAGAAAAGATGATATTTCGCCCAAGATCGTTGTCCAATTCAAGGTGCTCTAAGACCCAAACTATAAAGCGATAACAAAGCGGATGGTCATGGGCCTTCAATTGCTGAGTCAATTGGACCTTGTAAGCGAATAATCCGAGATCTTTGTGGGGAATTTTCCTCAAGCTAGTGCGTTAAATGTTAATCTTATGTTCGTGAATTGAGTCTCACACTCTCGGCTACAGCAGCCACATTCTCGTCTCTGCGCACCGTACGACAACGAAGACCATGAGTGTTGTCCACTAGCATACCAGCCTAACAAACTTTTGGCACAAACTTGGGTACAGCAGACGCCGTGGGTGTTTCATTTCGCCTAAGACTTCTTTTCAAAAAACGCACTGTTTGGGCTACATAGTACTTGTACTCACTCTGGACATAAGTTTTTAATATACCCCAACGTTGTTCAAGCGTAAAGCGACTCATTTCTTTCTACGGAGGTATTATACTGACTTTCTGTCAAGATTTCGTGCGGGAAACAGCTGTCAGTGTCGAAATAACCTATGATTTAAAAAGAAAAAAGAATCTGCAGAAAATTATAGGTCCCCTGGATTCTTGGTAACACGCACACAGGAATGGTTGCGAATTGTAAGTCACTAGTTTTACGCCCTCTTCGAGCCGTGATGGCCTCTATTTCAGTTTAGTTTGCCAGAACATATTTCTTCGTAAGTTTGAAGTATTCAGTGGATTTAATCCTTGTAAGCCGATGGGATTCAAAAAATAAAACTTGATAGATGTAATTCCAGGCCAATTGAGTCCACTTCAGGTGTTCCTCAAGGCAGCCATCTTGGTCCCCTACATTTTTAATATTTATTGATGATATTGTGAATTTTATTAGTATCAGCCAATGTTTCATATTTGCTGATGATTTCAAGTTATTTCTGAAAGTAAGGAGCAGTGATGTCTGCTATAAGCTTCAAATGGCTCTTGATAATTTATCGCCCTGGTGTAGACTATGCCACTTGAAACTTAATGTTAAAAAATTATTAATCTAGAAAACTTTTTAGATCCAGGTCTCTGTCATTTTTAGTTAATTGTAGAAGTCAGAGACTTGGGTGTTACTTTTAACTCCCTACTTTCACTTGTTGATCTTATTGTCGTCAAAGCAAACTCAATGCTATAATTTATAAGAAGAAATTCAACCGACATCTCCGATTCTTACGAGGTATGATTCTCACTTCCGACTTATAGCTGCTATAATCAAGTAATGGTTGGAGAAAAATTTTCAAAAAAAATTAATTTTTGGTAGTCCCCCTGGGTCCATTTTTTTTGTTTTTGATTTTCTCGAAAACGATACAGCCGATTCAAATCATTTTTTTTATGCTAAAGCTCCTCCAAAGTTTGAATAACATGTTCAAATTTTCAATTTTTTATATTTTGGATTAAAAAAATCTAAATTTTTTTTTGGAAACTCAATATTTCGAAAACCCCATGGTCGATTTTTTTCAAACTCGACAAATAAAAGTTTGTTAACATAATCTACAAGATTTAAGAAAAAAAATTTGGGATAAGAAAAAGTAAAAACAAAAAAATATAAAAATAAATTTTATAATTTTTGTTTTTGTTTTTGTGGACTATATTGAATAAATCAATTGAAAGCGTTTTGTGACCTCTAGTCCAAATGCGTTTCGCCCAGATACGACAGTTGGGCTCATCAGTTAGATGTTGTCGTACCCTTCTAAGACGCAATATTTTATATATTAATTAAAATTTGTTTTATCTAACGTTTTATGGTAACGGTACCTTCCATACAAATTTTAAAAAATGGTTTTCGAAAATCGTATTTTTCTCGAAAACGGTTCAGAGAATTTTGCTGAAATGTTTTTGCTTTTGATTAATTTTTACGATCTATAATTTAATAAAAAAAATTTGATATCTAGGCATTACTGACTATACCTACCATAGAACGATTTTTTCGAATTTTGAATTTCTCATTATCGGCATAACGGATTTTAATTAAATTTTTCATAAAGAAGCTCCTAAAAAGTTTAAAAAACATTGCATTTAAAAACTAAAAATAAATATATTTTTTCAATTTTTAGAAAAAAAAAGTCGTTTTTTTTTTGGAAAATTCGATATCTCAAGAACGGCTTATTATTTTTTTTTGAAAATTAGACTCTTATTCGTACAATAATAAAACTTAAGGTTGGCGTACCAAAATTTGTTCTTAAAAATGTTTTAAAAATTGTGAACATAAAAGAAAATTTTCTTAACGATCCACTACAACGACTTATAATTTTTGTTCTTGCATAAATTCATATTTGCATAGCATTCTGTGTCTATCTGTTATTAATAAAAGAATTTAAAAAATTCATTTTGTCCTTATGAACAGTTTTCTTTAATAACATCCGTTTCTTAAAATCCCTAGTCTATTACATAGGAGAAAGTTCGTGCGACCCAGTCGTGCATTTTATTTTTTTGAATTTCCAATTTCTCATTATCGGTATAGCGGATTTTTAAAAATTTGTTTTTTTTTAGAGCAGCTTCTAAATAATGTTTGAAATTTATTGCACTAAAAAACTTAAAAAAAATATTTTTGAACTTTTGAAATAAAAAATCAATTTGTTTTTCTTTAATATTCGATATTTCGAAAACGGATCCAATGTTTTTTTTAATCTTACTTTTGTTCGTAAAATAATCAAAAAGTAAGTTGGCGTACCAAAATTGTTTCAAAATAATTTTGTTGATATACAAAACCTTATTTCTTTAAGAAACCGCTACAACGACTTAAAATTTTTTTAAAATGACATCTATTACATAAGGGCAATTTCATGCGACCTAGTCGTGCATTTATTTTTTCAGTTTCACATGCCAAATTTGTTGAGGTCATTTTCAAATCTTTTCTTACCTGATGATTTTCTAAAAAGTAACATGTATCTGTGGTCTGTACCTATTCGCAATTTCGTTATCGAAGTCATCTATGTAAAAATAATAATATGAACATTCGCGCTCTAACCGTACATTATCTATAGCGCACCGTTCCAACACTTTCCATACTAACTCAGAATAATTTATGAATCAAAAGGGGTTTTCAATAAGAGCAATAAGAAAACGTAGATGTTGAAGTTGAAGTGGTATAAAAGAAGCGGTGTGTGAAACATTAACATAAATCTTCTTTTATTTCAAAGGCCAATGAATTTATGGAATATGACATCGTTCAAATGTTTCCCTCGGCTGAAAGGTCACCACAAAATTTGCACAAATGAACCCTCAATAATAAGGACTTTTTTGGCAAATTAATCCAAAAGCCCATTTCATAACATGTATGATTCCATTCTCAATACTTTTTCCGTTTTATTTTCTGAAATTTCCTTTAAGGTTGTTTTTTTTTTTCACAAATTTCGTAAGCATATTTAAATATTTCTTATTAAATAAGATATTGGTTCAATCGTTCAGAACTCCATACCACTCGTTATTATTTTAAGTTTACTAAAATTGTATTCTTCTCTCAAATACATCCTTAGCCCCTCATCAAAGCTAAAAGCTACTCTATAGAATTTTAAATCTAATTTAAAATTGTAAGAGGAGTTATTAAACCAAATTAAAAATATATTAAAAAACAGAATTGCATTTTTCTATTGAAAATAATTTAATTCAATTTGCAAAACGTGTATAAAATTTGTAAATTTACTGTATTTAACAGACGCGCTACCTAATATGAGTGTAAGTTGAGTGTGATTAACCATTTTTTTTTAATTAAATTTATCCATTTGCATACGTACAGTAAGGCTAAAGTAATTCCATTCTAAAAATAACCGCATCGCAACATTCAAAAATACATTTAAAGTTTGAGCACTAACCGCGATATTTCCGCAGAATTCACACTTAAACTCACAGTGCACCGCACCGCATCTAGTTTAACACACTTCGTTCATTATGATGCTGGACAAATTTAGAATTTTACAGGCCCTTGAGTTAAGCGATGCATATTGTGGTGGATGAAGTGTGCGGACAAAGAGCGAATACAGTATGGGGCGAGAGTCTTATTTAATTTATTAATTCCAAGGGCATTCCCTTTAATTATTATTTTTGAAAATTACTTTTTTAAGCTTGGAGAGCTTGTTCATATTATTAGAATTATTTTCTCCCTCTCCTACTGCTAATGATTTAAATCTATCAGTATTAAATTCCTACTTTAATAACTATGGAAACTGAAATTCATTCGGATATAGTTAGCAAAAGCACTTTTCTTTCTTACCATTCACTGTGTTCATCAATGCAATTTTGATTTCATTCAGAACAACGTATAGGTGGTGCAAGTCCTAAGGGCAGAAGGCTTCCAATTTTTGTGATCATTATCAAAGGGAGTAGAGCCCCTTAAAAAATCGAGGAAAAAATGTAAATATATCCACGATAATTTGACTGCATACTGTCATTGAAATTTTGATATTTTTTATCAAAGTAAATTTCTTGCTTAACATACTGTACAAACAACAAGTTCATATGGAATTCCTCAAAATGACGTTACGTCGACAACGGATGAAAAGACGAAAATGGAAATTACTTTAAATTTTATCCCAAAATACAATTAAGTACAGACTCACTGGAGCAAAAAAAAAAATTGTATGTAACGCAAAGCAGAATTTGTCAGACGAACAGTAAACGTCTTGTGCTATGAACATTTCTTATGTAAATGAGGTAAGTACTTGTGCACACATGTACCCGAAGTTTTCTACAAGTGAAATTATAAAATTCTAAAATTATTAATAATAAAAAATATTTTGAACTGAATATGTTTTTAAACGAAATAAATTTAATTATTTATAATGACTTTTTTTCTCATAACTTTAAATTTAACTTTGATAACCAACGCGTTTCGGATATAAATTCCATCTTCGGGCTTTTGCAACTGAATTTTTTGTTCAAAAGTTAATCTTTCCATTTCGATTCGATAGAAACATATACATATATATATGTTCTTCGGCTTGAAGTACTCAATTTTGGTTAGCAAAAAAAGAGACTATACAATTCTTGTAATTCTATCTGTCTTTTTCTTTGTCTGTCTTTTCCACTACACTCTAAATGGCTCGCCGATTTTCGTTTAACTTGGTAGATGTCGTTTTAAATTTTATTCCACAACACGTTTTTTTTTTTTAAGACAAAAAATAACGGTACCTGCCATACGATTTTTTTCGAATATTTTTTTTTTTCTCAAAAACTGTCCCACAGATTTTCTAAAAAGAATTCAAAAAATGTCATTTAGTTTAAGCTAGCTAATGGTTGAAAAAATATTTCCAAGAAATTGTTATTTTTGGTACGCCCCTTGGAACCATTTTTTTGGTTTTTGATATTCTCAAAAACGGTACGACCGAATTTGATCATTTTTTTTCTGCTAAAAATCCCCAACAGTTTGAATATTATTGTGAATTCAAATTTTCAAAAAATAATTTGTTGGATTCTTAAAAAAAATTTGAATTTTTTTTTTTTGAAAACTCAATATTTCGAAAACCCCAAGCTCGATTTTAACACTTGATAAATTAAAGTTTCTTAATATAATCTACAAGAAATGAGAAAAAAAAACTTATTTTACCTAAAAATAACGGTACCCTCAACACAAAAGTTAAAAAATGGGTTTCAAAAATCGTATTTTTCTCGAAAATGGTTCCGAGAATTTTGCTAAAATTTTTTTTCTTTTCATTAATTTTTACGATCTATAATTCAAAAAAACAATTTTGAAATCAAGATATTACTGACTGTATCTACCATAGAAAGATTTTTTCGAATTTTGTATTTCTCATTATCGGCAAGTTTCTAAAAAGTTTAAAAAACATTGCATTTCAAAACTTTAAAAAATATTTTTTTTTTAATTTTGAAAAAAAATCTAGTTGTTTTCGGAAAATTCGATTTCTCAAAAACGGATCAATATTTTTTTTGTAAATTTAATTTGTATTCGCACATTAATAAACACTTTAAATTGGCGTACCAAAATTTTTTCTTTAAAATGTGTTAAGAATTTTGTATATATAAAAGCTTATTTTTTTAAGAAACCACTACAACGAATTATAATTTTGTTCTTGCATAAACTAAGTTTTGCTGAAAACACATGGCATCCTGTGCTCAGCTCCAACTGCTAAAGGAGTTGTTTTAGTTGTTTAAAAAATGAATTTTATCCTTAAAATAATTTTCTCTAATAACATTGATTTTTGAAATTCTTAGTCGTTTATATAGCAGCAAGTTCGTGCGACCCAGTCGTGCATTTTATTTTTTAAACTTGAGAGTTAAAATTTTTTTTATACTTAATATTTAAAGTTTCTTAACTTAAAAATAACGGTACTCACCATACAAATCTCAAAACATTGTTTTCGAAAATGGTACCTCAAATTTTGATAATATTTTTTTCGATTAGTTATTACGATCTATAATTCAATAAAAAAAATTTAAATTAAGATATTACTGACAACGAACCATTTTTATTGAATTCAGAATCCCATTATTGCTAAAACAGATTTAAATGAATTTTTTTATAAAGAACCTTCCAAGATGCTTGAAAAATTTTGCATTTCGAAACTGAACAAAAAAATATTTATTAAATTTTTGAAAAAAAAAGTAATTTTGTTATTTTAAAAATTCGATACTTCAAAAAACGAGTTAATATTTTTTTAATTAAAATTTTATTCGTACAATAATAAAAGCTTTAATTAGGCGTACCACAATTTTTTCTTAAAAATGGTTTAAAACAGAATTTAATTTTTTAAAGACACCGCAACAACGACTCATAATTTTTGTTCTTGCATAAATTCATATTTTAAAAAAAAAAATCACATAGCGTTCTCTTTTTATCTCTCACTACCAAAAGAGTTTAAATAAAATGCAAGACTGGATCTCACGAACTTGCTCTAATGTAAAAGTACTTTGGAATTTAAAAATTGCTTAAAACTAAGTTTAAAACATGGATTTAATAAGAAAAATGCATAAAATTGTTTAAAACGTTTAAAGAGCGTTGTTTTACTATATGATTTTCTTATAAAAGAATTGTTCAACAATTTTTTTTTGAATTCCTCAATTTAAAAAATAATTACTATTTATTCGAAAAGTCGATTTTTCAAGACAAATAGATGATTATTGATTTGATTTTAATATTTTATCTGTTTTTATATTTTGAACATTTTAAGCATACAAAAGCGTAATGGATACAATTATTGGTATTGCCTAATCTTGGACCAACTATTGACACCTCTTCAGTCAAAAATGTTTTTTATAAAGTCTGTTCACCCCAGCAGACAAATGTTTATTTTTTCTTAAACTGTATTTAATTACCCATAATTCTGTCCTTTTGTTTTGATTAAATTCGTCTGTTGTGCAAAAGTGATCAGAAATTGAGTGTTCCCGCTGAGGAGAGAGAATTTGGTAAGCGTTCGTTTTTGATTATTTTTTGGTATATTTAATAAAAATTTATAGTTTTTATTATAAAAATATATCAAAGTAAACGATTTTAACAAATTTTTGTTAAGCAAATTGTTAAATTTTAAGAAAAAGGTGTGTCAATAATAATTGGTTCCGCAAAAAAGTAGACGTTCAGTTATTGGCATGGGGGTGCCAATTATTCGTTATATGGGGCTTCGTTTATTGACACTGCCAATAATTATGCTTTTAAGAGTACCAATAACTATATCAACTGACCGTTACAATTTTCAGTTTCGAAAAATGCCACGAAAAACACAGAAGTACTGAAGTAATGAAATTCATTCAGCAACCTCTTCTTAACATAAAAAATGGCAAAATATCCAAAAAACGGCTTCCAAAAAGTTCAATATTCCTATATCTACATTAGAATTATGCTTAAGCACTTATTTTATAAAAAACGCCCAGGACCAGTTACTGTTTTGACAGAGGAAGGAGAACTCAGTGTCGTAGAATGGATAAGAGTTTCTCAAAAAAGCAAAAGAGGTTATGTTTTGCCTTGGTTAAAATTATCCACTATGAATTTTTAAGTTTTGTTAAACTTTATCTTATTATAACTTTAATAAAATACTTCTACGAAAATCATGTTTTTTTCTTTTATTTTAGGGGTGCCAATAACTGTATCCGTTACGTTAATTTGTTTGAAAACCGTTCAGAACCAGAATCGCATGATTTTGTTGTAATGCATGATTTTTGAAAATTTGAAATTAGATAATGAGAGCTGATGAATTCTTATAAGTTTAATGGAAAATCAGTTTTAAGGGGATAAAAATTATATAACTGTAATGTCCAGTATAACTCAAACGATTTTAAGAAGTACCTCAAATAATACTTTGTACTATTTTCTACGACCAAAAAGTATCTTAAACATACTCGTAAGGTTGTCATTAAAAATGTTCCTTAACAATATTCAGTAACATTTCAATTGTTAGGAAACTAGGATTATATGAAACAGGAATGGGCTTAGGTACATCATGTAATTAGTTTGCAAGTTGTTGGTCTCGTAATGTTAAATATCTTCAGGAATTCTTTTGACTATCAGCCATATAACTGTGATAATTTTGAACCTTGTTTGCCATGAACCAGAAAAAGAATATAGCTTAATATACAGCTATATGCGTTTGTAATATGGAATATCAGTCAGCGATTAGATGGAAAGTAGGCCGTGAATTTGTTTCTACCTTAATAAGAATCAATTTAAAATGTTTGCTTTTCTTTTGAATTTAAAGAATATTTTAGCAGTAAAAGAAATAAAACTCCATAATGTTCAATATACAGGGTGATTGGCATAAGGTGTGACAAAAAGCTAGGGCGTGTTGGTTAGACTTAGACAAGAAAAAAATCGTATGGGAGGGGGGGGGTCTATTTCCCCCCGTTTAGGCGGGAGGGGCAATTTAAGAAAAAAATCACTTAAAACAGAAAAAAAATTATTAAAAAATAACGGTGATACCTACAGAGTAATGCTATAGCATTTTGAAAAGCCAGAAATACATTCTTTAATTTTGTTTTTAAATAAAGTTGTTCGAGTGAATAGTTTTTGAAAAATTAATTTTCAAAATCAAAATTTTGAAAAAAAAAATGAATTTTTTTTTTTAAACAATTTTTTTTCAAAATTTTACGTAATTAAGTATTATTTTTTTATTCAATATTCAATGCTCTTATTAATTTTTGATCAAATGCACCTAAGCCAAGCCGACCCCACCATAATAAAAAAGTGGCAGGTCAATTTTAAACCAATGCTCTCACGCAGGTGTTCTCAATGAAAAAATGTGTGAAATATGGTTAATCCAGTACTTTGTCACATTATTGTATGCTTATAAGACGATAATTAAAAGAATAGTAAAAAGAAAGTTAATCCTTTCAATCGTAAATTCGCCTACATAAGAATCCAAAAACGTAAAAACTAAAATAAAAGGCTTTTCTTAGAACAAAAGTAGTTTTTGTTATTTTTGATTTTCTCAAAAACTACAAAACATTTTGACATCCGGTGTTTTGTGTTTGATCAAAAATTAATAAGAGCATTGAATATTGAATAAAAAAATAATACTTAATTACGTAAAATTTTGAAAAAAAATTGTTTAAAAAAAAAATTTCATTTTTTTTTTAAAAATTTTGATTTTGAAAATTAATTTTTCAAAAACTATTCACTCGAACAACTTTATTTAAAAACAAAATTAAAGAATGTATTTCTGGCTTTTCAAAATGCTATAGCATTACTCTATAGGTATCACCGTTATTTTTTAATATTTTTTTTTCTGTTTTAAGTGATTTTTTTCTTAAATTGCCCCTCCCGCCTAAACGGGGGGAAATAGACCCCCCCTCCCATACGATTTTTTTCTTGTCTAAGTCCAACCTACACGCCCTAGCTTTTTGTCACACCTTATGCCAATCACCCTGTATATAATGTTCTTTATTCACAATAATTCCGACACGACTGCGCTCTATGAATTCTCGATTGGAACTAACAATTTTTGAAGATTTACTTCCTTCGTTCAATCTTACAGTGCTGCCACAATATGAATATTTTTTTGAAATAAGATTGAATTGATTAAAAATGATTAAACATTTTATTTCTTAAAATCCAAATAAGTACATTATTTATAGAAAGAAAAAAAATAAGAGGCAAAAGTATTTTTATAAAAAATGAGTTATTGTCACTCTTAGTAGAATAATTTAACGTGTATTATTTTAAATGGGTGGGGTGACCCTTAAAAAAGAAATATTAAAAAAGAATGTTAAAATATCATTAAATTATATAATGCATACAAAAATAAAATTCAATTAAAGTTAAATATTTCATGAAAACATCAGGTAAAATAATTTACAAAAAAACCGATACTTTCATTATCAAGACTAAGGAGCCAGTTTTTAACTTGTTTCATAAATACAAAATGACAAGTTTACATCCTGATGAATTAGAATTAGAATTAGAGAGTCTATTAAATATTCGACATGAGGAAATACTATAAAAAAATTCGAAATGCGGTTGTTCGAAATACCGGTATAGACACTTGGTTAAAAAAATTGCCACGTAAACTATAATTATCAATTAATCTAAAATTAAGATTACCTGATCTTTTAAAGAAAATTTTTAGAGCTTTAAAGCAATACATATGTCGCACTGGAAGAATTTTCAAATCCCTAAATAGTGGGATACCCTAGACACGAGGCTTACCACATATTTTCTTCAGAACACTTTTTTTTTAAAACTAAAAGAGGCTGTATTTTGTTGTAAGATCAGCATCAACAATCTTTTGTCAAGAGAAACTCAAAAACATTACCTTAGTTTTAGATCTAATTATCAGTTTGTGTTCTGCAAACCAGATTCTTAACCAGCTGAGATCCCAATTTATATCAGATACAAGATTAAGACGACTATCTGTACCATAAGAAAAGCCCACATCATCTGCAAAAGCTATCAAAGAACCACTAAATGGCAATCTGAATAAAGAATTAATACATACCAAAAAAAAGTATTGGTCCCAAAACCGAACCTTGCGGCACTCCCAAATCGGATGTCTTTGTATCACTCCTAATACCATCAAATTTCACTCTTTGGGTTTTTACATTTAAATAGGATCTTAACCAATCACTTATGATACCTCGAAACCCAGCACTTTCAAGTCTACTTATCAAATTGCGTGATTAACCATGTCAAAGAATTTTGATATGCCAACAAATAACGCTGCTGTATTCTTTTTCTTATCAAGGCTTACCAATATTTGAGAACAGAAATGTAACAAGGCATCTTCGGTTGATTTATTATTTTGAAAACCAAACTGAACATCACTGAAAAATTTCGTTCTCGTTAAAAAGCTCACCATTCTTTTTTTTAAAGCTTTTTAAAAAATTTTACTAATCGAAGGCAGGAGAGATATAGGCCTATAATTATTCAGATCACTTGTAGCGCCTTTCTTGAAAAGTGGTAAGTTATGGCACATTTAAGAGCAATCGGAAATGCTCCAGAAAGAATACTTTTGTTAAAGATATGTGTCAAGACATCAATTATAAAACATACAATATTTTTCAAACAAATATTTGAAATATCAAAGGGCACGGTAGTGCCCAACCAAGTTCTGGCACTACACCCTTTTTACAGAAACAAACTCAGGCGATTTTTGAACCCTCCCTATCTTTAGTACCAATGAAGTCAGAAACTTCAAATTCTGAATATTTGCTAAGCTAGTCAGGCACAGGCGCCTCACCAAATTTCAATTTTCTAGCATAAGCGGTTCCTGAGATATAAGGCATCAAAAATCACAAAAAACGTAACTGACTGACTGACTGACTGACTGACGGACTGACAGATCATCAAAATTATGGAGCACTTCCCGACATCGTAGAGTCTTGCAATTTTGCACAACGGTAGGTCTTGTCATGCAAGCAGAGGACAAAATCGAAAATTTGAATTTTCAATTCAGGGGGCGTGGTATCCACCCACTTCCTCCGAATTGGTGTTGGTTGAATGGAGCACTTCCGACTGCTGTAAAACGATGAAATTTGGTGAACTGGTAGGGCTTATATTGCATATAAAGAGCAAAAAATAAACACCAAGGTTTTCCTTTCAGAGGGCGTGATATCCGCCCACTTTCTCCGAATTGGTGTTGGTTGAATGGAGCACTTCCGACTGCTGTAAAACGATGAAATTTGGTACAGTGGTAGGGCTTAAAATGTATTCAAAGAAAAAAATATAAAATTAGCGGTTTTCCATTAAGGGGCGTGGTATCCGCCCACTTCCTCAGAAGTGATGTAAATTTTATATAGCACACTTCCGATTGCAGTAGAACAATGAAATTTGGTAGAACGGTAGAGCTCAAATTGCATATAAAGGACCAAAAATAAAAATTGAGGTTTTCCAAATGTTTAAATTATATGGAGCACTTCCGATTGCTGTAATTAAGGTAGGTATGTTAGTGTTAGGTATCTTGCCAGGATAAGAAGAAATAATTGAAGCGCAAATCAAAACAACCAATAACAAAAGGAAAATATACCAAAAGAAATAGGAAGCTAAAAACTAAGTTGATTTTAGAAGGAAGAGTCCACCCTTCTGTCTTTCCGTATCTTTCGAGATTTTGACATGGCAAAATATTAAAATCCTTGCAAAAAGGAGTGAGATCAGACCAAAAAACATAAATATTAAAAAAAGAGCCAAGTTCTTTTATAAAAAAACCTTTGTGTAACAAGTCAGCCGTGAAAAGTACTGAGATCTAAAAGTACGCCAAGTTCTTACTTCATGAAGGTTTAATACCGAATATTTAATCTAGAATAATATTGAAACAGCTACAATGTAATAGAGAAATTTTATTATTTAATGATTACTGACTAAACTTTGATGGGCTTACTTGGCAAGTTTTTTTCTCATGCCCAATTCAAAAGGTTTTGAAAACTTGACCAGTAGATACCAGTGAGCCCATCGCTTGTAGATAAGTAAAATCGTTGAAAAATACTCATTGAATGCATTAGGAATTGCAATGTTATCGAGACCATACGGCCATTAACTCTTATAAAACATTTCAAGCTATTCATATCTTCAAGTCTATAAAAATTAACAGTGAATAAGATATCTTTGAAATTTTGCATTTATTTAAAAACCTCTTGTATGTCATTATGTAACATCATTCAAATGTCTGTCGCGGCTAAATTCAACCACTGGTATCATCTTGGATTTCAGGGGACTAATGGTGTATTGATATTGACCTGTAACTTAAAATCAAATTAATTGTTAGATGAATTTTCTGTTGAAGTATCAACAAATTTTCATTTAAAACACAATATTTTTGTAAAAAAAAATAGAAGAAATGAAAGCAATAAAAGTGTCTGACTTTCTATACTTTGCACAAAAAAAAATTAATAACCAATAAAATTTTTTGCGAAAAGCCCATTCTATTCAATTATCGTATGATTTTATAGAAGGTAAAACGAAAACATTAAATACAATCAATATAAAAATACTCTTCCGTGTGTCACTGGGGCGTATACTTAACTTTTTATTTCATTTGATTTTTGTTGCTCCATACTAATAATTCTTCTCCCTCAAATGTGTAGCAAAAATTTTTCAAACAGTCTGCTTTTCACAAGTGTAATTCAATTAAATGTTCAATTGAAAATAATAATGGTATCGTCGTCGTACACACCCATGAAACTGAATTTCCATTAGAAACAACAAAACCTCCCCTAGGTATAGCATGAGCTGTATGTATAGGGACTCCATAGCTATAGCACCAAATTTTGTTGTTGCTTAATATTTTCTGCAGTATCACCTCATCTGAGCTTTGTCATCTCGCGCTTGTTTTTTTTTTTTCCGAAACACTCGTATGATTGTTGATGAGTCATTGACATGGGGTAACTTTGACAGTGTCACTCCATTATCTTTATATCACATCTTTATTGTTAGGGAGAAGCTAATCCTAAAAATTCATAAGAAAAATGATTTAGTTAAGAAATGACTTAGTTCAACAAGGGATCAAAATCCATCATATCATAAATTTTTTATGAACCTAGATATCTACCTTCTGTTGGAGGTGATAGAAATCCTCGACATAAAATTCTGTTACAAAGGTAAAATAAAATTTAATATTCCTAACGAGGATTCTTAAAAGTATGAAAATAAACTAATTTTTTTTTCAGCTTCACAAAAAAAAAAGAGAAGAAATCGAAAAAACGATCATTATGAAATCGACTTCTACTTATCCAACAAGAAGAATCGAGGGTGTGAACCAAAGATGTTAAAAAGGAAGAAAAATAATCTTTCAGTTTTTACTCAAATTTGCTTCATCATTTGAGAATTTTATATATTTTATTGAGACACTTTAGTTTTTTCCCTGAGTTCAAAAGGTGAATTTTACCAATTTAAATGATACCATGATTAGTGGCACACAATGGTATCAAGTAGATTTTCTCCAAAAGAAGAGAGTTGATAAAAACCTGTCGTTCTGATCTTAGACATGATAAACGCACAACTATAATTTGGTAAGATCTTCTAGAAAAAAAAGAACTTGATTCTATCGTAAAGGTACGAAGGCTAATGCGTTTAAAGTAATTTAGGAGCTTTATTAGAGTTCTGAGCTTCAAAAAGTTTTCAAAAGAAATGCCAAGTATTTTTTTGGAGAAAAATGAAAGGGTATATTATGTATATTCAGCCATGCTGTTTACATGCCGAGCTTGCACAAAATTTCTTATCCATAATTTAAAATTGGCACTGCTAGAGTTTTCGCTTACAATATCCAAAAAGGTAAAATTTCTAGCTAAGCTAATTCAGGTTTAATGTTCGATTAAGGCATATACCAAGGTTCTAAGCTGTTTTCACAAATTACACTTTAGTGTTGCTTAGTTTGATTGCTGGAAAAGAAGAAAAATTTAAAGCTATTTTCGATATTATAAGTTTTATTTGGATTTAGAGAGAGGCCACATCTCGTAGACCATTGCTCTAATGATGAAATATACTCGTTTATGCTTACAACACATTTCTTGACCATAGAAATTTAAAAGTGTCAACGAACAGGTGCTCATCACAGGGACGGATACAATTTGGAGCATGATTAATATAAATGGAGAAAAATACTGGACCCAATATTGACCCTTGGGGCAGTCCACAATATAAGGGACGAACATCAGAAACGTGCTCACAAAGATCAACAGCTTGTCGTCTTCCAGACAGATGGTACACTTAGCTTGACTGGTTTTGGAGAAAAATTATACATTTCCAACAGCTTGTAACACATAACTTTGTGATTGATAGAAACAAATGCCTTCGAGTAATCTAACAATACTAAAAAATGAAGCTTTCTTTTTATCCAGCGCATTTCTAGCTCGTTCAATAACGTCGAGTAATTCTGTTGTACTTCTATGACCGGCACGAAAATCTGATTGTTTTGAAGCTCAACAACTATTAATGATGCTGAAAGACGGTAACTTGTTTTTTTTTAATAAGCTTTTCAGGACTTTAGATAGAATAAAGATTAGGATTGATATGGGATGAAACTCGGTTTTGGCAGTGTTATATGGAACTGGGATTATTTTAGAGGACTTCCATTGTGATGGGGAAATGCTTATAGTCAAAAAAGTTATAGATGTAAGGCAGGATTGCTTGCAGTATTGCTCTTAGAAATATTGTGTGTGTAGATTTAATGGGTGGTCTATCTCTTTCCGCTTAGGCAGGAGGGGGAACTTTCCCAAAAAAAAAAAAACTGAAAGTGGAAAAAAAATATTTAAAAATAATGGCATTTTTGCAATAAAGTGTTATACATTTTTTTAAAGCCAGAAGTCCGTTCTTTCATATTACTCAAAAATTAAGTAATACCTATAAACAGTTTTTAAAAAAACTAATTTCAAACTCAAAATTAAAAAAAAAAAAGAAAAAAAAAATGGAATTACATCCTCTAATTTTCGCTTTGAACAGTGGGTGAATCAGAGACTTTTAAGTGTAATCCCACACTTTTAGCTTCATCGACTGAATATGGATAGATTTTTTTTTAATGTCGAATAAAAATTGGATGATTTGAGAGCCCAAATCGTCTTTGTATTCTCTCTCAAGACAATATTTTCGGTAAAAAAGGGCTATATACTGGTGAAGGTGGTTTTTTATTCTTCAGCATACAATATTTTTTTTTTGAAAAACTTGTTCTAATTTTCCAGATCGTCAATAGTTTTACTTGGATCGGCTTCACTCACATGTTGACCTCTACTATGGTTCGTGGTTTTATAGACAATATGTTCTGTTAATTTTTTTTTTCAATACCTGCATACTGTTAAGCACTGTCGGTGCAAAAATATATCTAATGCTGGGGCATACGAATTTCTGAATGTAAGGCCACAAATCTGGCTTGCATTTTGAATTGACTTTGAAGAAGAGTCCCACTTTGTATTCCTTACAGTACAACCCCAACACCACTATTGTCTAGACTGGAACGAAATATAAAAGAACAGGTTTTTGTCTTTCAGAAAACCTATAATTTTTGTATTGTAAGTGTTGCTGTTGTTTTTTTTTTCTTTTTTTATTTTAAGTCATTATTTTTTAGAAAATTGCCCTCCTGCCTAAGCAAAGGAAGACCTGCTCGTCGGGTAAAGAGGTACACTCTTTCCCAATTAACTATTCTAATACCAAGCTCAAGAAATGTTCATATAGAACTATCAAGACAGAAGAAGAAGTTAGTCAAAAATTAATACTTTTCTCAAATTATGTACTTACATAACCCACCAGAATCTGCCCTTAGGTAGGTGGATTATTGTGTTATAAGAAATCTCTATTATTGGAACGCGTACAAAAGTAGAACGCGCATTAGTGGAAAATTGTTGCTATATTTTGGCAATTAAGAGTCGAATGTTGGCTTTCACGAGCTCAAATGTTTCTAGTTTATCGGCATAGACATGCGACCTTAAATACTGTCAAAAAATCCATGAAATGGATAGGCACAAGTATAAATGCTGATCACAATGTCGAATTGACATATTTCGATTATCATCAACACTACGCTGCATTCGCTTGTTCCTTGCGGACTCAACGACGTCTTACAGACCTTTACAAAGTATGCCATTGATGATATATGAGATGGGTGTCCAATACTGACCGCATCAACATGATGGCCGTAAAAGATAGATGAACACGCAGTCTTCCCTTCTGCAATATATTTATAATGTTTTTGGAGCTACGAGTTGTTGCGTACCGCCATCTGACTTACTTACTTAACAGGCTCCCGATCCCTGAAGGGACTCCATTTGAGACATAGCAGCTTTCCATCTTCTGCGATGAAGGGTTCTCTGCTTCGAGTCTTCTAGCGCTTGACCTAGGCTCTGGTATCCACCATGGCTTAGTCTTTAAACCAAAGGTTCGGTTTTCCTTGTCATCGCGAATCTATGGGCGGGGATTCAAGGACTCTCTTAGCTTGAGCATTGCTGTCCATTCGTTCAATGTGGCCGAGTCAATATATCAACATGTTTTCGGCTTTCTGGTCTACATTCTCATCTTGATACAGCTGATATAGTTCGCGATTATATCTTCTTCTCCATGCGCCCTCCTCGCTTACAGGACCAAACATACGTCGAAGAATTTTTCTTTCGGAAGAGTCCAGTATCATCTCTCCTTTTCTACTTATAGTCCAGCACTCGTCGCCGGCTGTAAAGCAGGACTGGTAGTATAAGGGTTTTGTAGAGCGTGCACTTTGGCTTAGCTTGCGAGTGGGGATTTTTGAATCCATTTGTTTTGCTAAGCCGAAGGATCAGCAGTTTCCCATGGTGATTCTACGTCGGGTCTTTGCGAAAGTGTCGTTTGTGAAGTTAATATTAACTCTGAGGTAGATGAGCTGCTCTTAAATCCTCTGAAATTTGTGTAATCAATAGCGATATTTTGCTCTAATACTTGGCCTTATTCTCATTTACTTTAAGGCCAACAAGTCTCGCTTGACCTTCAACAGCCATACAAGACTCTATTACAGTACGTTGGAAACGTTCAATGATATCGATATAGTCCGCATACCCTAACAGTTGAACAGATTTGTTAAAAATCATGACCTCAGTGTTAACGCCTGCCCTGCACACAATCTGCTCTATAAAGAGATTGAAGAAATCATGTGATGGCCTACCGTCATCACTTGACCACTATTCTTTTATCTGCCGACGAAAAACCCTATAGCTGTCGTTGACCATTGCATAGCTCGTTCACATGAGGATTCAAAAATATTTGAACGTTCGTCACTTGGAAACTGATGCATGCTTAAATCAAAGAGTCAATGTGTTGAATTTGCTGTTAATTCTATTGAATTGCCTTTGTTGATTCAGCAGTAAAGTTAGGAGTTTTCTTTAATCATAGACTTACTTGCATCGGGAGGAATCACTGTACAGTTGGTAAAGCGTACCCTGTCCTACGAGCGTTGTGGTAGTTTCGGTTCAGCTTTTCAAAGATTTAAATTTTTCTAGTGAAAACGCTCATTTAAAAAAAAAAATTCAGAAATTTTGTGCAGTTATGACAAAGAACGTAAAAAACGCCCACTGTGTGCTGGACCGCATCCTGCAATGAGAATCTTGAGCAACTGATAAATAATCACTTCCCGGGGTATTTGGCGATAATCAGACCAATACTACTTGTAACTTATGATAATTTTTTTGGTCTGGTGGAATGCAACTGAAAAAAGCACGAACCTCAAAATTCTGAAAAAAGTACAGAGACTTGCGTGCATTGGAATTACGGGTACCATGAGATCCACACCAACTGCAGGGTTGGAGGCGATACTCAACCTGAAACCCCTAGACCTTTTCGTACAAGAATCCGCAGCATATAGCGCCTTAAAGCTAAGCCAGCTTAATACTTGGAAAAACAGCGAAATAGGACATGATCAAATTCTTCAGAAATATTTGGGTGATAGTATCATTACAGATTATACAACACCAGAACTTGACTTTTATAAACCATTCCAAACTGCCTTTCCAAGCAGAGATGAATGGCTGAACAACCGACCATACACCAGTGAATCAGCAATAGCAATCTATGCTGATGGTTCCAAAATGGACACGGGTGTTGGTACCAGGCTTTTTCTCAGAACCTCTTGAGCTAAACAACTCATTTAGGCTCCTAGATTATAGTAGTGTCTTCCAAGCGGAGGTCCAGGCAGTGACAACAGCTGCTAGACAGGCATCAATGATGGCGATACCACGGGCTGATATCACCTTTTACAATGATAGCCAAGCGGCAATAAAAGCGATTTCTGCCAATTTGATAAAATCGAAGCTTGTCTCTTGCTATCGCGAAGAGCTTAATGTTCTTGGCACGCAGCACAATATTAGACTCTGCTGGGTGCCGGGACACAGTGGCATACCAGGTAATGAAAATGCCGATGAGTTGGCAAGACAGGGATCAGCGCTTGACGCCAGTCAAGCAGAAATGGTAAGTATCCCACTCTGCAACATTAAACAGAAAATTTCTGATTTAATCCTAAAGAAATCCAATGAAAGGTGAAGTCTACTTGACACCTGTGATACTACTAGGAAAGTATGGCCTTGCTTTAACAAGCAAAGGACCAACAAAATTATGCAACTCCGTAAGAAGTCCCTTCGTTGTCTTACGAGCATAATCACCGGACATAATTTACTGAAATATCATAAATTCAAAATGAAACAAAGTACAGATAACCTATGCAGAGGATGTGGTGATGAAGAGGTACATGAAGACACATCACACTTTCTCTGTCATTGCCCTTCACTATGTCACCAGAGAAGGAAGGTTACTTCTTTGAAAATCTAGAAGATCTTTCCAATATGTCAGGAATTCACATATTAAACTTCGTTAATGCATCAAAATGGCTTGACTGATTAACAGAATACATAGGTTTTCATCAGAAAAGAGTGATTACACTCACGGGTAACACAATGGATCTACATTGATCTAAGTGTGACGATAGCGACATCAATTGTCAGCCCAATAACCTAACCTAACCTAAGAACGGAAAAGGAAACCTTCTCCTATAAATGCATTTAAAAACCCTATCCTTTTTGAGCATGGGCTAAGGTGGTGTTCAATTAGAAAAAGAACAACAAAAAAGAACTGCTAAACTAGTGTCAACAGACGTAATTTCTAAAGAAATATGTCATCAGAAGCTACAAAACCACTACCAACTCTTTCAGAAATTCCTCCTCATAAAAAAAATAATAATAATAAAAAATGACAAGGGATCTTACTTCAAGAACCACAGACAGCTTAGTAGCCTCATACACCTTGGACCCCATCCTTAGTTAGTAAGTCATTTTACGAACTGGCATAATTCACCCTCTAAAAGAATTCAACGTCTAAAGTAACAAAAGATGGTATTCAGAAAAAAAGGAAACATTCTTCAATAAAACGACAGCTTTCACCTTTTCAGCCAGATACCTACGTGAGTTAAGACAGATTTTGTGCTAATAGTCGGCAGAAAAGCAAAATGGAACACAGGTCCTTCCGACCATCTTGCCGCAGGTCCTACATCATAGTCGGCTCTAAAAACTAACAAACACGTGTTTCAACTTTAACTGCATGTAAAGAAAACGTTTCTTTGGTATTTGTCCTTAGTGTTGTGCTTGGTATTTTTTTCGCGCACTTTTCTCATTTTCTTTTTTCAAACACTTGGTTGAAATTTCTAGGTGTGGATAAAAAATTCTAGCTATTTGTATCTTTTACTCTTGTTGTTCATACATTTTTGCACGAAAAGTGTGCTGTTGATGTGGTTTCGACAATGCCATAAGATTGTACCTACACTACACCCAAAGAGATTTAAACTACTCTCAAAAGGCATTCTCTGACATTTGATACCGTTATATACTTTAAAATTGTAGGTTGATGTTGTTTCTGATCCTAGTATTATAGTTGTGTGTGTCACTTTGTGTGTGGTTTGTGATGATGAGAATTCACAGTGATGATGTTTTCATGTTTGGAAAACACTTTGGGGATTTTTCAGTTGCTCCTACTGCTCTTAAGCTCTCTAAACACTTCATAACATAGCGATAGTATCTAAACCGACGGGTCTACACCGACGGGATGGGTCATGCAAGTGGTGCTTTGTTGTTGTGGTTTTCTTTTTTGGAAAGTTTGCCTTTTCCAATTGAGGTTTTAGAGGGTTTTCTGCTACCTATGAGAGCTAAAGCAAAGAGTTTTAGCTTTATTAACAACATTTTGTTTCATAAACTCGTTAGAAATATATTTTCCAAGAACGAAGTATCGTAGTGGTCTCAACTAGTTTTTGAGATAGACATTTTGCATATGAGAGAGGAACCATTTTAGAAAATACAAATTGAATTATAGCACTTACCTTAAGGGAAAAATTGGGTTGTAAATTTGTCTATAAACATGAGAAGTAACAAACAGAAGAACAAGATAAACGCATTTGTGCTCAGAGAATGAAGTTTATGTTACGCACGTGATTTTTGAATGAAAAACTAGGTATACAGTAGGTTCAAGCTCCATTTTTTTCGAAGGAGGATATTGATTGATCAAAAATGTTGAACAAGTAAGTTTTTTGATTCCTGTTTGTAGGTACCTTGCTTATGTCAGCTTATTTCAAAAATACCTAAAGTGCTTCTTAGATGTTAGATTATCATTCAGAAATTGGATCGAAAAGTTTGGTCTTTTGAACATTTATGAAATTTTGATATTTAAAACTTAAAACAAAAATATAAAAATTTATATGTTAATACATATAACGAAAAATGTTACTTGAAATTGTAAGGATTCATGTATCCGAACAAGAAAATATTCACACTTCCATATGCATTCAGGATTACGAGTATATGAAGATATTGTATTTTTTTTCTATTCTTAAGTTCGAAAGTCCCTTCAATCAGGCGCATGAAATATGTTTGTATGCCTTGATTGACTTTAATGCAAGATGTTCTATGAGCATAACACTAGGAACAGTTTGTATTCTTAATGTCAATTCATTGGACCTACTGTTGCAGTTTTATTTCACGATACAAAAATTCAAAATTTATGTTGAACGACTTAATATATAAATCGGGAGCTTAGATATATTCGGATCGAACAAAACAATTTAGTGAAAAAAAAAAAACGATTTAAGGAATATTTTCACAAGACCGGTGTTGCCCGCGACAGACAGAATTACCATTGAATATTGAAATGGGGAGAAAAATATGGTGATCTATCCCCGATCTGGTCGCACTTAATTAAACTACAACTCGACAGCAATTCACCTTATCGGTTCGTTCAGTGATGGTTGGGTTCATTTATTAGAGAATTTTATTGATCGATCGCCTAACCTGCGTTCTTCAATGAAATTGGATTAATCTTCTTGAGTTCTTCTGGACTGGTCCACCTGGCCCTAACTCCTGAAGGTGCTCCTTCGACGCACTTAAAATAAAACAAAATTGACGATTTTAAAATTTGCTAAATGATTTTTCATTTTTTCAGTTATGATCTGTTTAATTTTTTTTTTTTATAATTAGCGCGCACTCAAGGGGTTATTACTACCCTTAAAATGATTAACACAGTGCGAGCGTTAGGAAAACAAGGAAGGGTTTAAAAGGAGATACCGATGCACATTAGTGTCAAATTTTTGAAGATTACAATGGGAAGGAAAAATAGAGCTGGGTAGAGCATTCCACATGCGTGTAGTCCGGCTAAAGAAAGAATCTCTGTATTTAACAGTACGTCTGAAATTGGGCTCAAGGGTAAACTGATGAGCATTCCTAAAAGCGCGAGTATTACGGTTAAATTGTTTAAAGGGAGGAATGCAACTGGCTATTTCGCTAGAGCACTGCTTATAGAAGTAACGGTAAAATAATGAAAGACAAGAAACATTGCGACGGTGCTCGAGAGATTCAAATGTTTCTGTTATACTTCTATCACCTATCATTTTTAAAGCTCTTTTTTGGATTCTATCCAAGAAACTCAAGTTTGTTATTGGAGCACCTGCCCAAATATGGGAATTGTACTCGAGCTTTGAACGAATATAAGCCTTATAGATTACAGCCAGATCAGAAGGGGTAAAAAATTTCTTGCAACGTCGAAGGAAACCTAAATACTTGGCAGCGTTTTTGGCCACGTCGAATATGTGATCATTCCATACTAGGTGGTCTGTAATGCACATACCGAGCACAGAGAGTTGTTCAGTTTCCTCAATGCAAGTGCCGCTCATGGATAGCGGCAAAAGGGGAGGGTTTCGCTTTAACTATAGAAAACAGCATTGGGTTTTTGAAGCATTAAATTCTACACGGTTTTTTATTCCCCAATGGACAATGCTGTTAAGATCAGAATTTAATGAGCTTAGCATACGCTGCCGTTCAAGTTCCACTTCCGAAGAACAAGGAAGTGAATCTTTAAACGAATATGAAAAGCTGAGGGTACTATCATCAGCAAAACAATTTAGTGGATTAGAAGTTTCAGATAGGAGATCGTTGATAAACATGAGGAAGAGAGTCGGAGACAAAACGGAGCCCTGGGGTACACCAGCATTTATTCTATGAATTTCAGACTTCAGACCGTCCAATACGACTTGTATTGAGCGTCCTGAAAGGTAATTTCTAATCCAACGAAGAAGAGATTCATCGATACCAAATGCACGCATTTTCGATAAGAGAGCTTGATGCCAAACTCTATCAAATGCTTTTGAAATATCAAGTGCAATAATCTTACTTTCTCTAAAACGATGTAAAGATTTGTGCCACTGTTCGGTGAGATATACCATCAGATCACCAGTGGACCGGTCATTAAGAAGCTTTCGTTCTTCGAGATATTTCTTGAGCTGATTATTTACCAGTGTTTCCATGACCTTGGAAAGAAGGGACGTAAGTCCAATTGGACGATAGTTAGAGGGGGAAGAAGATTCACCTTTTTTAGGGACAGGCTGCACAAATGCTGTTTTCCATCTACTCGGAAAGAGTCCAGAGGAATAGGATAGATAGAAAAGCTTACGCAGTGGTTTTGCCAGCGTTGAAGAACACCTCTTCAGAATAATGGGAGGGATACTATCCGGGCCAGCGGATTTGTGTATGTCAAGATCTTTCAGGACTCTTGCAACTGTACGAGTACGAAAGAAGATTCGTCCCATGGAAAAATTTGTGTTCTCAAGTACAGGAGGAGTCATAACACTCTCTGGCAGCGTCGAATTAGCAGCAAAGTGTGCTGCAAGTAAATTGGCTTTATCTAGTGACCTGACATAGGGGGTGTCATTGATAACGAGCGTTGGGACCGAGGACGAAGAAGTATTTCGAATGTTTTTTACAAATGACCAGACATTTTTAGTATACCCTTGGGACATTGTAGTATTTTTTGCCTAATTTGTTGGTCATGCAAGAACTTGGTCTGTCGAATATGATCATTACAGGTCTTTCTAGCTTGTTTAAACTTATTCCGGTTTTCCCCAGTAGGGTTGGCTTTATTACATCGGAAACTTACTTCTCTGACCCTGATAACCTCTTTACAGCTCAAATAAAACCATGAGTTCTCTTTCGGTTTGATAGATTTTTCCCTATGCGGGATATAATCTCTCATTCCGATTAGAATTAAATTTGTAATCATATCTGCACTGGAGTCCACGTCACTATCGAGGAAGCATAGTGACCAGTTAAAGTTTCTGAAGAAATCATTGAGACCGTCCCAGTTGGCTTTCTCGTATTGCCAAACGGTTCTCTTGGGGGTTTTCTCTTTAACTGGGGTTTTTTGACACGAAAAATTCGCAGATATGACACAGTGGTCTGATGTGCCTAGAGGAGATAATACACTGATGGTGTATTTATCAGGATCAGAGGTAAGAAACGAGTCTAGTCTGTTGGCATTTTGACCTGCAACGTGAAGGGGACGAAATGGACTTTTGTTTAATAATTTTTTGACAATTTAAGACTTTCACTTTCACAACACAAACAGTTGACGTGCACGCGTTGACATGCAGATCGGCACTTAATACCAAGATCTCACAAAAAGTGACCTCTTGGTGGACTCCTCGCATTCAACCTAGCTATTTGTATTGTGTCTGTTTCTTTCTTAAACATTACATAAAGTGGCGGTATTCGGTTACGGTTATAATGCGCAGCAATTCACCTTTTTCGGTTAGAAACTCGCTCCGTTTTGATCCCAATCCGCTCTCTCATTTCCAAATGTCTCAACTGAAAGGTTTAATTCATAATGGAGTTCGTATAATGAACGTATTCAGCGCACCTCTGTCCTATATTCCTAGGTTAAAAGTAAAACGAAAAATCAATTTAACACGATCAAAGTCTTCGTCCTGAACCGACCCAGGCTAAGAGGGAGAAGAAAAGCTTGGAAGGATGCACTTCGCCGTTTATAAATGTTAAATAGTCTAATAGACTATTTCAATTTCATGCGAAAATTAAAATCAACATTCATAAAAATCGACATTCAAATGACGAATCTACAAGAGTTGAAGGATTAATAACAGCTGCTAAAAACTCTTTCATAAGCTCGTTGGTAAATGACTTCCAACAATTTGACCTAGAAATGTTGTGCATAAAAATAAAAATGGACTTCGGCAATCTTTATATAGTTACCGTCTACATACCGCCAAGTTCTAACTATAATACATATCACAAAATCTATGAAAATTTGGACAATTTATTTGAAAATATAAATCCTGAGGCTGAAATTTGCGAAATTGGTGACTTCAATCTACCTAATCTTGAATGGTCGAAGAATGAAAATAAAGAAGAATATTTTGCGATTAACCCATCCAATGATATTGAATTTTGTACCATCGACACAATGGCGTCACTAGGACTCATTCAACTTAACTCTCACTGGCCTCACTAGGACTCATTCAACTTAACTCAATCAAAAACCAAAACAACAAAATACTTGACCTTGTTTATATTTCTGACATCGTAAATGCTGACACTGCTGTTATTCAAAGCGACATAATACTTTTAAAAGAAGATCGACATCATCCTGCATTGACAATTTCCCTAAACTTAAATTTATGTAATCTTGATATGACCTGTGATAATCAAATTGAATTTGACTTCAAGAATGTAATTTCACTCAACTTTTTACCAATTTAAATGATTTGGACTGGGATACAATGTTTTTAAATTTAAACTTAGATGATATGGTTTTGAAATTTTATAAAATATTATTTAATTGTTTTTTAGAAAATATACCTCTCCGTAAAATTAAACTTAAAGATAACAATCCACCATGGTTTGATCGGCATCTTAAAAGCTTAAAAAATAAAAGGAATAAGGCTTGGATAAAATATAGCCAGTCACTTAGTGATGTTGATTATGGCCTCTATCTAGAAATCAGAAATGAATTTGTAATCTATTCAAATTGTGTTTATGACGAGTTTGTTGCAAATACTGAACGTGAACTTAAGGTGAATCCACGAAATTTTTGGAAGTATGTTGACTGTAAACGAAAATTTGACGGGTATCCTCCAAACATGACATATAAAGAAGAAACAAGTCACAATCCTAAAGTGTTGTCCAATATGTTTGCTGATTTCTTTAAAAGTGCCTATGAAGATTCTTTTCAAACTAATCATAGCTCAACAGTTATAACTAATACTGATCAGTTTCCCCACTTAGCTCACATAAACCTAAGAATCTCTGAATCTACTATACTTGACAAAATTCTAAAACTTGACGAAAACCTCAATCCTGGTCCTGATGGCTTGCCATCATATATGCTAAAAAAATGTGCAAAACAACTCTCATACCCAATGTTTATTCTGTTTAACCAATCGTTTAAATGTTCTCGTTTCCCCCTCTTATGGAAATATGCGTTCCTCAAACCAACCCACAAAAAAGGTCCCAAACATTTTATCTGCAACTATCGTCCTATAGCTAAGCTGTCTGTTATCCCAAAATTGTTTGAATCGCTTGTTTGTGACGTTCTTTCCTTTAATTGTTCCTCGGTTTTCTGTGATAATCAACATGGATTTGTAAAAAGAAAATCTACTGTTACAAATCTACTAGAATTTACAACATTTTGTATTGACGCTTTCGAGAAAAAACAACAAGTTGATTGTGTATTTACAGACTTTAGCAAAGCATTTGACAAACTAAGCCATAAAGTATTTTTGAGTAAATTAGTGCAAATCGGACTACATGACAAATTAATAGAGTGGATTTCATCTTATCTTACCGATAGACATTACAGTGTTCTCTTCAAAAATGACTATTCTAATTCGTTTATTATTAATTCTGGAGTACCTCAAGTTAGCCACCTTGGTCCGTTGTTATTTGTTCTGTTTATAAACGACCTCCCCTCTATCTTAAATAATTCAATGACATTAATATACGCATGATGACGTGAAAATATTTCGAATAGTTGATACCTTAACGGACTGTGAATTATTACAAGATGATCTACATCGACTATGGGAATGGTGCAATACAAACCGTCTAACGTTAAATATTGACAAGTGTAAAACAATGAGTTTTACACGCAAACATAATGTTCTTAACTATGACTATTTGTTTTCGTACCTTGAAAAATTGTCTATCTTTTCAGACCTAGGTATAATTTTGGATTCAAAATTATCTTTTACTGACCATTTTAACTACATTGTAAAAAAAGCTAATAAGACACTAGGCTTTATAAAAAGATTTGGAAGGGAATTCCAAGATCCTTATGTCCTTAAAACTTTATATGTATCATTTGTCAGATCAGTTCTTGAATACGGTTGTATAATTTGAGCCCCTTATTACTCGAATCATATTCACAGACTTGAAGGTATTCAAAGAAGGTTCTTAAGGTTTACACTGCGTTTTCTCCCATGGCCACATGAATTAGCTTCGCCTCCTTATTCTGACAGGTTACAACTTATAAGTCTTCCAACGCTTACTAATCACCGTAAGTATTTGCAATTCTGCTTCATTGTTGGCATTCTAAATGGATCCATTTCATCACCATCAGTTTTGTGTCATTTTCATTTTAATGTTAGCCTAAATAATTTAAGAAATCGAGTGCCGATTCGAACAAACTTTATCCGATCAAACTATGGTTGTAGCAGTCCAATCAACCAGTTAATAAACATATATAATGATAATAATTTTCTTTTAAATTCTGTAAATCAAAATGTGAAATCCAATAGTTTCAAAATTAGTTTTTTCTCACATTATTTAAATTCTTAATTTTGTGTTTAATGTTGTATCACTAATGTTTAACTTATCTTTATAAAATTGAATGTATTACATAAATCATTTATTTAGTTATAAGTTTTTGTTTGTTAACTAAGCGTTAGTATTTAGCGTAAATAAATAAAAAAACAATCTCTTGTATCAAGTTTTGCTATTCCAATTAAAAAACTGTAGCTTCAATCTTGTTTATTCTGATGTTATCCATCAAAAATAACTTTAATATTGATTCTGGAACACCGTAGATCTTAGCTCTGATTTTTGGGAGCTAAGGGATTCTTCTTCCAAAATTATCTTCTTTTAGACGATGACGTTATCCACGTTGGTAATATTGACGGATCGTAACCATCTGTCACAAGTCTTGTGTTATGTGGCGCAATTATCCCATGTTTTTGTATTTTGTGGACCCACCTGTCACGCATCTGCCGTCGGACAAGTACCATCGGTCCCCTGTCTTATACCAGCTTACTCGTATCAACTGTTTTTATTACTTTTCCACGATGCCTTTAAAGCATTGGTGATGGCTCAGGTTTACATTGTACTCAACCAGCATTTTGGTGCCGCAATTTTTGTGGTAAAATTTACCGAAAAACACCGCTCCTAAGACAAATGCAACTCTGTTATAAAAAGAACCAAATCGTTACATGACCGCGATCAAGATCGAAACAGATTACCTGTCTATCCTTAGTTTTTTAAGGGTGTGCATCACACATCGACGATTGAGTGTCAAAATCAATACATCGATAATTTCTTTAAGATAGTGAGAGGGAAAATAAATGGCTTATGGACCATGGCTCTCTCTCTCTTTCAGTACGTTAAAGGAAACAACTGTAAGAAATATTGATGAAGAACCGAAAGAATAGTTTTGGTATCAGTAAATTTTTCCATTACAAGGTAGAATTTACAATTATTTTTGATATTATAATTTCAATTTGTCATATCGCAATTTTCTTAGTTTTCAACCATATTTTTATAATTTTAATATCAAATCCACATTTTTAATAAATCAAAAATAGAAAGTAGCATGCACTTATTGATTTTTAAATTTTTTTGGCTTGCGATATGTCACAGTGGTAGGTTATTGCGTTAATGAATAGAAAGAAGATTCCAGGTTTGAATATACGTTGGATAAGAATATTGAGAGTTGGTTTTGCATCTGCTAGCTAAAGATCTATTGTTTCCCATCTAAAGCTAGATGAGTTCCTAACCCCGCAGTTCTTCCTCCAAACTTATGCCCTAGATGAGTTTGATTATTTGGAGTATCTTCAGAGAGAATAGGTAGACGTAGCGTCCCAGATACATTTTTCTTGGATGAATTAGGGCTTCGCATCTACCTACAAACTTGGTTATAGTTCCCAAGAAGTAGTTTGGCCTGCCCCAGTTTTAGGAGTTTTTTTTCGGTTTTTTGATTTTTTGCAACCCCATGATTTAACTGCAAGTTTAAGGGTTTCTGTGTTTATACTACGTATTTATTCCACAGGTATCTATTATGATCACTAGATATTGTACTTTATTCTCTGTTACTATTTCTTCGCCAGCTAACCGAATAGGTTTCATAGTGACAGAAGTCTTTAAATATTATAGTATAGTATCATAGTCGTTTTTGTAGGGTTGATTAAGAATACTACAGGTACACACCATTTGCTTGTAATAGTTACTCCTCTCTGGATAATATCACAGAGAGTTTCTTCAAACTTCTCTAGGGCTGTAATAAATTTTTTGTGAATCAAAGGGCACGGTAGTGCCCAGCCAAGTTCTAGCGCCACCCCCTTTTACAGGAACAAACTCAGGTGATTTTCGACCCCTCCCTATCTTCAGTACCAATGAAGTCACAAACTTAAAATTCCGAATATTTGCTGAACTAGTCAGGCACAGGCCCCTCACTAAATTTCAATTTTCTAGCATAAGCGGTTCCTGAGATATAAGGCCTCGAAAATCACAAGAACCGTAACTGACTGACTGATTGACTGACAGACGGACTGATAGATCATCAAAATTATGGAGCACTTCCCGACATCGTAGAATCCTATTATTTTGCACAACGGTAGGTCTTGTCATGCAAGCAGAGGCACAAATCGAAAATTTGGGGTTTTCCATTCAGGGGGCATGGTATCTGCCACTTTCTCCGAATTGTTGTTGGTTGAATAGAGCACTTCCGATTGCTGTAGAATGATGAAATTTGGTAAAACGGTAGGGCTTAAATTACATACAAAGAAAAAAATATAAAATTTGAGGTTTTCCATTCAGGGGCGTGGTATCCGCCCACTTTCTGAGAAGATGTTTAATTTATATGGAGCACTTCTGATTGCTGTAGAATGATGAAATTTGGTAGAGCGGTGTCAACGGCCTTGGATTTGATGAAAGCATCGCTTTCCATCGATCAGCGAAATCAAGCATCATTGTACGTAGTCAGTACTTGGATGGAGGACCGTTCAAATACCAACCGTGTGCTGTTGACATGTGTTTCTTCTGCTGTTCTTTCTTTCTCTGTGTCTCTCTCTGTTGTATTGTCTAAAGCCAATGGCCTCTGTTGTCAGTGCTTTTCAGTGTCCTTACTTCGTAGATTTATCTACGGAAATCTATGGTAGGTACAGTCAGTACAATCTTAATTTCAAGTTTTCTTATTGAATTTTGTATAGATCGTAAAAATTAATAGAAAGAAAAAAAAATTAGCAAAATTCTAAGTGCCGTTTTCAAGGAAAATACGGTTTCGAAAATAATTTTTTATGATTAACTCAAATTAATTTGTTGACATTTTGTAGATTGTATTAAAAAACTTTTAATTGTCAAGTTTGAAATAAATCTGGCATGGGGTTTTCGAAAAAATGAATTTTGAAAAACAAATTTTGATGTTTTTTTTTTAATCCAGAAAATGTTTTATAAATTTGAACGCCCAAGACTATTCAAACTTTAAGGGAGCTTTAGCATAAGAAAAATGATCAAAATCACTTACACCGTTTTTTTTTTAAATCAAAAACGAAAAAAATGGTTCCAAGAGAGTCCATTAATAACCATTTTTTGAAGTTTTTTTCAAGCATCATCTAGTTTTAACTAAATGAAATTTTTGGATTTTTTTTAATCTGTGAAACAGTTTTTGAGAAAAAAAAATGATTCATAAAATTTAAAACAAAAAAAAATCGTATTGCAGGTACCTTTATTTTTGATCTTAAAAAAACCCTGTCGGGGTGGAAATTTAAAAATGCTATCTACAGCTTAAGGAGAATCAGCCGAGCAGTTAAGGCTGTGTTAATTCGCTTCAAAATCTCCAATTTGCTTTCGCTATAAATTGCCATACAATACGTATATTTTCACAAGTAAAAACACGTTAATACAAAAATTATTTATTAGTTAAGTATGTCATCATAAACAACCTATATATTTTGTATCATATTTTTTTGTAGTAGTCCTTGGCGTGTAACAGTTTATCCTGTCAGACTGTCATGCCATCAGAGTTCTGGGTTCTCTTCCCAGTTGCTACCCCCTTAAAAGGGTTTTTTTTCCCTAGAAGTGACAAATCCTCCAAGAGTATCTATCAGAAAAAGGAAAAGTGTTTTTCATCTTGGGCAGGAAATTGAGAATCTCCTCTTTTTCAGCCGACAAATCGTTCATAGCAGTTGAGAGTCTGAACTAATAAGGTTAGTTAAATGAAGAATTTTGAGAACGGAAAATATTTTATTTTGCATGAAAATCAGTTTTTTTTAATAAAATATTTTTCTAACTAAAATTCCAAAAATAAATAAATATAAGGCCTTAATAATTTAGCCAAGAAAATTCGGGTTTTCCTTTTGGTTCTCAAAATTCTTGGAAGAATTTAGGATTTCCCAACATCCTTTTGAGAATGTCTCTGTAAAATGAGTCTTATCATTAGGAAATTCATTAAATCGATATATCAAGTTTGAAATATTGTACTATTTTAATTAATTTCTCAAAAACCATCAAATAAAATATTTAAACTACCAAGAACTAGATTTGATTCAATGTTTTAATAAATAGACATATGCAAAACCACGAATCCTTGAAGCTGCATAAGCTATACACTCGAAGTCGAACATCAAAAATATGCCAACAAAATATGTACTAACTGTAAATCAATTCAAATAATTTAAATAATTTATATGAATTCTCGGTAATAAAATTGAATACTCGATTGTCAAAAGGACATTCCCTATTATGCATATTTTCCTCCTGGCCAATTCTTAATCGAAATAGTTTGCCCAACCAGAAGAATATAATTTAACTTTCCCAAAAACCTCATCCTTGATGGTCGATTAATCATTTTCAGAGCAGCTCAGCTCATCCCAATGGAGGACAAGAATAAATTTTCGTAATTTATTTCTTCGGTTACATACAGAGGGAGCTTTTGAATGGCAGCAAAATCAATTCAACTATGGAAAATTAAGTCTATCTAATGAACTTTCTGCAGTAGGTATAGAATGCATCTGAAAGATTAAGTCGCTTCAAGATAGCTCACATCACAAAACTGAAGACAGCCGGAAATGAAAATTAATTCCTTGAATCTCCCCGAAGTCAGCAGAGTGCGAAGCTTTTGGTTTGGGTTTGGCTTTTGGTTTTAGATTTAAAGTGTGTGTGTGTGTGTGTGTAAGGATATACATATGTACATACATGAATGTATGTGTTCCAACATCTTAACACTCCAAGGACGAAAATCCGACCCGAAGAACAATATGATTCTGAAGAAGTATAGTAATGAATTAATTTAATTGATGCCATCATTTATACCGGAAACAGAGATGACATTATCTAATTAGGCTTTCAAAAATGATTTATTGTTCGCATGTGAATTTGTCTGTCTCTGAGGAGTTGAACAAATTTCACTTTATCTGAAAGTTGGTCAATTGTCTGGAGTTTCAAGCTGAGACTTAACCGGAGACTAAGTGTTCATTCAGATGGGATGGGTTTAATGTACTTCTAAAGATGACAACCGACGGTGGCGGCGGTGGCATTGGTGACGGCGGCGACCCTTTTCTAATTGGTTTGGTTGGAATAATCATGAGCATGAATGAAAAAAGTGGAATCAACCAAGAACGGAAGCTACTTTCTTCATCTTATTATATATTTTCTTTTTTACTTTTGCTTTTGTTGTCTTCCACTGCTTGCCTTATTATAACAATGATAAAAGCAGTTTTATATCATTAAGGAGGGCGTGTAGACGGAGACAATACCTACCCTGAGCTTGAGCTGATTGTTTTCATTTTTATTGGAGAGTTTCTTATAAGAAGATTTGCATAAATCTGTCTGCTTGTTGTCTCTTATCGGAATTATGTGCCTTCATAATAATACGAAAGCATTAAGCTCTTGAGGCACAATTATGATAATTTATTTGCAAGTAATTGATTATGTTTTGCTAAGAAGAAGAGCTCTCTATTTTGTCTGCTTTGTTGTTATTATTATCAAACTAGACGAAATCCCAGTGCCTTCAAAATTTAAGTGCCACATCATTATGAAGGAAATGAAAGGTAAAGTACCCTTACTGGTTTTTGATTGCGATGTACAAGTACTGAAAATAAAATTCATGATTCTTTGAGGGCCTGAGGAGAATAGAAGTCGAACTGATTTCATAGAAACTGAACTTCAATGTAATAATAAAGAAGTTTGGTTTTAAATCTTTTCACATAATTAAAGGGGTTTATTATGATAGCTATACATACAAGCTGTAAATCTGTACATGGAAGGTTTATTCAGAAAAACTACATTGAGGCCAATATAAAATACAAAAACCTCTGTAAAATTAAAATGCACAACTTGGTCGCACGAACTTGCTCTTATGTTATAGACTAATAATTTCAAAAGTGAATGTTATTAGAGAAAAACAGTTCATAAGAATAAAATAAATTTTTTAAACTACTAAAACAAATTCTTTAGTAGTTGGAGGTAAAATGATGACATGCGATTCAAACTAATATTGGTTTATGCAAGAACAAAAGTTATAAGTCTTTGTAGTGGTTTCTTAAAAAAATAAGCTTTTACATAAAACATTTTTAAGAAAAAATTTTGCTACGCCAATTTAAAGTTCTTATTATTGTTCGAATAAAAATTAAATTTACAAAAAAAACTACTCAAAAAAAATATTTTTCTTAAAGTTTTGAAATGCAATGTTTTTTAAACTTTTAAGAAGCTCGTTCTCTGGTAGGTATTAAAATCTTGTTTTCAAAAATTTTTTTATTTAATTATAGATCTTAAAAATTAATGGAAAGAAAAAAAATTTAAGCAAAATTCTCGGAAAAATACGAATTTCGAAAACCATTTTTTAACATTTGTATGTTGGGTACCGTTATTTTTAGGAAAATAATTTTTTTACACATCTCGTTGACTATTTTAAGAAACTTTTATTTATCAAGTTTTAAAAAAATCGAGCATGGGATTTTCGAAATATTGAGTTTTCAAAAAAAAAATTGAAATTTTTTTTAAAAATCAAAAAAAAAAAATAATTATAAAATTTCGAAAAAAATTCGTATGGCAGGTACCGTTATTTTTGGACTTAAAAAAAAAAGAAAATAAAAGTCGCAAAATAAGTCGCAAGTAAAAAAGGAGCTATGGTGAACTGGAAGCGATCAAGTTGGCAAAGTGTAAAAATGCAGCGGAATTTTGGAAGCTTGCGTGGAAATTTAGTGGCAAACAATTTACGGCTACCACAAAGCTTTGCAAAAATGTACTCCACGATCATTTCAGAGACTTACTTAATACAGTAACAAGTGCATTACAGTGGCAATTTGCAGTACCGGGATTTACTAGTGAAATTCTTGACCTTGCAATAACTTGGTAATAATTAGATTTAGTGCTAAGTAGTTTGAAAGATGAAAAGGCTGCCGGATCGAATGGTTTACCAGTCGAATTTTATAAATACTGGACCGATAAGCTCAGAGAAATGCTGGTTAAACTTTTTAATAAAGTAATGGAGCGGGAGACCAGTCAATGAAGATCCAGAAGTTAAAAAAGCAATCCACAAGCTTGAGAATAACAAATCCGCAGGCTCGGATGGCCTACCTACGGAACTCTTTAGGTATGGAGGAGATGTCCTGATAGGGTGCATGCATCAGCTCATCAACCAAGTTTGGGAGGAGGAAAGTATGCCCGACGACTGATCAAATAGCTCCATATGCCCAATCTACAAAAAAGGAGATCCTATGTCCTGCAAAAATTACAGGGGCATTTCCCTGCTTAATGTTGCCTACAAGATCCTATCCACCGTACTATGTGAGCGTCTAAAACCTTTCTGCAACACTATAATCGCACGTACCACAGTGGCTTTAGGCCAGACAAATCAACGATAGAAGTGATCTTCACATTGAGTCAAATCCTGGAAAAGACCAACGAATTTCAATGCAATATCTTCAACAGGTCTTCCCAACTGCTTGGATATGCGGACGACATCGATATCATCGGCCGCTGCAAGCCAGCTGTTCTGGAAGCGTTCACAGTTATTGATGAACCGGCGAAACGCGTTGGTCTTGAAGTTAATGAGGACAAAACAAAGCAGAGAGCATACTATGCTATTCAAACAAAGCTTCATCTGTCTATTGCCTAGGACAAAACGTCACTGTTGGTAGGGCGTGAACAATTTGAAGGTAAGGTTTTTTCTCGCAGAGGTTACGTGAATTTGTCATAAAGGTCATGCGATTTTATCGCACTAGACTATTTTTTGTGGAGTTTTCTGAAGTCGCTGAACATAACACAGACCATCGCTCAAATTTAGCTGGATCTATGAAGAGGAGTTACTGAAAATTGAACCGGATCTGTGGTACCATAAGAAGCCGAACGATATCATATTTCATAGGTAATGGCATACGTTGGCCCTTAAAATAAAAAATAATTTTGTTAATACCTCGCACAAAGGTTTTTTAGTTCTATTTAAAAATATACCCGACTTTATTAAAAAAAAAAAACATTTAGATGGTTATCGGCTTGAGGACTTTCGATTCAATGTGGTTTGACTGGTCAGGTTTTCAAGACTTTGATTTCTTTCCAACTAGAGGCATTATAGGCGAAATTCAGGTTTCCTCTGAATTAAGCAATTAGTTTTGATCCAGTTGCATCTTCAGAGCCAGATCAGAAGGCCAGAAGAAGGCGTACAGTATTTTCTGATATCTACGATTTAATTAAAATGTATGGCCAATTTCATTTTGTAAGAGCCTTTATCAATAGTTATATCATATTGTCCAATATAAGTACTCATAATCTAAGGTCTCAGAGTACGAGTCATTTTAGAGATGATATCCAGTAATATATTTTTAATATTTACGTTGTAAGTATGATGGATACCATCACCTGATGTTGCACCATGATCTCACTTAGATATACAGAATTAATACCCTCTGAGTGGAAAAGTCACTTGCACTTGCTTACCCGATCTTATAGGCTCTTCATTACCTCTAAAATTAGCTGCCAATCTGGATATTAATCTCAAATATCTGAAAACTCTTCTTTTTCATACTTTTATCCACATGGTCTTCTTATCAAATTGATTTCTTACTTACTAAACCGGCTCGCGATCCATAAAGGGTCTCTGCTTGAGGAACTGCAGTTTTTAATCTTCTGCGATCTTGCTTCTACCACTCATCTAGGCTCTGGCATCCGCGATGGCTTGGTCTTTAAACCGGAGGTTCGGTCTTCCTTGTCGCCGTGAATCTAAAGATTCTCTTAGCTGGAGCATTGTTGCCAAACTAATGTGTTCGACGTTTTTTGACTTTCCGGACAACATCAGCATTTGGGTACAACGGATAGAGTTCGCAGTTATCATTTTCTCCACTCGCGTGCCTCGTACACAGGGCCCAATATCCGTCGAAGCATTTTCTCTTCTAGAGAGGACAGTATAGTCCAACACTAGGACTGCAAGGCAGAACTGGTAGTATAAGAGTTTTGTAAAGCGTGCACTTCGTCTTAAGATGAATAAGGAGTTTTGAATCCATTTGTTTTGCTAAACCAAAAAAGCAGCGGTTTTCTATAGTAATTCTTCGTCGGTTTTCCACTAAGGTGTCGTACGTGGTGTTAATACTAACTTTGAAGTACATAGATGAACTCTTCAAACACTTCGAACTTCTTGCTATCGATAGTGACGTTTTGACATATTTGGTAGTTTGTGTGTGGGTTGATAGCATATACTTGGTCCTCATTTACTTCAAGACCAACAAGCCTCACCTAATCTTCAACAGACGTGAAGGACTCTATTACAGAACGTTGGGAACAGCTAATAATGTCAATATCGTCCGAATACTCCAACAGTTGGATAGATTTGTTAAATATATTGCCCTGAGTGTTAACGACTGGCCCTCAGTTTGACAGTTGAGGTTTGAATATAGCAGCAACTAAGAAACGGTCAGATTTAACGTTTCCTCTTCGTAACATACGCAAGTCTAAGATATCAGATACGTGCCTGGCATCGATTAGCATTATTTTCCATTTGGTTAATGGTTCCACCGTCTGGAGAGCGCCAGGTTGCTTTGTGGATATTAAGGCTTGGAAACCTAGTGTTTCTTATCAATTTTTTCTTTTTAAAATACCTGATCCTATAATTCATGGTATCTTCTTAGATTGCGGTAATATCTGCCTTATATAATGTGAGCGCAGATTCAAGAGACCTGTCGTTGGCCCATGGCTGATTCATTCTCTACCATTTCTTTTCCAGCAACTTGGCTATTACTGAAAATCCAAAATAATTAAATTTACGTTAAAAATTTGGCAGGACCTAAACTTAGCTATTTCACCTTTAGCTACTAATAGCGGTTGCGCGCTATTCGAAACGAACAAAGTTCCTCTAAAAAGACACACGTAATTAAAACTTAATCCATTAAAAGGACAACACAAGCTGTTGCCTCTGAAGACCCCAAAACAAATAACAATAAAATCCTCGGCATCTTTCCGTGCTACGTACACATCAATCCAAAGTGAACACCTTGCAACCCTTTCCTTCTCAGCTATGATTGATGATGATATCAGCAATTTATTTAAAGAGTTCTTATTCGAAAAATCAGATTTGACGAGGGTCCTTTTCCGTATTTATTTATTAAAGCAAAAATACATCTATTCAGTAGGCCATCGTTCAACATTGTGTCACAACTATGAGTATACATAGATGTATAAACCTTTCCCAAGATACAATAATGAGCAATATATATTCCCATTTCGTTGGCATGGGATTAAGAGGATCCTTACATTCCATACAAAAGAGTGACCGCTATACAACACTAATTTATAATTAAATAGAAAAGTTTAAATTAGATTTCAACATCTGGGCTAAAAAGGGACCTTTATTAGGGAGTGTGAGGTAAAGGTCTAGCCCGACTATAGATATAGACAACACACACTCATATCCATCAAAATTCATGTGAGCCACTTGAAAATCACAAAATTGTCCACGAGTCCTTTTCTATGGGTACTCAAACTTTTATATAAGTTTTTGTATTTTGTTCTGTTCTGTTGAAAGGGACGGGAGGAGTGCCTATATTTTGCTAGTCAGCATTCTATTCAACAAGCTATAAAGAGCAAACACCTTTCACATAGATAATACCTACAGGGTTCTCGGATGTGAATTGTTGTGATGTGCCTTATGCTTTCTCTCTGCATTGAAACGTGCACGCATCGAACAGAAAACTTAATCTGACGAAGTTTCTAGTTTTGTGAACATGAAGTTTACCCTTCTTAGACTTAACCTGCTTATGGTGTGAAAACGTTGACAACTCTTAATTTATCTACATCGAGAGAAAAGTTTAAATTTTAACAAGTAATTGATTTCAAGTGATTTAATATCCCATTGGAATAACATGGTGGTTAATAAATTAAATCCATAAAATCATTAAAGACAACCAGAACCCACTTACAACTTTCAACCACTCTTATGTGCGTGTTGTTGGCAGAAATGGAGTGAATCTACAATTCTTTGACGAATCCCACGGCTAAGATAAGAGGAACATTTCATTTCAGGAGATAGTCTTGAAAGATTTGTCAGTTCCTCGCAAGAGGTAGCACACCTGGAAAAAAATGTTTGGTTTTCTTAGGTTGTGGCCAAACTAAGAAACGAACCCAAATCTCCAAGATGACAGTTTTAGGTTAGAAAAATCCATAGGTTAGGCTAATTGGATCCATTTTTCTCTCCAGTAAGTGAGTAACGAAGATGTTTGGAGGAGGAGGGAGTGGATTGAAGGCAGCATAGGAATTCAATGCCTTCCTGAATCATTCTATACTCAGAACAATTTTATTGATGTTTTTTAGTGACAGAATCTAGATGTTATTCAATTCATAGAAAAGGCTGCTCTTTTGGTTCTGACTATTAGGATGGGGCATTCACAAATCAAGTAAGATGAGCCCTCCTCAGCCTCTTCATCATGACACCGATCACACAAGTCTGACGAGCTAGTGCCCAATCTGCTCATGTGAGTTCCCAATGTATTATGGCCCGTTTGGACTCCAATTGGAATGGATAGCTGAGGCTTCTTAATCTTGAGTAAATATTCTGTTTTTTTTTTTTTTCTCGAAATATTTGGCCATAGGTCCTTGAAACCCAAGAAGTGTCGACTGTCCTGACATCCGCAACCTCAAGGAAATTCAGTCACATAATTACCCAGGTATCGACTTGGCTCGGATCAAAAGATGGCCCATTTTTGGTAAGTTCATCAGCCATTTCTATCCCGTATCTTATTTCACGTTACCATGATCGTTGCGCTGAGAAGCCACTGCTCATTACGGAAATGATCTATAAGTTTCGACAGGCGGATTTACGTAGGGTTACTGATATTTTAATGAATGGCTTGAATGATGACTATTTATTTGTTGTAGTTTTGAAATCTTAGGTATTTTGTAAGTGCAATGTGCCATATTTACCAACGAAAATTTAACAAAAATATCCAAACTTTTGAAAACACCTTTACGTTTATTCAAAAAAAGTTTAAGCTTTTAAAAAAAAATCCTATACTTTAGGCCATTCTTCCCCTTCTAGTCATACCTATAAAAACTTTTGATCTATTCCAGATTAAGTTTCTTTTTTAAAAAAGTGCTTAGTAAAAAGTTTTTACATAACGGAGTGGGAGTGGGAGAAGATGTTGAAATGGAATAATACAAGAAGCTCTTTGCGAGGTATTAAGAAAATTTGAACTTGAAAGGCCCGATTATGCGGTTATGTATGGAATATGACATCGTTCAAATGCTCGCCACGGCTTTTTACGGTAGCATTGATGCTCTTCCGCACAGATGCGGTTTAACTTAAGCGATGGCCCGTGTTATGTTCACTTTAAGGACGTCGAGCGATTGTGGTTCATGCCAATAGACCTGTGACTTCATAAAACCCCAGTCTAGCAGGATTAAATCACAAAATCTTAACTTTACCCTGAAATCGTTAATGCAGAGTGTCAATCATGGCATCTACTGATTGTCACGTAGCGGCGTCCAGCTGGAACCACATGGTTCAATTTGGAAATAAGAAATATGTTTTCATTGTTCTGTAGCGCTCGCCACTGACGGTGATCACCGCATCAACGTCGTTTTCGAAAAAATACGAATGAATACCGCCGCTTGATCCGAAAACCACATTAAATAGTAACTTTTTGAAGGCGCATTGTCACCTCATGTGGGTTTAGTGTCGTCTCATATACGGCAATTTCGTTTGTGTTGTGTTTTCACTAAAGATGATTATTCCAGCGAAAATAGGCGTCTTAATCCAAATGCTCCGAAGCCCAGTCAGCGTGCAAATGTCGTTGTCTATGGTCATGAACTTTGAGCTTCTGAGTCGGTAAAATCTTGTACGGACGTAGGCCCAAGTACGGACGTAAAATTCGCCCAAGATCGTCTTTTACTTTAACGTGAGCACCTGCCTATTGTGGCTCAATCCCATGGGAGGCCTACTTTCATCAGGGTCAGATTGGATCCTGACCATTAACCCCGACATAGCAAGCTATCTCGGTCGCAAAGTTGTGATATGTTGCAGCATATGCTAACCTCTTGCTTTGGAGGCGAGGTCTATCTAACACATCTTGAATTCAAGAAAAGAATCTTGAAAACCACGTGTCTCCGCATTCGGAATAAACCAAACCACTATGATGCTCCCACTATAGGGGGCCTACCTCATAGATAGGGGTCGAGCCGAGGGCAAAACTCAACCCTCGACTCAAATGGGCACTATCTCCCATGGTAAAAGATTATAGCTTCCGGTGGAGCTTCGCAATTTCGTCATTTCATGGAGCTTCCTATAGGCGATCCGAAACCGGACTTAGTCCAAGTTCTTGTCTTAAGCTTCGGAATTTCCAGATCTGAACCCGTCACTTCCAGATGGGCTCTTGCAAAACCCTGGGCCTGTCAGCCCTTAGAATACACACCAATTTCACCCTTCAAACCATAAAGAACTCCAGCCACGCAAGTAGCCACCAACCAAGATCCATCTAAGAAGTTTTCAGCCACAAGTGGACGAGCCCTTATTACTTCCTTGGGTTTTCTTAGTTGTCCAAATCTCTTAGCTGAACGAGCAGCGAGAGAATAGACGTAAGCCCCCCCACCACGACAAGGTGAAACCCGTCGGGGGGGTAAAATTCGGTCAGTTGAAGTCTACGTAAGTTCAAGTAGAAGTTGGTGCATGACGAAGAATAGAAAAGTATTAACGAACACAAATTTCGATAATAGTGTCTTACTATTTGAACTTTTCAATTGTGTTACGACTTCTGGTGATTTGTAATTAGTAACTGAAAAAGAGGCTGGGTGCGACCCACACTGATAACTTCCCATTTGTGGTCTTGAAAACTTTATATTTAGTTTTTTTCAAATAACCAAATGTATAAAATGTATAAAACAACATACTTTAGAAGGCACTATCGGTGTTCATTCCCAAGAAATTCGACTTGAAATACAATTTTAACTAGTTTCACTAGAATTTTTAATAGTTTTTTTATTAAAAAAAAAACTATTAATTCAATATTTGTCAACATTTTACCAATAGTACAAAATTATACTATGTATAAAAAAAACTTACATTAGAAGTCAATATCACTACTAGTTCTCGAGAAATTTGAGTCGAAAAACAATTTTTACCAATTTTCAATAGAATTTTATATATTTTTTTATTTTTTGTAAAAAAAACTGTAAACTGATTTTTTTTGAAATTTTCACCAGTTGTCAAACACATTATTTTTCGTAAAATAAAATTATTTTGAGTTTCAAATTGTTTTCCGTTCTTAGAATATCTGGGTTATGAAATTTTTTTCAATTTTTTTTTTTTTTTTTTAAATAACGGTATGTTAATTTTTTTCCAAATTCATACCAAATCTGTATGACCTTATAATGAGTACATTAAATTTTATTTGAAATCAATAGCATTATTTTTTCGTGAGATATTTGAAACTAACCAAAATTTTTACTTTTTTTTAAACCGTTATAGTGAAAAAACTACTCACTGAATTTTAATAAACGCCCTTTCAGCCTCTTTCGAAGTTATTATCTATTAAAAAAAATTTATTTGAAGTCGATATCTTTAGTCGTTCTTGAGATATCGACGACGAAAAATGGTACCAGAACGTACGAACGTACGAACGTACGTACACACATACACACATACATCTCTCTAAAAATGATTGATATAGCCTCTAGGGACCTGGAAACGTCGAGAAATGTCAAAAATTCCAATTTGACAAATCGGACCGATTTCAATAACTCCCTATGGGAAGTTAATAATAAACAACTGAGTCGACAGGTTGCCAAAATCTACCCGCTGCTTTTGAAAAACCCTTTACATACAAATAAAGTTCCCACCAAAATTCATCTTATATGGTCTACTCAGACGTACTTTCCTTAACCACACTACACGAACGTGGATTTTTCTAACGGGCTCAATATTTTCATCCAATAATGATATTTAGACATTCAAAACCATTAAGCATCGGTACGAGTATCTCCTTTTAAAGCTTCTCCAACTTACCTCAACGTTACTTAACCTTTAAAGCGTAGATATAATCCATTTTGTGCGTTGAAATTATGAAATAAGCGACAGTTCTTATACTTAAATTTTGTCCTTATTTAATGCTCCTAAGAATCTCAAACAATGATATATGTAGGTTTAAAAAGAACTTGAAAATACAATTTCACCTTAAAGAAGACTGATAATGATGCAATACAAATATAAGAAAAGTGCCGATGTCAGGTGTGTCTTACTAAACTTTGAAAAAATTTCGGCGAAATTGTTTAATCAGTTTTTTAATCCATTCTTTATTTTGGAGAAAACCATATTTTTAACTTCCCATAGGGAGTTATTGTAATCGGTCCGATTTGTCAAATTGGAATTTTTGACATTTCTCGACATTTCAAGGTCCCTAGAGGCTATATCAATCATTCTTAGAGAGATGTCTGTGCGTGTGTGTGCGTACGTTCGTACGTTCGTACGTTCGTACGTTCGTACGTTCGTACGTTCGTACGTTCGTACGTTCGTACGTTCGTACGTTCGTACGTTCGTACGTTCGTACGTTCGTACGTTCATACGTTCGTACGTTCGTACGTTCGTACGTTCGTACGTTCGTACGTCCGTACGTTCGTACGTTCGTACGTCCGTACGTTCTTGTACCATTTTTCGTCGTCGATATCTCAAGAACGAGTAAAGGTATCGTCTTCAAATAAATTTTGTTTAATAGATAATAACTTCGAAAGAGGCTGAAAGGGCGTTTATCAAAATTCAGTGAGTAGTTTTTTCACTATAACGGTTTAAAAAAAAAGTAAAAATTTTGGTTAGTTTCAAATATCTCACGAAAAAATAATGCTATTGATTTCAAATAAAATTTAATGTACTCATTATAGGGTCATACAGATTTGGTATGAATTTGGAAAAAAATGAACATACCGTTATTTTTTAAAAAGTGGTAAAAATTGTTTTTCGACTCAAAGTTCTCGAGAACTAGTAGCGATATTGACTTCTAATTTAGTTTATTTTATACATAGTATAATTTTGTACAATTGGTAAAATGTTGACAAATATTGAATTAATAGTTTTTTTTTAATAAAGAAACTATTAAAAATTCTAGTGAAAACTAGTTAAAATTGTATTTGAAGTCGAATTTCTTGGGAATGAACACCGATAGTGCCTGCTAAAGTATGTTGTTTTATACATCGATACCTTCCCGTAATAATGTATACTAAGCGACATTTCTAAAATTGTTCAGGAAACGAAAAAAACGAAGAAAGTTCTAGTTGAATCATAGTGTGCTAAGAGACAATTTTGGTTAAACTATGTAAGTGACATCTAACAAAATTTTTTGTTGCTCACAATCAACAATCTCAATTTCAAATCTCTTTAAATAATTAAAATGCTTTTCAATCTTAAAATAATGTTTGTTTGAATTTTACAGCTAAAGTTTGTTTTGCTGAAAATTTGGTTATTTGAAAAAAAACTAAATATAAAGTTTTTAAGACCACAAATGAGAAGTTATCAGTGTGGGTCGCAACCAGCCTCTTTTTTTAAATTAAGTTGAAAAATGTTAATCGTATGAAGGAACTTTTTATGACCAAAGTTGTAAAAAATAAAATTTAGAGCAACTTTTTTCATCCACGTTTTCTATAGTCTTAAGTTGAAAATAAGTAGTAGTAGTGAAACGAAGCAATGGAACACCGACTCATACTATTGGGCGAAATGCTACGGCACCTATATACCGCCTTATTAAACAAGCATAATGCATACTCACTACTGTGCACCTGAAGTCATGTAATCATAACTAAATTGTAATTCCATACAATTTTGTCTTTTATCCTCTCAATTCACACCTACTTATATCCGCATATTTGTTAAGAGGAAGTTAAGAAAATAGCAAAATAGTCTACTGGACAACCGGGACTGAACAACCCGAGTCAAAAACCAAGACAATTTATCATAATGCTAATTTTGAACCATGTACATTACAAACATTATAATTTTTAGAGTTTAAGTCATTTTATAAGTTAGGCCCCCTATGTGCCAACAAATTTCTACCCTATACATATTATCCTCAAGTTTCACAATTGTATATATTAAAGTTCAATAAAAAACCTTGAAACCTTGAGCAAAATAGTCTTTTATTCTCGTCCAAGTGTGGGTATCAATCTAGTTCTAGTGTAAAGAGATTTTAAGATCGAGCCATAACAAAATTCCTTTTATAAGGCGTTTGGTTGCAGAGAGGCATTATTCTGCTTCTGAAGCCGATCTCAACTTTTGGTATAAAAAAAAAGTTGTAAGGTCCTTAGCTAGATTAGGGCAAGCCAAGTCTTATTGTTATTAGGATTATTATTATTATATATATTTATTTATATACTAATCGTTCGGTTCTCATCTTCGAGAAGCTCATTGGAGAGGTTCTCCTCCGAGAGTTCCAACCATTTTGTTCAAGGGACAAGGACTCGTGTTTCTTTTCAAGAAGCTCACTGAAAAGGTTTTTCCTCTTAGAGTTCCAACTTCCCTAGGTTCTGAGCAAGGGACATTTACTGATAAAGATTACTGCTACCGTCTTGTTCCTCTAGCTCTTCTTCAAGAAACTCAGTGGACAGGTTCTCCTCTGAGAGTTCTAACCATTTTGTACCACATGTTGCATGCTGGGAATCGACGAGCTTACCTAAGCCACCAAGAAAAATCATCATAAAATTACCATAATTTTGTAAATTTTCAAATTATTCGGTTACTACGAGTAGATGTAATAAATTGAAATTGAAATTGAAATTGAAAAAAATTGAAATGTTTTTCAAACAAAGTTTTTTTCTGAGTGTATTTATAGTTTGAGTTTCCAACAAGAAGAAAACGGGTTGAGGTAATACAGAAGATGTTCTTAAGGACCAAAACTATCATACATACAATATTAGATGTGGCATGCTTTTCAAGAGCATTTACTATGCCGAACAGGGTGAAATGATTTAAAATTAATCATGTATAGCAAGGATAATGATGTTGACCGCAATTTCCGAAAAGGAGGCGAGACAAGTGTATTTCAATGATTTATGTTTGTGTGTTTGTTTACAATTTTGTAGAGCGAATTGGTTTAATGATGGGTTTGAGAAGACATTCAATAGAATGTTATAATGTATAGTTACATCCATTTGAAACTTAAAACAAAGTGAGCAAAATACATACATATATGACAATAAATGACCGATTAATATGAACAAGGAATAATAATAATCGATTAAGGATTATTGTTCAGAGTCAAGTGGTTTCGTATGAATGAAAAGGAAAAGCAGAGACAGGTCACCTTTATTTAACTTTTGATACAAAATTATCATTTTCTTCTTAATAAGTTCGATCTAGGAAAAATAAAACTTGGCCTTATTAATTAAAGAAAACTGTTCATAAGGTTAAAATGAATTTTTCAAATTCTTTTAGTAGTAAGAGATAAAAACAGAATGCTATGCAAATATGAATTTATGCAAGAACAAAAATTATAAGTCGGTGCAGTGGTTCCTTAAAAAATAAGTTTTTATGCACAAAATTTTTAAAACATTTTTAAGAAAAAATTTGGTACGCCAATTTTAAGTTTTTATTATTGTACCAATGAGAATTAAATTTCCAAGAAAAATATTAAGCCGTTTGTGAGATATCGAGTTTTCCAAAAAAACAAAAGATTTTTTTTTTTAAATTCAAAAAAATATTTTTTTTTTAAGTTTTGAAATGCAATGTTTTTTAAACTTAAGGAGCTTCTTTCCTTCTTGAAAACCTTTCTTTATAAAAAAATTCATTAAAATCCGTTATGCCGATAACGAGAAATTCAAAATTTGAAAAAAATGTTCTATGGTAGTTACAGTCAGCAATATCTTAATTTCAATTTTTAATTGAAGTATAGATCATAAGAATTAGTCGAAAAAAAATAACAAAATTCTAGGCGCCACCGTTTTCGAGAAAAACACAATTTTCGAAAACGATTTGTTTGCATTTGTATGGTGGGTGCCGTTATTTTTAAATAAAATTAAATTGTTTTTCTCAGATCTTGTATAGATTGTAATAAAAAACTTTTTGTTGTGAAGTTTAAAAGAAATCAGGCATGGAGCTTATGAAATATGTCATTTTGAAAAAAAAAAAAATAATTTTCTTTCTTAAAAATACAAAAATATACGTTTTGAAAATATGAATACAAAATGCAAAAATGACGGCATGAAATTGCCTTCTGATTTCCGGAAAAGTATTAATTTATGCAACCAAAGCTCAGAAATCGTTTTGTTATCAAAATATTTTTTTATATAAGAAATTTCTTTAAAATTTTTCAAGAACAAAATTTGAGATGCCAATTCAGAAGATTTAAGGAAATAATTTTAAAAAACAATAGTTCACACGTCTTGAAGATATTGAATTTTCAAAAAAAAAAGAAATTGTAATTTTTTTTTCAAAAAACCCAACAAATATTTGTGCGAATATTTTTGTATGCAATATTATTTTAAACTTAAGGGGCCCCTGCTTAGAATTTTTGGTTAAAATCGTTAAAGCCGTTAATGAGAAAGTCGAAAATTAAAAAAAAAAAAACGGTTCTATGAGAGGTACCGTTAATAACATTTTTTTTGACGAAAATAATGTGCATGCTCATAATAGCACACTTAATTTTTTACTTGCGACTTATAGGTTCTATAAGGCAAGTTATGCATTCATAAAAAAATCTAACTCGAGATTTTGATCAAAGTTGATATTACGATGATAGCGAAGACCAAAAAAGTGGGTCTTGCAATTCTGTCTGTCTGCCTGTGTGTCTGTCTATCTGCCTGTGTGTCTGTCTGTCTGTTCGACTACAGCTACAGTTTTGATTTTTTTCCCCCACACTTTTTTTTTTTAAGACCAAAAATAACGGTACCTGCCATACGATTTTTTTTTCGAAATTTTATAAATATATTTTTTGCTCAATAACTGTGCTATACAGATTTAAAAAAAAAATCAAAAAATTTCATTAGTTAAAGCTAGGTAATGGTTGAAAAAAATTTTCAAAAAAATGGTTATTTTTGGTACCCCCCGTGGAACCAATTTTTGAAGTAAAACTTCTTTTCCGGCGTTGGGGGTAAAAAATTTTCTATGCAGCTGTCAGTGACATGTCAAACCGTCACGCCATCCGTCAAAGACAGCGACATGTTTTTAGCATGTGCAAAGTAAAACATGAAGTTGAATACGATTTAGAATTTACATATTTCAAATGGCTGCATTCAAAGATAAACATAAAACTATAGGTTCAGACGCGCAATGGCTATGCAACCGAATAATTATTGAGAAGCATATTGCAATCCAAATAAATTTTACCAACACCTAACCCTCGCATAAAAAGTACTGGCCAAAAAGTTGGGTATATCCACTACCATTTGTATTCTTGCTGTCATAGACGGCATGCCATATGACCATAAGGTTGCCTGAAAGTTTTGAAATTATACTTTTTAATAATATTTATTCGCTTAATCGCACACGCCACCGACATTTGTTTTGGTATTTATAAATTTGAACGTCACCCGACTAATCAATCAAATACTTTAATAATTAATTTTACAAGAGTGCCGCTGTCAGTGTACTTGCTTTCCAAGTTGCCTGGATACTGAATTAATGCCAGGTGACTACTAAGTTGCTCGGGTTTGTACGGGTTAATAAGAAATGCTTGTGTACATTACAAGATTACAACATGCTTGCCAAATGCCAATACTTGCACGTGCAGCCCTAGGGTAATACAAAGAAAGCGAGGCAACTTGCTTGTCAAGTGGCATGGGAGTTTTGTACTTTTCTTCTCGATTTCATTTAAGGCTAGGCGCGCACATTCATTTTTTTGAAGTAAAACTTCTTTTCCGGCGTTGGTGGTAAAAAATTCTCTATGCAGTTGTCAGTGACATGTCAAAACGTCACGTTATCCGTCAAAGACAGCTACATGTTTTTAGAATACAAAATGTTTGTTCGTAGGTTATAATCTTACAGAAGCTTTGCTTGAGGAAAAAGAAGTTTTACTTCAACCGCGCGTACGTCAGTACACACAATCTTTTTTTTTTTTTTTTTTATTTTCTCAAAAAGGTACCACCGATTTTGATAATTTTTTTATGTTAAGACTCCCCAGCAGTTTCTATATTATTGTGTATTCAAATTTTCAAAAAAAAAATTTTTGGATTTTAAAAAAAAATTTCAAATTTTTTTTTTGAAAACTCAATATTTCGAAAACCCCATGCTCGATTTTTTGAAAACTTGATAAATGAAAGTTTTTTAATAAAAAATTTAAGATGTAAGAAAAAAATTATTTTACTTAAAAATAATGGTATCTACCCTCCAACAAATGTAAAAAAATGGATTTCGAAAATCGTATTTTTCTCGAAAACGAGAATTTTTCAAATTTTTTTTCTTTTGATTGATTTCTATAATCAAATAACAAAAATTGAAATTAAGATATTACTGACTGTACCTACCATAGAACCATTTTTTTAAATTTAGAATTTCTCATTATCGACAAAACGGATTTCAATGAAATTTTTTATAGAGAAGCTTCTAAAAAGTTTAAAAAACATTGAATTTCAAAACTTAAAAAAAAAAATAATTTTTAAGTTTTTGAAAAAAAAATCATTTTTTTTGGAAAATTCGATATCTCAGAAACGGCTCAATATATTTGTTTGTAGGTAAATTTAATTTTTATTTGAAAAATAATAAAAACTTTAAATTGCCGTACCAAAATTTTTTAAGCGTTTTAAAAATTTTGTATATAAAAGCTTATTTTTTTAAGAAACCAGTACAGGCTTATAATTTTTGTTCTTGCATAATCTAATATTTGCTTGAATCACATAGCATCCTAGTTTTAGCTCCAACTACTACTGTTTTAGTCTATTAAGAAATGAATTTTATGCTTACATATGAACAGTTTTCGTCTAATAACATTTGTTTTTGAAATACTTGGTCGCTTACATAAGAGCAAGTTCGTGCGACCAAGTCGTGCATTATATTTTTATCAAAATCGTTAGAGCCGTGCTAAAAACAAACCGTTAGTTTTGGAGCCAAAAAAATTTAATTTCTTCTCTAGGGAATCACCGAAGATCCTTAGGTACCGAGTTTCAAGAAAATACAGACATACAGACATTGAGACACAGACATACAGACGGAATTGCCGGACCCACTTTTTTCGTCTTCGCTATCATCGTCATGTCAACTTTGATCAAAATCTCGAGTTCAATGCATACATTTCCCTATAGTATCTACGAGTACCTATGAGTCGCAAGAAAAAATATAAATGCCTTAAGCATTTCCGGAACTTTGAAATAATTACAAAATGCAAAACACTAGCAGGCGAATCTATAAACAAATTTTAAAGGTTACTTAACTTTAAAATACCTCTAAGCAGCTCTTAAGTATGAAATCGTTATCTATAATCAATTTTCACATTTAAGTAACGTTACTTAAAGGCCTCTTAACTTAAACGCCATCAACCGCGTTTAAGGGTCACTTAAAGGCATTTTAAAATGTATTTTGACATATCGATTGTCATCTTTGAAATTTCAAATTGTGAGTTTGTAGGTATTGTTTGTTGTAATATTATATTAGAACTATAAAGTGTAACGATTTAAGAAACATAAAATTTGTATTAATTAAAGTATGTGTACGCGCAAAGAAATTTCGTCCACGTCCACGCTTCCCTCTTAGCCTTTGAAGTGTTTGTATCGACACTTTCTTCCTCGTTGTTGGAAGAGAATAGGCGTTTTTCTAAATGCAGTGTTGCAGCGCATCGTGGATTTTGATGCCCTTGCAAAGTTTTTCTTCACTCTGAAATTTACTTTTACAATTCATTAAAAAAAAACTCTAAAATTTAGAATTCGTATTTAATAACGTTATTTTATTGAAGCAAGTGAATAAAAAAAAGCATCAAAATTCATGATGCGCTGCAACACTGCAATTAGGAAAACGCCCAATCTGTGCATAAAATAATTCTGTTTTGTAGTGTATTATTGCAAATTCTAAAATAAAAAAGTTTCCTTGTAGGAGGCATCCCAATTTTCAGATCTTTTTCTTTTATTTGTGGCGGCGGGTGTGGGTGTGTGTTCGATAGCCATTTTTTTTTTTTTTTGATTTCACAAATAAAAAAATGTTTCTTCCAATTATTTACTGAAAGGTGTCACAAAACAGCTGTGTTGTATAAAATGAAGCAGCATTTGTTTTTTTCTGTACTAGATTTTCACATTCTTTTACGTTACGTGACACAACCATTGTTTAGTTAAGTACCAATGAAAAATCGATTATAGATACGAATTGAAGTTTCATCATTTAAAGCCAAATTAAATATTTAAGTATGCTTAACTAAATAACCTCTAAGATGCAGTTTAAGAAAATCTTATAGATACGGCTGTAGATGATTATGTATATTTTGCACCCGCAATTTGGGTAAATACTTATGCTTTTGAATTAAGACTTTACTCTGCCGTTTGTCGAAAGACCATTGACCACTTGCTTCATTTACCACAGCAATCAGGTAAACAAAACACGAATAAGAATTAACATGGTAAAAAAAGGAAAATTTCTATAAAAAAAAGGAAGTTAAAATAATTTCTCCTTTGGAATTTAAATATTCAATTCTCTAACAAGACCTTCGAGATTCATTTGGTAAATAAAATTATTTCAATCGAAATGTTATGATTATTCTTGTATCCGGTCCAACAAGCAACGATTTAAATCCTTTTCCTGTTTGATTCTTCCCTGGGGAGAGACAATGCAAATTTAGAAAAATTCCCTAAACATAAAAGAACGGAAAGCACGGATAGCTGAATACCCAAAAAGAAAAAACTCGAATCCTTGTAATTCAGCAAAAGGAATAAAAGAAGCGAAAGATGAAAAAATAGAAATCAAATATCATACCTAGATAGCTACTTCTTCAATCGAATCTCCCGAGGATTGTTTTAGGAAGAAATTCAAATTTTTATTGCCACCCTTTTACTCTCATTTACCTTTTTGGGTTATCGTCGTCGGTCGTAGATCGTCCAGAAGCAAAAACATGCCTCAAATTTCAATTTGAGCAACAAATAAAAAACAAAATTAAAAAGAATTAAAATAAATGAAAAAAATTCAAATAAGTTTGAAGAAGTCTGCCCTTATTTCGTATGGTCTTTTGTTCAAGACTTCTGTATTCGACTTCCACACTAAATACATAATAATTGAAAAGGTTGGAGGTGATTGAATTTAGGCCAACAATTATAATCAACGCCGCCACCGAAGACGCAATGGAAGGAGAATGGGAATCAAAGGACCTTTCAAATTCCTATAACAACTCCGGTGTGAAACTAAATCTTATTTTCAATTTTGTTAGACCTTCTCCTTACATCAATGGTTTGCTTACCTTTTTAATTCAATGGTATCAATGGCCCTTTGGGGTATTTATTTTCATGTTTCGTTTAGAAGTACGAGTATAATGCGTATAAAAAATGATTAAATATGATTTAAAGCAAACAGGGAGAATTGTTACATTATGATTCTTTAAAATGGAACAAACTTTAATATAAAGCTTTGAGACTCAAGGTGTTCAAATATTCAACAAATTTTTTTTGTTATAGTTTTTGTGATGAGATATCTTCAAATTAACGAAAAGATGCAATTAAGGGATTTAAAGTTCAAATAATTGTTGTTTTTCGAAGTTCTCTGAACACATACTATTTAAAAATAAATATAAAACATGGATTTAATAAGATACAAATGAATGCATAAAATTGCCGTCTGATTTCTAGAAAAGTATGAATTTATGCAAACAAAGTTTAAAAATCGTTTTTTTATTGAATTGTTTTTTAATATAAATAAAATGCACGACTGGGTCGCACGAACTTGCTCCTATGTAATAGACTAGGAATTTTAAAAACGAATGTTATTAGAGTAAACTGTTCATAAGGATAAAATTATTTTTTTAAATTCTTTTAGTAGTAAGAGACAAAAACAAAATGCTATGCAAATTATGCAAGAACAAAAATTATAAGTCGTTGTAGTGGTTTCTTAAAAAAATATATACTAAATTCTTAAAACATTTTTAAGAAAAAAATTTGGTCCCCAACTTTAAGTTTTTATTACTGTACGAATGAAAATTAAATTATTGAGCGGATTTTGAGATACATATTGAATTTTCCAAAAAAAAAATACTTATTTTTCAAAAATTAAAAAAATATTTTTTTAAAAGTTGTGAAATGCACTGTTATATCTTAATTTCAATTTTTTTTTATTAAATTAAATATCATAAAAAATAATTGAAAAAAAAAATGTATCAAAATTCTAGAGGCCGTTTTCGAAAAAAATACGATTTTTGAAAAGCATTTTTTAAATGAAATAAAAATGATATCTACCAAGCTTAAAGAAAATCAGCCGAGCCGTTTAGGTTGTAGTCGAACAGACAGACAGACAGAATTGCGAGACCCACTTTTTTAGTATTCGCTATCATCGTAATGTCAACTTTGATCAAAATCCCGAGTTCGATTTTTTTTACGAATTCATAACTTGCCTTTTAGTACCTATGTATAAGTCACAAGTAAAAATGACTTTAAAATTTTTAATAAAAAAAAATGGTTGGAGGCCGATTTTAAGTACATATTTAGTAATACACACAGTCACAAAAGTTAGTATACAGCAGGAAACAAAATGTTAAGCAGAGGGGAAAAAATTGAATAAGCATATATGTTATGAAACATTTGGCGTATATTTTTTAGAAAATTTTATTCTCTTTTCATAAAATCAATTATCAAAACATTTTTTTAAAAAATGCCTTAGATATCAACTTAAAACTAAAACTCTCTCAGAATTTTGATCACAAAAGTAAGTATACACTAATAGAAATTACAACATTTTTAACTTATTAGAATTTAGTAACTTGTTGGGTAATCTTTTGATTTAATTACGGAATTTATTATCGATGGCATCGACGAAACGAGTTTTTGGATAACACTTAGGGTTATTTTGTTCCTTTCTTCTTGAAGAATCCTTTTAATATCTACTTTTGATTTTATCTCATGTTTGCGGATTTGACGCTCCAGATGATCCCATAAATGCTCAATAACATTTAAACCTGGCGATTGAGGAGTTGTTTTGACTTGTCTTCGCACATTTTATAGTAGCCATTCTCTCACGATTTGCGAGGTATGTCTGGGGTCATTATATTGCTGAAAGATAAATGACCCCTCACAACCTAGTTTTTTTGCACTTTGATGAAGATTATTTTTTAGGATGTCGAGGTAACCAAAACGATCTATTGTACTCTCAATAAAAACCAGGTTACCCACTCCAGATGCCGCCAAGCACCCCAAACCATAACCGAACCACCACCATGTTTAACAGTTCCAGTCAGGTGGTTAGGATCTAACGCCGTATTCGGTTTTCTTCACACTTTTGCACGTCCATCAGAGCAATGGATGTTGAATTTGCTCTCGTCAGAAAATATAACGGTATTCAGAAAGCCAAATCGGTCTGAATATGACTTCTAGCAAATTCAATCCGCTTTTGGCGATTGTCCTTGCTAATGAATGGTTTTTTCTTAAAAGCACAGCCCTTATACCCGACTTCGTGAAGGATGCGGCGTATGGTTTGGGTACAGCATGACCTACCTGTCTCTTCTTCTATCTTGGCTTGGAGTTTTGGTGCGCTTTTTTCTCATTTTTCTTTACTTTGCGTATTATGCGAGCCATGTTCGTAACTGTTCCACATTGTTTCTGCTTTTCCAATATTTTTTGGACGGTTGCTGGGCTCCTATCAACAAGTACAGTTACTTTTCGAATCGACTTTCCTTCACTTGAGTACTTAACTATTTAGTTTTGTAAGTCCAAGGAGAGCTCTTTTCCACGTGGTGCCATTTCTAATCTTAAAAGGAATAATTTGAGCTGAAATAGGCCAGTCTAGTTTCTAGTAGTTTGCCTTACCTTTTTAATTAAAAAAAAAAAAAAATCGACTCAAAAGTTTTTATTGATGCAACATCACATAAGAAAAACTGTCTGTATACTAACTTTTGTAGCCTATTTTTTTTACCTGTGATTACAAATAATGAGATAGCAAAGAAGTGGAAACAAATAGTACCGTTATTTTGCTTAACAGCAGTAATGTGTATGACAAGAAACATGTGCCATATGCAGAGAATAGATATGGATTTGACATTAACGGTATTTTTCCGTCTATTTACGTATTAGCTTGGTTGTATACTTACTTTTGTGACTGAGTGTATATATTTTAGAAAATAATTTCAAAAAATAATCGTTCGACCATATTGAAAATTTTGATTTTAATAAAAAAAATTGGATTTTTTTTTTTTTTCAAGAAAACCAAAATTTATTTTTTTCGAATATTTTTATAAAATTTTAGACGGATCCTATCAAAAAAAACTTCGTGAGAATCGTAAGAGAAGTTAATGAGAAAACCGAAAATCAAAAAAACAGGTCTATGACAGTTACCGCAGGTATCATTTTTTTCCCAAAATTGAGATACATAAGATTGTGCATATGGGCTGCATGGCACGTACCGTTAGTTTTGGAGTTAAAAACAATTCCAATTCTTCTTTTGTTTTTGTCGAAAACTAAAACAAAAAACATTTTTTTTAAGTTTTGAAATTCATAATTTTTAGAAGCTTTTCTATAAAAAATTTCATTAAAATCCGTTATGCCGATAGTAAGAAATTCAAAACTGAGGAAAACCGAATCAAGTACAAACAAGCTTGAAAGACCTGTTATGTGCATATCCGACGAACTAAATTTTTACATAACCATAAATTACGGCAAGAAATACTAGAATGTCCCAAAGCTGGTAAAAATTTCCAGTCATTTGTAAAAAACGTACGAAACACTATGACATGACGAATCTTCTTTTGCACTCGTGCAGTTGCTAAAGTACAAAATTACCTTGAAAGTCACAAATCCGCTAGCCCGGATAGTATCCCTGCTATCGATCTGAAGAGCTATTCTTCAACGCTGCCAAAACCACTGCGTAAGCTTTTCCATCTGCTCTACTCTACAGGTCTCTTTCCGAGTGGATAGAAAACAGCATTTGTCCAGCCTGTCCCTAAAAAAGGCGGATCTCTCCCACCTCTAACTATTGTCCAATTGCACTTCTTTCCAAGGTCATGGAAACGTTGATAAATTTTCAGCTTAAGAAATATCTTGAGGAACGAAAGCTTCTTATTGAGCGGCAGTATGGCTTTCGTAGTAAAAGATCCACGGGTGATCTGATGGTTTATCTCACCGATGAGTGGCTCAAATCTTTACATGGTTTTGCTTGCTTGCTTGCACTTGATATTCCAAAGGCATTTGATAGAGTTTGGAGTATCAAGCTCTCCTCTCTCTTCTTCTTTGGATTATAGAAATAACCATTCGGACCGTTCACTACAAGTAGTCTTAGACGGTTTCAAATTTGATAAACTCTGGTGTGCCACAGGACTCCGTTTTATCTCCGACAATCTTTCTTATGTTCATAAATTATCTTTTTGTCTGAAACTTCTAATCCACTTAATTGTTTTGCTGACGACAGTACCTTCAGCTTTTCATATTCCTTTTTATATTCACATCCTTGTCGGTCGGATGTGGACTTCCAACGGCAGCATATGAAAAGCTCATTAAATTTTGATCTTGACAGCATTGTTCAATGGGGAATCAAAAACCGTGTAGAATTTAATGCTTTAAAAACTCAATGTTGTTTACTGCCGCTGAAGCATAACCCTCCCTTAATGTCCCTATGCATGGATAGCACTTGCATCGAGGAGACTGAACAGCTTTCAGTTCTAGGTATGTGCATCACAGGCCATCTTTGGAAAAGTGATCATATATTCGACGTCGCCAAAAACGCAGCTAAGTGTTTATGTTTTCTCCGTTTTCGAGAAAAATATGATTTTCAAAAACCATATTTTAACATTTGTATGGTGGTGGTTAGATAAAATAAAAAGAAACTTTTATTTGTCAAGTTTAAAAAGAATCGATCATGGGGTATAAAATCGTTCAGGAGTGTAAAAAAATTGCTATCCCGATCCTGAACATATCAGTGTTTCGGAAACTTCTGTGAGTACAGATTTACAAAGTTTGATAAACTTAACAGTTAAACGCTTAATTTTTCCCCAAAAAGATGAAATTAATTCACTAAGAATTGAAAGATGTGTGCTTGTACTCTAAATGGGACCTTGATGGGAGTTTTGGTCACAAATAATATAACAAAATCCACGTCCAAGCTCAAATAGATATTGTAGACCTTTTTAAATTGAATTTTTAAAAGAATCTTTATTAGTATCCGTAGCTGAAAAGCAAATAGTAGACACAGGAATTACCTACCATTAACATAGTATTGTAAGAGAAAGTGCAAATACAATTCCTATTCACCAGAACTTGGTCTTCGCCTTGGTTGAAGCAAAAGTGTGTAATGCCATTTCAGAAAACTCTTCTACACTAAAATGTTATATTTGTAATGCTTAACATAAAGAATTTATTTCTATTGAAGAAAGGATACTAAGTTTAGCAAAAAAACCTAGTAACAAAAACTATTCCAAAATGGTAACCCTATAATTTTTTTTTAGTTTTTTTATAAATGTAGTTTTGTAATACAACTAAGGATGCAACACACGCAGAGTTTTATTTAAATCGATTGAGCCGTTTTTGAGAAATTTCGTAATCTAATGAAATTTGTATGGGTGGTAAGCCTAGAATTGGGCGTGGCCATGAGAAACTTTGACCATGTATTAACATTGGTATCAGTAAGATTTGTGCCAAATTTCAAGTTCCTAGCCCTGTTGGTTGATTTAATGCCATCTGTTCGCCATTTTGCTCCACTGTGTGATGCTTCGAGAAATCGGTCTTCTTATTTACCTAAATTTGCTATTTTGGTTGAATAAACAAGTTCTTTCATTCTGTCCTCCACTAGTTCTGGTAAGTCATTGCTCAAATCAAACATCAATCAATCATTGCTTTCTAAAATTAACTAATTTATTTTATATTATGTATTCAAATCAATATTGTAATTCTTTAAGAGTTTACACCCTGTTTGATGAAATAAATGCTATTATTAATTGATGTTTCAAAAACTACAGATATTTTGTAGAATTAACCCTATGGGGTAGTTTGAAGAGGCCGATTAATATGTTTCCAATTACGCCTGTCCACATATTGACGCTGAATCTGTGTCGAAATGATTTCTGTGTACTTGTGTTTCGTTTTTCCGCCGCCCATGTGTGAAGATTGTCAGCCAAACTGTTGTAAATTGAAATTCGCCCATCTTAAGAATTCTGCTAATAAACTCGTTATCATCCACACTGCGCCTCAACAACCAGAAGCAGGGAACTCTAGTCTCTTTTCAAAATCATCCAGAAGCAGTACTTGCACAGGTGTGTTTTGATATGTGGCGATGCATCAAACTATTCGTAACCAACGATAGCTCTTAAGCTACAAAATATTATTTTTTGAAATCGAAATATTCTAAAAATTCAGCAATCTCAACTAATCTGACATTTATAGGTTTTTTAAAAGAACAGATCTAATAGACTTATTATGCCTAACGAATTCGCAAATACCTAATTTAACATTAAAACAAAAATAATATTATACACTGCCTCCGTATATAAATAAATAAATACCTATATAAATTCTCATGACGCAGGTCATAATTTAATGGTGCAAAAAGTCACAAGACCCCTTAAGCTTTTCCTTTCCTGAAACACATAGTTAACAAAATGCCATACTTATTACACAAATAATATTCATCCTTAATATTCCTTAAGGAATCCAAAGTGTTATTCGAACCACATAAAAAGGATTTAGGTTACAAAATATTATACGTATGTGCCCATGTCTGTTCCTCTTTATTCCCAGAAACTCTTAGCCCCTAACAATTTACCGTTAGTATAATGTAGGTACAGTACACTGAACCAAAAAGGTACATGATTCAAAGGAAAAACTGCATGTTTTTAAAGAAAAACTTCATTAAAAACGCGCCAAGAATCGCGTTCATTAAAAAAAAGAAACCCTGAACATACGTTTTATGAATTTGTTCCTAGGACTATAAAAGGTTCTTAAAATTATTGATTCCTGCATTAAATTAATGATTGGAAGTCATTAAAAAATTCTCTCGATAATTCACAAAACATATGAACTATTTCATTCGATGTAAGTAAGTAAACATGAAATTAATAATTTTTTGCTTTAATTTCATGTATTTTGTCATTCAATGTTACTATATTTTTCATTTATTTTATGACCTTCTGACATAAATTGAAGGAACAGATTCACTGTTTTAATGTAAAAAATCATGAAAATCATGTTTGTTATTCTTAAAAAGTATGAGTAATTTCAGACAATGTATGTAAAAATTCATGGAATTCATGATGTTTTTCATTAATTTTATGAAATCGGTCTGTGTTTTAAATGATTTTATTCATTAGTTTTAAAACTCTGACACTTGTTCTAGGAAAAGTTTCCTAAGATGTATGACATTTTTCATTGATTAAATGAATGATAGTTTTATTTTTAATGATTTTAATGATTTGCTTGCAATAATTGTAAGAAAAGTTTCTTTTTTAATAATGAAACAATCATTAATTTAATGCAACTTTTCTTATATTAGTATGAATCTTTTCATTAGTTTTATGTAAGAAATTATGGAACCTAAGCTATTTTTTCATAAAACTAATGAATTTTATTTTCCAATGATTTCTATTCGTGTTAAGAAAAAATAATTATACCTGCACGTCCACCTGAAATACAAAAGCCCCTATGACAAATTATTTTAAAGAAAATGGTATACCTAAAAACTTAAAGAAAAGAAAAGAAAAATATTTAAAAATAGAACAATTATTATTTATTGAATATATTTTTGAATATCAAATGTTTGCGTACAACATATAAATAAAATATACAGGGTGTCCGACAGTCGAAAAACATTTCGTGAAAAATTATTTCTGGCGAATAACATTCTACCCGGACACCACATTAATTTCACTGCAGCATTATCTAAAACAAAAATAAAAATACAAAGTCAATTAGTCAAGGATATTAAACGTGGTTTTCTTAATCATTAAAACAAAAGCAATTTCGGCAATCAAAAATGATAAGTTTTATGTTAACGTTTAATATGTTTTGAAATAAATACATATATATGAACTAAGAAAAATAAAATTACCACTTTGACATCTGCTTCAACTATTTTTTTCAGCATTGCCTTCATCTTCTTGTCCCTTAAATGTTTTACTTGTACAAAAAATTGATTAAGTCGGATGGCTTGATTTGTCCATCTGCTGACAATCCATGCGATTTCCAAAAAACACGCCAAAATCCATTTTTATCTGGAAAAATGAAATAATATTATGTAACGAATTTATGAAAAGTATTCGCAACCTATAGATTAAATACTTACAAATTTTATAAATCAAGTAGTTGAATAAATTTAACGTCGTCCACAATGCGCAACACTTTGAAAAATTTATACATATTTTCAAAATAAACTTTTTGGGAACTTTGTAAAATCACGTTTTAACACTGGTAATATCAAACAAGAAATGAACTCTTGATATGATATTACAAGTATATTGCATGAAGTAACCGCAAAGCTTATGACATATTTCCTACTATTAAAGAGTCAGTCATACAAAACATGAAAATGTTCCTTTTTTTAAGAATAAGTTCTTAAAACACCAGACTGCAGCCATAGGTGTATAACGGTAATATTTTGCAATTTAAAGAAATATTCCATAAATTGCAAGTAATGAGCTTGCAGTTTATGAAAAAATTCCTACGATTCAGGAATAAATTCTTTCACAATAGTGGGCAAAATCAAACTGTTCCTAAAATTGAAGTGTTAGTCATGCAAAATATGAAATTAATCTTATTTTGTATGAATTAGTTTTTAAAACACCAAATTAATCTTATTTTGTATGAATTAGTTCTTAAAACACCAGATTTCTATAACGGCACTTTCATAGCCGCATTAAATTGGTTTTCTTTTTAAATAAATATATTATGTGTTTATTAAAGTTAATATTTTCTAATACGCACTTAATAGTATTACATTCACAAATGAAGGAAGTGATGTTTAACAGCATGTTTGATGAGTGCGTACGCTAATTCACAATCCGTCGATTATTCATCTAGCCATATTTGTCAAACATTTTCTTGAGAATGTTAGCCCGCCTATTTTTGCATGCATCAAATGAATGGATTCAAGCATTTAAAGCAATTTTTCTTAAAATGTCCGTTACTCATGCATTGAAAAATATGTTGCATGTAACAAATGAAAAGTTACATACATTTTAAGTAATCTTTCATACAGCTTCATATTAAATTTTGTATGAATTGTTCATATTTCAAATGTAAAGTTTCCTGCTTGGAATTCGCAACAAAAAAAAAATATTTAGGAATGTGGTTTCATGTATTTTATGATATTTTGCATGTAAAAAATGTATGGTTTCAAGAATTTAAAGTAATTTTTCATAAAATTTCTGTTGCTCTTGTTGATGAATGTGGTTTCATATAATTAGTCACTTTGTTCCTACAATAAAAGAACAGTTTCAAGCATTTTAAGAAATTTTTCATAAAACTTTACAATAAAATTTGTATGAACTGGTCATACTTCAAATGTAAAAAATCATAATCTGATTTTCCAACAACAATTCTATTGCTTTGGATTTTATGAATGGTTTTTCATGAAAATCATGACTTGGTCATAAAACAAAAATTAATTTTTATGAATTCGTGCATTATTCATATGAATATTCCTTAAAAATTAATGATTTTGGCTGAATGATCGCCATTCCTAAAAAGAATGTACAAAAATTTTTTCAGTGTATACTAAAGCAATTTTCCATGAATATAAAAGAAACATTTATTTTAATTATTTATCTTATAACCATCTCATATTTCAAATGGAAAACGAAAAATGAAACAAGAGATTTTTATTTGGGACAAAAATATTTTTGTTGCAAAAATTAATACAAAAAAATGTCTGTCCGTATGAATAATGCTTGTTATGTGTGTGTGTCAGTATTTACGCAGAAAAAAAAGATTAAATACCATCATCAATTTTTAAGCTTATGCGAAAAAGAATTCCAATGGAAAATAAATGGAAATGCAATTGAATAACAATACAACTATTTAAGTATTTTATTTTTGAAAGGAATTTTTCAATGCCCAAAAATGTTTATTCATAACAATATGGCTTATGACAGTACCGTAACGCAAAAACATTCATAAGGGACGGGCTTGGTGAGTATTCCTGGACAAAATCAGACCATCGCATAACTTCAACATTCCAATTGACACCAAAACGAAATTCTATATAAGAATTTGCAACACGAGACTGATATTACAATTTTAGAAATGCTGATTCTGGCTACGTTTAAATATTTATACACATTTGTGTAGTGCGACTAAAGAAAGAATCTCTGAATTCAACAGTACGTTCGAAATTGGGCTCAATAGTTAACTGATAGGCATTTCCTGGAATGCGATTATTACTGTTTATTTATTACTTAAATTGCCATAATTGCAATTGATCATATAATAGGTCTTCGTGACCCCCATGATAATATCCTACTTTTCGGTGACTTTAATCTCCATCATCTTAAATGGACCTTTTCTGACGATGCATCGTATTACGTTGCTTGAAATACCATCCCTCCAAAAGAATGTCTCTTCGTAGATAGCCTTGCTGATTCAAGCCTCTGTCAAGTTAGTGGCATTGCAAATTTTATGAATAGGCAGCTATAGACTTAATTTTCACAACAGATCCCATCAACTCTTCAGTCTCACTCAGTCCCCTTTCTCTATCTTCAACCGATAACTATCATCCCACTCTCAATTTAAATTTTTTTCACGATTCTCCTATACAGAATTCTCCCCTCACAAATATATCTTCTCACGATTTTCATAAAGCTAATTTTTCTCAAATTAATGAATACATATCGCCAAAGTTTCCTTTAATTTTGACAAACTTACTGTGAATAATTCAATAGACATATTTTATAGAGAAATATTTAATTCTTTTTCTCTTCGTGTACCCGTTTCTCCTCGTAAGACTTCGTCTTCTTCCCCACCTGGGTATAATCATAGGCTACGATGGATGCGTAAGAATAGGAATAAGCTTTGTTCAGTTTTCCTTCATTCGCGTTCTCCAACAGACTACTCTAATTATCTTGATGCCTATCTTCACTTTACTGAACTTTACAACTCCCTCTATCAAAGCTATTTAATCCAAACCCAAAGCAGTCTTATTAAAGATTATAAATCCTTCCTTCAATTAATCCGATTTTTATCCTCCCTCTCGCTCTTACAATAACGAAATTTCAAACGAACCACAGACTATCGCCAACTTTTTCGCTAGTTTTGTTTTTTTTTTTTTTTAAATCATTAACCGACGACTCCTTTATACCTGATTGTAATTGTTTCAATTATTTACCGAATTTCTCCCTCGTACCATTTCTGCCCATACCATTGACTCATTACTCATCGAAAATAAGCTGATCCAACTCAATGATAAGTATATTCCCGACGCAGACGGTATCCCCCCATATTTCTCAAAAAATGCTCTTGAACACTCTCTCTTCGCCATTCAAAAATCTTCGGTTTATGTCTATCTCAAGGAGTATTCCCTCAGTTATGAAAAACCTAAGCTTTCCTTAAACTTCTTCTTTTTTTAAACTTTCACATATTCCCAAAATCTTTGAAAGCATTTTGTATGATATTTTAGGTTTTCGTTGTAAGTCTCTCATTTCCCCTAGACAACACGGCTTTGTCAAGGGTAGGTCCACAACGACTAACCTTGTTGAATTCATATCCTTTAGCCACTCAGCCTTAGAAAACGGAAAGAAAGTCGATGTTGTGTCAACAAAAACAACTGTCCACCCTTGGCCTTGAACATATCTTCTTAAGATGGATTTCTTCTTACCTAAACACCCGTTACTACAAAGTTCGATTCAGATCTTCCTTCCTTCTCTGATGATTTCTTTACTACCTCCGGGGTTCCACAAGGCAGCCACTTAGGACCGCTCCTCTTTATTCTTACTATTAATGATATTGAAATGGTCATTAAACATTGCCATATTTCACTCTACGCCGACGATACAAAGTTTTTCAAGACCATTTCTTCAACACATGATGCCACTCTTCTCCAACTTGATCTCAACAGTTTCTCTGTCTGGTGCCTGAAAAATTGCTTAGAACTAAATATTTCCAAATGTAAATCAATAACTTTTTCACGAAAACGCACCCGATCTACTCCCCGTCGATATCTTTTACATTATCAACCCATATCCACCGCTGAGTCAATTCGAGACCTTGGTGTTTTAATGTGAAAGAGAACTCACCTTTCTCACACATATTGATAACTCTGGAAACATTGGTCCAAAGAATTCTGTGATCCTTACGTAATCCGATCTTTATACATAACCTTTGTTTACCCGCTTGAATACGCCTGTCAAGTATGGTCCCCTTATCAACAAACTCATATATCCAGAATCGAGAGCATTCAACGTCGTTTCCTACGTTTCGCACTTCGTGGTCTGTCTTGGAATAACCCTCTTATTTTACCCCCGTATCAAGACCGACTTCTGTTAATCAACTTGAATACGCTGGAAGAACGAAGAGCAATAAGCGACATTCTCTTTATTCATCGATTACTTTCAGTCAGGGCCTGTTGACTACACAAATCGTTACAATTCCCTCTCTTTCAACACTATTTCCCGTAATATGAGAAATCCTTGTCTCTTCTATCTGCCTACCCACCGCACATCTTACGGCTCCAACGAACAAATTACTCGCATGCTTCAGAAGACTGATTGTAACATTAACTGTTTCGACTTTAACCTCAGTTCATCCTGCCTTGAACTCCGTCTTAATCATCCTTCCGATTCCCAACCCTAGATTTAAGAGCTATAATTAAGTTAGATTAAGAACTAGCTTGTATTAAGCCTAATAAATGGGGGTATTGCCCCGCACCAAAATTAGATTAAATCAAAAGCTACCGATAGTAGAACGCATATTGCCATTGAATTTTGTCAAAGAAAATGGTGTGGTTCTTAGTCAAAAATAGCGATTTAATCGACCTATCGCTTTGAATGCTGATCTCGACGAACTCGACTCAAAAAGTGTTAAAAGAAAACTCGCCAAACAATGGAGTTCCGATGAAAGAAACAAATGCTTTCTGGGATTGGTTTCAGGCTATAGAAGTCGTTTAACCAATAGCTGCAATACCTAAACCAGAAAAAGTTTTTTATAGTTTTCCGAAACCTGAAACTCCTACAAAACTTTAAAGTACAATTATTAAGCGTACGATTTCAGCGATTTCAAATTCCAGAAATGAGTATTGACCACATTCTCTTCAAATTCAAGTACTCGCTTAGAAATGAAAAATTACTCCAGAACGAAAACGTAAGAAGGAAAATCTATTCCCTGCACTAATACGTACAGAAGAGGCTGTATGCTAAGAACCATTTTTCAACGAAATCTTAACGTTCAATATAGAGCTGTGAGACTAAGACGCTATAGAGGTAAAGAAGGACGGTAAAAATAAGTTGAATGAGTTATTGCTACAACGCCATACTCCGAACCCAAAATCAACACGGGTGATCACCATCCAATATCTATAACCCCACACAAGCTCTCACCTACCAGAAAAGAACAATTTAAAGAGGAACTAAAGAAGATGCCCGAAACCAGGGATCATAGAGGAAAGCGAATCTCCTTCGGCAGCACCAGTAATTGTATTGGTACCCAAAAGGATGAAGGGATACGTGTCTGTATAGATTACAAAAGGCTTAACAGTGTTACTGTCCCTGACAAATATCCTCTCAAGAGAATAGACGACCTTCCAATGGTTTTGCCAGCGTTAAAGTACACATCTTCATAACAATAGAAGGTATATATTCGGGCCAGCGGACATGTGTGTATCGAAATCTGTCAACACTCTTGCAACTGAGCGAGTGTGGAAAAAGATTTGTCCCATACTTTCTGACAATGTCAAATTAATAGCAAACTGTGATGCAAGCAAATTGTGAACTGCCATAAAGACGAGTAGTATTTCGTACTTTTTTTTACAAATTACCAAAAATGTTTGCTACCTTTGGGTCATTGTAGAAATGTTTGCAGTAATTATTGGCCACCCCAAAAATAAACATCCAAAACGTAGATAGTTCTAGAAAAGAACAGGAAGTTATGGAAAATCTGTTGATATAAATCGTAGACTAAATAAATAAATAAATAAATAAAAATAAACCAATAACTGATTTGCTGATTCTATAATTTAAGTCAAAACACTGATCTCTCCAACTTTTCTTATTAATTGTTGAACATTTCTAGCCCTATTTTTACAGAAAACTTTTGTGCCGAAACGTTTTTCTTTGAGAATTTTTCTGCTATTAACTGTCAAAATGTGTAATTCCACATTTGACGATTTCGTACCGGCTAAGGTCTTATTCTAATCTTGTGTCTGATGTATTGAGGTATACATAGTATATTCAACCAAAGTATAACAAAGGTTATTTTTCCTGATGCCTTAAAGTAAGCTATAGTGATTCCATTTTATGAGAGAAGGGTTAAGCTAAGTGTACACGATTGGTAGATCGTACAAAATTGTAAGACCTGACAATGTCTGACAATCATCTACCAATCAGCTGACAATTAAGTTGTGTGTGTACACGATTATCACATACCTTACAATTTACCGTCTTACAATTAATTGTTAGATACATTTTCGACCTCCTGAGGTGGCTATTCGGGCTTACGTAGAGTGGGAACTGAGGAAAATATCGCAGCTGTATCGGCCAGTGTTGATGACCGTGAATTATCGATTCGGCGCGGTTCGCAGCAATTGGACCTCTGTTACTTCATTACATGGAAAATTTAAGGGAAGGATTTAGGTGTGAAGCCTTTCAAAATACAGATGGTGCAAGAATTGAAGCCGAACGACCTATCACAACCCCCCCGAATTTTTGGTGAATGGGCTCTTGAAAAGTTGACCGAATATCCACTTTTTATCGAAAAATTGTGTTCAGCGACGAAACTCATTTCTAGTTGAATGGATACGTGAACAAGTAAAACTGCCTATTTGGAGTGAAGAGCAGCCAGAAGCATTGCCAGAGCTACCAATGCATCCAGAAAAAATCACTGTTTGATGCGGATTATGGGCTGTCAGAATCACGGTGCCACATGCCACACAGCACTCGTAACAATGAACCATATTGAGAAGCGAGTTCGCTGAACAGTTTATTTCACGTTTGGGGCCGGTCAATTAGCCGCCTATGGATTGTGCGATTTAACGCTTCTAGACTATTTTTTGTGAAGCTATAGTAAGGCTCATGTCTATAGCTACAAACCCGCTTCGATTGACGGACGCACTGGAAGCCAACATTAAAGCATTTATTCGTGAGATACCGGCCGAAATGTTAGAAAGAGTATGCCAAAATTGAACTAAGCGGATGGACCATCCGAGGAGCAGCTGCGGCCAACATTTGCATGAAATAATTTTCAACCATTAAATTATATTGACCGTACTATCGATTCAAATAAAGATTTCATGCATTTTTCTGAATTGTATGTGTTTTTTTTTTTTAATTTCCGAAAGCTCACTCACTCGTTATAATTAAAGAGGAGAATCGTTTTGAAGTTTCTTTTATTCGTGTACAGCACCATTATTTCTCATCATTTAAGGATTAATTTGGATTAGATTTTCAATCCATGAGTTGGACGATCGGTTTAGAGTTGAAATGAAATTAAATGGAAGAAAAATTTGTTTATAACAAAAAACAAAGAAAATTATAAAAACGCGAGTACTGCGTCTATCCATCAAAACGAAGGATAATTCAAGTTGACCTCAACACTGTATAAGGAATTTATACGTTGCAATCTTTTATACTCTGTCCAACAAAAATTGTCAGTAATACAGGCCTTATGGGAGAGCGTTTTCTAAAGCAGTGGCGCCTGATGCACTCTCATTACAATGCGTTAGGAAAAATGCCACTAAAAAAAGAGCAAGCCACTGACTTTCCTTAAGGAAATGTTGTTGTAATTCTTTGCAAAAAGTTGTACACCCCAACACAACCGTCGTATCCCACTGCTGATGAATTACGGTCAATGTCAAGAGTGTCAAGTGTCACTCAATACGATCGTGCGCTCTTTATCTACATCAAAACAGAGTTACCATTATCATTCTCAATTGCAAGCAAGGAGTTTTCTAAGCTAAGTCTGCAAATAAATTTTCGAAAATCGTATTTTTCTCGAAAACGGCACCCAGAATTTCGATTTTTTTCTTTTTCTTTTGCTTAATTCATTATGATCTATAATTTGATAAATTTTGCATTTTATTTCTTCAGAAAAAAAGCTCGAAATAGCCCATTCTTCCATTCGATTTAATTCTTGCTTTTTTATCATAGTCCCCTCCACCAAAAGACAGAGTCATTTAGGTAACGGACTTGTTTGATTGACCCATCAAATGAGATATTTATGCACTAAAAAGGCAACCATAAAAGTTAACTATACAAAAATATATATACACTTAACAGAGTCGTATTGAAATCCCAAACAGCATTCAAGGGAAACAACAAATTAAAAGGACATCTATCTTACTTAGGGAACTCGGCCGATTACCATTTAGGTTCCATTTTCTCCGTCTTGTTATAGCTTTCTTTTTATACCGACAAATAAAATGAACGATGGAAAAAAGGATTTTTGGACCATAAGACGCCAGTTTCTAGGCTACAGCTGATGGGCGAAATTAAGTAAGCACTGAATTTAATCCATGAATCGTTTCATTTTAAATGTCAGGTTAATAAAAACAGACAGACGTATGGAAGGAGCGGGCCATTATTCTTTTCCCATATGTCCTTCATTTTATATTCAGATCATTTTCATAAATAATAAAAACAAATTTTCAAGGAAAAAAAAAAACAAAAGTAAATATCAAGGCAGTATAAATTGAATTACATTCGAATTATTTTATCCTTAAAAGGATATTTTCTCATAAATTTGTTTTTTTTTTTCTGTTGATATTGAAAATACATAATATCTACATATACATATACTGGGGGAGCGTCAACAAATTCCTTTCATTCACTCCCACTTGTCATGCGATGTCCCTTTTTGCTAAGGAATTTTACTTACTACTCGTACATGTCATTTATACATACATACATATTTATACAAAGAACCCACCACACGAATTTTCCTGGAAGTTAAAACGAAAATAATACCTCTGTGGGACTCCTTTGAGATTACTTATATAAGATGCCGATGGAGATTGTAAATTCTGCACCCCATTTTTAAACTTGTGGTGTCGACTGTCGAGAGAAGCGTTGGAAATAGGTCTGAAGCTGTTGCTTCAAAAGTCAATCTCAAACACTGCATTGTCGAGTTAACCACTGGGTCTTTACATATATAATATGTGCACCGCAGGGAGATACTTCTTGCGATACTCAAATAAAATGCAAGGAATTTCATTAAGATGCATTTTATGTTGGGAATTCAAAGGTTTTCTCGTTCATCACATTGGTTTTGTTATGAAAAATGTAGGGTCTTGCCGTTATTGTGTGCATACAAAGAGAGTTTCGAAAATATTTTATTTCAATTGGAAAATATTTAAATTTGAGAAGAAAGTTAGATCAAAGAAAGTTGAACAAAAGTCATAACTCTGGAGTGGAAGTGATAAACAAAATTATTGTAATCTACCTGATTTAACTTCCGATACATCTATTTGTATGTAAAGGATGGGCCAGATGCAAGTTTCTTTTTTAAAATGCAATAAAATTGACAAAATTAAATTTTGTCCATGTGATTTTTTAAGAGCTTGAGAACTTTTAAAAAAAAAAAAACGCATAAAATTTGCAAAATCTCATCGATTCTTTATTTGAAACGTTAGATTGGTCCATGACATTTACTTTTTGAAGATAATTTCATTTAAATGTTGACCGCGGCTGCGTCTTAGGTGGTCCATTCGGAAAGTCCAATTTTGGGTAACTTTTTCGAGCATTTCGGCCGGAATAGACCGAATTTCTTCGGAAATGTTGTCTTCCAAAGCTGGAATAGTTGCTGGCTTATTTGTGTAGACTTTAGACTTGACGTAGCCCCACAAAAAATAGTCTAAAGGCGTCAAATCGCATGATCTTGGTGGCCAACTTACCGGTCCATTCCTTGAGATGAATTGTTCTCCGAAGTTTTCCCTCAAAATGGCCATAGAATCGCGAGCTGTGTGGCATGTAGCGCCATCTTGTTGAAACCACATGTCAACCAAGTTCAGTTCTTCCATTTTTGGCAACAAAAAGTTTGTTAGCATTGAACGATAGCGATCGCCATTCACCGTAACGTTGCGTCCAACAGCATCTTTGAAAAAATACGGTCCAATGATTCCACCAGCGTACAAACCACACCAAACAGTGCATTTTTCGGGATGCATGGGCAGTTCTTGAACGGCTTCTGGTTGCTCTTCACTCCAAATGCGGCAATTTTGCTTATTTACGTAGCCATTCAACCAGAAATGAGCCTCATCGCTGAACAAAATTTGTCGATAAAAAAGCGGATTTTCTGCCAACTTTTCTAGGGCCCATTCACTGAAAATTCGACGTTGTGGCAGATCGTTCGGCTTCAGTTCTTGCACGAGCTGTATTTTATACGGTTTTACACCAAGATCTTTGCGTAAAATCTTCCATGTGGTCGAATAACACAATCCCAATTGCTGCGAACGGCGACGAATCGACATTTCACGGTCTTCAGCAACACTCTCAGAAACAGACGCAATATTCTCTTCTGTACGCACTGTACGCATTCGTGTGGTTGGTTTAATGTCCAATAAAGTAAACTGAGTGCGAAACTTGGTCACAATCGCATTAATTGTTTGCTCACTTGGTCGATTATGTAGACCATAAATCGGACGTAAAGCGCGAAACACATTTCGAACCGAACACTGATTTTGGTAATAAAATTCAATGATTTGCAAGCGTTGCTCGTTAGTAAGTCTATTCATGATGAAAGCATACTGAGCATCTTTCTCTTTGACACCATGTCTGAAATCCCGCGTGATCTGTCAAATACTAATGCATGAAAATCCTAATCTCAAAAAAATCACCCGTTATTAGGGCCTATGTATTCCTATTCCTATTCCTATTCCTATTCCTATGTATTCCTATTAATTATGGAACACAACGTCGATCAAGCGGATGGTCGTGCACCTTCAATTGCTGAGTCAATTGGAACTTGTAAGCGAATAATCCGAGATCATTATGCAGAATTCTCCTCAGGCTAGTGCGTGAAAAAATGATGAGCTGTTGAGATCAATGGCAAGTTGATGTTCGTGATTTGCGTCTAGCGGCTACATTATCCACATTCTCGTCCAGGCCCGGATTAATAGGGGGGCTAGGGGGGACTAAAGCCTCGGGCCCCGCGGAAACGAGGGCCCCATCCCATTAAGAAATTTAGGCCGTAAAACCGCGATATTCAAACTGTACAATCTAATAAAACCCAAAAATAAAAACCAAAATTAGCTGACCCCACAAAATCCAAACTCGAAAGCTGTATACCCCAAAAACGTTAAAGTTAAACCCACATAGCTCAACTCGCTAGTATCTCCAAAAAGTCAAACCCACATAGCCTATTACCCCGAAACTGTAAACTTAAAAAATATTAAATCCATTCAGCCTAATTCAGCAAAGGGTTGCCAGATTGAAAAACAAATTGAATTCTATACCTCGCATCTTTTTTTGCGAAGTGTGGAAATATGCTGGACTAATTATCTCGAGTACCTTATATATTCTTGATTAAGAGAGATGTGCGAATTGAGCGTAAGAGTACATTTCTATAATAGTGTGGTAAAAATTAGAATTGTTAATTTCCATGAGTCCGTTTTGAGTTTAACAAGCGAAAAATGGTAATAAAAATTTTTCCGCAGAAGTATTGAATCGTATTTTTCGACACAACGTACGTAAAGTTGAATTTTCCGAAACGCTCCTGTGTGCAAAATTCAACTTTACGCGTATCTATTGTTTATGGGTATACTTTTACTCATTCAATCTTATAAATCCTAATTACTACATAATTTGTTACTTTTGATTTTTAGAGTTTTGAATAATTAAAAAGAAAGGGTCTGACGGTTTTGAGTTCAAAGTTTTTGGGTTAATTACGAATTGGGTTATGTGGGTTTAACGCTTTTGGGCTTACGATTTTCTTATTTGCGATTGCGAAATGACAACATTTAATTTATCGAAAACGTTAAAAAGAGGAGTCCCTGATAAATAAGTAGCCCCGCGTATGAAAAATTTTTAATCTTAGGGGGGGTTGGAGCCCTTGGGGGATAGCTTCTTGGATTTTCGATGCGTCAATTCCTCGACGCATCGTCTCTGAGAGCGTGGACTCCCAGAGCCCCAGGTTATTGGGGGTTAGCTCGCTTGGGGTTTAGGACGCTCTGGGTTATGAGGGGTTGGCTTGCTTGGGTTTTATATCTTTTTAGGGGGCCTCAAATTTGAAATAGCCCCGGGCCCCCATTTTCTTTAATCCGGACCTGTTCTCGTCAGTGCGCTCTGTACGACGCGACGACGGGGGACCAGTCCTCGACCAGTCTCACGAACTTTTTGCACAAACTTGCGTACAGCAGGATTGGAGCGAGCTTAATTTCGACCAAAACATCTTTTCAAAAGATGTTTGGGCTACACAGCACTCACTGATAGTGACTTTTTTTTCAAGATTTCGAGCGCGAAACAGCTGTCAGTTACAAAATTACCTTTTATTTAAAAAGAAAGTGCTAGGCCCACCCTGTACATAGGTGCGAGTACTTAAAGGTTTCCCATTATTTAAATATTTAAAAGGATCATTTGTGCCATTACTTAAAAAATATAACTTCTTTTAAATGCAAATGCGGACAAACGTCCGAAACGTCCAATTTTCCAAAACTCTGGTTGCTTAAATCAAGATGAATTTGGTGGTTTGTGAAGACCCGTGCCTTAAAAAACCACACAAGGAGAATTCTGACAGGTCAAATCGTACGATCTTGATGGCCAACTCCAATCGCCTCCGCGTGAGATAACCACGTTTCAATCGGTGGTGGTGCAAAATGTCCATTGTGGCACGTAGCGGCGTTCGTCGTGTCGAAAGCACATGTCGTCAGTGGCCTTATGATCCAATACGGGCCAACTGAAATTTAGAGTGAAAAGGCATGGTGTCATATACGTAAATACAATACAATGAAGAAGACGATTTCGTGTCAAAAATCATTATGAGCGACGAGCATTTCCACTCAAACGGTTACATATTTCTTTTTTTTATTATTTATTGATCTTTTCATCAGCAATAAGCTAGGGAATGACAATAGAAGATAATGATGTTGGGGTCCAGGTGTCTAAATAAGAAAAATAATCTAAGTCCGGTTGTGAGGTGTTGGCTAAAAAATTGGACAAATAAATTGGTAATCTGACCTTGGGTTCAAATATGTAAGGGTAGAAGGGTAGTTATCGGATTTTTAGTTGCTTCTATAAGCCCATAAGCCAAGTTATGCATTCGTAAAAAAATCGAACTCGAGATTTTAGTCAAAGTTGACATTACGATGATACCAAAGACGAAAAAAGTGGGTCTCACAATTCTGTCTGTTCGTCTACAGCCTAAGCGACTCGGCCGATTTTCGTGAAACTTTGTAGATACCGTTCTTAAATTTTTCTTCCCACACTTTATTTTCTTTTATTTTTTAAGACCAAAAATAATGGCACCTGCCATATGATTTTGTTTCGAAATTTTATAAATATGTTTTTTTTTTCTCTAGAACTTTTGCACACATTTTCTTTAAAAAATCAAACAATTTCATTTAGTTAAAGCTAAGTTATGTACCCTCCTTGAAACCACATTTTTTGTTTTCGATTTTCTCAAAAACGGTACAATCGATTTTAATCATTTTATTTTATGCTAAAGCTCTTCAAAAGTTTAAATATTATTGTGTATACAAATTTTCAAACAAATTTTATTTGGATTTTAAAAAAAATTTTCAATTTTTTTTTAAAACTCAATATTTCGAAAACCCATGCTCGATTTTCTTTTTTAAACTTGATAAATAAAAGTTTCTAATCTAAGAGATATGAGAAAAATAAAATGCACGACTGGATCGCACGAACTTGCTCTTATGTAATAGTACTTTGGAATTTAAAATACATTTTATAAATATAAAACATGGATTTAATGAGATAAAAATGTTCAAATGTATGGAATTGCCGTCTGATTAATCCTTTTAATATTAAAGTAATTTTTTATATAACGAATTTCCTTAAAACTTTGCGAGAACAAAATTTGGGATGCGAAATTTTAAGTATTTAATAGTATATATTTTAGAAATAGTTTCAAAAAATAATAGTTCACACGTTTTAAAGATATTGGTTTTTCAAAAAAAAAAAACTTGGAATTTTTTTTTTTAAAAATCCCAAAAATAACTTTTTCGAATATTTTTATATAGGTTCGATATTATTTTAAACTTAAAAATGGGCTCCTGCTGAAAATTTTTGGTTAAAATCGTTAGAGCCATTGATGAGAAAGTCAGAAAATCAAAAAACGGTTCTATGAAAGGTACCGATAATAACATTTTGGCCCATTTTTTTTACCAAAATGTAGTTTCATAGATTAATTTTTACGAACTAAAATTTGCTAAAACAAATTTTTGAAACTAAGATATTACAGACTGTAGCTACCATAGAACAATTTTTTCGAATTTTTAATTTCTCACTATCGGTATGAAGGATTTTAATCAAATTTTTTATGGAGAAGCTTCTAAAAAGTTTGAAAAACATTGCATTTCAAGACTTTAAGAAAAATATTTTCTTAATGTTTGAAAAAAAAAATGCTAGTTTTCTTTTGTTTGAAAATATTTTCTTCGAAAATTTAATTTTTATTCGTACAATAATAAAATCTTTAAGTTGAGAAATCATGTCCGGAGCGAGACTGCAGACACCAGTCTTACTTGGAATAAAACTGAATTTTAAAACTTCTGAAAGATGTAGGTAGGTAAGATGACTTTTGCAAGCAATGGAAAATCTATGCTCAAATAAAGACTGAGTTCAAGGATTCATCGACAAATTGGCAACGTTTCTAAGAGAATAGTGGATATTATTAAGAGATTCGAGCTTACTTAATCTCTTATTTCAATCTAATAAATTTGAGTAGTTCCAAATTTTTTAATGACTTTTTGGTTGACTATACGCACATGCAGTTGAGCACTTTGGGCGGGAACAGGAGTAGCGTCTTTTGGAAGTATTGGTGACAACGGAGTTACAGGAAGACAGGACGATTGAATTGGGTATTAGAGGCACATTGTCAGTGTCAGCAATTAAAAGCTCATAACGGACAGAAAGATTATTCTACATTGTAACAAGTGTAGGTGCATGCAATTTGGGTTGGTCTTGAATATCGTTTAGAAGAAGTCGTAATTCTCGTGAGTTCCCATCGAACTTTAACAGTTTCTGCTAACCTCGTATACCTATCTATCTCAAAGGATCTATCAGTAATGTTGCTTAAAAACCACGTCTCACTTATACATTATAACATTACACCTTGAACCTTCAAATATATCCCTAAATTCGTCTAATTCCCTAAATAAACGCTGTGAATTTATGTGACTAGTTTGAAATCCATCATTTCTGGACGTCAATGTATTTAACATATGTAGCTCGAGCTATGCTAAGGCTAGTATTGTTCACAGAATTAGGAGGAGTATTAAAACTGGGATCAACCAGCATCGAAACAGAATCCTAATTTTCTGCCTAGCACACACATGTCTAGAACCCTCTAAAATTCATTTTAGCTAGGGCTTCACTGCTCATTTATTACAAGCAAACGGAAACTACAACAACATTAATTTGTATTGAACATTTGAAATTCCAAGATGTTTCGTTCTCTATATAGGAAGCATCAACAATTTGTCATCAGTCTTACGATAACTTTTTTAGTTCCTTTAAAAGAATCTTCAGAAGCCATTTTAGATTTCATCCCCTTTTGACACACTTTCAAGATGCTGTTATCTGTCTGTCATTCTTAAGCGGAAACATTTTATTGACGAGCACAGTTCCGGATTACCAAGACCGCTTATAACTGATAAAAGTTGGAAATTCTACAAGCGTCGGTCGTCTCGTCACCATGTGACAAAATAGAGCCTTCGTACATTTTTAAATCCCTTTCACAATCATGACGAAAACGAAACCCCCATAAGATTAATCACGAGAGCCACTTACACAATACCAGGGTGGGTAGGGTCCTTTGTTTGTTTAAATCCACGAGTGCGTGTATGTGTTCGAACGAAAATGGCTATAAAAATTACGCGAAAACAGGAATAAAGTTCCATGAACAAAACCCAAACATCCATTTATCTATCCATCCGATCCGCCAGGACGACTCAATGTCTACTTTCATGTTGTCTGTCAGTTGAACGAAGCCAAAGAGAGAGTCCTTTGTCCTACATGTTGTATGAACTATGAAGGTTTACATGGTGATGGCTGCCGGAATATCCTATCCGTTAGCCTTTTAGGCTAAAAATACTTATGGGTTTGCTATTCGGTTCTGTGGAGGGTTTGAGTGGTGACTGCCGGGTGATACTATTCTGTCAGTCATGGAGTGTGGGAGTCAAATGGAATGTCGGTGCGATGGAGTGAATCCTGGATGTTTGGAAGTCAATGCATTGTGAAAACTCAGGATGTGGATGGCATGTATTATGTTCGCTGAATAGCGGGTCTGGGGTATCATTTTTTATAGGTAGGTAGGTAGGTACATATTTATATGTCGCGAGTTGGCTCTCCTGTGTGCAGTTGGTTGAATGATGGTGTTTGTTTGTTGTCGTCCTTAAATGGCTGAATGTGTGTTTGAATTCGCGAATTACGATTATCTGTTAATAGCAAGAATGGGAGACAGAAATGGAAATGGCTCAATTAAGATGGCTTAAGAGCATGATGATTGTGTGTGAGGGGTAAGCCAAATCCTTGCATGCATGATATGTAGGACAGATATAGCAGAAGCTAATGAACTCAGGCGTATTCGGCAGCCAGAAATTTGATGAATGCAGTATAAATGTTGCAGGTGTGGTTTTCGCATGGCATGATTGAAAGAGTACGTTTTGAAACTGTTCATTTGGAGTTGAAGTACCTAGTGCAAATCCATTATAGATGGATTTTAGTTGAGAAAAAAGGCATAAATATGTAAGTACCTTACTTAAGAGATTTCAAATGGCTTTAGTTTGCTTAAGTTTTTAATATGATTTGCATTAAATATTTGAAACGAAATTCATCTCTCGTGTCTTCTTGTCACTAGATTTAGCGGAATTTCAACTTATTCTGCGAAAAAAAATGATAACACTTTTTTATCACAAAGGTTAGTGGAATCATTGAGTGCGTTGTGCCCATTTTACGACAGACGTGGTGTCCTTTCACAGTCGATATTCGTAAGTCAAAGGAACGTGAAATCGGCCGAGAACACCGCTGGGGTCCGTGAAAGTGTACAACAGAGGCAGTCGATTTCTCGCCGTGCACAAGAACTCGGCCTTTCACAGAATTCAACTTAGCGAATTTTTTGGCTACATCCGTACAAGATCTAACTAACTCAGGAGCTCAGAGTTCATGACGATAGACAATACCGTTTGTTCGCTGACTGTGCTTCGGAGCGAAAATCAATATTATGTACATATATGGGATAACACCAATCAACACGAGGTTCACCAGGTGACCATGCAAAACTTTGGTCCGTATTTTTTTCGAAAACGACGTTGCTGAGGCGGTCATTGTCAATGGAAAGCGCTACAGTACTATGATAATCAATTTATAAATGTACAAATTGAACCATTTGGACCTAGACGACATGTAGTTCCTGCAGTATGGCGGTACGTGCCACGCAGCGGACGCCACAATTAACATTCCACATGAAAGATTTGAGGGTACGGCAAAGGTGACGTGAATTGGCCCCAAAAGTCATGCGATTTGACCCCCCTTAAGTGGGGTTGGTGGAGTTCTTTACTCAGACAGACTAAATATAAGTTTCTCTTTTTGTCTTTCTAATCACTCTAGCGTGTATCAGGACGAACTTTTAGCGATTAAGGAAGTCTTGTCTTGGCTTGGCTTAGGGAAAATGTGGTAGTAAATAAAAATATCCGCATCTTCTCGTACAGCCAAGCAGCCATTAAATCTTTTGATTCTGTCTCTCCCACCTCAATAACAGCCTGACCGGATCTAATACCTAGCGTCTCTGATGGATATGGCGCAATAGTTTAACTTTCAACTCTGCTGAGTGCCGGGCAACAGTAACATTTCAGGAAATCGTGAGGCTCACGAACTCACCAAAAGTGGAACAGTGATATCTTTATTGTTAGGCAAAAGCATAATAAATATTAGATCATAAATAAAACGGCGAACATGTTTTATGTGGTACACTTTTCACGGCCCACAAAAATCGAAGGGGCATAAATTACATATTAAACGAAACCATTTATTGCATAGATGCTGAAATTATTTAAATATACTTCACATAAATTGTTTAAAACAACAAATAAAAATTGCAAAAAAATTCCCGGAAAACAAAAACAAAAACAATTAGAAATGTCAAATCGACTGACACATAAAATGTCAAATCCAGAATATGAAAAATTAAAGCATTCAGCGAAAACCCAAAGCCAGAACCTGAAACATTAAGGTGGATTCACAATACACAAATCCGCCAACACGATAAAAGTTGATGAACATGTTGTTGAATGTGAACACACCCCCCCCCCCCCCTAAGTGAAGAAATATTATCAATATAAATACTAGGCATGTGTTTTTTTAGAAGTTGAGCTCTTACAATAATATTTTGAAACATAAAGCGTTATATACAATCGGCACTTTTTGCAAAAAGTGAAAAAGAATACACACAAATACTAGCCACATCTATTGCTGAAAAGAGCATATAATTTACATCATACAATTTCAGTTTAGACACGTAATAGTGTTTTTAAAAAGTAAAAAGGTAGAACCATTTAAACAATCAAGCGTTAACTGCAAAAAAATTCCAACATTAATGATTACAATCCTAATCTTTGTTGGATATAGTTCACATTGGATTTTTGTCAAAAAATTCATGTAAGATGAACTGAACTTAACAAAAATTGCGTATTGACAAGGTCCTCACAAGTCAACTGATGAGTCCATGTGAGATCACCCGGACGAAACGCCAATTTTTGTGGACTAAAGGCCAAAAAAGCTAATTTGAATCAATAATTCAACAAGTCCAATAATAGTGCTAAGTCTTCTACTTGGCTGATTTATTTCAGTATAGTATATAGAGTTTGTATTATAAAAACCTTCATATAAAGTTAACTGCAATTGGCAATTTTTGTTAAAAGGACAATAAGTGAAAAAATGAAAAACAATACACACATACACTAGCGACATCTGTTGCTTTCAGTTTGGCGACATCTATCGGTCATTTTCAGGAGCAATTTATTCAATGTATTACTGTTTCCAAAAAGTGAAACATTTACTTTTTGGTTTTTTGAGATGGGAGATAAAATTTTAAATTGAGTTGGAAAAGGAGAGCAGATTTTTTTAACATTTACGCTTTTCAAGTTCATTGCAGTTATGGCTTTACAATAATAGGGGTATTCATGCAAAAGTGTAAGCTCTGCGTGTTCGTATAAGTCAATTACATTCAAAATTTATTTACATTTGAATTTTAAATATTTGCGAAAAAAGAGAATACAAAATACTCGAAATGTATTTGTCAGGGAAAGAGAGAAGATAGAAAATGCAGACGTGAGACGTCGCGTCGTCAAAAATGCGGACAAACATGACTTGCGATACAAATTTAAATCTCCTTGGCTGAATGCGTTCCATGGGATCAAACCTACCTCATTTTCGGAACACTTCCATTTATGTCAATTTTTGTTGACAATAAACAGCTGGCCGATCGATGTGCAAAAAAAAAAGTTTTACAAAAGTAAATTGAATTTAAGTTTTGAAGTTAGCTATATGTATTTCCTTAGGCGCGTTATGAAAAAATGATGAGTGAAATTTAAAAAAAAAATTCACATGCATGTAACACAAAATTCACAGGTTGACGTCACTCCGGCGACGCGACGTGGGTTCGATTCCAATATTATGGCCATAACAACAGCTGAAGGACAATGACATGAAAGAATCGAAACAAAAATTGTTAATGTGTCAAAAATGTGTTGAATGGTTTGAAAGTTTTTTTACCATTAACTGTTTTCCTTTGGACTCCAGGATTGAGTGCTTAGTAGGTATTTCTCATTGCATTCAACAATTTAAAAAAATCATGAATTCTCTGTCTTTTGTTGAATGATAATGAATTAAATAAATAAATTGGCACTCGAATTTCGAGAGCTGGGTCGGCTAGTATATTAAATATTTCCATCGCTACGTGTAACAGGGTTGCAAAAGCTTAAGTCACTTTTTAGCTTAAGCTTGGCTTTGGCTCTAATTCACAAGCTAGTGGGTGACTTACGAATTAAAAAAAAAATAATTCACAACCTACTTAGTGACTTATGAATTAAAAAAATTTAAGTCATAAGCAAGTAAGTGATTGAAGAATTAAAAAAAAATTATTCAGAAGTTACCTAGTGAATGGATGAAATCTGATTAAAAAATTATTAATTGGAAAATTCAAAAGCTAGCATGATAATTTTATGACACACAAAAGCTTGAAATCTACTTTCGTTAATAATTAAATAATTATTTAGCCAAAACAAGCTTAAACATTTCCAGTTTACCAACTAGCTTATGAATTAAATTTTTTTTCAATTCATAAGTCACTTAGTAGCTTATGAATTAATTTTTTTTTAATCATAAGTCACTAACTAAGTTATGAATTAAATTTTTTTAGTTTACAAATCATCTATAGACTTATGGTTTTTTTAATTCAAAAATTCGCAACCCTGACATGTAAACTTAAGCAAGATACTGAACAAGCCTTAGATGGAAAAATATCACCACTTGCTTGGCGGTAAAATAGCTTTGAACAATTCTCGTTCTGAAGCATTGTAAAGGTTTAAAATCCTCAAGCTGATCTCACATCGACTCCGTGATAGATGCCATATCGATCAAGAAGAGGAATCGATTCCTCACCTCCTCTATAAATGTCCTGCTCTCTCCCAAAGACGGAGACTACATTTAGGAGATTTATACTACAATGATCCAAGTGATCTAGCAAACATAGACATAGGCAATCTCGCTTCCTTCATAAAGAGCTTCAATTGGTATAATGATTAGGGAGAAAGTCCCCAAGATTCAGTGTGGTATCACAATGGACAAACTTATGGTCTAAAGTACTATTCACATGAGAGCGACCAACGGCCGACGAATGAACGAACATTCGCCCATTTTGACATTTCGTTCACATGCATTTTTTTTTATTCGTCGCGAATGGCGTTTACTTAGACAACTGTCTTCTCTTCTTTCTTGTACCTATCTGAATATGAACAGTCGGCCTTGTTGTATAGTGTTGGATTTGCTTCCACTTCCAAAATCAATCTTTCGTCAAATTCCCAGAATTATTTACATTATTTTAGTATTCCTTGCTTAAAAATTTATTTGAATTTTTATTGAATATATTTATTTACCTTTTTTTCCATGATCGCTTCAGCCATTACCAAACACCAAGAAAATTATTTTAGAATGATTTTGAGGTTAGTCGCGCGCGAACAATTCATTCGTTGCAGTGTGGATGGTATGTGGAACGCGTCATATCATATTGCAATTCGCGACGACCAATTTATTTTCTCAAATTTCTCTCATTTAATCAATTACAAACGCAAATTTTAATATATTAACATTAAATTAAACTAGATTTCTACCCGTTTGTAAAGTTTTTGTGAAGAATTTAGGCTTATATATGTTTTAAATCACCTTTCTTTTTTTATTCGTTGGTCGTTGGTCGCTCTCATGTGAATGGTACTTAAGTGTGTCGGCTATCTTGCTGACAGCCACGTTAACCCAACATAAAAATGTGAACTTAAATTATGTGAATTATGTGAACTATAAATTATCAAAATCAATGAGATAATGTTTTTTAAGCTTCTCTATTTCTCTGGCGACTTCTAGCGGTTTTTTGTCTTTAGAAGTTCAACAAATCTAGTGACTTTAGGAGGTTGATCAAATAACTTCGTATGCCAGTTTTAATGCCAGAGAAGATAGAAAAAAATAACAAGGACACGTTGGTTCTTATTTTTCTATATGTCCTTGGCTTTCTTAAAATGCTGTATGGAAAAAATATCAGGTTCTTAAAACCTGCCTTGATGACAACATTATAAATATAATATACAATTGTTGTTGAGGGACCGGCTCTAACTTTCAAGCAAATACAAAATTGTGAAAAAATGTTGCCGCTAAGGGGCTTAAAGAATTCATGTTCACGTATGAATTTATAGTTTTCACTTCTTTAAACAGATGTAATCAAACATAAAGATTAAACAAACAAAATATTCACTGCTTAGAATGTCGGTGAACAAACGCAATCGGCCATTACCAACTGGGTTGAACCTTGATTAGAGATCATAGACTATGAACAGACTGGCCCTAATTTGTATTTCCAACATAACACAATTTAAGCTCGTAATTTGCCCATTTAGGTTAATTTACCTTCATTCGACGAACTCCTGCTTTTCATTATCAGAAATTATAATTGCTATTACAAAAGGACCTTTATTATAATTTCATTCACTTTAGTGATTTTATGAAAAGAGATGAAACCTTGTTGCCTTCATTTCTCATTTAGCTTTATAGAAATTCCTGTCCATTTACCATTGGGAAATGGATTATTTTTTTCTTGTTTTCACAATCATGCGACAGGAATTATAATTTAAATTAATTTCCAATTATGCTGCATAATTTGTTCTCCAAATTATTAAAACTTTCTCATGGAAAGTAATTTTTTTGTATTTTATTTTTCTCAGCATCCACTTCTTACCCTATCAATATTCTATCCTATCCACTGTTTGACAAGACCAATGATCATTTGGAATTGGAATACAAAAAAAAAACACAGAATTCTATATAGGATTAAGTGTTCTTCTGAATAAATAATTTCCTCTCCATTCACCAAAGTGCCCTAAAACACAGACAAAAAAAAAATTATGAAAGTACAGAAAACGGCATCTCATTGAATTACCAAACCCACCCGCCATTTTTGCAACCACCATCACCACCACTAAGTACTCAATATGAGGATTTCATTGAAATCCTTTAGGAGTTCTAGAAATCCCCCATCGAAATATAATTTCAGCGACGACGTTAATTTTTTTTTCTGTACCTACTTGTTTTTATTCTTTTAGGGATAAAATAAAGCACTTTTCAGTGGAAATCTCAAATATTCATGAAAGTGCAGCAGGCAGTGCATTTGCAGAAGAAGAAGAAGAAGGATCCAAGAAGCCTATTTACCTTTTTATATACATAGGTATAAAGTCGTACCAATCCTTAGAGCATCAGCTGGTACTACTGGTTCTGCTGTTGCTATTATACTTTTGAGTGGCAGACTGTAAAGGCAATCTACAATGTCTGACATATTTTTTGTGATGGTGGTTTAGGCATCCCCTGGAGGCGGAGGTGGCGAAGGACCACCGCCGCCATCACCCGCTGCCACCACCACTTAACTTTCTTAAGACAGTGCTGGATCTAATCAGGCCCGAATTATTAATAAATTTACTAGGTGATCCATTTACCGATTATACTGTTTTGTATCACAGAAGGCAATTTATTTTCACATATTGAGAATAATAAAGGATCCTAAATTGAACATTGTAGAACTCCACGTGAAGGAAGGAAATCAGAGAAACTATTGTTCTTATCAACTGCCTGCATTTGATCTTCTAAATTAGATAGCAAAAGTCTAACAGCACAAAACGAGAAGGTAAAACCGTTGAAAAAGTTTGTCACATAAAACAGAGTGGTCGAACGTCGAAGGCTTTGGAGAAATGTAGAGGTATTCGAAAATTAATGTTACCTATCTCTAATGCTTGCCGCATATTTTCCATAACTTAAATAAACGCTTTGAGACAATTATTGTGAACTTTTTGAAAAGCTACCTGTTTTGTTGTCATTAAGGCTGAAAACACACCGGATAAAGCAAAACATGTTTTTTTGTTTCGTGAAACAAGAGGACATTGTTTCTTATGAGACTAAACACACCAAAGAAAACGAAACAAAACACTCATGTTTTTGTTTTGAAGTGTTACGATGGTGGTTGTCGAAGATACATGCTATTGTATACGAGCAACACACACCGAATGCAACAAAACTGTTTCGAACAAGGGTCGTTGACGATAATTGCATTCTTTCTTATGGCGCAACGCACACCAAATGAAACAAAACATAAAAACAAAAGCAAAACAGAAAAACATGTTTCGTTGCCGGTAGCTGACTATATTGTTTTTTGCAAAACAAAATTTTGACTCCGTTGTTTTTATTTTCTTCTTTCGTTGCACTTTATAGATTTATTTGCTTCTACGTTTACTCTGTGCGCAAATTTTAAATAAATACGAAATATGTAGATGGAGAGAAGTTCATATTTTTTTAATTAAGGCAAGAAGCCCTATATCTATAATTATAAAGATAAGGAACATGCCAATAAACTTACTACTGATAAGCTGTGGATTGCTACTTCCTACTATGACATTTGAAGATTGGTAAGATTAAAAGCTTTTCTCTTTTCTTATAAATAAGCACATAATGTCTGTTTTGTAAACACAAAATTGCTATTTGTGTTTACTTGCCGTCGAGTTAAGCTTTTACGATAGTTCGTATTTTGTTTCATTTCAACGCACACCAAACGAAACAAAAAGACAAAACGTTTTGTTTTGTTTTATTCTGTTTCGCTTGGTGTGTGTTGAAATAAAAAATGTTTTTTTGACTATCGAAATAAAAACGTTTTGCTTTATCCGGTGTGTTTTCAGCCTAAGTTAGCGGAATGCAGAAATCGCTCATTTGATTTTGCAATATTCCTTCGAAGGCTTTCAGTTTGAACATGGAAGGTAAAATTGCGATCAGCCTGATTTCATCGTTTGGATTGTTGTTTGGAACTGGTTAAATTTTAGCTTATTTTTATTGCTCCGGATATTTACCAGGTGTTAAAATAGTGTTAATTTCGAAAAGTAAAACGATGAGAAGTATCAACTTGAAAAACTTTTGATGCATAAGCTAGAATTGACTTAAGGACTGAGAGCGACCAACGACCAACGAATAAAAAAACAAATGGGATTTAAAACACATATAAGCCTAAATTCTTCACAAAAACTTTACAAAAGGGAAGGAATCTAGTTTAATTTAATGTTAATTTATTAAAATTTGCGTGATAATTGCTAAAATGAGAGAAATTTTAGAAAATAAATTGGTCGTTGCGAATTGCAATATGATTGCTACGACCAATTTATTTTCTCAAATTTCTCTCATTTTAGCAATTACAACGTAAATTTTAATAAATTAACATTAAATTAAACTAGATTGCTACCCTTTTGTAAAGATTTTGTGAAGAATTTAGGCTTATATATTTTAAACTCCATTTGTTTTTTTATTCGGTGGTCGTTGGTCGCTCTCATGTGAATAGTCCTTTAGGGAGAATCTGGAAGCGATTAAAATTTTCTGTTGAGTTCATTACAATCTCTATATCATAAACAATGCAATGTTTGTTTTTGCCAACACCAATTTGTCGAAAATTTTTACCCAGTTGTCGTCCGCTCCATGAACGTTTCAAGCGGTTTGAGCATATTTGGCACTTAACGCATCGTATTGACATTATGACTTGATTCCGAAATAATCGCTCAGTACAGAGATGGTCAATTAATCGAAATCGTTTCGAGCATCTGCGAAATTGCCAGTTGCGAAAACCTATGTTTTACTAGAGGTGTACCACTTGACTTAGTCATATAATTTCTTAAGAAAATATGAAATTTTTGTAACATTTTGAAGTATACTTTTGAAAGTTTTTAGATGTTTTTTTGGAACTTTTTAACAACATTATACCGTCATTGAAAAAGTAAAAAAAAAAAAAAAAATATGGTTGTAGGTACTATGAATTATGTTTTATTTACATACATAATATATTGCAAGGATCCCTTAGGGCTCGGTTCTGGGTCCAATCGTCTATAATGTAGTTACTTCTGACCTTCCAGTACTTCTAAATCTGTGAGACAGTCATTTTAGCTGACGATACATAATGTACTATTTAGGGACTTATGTACATATCATATAAAGGGTGGTTAAATTATAAAGACCGATGTTGAATGTGAACCACACCTAAACTTCAAGTTTTTTTCTGTATTTTATTTGACATTTCTCAATTTCAGACTAACTCAATTTGAACCATGAAAAGATACACAATCGAGCAACGCTTTAAAGTTATTCAAGCTTATTATGAAAATGGGCGTTCAAATTAAAATGCATATCGTGTACTTCGTGATTTTTTCGGTCCATTAATCGTCCAAATGTGCATACAATCGGAGAAATCGTGCAAAAATTTGAGCAAACCGGGTCTGTAAGAGGTGTGAAAACAACAGTGCATGCTCGTACAGCTCGTACTGCAGAACATATTGCTGCTGTTCGCTCGTCATCGTGCCTAACAATTGAATCTCTCGCGCTTGTCGTTGATGAACATTATGCATAAAGACTTGCATTTACACCCTTACAAGGTGCAATTGACTCAAGAACTAAAACCTCTTGATCTTGACCATTTCAAGCGCCGTCAATGGTCAGAATGGTGGCAAGAAATGGCAACATTGTATGATCAATTTTCGAAGAAAATCATCTTCAGTGATGAGGCACATTTTCACTTCAGTGGATTCGTCAATAAGCAGAATTGCCGCATTTGGGCGAATGATAATTCAAGAGTGATTGTCAAAAAACAAATGCACCCACAAAGATTGACGTTTGGTGCGGTTTATGGGTTGGCGGCATCATCGGGCCGTATATTTTCCAAAATGAGGCCGGTCGGGCAGTTACTGTGAATGGTGTTCGCTATCGTGAGATGATAACGAACTTTCTATGGCCCGAATTGGAAGATATGGATGTGAACGATATGTAGTTTCAACAGGACGGTGCCACTTGCCACATAGCTAACGAAACAATGGCTCTTTTGCGCGACAAATTCAATGGCGGTGTTATCTCACGTGGTGGCGATGTCAATTGGCCGCCAAGATCATCTGATTTGACTCCTTCTTTCTTTGGGGTTATTTGAAAGAGAAGGTGTACGTCGATAAGCCAGCAACAATTCAAGAGCTAAAGGATGAGATAATTCGGCACATTAACGGCATAGAACCTTAATTATGACTCAGCGTTCATCGAAAATTTGGACCATAGGATGGAGTTGTGCCGCCGAGGTCGCGGCGGCCATTTGGCAGATATTTTGGTTCATTCATAATTGAACCATACGATATTATCATAATAAAAATATATGACAATAATTTCCTAAATAATTTGTGTTTTATTTAAAATCAACATCAGCCCTTAAAATCTAACCACCCTTATAAGTTGGATGAACTATTGAATATACCAGAAAATGGGGTGGGCCCTGAGCATGCTTAGGTGATTTGAATTGAAATATAACCACGGGGATCATTACCAAATCCGTGGTTATATTTCAATATTTTTGTTACAATTCAGAAACTTTGTCAAATTTAGCAGTTTTATAGACATTTTAAGTTCTTAAAGAAGTGAATGGTGTGAAAAATTTTGTTAGAAAAAATCTACCATCACAAGTCAACATGGCCTTAGTTATTCACGTAGATTGCCTTCACTTTGTTAAACGCGGCAAATTAGGCGCTAAGAAATTATAAGACAGATTTTGATATTCATACATCCCTGTTCTCTTCTTCATTATGTTTCAAATGGATTAATTTTTTAAGCCAAAAGAATTCAATTAAAAAGTTTGCAAGTAGTAAAAATGCTTTAAAGTCACAGTCACAGTATACAAACACGTGTTTACAAACTTGCTTATTGTCAATTTTAAATCCAAAAGATAAAATAACCATATTTCCAGGAAAATAAAATTGATCAGGAGTTAATTACGGTCTTTAATGAGCACACTTACGTTAACAAATCTGAGTAGATTGCATTAGATTTAGATCTAATTTTACCTCGTTGACAAAACATAATTATAATTGGTATACTTTCAAAATTAAGTTATCCATCAAAACAAATTACATAGATAACAATAGGTGCGTTTTATTATCCACAAATCTATCTGGATCCGGATCTGGATCTTCCCTTGAAAATAAAACGATACGGATCTTAGTGACAGCAGTGTTATAAGTGCGTCTCTTTTTATCCTTGGGTTTGTAAATTTTCAATTATTTCTTGTCTTTTTTCTTTACACTATAGCTTACACTATCTCACCATAAAAAGCCATCTTCTCGAAAGTGTAATAACTGATTTTTGGATCTTTGAAATAGATCCCGATAGAAAACAGGATCCCAAATTGTTTTTGTAATACATGTTAAAACTTAATCCCGATCCGGATCCAGATAGATTTGTGAATAATAAAACGCACCTAATATTGTAACGTACATAAAAGAAATCAAAAACTCTCTCGTATGATACTATCCCCCTATATGTCAAGGATAGATTGCAGTAATCAAACTCGAGATTTTAAACAAAGTTGACATTACGATCGATGGTAGAAAACACGAAAAAAGTGGGTCTCGCAATTCTATCTGTCTGTTCAACTACAGCCTAAACGGTTCGGCAGATTTTCCTTAAACTTGGTAAATATCATTTTTCAATTTCTTCCCCCAACACATTTCATTGTTTCTCTTATTTTTTAAGACCAAATATAACGGTACCAAACAATTTTTTTTCTTAAGAACTATTGCAGAGATTTGAAAAAAAAATCAAAACATTTCATTTAGTTAAAGCTGGGTAATGGTTGAAACATTTTTTCCAAAAATGGTTATTAATGGTACAATTTGTTTTAAGATTTTGATTTTATCAAAAACGGTTCAATTGATTTTGATAATTTTTTTTATGCTAAAGCTCCCCAAAAGTTTGGATAGTGTGTGCATTCAACTTTTTAAACAAATTTTGTTTTGGATTTTAAAAAAAAAATTCAATTTTTTTTTTCAAAACTTGACAGTTCAAAGTTTTATAATACAATCTACAAGATATGAGAACCTAAATTTTAATGTATCTAAAACTAACGGTACCCACCATACAAATGTTAAAAAATAGTTTTCGAAAATCGTATTTTGCTCGGAAACGGCTCCTAGAATTTTTCTAAAATTTTGTTTCTTTCGATTAACTCTTACGATTTTTAATTCAGAAAAATAAAATGCACGGCAGCAAATTTCAAATAAAAATAAAATTTTAAAATGTCGTTTGAGAAAAACTGTTCATTAGTATAAAATACTTTTTTTTTTAAATGACTAAAAGAACTCCTTTAGTAATCGGACCTAAACACATGATGCCATGTGATTCATTAAAATATTAGTTTATGCAAGATCAAAAATTACAAGTCGTTGTAGTGGTTTCTTAAAAAAATAAGCTTCTACATATATACAAAATTCTTAAAACATTTTAAAGAAAAAATTTTGGTATACGTAAACTCAAAGTTATTATTATTGTACGAATAAAACTTAAATTTTCAAAAGAAAAATACTAACCCATTTTATTATATGTTTTTAAGTTTTGAAATGTGCAATGGTTTGCAAACTTTTTCGAAGCTTCTTCATAAAAAATTGCATCAAAATCCGTTAGGCCGATATTGAAAAATTCAAAATTTGAAAAAATGGTTCTATGGTAGATTGTCTTTTGGTTTAACGTGAGCACCTGCCTATTACGGCTTAATCCCACGGGAGGCCTACCTCCATCGGAGTCAGATTGGGTCCTGACCATTAACCCCAACATAGCCAAAGCCATCTCGGTCGCAAAGTTGTGACATGTTGCAGGCATGAACACACCTCTTGCTTAGGTGGCGAAGTCTATCTAACACCTTTTGAATCCAGGCACGCCTGGAAACCATTTGGAATAAACCACGCCACCATGATACTCCCACTTGTGGGCCTTCCTCATTGATAGTCTGAGAAAGAGAGCACGCACACGACAGCTGTACCTCTCTATCCGAAGATAGAATAAGAGAGCCGGAAGACGTACGTATGTATACCCTCAAACTCGTGGGCAGTATCTCCCATGGTTCCAGAATATAGCTTCCGGTCGAGCTTCCATTACCACCATTATGGTCACTTGCAGATGAGCTCCTGCAAAGCTACGGGGCCTGCCAACCCTGGTATACACACACCCAGAGGTAGAAACCACAACCAAGAATGTGCACCCCTCTGGTGAGTTGTTATACACTCCTTAGCGGATTCCTACCTTAAGGACACCGTCTAGACTGTTCCTATCAAGTTAGTTCAGTTTCTTTCGTAACCTATCCACAGGCACCGCGAGGAAGTCGATAGGAACCGGGAGTGACAGCTATGAGCAAGGTAGTATTACCAGTGGACGAGCCCCTAGAACATCAACTAAAGTTGACCTCTCAGCACCCAGGCACAAGGCCTGTTTGTGCGTATGAGTGGAAAACAATAGCGAGTTCGCAGAGCCCCGGACAAGCCATACTACTCAAGCACGCCGTCAAACCCACCTGTAGTTCTATGGTAGGTAAAGTCAGTTTCAGATTTTTTTATTGAATTATAGATCGTAAGAGTTAAACGAAGGAAGAAAAATTTTATCAAAATTCTAGGCGCCGTTTTCAAGTAAAATACCTACGATTTTCGAAAGCCATTTTTTAAGATTTTTGTGGTGGATACCATTATTTTTTACTAAATTAAAAAAAAAATTCAAATCTAGTAGATTGTATTAACAACCTTTCATTTTTCAAGAAGTTTAACAAAAAATTGAGCATGGTGTTTTCGAAATATTGAGTTTTGAAAACAAAAATACATATTTAAATTTTTTTTTAAAATCAAAAATTGTTTTTTTCCAGAATTTAAAAAAAACAATACTGTTCAAACTTGTGTAGAGTTTTTTCTTAAGAAAACTGATCCGAATCGGTTGTACCATTTTGAGAAAATAAAAAACAAAATAAATGGTTCCATGGGGAGTACTATTAATAACCATTTTTTGGAATTTTTTCAACCACTTCCTAGCTTTAACTAAATTAAATTTTTGAAGTTTTTCTAAAAAAAATCTGTCTAAATTTCGAAAAAAAATATCGTATGGCAGGTAGATACTGTTTTTTATGGTCTTAAAGAATAAAAAATAAAATGCACGACTGGGTCGCACGAACTTGCTCCTATGTAATAGACTAGGAATTTTAAAAACGGATGTTATTAAAGAAAACTGTTCATAAGGATAAAATTAATTTTTTAAATTCGTTTAGTAGTAAGAGATAAAAACAGAATACAAAATATGAATTTATGCAGGAACAAAAATTATAAGTCGTTGTAGTGGTTCCTTAAAAAAATAAGCTGTTATGTACAACATTTTTAACATTTTTAAGAAAAAATTTTGGTACGCCAACCTTAAGTTTTTATTATTGTACGAATAGAAGTCTAATTTCCAAAAAAAAATATTAAGCCGTTCTTGAGATATCTAATTTTTCACAAAAAAAAATACTTTTTTTTCTAAAAATTGAAAAAATATTTTTTCTTAAGTTTTTAAATGCAATGTTTTTTAAACTTTTTAGGAGCTTCTTTATAAAAAAATTCGTTAAAATCCGTTATGCCAATAATGAGGAATTCAAAATTCGAAAAAATCGTTCTATGGTAGGTACAGTCAGTAATATCTAGATTTCAAATTGTTTTTTATTAAATTATAGATCGTAAAGATTAATCAAAAGAAAAAAAATTTTGCAAAATTCTCGGAACCGTTTTCAAGAAAAATACGATTTTCGAAAACCATTTTATAAATTTTGTATGGAAGGCACCGTTAGTTTTAGATAAAACAAAATTTTTTTTCTCAAACCTTGTAGATTATCTTAAGAAACTTTTATTTGTGAAGTATGAAAAAAAAATCGAGCATGGGGTTTTCGAAGTATTGAGTTTCCAAAAAAAAATTTTGATTTTTTTTAATCCAAACAATTTAAAATTGAAAATTTGAATATGTAAAAATATTCAAACTTTGGAGGAGCTTTGGCATAAAAAAAATGATTTAAATCGGCCGTACCGTTTTCGAGAAAATCAAAAACAAAAAAAATGGACCCAGGGGGGCTACCAAAAATAACAATTTTGTGGAAATTTTTTTTCAACCATTAGCTAGTTTTAACGAAATGAAATTTTTCAAATTTTTTTAAAAAAATTCTGTGGGACAGTTTTTGAGAAAAAAAAATATTTATATAATTTCGAAAAAAAAAATCGTATGGCAGGTAACGTTATTTTTGGTCTTAAGAAAAAACAGAAAAAAACGTCCGGGGGGAAAAAATTAAAACCCATATCTACCAAGTTTGAAGAAAATCGCGCCGAGCCGCTTAGGCTGTTGTCGAACCGACAGACAGACAGAATTGCGAGACCCACTTTTTTGGTCTTCGCTATCATCGTTATGTCAACTTTGATCAAAATCTCGAGTTCGATTTTTTTTACGAATGCATAACTTGCCTTATAACTTTAAAGAAAAATATTTTCTAAAAAAAGTCATTTTGTCAAAAGTGCCCCGGGAGCGGGGCACTTTTGACTTTAAAACGGGTACATTTGACAATGGTTGATTAAACCCCACATCGTGTGTATTATATTTCTAAAAGTATCAACGGATCCAGCACGTCTGTTGTTTGAATAGTAAAAAAGTAAATTTTTGTTTTTAAACAATTTATTAAGCAATATAAAGAAAAAATAAATCAATAAGTACACTTTCTAAAAAAAAAAAACAACATGAATAAAAAACATATGTAAATTATTTCATTTATAAACATAAAAAATCAGTCCATATAAATCTAAATTCAAATTTATCGATATCGACATTTTTTAAATAATTTACTTAATCAACGTCAAACAAATATTTTTTGCAAAAGTCAAAGGTGCCCCGAAGGAACTTTTTAATTTTTTTTTTTTTTAAATAACTAATATTATATTTTCACAAAACTGGCTTCAATTTATTGAACTTTAAGCATAGTACTATCATAATATTGATTCGCGATAAAAAAATTTATTTTATTAGGTTCACAAATCGCTTACTTACTGGTGATCAAAAATTAGATCAGATACACAGAAAACATGTGGTACTCCGCGAAGAGTTTAAGAAAGACTGCCAAATTTCATAACGTTTCTTTAAATCAAACTAAGCTTCTTCCTTCATTAAAACTTTTCTTTTTTAAGGGCACGATCATACCGAAAAACGCAAAGTCAAATGTGCCCCGGTGTCAAATGTACCCCAGCTTACCCTACTTCCTCTTATGGAAAAGCACTTTTGAATTTAACAACTACTTATAAATATAAAAACCATGATTTAATTAAAAATGTTGAATGGAAAAAATTGGCTTCAGATTTCTAGAAAAGTATGAATGTATTAAAACAAAATTTCAAAAAATGTTTCATTTTTAAACTATTTTGTAAAAAAAAGGATAAAGGACTGAACCACGTCATGGCTTACATTTTTTTTTTTTTGTATTTTCAATTGTTGCCACCTATGATGATTCATTGTTCCTGATTCTTTCTGAAATTCAATGAGTGTGAATGTAAAGTCAGGTTTTCTGTCTCCTCAGGACTCATCAAATTCGAAAAAGCAAGGACAAAGAGTGATCGGGTAACAGGGGTCTTCAGCCCTCTTACTCTTTGATTATAAACTCAATAAAAAACTAGCTAATACGTTTTCCCACTACACTTTTAAATGCATTCAAAGACAAAAAGGGATTAAGTCAGAAAACGCGTACAGAGATTTAAGTTAAGACAATAATACCTTACGGAATATGCTTTTCACTTTTCACTTATTGTCTATTTAATTACGGTGGAAAGCAGTTGGGCTAGCCTTAAGTTGTAAATACCAATCGGAAGTTAAAACAGACTGATTTAAACTTAATCAAAACCGATAATTCAAATTTATGGCTTAAGAACTTATTGCCTAACGCAAAAGAATTATTTTAAATTACCAAAAATGTGCAAACTTCAAAAACAACTTTTTTTTTAAATTATCGAAGCCTCTCACTAAAGTGCGGCCCTGCTCGAATTGAAGTCCACCATGAAGCTAATACAAAATTTACAAATGTATGCGGTAAAGTGATTTGAGAGAAAAGTCCTTCCTTTGCCGACTTAAAACTTTGCTCCGAATGTTTTCTTTTCCTTTTAGATGCGGACGGCTTTATAGAAATGGAAGGAGATAAATATTCTTGGAGTTGGGTAAATGCATACAAAAACTTGATTTTCATTGAATTAGCGGCTTCAAAGGAGGAGAAAATGTGCTTTTGTGGTGCGATGCTGCTCTGGGAAGAGCGGCCCCAATGTACTTTTCCGAACGGTTTTCTCTAAGTACAAATTTGGATCGAAGCCAACAAAGACGAAGACGAAGTGTATCCTCTATTCGGCTGTCTTCACAATGCACACTCTCTGCTTTCTTCCCGACTAATTCGACCGCTCTGCTTAAGGATCTAATTTTATTTCATCATAAATTTTAGCGCATTTTCATCCTGCTATCCAATGGATACAGGCATATACTCGTATGCTTAGAGGTATATAGATATTTTGAAAACGTCGTAATGAGAGAGGGAATAACAGAAAGAGAAAGAGCTTCTGCTGCCGACTTTTTGAGTTGCAAAAAGGGCATTAGCTATACTCGTATAGCAAGCATTGAGAATTGAAGTTTTTGAATCCTGCCAAACGTCCTTGCTCTTTGTCATAATTTTTGTGCTTTAATTTGCATCTGAAAGTACCTGGGCCCATTCGTTTCGACTCCATCGTTGCCGCTCGACGTCATTTTCGGTCTTGGTGTGGTTTTTTAGGAAGGCAAATTGGTTAAACGTGTCAAAGGCATCGCCCTTTTGTGGCAATGTGGGTTAGCTTTGAATTGTTTCTGTACTTCATGTAGGAATAGGACTTGGGGGATGGTTGTTAAAGGTGGCATTTAAATATTCCAGCATATACAGTCTTTAGTGAAGAGGTCTTGATTCGCTTTAAAACAGGGGCTATTCGTGCTAACGACAGAAACTATTATTACTTCATTTTTGGTTCCGGAGACTTCTATAGATATATTTATTTTATAATTTTTACTCCTCGGTCTTTTTTATCACCATCCAGCGGAAAAAGTATCTACGTGATTAAGCCCAAGAATCCCAGATGGGAATTTCGTTTTTTTTAATTTTTATTTTGCTTAGACTTGTCACGTTCATAAAATGTTTCGATGTATAATGAGGCGGCTGTAATTATGAGGTTTTTTAATGGAAATATTTTCGGTGCCGAAATGAACAGACATTTTTGGTTTATTAAGATGCAATTGGGATTTGAAAATATTGTGAGACCATTTTGGAATGCTTGGCTTATATTGTGAATATTTGCCTACCATTATATTTGGTGGAGAGTCGTATTTTAATTTGTAAAATATGCTAATTGGAAATTATGATTTGGCACGATGAAAAATTCATAAGCAAGAAATATTATGGAAATTTAATTGGAAAAGTAATTTTCGGTAATTTCCTCCTAATAATAGGCTATTTATTTCCAAAAAAATCACTAAACTGTCCAACTTACGAGTATGAGTTTGAAATTAATTTTGCTGTTTAAAAACTTAATGAGTTCTATTAATAATTTATTTATTTTATATAATTTGAATATGATTTTAGCTTTGGTTCATATAGTTCACACGCACTCTTATTGAGACCCTTAAAATTTTGAACATAACTATAGCAATAGCGATAGGGAAACAAGGTGGAGAAAAAAAGGAGGTGTGGATAAATATTGGTCTGGAATGTTTTCAAATTGAAATAGTAAGGGCAAACCGTGTCGGGTAAAATATTCCATAAACGTGTTGTGCAACTAATAAGCGAATCTCTGTTTTTGAAAGTACATAATTCCAAAGTTAGGATCGAGGATAAATTAATGAGGATTCCTATCGAAACAGGTATCACTGGTGAACTGATTGATGGGAGGTGATAAAACAAGGAAATACATGAAACATTCCGACGGTGTTCTATGATAGCTATTATCAAATCACTAAATATAGTAAAATGTGTGATAAATAACCTTAATAAAACTCCAAAAAAAAAAATAAATGTATCTATCTATCTATCAATTTTAACGCTCTGTTTCAGATTCTATCCAATGAGTGTAAAGAAGTTTGTGATGCACCTGCCCAAAAAGGTGAGCTATACTCGAACTTTAGACGTATAAAAACCTCATAACAAACCTCATAACATGTATCCAGATCAGAAGGTGTGACATATTTCTTACACTGATAGAGAAGTTATAAGCATTTATCACCGTTTTTGGCGGTCTCGAGAATGTGGTAATTCGAACAAAGACCGTCGTTGTTAGACATCTTGAGCACATTCAATAATATAAAATAATTTCAAAACAATCATGCACCTGTTTTCATAAAATTTTCAAAAACAAAAAAAATTGTATCGAAAATAGCAAAAAATATTTTTTGAAAATTTGTTAAGCAATTCTATTTTTTACAATTTGAATACGCTCCGGTTAAAATTTTTGACTGAAATCGGCATAGCTGTTTATAAGTAATACATCAAAAAAAAGTTCTGAAACAAGTGTCTTTAAAATTTTTTTTTTTTGATTTTTTGACAAAAAGGTAGACCATGTCTAAAATAGTAAACATAATTTTTTTAATCAAAATCATTAGAGCCAGACAGACATACAAAATTGCGGGAAAAATTTTGTTCGTGTTCTGTATCATCATAATGTTAAATTTGATCAAAACCTCGAGTTCCATTTTTTTTCCCAAATACAAAACTTGTCCCACAGTACTTTTGAAATTTGTTCTTAAATATTCGAAAAAATTGAGACCTCGTTCTTTAGAATTTAGGTCGTGATCAGAGCGATTTGTTTCACTTTTTACTTGCGACTCATAGGTACTATAAGGCAAGTTATGCATTTGTAAAAAAAAATCGAACTCGGGATTTTGATCAAACTTGACATTACGATGTTAGCGAAGACCAAAAAAGTGGGTCTCGCAATTCTGTCTGTCTGTCGGTTCGACTACAGCCCCAACAACTCAGCCGATTTTCTTTAGGTAATGGTTGAAAAAATTTTTCCGAAAAATGATTATTGAGGGTACCCCCCATGGAACCATTTTTTTTTGTTTTTGATTTTCTCAAAAATGGTACAACCGATTTTGATCATTTTTTTTCCTAAAGCTCCCTCAAAACATAAACAGAATTGTGTACTCAAATTTTCAAAGATTTTTAAAAAAACTTCAAAGTTTTTTTTCAAAACTCAATATTTCGAAAACCCCATGCTCGATTTTTTCAAAACTTGGTAAATAAAAGTTTGGAAAAATAATCTACACGATTTGAGAAAAATAAATTAATTTTATCTAAAAATAACGGTACTCTCCATACAAATGTTAAAAAATGGTTTTCGAAAATCGTATTTTTCTCGAAAACGGTTCAGAGAATTTTGCTTTCTATTATTTTTTAATATCTGTAATTTAATAAAAAAAAAATTGAAAACAAGATATTACTGACTGTACCTACCATAGAACGATTTTTTAAAATTTTGAATTTCTCATTATCAGCACAACGGATTTTAATGAAATTTCGTAGAGAGAAGCTTCTAAAAAGTTTAAAAAGCATTGCATTTCAAAGCTTTAAGAAAAATATTTGTTTTTGAATTTTGAAAAAAAAAAATAAATTTATTGTTTTTTGAAAATTCAATATCTCGAAAACGACTCAATACTTTTGTTTTTTAAATTTAATTTTTATTCAAACAATGATAAAAACTTCATATTGGCGTACCAACATTTATTCTTAAAAATGTTTTAAAATTTCCTTATATAAAACCTTATTTTTTTAAGAAACCACTACAAAGACTTATAATTTTTGTTCTTGCATAAACCTTTATTTGCCTTAATCACATGGCATCCTATTCTTACCTTTAACTACTAAAGAAGTTGTTATAGACATTTAAAAAATTAGTTTTATGCTTATGAACAGTTTTTCTCTAATAACATTCATTTTTGAAATTCTTAGTCTTTTACATAGGAGCAAGTTCGTGCGACCCAGTCGTGCATTTTATTTTAATCTAATATTGTCGTCATTCTGTTTTTTTTGTTAATAAAGTAGAATTACATTTCAAATCGTTGGGACGAATGGTTGGTTGAGAACCTTAAAAATCAATGCAGCAAATATAGGTTTATGCAAGAACAAAAATTATAAGTATAAAATAACCTTTTATATACAAAACTTTTAAAACATTTTTAAGAAAAAATTTTGGTACGCCAATTAAATGTTTTTATTATTGTTCGAATAAAATTTAAATTGAAAAAAAAAAAATATTGAGCCGTTTTCGAGATATTGAATTTTCCAAAAAACAATAGATTTATTTTTCAAAACTTCAAAAAAAAATATTTTTCTTTAAAGTTTTGAAATGCAATGTTTTTTAAACTTTTTAGAAGCTTCTCTCTAAAAAAATTTCATTAAAATCCGTTATGCCGATAACGAGAAATTCAAAATTTTAAGAAATCGTTCTATGGTAGGTACAGTCAGTAATATCTTAATTTCAATTTTTTTATTGAACTATAGATCTTAAAAATTAATCGAAAGAAAAAAATTTAACCCAAATTCTCGGAACCGTTTTCGAGAGAAACACGATTTTCGAAAATCATTTTCTTAGCATTTGTATGGAGGGTACTGTTATTTTTAGGTAAAATAATTTTTTTTCTCATATCTTGTAGATTATTTAAAGAAACTTTTATTTATCAAGTTTTAAAAAAATCGAGCAGGGGGTTTTCGAAATATTGAGTTTTCAAAAAAAAAAATTTGAAAATCCAAAAAAAAATGTTTGTTAAAATTTAAATACACAATAATATTGAAACTGCTGGCGAGCCCTAACATAAAAAAAAATGATCAAAATCGGTTGTACCGTTTTTGAGAAAATCAAAAACAAAAAAAATGGTTCCAAGGGGAGTACCAAAAATAACAATTTTTTGGATTTGTTTTTCATTCATTACCTAGGTTTAACTATATTAAATTTTATTAATTTTTTTTTTTAAATCTGTGGGACAGTTTTTCAGAAAAAAAAATATTTATAAAATATCGAACAAATTCGTATGGCAGGTACGGCTATTTTGGGTCTTAAAAAAAAAGAAAACAGTAATCGGCGGGGGGGGGGGGTTAAACTAAAACCCATATATACCAAGTTTGAAGAAAATCGGCCGAGCAGTTTAGTTAAACGTTAAGTGGCTATAGGGACACAGTTTTATGAAGACCAGCTTTAAACTTACTTGTATTAAGCATCAAGTGACTTCTCTATGAACACTACATCGTACTTATCAAACACAATTTTTCTAGGGGTTTCAAAGCTATAAGGTTTTTCGAGTAGCTAATACTAAATGGTTTCCATTAATAATTGTTTATATTTTTTTAACTAAATAAAAGTGAGGTATCATTACAAAAGTTTATTTATTTAAAACACATGTTGTCGGTGCTTATATCATCCGATTCGAACCAAAAGAAATTGGTCATCTTCGACCGATAGTACTCGAAATTGACGGAGATGGGTTGGCCAAAGTCAAAGAAGAATGAACCGATGTTACCGCCAGCCAAAAATCCACCCCAAACAGGTACTTTCTTAACCCATTAAATTCCAAGTACCTTAAAAATAGGGATAAATAAAAAATCTTTGAAATGCTGTTTATTGAGGTGTATATTTGAACAAAAATACAATTTTTTTAAAAAAAATTTTCTAGTTTGGTAATTAGAGGGGTGTACTCAATTGAGTACACTGGCCAGATATGGGTACATTCTCTTAATAATTATGAAAAATTTTAAAGCATTCTTTTTCGATGCAAAGAGTGGTTTGACACCGTTCACAAATCTATCGAACCCTGCTGTGACAAATAAGGCACCGTAGTAGTTTTTTTATTTTTTCTGGGAAATGTTCTCCGTTGCTGCGAACAACACTTTCTAGTACATTTGGCTTATTTGGAGCTTTTTTTGACGACTCTGAGCGTAAATAAGTTCTTCCTATGGTCCTAACAAATGAAAGGAGATTCAGGTTTTCTTTGTTTTTCAGACAATGGAGTTCCCAAGCATTCACCACCATTGAGTTTAGCATGTGTGTGAATAATGGCCACCACAATTTTTTACCCTTTATTTTTATGAGGTCAAATTGGTCATGAAGGTCGACACCACCCATGCCTTTGTTGTATGCAACTAGAGGCTTTGGCTGAGGAATGACAACTATTTCTATTTTTGTTGATGAACATCTCTTGACTTTTCCTAGTGGTTTCAAGTTGCCGTAGTTTGTTGCAACGGTTACAACAGCATTATCTTTCCAAAGAGCTAACAAGATATTATTATTTTTGCCAAATTTGTGATGAAAGTAACCAAAATTTGCTTTCAGTACCGTTTTCATGGATTTTACACTGAAAATAAATTCCTAGGTAATATTGACAAAAACGTTTTGTTGACTTTTAACAAAACAATTTTATCGTTTTGATAAAATTTTTGTCAATACGAAAGAATGATTTTGTTGATTTCACAAAATTTTTATAATCCAGCATGATTTTTTGTCAGTTTAACAAAATATGCACTACAAATAATATTGTCAGTTTAACAAACCAAGTTTTGTTAATATAACAAAATAAAACAGAGATTTTTGTCACATCGACAAACTTTTTTGTGATGTTAACAAAATGTTTGTTGTATCTACAAAAAATCTGTTTTGTAAATGTTTGTCAATATCACAAAGTTTTTGTTAATTTGTTTTTGTCAATTTAACAAAAAATGAAAACATTTTTGTTAAAATGACAAATATTTTGTTTTGGGGTTGAATTATTTTGTAATATTGATAAAATAATATTATCAGATAGATAAAACTATTTTGTAAGGAAACCAAAAAATTTCTTTTGTGTATGATATAGTTCACACTTGGTTTTTGTTAAAAAATCGATGTAAGATTAACTGAACTTAACAAAAATTGCACATTGTTCATACGCCCTCACAGATGGTTGCATGTGAGATCGTAGGGACGAAACGCCAATTTTTGTGGACTTAAATCCCAACAAAAAAAATATTTTGACAAAATTAATTTTGTTTTTTGTGGATTCAACAAAATAAATTTGTAAAATTGAGAAAATATTTTGTTGAATTGACAAAATATTTTGTTAATTTAACAAAATATAACAAGAAATTTTTGTTAATTTAACAAAATATTTTGTTAATGTAACAAAACAATTTTGTTAATTCAACAAAACAATTTTGTTAATTTAACAAAACAATTTTGTTAATTTAACAAAACAATTTTGTTAATTTAACAAAAAATTTTGTTAATCCGATAATAATAAAAAAACAATAACACTAACAAAAAAATTGTTAATACAACAAAAGAATTGTTAATATGACAAATTAATTTTGTAAATTCTACGAAATTTTGTCATATTGACAAAATATTTTTGTTATTTCAACAAATTTATTTGTTAGCATAACAAAATAATTTTGTGGATACAACAAAATATCTTTTTTTACCTCAACAAAATTCTATAATTTTTGTCAATTTGACAAAACTTTTTGTTGGACGTATATTGACAAAATTTTTGTTAAATCAACCTAGATTTTTATCATATATACCTAGATTTTATTTTCAGTGTAGTGGACATTTTTTCGTTCTATTGTTCCGAATCGTACCTGTTGCACTAAATCCTTTTATGCGTAAAGTAGCCATAAGGTCATGGCTGATCATTGGATATCAACAACTGGTAGAATAACCACTATATCTATTCATTTCCATCATCTGGAATATCTTCAAGAGCCATGTAGAGGTTGGGAAAACGCCTGCTATTAAAGCTACTTCAGTTTATAGTTGAAAAAGACAATTCTCTGCAAATCCAGTGAGAAAAAAATTTAACATGGTATTGGCCAGTGTACTCAATTGAGTACACCACTTTTATTCACGATCTACCATGCAGAAGAAAAAAAATGTTTGTTTGTAATTTATGCGCAATGTTTTTCTAGATACAAAATCTAAAGAATAGAATCCATTATTCAAATGTTATTCAAAAAATTAAATTTTTACTAACATTTTACTCTCGCAAACTCACCAAATTGCTTCAAACAAGAAATGCTCGACACAAAAGTTCATGAAAAACCTGGAAAATGCTTTTCAATCTCGACAAATTCACTGCCAGTATCAAAGCACATGCCAATAATTGCTTTCCAATCGAAAGAAATTTAAATCAAAGCCCACTTTAAAAAAAAAATCCAGTTGAAATTTAACAAAATACTGTACTCAATTGAGTACAGTGGCAGCTAATGGGTTAAGATGCTTTGCAATTAGTGGATCTCCTGTTGATTGTGATCGTCTTAAAATTCGAAAATTTTTTTCATTTATCCAAAAATGATACCCGTTGATGAATATGATCTTTCGACCGAAGTCTGGGTGAACTTCCAACTGCTCAAGAGCCCAGTTAGCGAAAGCACATCTAAGGTTTTTAACTCTGAGCTCCTGGTTCAGTTGAAAATTGAACGTTTTGATGCCCAAAGCCAAATTCTCCAAATTGTGGTCTCCTAAAAGCCGAGTTCTTGTGTGCGGCACAGAATTGACTGTCTCAGATTTTCTTACATAATTTTATGGATAGTGGCGTTTTTCTTGGCAAATATTGCGTTTTGTTAACAAACGAGTATTGATGGATCATTCACTGAAATGATCAACTCGAATTTATCCACATTAATGCGAATAGTCTTCTCGGAAGGACGATTATGGCGAAGCGCGCAAACTGTTGCTCAAACAGGAGACCTCCTTTTATATACAACAATTTCCACTATTACTTTTCATGTGAGTTTGGCAAGATAATTTAAACAAATCACAGTTAATTTTGACAGATGATATTTCGAAAACACCTAATAAATTTTAGTAATTTCTATTTTAAAACTCTTTATTTATGGAAGACAAATTTGGTTTTATCTGCGCTAAGGTTATTGAACAAACTTATTTAAAATCTAAATTATTACAAATTACAAGAAGCTCACCTTTTGAAGCCATATGTACTTGTACATACATATGAATATTCAGAGAAAAAAAAACAGTCTCGTAATATAATTCATGATTTTAAGGTTCGAAGGTTTTCCCTCTGTCTCCTTTCTTCATTTCCATGTTTGACGTTTCAAAGAACATTCATCTATTCAAATGTTAAAATCAAATACATACATACCTTCACACCTGAAACCCTACGCTCTGATGAATACGCTCTAATAATAATTAATTCAATGAAGAACAAAATTTCCCAGCTTATAAATGTGCATGCGAATATGTTATCAATAATTTAATTTCCAGCTTCCCGGAAGCACTGCACTGTCACGGAACCCCAAGCTGACAATTAGGGGAATGTTTAAAAAATAATATAATCATCCCCCGACTATGATCCTTAAAGCAAAATAGCTAAAGTCATTGCTGTCATCGTTGCAAAATACACAATAAATAAAAATTCCACATAACGACTCTTTCAACACACGACACGTCGCACTTACCTCGCACAGTACCTACGAGTATAGCGAAGTTTCAGCGACAAGGACAAGGATATTTTGGTGTCAAATTGGCTGTTACTGTATCATCAGCCACTCCAACAGCCTCAAGTCCGCCACCTGGAACCCCCTGTCAGTCCTGCTCAGCTCCCGAATGATAAATAGAAAAAGCTCCAAGAAGCAGGAACAGAAGTGTACCTCTAGCTCTGCAAATTGTGTTGGGTTATGTTCGAAGGTATCAACTCGAAGGAATAACTTGCGGGATGATTTTAGAAATTTTATATTTTCTTCCATAAATTATACGCAATTACCACCGCCCAGCCCACCGTGCCAGTGCCAGTGCCGGTAGATGGTTCTACTTCCGGGAACATGTTCTACTCGTTGGAACTCCAAGCAACCGGGTAAGGGATCCGTTAATCAATTTCTCTTCTTTACAGGATGCCTTTCTTTGCTTCGTGTTTAGACGGAACGCTTGGTGGCTTCCTCTCAACCTCCGAACATCAAACCCAATTTACTTTGTCGAGATTTGCACGCAGAAGTATTTATTCGCACCTGGGCAACACACGTATACCGGGCATGCCGGGAGAGATATACGAGAAACGGGACACGAGTGAAGCTAAAATTAATGTATTTCACGAATGTGAATTATATTCGTGGATTATTTATGTTAAAATGTTTCAAGTGCGCCCTTAAATATCTTGTAAAGTAATTTCAAACCGGCAACAAGATAACAAAAGTGGGCTTCAAGTCTTGAGTTGAGTTATAAATTCTTGGATCTTAATGATAGAAATTTATTTGCAGTTGTATTTTTTTGGAATGTGTTCACAATAGATGTGTGCTTTTATTGATGATTTTGTGTTTCAAATAAGTTCATTATATTCGAAGACTGAGGGCCTGGTATTTCCACTTGCGATATGTGTAGGTACCTACTATTGGGCAAGGTTTGCATTAGAAAAAAAAACGAACTCCAGGTTTTGATCGAACTTGACATTATGATAGAGAACACGAAAAAGGTAGGTCCTAAAATTCCGTCTGTATATGTCTGTAACTCGACGAACATCACAAACCGCTGAAAAGCTGATTTCAAAGTTGATACTTAAGAGACTTCGTGAGAGGAGAGGAGAAATTGAAATTTTTGTTAACGGTATACCTGTCGTCCAGCCGTTATGAAAAATCTTATTCATCTCAAAAACCGCTCAAACGATTTTGATGAAAAAAAAAAATTTTTTTTTTTGTTGATATGGAGTACAATTTGGTTAAAAAAATATTAAAAATGTTATTAACGGTACCTTGGGTGAGGTTGACTTGATGAGGCTGTCAGCAGGAGAGCCAACACACATGAGTTGGTGCATTGTGATACCACGTTGAATCTTGAATTACAGGACCTTTTGAAGCGAGCGATATTGCCTATGCTAAATCACTTGGATCATTGAAGTCGAAAACTCCCAGATGGAGTCTACGTCTTTGTGAGGAATCAATGTCCAGGCACTGCGTTGCGAGCTTGCCAATCAAACAGTATCATATTCTAATACCTATTACGGAGCCGATGAGCGATCTACACCTCCGCGAAACGAAATGAGTCCCTTTACGCTGAACAACGTTGCGAAATATTGATAACTTATTTCAAATGTGAGTACTGTCCAGCCCAAACAGTGCGTTTTTTTGTTAAGAAATTTTGGCCGAAATGAGACATCCACCGCGCCTGCTGTATGCAAGTTTGTGCAAAAAGTTCGTGAGACTGGTATGCTAGTCGACAACACTCATGGTCCCCGTCGTCGTACGGTGCGCACGGACGAGAATGTGGCTGCTGCAGCCGAGAGAGTGAGACTCATTTCACGAACATCAACTCGCCATCGATCTCAACAGCTCAGCATTTCACGCACTAGACTGAGGAGAATTCTGCACATTTCGGATTATTCGCTTACAATGTCCAATTGACTCAGCAATTGAAGATACATCAACTTCCGCTTCGGTATCGCTTCGCAGTTTGGACCTTAGATCAGCTTGAATTGACTCATCTGGCGCTCGGCGAACCCGCACGTTATTGTCCAGAAGCCAATGCATCCACAGAGAGTGACTGTTTGGTGCTGATTATGGAGTGATGGAATCAACGTTTTGGTCAACGGTGAGCGTTACACAGCCATGTTAATGTTAACCGCCTTTTTTTACTGAAATTGAAGACATGGATTTTAACGACCTACAGGATGGCACGCCATACCACACAGCCCTATCGAAAACGATCTTTTGGGCACAAAATTCCCAAATCGGTACTGCGATTCGACCCCTTTGGACTTTTTTTTGTGGGAAACCGTGAAGGACTGATGTTATACCAACCATCCAGAAAAGATTCAAGCACTATGTAAAAGCCAATATCATTCAGGCAATCCGTGAGCTACAGCCCATCACGAAAGGGTCAGAAAATTGTTTCGACTTCTTTTTTTATCCAACCAAGAATTGATGATTTGCGATCAAATGTGACACCAAGAATAGATTACCGGTTTCACGAGATATTGATACACTATTAAACAAATAGTTGAAAGAAATAAAAGAAAATTTTTTTGTAACAGATAGTCTTACTATAGATACTAAGAAATAAACAATTATGAGCACACCAGTCGAAAAAAGGATTTAGATCACATTTTAATTCTTGACAATCACGAGTATTTGAAATAGTCGGCGTAAATAAGACACTTAGACTATTTTAGCACAGATGGTTAGTCATTTATAAATAAAATAAAAAGTATAGGTCCTATAGGACTATCCTGTAGGATTCCTGAATTGTATTAACGTTTACTCGATTCACAACCGTTAAATAGCACCAAGTAAGATCTATCGAATGAATAAGATTGAATCTATCTTACAAAGTATTCGCTAAATCACAATTTTCTTAATTTTTAAAGAAAAACTCGATCTGACAGCTTGTCAAAGGCTTAACAGAAATCAGTACCTCTAAAACCTACTTGTTTTTTAAATGATTGAATACAGTTCCCAGCAAATTCGATTTAAAAAGTAACGGTAGATTGGCATTTTATAAGACCATGCTGACAATAAACAATTTAACATAAAAACATAACGATTCATAAATAATATCCGCAAAAAGTTTGGGAATCATAGATAAATCTGCCAATAGGCTGTAGTTATAAATTTCTCTTATCATTTTTTATGTAGAGGAATTATGAAAGAACTTTTCCAAATAGACGGGAATGCACATGAACCCTTTGATAAGTTAAAAAGAATAGACAAAGTTAAGACAAGTGACGTACACAGTTTTTCAAAATAGTAGAGGGTATACCATCATCAAGGTTAGATATAAACTTTACAATGTTGTCAATATCAATGTTAAAGTTCACATTAGTCAAGTGAGTAAAAGATTTTAAAATAAATGAAATAAATTTGGTGGTGCAACAGCTCGGAGTGAACCAGGACCTAATGACTTACAACTCTCAACCATTTCTGTGTGCGTGTTACCAGGGAACGGATGCCGAACGGCTAATGAGCAGCACTTTCCATGACAAGAGATACTCTTGGAGAATTTGTTAATTCCTCGCAAGAGGCAATACACCACTGAAAAAAACTTTCTCGCAGCGGCTGAGAATCGAACTCGAGACCTTCCGCATGACAGTCCAACGCACTGCCAAGGGGTACTACAATAAAAGATTTTAAATGGTTAAAATCTTGAGCCATTTCGTTAAATTTATCACAGATTAAGGAACCACAGTTAAATGTATCACTGTTTGAAGTATTACAGTTGACGGCACTTCGAAAGAAGTCAGCGAAAAGTTACGTTATAAGCCATTGGTCATGACTTGAATTATCTGCTGTTGATAAAATTCCAAAAACCCATTGGATTCAAGTGGATATTTTATTGTAATTTCGTCAACAATGGAGTTCGTCTGCTTTACAATTTTCTGAAGCGTTCATGTGTCTCTACACCCAATAGATGTGTATGTTAAGCTGCCGTGCCATCTCCATCAGAGATGATAGGCAGTTAATGGTTGCTGTTGAGCTGGTAGAGATTGAATCAAGAGATTTAATGGCTGCTTGGTTGTCTTTGAAGTTGCTGATAGAACGTTTTTCTTCAAACTAAGAAAGGACTTCATTAAACGCCAAAAGTTCCACCTGAAACTGAAACACGCTACAGTAATTGGGAAGACGGAAAGAGAGACAAAAACACCCAGTCCACATCGATCGGCTTAGTTTATTAGTTAGTTTAAGGCATATTGTAAGATATCTTTTAGGTTGTAAGGATGCTATCTCGATGCGGAAATAGCAATGTCATCCGCATGGGCAATCACTCCGTAACTTTCCCCTTCCAAATACTTCAACAATATTAATTGAAGAGCTTACAAATCCTTTTTTATTTTTCAACAAAATATTTGGAGCTTGATTTAAAGATAGGGATAACATGTAATATGAAATAAGGAAGAGTGGATAAGAAGAAATTGTAAACATTCTTTTAACATGATTGCAATTATCCCATAAGTTAGTGTATTGAAATCCTATTAAAGGCCTTGTAGTGCTTCTTTAGCTTTAAATTATTCCAAATGGAGAGAACCAATATCGACTTTAGAAAACGGATTATGCACAAAGGGAGTTATAAAATCAGAATGCGTGTATACTGATTCAAAAAAAAGCTAGCAAAGACATCGATGGTATGCTTAACATTATTAGATTCGCTGTTATTAAGATACGTCAATTTTTGTGATCCAATTGATAATTTTGTTTAGTTCCTGATAGCTTTAGCCGACCCCTTAAGGTTCGGTATCTTTTTAAAACTTATAAATGGAATTCTATTTTAAGATTCCTCCCAAGACCTGAACTATCAATCTCGAAATTTACTTTGACGACTTACATAAGTTCATCTTTTTATAGAAGTTAAATAATAATTGGCAATTTATTTCAAAGGAGATGAACTCCCCTTTTTGCCATAAAAGAACATCTTAAATGCAAAAAAGTCTGAATTGCCAACTTGAGTATGACAAACGGATTTCAGTTGATTTTTTGTTGTTTTTATGGGTTTTTGTTGCCATTTCTGAACATGCTGATACTCAAACTTAATTTATCATCGTTAAGCCTATGGGTAGTGTCCTTTATGCTTTGAGTCTTAAATCAAAATGTCATTTTTCATTTTCATCTTTGTTTCATCTTCTGAGTGACATTAAAAGAAATCACAGAAAGAATACGAAAAAAAAAACATACAAAAGCCAACATTTATCATCCCGACGAGGCATTAGTCTAAATGTAATTTGTGTTCTACACAAACTTAAAGAATTATCTCCTTTCCTTTGAGAGAGTTAAAGCAAGTTTGTACCGTTTACTATTCGCCTTTTGATTTATTTTTATTTTTAAGAAATCTATTTTACCTGCGAGCAACGGAACGGAACTAAAATTAGCCATTTAATAGCCAAAGGACATTTGCCAGACCATTATCAATTACATTTGACAGATGTGTAGATGCCCAGATAGACAAGCACCAGAGTGACAGGATGATACTATGTCCTTGCTCCTCTCTAACTTCTCTAAAGGAATCCATTTTCTGACAAATTGTTAGGGAATTCCAATTGTTCCGGCATCAGATGAATGAGTGATGAATTGATGTAAAACACCGACATGGCAAATGTATAATATTGGGTTTGATGGAGCCTTTTTTTGTTTGGGGATTTTAAGAAGAAATTCCTCACCAGGCTATAGCTAATGGCTAAGTTGTACAAGTGAATAACAGATTTTAAGTTACAATCTATCAATCATGATGAACAAGGATGATACTTTCTGACATAAGGATTTGAATTAACTTTTGTGACATAAATAGTACTTTCATCGGTGATTTATTTATGCACAAACATACATCGTTTATTTGCTTTTTTAATTTTTAAGGATTGATTGTTTTTTAATGCAAAACTAGGTTCGAGTTTCGAGATATCAAATGAATTCCTCTTCTGTTTTGGGATTAAGGTCCGTGTTGAACCTAGTATATGGTATCTCCCCAGATGGTCATACATATTTATTATTTATTTACATCTATCAAGTAGATATACCTTATATGATTGATTAAATAGGCACACGGTAAAAATAAAATGCACGACTGGGTCGCACGAACGTGCTCTTGTGCAATAGACTAGGTATTTTAAAAATAAATGTTGTTCGAGAAAACTGTTCATAAACATAATATTCATTTTTTAAACTCTTTTATTAGAAAGGTATAAAAACAGAATGCCATGTGATTTTTAAGTACAGTGAATGCTATGCAAGAATAAAGATTGTTAGTCATTGTAGCGATTTCATAAAAAAATACGCTTTTATATATAAAACACTTAAGAAAAAATTTTGGTACGCCAACTTTAAGTTTTTATCATTGAACGAATAAAAATTAAGTTTGGAAAAAAAAAAATATAAATTGAGATATCGAATTTTCAATAAAAATTTTGTTTAAATTTCGAAATGCAATGTTTTTGAAAGTCTTAGAAGTTGCTATTTTTTATTTGTATTTATTTATTTATTTATTTATTTATTTATTATTTGATTGGTGATAAACTATTAATTTAAAGGACATTTACAAAAAAACAGGATGCCATGTGTTTTAACCTAAAATTATTTTATGTAAAAACAAAATTATAATTCGTTGTAGTGGTTTCTTCAAAAAATAAGCTTTTATAAAAGATTTTTAAAACATTTTTTTGAAAAAAATTTTGGAACGCCAATTAAAAGTGTTTATTGATGTACGAATAAAAATGAAATCTACAAAAAAAAAATCCGTTTTTGAGATATCAAATTTTCCAAAAAAATAGACTTTTTTTTCAAAATTAAAAAAAATATTTTTTTTTAAAGTTTTGAAATGCAATGTTTCTTAAACGTTTAAGAAGCTTGTTTATAAAAAATTTCATTAAAATCCGTTATGCCGATAATGAGAAATTCAAAATTCGAAAAAATCGTTCTATGGTAGATACAGTCAGTAATATCTAGATTTCAATTTTTTTTTATTTGATTATAGATCGTAAAAATTAATCAAAAGAAAAAATATTTTAGCAAAATTCTCGGAACCGTTTTCGAGAAAAATACGATTTTCAAAAACCATTTTTTAACTTTTGTATGGAGGGTACCCTTATTTTCAGGTAAAAAAGAAATTGTTTTCTCATTTCTTGTAGATTATATTAAGAAATTTTTATTTGTCAATTTTAAAAAAAATCTAGCATGGAGTTTTCGAAATATGGAGTTTTCCAAAAAAAATTTGAAATATTTCTTAAAAATCCAAAAACCTATTTTTTGGAAAGTTTAATTCACAGCAATATTCAAACTATTGGGGACCTTTAGCAGAAAAAAAATGATCAAAATCCATTTTACGGTTTTTGAGAAAATCAAAACCCAAAAAAATGGTTCCGGGAGCGGGTTATCAAGCCATGCTTTGTAAATCTTTTTAATCCAAATATTGTACTTTCGAATGATTGAAAAAATAAAGACTTTATCTATCTATCTAGCTATCTAAAATAGTTCCAAGGGGGGTACCAAAAATAACAATTTTTTTTAACCATTAGCTAGCTTTAACTCAATGATATTTTTTAAATTTTTTTAAAAAATCTGTGGGACAGTTTTTGGGAAAAAAAAATATTTATAAAATTTCGAAAAAAATCCTATGGCAGGTACCGTTATTTTTGGTCTTCAAAAAACAAATAAAAAAAATATCCGGGGGAAAAGTATAAATACCATATCCACCAAGTTTAAAGGAAATCAGCCGACCCGTTTAGCTGTAGTCGAACAGGCAGACAGACAGAATTTCGGGACCCAGTTTTTTGGTAATGTCAACTTTGATCAAAATCTTGAGTTCGATTTTTTTTCCGAATGCATAACTTGCCTTATAGTACCTATAAGCCCCAAGTAAAAATGAAAAATAAAAATTCAGAATATGTTTGTAAGTAGATGTGTAGCTCTCTACGGAAGTGTTTCATGCTCTCCAATTCTGTAATATACCTCGGTAGGGAGTTCACAAGCGTATTAAGTTGATAAAAAACTGACGTCCGGAGTCAAAGAGGAAAACCGAGGACAAATAAGTTATCGCAATCTTCTAGATGTCTGTAGTCTGTTATAGAGAGACACAAAATTTGGTGTGGTTGAATCACTTTGAATATAGCAGAATCAAAGTTCTGTATCGCAAAAGTTGTCGACAAATTGTACATTTTTTTTGAGAAATTTGAGATGCGATAGAATCTTTTTAAGACATATACGAGTACATGTTGCGCAGTGTTATTTTAAGCAACGTCAATCTTACGCCTGCTGGTGGTATTTGTTTTGCAAAAAATCTCACACGAAAGGAGATAAAAATTTCATTAAAATCCGTTAGACCAATAATGATAATTTCAAAATTCGAAAAAATGGTTCTATGATAGGTAATATGCACAGTCTGTAATATCTAGTAAGCGAAGGTTACTAATGGCGACAACACATTCCATCCTTCTGTAGGGTAGCAAAATCTAGGCGGACGCACTTAAGCAGGAGAAGTACCGAAAACAGATGGCGGCAGTGCAAAGACGCGGAGCTTTACGTGTGGCTAGCTCTTACCGAACGGTGTCGGAACCAGCCGTCCTTGTTGTCACTGAAATGACCCCTATCCATCTCCTAGCGATGGAAAGGAAGTACGTCTACGACAAAAAGGCGAAAATGGGAGTGGAAGCGGCATCCGAGGAAGCTAAGCAGCTGACGAAACAGAAGTGGCAAGAGCGTTGGAGCTCGGAAAGCAGAGGACGATGGGCGACGAGGCTGATCTGGAATGTGGCTGAGTGGAAGGACTAGAAACATGGTGAGGTTAACTATTACGTCACCCAGTTACTCACCGGACACGGATACTTCAACCCTTATCTCCACAGGATTGGCAAAACGAACAAGCCCAGTCTGCCAGTACGGGGACTCTCAAGAAGATGACGCGCAACATACCTTCTTTGTCGGCAGCAGATGGGAACCCGAAAGAGAAGAACTGGAGAGAAACATCGGCATCATCACTTCAGAGATCATTGTCGAAAAGATGCTGACCAGCGAACAGAACTGGAACAAGGTCTGCACCTACGCCAACCACATTCTCAGAAACGAAGACAAGAGAGGAAGAGCAGTTCCGCGAGACAGCGTGAGCCCGCAATGGGTACTAAAACAGGACCCCCGCCTGAAGTAATACGAAAGTGGTTCCGACGACGGGGTGATCGTCAAGACACTTATGGAGGCTTAGCCGGTGTGCCGTCATTAGGTTGAAATCCCTTGGAGAGTCCGGCACGCGGGGAGGTATGGAAACCTCCTTATGGTGCGTCAAGCATTCCTCCAAAAGTAAAAAAAAAATATATATATATTAATTTTTACTAGCGAATTATAGGTACTATAAAGATCGAACTCGAGATTTTGATCAAAGTTTGCATTACGATGATGGCGAAGACGAAGAAAGTTGGTCCCAAAATTCTGTCTGTCTATTCGACTACAGACTAAACGGCTCCGCCGATTATCATTAAACTTGGTATATATTGTTTTTAATTTTTTTCTCTTTTTTAAAAAAAAAAACTAAAAATAACGGTACCTGCCATACGAATTTTTTTCCAAATTTAATTTTTTTTTTCTCAAAAATGGCCATTAATGGTACCCACGTTGGAACCGCTTTTTGTTTTTGACTTTCTCAAAACCGGTAAAACCGATTTCGATGTTTTTGAAGTAAAACTTCTTTTCCGGCGTTGGGTATATTTTCTATGCAGCTGTCAGTGACATGTCAAAACGACATGTTATCAGTCAAAGACAGCGACATGTTTTTAGAATACAAAATATTTGTACGTTTATAGGTTAGAATCTTACAGAGTCTTTGGTAAAGGGAAAGAAGTTTTACTTCTACCGCGCGTACGTCAGTACACACAACCTTTTTTTTATACTAAAGCTCCCAAAAAGTTTGAATATTATTGTGTATTCAAATTTCCAAATTATTTTTTTTATTTAAAAAAAATAATTTTTTTTTCAAAATTTAATATTTCGAAAACGCATGCTCAATTTTGTTCAAACTTGACAAATTAATAGAGTCTTAATACATTCTACAAGATGTGAGAAACAAAATGGTATTTTCCCAAAAAATAACGGTACCCACCAAACAAATGTTAAAAAATGGTTTTCGAAAATCGTATTTTTCTCGAAAACGGCACTTAGAATTTTGATAAAATTTTCTTCCTGTCAATAATTAATTCTTACGAACTTTAATTTAATAAAAAAACAAATTGAAATTAAGACTTTACTGACTGTATACCTAGACCTACCATAGAACCATTTTTTTTAATTTTGAATTTCTCATTATTCTTCGTCTTTTACATAAGGACAAGTAGATACGTGCGACCCAGTCGTGCATTTTATTTTTTATTGAATTATGGAGCATGAAAATTAATCAAAAAAAAATTGTCAAAATTCTAGGTGCTTAACCAGAGTTAGTACCCCTGAGAGAAAAATATCAGACTGAACTAGGTATAGACTCATCGATATCAAATCTACACATAGGAGAGATTTGTGCTAAGCCCAATTAAATGCTTTTAGAATAGATATCAAGTACAAATCCTTTGTTTCTCCAATATGATGTATAAGGATTGGATCAGCTTACACCTTTCAAAAATTATTTTTAAACTGCAATTTAATACACTACTTACGTGGAGACCAAATCCATACGAGCCCACATCTGTAATTGAATTAATAATTAATGTAGTAACAAAGTTAAAATCCGGCGTCAACCCAGGACGGAAAAACATTGAGGAACCGTAAACTTTGGGTTTTTTCCTGAATCTAAAATAAAATAACATCGTAACAGTATTATGTTCACAGATTTAATTTTTGTTTTAATCCCATTTCCCGCCCTATTACGTGCATCCACCGAAAAACATCCGTTCGTCCTACCTGCACCAATACATTCGCTACATCCCAATCAAATTTTAAAAAATATATAAAATAACATTTTAAGCCTCATGATAATTAAATTTTTTATATTTAAATCCATTTCAGATGAAAAAAGGATTCCCCTTTGATCCTGTGGCATCATTTTGAAACAATTTTAAAACAGCGCCACCTGCGATGCACATAAATGGAGCAACAATCAACTGAGAGCAGTTGTTGCAACCCGGTGGTTTTTATGTTTGGCGTATTTGTCACCGTTAGTCACCGTGTGTATAAGTGTGAATGAGAATTCGAACAATAATCCTGCCAGTGCCGCACAGTAAATAACGGAAAACATATCCTTCGCGCGAAATGAAAAATATTGTTTTGTGACCAACTTATCGCACATGCAAAAATTGCTCGGTCCTTTTGAGTGCTTTTTGTTCTGTTTTTTGTTTTTCTCATTTCTATTTGGGGAGGAGGTTTTGTGGTTCGTTTTGCTGAACGTTATATTCTGAAAACCGTTGATAAAAAAAAAAAATTCGTTGGGAAAAAATACATACATAATATAATTGCGTGTCCGTTGCACTAGTTTTGGTTTATGTCCGTCGTCGTCTTTGTCGATGGGGAGTTTTGAGCGCGTTTGGAAAGTCCTTTTTGCCAACATCCTGGATTTGTTGGTTTGCAGTTTATTTTATCCTTTGAATACTCCTGGAGATATGGGACACTGCGGAATTGGATTGTAACAAGGAAATCCAACCTAAGGAAACGAGGTACCTATCCTTGAGCTAGCAGAAAACTATATTTCTAGATTCCTTATTCAACAGATGAATAAAATCCAATAAGGACGAAAAAAGGCAAAAACAAGTGAAAAACAAAAAGGTATACCTTTTCCGCTTAAATTGGTTTATTTCTAAGATCCTTTAGAATTTGAATCTGCCATCGTTTTGTTCGTATTTTCTACATATCTATATATTTTGCGATTAATTTGTGTCCTTGATGATTCTCTATCGGTGGGAATGATAGAAAAGTTTAAATTTTAATTGGGAATGATAGAAAAGTTTAAATTTTAATTGAAAACCGTGTTTCGATGTTGGGTTTCTCTCGCTGACTTCCAGGACCAGCACCAGACTACTGAATCAACCTAACAAAGAGTGAGAGAGCGAAGAACATCTACCTTCCTATCAGAAAAATTAAAATTCGAAAGAACGAAAATTGAATCGTGCGTCCGTCGTGGAGTTTATTATAATTTTTTTTTTTGATGAAATTCAAGATTAAAGTAGAAAAAAAAAGTAAATTAAATTAATTGATGGTGAGAAAATGAAATAAGTGAATTTAAAATAAAGAGTGGCGAATGTGAGTGGAAAAGCAATTAACGAACATTTTTCACGAAATATTTTTTTTTTTATACTTATTTTGTGTTCGTGTCTGAGAAAAGCTGAGTATTATTTTTTCAATTAACTTTTCCAACTAGACAGGACGAGAACCGAAGGACAAAACTGACGACAGTGATCAATTCTGTGGTAAGTGCAAGGAAAATATACATTTTAATTTTGTTTGTGGGTGTGTTTTTTTTTTTACTTAAAACCTGAAGTAGATATATACTCCTAGGTAGGTGTTTTTAAAATGAATTTTTTTTTAATTAACATTTTTAATTTGTATGGCGAAGCAAGGCAACCCGACTTAGGTCAACATCCATTAAGTACTTATAAAAATCGTTAGAAATTAAAAATTTAAAGAAAATAGAACTGCCACTGCACTGAATATCTGCATGCATATTTTAGAGGCAGAAGAGATTAAAACTTAGAGATTTAGAGCTTTGTAGGTACTAAATTTGAAGATTATTAATATTTTTTCTTTACACAAGCTCCTTTATACAGAATTTAAAAAGCTAACTTGTGTCTAAGGAGTAAGGAGTAACTACAAAGAGGCCACGATGATGGAGTTCGTTTGCTGAATGAATAGTCAATCATAAACTAATGAGTCAATGAAATTATTTCACTAGTCAAAGTAAACCACATTTTTGGTTGAGTTGATCAATTAATTGCAAAAATTATAGACCACCCATTCGCTGATCAATCCATTTATTCGTTGAGTGAAGAAAATTTCAAAGATTATTATACCTATAAAGTGGCGCAAAATCAATCATCCATTTTATTTTTAGAACTACTTTTTTATTAAATAAAAAAAAATTGATTGATAGAAATCTTTATTTGGACCTTAACAATTTTTGTCTGTTAAGTAGAAAAGATAATATCTGTCAAGTGGCTGCGGCCATTGTTCACATTTGTGCCCATTTTATCGCATTTTTCAAGACTTTTCGCAAGATTTCCGCTGGTGTTTGCATTCCTGCCGAATATTCTTCTTAAACGATGAGATTTTCTGAGGCTTGTTGGCATAAGCCCGCGCCTTCAAGTAGCCCTAAAGAAATAAGTCTGAAATGGTAAAATCGGGCAATCTTGCTAACCATGTCAAATAGCCAAAACGGGAGATTTCGCGACCACGAAAGGTTTCCTTATCACAATATCCATTGTGGCTCGTGCCGTATGTGGGTTTGCATCGTCTTGCTTAAACCACACATTCACTAAGCCCCCCTCATCTGATTCCAGCAGTAAGAAGTCGTATATCATGGCTCTGTAGCGCAAGTAACAGTAACTGTGATGATCCTCAAAAAAAAAAAAAAACGCTCAATCACTCCTCCCGCGTCAACCAAGCGCCACCGACCACACCAAACACATGGCTTTGATTGGATGCTATGGCTCTTCGTGCATCACACGCGGATTTTCAGTGCCCAAGAAATGAAGATTTTGCTTATTGACGTAATATCAGACACAAAATCGTATTCTTCTTTGTTGAGATTGAGGATGGCTTGACAGTAATTCACACGTGACGGACGGTCAGCAGGCATTAACTGATGCACTGTTTGCACTTTTTACGGGAACATGTGTTAGTCTTTGGGGATGTCTCATTGCGGGACTCTTCGTCTGGTTGATATTTTTTTCGTTCTCAGCGACATCCGGACCCGGAGCCACAGCAGCGATATTCTTAGCCGAATAACCAATCCAGTTGGGGCCATACTACTGTGGTTTCAGTCTATTCGATTCGAGTACCTAAGCGCCGGAATGTTTGCCCAGTTGGCACTACACGATTAGGAAAATGACGTCGAAATTCAAGCTGCGCTGACACTTCCGACTGATTATTGGTCAGAAAAATCAACTCAGTTATTCCACGCTCTTTCGGAGTATAGCGCTCCATTGCTTGTCTGTTTGTATACTACAGCTGTCTAGTTCACAAATGTCAAATATGATTAACTTACGACGCCATTTGCAAAAAATTATAACATATTCCTCCGATAGTGTGATTTTGCGCCACCTTGTACTATATTGTTAGGAAAAGGATGTTTGAAGTTGTGAAAAAATATATATCACCTTCTCCGCACGGGTTTGTCAATGGTAAGTTTACAGCAATTATGCTCACTTTATTCACAAATTTCTATATTCATACTATTGAAAAAGCATATCAGGTAGATGTAATTTTTATGGACTTTTCTTAGGCGTCTGATAGAGAGAATCATAAAATGCTGCTTCCATGTCAATTACTTAATTTGTTGAGGAGCTAACTGACTACCTGTATTCACTATGTGAAAATTGGTCCTGTAATATCTGTGAAAATTTTCAAACACTCAGGGGTGTTCCTCAAGGCAGTCATCTTGGGCCACCACTGTTCTTGATATTTATTAATGATTCGCCTTTCCACGTTTCTGATTCATCATATTTAATCTTCGCAGATGAAGCTTAGATTTAAAAAAAAAAACAGTAAAATCTCTTCCTGATTATCTTCAACTTCTAGAGGATTTAAATAAATTGTTTCAAAGGTGTTATTTGAATGACATAACTGGGTTCTATAACTTTCAAGATTATCCTTCCCTTTTTTTTGATGGTTACAAAATTTTAAGAAATGTGCTTGGACTTGGAATTTATATATTTGATACAAATTCAGATTTTGGAATACACGCAGATTACATTATCCCCAAAGGAAAATCTATGCTTGGATTTCTGATAACAAACTCTACGGATTTTAAATGTCCTTTCACGTGGAAGATTCTTTTTGTTAGTTTTATTCGACCGTTTTTAGAGTACTGAACTTCATATTATTATGTATGAACTTCAAATTCTTCAAGTAGAATAGAAAGAATTCAAAAACGATTCACGAGGTTTTCTCTTCGACATCTAAATTGGACCATATACAGATGCGGTCAAAATAATAGTAGTGTAAATAAAATCATTGGTAAGTCCCTGAATTTTCATGTTTTTGTGGAGGAATATTCTGTGGTCAGACGCATCCCAGATGTATATGGTGAAAAGGGATCTCGTCAATATGTAAGAAGGCCTCCAAACACAGGATATAATCCACGGCCACGCTTCACAGCTAAGACAATAAAACATGGAGGATCCAGCAAAATGATTTGGGCATGTTTTTTCTTCTATGGTGTTGGTCCCATATACCGGATTGAAGGCAATATGGATCAGCATCTCTATATGAAGATCATGGAAGAAGTTATGTTCCCATATGCTGAAGATGAAATGCCACTGAAATGGGTCTTTGAACAAGACAACCACTCAAAGCATACAAGTAAACTTGCGAAGCAGTGGTTCCAAGAAAAGCGTGTTAATGTCATGGAGTGGCCTGCGCAGTCCCCAGACCTCAACCCTATAGAAAATCTTTGCTGCGATGTCAAGAAGTATGTTGCTAGTTGTAAGCCAACTATACTAACAAAGCCCTTTGGGAAGCTATACAGCAGTTGAAGGTCCATACCTGTAGAAAGTTGTGAAAATCTTATTAATTCCATGCAACGTGTAGTTGTGCTGCTGTTATTTCTAACAATGGGCATGCAACTTAATATTAATTTTACGTTCAAACACTTGACTATATCACTTATGGTACAAATTGTCTACTAACTTTCCTTTTGTAGTATTTAAAGGTAGATTTTGAATGCGCTACTATTTTTTTGACCGCTGTTTTTCTATATGACTTGCATAGATTTGAAGTTACCAACTAATTTATTGAATTTGAAAATGAGTTTTTTCTGAAATTAAAAGCCTAAAAAACATTGGCGCAAAATTTTAAACAGCCTATTATTAAGGTGTTAGTATGATACTACTTAACAATTTGCTATTTTTTTTATATGAGTAGTAGGTATGTATCTCTTTATATTTTTTAAAATCATTGGCATAAAATAAAATGGATTTGGTTTTATGGGGGTTAGCAATATAACCCATTTTTCGGAAAAGAATTAAATCAAAAGGTTGATTTAAGAAAAAATCTTGGGAAATTGAGAAGGTTCCTGCAAAATTAAAATATTTTCCTTAAAGGTTCAGAAATGTTTTGTACCAGCGTTATGTCTGATTTCGTATCCAGGACTGCACTTATCTTGAATCTGGCCTGCTGTTTTTGCTAAACAGTCCAATGGCTCGGCCAATTTTCTTTTTTCTAACTAGCAAGGAACCATTTTTAAAATTCCCCCACACGTTTTTTTTTTCATTTTGGAGATACAAAATAACAGTACCTGTCATACACATTTTTTTCGAAAACTTAAGAAAATTTTTTTTCTCAGGAACTGTTGCACAGTTTAAAAAAAATAAAATGCACGACCGGGTCGCACGAACTTGCTCCTATGTAATAGAGTAGGAATTTTAAAAACGAATGTTGGTAAAGAAAACTGTTCATAAGGATAAAATGAATTTTTTAAATTCTTTTAGTAGTAAGAGATAAAAACAGAATGCTATGCAAATATGAATGTATGCAAGAACAAAAATTATAAGTGGTTCCTTAAAATAATTGGCGCAAAATTTTAAACAGTCTATTATTAGGGTATTATAGTATGATACTACTTAACAATTTTCTAACTTTATAGTAGTTTACTAACTCATTCTTAATTTTAAACATTTTCTAACTAGAAAACTAGAAAGAATTTTCTTAATAAATTGCTTCTGAACACACCTAAAATAAAGACATTAATAAAGTAAAGTAGTAAAGTAAATACACGAACCTTTTTTGATGTTTGCAAATGTCAAAGAGTCATATGAAGCTCGCACGATACTAAAAAAATAAAGTAGGTATTCGGTGATTTTAACTTTAATAAAAGGGTAGAGAGAGTATGATGCTATAAGTATTCTATTAAAATTTGCGAATTCGTTGTTTTAACCTAGTATCATACTAAAACAGCTTTAGCATCGTACTAATTCAATTAAAATTTTGCGCCATTATCTTTTATGTACAAATTTTTTAAAACATTTTTAAGAAAAAATTTTAGTGTGCCAACTTAAAGTTTTTATTATTGCACAAATTAAAGTTAAATTTCCAAGAAAACTATCAAGCCGTTTTTGAGATATCGAATTTTCCTAAAAATTTACTTTTTTTCAAAAATTGAAAAATATTTTTTTTTCAGTTTTTGAAATGCAATGTTTCTTAAACTTTTTAGAAGCTTCTCTCTAAACAATTTCATTTAAATCCGTTATGCCGATAATGAGAAAAAATCGTTCTATGGTAGGTTCGGTCAGTAATATCTTGTTTTCAAAAATTTTTTGAATAGCATACTTACATTTATCCTTCCTTAAGAAATTAAATGGCAATTTTATGAAGCACTTCATAGGAACTCATTTCTGAGTTACCTAGATGAGTTGCAACGATGAAATATGGATTAATACATAAATGGTCTTATGGGTAATTTTTCTGATTTTATGTCATCATTTTGAATTATGTACTATGTTTTTCGAAATAATTTTTTTTTAATCGAACAACGCACTCAGACCGGTTAGAAAATATAAGCAACGAAAAAGTACAACAAGACTCACCCTGATTGAACATTATCAACAGATTTAAACAATCTTTCTTGGAATTCATATTCTTCCACGTGAAAAAATTTAAATCCTCTCAAAGTTAAAATATACAAAATATTTTCCTAACTCAACCATTTATCTGTGAATTGATCCGTAACATCATACTCGTACCAAGACCAACTGATGGACCATTTTCCTATAAAATATTTTCTTTTCTGCTTCATTTAAGTTGAGTCCCATTGTTATACCTACCGATAAACATATACATACAATTCATATAAATAAATACATAAATGGGAAGGAAATTTCCTAGTTGATGTCGTGTTTGATGTTTGTAGGTATATCAGGCATACGCATCTCTGAGTAATGTTTGACCTCGATTTCGTCTTTTTTCTCAATAGAAGTCTGAACAAAAACTCCATCCAACCAAAATGGAGAGGTGCCAAGGCTGAAGACTAATCTGGGAATCGAACAAAAGCTCTAAATAACTTTGTAGACATCTCAATGAGCTATTGGTAATGTGCCTATAAGATTGGACTTTCTATGTCAACCTAACATGTATGAATATGAATACCGTGTGAAATGTGAATCAGATGAAGTCAGGGATGCGTTCATCTTCATACATACTAGATTGAAAGGGTATTTTGTTCACAGTACGCACAGGCACAAGTAATATTAGCTTTTATTTGCTGTATTGAATGTTTTCATTTGGAAATAATGAAGCTGATATTAAAGTTGTAGTATAGAATATGGTTTGTTGTGTTGGGTTAATGTTCTTTCGTAGGCCAAAATTAAAGACTGTACTTTTTACTTGCGACTTATAGGTACTAAAGGCAAGTTATGCATTCGTAAAAAAAATCGAACTCGAGATTTTGATCAAAGTTGACATTACGATGATAGCGAAGACCAAAAAAGTGGGTCTCGCAATTCTGTCTGTCTGTCTGTCTGTCTGTCTGTCGGTTCGACTACAGCCTAAACGGCTCGGCCGATTTTCTTCAAACTTGGTAGATATGGGTTTTAATTTTTTCCCCCCGGACGTTTTTTTCTGTTTTTTTTTAAGACCAAAAATAACGGTACCTGCCATACGATTTTTTTTCGAAATCTTATAAATATTTTTTTTTCTCAAAAACTGTCCCACAGAATTTTTTATAAAAAATCATAAAAATTTCATTTGGTTAAAACTAGCTAATGGTTGAAAAAAATTTTACAAAAAATTGTTATTTTTGGTAGCCCCCCTGGGTCCATTTTTTTGTTTTTGATTTTCTCGAAAACGGTACAGCCGATTTAAATCATTTTTTTTATGCCAAAGCTCCTCCAAAGTTTGAATATTATTACATATTCAAATTTTCATTTTTTTATTCTTTGGATTTAAAAAAAAAAACTCAAAATTTTTTTTTGGAAACTCAATATTTCGAAAACCACATTCTCGATTTTTTTTCAAACTTAACAAATAAAAGTTTCTTAACATAATCTACAAGATTTGAGAAAAAAAATTTTGTTTCATCTAAAACTAACGGTACCTTCCATACAAATTTTAAAAAATGGTTTTCGAAAATCGTATTTTTCTCGAAAACGGTTCCGAGAATTTTGCAAAAATTTTTTTTCTTCTGATCAATCTTTACGATCTATAATTTAATAAAAACAAATTTGAAATCTAGATATTACTGACTGTACCTGCCATAGAACGATTTTTTTGAATTTTGAACTACTCATTATCGGCATAACGGATTTTAACGAAATTTTTTATAAAGAAGCTCCTAAAAAGTTTAAAAAACATTGCATTTAAAAACTTAAGACAAAATATTTTTTCAATTTTTAGATAAAAAAGTAATTTTTTTTTTTGAAAAATTCGATATCTCAAGAACACCTTAGTAGTTTTTTTTGGAAATTAGACTTTTATTCGTACAATAATAAAAACTTAAGGTTGACGTACCAAAATTTTTTCTTAAAAATGTCTTAAAAATTTTGTACATAAAAGCTTAATTTTTTTTAAGGAACCACTAGAACGACTTATAATTTTTGTTCCTGCATAAATTCATATTTGCTTAGCATTCTGTTTTTATCTCTTACTACTAAAAGAATTTAAAAAATTCATTCTATCCTTATGAACAATTTTCTTTAATAACATCCGATTTTAAAATTCCTAGTCTATTACATTGGAGCAAGTTCGTGCGACCCAGTCGTGCATTTTATTTTTTTTTGTTTTTGGTTTTCTCAAAAACGGTACAACTGATTTTGATCATTTTTGTTATGCTAAGGCCATCCTAGATTTTTTTTTTAATCTTGATAAATAAAAGTTTCTTAATATAATCTACAAGATGTGAGAAAAAAAAATATTTTATATAAATATAACGGTACCCACCATACAAATATTAAAAAATGGTTTTCAAAAATCGTATTTTTCTCGAAAACGGCGGCTAGAATATTGATAAGATGTTTTTCTTTTGATTAATATTTACGATCTATAGTTTAATAAAAAAAATTAAGATATTACTGACTGTACCTGCCATAGATCAATTTTTTCAAATTTTGTATTTCTCAATGTCGACATAGCGGATCTTAATAAAAGAAGTTTGAAAAATATTGCATTTCAAAACTTAAAAAAACAAATATTTTTTTAATTTTTGAAAAAAAAAAAAAAATTTTTGTTTTAGAAAATTTTATATCTCAAAAACGGCTCAATATTGTGTTTTTTGATAATTTAGTTTTTATTAGTACAATGATAAAAAGTTTAAGTTGGCGACCAAATTTTTGTTCTTAAGAATGTTTTAAAGGTTTTGTATATAAAAGCTTATTTTTTTAAGAAACCACTGCACCGACTTATAATTTTTGTTCTTGCATAAATTCTTGTTCGCATAGCATTCTGTTTTTATCTCTTACCTTTGTATATAAAACTTATGCTGACAACACCAGCAAAGGTTCTATACGAGTCTTTTTCGTCAAATTTGATTAAATTTTCCTAATAAGTTTCATGAGTCTTAGAATTCGAAGGATTATTTGCCTATTTTACTGGTGCTTTATTCAGTCTTATCATTGGAATGTTTCAAAAGGTTTTCCGCATTAATTTTATAAGATATTAAACAGAACGAAATGAAATTTATTCTTTAATATACCTTCCCCATTTTAAGAAAAATGGTTCTCGCTATCTTTTTTATGTTTAAGAAGATCAAAAACCAAACCGGTTATACCCATAATTTAAGTATCAAAAATGGCCCCAATCAAAATTCGCCCTACCTCTCTTAACACAAAAAACAATTCTCTTAAAATTCCATCCAACTCATCAAACCCTAAAGCAGTACCCCTACATACATACATATATATCTAACTTTTCCCGCAAATTGAAATTGAACTTCAAAACTCAAAAGCAATGAAGAAATATTTCATTAGCAATTCAAAAACAAACAGTCAAAAAGTTTCGCAAAAGTAAATGCCTTCGTAACAATATTTTTCCCATCACCACACCGACCGCCCAAAATTTCAAATAATATTCCACATAATTGGAATTTAATTGCCCCACAACAGTGTTAAGAGAAGGAAAAAAAAACTTTTTCAAATTGGTCGTAAACATTTAACTGTCAGAATCTTATAGAACACTCTTCGACAAGCAAGCACAGTTTATCCTCCGAAATAAGTACAATAACTCATCCCGACATCTCAAAGACGACGATACGACAAGAGAGAAACGGTAACAACACAGCAATTCAATAAACACTCAATAAATATTTTATGACCCCGGGAAGTGCCAAAACACATTGATTTCGTTGAAGAATGGACAACAACAACAAGGTGGAAGGACTTTCCATTTCCACCCTTCGTCGTGGACAAGTATGACGAAAACATCTATATACAGAATATCCTTGTCCACCCCACTTGAATCAAAACCAGTCCAGGAACGAACTCGAAAAAGATTTCTTAAGGACCCGCACACTATCATCAATCCATTCATTTGGCAATTCCAGTCGTCTTGTATCTTATGCTGCACCCTCAGAGCCCTGGGTTCTAGCTCCAAGAAAATAGAAACGACAAACAAACACAGATGTCGCGCTTTCAACTTCTTGGATTGCAATTGTTTTTATTTCTTAATAAAACCTCGAAGATATTCCTTTGGCAGCGATAGCAAAAATAAAAACACAAATAAAATAGAAAAGCAATCCGTTTGCCTTTTTCTGGATGCCAAATTGAGTACAATTTCGTAAGGGTGGTGGTGTGCAGTTCAAATAGAAAACTTTGGTCGGGGAAAATGAAGAAGAAATACTGGAAGAACTTTTAAGGGTTCTTATTATAAGCAAAGTAGAGTTTTGTTTGAATTGTTTGTCATTAAATTTGCTAGCAGCAGTAATTTTCTAATTTTGATCCGGCTCGAAGGACCACTGAGAAAAAAAAAAACAATTTTCCTTCCCAATAATTACCTCGGATGTAAAGTAAAATAATTTCAAAGCATGAGAATGAATTGCTTGTGTTTATGTTTATAGAATTAGATTGCCCGATAGCGGTCCTGGATACATGAGGATACAATGTTTTGACTCGTTAATTCTGGTTACAGTGTTTTATTATTATGTACAGCAGTGTCTTTTCAAACCGAATTGCGCTCTTTTACCGTAGAGTATTTTCAAGGGATGTTGCTGTTTTTGATGGATATTTTGATAGCATAACAAAGACAACACTTTCAGGAGCACACTTACTTGTGTTCAAGGGGAGAATATCATAGGGATGCATACGAAACAGTATATAAAATGGTTTTAAAGTTACTGACAATATAACCACATGCAATATATTTTACAGACACGAATGATGAGAATGTGAAATGGTTACGATTGTTTGAATTTTCAAATGTTTCAAATTGAAAGGATTCTTCTTACACAAATTTCAAATTTATAAATAAATTAGTTTGAGTCTCTTAAATATATTCAAATCCGTTCTTATTAAAGCTTTTCTTGAATAGATAATATCTATTAGATATGTGTTTATTTGAATATATTTAACAAAAATGTCCCTTATCACTTTAAAAAGAATTAATTTATGTTGTGAGTTTTTCTTATAAATTTGCGGCACTGAAGAAATTATGACTGCCCTTAAAGTCATTGAGCAGTGTTGGCATTTGGGAATGTTGGAAATGATTTAAAAGGACATAAATCGATGCACTTTGGTTTTGAAAGTGTTAATATCGAAATGGGTGGGGAAATATTGAGCCGTGTTAATCTTCCCTCATTCATATAGTCCGGCTAAAGAAAGAATCTCTGAATATAATAGTGCTTCCAAAGATAGGTTAAAGGGTAAACTTATAGGCATTTACGGAAGCGCGAGTGTTACGGTAGAATTGTTTAAGGGTAGAAATGCACCTGGCTATTTCATTACAACTCTGTTTATAAAATTAACGATCAAATAATAAAAGGCAAGAAACATTGCGGTGGTGCTCGAAAGATTCAAATGTTTCTGTTTTACTTCTATCACCTATAATTTTTAAAGGTCATTTTTCTTTGGTTCTATTCAAGAGACTCAAGTGAGTTATTGGAGGACCTGTACAAATTTGTGAATTGCACTCGAGCTTTGATCTACCGAAGATCAGAAGGTTTGAACAATTACTTGCAAAACCAAAGGAAGCCTAAGCACTTTCCATAGTTTTTGGCAACGTCGAATATGTGGTCATAAGGAGAACTGTGAGCTATTTGATTTCCTTAATGCAAGTTCTGCTTATAGATAGTGGCACTTGCATTGAGGGTAGGTTCCCCTTTAATGACAGAAAAAAGTATTGAGTTTTAGAAGCATTAAATTCTATGTGGTTAAAGTTCTATTGTTCCCCATTTGACAATACTTTCGAGATCAGAATTTAATGAGCCTTTCATCACGCTGGCCGTTCCAAATTTATGTCCGAAGGTCAAAGATCTGGAAACGAATATTAGTTTTGTCAGCAAAATAATTTAATGGATTAGAAGTTTCAGACAAAAGATGATTAATGAATATCAGAAAGAATATCGGTGACAAAACAGAGCCCTGTGGCACACCATCATTTATTTTATGAACTACAGACTTTAAAACGTCCAGTTGAGCGGTTTGAAAGGGAGTTGCTAATCCAAAGAAGAAGAGATTCATCAATAAAAATGCACGAATTTTCCATAAGTGAGCTTGATGCCTAACTTTATCAAGTGTTTTTAAAACTTCAAGTGAAACAATCAAACATTCTTCAAAGAGATATAAAAATTTGTGCCACTGATCGGTGAGATATACAATAAAATTACCAATATGCCTTTTGCTACGAAAGCCATACTGACGGTCTTCAAAATATTTCGTGAGCTGATAATTTATCAGCATTTCCATGACCTTGCAAAGATACAATGTTATAGTTAGAAGGGAAGAAAGATTCGCCTTTTTTAGGGACAGGATGGGCTGTCTATTTACTCGAAAAGTGATAAAAAAAAAGTACAGATGGAAACGCTTACTCAAAGGATTTACCAGCGTTGAACAACACCTCTTAAAACAACCGGAGGAATACTTCCGAGCCAGCGGATTTATGTGCATCAAGATCTTTCGGTATTCCTTCAGCCTTATAATACCGAAAGAAGTATTGTCTTATAAAATCATTAACGCTCTTAAGTATAGGAGAGGAGTCATGACACTTTATGGTTTTCTAACTTCACTTGCAGAAATGACACAATGGTCTGATATGTCTAGATTTAAAGACTAGACTTATAGTGAAAAGAGTGGGCAAAATACAAGTTTTTTTTTAAAATACAATAAAATGAACAAAATTAAATTTGTTCTATGGATTATGGCTTCATTAGCAGAACACAGCGTCGTTCAAGTGGATGGTCGTGTGCCTTCGATTGGAACTTGTAAGCAAATAATTCAAGATCCTTGTGCGGAATTCTCCTCAGACTAGTGTGTGATATGTTGAGCTGTTGAGATCGATGATAATTTGCTGTTCGTGCATTGAGTCTCACACTCTCGGCTACAGCAGCCACATTCTCGTCTGGAAAGGAAATTCAAGCTGAATCAAGTTGTTTGACTCAAAAAAAAATTCGTCATACCTTCCTTTGGTTGTTGTCTGACCATTGTACATTGAAATCGCCCGTAACACTGTGCGAATACTTTATGACATGCTCAATGGTAGAAAGTTTGTTGTCAAAAGTGGCAATGTAACTTCTACCGCAATCTTCGATATCAAGAATGGTCTTCAGCAGGGAGCGGTAAACTCGCCGATTCTATTCAGCATTTACACCAGCGATCTGATAAGTAGTCTAACTCAGGCAATTGCGCCTGCCGATGACCTAATAGCGTACAGAACAGCTCCAAAAGTTGAGGTTATTAGAATTCTCTTACAGCGTGACTTCGACAAGATTCAGCGATATTGTGATGACTGGAAGTTGAAAATCAACTTTCAGAAATGTGAAACGATTCTGTTTAGGACTCCGTTGGCTAGAGCCCCTAGGGATACTTACTAGAAAGAACTGGGGTAAGCTGATGATCGTAGGGCCGCACCGGCAACCACTGGCGAGCAAAAGTGTGGTAAAGTACCTTGGCATCTGGTTGGATCAGTATTTGTATTTCGACTGACATATAAATGCTGCTCTGAACAGGGCTAGGGGAGCCTTTGCGCTGACGAAACGGTTGTTTTACAGCAGCCGGCTTGACACCAGGGTGAAGGTGATTTGCTACATGGCCCTCATCCGGCCGATGATTGCCTATGGGTGCCCGGTGTGGTTCAACGTTGCCCCATCTCAAATGGAAAAGATTCGGGTGTTTGAGAGGCAGTGTCTTAGACGTTGTCTTGGATTACACAGAACACCAGAATCTATACAACGGAACCAACATTAACAGAATAGATAATTTTTTGATAAAGCTGATTCGGAGTCACATTGCGAGAGCGATGACCTTAGCAAATAGCTTAATCGTTGGGGCTTACTACCCCAACACAGAATACTTCGAGAGTGTGCGTTTAAGTGGCCATATTGCACCTAATACATTCCTCTATTTAGATAGTATAGGGTTGATCCAGGATAGAGAGGCGGTTCCGCTAATCTACCACGTCGGCCGTAGTACTGTGGATAGGCGGCTCCTTTATAGTCGAGACGTCCTCGCACAAGACGGAGCTGAGCGACTTCGGTTCAGTAGGACTGTGTCCGATCGAGACCTGAAAGACAGGGTAAGACAGGAGAACCAGTTTTGGTGGTTGTCTAATGTTGATAGCGACAGTTGACAAGTTGTCTTGGCCGACTTACATAGTTTTAAGGGTATTCTTAGGTAGGGACAGTCAGGGGGGCACAAAAAAAAAAAAAAAAATTAGAGTACATTCTTCTAATGTACATATATTCCAAAAAAACAAAAACAAAAAACAAAAAAATCTCTGCTGCTGTGGCTGTTTTAGTTTTTAAGTAGTTTTAGTTTAGTTTTTAGTTTATTTTAAGTAGTTTAAGTTGGTTTAGGTAGTTTTTAATTAGTTTTACTTTAGTTTGTAAGTTTTATATAAAAAATATAAAAAGTTAAAGAATCCGAGTTTTTTAAATTTTCTCGAGAAAACAAAAAAAAATAGAGATAGTTTTTGAATTAAAAATAGTTTTTAGGCCGAAAGGCATTAGATTTAAGATATAGTCTAGCTTATAGAGCGCCCGCATAGGCGTTTTTAGTTATTGGATAATTAGGCTAGTTTTTATGAATTTTTGTCTAGCTTTAAAATAGTTTTAAGATTGATGAAAATAAAAATGAATTAAAAAAAAAAAAAAAAAAAAACACTGTGCGAATACTGAGAAAGAATTCGCTAGATATTGTCGGAAAGCACGTAGAATTCGAAAGAAGTTGAATTACTATTCAAACTTGGATGGCGATAAATAAAGCATGTATGAATGATTCGCTTATGGACTGTGAATTTAAATCGCATGAAATTAAATATTGTATTTAAACAAATGTGACGTTAACAATCAAACAGAGGCTAAAAAAAATGAACATGAAACCGAGCAAAAGGGTGGAAAACGATAATTCCTAAAATATTTAAGATAATTCAATGCAGTAAATTTTGTAAAATTTGTAAAAGTCTTTTTTATTAGATTGACCAATAAAAGTACTAAGGGACCTTTTATTTTCGTCCTTTAGTGAAATGTTTTTTTTTTTAGGCAGTTTTGTTTGTTAAAAATATATTTAGCGCGTTTTGAAAATAAGTTTCTTAAATTTTGATTCTCAAATGCCTGTAAAGTTAAAAAAGAAGAGAACATTTAAGTAAGGAAAAGTTCTTTTTATTGGAATTCATTAAAACTTATTTAACAATGATAACAAAGAATACGATAGGTAAACTAAAGATCCTTTTATAAGGGTCAACAATTTTAGCGCCCAAAATTATTTAGCTCCTTTTGAAAAACAATCCTATCTATTTGATTTCATTTAGAGAAAAATAGAGCTGTTTTGAGAATTACAAGCATTGTATGAAAAATAGCACCCATTTGATTGTTAAAAAATAACAAATATACTCGTTTTTATCCTTAACTCAACATTAAAATAGTAATTACTTCTAAACCAGCCCGTTTTGAAATATATTTTTTTCCACCATTCTATAGCTCTCTTTGATACGCAAATTTTGGTATACCACACTCCATATTTTGAAAAAAGTGCCTTTAGCACCATTTTGATTGTTAACGTCACAAATGTCAAGTCAGTCAGTTAACTTTGTTGATATGGTATTTGGGCCCCAAAATAACTTCACAATGCAGTTAACTATAAGTGTTTCACCTTAACAGTAAATGTATTGGTCCGCTTCTAGATTCTCAAAAGAAATAAGGGCAATCAGTTATACACAATGCATGGCAAGCAAAGCAACTGTGAGTGATGGAAAAAGGAAAAAGAAGGAAACTTACCTCTCTTTGTGTTAGTCAATTTATTTGTTTTTCCAAAGGTGTACTTTTTCCCTGTTAACTGCACTCTCATTGACCTTTTCACTGTTTTTTCCGCGGTGGAGGAACATTCTTTCTCTACTCCTCAACTATGAGGTGCAGACCGGTAGTTCAGAAATACGATATTTTAGTAACTCGAAAATCAAATCGAAAGTAACGTAGACATAGAGGTACTCTTTTTGTGGTTACTATTGCAGCCCTATCCAGTACTAGTCTAATACGGTCAACGATTTCATTTTGAAGGTTATGCAGTCGTTTTCCAATAGCAATGTTGAGTAATTCACTCCGAAGTCTAACCATTATAGCAACCATGTAAACAATGCTTGATTCAAAATTTATTTCAGTAGTATATAGAATTTTTATTATAAAAACCTTCATACATTGTTTGATTTACGAAAGTAGTTTTTTTCAGCAACGTTATTGTTGAGCCTACTGTACATTGTTCTAAAAAGGTACCGGAGGCTTCAGCTACCAATTTACCTCTGCACTTCCCATCTACCGTTGATCTATCTTCATACAGGAGGGTCTTACTATGTGATCCATTTTCTACGTTTAAATTAAAATGTATATTGCATCCTTCTGCAAGGCGAGATCCAGGAATTTTGAAGACGTGCAGGAGATAGCAAGTCCGCACGCAGCTTAAGAGTTCTTATGTATAAAGGTGAAAGTCTGGTTTCCAACATAATGACATAGTTAGGCATGTTTGGTGGTAGTATACACTAACAGCCATATTTATAAACTCATTATAGTGAGTACATAAGGCTATGCAACCCTTATGATGCCTCTTAACGCAAAATCGTTATTTATAAAACTTATGTGACGTTGAATAGAGGCATTATAAGCTAAACGCGTTTGGAGATTGAATAGTGCCTACATAAGGACATTTTAGTATTGAACTGGTCACATTCACTTTGACATCGCATTGAATTATAAAGATTATCAACAAAATAAAATGGCTTTAACTTGATATTGAAACTAAAGCTTTGTTGTTTTTATTTATTGAAACTTAAATGTTATAATATAATATATTAAAAACAAATTGAATTAAAAATGGTTTAGAATTAAATAGATAATTATGCTTGTTGGTGATCTCTCTCCACGGATCCTTCTTCATCCGGTGTGTTAGCGTTTCAATTTTTATTTTGCATTATTGCATTGTATCCTTAATAAATTGTCTCAGGAGTATTCCAGCTAGGATAAAACGAACAACAATTTGATTTCCAGTACGTGCTAGAGATAATTACATATGTACATACCCTAACTGATGAATCAAAGTTAATTGTTCGAATTCTTTTAGCTTTTGGTAGTTCCATTTTTGTTTATTAAATTCGATTTACAGACAAGATGTTTTTTTTTTTTTTGACGAACAGCTGAGTGTTATGAAGGCTAAATGTAATAGATTCTTACTTTTTGGTACTTTATTTGACACAAGCTCATTACAACTATGCAGGGTAGGCAAATGTTTTATAAATATGAATTTGCATAGTGGATGAATAAGTCCTTATGCAGTGCATAACTATTCACGCGTTCAGCGAATTCTAATAAATAAGGCTGTAAGAGTTTCTCAACTGTAAATTTTTTACAACGCCATACTTAAGTATGCTTTCAGAAAATGCTTCAAATTCCTTAAATTTACTGCTATGAGCTTTGTTTTTGTTCATTAAGCAATTTTTCCACGAAATATTAATTGCAGTTTTTACCTAGTGAAGTTTTTCGTTAAAATGCTTCTCCATATTCAGATTTTTCGAGAAAATAATGCCCAGGTACTTGCATTCATTAAAAATTTCTATGTCTTCGCCATTGAAGTTCCATTTTTTAATCGACGCATTTCGTCCACCACTTTGTTTAAATACCATCATTTTAGAATTTTGGATGTTAACTATTAGGTTCCATAGTCGACAATTTATTTATCATGAGTTGTAGTGTTTCTGGGAAATACGGCTTAATATGCTACTGTCCAAAATCAACCCCAAAAGGAAGGCAATCGATGAGATCGCATATGAAGAGCGCAAACAATATGGTGCTTAATGTGCAGCCCTGACTCACTCCTAACGTAGTTGCGAACCAATCAAAAAGTTCCGCTCTGGTCCACACTGCCTTTGTTCCTCTGTAAAGTTCTTCGAGAACGCGTCCAAACTTCAGCGACAACACCAGACTATACATATACAGTGCCTCGGTTGATTGTGTCAAAAGCCCACTTTAAAATCGATGAAGAAATTTTCAACTCTCGTTTAGAAAGCTTCCTGATAGACTCTTGGGGATGAAGGGAGATGTTGTCAATTGCTGAGTATACCCTGATCTAAAGCCAGTTTGAAATTCTTTCAACAGGTTCTACGTCTCAATCCACTCCAGAAGTAGCTTATGCAACATCGTAGTAAATATTTTCTATGATGCGTTTGGAAAAGAGACTCCTTTATAATTTCGGCAACCAATAAAAATACTTTTTTGTGTATTGGGAATATTATAGCATCCCGAAATTCATCTCGAGAAGGATCACCTTCAATTCCTTAATTAACTATACAGCGTTACAAGACATTCTTTGAGCATAATAGTATCGCATTTATAAGACTCAATGGTATTTCCATTCGCACCAGCATCTTTTTCATCATTTAGGGCCCCATTGCTTGTTATTCTTCTAGAGAAAAACTCAGTCAAGAACTTCGTTGGTGAAACCAGGTACCGTTAAATGTCAACTTTTTGGTGTTGTGTTTGGAATCAGTAGATCCTTGAAATGGGAAAGCAGTGAGTTTGCGCAGAGTTTCGTGTGAATATTGAATTATTTACCATTTAGCTCCCAAGTAAGTATAAAAAATCTGTCGAATTTTTGCAGGACCCTAGTCTTACTGCCTGCAGCTCCGCATATTTCATCTTTTTTGTTTTGTTTTACAAAGCTCCTTATATTTCTTGTTGGTTGAATTATGGAAAATTCTCAGCCATGTAAAAGATATCTTATAAGAGCTTTTTTAGATTCCTCGTCATACCAGGGCTCATTACCCAATTTTTTCCTTTTAAGTCCGAATTCTTGGTGGGAGTAAGATGTCTTTACGATGTGCTCTATCATGACAAAGTCTACATCTTCGTGTGCTTGAAGTTCCAAATCAAGTCGATGTCTATAAGCCTTGGACTTTTGAAATTTTCCAGCAGAGTTTAGGAAGTAACCGCTTGCCAATAGTTTCATCATGTGATCGAAAAAGATGTTGAAAGGTAACAACAACCGTAAAATAGTCTGAGTATGGTTCTTCCTTAATCACAAAATCTGTCACAAAGGGTTCCCAATCTTCTCCTAAGGTAGCATAAACTAACAAAAATGTAAAAATTTCCTGATGAGTCGCCTAAGCTGGTTCCATTTAAAATTCGAAGTTCATACGATTCGCAAAGATCCAGCATTTTTTTTTCCTCGACGAAGCCAATATAATAATAATTCAACTGTATTGTAAGTCATATAACGTTATTACCTAAAATTGATGTGTAGACAAAAAAGTTGAAGTACTCAATAAAGAAGTCAAAATGCTAACAGCCGCCACTCACCAAGGTCTACAAGGTCATAAATCAACAAAAACCAGTACACATAAACCGATTAGGGTCGTATTTAGAAATTCAACTTCGAGCTGTCAAATGAATTAATATTAATCCCTATTGTACTGGCTATATATGTACGTATACTCGTATAAGCCTCTAATTGAATGTTACCTTCACCTAATTGATGAGTTTAAAGTGTCTCTAGCAAGCTTTCACTTTTCATCAAGAGCTCTTGAATGTTGCCAAAAAAATGTGGAAAGGTACAAATTCAAGGGCAAATAGCAAGTACCCTTAAAGAATTTAGCCCCCATGTAATTTTGGTATCCTTAGAATTTTATATCACACAACTTTGTTTTTTTTTTTTTTTTAATTTTTTTTGTCATTTTTAAGTTCACATGGTATACAATGTTTCTTTTAAAGCGCCCTCTGGTGAATAAGACACAAATTCGTATAGGTATATATAAATTCTTCAGTATTTTTACTTCTAAATTAGGATTTCGTTTGTTTGTTTTTATTTAGGTTTTTACACAATTTCACCCTCGAGCGCGACAAGTTTTCATTCTCTGTAGCAAGGACATCTGAGGCTAATAACACAGTTACCGAGCCGTAACCGAAATTACCCGCATACATGTGGGTTTGTGTGTTACCTACTCTCTCTCGGCTAATGGCATTGTAAAAAGGAAACAAACAATAATACAAAACAAAAGTATATGTACGATATGTAGTTATACCTACATACATAAAGTCGTCGTCCTTGTTATCGTCGTCATCACCTAACTTCTATATGTAAAGATATATAATTTCCTAGCCTAGGATACACCTAGTACCTATGGATGCCAGCACACAATTGACTTGGATTTAATTCACTTGCACAGGGCCAAAGGATTTCATCCCTCGAGGATTAAAAACACTTTAAGAGGATAAAATGTTCCCGGGTTAGGAATGTCTAGAGTGAAAAAGAGAGCTGTGGAAGAAGGCGGTCGAGGTACCGAAGGACTCTAAAAAAGCTGAAATGAACAGGAGCAAAAATGTAGGCGATGTGTGCTGCGCATTGCACACATATGTAGTTATAGTAAAAATGGATGAAATGGAAAGTTTACCTACACACAGAAACACACCTAGGAACCGGCAACAAAAAATGTATCCAATCCTTTGCGCTTATTTTTGCTCTATAAAGGAGGTTGAAATGGGGGTGGAATTGAGGAACAAAAAATGGTTACGGGTCGCTCCTTCAGGGATAGGGGACTTTCCCAATTGGGGACGCATTTATAGAACCTGTGTGACGGCGACATTTGCTGAGAGTACGGCTTAAATTTTTTTTTTCTTTTTGAGAATTTATTGTATGGGAACAATTGTGTTACCAATTTCCGGCCAAGTGTATGATCATCCGGAAGGATATAAGGTTAATGAAAGGTAAGCCCTCCGGGGAAATGCGAGATATTAAAGCAGATTTCACATATCTATACAAAGATACCTATGTGTCTATAAAAATTTACGGCAGGATGCGTAGGAATGATTTTAAACATTTCATTTTGAATTTATTTGGATGTGTTTGGTCTGGTGTGTGTATGTGTGTGTTTTCTGAGAGATTTTTTGTTAGTCGGATGGATGTTGAATGAATAAGGATATTAGGTTTTTTGATTTGCAGATTTAGTTGGCAACGAGGAGTCAGATTAACTGACGTCTGGCATGTGTTCATTATGTTTGTTTATATTTGAAGATACATATATGTACTCGTACCTACTTATTTTAACACAATAGAATGAAAGACAGGATGTATTAAGGTTAGGAACTTGTCTATCATTCTCTGGGTTTGTGTTTATACAACTCTTGTTAAGGTATTTTGAGCTTTTTAATCTATGAGTTATGGTTGGGATTTGGTGATTTTTTGTTGGTAGATGAAATAGTAGTAATTTTTATTTTATTCGTTCATAGCTAGAGTTTGAAACTTAATAACTGATAAGTAGGTATAATGTGCTGTAATTTAGGGGGTTTCCTGGGATTAATAAATTAATACCTAAAGTGTGTAGGTAAATGTTGCGAGCGCCTCTGTCCTCTTTTAAAACTTTGACTAGATTTACTTTTAATATTAGTGAAAAAAGACTTAAAATACCTTGATATATAAATGAGAGATTTTCTGGTATAGCTTCTAAGTCTTCTTTAATCTGACAAGAATATAATAAGCTATAACAGTTGTTGGCCTACTAGCAGATCAATTCCTACCGATATTAGGGGAGCCGTGTGCTTGGGTATGACAGTGCTCCTGTCTGTTCTCTACGCATGCCATGAGGTATTCGATGGAGATCATGAAACATATATAATTTGTACATTATGAACCTCAATACCATTAGTCTGCTTGCTCACAGAACAGAAAACTTATTGAAGATTACCATACAAAAGGTACCGAAGATTGACTCAGAACCATTTTGTTAAACGCAGTAAAGATATTACCATCTTCTTGATCTTCAGTTCGGGAAGGTAGAGTTGCCCTCGGTTGGGCCACAGTAAGATATTGACCGAAAAATTAGGTATTGTAAGTATTGTAAATAACCAACGTGTACAATTTGCAATTCTTAGGTCTTGCTGGTTGGATAAAACATTTTGTGGAGCAATTTCTCGTGAGAATCATAATCTAGGAACTTATACATTCAATCATTTGACCGTGTGTAAATGGCAGAAATGGAGGAAACATACAAATTTCTGTCAAATCCAAACTGTCAATATGAGTTTTCATCACAAAATATATTTTTGGAATTTTCAGCATTTCTTTAAAAGAACCGATTCTGCTGAAAATAACAAACTGGTTTTCTATTCCAGACCTAAGACTTCTGATAGCATAACATTCCCACGCACTGAGAACTAGCCCGTGTGATTTATTTCAAAATTCATTTGGGTAGGAAAAATTTCTCTAGATCGAAAATATACAAGCCTACAATATTGTAGAGTACCATCGTATACTTGAACAGATCTGTTGGAGATAGTGTCATGAGTTTTAATAGATAACCTATGATGTCCTTGCTGATTAAAATTGGTCGGATGAAGTATTCCAAGTACTCCGTAGTAGTTTTCCAATGTAACGTGGATCAGTTTTCCCGCGATTTTGAGTTAAACTATCACTTAGAACCTTCTGATGATGAATGCTAAATGCGATTTTAAAGTTGATGAAAAAATGGTGAGAATCGACCTGCAATTCTTTGTATTTCTACAATATTTTCTTAAAAAAATATTTCTTCTATTTTCCATCTACATGGGCAGATATAATACTGGTACTTGTCAACTAAAGTGTTGCAGAACGATTTAGGAAACTGACACAGTATGTTAAATAAAATCTTTTAAGTTATGTACGTTTAGGAGAAATATGCTTTTTCAAATTTAACTAATTGAATTCCTCGCAATACTTCCTTCTAACACTACCAACACATCGCTTTCTCTTGACTCTATTGGTAAGACATTAAAAGCTATGTCTTTATTGTTCTTTACCTCTTTAGCTAACCATGTTTCTTTTATACTAGGTTGGGAATACTGCAAATCTACGTTTAAGAGTACTATTCCATGTTTTTCAGTGACTAGGTTAATTTTGCTGTTCTTTAACCTTTTAATAAAACCTACTGGTAGATACTGTTTCGATCCTTTTGAGTTGGGTGGCCTTTTTCTTATTACACTAGAACTTTTTCTTCTCACTTCTCCTTTCTCCATTATTATTCTTCACTCACTACCATTGTTCGGCACTTCACAATATTTGCAGCTGCATCTTATGCAAATACACAGAAGATAGCTTCTCACTGATGTACGCTTCGTTGACGTACTATTACATCCAATTTCTTTTTTCATAAAATCTCCCTAAAATTAGAAACAGAGCACCTCATACACAACCTGAACCTAGTGACATACAATTCTTTACCACTCCTGTGTGTGTGTTGTCCGAACGGCTAAGAAAAGGAGAATTTCCATGGATAATAGATAATCTTGGAGGATTTGTCACTTCCTCGAAAGAAGCAGTACAGGTAAAAAAACATTTTTTTTTGTATTTAGGTGGCAGGGGCTGGAAATCGAACCCACACCTCTAGTATGACAGTCCAATGCACTATCAAATTTTCAAAAGGATATTGTCCAATAAAACTATCATAATGATGTTTGCTAATCCGTTTTTTCTGTCCACCAAGAACAAAGATAAAAATTTGAAAGTCTATTTTAAAGAACACTTTTCGGATAGGCTATTTGGAGAAATCTACAATGAAGGATATCGATCAAGCTTTCTCTTTGCATTTTAAGAACAGTAGTCCCCATATATATGCACCTTTCCCCATTGTCTATCGTTTTCTTGACCATGTGCAAAGAGCTGGTCATATAATTCTTCGAACGTTGACAAATTTCTTGTTCTTTTAATACCGGAAATCTAATTTTTCCGCATTGAGGTGACATGGCTGTAGTGAGTTGGACCTGTTGCTTCTATCGGATTCTTATTTACCTAAACAGGATTTTTAAAATCTACCAAAATAATGAATAGTGCTATAAGTCGTTTAGTGGTAACATTGAACAAAATTGTCAATTTTTTGACAATTTTCAGTAGCTCGCTAATTTTTGTGCGAAGTTTATGTAGAGTTAGGGAGAGTTCTTAAAGAACGTTTTTTCTCAAGACTAGGTCAATAATGGCAGTCCGAATATTATATGGAATAAGATTGAATAGGTTCTGTCAACCTATCATCCAATTGCATTTACTTCACTTGCTTCCAAGTTCATGGAAACCCTGATAAATTATCAGCTCAAGAAATATCTTGAAGAACGAGAGCCAGCCTCTCAATGACCTCTATTATGGCTTCCGTGATGGTATATACCTCACTAAACAGTGGCACTAATCTTTACATCATTTTAGAGAAGGTAAGATTATTGCACTTGATATTTCAAAAACATTTGATAGAGTTTAGCATCAAGCTTTTTTGCGTGCATTTGGTATTGATGAATCTCTTTTTCGTTGAATTAGAACTTACCTATCAAACCGGTCAATACAAGTTATGTTGGACGGTTTTTAGTCCGAAATTCACAAAATAAATTCCGCAGTCGTACCACAGAGCTTCGTTTTATCTACGCATTTCTTTCTCATATTCATCAGTGATCTTTGTCTGGAACTACTAAGCCATTAAATTGTTATACTGATGACAGTACACTCAGATTTGCATATTCATTTCCAGTTTCATATATTCTTGTACTTCAGATGTAGAACTGGAATATCAGCGTTTGATATGCTCACTTTATTCTGATCTCTATATTATTTGTTTCCAGATGCATTGGTGAACTCAAATCCGTATAGATTTTTAAAGAACTCAATGCTGTCTACTGTAGTCGAAGCAAAACCCTCACACATGCCACTTTAAAGACCAACTTGTGTAGAATGGCCACATATTTGACGTCGCTAAAAACGCTGCTAAATGTTTAGGTTTTCTTCGACTTTTAAAATGTCCCCCTTTCTATAAGGCCTACATTTGTCCAAAGCTCGCGTACAATTTCCATATTTGTACAGGTGCTCCAATAACTCTCTTCTTTCTCTTGGATTTAATTCAAAAAAGAGTTTAAAAATGATAGGTGATAGAAGTATCACAGACACATTTATACATCTTTCGAATTTTTTATATTTTAGCGGTATTTTTATAAACAGTGTTCTACTACAGTAATACTCTCGCTTCAGGAAATGTCCATCAATTTACCCTTGAGCCCGACTTTGGACGAACTATTAAATTCAGAGATTATTTCTTTAGCGGCGCTGTATTATTACCTGTGCTAATATTTCCTTCCCGTTACGATGGTCAGACCTTCAAAACCAAGGTTCATCGGCTTCTCGTTTTGATTTGTTCCCGATTTTCATAACAAACGCTAACATCTTCAGCGTTTAAAAGACTCTTGGAGTACTCAAAAATTGGGAGAAGATCGTTTAAAAATATTGTTAAAAGATTCGGCCCGAAATGGTTGCCTTGAGGAATTTCAGAATTCACAGTAATACATTTTGAATGACAACCATTATGATTCATCGATAGGATTTATCAAGCAAATAATGTGAATGATTTTCGAATACCTTACTAAAACCTGTAAAAACTCAATTCGTTTCTTTTTTTAAAGGAATTTATACAATACTCCGCTAGCTTCACAAGAAAATTGAAAATTGAACGGCCTTTTGAGAAAACATGTTGATTGCGAACTATCAACAATCTTAATAAAATAATAACCACTGAAGATACCTTAGCAACCATATATTCACACTATATTTTTATGTGCTGCTCTAGACTGTTTTTGTTTGTGAAGTTGGCGCTAAGTTCGCTTTTTTCTGAAAAATCTTATTTATTAAGTGATTTGGCTCAAATTTACACTAGATATCATTTAAATTAAAAAAAAAAAACAAAAATTGAAAAAAACTGGACCCGGCAGGTCATAGAGAAGTAGGCATATTAACGAAAATGTTCTTTTAAGCATGGGTTATATTCAACGTACAACTTGAAAAGCTTTAAGATATACTGTAACTTAGAGCGCCTGTATAGGGTCAGTACGTAAGTTGTAAGTTCTTAATAAATAGAAGGGTAGTTTTTATGAATTTTTGTCAAGCATTAAGACAGTTTGCACAACAAAATAGAAAAGCTTAGAAAACAATTTGAGTTAAGCTCAGTAGATGGCTTTGTCAAGCATGGCAGAGTTAAAAAAGTGGTTTGATTAAAATCCGTCCACTGCGACTTTTATTACGAATACGATTTTAAATTTAAAGATATAATTGGTCATTTTTGTCAAGAGAAATCCAGAAGACGCGGTCGTGTGATTTTTTAAGAGCTATCGGAAATTAAGAAAAAAGACATAAAATTCAGAAAAATGCATGAAATATTTATTCGAATTGATAGTACAGTCGATATAATTTAATATTTGAAGATTATTTCATGCAAATGAATGTTGGCCGCGGCTGCGCCTCAAATGGTCCATCCGCTTAGTCCAATTTTGGCATACTCTTTCTAACATTTCGGCCGGTATATCACTCACGGACTTATGCTTCATTGTTGACTTCCAGTCCGTCAGTCAAAGCCGTCTTGTCGCTATAGAAAAGAGGCTTAACATAGCCCCACAAAAAATAGTCTAGAGGCGTTAAATCGCATGATCTAGGCGGCCAATTGACCGGCCCCAAACGTGAAAAAAACTGTTCACCGAACTCGCCTCTCAATGGGTCCATTGTTACGCGTGCTGTATGCCATGTGGCACCATCTAAAACCACATGTCATGCAAGTCAAGCTCTTCCATTTTGCACAAAAAAAATGTTATCATCGCACGGATGCGAACGCATCATCTTTCAAGAAATACGACCCAATGATTCCTCCAGCCCGTAATCCGCACCAAACAGTGACTTTTTCCGGATGCATTTGTAGCTCTTGCAATGCTTCTAGCTGCTCTTCACTCCAAATAGGCAGGTTTGCTTGTTCACGTATCGGTTCAACCAGAAATGAGCTTCGTCGCTGAACACAATTTTTCGATAAAAAGTCTATCTTCGGCCAACTTTTCAAGAGACCATTCACCTAAAATTCGGCGTTGTGGTAGGTCGTTCGGCTTCAATCCTTGGACCAGCTGTATTTTGAAAGGCTTCACATCTAAATTCTTTCGCAAAATTTTCCACGTAGGTAGTGAAGTAACAGAGGCCAAATTGTTGCGAACGGCGGCGCCAAATCGATAATTCACGGTCATCACTATAACATTGGCCAATACAGCTGCGATATTTTCCTCAGTTCGCACTCTACGTAAGCGTGTTGGTGATTTAATGTCTAACAATGTAAATTTGGTGCGAAATTTAGTCATAATAGCCGGAATAGCCGCCTCAGCAGGTCGATTAAACTGACCATAAAATGGAAGAAGCGCGCGATGAACTTTCGTAACAGAGCACGCATTTTGATAATAAAATTCAAGAATTTGTAAGCGTTGTTCGTTTGTAAGACGATTCATGGCTAAATTATAGACCAAACTGAAGATGTTTAACAGTGACACAAAACACGAAATGTGCGTGAGCTGTCAAAACCAGTGTCACCAAAAAGAAAATAGCAGAAAAATCACCCATTATAAGAGAGATCAGATACTCACTAGATTTTCACTAGTTTTTTATAAAACTCCAAAATTTTGGATTTTGGATTGATATCCAAAATTACCTTCAACCTTTTGTAATAATTTAGATACCTATAAAGTACACTATGGTTTGCCACAAAACTGCGCTCACACTTTGGTGAAGGTATCAAATTTTATAATTAACTTTGTACCTGTTTGTCTTTGGAGAAAAGTAATTTGACATTTACTAACTTGACTCTCGAATTCAGGTCCAATCTTTCTTGCTTCATGGTAACAGTGTTATACACACACAAGCCACATATCTTTTTTCACAAATTCTAGTTCTAAAATTCCACAAACACACACTCATTTCCTACCTCAGCCCACAAGCTCACTTTCATAACGGAAAGACATTTTAAAGGGATTTACTTCTCCAAGTGAAGCTATAACAAGTTATGTTCCTTTGCCTAAGGATAGACAGTTATACCAGCATCATAGGAAATGAAAGGATAGAAATATAGCCTCCCGATTTATTAGATTTATAAAGCCACCACCGCTAAATTGATCCAATTGTCGAGACGGAAGTTTCTACATGTCATGTCTTCGTATTGTATATATCCTTTGCCTCTGCCGCAATGTAATATGATGGTGTTACTTAAATTAATATGATTTTTTTTTTTCCTACTGCGACATCCACCAACACCTTAGCCAGGATATTCACTTTCCGGCGATGCGTTCCTTGTGTTCGTTATCTCAACGTGCATATCTAAACATACACTTTCATTATAGTCTGAAAATTGTCTGAAAGATTCAAATCAGCATAGAAAAACGTTAAGGATGAACAAAAAAAAATATCCACAAGGAATCAGGAATAAGGAAGTTGCGGTAGGAGAGCGGATAAATAATAATCCCAGGATAACATTTTCCTGCAAATACGAGTATTTTAAAGATTTTAAAGATTTTTCCGTTTTTTTTTTTTCTTTTTTGCATCATCATATTTTTAGCAGGTACTTCTGTATCCCGGGTGGAAAATGGAAATCGCGCTTAATAACGTTCTTACGGATGGATTCAATTCCCATTTCCGTTGCCCCAAGGTCGGGCAAAATGATGATCAGCATGATTTCATCTCATTATGATGCTTCTCGTTGTGGTGTGTTCGTGTGGTAAGTCTGTCTGATTTAAAGGACACGCATACTTTCAACAGGATTTCAAGTACCAAGAGTCCTTGTTGGCGAGATATGGCGAATTTAGTATTGGGTTTTATTTTGAGTGCTGTTTTCGCAGTTTTAAAGAAACAAATTACTTTTGAAGTGCTTGTATTGAATGGACGTGGGTCGAGGGGTTCTGGTTTTTCCAGAAGCTTTAACAAATTCCCTCGTTATTTTCTTGTTGTTGTTGTTCTTGTGAATGGAAAGTCGACTTTTTCCTCATGGACTACGTGGGACTTAAAGGTTTGGGTAAATTGCTTTTTAAGCCAGTATTCTTACGAGTATGATTAAAGGTGAAAGAAAACACGGAATTATTTTTTTGACAGTGTTGTGCTTCTACCTGCACTATCTTCATTTTTTTTGTTAACATTTCTGTTAAATTCAAAAGTGAAAGTTATTTTACAAATATAGTTATTAATTCTTTTGTGTTTCAGACAAAGTTTTTTTTTTCTATTTCATATAATTATGGCTAACATATTTAAACATACAAAGAGGGCCTTTTGTTTCGTGAATGGATAATTTGAAGTTGAATTAATAAGCTTAAAAGGCCAAATAAATACGTTTTTTACCCCTGAAGAAAGCCACAAAATTGTTATTTTACTATTGTGCGAATGTTAAGGTGCGGCAGAGGTCAGTTGAGCAAGGGACTTAACGAATTGATGTATTCATCAGGAAATCTTAGAGGCTTGGAGATAGGAATGTACTTAGGTGCAGTCGATAGTTCCAGAAGATCCAGAGAACCTATATTTCCCGCCCATTTTGCCTTTTTTTGTTTCAGTTTCCCTTAGGACTCGACGGATATATAAAACGAATGTGAGCCATTTCCATAATACTGTTGACCTCGGGTTTAAAAGTTTTGTATATTGTAGTGCGTTCAACTCCAACATTTTGTCTGACACTGAACTGAATTTCAGGTTCACTTAGATATCTCAAAAATATCTGCATCCTCTCTGCTGAGAGATCAAAATCAGTGCACCTCTTTTAAGCTCCATTGATTCCCATACAAAGTAGTCGGAAGGCCGGAGCACATTTTTTTTGAAAAATGAAATAAACTATGAAAGTCATCTTCACTAATTTCTGACCGTTTTTATAAAATTTTGCTCACGCTATCTCACGCGTATTAACTCGGCCATATTTGTAATACAGCTGAAAGAGAATTCTAATAAATTATAAAAATTATAACTAGGCAAAGATTTTTACTTTCTGCTCAGGACTCCAGGAAACTTAATGTTTTTGTAGCTTTTACTATATTATTCTAGCTTAAGCTATTTTGAATCATAAAAATTGGAGCTGAAGCTGAATAAAAAAGTTTAAACTACATGAACCTAGCCTTGTCTATTTTAAAATAGCTATTTCATACTAGAAAACATTTTTTACGTGCCAGCTAAAGCTTAATTTTAATAAAGCAAAACCTAGTTTTAACTAAAAAATCATAGTTTTAGTTTTTGTTTTATTCACAAGCCCCGATGTCCAGGGCACTGGAATGAGGCTAGTAAAAAAAGTATGCTGAGCTAGTTGACTAGTTTATGTCGATATGAGGCTTTATATAAAGTCGTTCACTGTTATACCGGATGTAAGAATCACCTTAACGTTGCTTAGCGTAGGAGTTATGCTTGCAGAGACTCATTTATTCCGTGGGGGTGTTATATTTAACTGCCGCCCTCTTTTTGAATCTCACTTGCTTCCTCGGAAGAAGAGTTGAAATTGCTTCGTATAAGAATATTAATGGAATACCTAAATTGGAAGAATGGTTAGTATACGGAATATTATATTTCCTATAAGGAAGAGGAAAAATGTTGTTTTATGAGGGTTGAGTCTACTCTTAACTGCCCGGACTAAAGGGATTATGACTACCCTTAAAATGTTTGAGCATAGTACGAACGTTTTAGAAAAATTATCGTTGTACATTGATTTTGAATGTCTGAATATTATAATGGGAGGGAAATATATAGTCGGGTAAAGCATTCTTCATTCGTGTAATGCGGCTAAAAAAAGAATCCCTGAATTTAACTGTAAGTCCAAAGCTGGGTTCAAGGGTTAGCTAATATGGGTATTCCCTGAAGCGCGAGTATTACGATTCAGGAATGCACCTTACTGAAGTTAGATATTGGAGCACATGCCCAAATATGGGAATTGTAGTCGACCTTTGGACTATTAGCTCAGAAGGGGTAACATATTTCATGCAACGTCAAAGAAAACCTAAGCACTTTGCAGCGTTTTTAGCGACGTCGAATATGTGGTCATTCCACACAAGGTGGTCTGTAATGTACATACTGAGCACTGAGAGTTGTTCGGATTAAAGTATTTTTTGTTTATTTTTCAAAATATCTAGAAAGTTCTAAGATGGATAAATGATAGACTAATCGCAGTATGTATTCTTTTGGACTTACATATAGAATACTCCATTTAACGCAAGAAATTTGGGAAAGGACAATCAAAATGGGTGGTTAATCTAGTAACATAGAGAATACAAAAAAAATACTTCTGTTTGTTTGTAAATCCGTGCATCTGTACTTCTATAATTCAACCTACAGACTAAGCAGCTTAAAGGATTTTTTTTTCAAATTTGGTATTTAAGGGTTTTCGTTGATTCGGGAATCACTGATTTTTTTAAGCTCCAAAATTAACAATATTTGCTGTACATTTGTTATGCAAAATCTTATTTTTTTATTCCAAAAAACGGCTCTTACGATTTTAATAAAATTGTTTCAAAGAAGGCCTTAAGTCTGGAAAAATTTGCGTTTTATCCAGGTGGATCTCACTTGGACTCATTTGTTGAATAATGACTATCAGAGTTTGTATGATAAAAAAAACCTTCATGAAGATTTATAAAGAAAAATAGACTACATTTTGGTGAAGCAAAAGCTTAAGAAAAAATGTTATTAACGGTAGCACGGTTTTTTATACTTTCGACTTTCTCATTAACGACTGTAGCGATTTCAACATTTTTATACAGTTTTCGAAAAAATATTGTAGGAGATGGTCGAATGTACAAATAAGAGAAATAAGAGGCAAACAACGTAGTTCGTTAAACGATGAACAAGAACTGACTTTATTATTCAAATTACATGTAAGAAGGTAATGTATGTACATAGGATATTATTTTAACAGTTGCATGATCATTCGATTATTATTTATTTTTTTTGATTTTTGAAAGAGAAATTTCTAAATTATTTCTTAAATCAATATCTCGAGTGAACCATTATTTTTTTTACAATATTTCCTAAAATGTATATTATTAATTAAATACTTGAAATTGACAATCCAATTTTTGTTTTAAAAAAATTAAAAAGATATTTAATAATAAAACAATTATTTAAACTTTGTTTGCATAAATTCATACTTTTCGAGACATCTTATGGCAGTGTTATGTATTTGACATTTTTACTAGCGACCTATAATTACTATAAGGCAAGTAATGCATTCATAAAAAAAATCGAATTTGAGATTTTGATCAAAGTACTTAGACATTTGGATGATAGCGAAGACCAAAAAAGTGGGTCTCGCAATTCTGCCTGTCTGTCTTTTCGACTAGAGCCTCAAACAGCTCGCACGATTTTTTTTAAACTTGGTAGATATCATTTTTAATTTTTTCCACCCACACGTTTTTTTTCTTTTTTTTTAAGACCAAAAATGAGGGTACCTGCCATACGAATTTTTTTGGAAATCTTATAAATATTTTTTTTCTATAAAAGTGTCCCATTGAATTTAAAAAAAAAATTTCATTTAGTTTCGGCTAGGTAATGGTTGAACAAATTTTTCCAAAAAATGATTATTAAATTTTAAATTTTCTCGAAGACGGCACAAACGAATTAAATTATTTTTTATGCTTAAGCTCCTCCACAGTTTGAATATTATTAAATATTCAAATTTTGAATTTGTTATTTTTTGGAAACCCAATATTTTGAAAACTCGTTTTTTCAAACTTGGTAAATAAAAGATTCTTGATATAATCTACAAGATTTGAAAAAAAAAAAAAAATTTTCCTAAAAATAACGGTACACCATACAAATGTTAAAAAATGTTTTTTGAAAATCGTATTTTTCTCGAAAACGGTTCCGAGAATTTTGATACATTTTTTTCTTGCATTTAATTTTTACCATCAATAATTTAATAAAAAAATGGAAATTTATACATATATTACTGACTACAATACCTACCATAGAACGATTTTTTCGAATTTTGAATTTCTCGTTATCGGCATAACGGATTTTAATAAAATTTCTTAGAAAGAAGCTTCTAAAAAGTTTAAAAAACATTGCATTTCAAAACTTAAGAAAAAAAAATATTTTTTCAATTAAAAAAAAAGAAACTTTTTTTTGGAAAATTCAATATCTCAAAAGCGGCTCTATATTTTTTTTTTTTGGAAATTTATTTTTTATTCATTTTGAGATGCTTAACAAATTTTTTTCTTAAATGTTTTAAAAAATTTGTATATAAAAGCTTATTTTTTTAAGAAACCACTACAATGACTTATAATTAATAAAGCATCCTATTTTTACCTCCAACTACTAAGGGTGTTTTAGTCAATTAAAAAATGAATTTTATGCTTATGAACAGTTTTTCTCGAGTAACATTCATTTTTGAAATTCTTAGTAGTTTACATAAGAGCAAGTTCGTGCCACCCAGTCGTGCATTTTATTTCCAACTAAACATAATGCTCCTATACATTCATAAACAATTTTTAAATTCCAAAGTGCTTTTATATATAAGACCAAGTACGTTTTTTTGGTTTGGTGCCACCCTCACTGCCCTACCCTAATGTCACACTTTAATCTATATATGTAAGCTGGCCAAGACATTAAACAAAAATGTCAACTTTCAATATCAGAGCTTAACCATTGGAACAGGTTCTCCTGCCTTACCTCGTCTTCTCGGTACCGATCGGACACAATCCTACTGAAACCCACATATCTACAGCTCTATGGCCAACATGGTAGATTAGCGGAACCGCCATACTATCCTGGATCAGCCCTTGACTGTTTAAGAAGAGTAACGCATCGTGCGTGATATGGCCGCTAAGACGCACACTCTCGTAGTATCTGTAAGTCTTATACCTAATTCTTCTACTAAATCTTTCATCTTACCACTTCCATCCCTACATTACCTGCACCATGGGGACCACAATGAATCCATTGAGATCTGAGTGAGGTTATACGGCTTGCCGCATCATCACCCCACCGAACCAGTGGCGTAGCGTGGGTCTCGGCTACCCGGGGCGGAGGAAAATTTTGCCGCCCTCTTATTTAGGTATTTCAATTTATTGTATACTATATATTACATACATTAATTATGAAGAACTTTTCGGCAAGAACAGTCATCGTTATTTTGCTTTGTACAGGTTAGATTTTAAATAAAACAAGTTTATCAAAGTTTTATAATCACGTATATTAATACACAAATTCTTATACGTCAACCACTTAAATACATTGATATAACTGAGTATTGAGGTACCTACCACTTAAGATTATGTACACCTTGACGATCGACAAGATTAAATAATTAGTAAATTGAATAAAAAACGCAAATCAATTTTTAATAAGAACTAGAACAATTGTATAATGTAATATTTATATTTTTATTTAAAGGTAATATAAAAGTATTTGAATTAAAAACAAAACTTCCATCTTTAATTAAAAATGTACACGTCTACTTTTTTTAAGAGCAAAGTCTTTTATTGCACCATCAATGTCTATGGCATCACACACCTCTTGCTCAATAGACAATATTGCCAAATTATTTAGTCTGAGAGTACTCATTGTCGATCTTAAATAATTTTTAATCAATTTCAATTTTGAAAAACTTCTCTCACAGCTGGCATTGCTAATGGCAACTGTAAAAAATATTCGAAACATTATTAAAATATTGGGCAAAGTATCTTCCAGCTTGGATTTAACAATGAATTTAAATAATTCAATTGAGTCTGCATTAATCAATTTATGTTCGTTGTCTGTAGCAGCAATGAAAGTCCGAAGTCGAAGTCATTCCAGCTTGAAGTCCTGCTCGTCAATTTCGTCAGATGCGTAGTCTAGATTACATTCAGTATTTTCTGGATCTAATAATATAGCCGGCGTTAGATAAGCAAACTTATCTGTTAAATTCTGTAGCTGTTGAAAACGCTCACGAATTTCTACAATAATTCTATCTAACGAAGAAAACAGCTTTCGTCTCAACTCATTTTCACAAGACAAGTTAGCATCTCTAGTTCCGTCATCAAAAATATACATTCTTTTTATGCGCCTCCGAGGTTTTATGGAAATTCCGAGTTCTTCACACATGTTTTTTGCATAACCTATAGCGCCATCTGCCCATTCCTCTCGTTTCTCTGTCAATATAATTTGCAAAGCATTTATTTTCTGAGCGCACAATCTTATGTCAAGTCCTTTTGTTTGTAAATATTTTTGTGCATCATTCACTATTGTAGTCCCTCTTGCCAAAGACCCAAAAAAAAAACAAAGAAAGGAAAATGACTGCATCGTAACTAGTAAAGCACCTGCATCTGTCATAGTGTTTAAGCTTTCACCTGCCTCTGTCATTTTTTCCAAAGTGACGAGAATGTCTTTGTAATGATGCCATGTCACATTTACGGCATCGCCTCTTGCACTCCACCGCGTGTCTTGAACTCTTTTTAAGCTTTTGCCTGTAGCTGCTATCAGAACTTCCCAACGATTTGTTGATGTGGAAAAAAAAGAATAGCAACGTTCTGAAGTGCAGAAAAAAGTTACTGAATCCACCTCAACTGAGGCAGCGTGTAAACATACTAGGTTTAACGAATGATTTGAGCAAGGTACGAATTCAGCTTTAGGGTTTATTTCTTTAATTCTTTGCTGAACTCCTGATTACTTTCCAGCCATGACAGCAGCATTATCATATGCTTGGCCTCTACAGTTGCTTATATCTAGACCATCAGCTTGAATCTTGTCCAAAATCATCATCATTATTTCCCAAAATGGCAATAAATTCGTTTTGTATTTGTGGTGACATATAAGTGGTTGAAATTTTGCTTGACATTTTAGATCTTACAACATGTTCACGAAGTACAGGATCGTATTTTGCAATGAAATGAACCAATTCTAAAAAGTTTCCTCTATTAGTACTGGTGTCGTTTTCTATATGTATGTCCACGTAAAGCCAAACTTTGTTTGGCAAGGAATCTTATGATATCAAACATTCTGATAAGTATTTCCTGCCATTTCTTTGTTTCCTTTGCCAGCATGTCTTGTTGTTTTTTGTCAATAGTCTGTCTTTTTTTAAGTCTGCTCTCCAACTCCTTCCATTTGCAATAATTTTGGAGGTGTAGTGCTCTTGATTCGTGACTTGAAACCTTAGGATTTAATTTACACCAATTATTAAATCCATCAGATGAGCAAAATTTAGATCCATTCAGTGTATCTACATTCTCGAATAAACAACAGCAAAAGCAAAACAATAATGCTTTGGATGGAGAATAAGCCATCCGAGTACGTAAAACTTTCTCACCGTTAGTCAATGTAAAGTTAAACCATTCTTTAGTAAGTCGTCTTGTCTCTCCTTTTAATATTAAAGAGCACGAATCTGAGCGTGTTACCGTTGTCGTTTCAGCGAAATTAGTATCAATATGCTGAACAATTTCCTGTCCTTCTTGAATGAGGTACAATCGGATATTGACGTCTATGTGTTCAGGTCATTTTCCATTGAATAGCAGGAAATGCCGATGTTGTATCAATCTCTGTTTCGAAACTATGCATGTCCATATCTGGACATACAGATGGAGACTCTAATTCAGTGGATGTTGTTGGAATTTGATCTTTAGGAACAACAACACTTTTCACATATTTAAGTAAAGCTCCGTCATTTGCTCTAATATTTTCCAACTTAGCTCTTCTCTTATTACGATAAGATGCTACACTTTCTTTTACTCTTTTTATTTTTGATGCTAAAATCAAAAAATATTAAATGATAAAAGTACAAGTTAGAGTTGTAAACGAAACTATCGGACATTTTAAAACATTTTACCGCTGCCGAGTCGAACGAATACACATGTGATTGAGAGAAATTAGTATTGCGGTTGGCGAATTGAGAACCTTTGATTCGACTTAAATGTTATATATTTTATATTTTTAATAAACAATCAAGTTCGCCAACCGTAGTATGTCGAATGTGTTAGTTGGCTAATGACAAAAATCTCACTTCGAACGTTCGATTCGCTAACCGTAAGAGGGGGGTAAAAAAACCTTGCTTTACTGAAATTTTCTGTTTCTAGGCTTTCGTACTTTAAAAGGAAAAAATGGCACCTTTATCTATCTTTACTTTTATTAAATTATTTTATTGTCCGTTTTTCTGTCAAGACCTTTTTTCATAGAAACGAGTACTTACACATAATAAATTGAAATTTTTATCAGAGTTTCCGATCTAGATCCTTTTAAAATATGAAGAAATCAAATTTGTATATCAACGGCATCAGATGTGAGCATTTATATTTTTAAATCTCGCAATTTAAATACTACCGTAAATATTTGTACGAAACCCTGTGCAAAACTCGCACTTGGGCGGTTTTTTTATTTTAATAGATTAGGTAAAGTTAGAACAACACATCCAGACAGTTCAACATACAATTACATAAATATAATATTTAATACTCACACAGTTCAATGTATGTAGATACACGTCGCGGAAAAATTCAATTTTTCACAAAGTTGTTGAATACTTTCACAACCACTGCACGTTTTTATTTGCACAAAAATCACAATTTGAAAAGCGTAAAATAATTAAGATACGAGACAATGTGAAATGGACAACTGATGATCCATGAATAAAACTTTCTTTGAATTGTCAAACTTTGTCAAAGCATCACGTACTTCCAAGTACCTTAAAGGGAATTCCCCGTACAACAACGTGTTCCACTTTTCGAAAAAAAACGAGTTCACAATGCAGTATACTTCAATATTTTAAAAGCTATCTACACTATTATCTTAGGATGCTTTGAATCAAAACAATTCTATTCCACTTTATATTCAAAGTAGCACTATTCCAAAGTAAATTCAAAAATTCCAAAATGAAAATTTTAAAACACCATTATTCCATTTAATGACTTTTAACCCTTAGCTGCCACACTTCTGTAGAATAACATAGCTGCCACACAGGGGTACGAAATGCCCCAACAACAAAATATCGTGTTGTGAGCCAGCTATTGATTTTTTTTGCTTGAAAAAATTCTGTATTGATCATTAATATGTATTTTATAAGATGAAGTAGGTTTAAACAAAAATATTCATATTTATTATTAATAAAAATATTGTTAATTGAAAAAAACTGGTTTCATTTTTTAATATTTTGAGCTAAAAATTTAATGAGATACGCTCAAGATGTATACCTTCAAGAAAAGAAATACTTCATATTTGTCTTAGAGAAAAAGCATATTTATTTTGTACTATGAAAAGCGCTACATTGAAGAAAAAAAATTTCAATTTTCAATCTTTATTCATAGTTTATTATTAATTTTTCAATACAAAACATTACTTTCATATAAGGGTAATAGGAAAATTAGTAAAAAACTTGAAAATAGTACAGTACTGTAGTATTTCTATAAAAATAGCAAACAAAATTAATCAGTGCAACCTGCACAAGAATAACAAAAAAGTAAACGATGTTTATCACAAATCGGAGCCTCACAAACCGAACATCCCTCGTGAGTTTTTTTGGTAACGAATAAATATACTAAATTCTGAGCAGGCAAAATATTATACTTACGATTATTTAAGACAAATAGAGCCAAAACAGAGTAAAAAAAAAAATTACTTAAATAATTATAACTGCCACACTGGGGTCTTAAACGGCACCACACTACTTCCAACGACTGCCAGAACGATACTAGAGCGCATATCATCGTACTATGGGTTTCAGAGGAAAGAGGTATGCTTCAACTAATAACAGATGGAGCCAAAATTCCAATTTTTTGAAAATTTTATGTTTTATTGTAATTTAAATAGTGCTGGGGTCACCTGGACCCCACAAGTGCAGCTAAGGGTTAAAACAACAGTATTCCAAAATGCAATGTTTAATATTTCAAAGACGCTTTGATTGACAAAGAAAAATGATATTCAGTAAGGATTGAAAGTGCCGCCCGGGGCGGGCCGCCCCCACCCCCCCCTCTCCCCCCCTACGCTACGCTACTGCACCGAACCTAACCTAACCTAAGCCCCAAAAATTAAGCTGTGGGTCGAAGACATCACTCTTTCAATTTGATCAATATAATAATGGGTGTATTCCAACTCTGCTGTTCTATGCAACATATAAAACACTGCTTCTCCAACACCTAAATCGTATTTCCATTTGAAATGGGGCAAATTTGAACCACATCGGCCAAATGAGAGCCATGTAGCAAATCACCTTCACTCTTCTATCAAGCCAGCTACTGTCAAACAACTGTTTCGTCAGAGCAGAGACTTCCTTAGTCTTGGAAACAGCAGCATTTATAATAAATGTGGAAATACAAATGCTGGTCCAACCAGAAGCAAAGCTACATTACTATACTTTTACTCGCCAGTGGCGGTCCAATTGGTCCTACGATCACTAGTGTGTCCCAGTTATTTCTCGTATCCATTGGGTTCCATAACGGAGACTTAAATAAAATAATTTCAGATTTCTAAAAGTTTCTAAAAGCCATCGCAATATCGTTGAATCTTGTCGAAGTCACGCTACAAAAGAATTCTGATGATTTTGACTTTTGTACGTTCAGTACGCTATAAAATCGTAGGCATATCCATACGCAATTGCCAAAGTAAGAGTACATATCAGATCGCTGGTGTAAATTTGGTGTTCTTACATAAGTTCATAGTTGCTTAACAAATCACCTGGCATTATCTTTAACTCCATCTACTAAGCGAGTTGGTTTTGCAATTAGAAAAATGAATTTCATCCTTCTGAACATTTGTCCTTATAATATATGTACATGCTTTATAGAACATTTCAATTCAAGCTCTTTTAAATAAATAAGATCAAGTTCGTACGCTTCTTCTGTATGCCACTTGAGGACTCGTATGACCCGAGCATTCATTTAATTTATACAAAAAAACTGCAGAGGGTGTAAAACAAGTCAAATTTAATGATTACTCACAAATATTGTTTGTAAATTCAGCAAATAAGAGAATTAAATTAAAAAAATAATGTAATAATTCTTCCAGAACAAATTCAGCAAATTTTAATTTCCTTTTCCGAAGCTACACTTTCCCTCAGCAAAGTGCAAGCAAAACCATCTGTATGCCGAGTCATGATTAAAAAAAAATCTCTTCAAAATTAAAAAAAAAATATTCTTATTCGCGAAAACCCAATTTCAAATCCACATGTATACCGGCTTCAATGGTATGCTGCTTGCACTTCAAGCTCATAACCGTATTTTTTTTTGCCCAAACAATTTTTGCTATTTTATAAAATGGTCCGATTTGTATAAATTAAAGTTTTTTTTCACTCACACTCCACTTTTTTTGTAATCCTACTCGTCTCTTCTGGAAGTGAATTCTACTTTCGAAATTGCAAAGGCAAAAAAATAACATATAAAATGTTTTTTTTTTTTTTTTTTTTGTTATAAGGACGAACATGCAACATATGTAAATGAAATAACTCTGGTAAGAACGAGCAAAAAAAGTTGATTATACTTTTGCATATAGCCGCACTCACTTGGATGGGAAAGAGGGACCAATCCTGTGCGACCTTAGTTTTGGGAACATTTTATTTTGCACCCAAAAATTGTTGACCCATAAATAAACGCTTGCAGAATAAAAAAAAACGAAATCTCCTTACATTATAAGGACACTGAGCAAAAGTTACACAAAAAAAAAAAAATAAACTTAAGTGGCAATAAGCACAGACATAAAAAATATCTTGTTACATTTCTGTAAGGAGTTCAACTTGGATGTAGAAAAAGATATACAAATACGAAACTGGGTACGAGTATATGCGAGTCCCTTCGTCCTATTTCGTCTATGCATGTATATTACGGGGTAATTGCTTCAAACAGGTCGGCCGGGGGGCAGGGTAGGAAAACTTTCAAGAAACTGTTTTCCCATAGATATGTAGATGTGTATGATAAAATATTAAGTCACTGAAGGCCGTTCCAGAATTATTTGATTAAATAAACTTTGGAATTCAAAGTGGAAAAATAAATCAGTAAAGGTAAAGGTCCTTCCTTACCGACAAAAAGTTGAAAACATTTACAAAAGAATTTTTTTAGTTTGGTATACCTACCTATTTAAATAAGTTTAAGTAACGTGATATGTAGGAACCTGAGTTTCAGGGTGTACAATTAAATGTAAGGTTATATGTCACTTGCTGATATATGTATCAGCCAAATAAAGTATGACGCAATACTTATTTGGATTTTGAATGGGCACAAAAATTAGCTTTACATCCTGGCACGTCTGTACTCAACTAATGAAAATAAAATGCACGACTGGGTCGCACGAACTTGCTCCTATGTAATTGACTAGGAATTTTAAAAACGGATGTTATTAAAGAAAACTGTTCATAAGGACAAAATGAATTTTTTAAATTCTTTTAGTAATAAGAGATAAAAACAGAATGCTATGCAAATATGAATTTATGCAGGAACAAAAATTATAAGCCGTTGTAGTGGTTCCGTAAAAAAATAAGCTTTTATGTACAAAATTTTTAAAACATTTTTAAGAAAAAAATTGGTACGCCAATCTTAAGTTTTTATTATTGTACGAATAAAAGTCTAATTTCCAAAAAAAATACTAAGCCGTTCTTGAGATATCGAATTTTTCAAAAAAAAAAAAAATTGCTTTTAGGAGCTTCTTTATAAAAAATTTCGTTAAAATCCGTTATGCCGACAATGAGTTATTCAAAATTCGAAAAACTCGTTCTGTTGTAGGTACAGTCAGTAATATCTAGATTTCAAATTTTTTTCTATTAACTTATAGATCGTAAAGATTGATCAAGAGAAAAAAAAATTTAGCAAAATTCTCGGAACCGTTTTCGAGAAAAATACGATTTTCGAAAACCATTTTTTAAAATTTGTATGGAATTAGTTTTAGATAAAGCAAAATTTTTTTTTTCAAATCTTGTAGATAATGTTAAGAAACTTTTATTTGTCAAGTTTGAAAAAAATCGAGCATATTGAGTTTCAAAAAAAAAATTGATTTTTTTTTTAAATCCAAAAAAATAAAAATTGAAAATTTGAATATGTAATAATATTCAAACTTTGGAGGAGCTTTGGCATAAGAAAAATGATTTAAATTGGCTGTACCGTTTTCGAGAAAATCAAAAACAAAAAAAATGGACCTAGGGGAGCTACCAAAAATAACAATTTTTTGTAAAATTTTTTTCAACCATTAGCTAGTTTTAACCAAATGAAATTTTTCAAATTTTTTTTAAAAATTCTGTGGACAGTTTTTGAGAAAAAAAAAATATTTATAAAATTTCGAAAAAAATCGTATGGCAGGTACCGTTAGTTTTGGTCTTAAAAAAAAAAACAGAAAAAAACGTCCGGGGGGAAAAAATTAAAACCCATATCTGCCAAGTTTGAAGAAAATCGGCCGAGCCGTTTAGAGTCGACCCGACAGACAGACAGAATTGCGAGATCCACTTTTTAGTCTTCGCTATCATCGTAATGTCAACTTTGATCAAAATCTCGAGTTCGATTTTTTTTACGAATGCATAACTTACCTTATAGTACCTATAAGTCGCAATTAAAAATGATATCAATGCACCGGGATAAAAATCCAACCCTTCTATTCAGTGCACCCACAAAAATGATTGTTTAGAAACAACGTGTAAAATGAAATAAGTGATAAAATTACACGAGCTATAGCTTGGTTAGTTAATTAAAAAAATCCGATTGATTGTTTAAACTAAATTCGTGTGTATTCTTAAAAATCTTTAGTCAGTTAAAATAAGGAATTTCATGTATTATTTTGACCATCACAATTCGGTTAAATCAAACGAGAAATAATTTAGTTTTAGAATTCTTAACCCATTTGATAGGTAAGATATACTAAAAAATCTGGTTAATTATTTTAACCTACATAAATACCCGTTTGGTTAAGCAACCATTAGTTTAATATTTAATTAAACTAAGAAGATTGTTTATAATTGCATAAGAAATGTGTTAAATTAATTAAGTTTATTTAATCGACACGTCACTCGTTGAAAGAAAAGAAAATGTACGACTTGGTCGCACAAACTTGCTCCTATGTAATAGACTAGAAATTTTAAAATCGAATGTTATAAGGATAAAATTATTTTTTTTAAATTCTTTTATTAGTAAGAGACACAAAAATAATGCTACGTGAACATGAATTTATGCAAGAACAAAAATTATAAGTCGTTGTAGTGGTTTCTTAAAAAAATAAGCTTTTATATACAAGATTTTCAAAACATTTTTATGAAAAAACTTTGGTACGCCAAACTTAAGTTTTTATTATGGTTCAAATAAAAATTACATTTCCAAAAAAAAATATTGAATTTTTGAAATATCGAATTTTCAAAAAAACATGATTTTTTTTCAAAAATTCATAAAATACCTTTTTTTAAGTTTTGAAATGCAATTTGCTTTTTTAACTTTTTAGAAGCATCTCTATAAAAAATTTGATTTAAATCCGTTATGTCGTTAATGAGTAATTCAAAATTTGAAAAAATGGTTCTATGGTAGGTACAAGCTGTAATCTCTTAATTTCAATTTTTTTTTATTAAATAAAAGATCGTAAAAATTAATTAAAAAAAAAAAATATTTATCAAAATTCTAGTCACCGTTTTCGATAAAAATACGATTTTTGAAAACTTTTTTAAAATTTGTAGGGTACCTTAATTTTTAGGTAAAATACATTTTTTTTCTCACATCTTGTAGATTATATTGAGAAACTTTTATTTATCAAGTTTTAAAAAAATCTAGAATGGGGTTTTCGAAATATTGAGTTTTGAAATAAAATTTTTTTTTTAAATCCAAAAAAAAATTTTTTGAAAATGTGAATACACAATTCTATTCAAGTTTTTGGGGAGCTTTAGAGAAAATCGAAAACAGAAAAAGGTTCCTTGGGGGTACCCTCAATAACCATTTTTCGGACAATTTTTGTAAACCATTACCTAGTTTTAACTAAATACATTTTTTTTGTATTTTTATTTTTTAATTCTGTGGAACAGTTTTTGAGAAAAAAAAATTATAAAATTTCGAAAAAAAATCGTTTGGTAGGTACCGTTATTGTTGGTCTTAAAAAAAAAGAAAAAAACGTGTTTGGGGAAAAAATTAAAAATAATATCTACCAAGTTTAAAGAAAATCGGCCGAGTCGTTTAGGCTGTAGTCGCAACGACAGACAGACCGACAGAATTGCGAGACCCACTTTTTTAGTCTTCGCTATCATCGTAATATCAACTTTGATCAAAATCTCGAGTTCGATTTTTTTACGAACGCATAACTTGCCTTATAGTACCTTTGTCGCTATTAAAAATATTGAAAATTGCAAATTATAGTGTAGTTTCTCGTAGGAGGGAAATACAATTAAGAGGCCAATAATCAAGCATTTTTTAATATTTTTTTTAACTCAAAATTTTTTATTTAAAATTGAATAATCTTGACCTGACTTTTACAACATATTAAAGTTACAAATTAATATTTCTCTTTATTTTTTCCATGGAAGCATGTCAGATTTATAGGCCTTCGAAAACACTAGGGTCGTAGGTGAGTCATCGATCTTCGTGCATTCTGGAGGCCACATTTTTTGTCTGCCATAGTCCTGGAAAAAATCACATATCAATTAATAGTATAATTTCTATTTGAACAAAACAAAATGAAGAAAAATGGAGAAATTAAAAATTGGCACCGATTTATCGAAAAATCGATGGAAAATTCGTGCCTTTTTTGCATGAATTTTTACATTTTTTAAAGTCCAATCACAAATATTTTTTCTTTAAATAGATGCTAATAATATAAAGAAAAAAGCCTCCAAAGTAGAGCAATATCGGTTGAGAACTTTTTAAGTTTTCGTGGACGCAAATTTCAAAAATGCTATTTCGAGAAAAACGCGTTCAAAGTTTTAATTATTGCTGAAAAATTATGTTTACCTACTAATCGGCGATTCCAGGACCATACAAAACTCCTTCCATATCTTCGAAAAACTTATTTTCTCGAGCTTTAAAATCTTTTTGAAATTTTCGGACTTCTTTGATGCTCAAGAGGGTGCGATGGTCTTGTCTGCTTATTCGCTCGGCATCCTTCGCATTGGCGTAATCAAAGCTTCTTTTTCCAACGATGATTTGCATTTCTTTCATGATTTTTAAAACAGATCCCAAACCTTCATTAAAAACACAAGCAACAATATAAGCTGCGATTTCAATTACATTTTTGCCAGAATGTAGGTATTTTGGTGCCAAATTCCACACGATGCTATGTTAATGCTCTGATTGGCGTTTTGCATCATGTGACCCCCTAAACAGCGTTCTAGCAAATTGTCGTTGGACAATTCCATATAAATGGGCTCCAAATATTTTCGCACATCAGGGTGAAGTGGTGTTGGGTGCACCGGTCGCTTCCGCTTTTTTCCACTGACACCAGCTGTCAGCCCCGTCTGGGCAGTAAGAGTGATTCAGCTCGTTGTTGGTGGAACATAAATGGTAGTAGGTAGCTAAAATACCTTTTTCATCCCAGCTACGCTATCTACATTTCTCTTTATTGCCAAACCGTAATACGTAGACAGTTTTGCTATCAATGCATACGTTACCTTAACTTTGCCTCCAAGTTTTTGCGTTTTTTTTTTAATTTCGCAGACGGCTGCCTAATCTTTTTTGGACGTGCCCTATGCACTCATTTTTTTTTACGATTAATTCATCGGCGTAAGCAGAGGAATCGAGGAGGGCCTTGAAGGTCTTGGAGTCGCCGCGCCGCCGCCGTCTCCTATATAATTGCTGTATTTTACACCAAATTTTTCCTCGGACCTTTTGAAAATCTCCTCGAAATAATCTACCTCCATCTTTCCTGCTGAGCCATAGTGATTTTTTGTGCAATCTTCTTCGTGTCCGTCCCACCATACATGGAAATTTTCTGCATCGGTTGCGTGTGACACTTTTGCGCATTATTAGCAAAAACTGCTTTTCATGCACAAATCCAGGACTTTCTCTTAATAGTATCCGATTAAGGTAGTCACGCCGAACAGTTCTTTTAATGTCCGTTAAAAACGATGCGCGCGCCCTCTACGTGGTTTTCGTCGCGAACCTATATTATGCATATATACATATATAATACATGTATAAAACCCCTGTAGACAGAAATTTAAAAAAAAAAATAGAAAAAAAATATGGAGTTAGAATTTCAAATTCAGAGTTAGACCATCCTATTCTCCATTAAAATTTACGATTTTTTTAGACAAAAAAAAATCGAGTTTTGGAACTTCTAATTGTGTTTCCCCCCCTTAATATAATTTTGTCTTTAATCATCATTGTTATTATTTTAAACAATTTCATTTAATCGAGTTACCTTAGTTGCTCTTAGTTATATACTCCAAGCAGTTTTTACCTAAAGACTACTTTGTTCTTAAGACACTTACGCACCAAAGAAAGCTTATTGTTCTAATGTTGTTCCTGGTTAAACTGATTCAGAATATAATACGTAGTTAATTCCAGCTCATAAGAAGTAGTTTCACTCTACTTTTGTTGAGCGCCATATAAGATGATGTAGCTCCTATTTTCGCTAAAGGGACTACTTCTTCATTTCCGCGGATATCTACATACATGAACCGGTGCTCAATTCTTATGGACTGGCACCTAGCAGAGGAAAATATGCATCACTCATGCACCAAAGGATATACTTACTACCTGGGACCATACCAGTTTAGAGAAAAAGGGACATATACTTTCTGAAGGCACCCCAAATACTAAATTTTTTAAAACGAATAGATAGATTCGGAGGAATAATTGTAAGATGAGCAAGGTTGTCCAGATTTAGGTGGAGGCACAATAGCTTTCTAGGTCGCAGTGCAATACCCAGAATACAAAATTCATTTATTCATAAAACAAGAAGAATTGGTAATATGCTTTAAGTGCTCCAAACTTCAGTGTGGTGAGCGCTTGATTGTGAATATTACGTTTGCAGTATACGTACCACGTAATACCTGTGCGAGAACTTTCATAAACTGATAAGTTATTGAGAACTGAATTTTGCCAAAAACTACAGCGAAGAGATGAGTAAAAAAGAAATAAAATCCCAACACTGCTTCAGGGGTAATGTTTGGCTGACTGTTTGTTGGAAAAACTGTAATTGAACAACGCTTTTTTGAATTCCGTAATCAATGGAGGGGACTTTTCTTCAGTTTCTAAGAGACTTTTTGCCCCAAGTGCTCGACAACATTTCTGAGCAAGATTAACTAATCTTAAAGCATGATAAAGGTCTAATGAACAACTCCATAACCTTTTTAGTGACCTACCGATCGGAAGAAGAAGTTCCCTGGATTGACCACCCAAATTAGTAGATCTAGTTCAATTAGATTTAAATTTAAGGCTAGCCGCGCACTAGCAATTTTTAGTTGCGAAACTGCTTGGTTCGAGCAACTAAAAAGTTTGTGTTTTGACACAAACTAAACGATTGCCTAAAATAAGTTCGCCATTTTATTGAACATATAATTATCTGCAAATTCACCGACATTCAACCAAACAGTTCATCTGTTTTCTATAAGTAACCAAACAGTTTCGCAACTAAAAATTGCTAGTGCGCGGCTAGCCTAAAGGTGATTAATGAAAAACTATGTTAACGGAGTGTTAAGCTCTGTTCTATTCCCAAAATTTTCGAAAACATTTTTTACAACTTAGTGTACCTCAATTGCCAATCAGGTTGATATGGAAGTTGAAGATATTATCATCGAATTAGTATGCTCTTAGATTCCTTCAAATTTTGCATTTTATGTCATGGGTGAAAATTCATCTTGAAAATTTGATATTCAAGCGTTATTTTTAGATATTAATATGTAACGTAGTATTCTTTGGCATTATTTTAATTAATTTGGCCTGTCATGCAGAAGATCTGGATTCGATTCCGAGACGCTGCGAAAATTGTTTTCCAAGGGTGTAATGCTTCTTGTGAATTCACCAAGAGTACCTCTGTTCACCTGATTCTGATATTAGCCAGTCTCAGAAAACATAAGATCACTTCAATTTTTGCTTATGCGCATCAGGAAAGTTTGAGAGATATAAGCCATTAGGTTAAAGCTTTCCATGGCACGTTATAGCCTCTAAACTATTTTTTATTTTTAGTATGTATTTGCACTGTTTCGGGAGTTGCTCAATGCTATCATTTAGGCTAACTGCTCTTTTTTTTAAGTGTTATATTTATAAGTTATATTATCAAAGATTATGACGCTTGCATTTATACAGATGATTTAAAAATCAAAAGAAGTATCAATTCCTTCCGATTCACTTAAACTCCAAAAAAAATATATGTACATAGTTTCATTTTTTTGCATAGTAACTTCTTAGAGCTTAGTGACTCTTAATGTCTGTTCATAAAATTCTCTTGTAACGGCCTTCGCCACTTTCCCTTCAACCTATTACCTTTTAAGAGCCTTGTTCATACTTTATGTTGGTTCAACCTATCATGAAGACTTCTGCTTTCCATTATTGATCATATCGATTTCTGAAACCAAGTGTTCCCTTGATTTCATAAAACGCCTTTAACGATTCTACAACCCTATTTTTTCACAATCCCTTAACACTAAAGACCCCTACCTGGATACGTCAGTCAAGTTTGGTCACTGTAGCATAGTGGCAATTTTCTTAGAATTAAAGAAAAGGGGAGGTTTATTAGATAGTTCACTATTGCCAGCCACTTTATAAGGATGAGCTAAAATTGATATGCTTACACCTTCTTGCTAAGCGTCACGGAGGCGCTGAAATTCTATCCATATACCAACTTTTTGCTGGTTCCCTTATTTTTCACTCACTTATTGAATTGATTTCTCTTAATACATTCCAACCTAATCTTAGAACTCTTACATTTTGTTGCGACTTTCTCAGAATTGGCCTTTTTTTAATGAATTTCTGGAATGTTTCATGGTCTTAAGTCTACCATGGACACCATTTGCTCTAGAACGAGATTGAAGAACTCACATGAAAGTGTATTTCCCTACCAAGACCCTGTGCATGTTTGGAAACTTATACCTTATACCCACTCAATGCTTTCCGTCATTTCTAAAGAAATTTAATACCCATTCAGTAAAACATTCCCTTCCATAAGTAATGTAAAATTAATTTCACTTTTCGTTGCAAAACTTACGCCGCACCAACAAGTTTCTTTTATTTTTTTCCCGAACCAATTAAAATCTAACAAACAACATTCTATTTACACAAAAAATTACAGAAAATTTGTCTATTAAAATCCACCATTTTGCGAAATCCGCAACAAACTATAGAAATGTTTTTGTTGGTTTCCCTCTCTCTCTCTCTCTCTCTCTCTCTGATAAGTTAGTGTTCTCCCTCGAGTAAAGGAATCCTCTTGAAAGTTTTGCCAATTTAAAAACTTTTTTTCCCTTGTCCGCACAAAACACACACAAACAAAAAAAAGCCAAAACTTTTCTGTTTAATTTTTTTTTTCTCTTTCGTTGTCCTTTCTTCGTATTTATACCAAAAATTCAATTTAATTACCCAAACAAGGAAACTGGTGTATTATATCGTGTACTTTTGACAGACAAAAAAAAAGGAACAAAGTCTTGAGGATAAATAGATAAAGAAACGACAATTAGCTTAAAAGATGAAGAGCAGAAGAAAAAGTAAGGCAAAGGACTTAGTTATAACAATTTCCTAAAAGAAACAAAAAAACTATCTTACTTTCTTTATATATACAAGCTTTGCCACCTCAGGATCGTTTTCCGAAACAACAAGGACGCTCTGACAAGATATATACACCATTCTCCCTCTCTCTGTCTGTCTTATACTTTCTCAAAAGGACTAACTTTAAACCGAATTAAAACTAAGAAGTTAATCAAGAAAGACCAACCGACTCCTTGAGCACAAGGACGACGAGTTTCTCCGAACTGAAAACGGACATGAACCCAACAAAAAACAAAAAAAAAAAACTTTACAAATACATCAGACTATCTAATAAAAATAACATCCTTGTGCATTGAGTAAATCAACCACCATTGACCCCGAAACCATAGCCCTGTCTTCGGCTAACAGCAAGATAAAGTTCGAGAGCGAAACTCGGGGGTAAAGCCTTAAAGCGAGGCGACAACATAAGCTCAAGCTAAAAGCAAATAACCTTGGCGCTACGAAATAAAAAAATAAATATCATAACAACTTTTTCGGGTTTAACTTTATACAACATCACATATCTGTTTATCCTGCTTCGAGTAGAATTAGACCTTTTTCCGTAAGGGGTAGCTCAAAACTCGTTCGCAGACGAAGAACAAGAAGTAAAACTTTTGCAGGCTATCTTCTAGTTCTGTTTGCTGTGAAGTAGCAATGAGGAGGACAAAAATGCAGCGTTACAACACAAGTGAACACACACTCACCTAAAAGATACTCGACATTACGCTCGACTTGCCAGTGCCACTGCCATGCCGGCCGTTCCCTTCGTCACACTGTCCACGGACCTTTAGTTTTCCTTGGATGTTGGCAAACTTGCATCTATTTTTTCACTTGTTTCCTTATCGACGATGTGCACGAGAAGAGTGAGAGCTTAACTGATACAAAGGGCTTTTGTTTTGTCCTACAAACGTGTTGATGTTTTTTACTCAATTTTTGGAACTTTTCTTGCAGTCTGGTTTGATGAAATTGACGACATGAATTGTAAACACCTTTTTGCAAATTTGTTCCATTTTCTCATGCATTCTGAGAAAAATCAATAAAATCTAATCTTTTGTGTTTATTCTCTTCGTAAGTGCATTAGTCTAATGTTTGAGACTTAAGCACTCACGATTTCGATGAAATTTTCTTAACTTGTTCTAAAAAGCTTTCCTTACTCGCAAGTAGTGGTTTGAGTAAAATTTGTATTACCTCCACATTGAACTTCTCATTACAGCGGACATTTGTTAATTAAAGTCTTTTTAGCATAAGACCCACCATTATCATGCGCCATTTTGAAGACATTTGTCTTTAAAGTTTTGTCTTTTTTAAAAAAATATACAGAACTTGTAATTTTATAAGTCTGGTCCCGGTCTCTTTAAAATTGAAAAATTTTTCTTACCTCTCAGAATGGGTATCGGTTTCATATCGTTCTCAAGTTTTTCTCGTGAATTAAATGTGCAGTTTCGCCTCCATCTTGCCAGTGACTTACATACTTACTTATCCGGCTCTCGATCCATAGAGGGTCTCTGCCTGAGATATTGCGGTCTTCCATCGGTTTCGATCCCTCGCGAGCTCTCTCCAGTCGTCGGGTCCAAGCGCTCTTGCGTCTGTAACCGCCTGGTCCCTGTAGTGGAGGTTCGGTCTTCCTCGTCGTCTCGAACCTGGGGGCTGGGATTCGAAGATTTTCTTGGCTGGAATGTCGTTGTCCGTTAGCTCGATGTAACCGAGCCAGTGTAGTCGACGTGTTTTGGCTCTTTGGACTTTATCCACATCTTGGTACAGCACGTTTAATTCACGATTAAATCTTCTCCTCCATTCGCTCTCTTCGCAAATAGGACCAAATATCCACCGAAGAATTTTTCTCTCCAAAGTGCCCAGTATCAAATACCCTTTTTTACTTGCGATATACATACAAAGGTACTATAGGACAAGTTCTGCATTTGGAAAACAATGGTCTACATTTTGGGAAAAAAATATTATTAATGGTAACTGTCATAGAACCTTTATTTTTGATTTTCAAGTTTCTCATTTTCGACTCTATCGATTTCGATCAAAATTTTTTGATTAATTTTTGTATAGAAATTCTGGGCTTACATACTACCTAAAGTTAAAAAATGAAGTAGATTTGGGCTTTTTTTTGTAAAATTGAAGTAGGTTGTCACAGAGATTTTTAAAAGAAAGTAGATTTCAGTCTTTTGCTGATGGTGCGAAGTAGGAAGTAGATTTTAAAATATTTTGAAAAAAAGAAGTAGATCTATTTCAATTGAAGTTAAGTGGTACCACTGCACTGGACCTATTTTCTTCAAACTCGGTACGAGGGCGGGTCAATATGTCCGTGACTTTTTGAATTTCTGACCTCTTTACTGAAACAGCAACACTGCTCCTGTCAACAGGCATCTGTCAGTTGACTCCTGTCAAAATTTAAACTTGCTGCGTCAGTTAGCTTGTGTTTGACAGCTATTTTTATCAGACTACACACTAATTTGAGGAGAAAATGGAAAAAAGTGAATTTCGCTTGCTTATTAAGCATTATACCCGAAACAATCGAAAAAATTCACGATATGGTGTTGGCCGACCGAAGATTGAAAGTGCGAGAGATTGTGGAAGCCGTAGGAATCTCGCATGGCTCAGTGGTTTCAATTTTGAATGATCACTTGGGCATGAGAAAGCTTTCCGCAAGATGGGTGCCGCGTTTGCTCACAGTCGACCACAAACGCAATCGTGTAACAACTTCACAGGAAGGTTTGGCGTTGTTTAATCGCAATATGGAGGAGTTTTTGCGCCGTTTTGTAACCGTGGACGAAACTTGGATCCATCACAACACACCAGAGACCAAACAACAGTCAAAACAGTGGGTTTCTAAGGGTGAATCGGCGCCAAAGAAGGCCAAGGTGGGTTTGTCAGCCAATAAAGTTATGGCGACTGTTTTTTGGGATGCATGCGGGATAATCCACATTGACTACCTTCAAAAGGGAAGAACAGTCAATGGGGAATATTATGCCAACTTATTGGACCGATTCAATGACGATTTGGAAAAAAACCGACCTCAAGAAAAAAGTTCTTTTCCACCAAGACAATGCAAGGGTGCACACATGTGCAGTTGCCATGGCAAAAATCCATGAATTGGGCTATGAATTGCTCCCTCATCCACCCTATTCTCCAGATTTGGCTCCGAGCGACTACTTCTTGTTCCCAAACCTGAAGAAATGGCTTGATGGAAAAAGATTTGACTCCAATGATGAAGTCATCTCACAAACAAAGGCCTATTTTGAGGACCTCGACAAATCATTTTTTGGAGAATTGGAGAAGCGTTGGACAAAGTGTATAGAGCTCAAGGGAGACTACGTTGAAAAATAAAATTATTTTTTTATCAAAAAATCTGTTTTATTCCAAAAGTCACGGACTTATTGACGTTTTTTTTTTTATTTTCGACTTTCTCATTAACGGCTCTAACGATTTTAACCAAAAATTTTCACCAGGGGCCCCCTCAAGTTTAAAAAAATATTGTATATAAGAATATTAAAAAAAAAATATTTATTTTGTTTTTTGAAAATATAAATTCCAATTTATTTTTTGAAAAATCAATATCTTGAAAACGTGTGGTTATTTTTTGAAATTATTTAATTTAATTTAAGATCTATATTACTAAGCACTTAAAATTGGCATCCCAAATTTTGTTCCAGAAAAATTGGAAAGAAATTTGTTACTTTAATAAAACGATTTTTGAACTTTATTTGCGTAAATTCATACTTTTCCGCAAATAAGACGGCAATTTCATGCATTTGAACATTTTTATTTCATAAAATCCATGTTTTATATTTACAAAATGTATTTTAAGTTCCAAAGTACTTTTACATTAGAGCAAGTTCGTGCGATCCAGCCGTGCATTTTATTTTAAATAGCGGGTGATCTAATAATTTAGTATAATTTAGTTTGACCATTCTTAATTTTTTCTATTTCGGCTTTCATAACAATGGATGCCTTTGCGAGATCCGCAATAATTTTGTACAACCCAGCACTTTTTCTCCCTACTAAGACTTTTAGCCTTAAATATAGGTAAATATAAGAAACGAGCTTGGCGGAGTTAAACGGGATAAGTCGGGATTCTAATAAGCGGGTTTATAACAGATCAGGATTTTGAATAGGCGGGATTTTAAAACTCGGGATTTTAAAAAAGCAGTATTTTAGAAGGCTGGATCTGGAAGCTTTTTTTTCGGGATTTTTAAAAAAAAAACAACGGAATTCCGATACGCTCGCTAATAAGGGTTGGGTATCCCGGTTTTTATAAACCCATTTTTGTGATCCTATTTCTTATATACCTGTTTCTTACATTCTCGCTTTTTAATAATCCCGCTTTATATAATCCCGCTTTTTAAAATCGCGATTTTTAAAATCCCGTCTCTTATAATCACTTTTCTCATTACGATGAATAAACAGTGGAGTTTGTATGGGGGGCATGCTGCCCCTTGCAACCTCCCTGTTTGGGTACACTATAGGATTTCGGGTAGGTGCGAACCTGGAAAGTAACCAACATAAAATTAATAAGTTTTAGCAACGTATTCTAAAAAACGGGATAAGCGGTATAAGACGGGATTTTAAAAAGCGGGATTATAATAGAATGGGATTTTTAATAAAGGGGATTTTAAAAAGCGGTATTTAAAAAAAAAACGTTATTATAGAGGACGGTATTTTAAAACTTTTTTTGCGGGATTTTTGAAAAAAAAAAACGGTATTATAAAAAGCGGGATTCCGTTACACTCCCTCTTTTTTTACATTCCTGCTTTGAAATTATTCAAAACTAAACAATGATCCATTTAAAATATATTCACTTTTAAGATTTCAGATAACTTCCTTGATTCGGTTAGCAAATTCTGGATTTTTTATTCTGTTCGACAATCTGGAAATGACCAAATTTTTAGCCTCAGAAACCTAGTGCTACTAATTACCGTATTACAAACGCAAAGTCTTTTACTTAGAAGCCCTTTTAAGCACAGCCTCCATGAAGCAAACAATAAAAGTTTGCTTCATGGAGGCTGTGCTTAAATTACTACTTTGTTAGAGATTTCATCCTTTAGACTAGAAAAGAATGAAATAAGATGACCAATTTAACAAAAAAATTAATTAGTAAAAAATAGTTTATAGTTAAAAAGGGGTTTGGGTTTCGATATCCCGCTTTTTATAATCTCGTTTCTTAAAATCCTGATATTAAAATCCCGCTTTTATAACCCAGTTTTTTAAAATCCCGCTTTTATAAAATCCCGTTTTTTATAATCCCGTTTCTTACCATCACGTTTTTTCAATCAAAACCAGTTGTTTTATTTTAAAAAATCGCGCGATTTTTTTTTTAACTGGGATTTCAAAAAAACGGGATTATAATATATCAGGATTTTGAAAAAGCGGGATTTTAAGTCTCGGGATTTGAAAAAAGTGGTATTTTAGAAGGCGGGATCTTGACTTTTTTTTCGGAAGTTTTGAAAAACGGGATTTTAAAAAGCAGGATGTCGTAACCAACCCAAATAAAATAGGAAGCGTACGGAATCCGGCTTTTTATAATCCCGTTTTTTCAAAAATGCCGCAAAAAATTTTAAAATACCATCCGCTATACCGTTTTTTTTTAAATACCGTTTTTTTTCAAAATCCCGTTTTATGCCGATTATCCCGTTTTCCTAGAATACGTAGCTAAAACTTATTGATTTTATGTTGGTTATTTTCCAGATTCTTTAAATGCTAAAGAAATTTTGCATACCTCCAACCTCGCACCTTCCCCAAATCCTATAGTGTGCCCAAGCATGGGGGTTGTACATACATACATACATTACTGTTTATACGTCGTAATTATAAAAAACGGGATTATAAGAGACGGGATTTTAAAAAGCGGGATTATAAAAAGCGGGATTATAAAAAGCGGGATTTTAAAAAAGTGGGATTATAAGAAACAGGATTATAAAAAACGGGATTACAAAAACGGGATTTAAAAAAAACGGGATTATAACAAGCGGGATATCGTACTCAACCCATAAAATATATTGAAGACAAACGGCTAGCAGAGACGCGAACCTAGCGACTGAAAACTCTCAACCATTTTTGTGTGGCAGTTAGCTGGAATAGAGTGGACCTTCCACTTTCTGCCACGTCCCCATGGTTAACAAGGATAAGTTTTCATGACAAGAAAAAACCCTTGTCGGATTTGTCACTTCTATGTACATGTTGTACATACATACATACCTTCTCCATGACAGTCCAATGCACTAACTATTATACAAAGGGGAACTTACGCATATAAATTATCCCTTAATACTCAAAGAACAAAAATAGTATACTGCTGGAGTGTCATTTTTAGACATCTTATGCCCCATAAGAAAATAATTTCCATATCTCCTTGTACGAGTATGCCCCCATCAAATATTTTATGACATGGACGAAATTCTTTTTCAAGACAAATCCAGACGCATGCTATTTTTATGTTTGATATTTGTTCTCGCAAATTATTATACGCACTACAAGCCAAGCATCGCATCTTCCGTCAGACCATTAAACAAACGCAAACATGCAAATGAACGCATTTGGCAAAATTCCTACCCTTCACTTTCCGCAAATCCAAAAATAGTCACCTACCATAAACCAGAAGCAGCAATGGGTATACACTTTTATGAGACGTGGCCAATCTTTCATCATGCTCCTTCCTTATTCTCGGGCATGATTGACTTTGACTGCGCCATCGGAAAGGGTGGATGAAGAGTGCCCAATTCCTCACCATACTCCAGCAACGTCCCCTGCATATGAGTAAGCAATTTCCTGTTTCATTCATCCACTTCACACGATTCATTTCGTTTTTTCGTTCATTTTCCATACAACTCCAACATCTAAATCTAATTTTAGTGAAATGGAAAACATCTCATATGTGACGAAGATGTCTGGGAGTGATACCAAATCGTTTTATTTGTCTACCAATTCGATGTGGGAGACCGAATGTTGACAGAAATACTATTGCCAGAGTTCTGCTCCTTCGTGTCGTCCCCTTGCTTCTCCATGAACTCATTGTACAGTTGATCGTAACTCTTTGGCTTCCCAGTCAAGTGAACTTTTAAAGTTATATCTTGATTTAGCTGGACCTGGATTTTTCAACAAAAAAAAAAAAAAACTCAACCAAATCCAAACCAATGGTGGGGAAAAGGACTTCCTACCCTTTTTTTTGCACAATGACGAAAACGTCTTGATGCTGATTTCAATCGCACGTGTTTGGCAAGCAATTTAGTTTGTACATTATAATTCTTTTTTTTTTTAAATTGCTAGAGATTTTCTGTAAACGATAGGCTCTTCAGTATTTGATTGGATTGGACTGTCTGTATAGGGCAAAATGGGCAACATTTAAGGAAACTGCAACCTCAGATAAGGATAACGATATGACAAGCTCAGCAGTATTTTTAAATTACTGTTATTTAGCTTATTTTGCCTCGGAAAATACTGCAGTGTCCTTATGTTGACATGTGACATCAATGATTCGAGTCTTGGGGCTTTCATATAAAAGAAGGAATTTTAATTGTGGTCGAAAATGTGGCCCACTAACGGGAACAGTGCCAATGAGATACACAGCAAAAGGTTAACCTACTGAGATAATACAATGGCAAAACATAGTTTTTGTATCTTTGGGATCTCTATGTTACAATGTGCAATGGACCAATAGGAATACGCTTAGGCTTGATTTTCAGGGATGCGAAGTTTTAAAATGGATAAGTTGTTTGGGAATGTAAGAAGATTTGAAGGATACTGCTTGATAAAATGGCATTATGAAAATATGTTTAAATTCCCAAATGAATCGTTCCTGCAATGATGGACATTAACTTCCATTAAACATTACATAAACGCATAAAAGTCACTTCACTTTTTAAGTAAGAGAGTCATTATTGCCAAATTGCATTAAAATTAATAATTTCCAAACTTCAAACAGAGCATAATGAAGTTAATTTTTGAGCGTAGATTCGGATATTATACAAATGTCAAATCAGAATATTTTTAGGGCATAATCGTCTTAAATAAAACCGTGTTCCAAATTCATTACACCTATATGGAAAAGCTCCCAGTATTTGAAAGGAAGTGCTTAAGAGCCTCCATTCACATGGTATAGAAGTGCACATTCTGACTTTCCTCACTATGTCTCAAATGCTCAGATGCTTCCAGAGTGTCCAGAATTGATAACGTTATACCTGAACTTAGGAGGAATTACTTTCAACCGCAAACGTTGTAGGAAACGAGTTCATATCGGGATTATTTAACCCGAATCCTGGGTAATTCAGAAATGTGGATACATATCATTGGCGCCATTCCTGTATCTTGATGTAAATGGTTATGTAATACCTATCAAATTCAATGAATGCCTTTAATATACCATGCTGCAAGACGAGCACCGGATAAAAAAATTCTTTACGTGCCTTTTGATTCGTGGGCTGGGAGTTCTGTCCTGAGATACTACATTAGCATTCCTGAAAGAGATATAAATAACTGTCATCGATAGAATCGATCAAAATATTGGTGGCTTGACCAGGCCCGCCTCAGCCAAACTTGCGCCCTGTGAAAGATGTAGCGCTTTTTTTTTATTTCATATGTTCATAAGGATAAAATGATTTTTTAAATTCATTAAGTAGTAAGAGATAAAAACAAGAACAAAAATTATAAGTCGTTGTAGTGGTTTCTTAAAAAATAGCTTTTATATAAAAATTTTTTAAAAGATTTTTAGCTTTTATTATTGTACGAATGAAAATTAAATTTCCAAATACTAAGCCGTTTTTGAAATATAGAATTTTCCAAAAAAAAAATGATTTTTTTAAATTCAAAAAATATTTTTTTTAAGTTTTGAAATGCAATGTTTTTTAAACTTTTAAAAATTTCATTAAAATCCGTTATGTCGATAAACAAAAATTTTATCAAAATCCTAGGCAGCGATTTCTAAAAGAACACGATTTTTGAAAACCATTTTTTAACATTTGTATGGTGGGTACCTTTAGTTTTAGGTAAAATATTTTTTTTTCTCATATCTTGTAGATTATATTGAGAAACTTTCATTTAGCAAGTTTAAAAAAAATCCAGAATGGGGTTTTCGAAATATCGAGTTTTGAAACAAAAAAAAATATTTTTTTTTTAAAAAATCAAAAAAAAAAAAAAATGTTTGAAAATTTGAATACACAATTCTATTCAAGTTTTTGGGGAGCTTTAGCAAAAAAATATGATTGAAATCGGTTGGACCGTGTTTGAGAAAATCAAAAACAAAAAAATGGTTCTTTGAGGGGTACCCTCAATAACCATTTTTCGGGAAAAAAAAATTTGATCCATTATCTAGCCTTAACTAAAAGAAATATTTTTGTATTTTTATTTTTTAAATCTGTCGAACAGTTTTTGAAAAAAAAAACTATTTATAAAATTTCGAAAAAAAAATCGTATGGCAGTGGCAGGTATCGTTATTTTTGGTCTTCAAAAAAAAAAGAAAAAAACGTTAAGGGGGAAAAATTAGAAATGATATCCACCAAGTTTAAAGAAAATCGGCCGAGCCGTTTAGGTTGTAGTCGAACCGACAGACAGCCAGAATTGCGAGACCCCCTTTTTTAGTCTTCTCTATCATTGCAATGTCAACTTTGATCAAAATCTCGAGTTCGATTTTTTTTTACGAATGCATTGTAGTATGTACCTATAAGTCGCAGGTAAAAATATAAGAAACTTCATTTAAGGAACTTGGGTTAATTTTTTAAAGAAGAAAAACTAAAACGCAGTGAAAAAATGTGCAGAGGGGAAACGTTTTAACTTGGAAACTTACTTTCTTACTTAGGTACTTACTGGCCTTAGATTTGCAAATTATGAAATGAGTTCACCATAATGTTCTAAAGAATTTAATAATTCCTTTTTCAATAGATATTATAGACAAGCCTATACCAACCTCCTTCTATATGTAAGTTAAGCAAAACTACGTTCTTCTGAAGCTATTGTGACCAGGATGGTATTAAGAATTTGGAGGGCAATAAATTAATTAGGAGCAAGGTCTTCAAGGCTTGGAATAAAAATAAAATTTAACACATCTAAGTTTGGCCTTATGGTGTAACAAGCTGGGAAGTTCTCCTCCATTTAAATCTTTAAAACTACCAACAATTATTAAAACATTCTGCAAAATAAGGCAAATAAGCACGTAGATTTTTATTTTTTAAATATTCGCTTATGATAATTAATAAAATGCACGACTGGATCGCACGAACTTGCTCTTATGTAAAAGTACTTTGGAATTTAAGATACATTTTATAAATATAAAACATGAATTTAAAATGAAATTTCCGTCTGATTTCTAGGAAAGTATGAATTTATGCAAACAAACTTTAAAAAATCGTTTTATTAATAAATAAATAAATTTTTTATATAAGAAATTTCTTTAAAAATTTTCAAGAAAAAAATGTGGGATGCGAATTTTAAGTATTTAATAATATTAATTTTAGGAAATAATTTCAAAAAATAATCGTTCATAGGTTTTGAACACATTGATTTTTCAAAAAAAAATTTTTTTCAAGAAAACCCAACAAATAGATAATTTTTCGAAAATTTTTTATACAATATTATTTTAAACTTAGGGGGACTCCTGCTGAAATTTTTTGGTTAAAATCGTTAGATTCGTTAATGAGAAAGTCGAAAATCAAAAAAACGGTTCTATGACAGGTACCGTTAATAACATTTTGCCCCAAATTTTTTTTACCAAAACGTAGTCCATGTCCATAATATCACACCTAATTTTTTTTTTATCAAAACCGTTAGAGCCGTTTTCGAGATAAATAAGATTATGCATTATGAGTGTATGGGGGGTACCGTTAGTTTTGGAGCTAAAAAAAAAATTTCAATTTCCCCTCTAGGGAATCACCGAAGACCCATAACTACCGAGTTTGAAGAAAATAGGTCCAGTGGCTTAGGCAGACAGACAGACAGACGGAATTGCCGAACCCACTTTATTCGTCTTCGCTATCATCGTAATGTCAACTTTGATTAAAATCTCGAGTTCGATTTTTTTCCAAATGCAGAACTTGCCCTTTAGTACCTATATCGCAAGTAAAAAGGAAAAATTGATACTATATGTATGTGTCAAGCTGTTGAAAACTTTCTGTAATTGATTGAATGGCTTGATTAAGTATTTTCAAAAAACAGACGGACTTTTCAAATATTTACTAGTTTTATATGAGGGTTTTTATAATACAAACTCTATATAGATACTACTGAAATAAATCAACCAAGTAGAAGACTTTGGACTTGTTAAATTATTGATTCAAAATAGCTTTTTTGTTTTATTTATATATTATTGTTTTATTTATATCAAACCAAATAAGCAGACAGCAAATAAATATAAAGTCGAAAATTTTATTTCCTAACGATTCTGCAATGATTTTCACCTCTGGATTTCCTATTTCAGATATTTCTATGTCTTCATTATGCCCTCTAAATTTTATTTTAAAGGCCTCAATGAATCTAACCTGCTCTTCAATCTATAGTCTCCGAGAGAAGTTTCAAAGTAAATTCTGCCTCGAAGGCTTTATTTTGCATACTGGAAAAACGAAAACACAACTTCATACAATTTATTATTCTCTAATGATTACTAAAATTGAGCCATCAAGTTTCACCCAAAGCTTTTTTTCAAATACCTACATACTCGTAATAAATAAATAAATTCATATAATATATTGGCAGATATTTCAATATCAAAATCATAAACGCCTACATTGAAAAATGTTGTTCTACGTCTATATGTCGCTTGAAGTATCAGTACCCAGTAGGAAATTTGCTCCTCAAGGAAAAATAAAGTTGAATTCATCGTAGAAATCACGTGGCACTTTCATTGAGTAGAAGGTCTGCATTGGTTTCATTCATCGAAAGTCATGCAATGAGTCAGTAGTTTGCAATCCCAGTTGCATCTTGTGCTTTGTTCTCGAAAGAAGGTACAGAAAAAATGAAACAAAGCAATATCCTTCTTACACATCCTTAATGTTAATGAATACAATGCTGAACACGTTGTAATTATTCCTGCATCTTTTCAGTGGTTATTGTAATCCACAATTGAGTGTTTAATGCCTGCGATGTGAAAGAGAAAACAACCCTTTCTTTTCTTTGGAATTAAAAATCAGTAAACAACCTTTCAATAGAGAAAAACTATGGTGATCAGGTGATATTGCTAGGGAAAAGGAATGTATTTTTTCATGAACTTCGTTTACTGAGCAAAATAGTCTGCGAGCTGAGAGGAAAAAGAGAGAGAGATTTTGACCTGCAAAAAACAATCCTTTTTTTTTTTGGGTTTTTCCCGCGATGGGTCGGCGTCTCAGCGACGGCGACGCTCAATAGGTCTTTTTTTGTCATGAGTTATTTCTTTTGTTTTGGAATGATTTAGTGTCAATTTTGTGATCGAAGAAAACGGTTGTGCGGGATTTTCTGTATTTTCTCAAGATTAAATAATAACCATGGAGAAGGAAAACAATTCACCAACGGTAAATTCCCTATATTCTTTTGAATGTTTTGCCAAAAGTAAATATTCCTCTTTTTCTTAGATCTCAAATGAACAGGAAAATAAAGATGAATAATCCCTAAGCTGCTCCCCAAATTCTACCAAGTGTCAAAGGAGAGTTTTTCGACCAACTGTTTGTGTTACGTCTTACAACAAGACAAGACAATGTAAGACATATATATATCTACTAACTTCTTTAAAATGTACTATATAATAGTTAATAAAATAAATACGTACATAACACAAATTTAATTTGTTTTTTTTTATTCAAGCGATAAATTTGCCTATACATTTCAAGCGCTTCTTCTATTGATGAAATAAGAAAAGAAATGGATAATGATTTCATTTATATTCCTTCTCTTAATAAAACATCGCCTAAATGCATTCCTTTTTTCAAAACTGAAAAAACGAGCTTCAAGTATGTACACAATTCTGTAGTGAATAACTAGTATTTTCAATGATTCTTTCCCTGATGCAATTGATTAAATGTTGACACACTTTTCATTAATTTATTTCCATTGAGGAAAGCATCACATCAATAGAACCAAATTTTTCATACATAAATATTACCCATGAAATCGAAGATGCCGTGAGCATAGTGATTTCACAACAAAATATGCATCGAGAAAGTGTGTACCTCCTTCCAATGACAAGCCTGTGTTAAATTCCTCATAGGATTCCGTAGGAAATTCATGGGTGCAGCTCCTTTTCCTTGAGGAAACACCTACTTCTTCATTAGTGAATTTTTGGAAATTTCCTACTGGGTAGTATCTACTTGTTGCATTTGTTGAGAAAACCCAGACACAGGTACAGTGCGTAATAAAAAACCTGCACGCTCTAGCTCACATGATTCTGAATGAATAAGTTTTTTTCTTTGTCATATTTTCCCATGTTAATTTTGGGACTCAGTGTGTATGAAATAAATCTTCCATAGATGAGGAACAATCAGGGTGGAATATTTTTAGATTAGAGACGTAAGATTGATCTTGCATGGGTCTAGTTCATCGGTTAAATTCTTTTTGAATGCAACAATAAAAGTGATGTTAGGAGGCGCCCAAAAAATAACTTATCACAATGTTACGCAAGATCAAGTAACATTTTCTTTTTCGTGTAATGCGCCCCCAGAATTTTACGCCTGATGCATTTACACATCTTGCACATATAGTTTGTCCGGACCTGCTTGACAGAGCCTTTGCCAATATGGACTTTGTTCTAATACGTACAAACTTCTACTTCATATCGATACCTTAATGCACACATGTGCTATGTCCATTTTTTGCTGTTTTGAGATATTGGTACCAATGGAAATTTAAGAAGCAGTACTTTCATATTCACTCAAGTTCCATGTCCAAATAAACTCTTAAATTGCTTAAATTTGCAAAAAACACGAATGTATGTCCCGTATTGAATTATTTGGAAAAGCACAATTGTTCTTTGTCCAACATTTTGTGCTATGTCCATTATTACCATTATTATTATGTTTCATAGTGGCTCAAATCCAATACTTTTTCATTTGCAGGCAATTCAACTCTAAATGAGTTTGTGCGCTATCTGATTCCATTTCCCGAATTGTTTCTTTGTACCCTCACACTGAAGTCGTTATTGCTGGGCACTTTAATGTACACAATTGAAGTTGGCTCCACTTTTCAAGAAAGACAACACCCGATGGAAAATATGTTGAGATCTTTTCTGATATGCATAACCTTACTCAGCTCAGATGAGCCCACTCGAATATCAGATGTTGCTGGGCTAAATGGCCACACTCTCGACTTGTTTCTTACATTTCACCATGATAAGTGTACCATAATGGTAATTTCACGTGTCTCCTCCATCCAGTTAAGGAGAAACATCCTACTAGGACCGTTTGACAATATACGAGAAATCCAACTGAGACTTTCGTAATAGCAATTTCTTCGAATTTTTAGTTATTGGTCTCTATATTTCCTCGATAGTGATGTCGATGCCAGAGCCGATATGATCACAGAAGTGATTTTTCTTGGAATGCATACTTTTATTCTTAACAGAACTGATTGTATATGTAAAACTTAAAAAAAAATATTGGTTCGATACAAGCTGTACAGAAGCTGTCAGGTTGAGAGAAATAAGTTTTCGCTCTTACAAAGCCCACCCAACTGAGGAAAAATCAGAAAAAGCATAAGCGAGTCAGAAACCATTGCAACACTGTTATAAAAAGAATCAAATTCTTACATGACTAAAAATTAACGCACAAAATTCTGCAATGTCCCAAAAGCAGCAGAAATTTTTGGTCATTTGTCAAGAACGTGCAAAATTCAATTTCATCTTCGGTGCTCCCAAATAACAATTTGACTTCCATAAGGATCTAACGAAGCTATTTGCGTATCAGCAAATTTGCTTTTATATGGCCTTAGGCAAGCCCATTTGGCGCACTTGAGAAGCTCGTGAGGCAGTCATATCCAGGTTGATAGGAGACACTCACAAGACTGCTTAAAGACCATATCAAAATGACTAAATTATAAAATTAGAAATGTAGATGGTTTATACATGGTTTCCCAAAAAGCACTTCACACGTTGTTCATACAAGCTCTAACTTTTATCAGGAAGCTCTGAGAAGGAAGATAAGCTTCTGTATTCACAGAGAAGCCATTCTGTAATTAGTTTATTTTGGAGTTAATTGTTTAATAGTGACAAGGTTCAGTGTCAAACAAGCAAACAAGTGAATTTGTGACTCAATGTCTTTGACATGAAAAAATTTAAAAAAGGAAAATCTTTAAGAAGTTTTGTTTAAAAGGAAACAACATGCTTCTTTTAAGCTCGTGCACTAGGCATGTACAACTAAAATATTTTACACTCGTTTAGAAGAAATAATTGAAATAAATTGACAAATTGTGCTTCCAACAGAGCTTTCTCCACAAGACTTATCGAAGCCTAAGATTCCTTTACGTTATACTTGAACAAAACTTTGCTTGCTTAAAGCTTTTTTTAGTAAGCTTAATACAAATCCTTTGTTGTTAAAACTTCTTAATATAAGGTTTTTATTGGCTGTTACTTCCCGTGCTTCTATAAATGAAGTTCAGGAAGCCTAATCGACATATTAGCGTAGTTATATTTATAAAGGCTTACAACTAACTTTCAATTCCAGCTCAAAAAGGGCCTTTAAAAGGTATTAACGAAAATATTGCTTCGGAAATTATTAACTTGGATGAAAAAGCTTAATACAAGCCCCAACAAAGTATCAACTTTAAGAAATTTAAAAATTGGACCTTATAGAAGGAAAATTCTTAGTTGTGCAAAGCTCATCTACAATGATAACCCGATAACTAGCTCTTTAGATAAGGCAAATGTACTTGCAGCTCAACTTTGCCTAACAGCAACATTAGCCCTCTTGTACTTGAATCATTCAATGGAACAGGTATATTTCCACACTCCTATAAAGTTGTAAAAGCCCTTCGAGATCTTAATACAAGCATACAAGCAAATTCACTGATTCTGATGGAGTTACCCCCATATTTCTAAAGACCTGGTCTTCCTTGCTGATAAAACCAAAGCATAAGCTTTTCCATCGGTCCTACTATTCTGAAGCTTTCCCTGTAAATTTGAAAACAGTATTCGTCTAGCGTTTTCCTAAAAAAGGGCGACTCTGCCTCTATTAAAAATGTGTTCCATTTAAATCCTCCTACTATTAAACATCTATTTTGTTTTGTTTACTTTTTATTTTAAAATCTTAAGTCTTAAAAAACCCAATACATAGCCAGATAAATTAGTTTTAGTACAATTTTTATCTCTCGTGAATTAATTCCGGCCACTAAGGCATTTTTCCCACTAAGTGCTGATAGGATTTTCATTTCAAAACTAAAGAGATCAAGAAAAATTGGTGTAAGATTCAAGTTCTGGCAAAATCTTCGAGCCGGTAGATACCTATAGATTGCTTTTCAAATTTTCTTTTCTTAATCTTGGGATACATAAACTAAAAGATATTTATATTTCTCATAAAGGGAAGTTTATGAGCGATTAATTTCAATTTCTTATTTGACAATACATTTTCTCAGGAAGTTTGCTGTTCCCCGTTAGTAGTATACTAGTATCCGATTCCTTATATCCATAGGCACACTTTATCTAATGGAGGATAAGATAGAAAAATTCCTAAACGACCTGGATACCTACTTTGTCATTTCTAAATGTTGGTAATTTTGTCCAACTACCTACTACGTCCACAATAAATTTATAAATAAAAGCAAGCTCATGTTTTTATTATGCGAGATAAAAATAAATACCAAACTCAATGATTGGAAAAGAATGGTGTCATAATTTTGTGTCTGATCACACCTTTAGCAAACTGTATTATAACATAGCTACTTCTTTTATGTTGTCATAAGGACACCTTATTGTCCCCATTCTAAGGAAATTGTCACCATCAATAGATGACAACGACTTCTAGCTTCCAAAGGAATCAAAGAATCAAAGAAAAAATTGCAACTTTTGCAGAAAATGAAACAAGACATCTTTATAGGAATTAGAGTAGGGTATAGAGACGAATACACACACAACATCCGCATAACAGAATCTAAGTGAATTACAATTGCCAAGGGACCAATAAGATTAATAACAATAAAACCTAATTAGCTACATCGATATACTATTCTGCGTTAGTTCCAATGGCAAACGGCTACGGTAGAATGACAGGCTGAAAAGCCAGTCAGCAACAATCACTCAGAGAAGCACGAAGGACATATCGGGTCGATAGCGATCCTATGCCACAACGTCGATGCTGTACAGGCACGTACTAATAGAGAAACGTTTACGCCAACAGGCCAATGTGATAATGCGTGTGTGTATGTATGGGAGGCAATTGCCAAACCCGGACAAGGATATTTTTTGGCCAAAATATTCAATATAACGATAAACATTCAATAGGCCAAGAACGGATGATAAAACTCACAGACACTTCCAGTGCTCTTGGCGTTAAAAGGACCTTTCCATTCGGCAGAGGCTGAACCGGAGCGGCGCGGCGCGGCGCGGCGCGGCGGGGCGATATCAAAATGGGTTGGGAATTTGAAATATCAATGTGTATGGTCGCCCGAGTCGGTTTAGAAGGCAACCGACATGTTAGACAGTTTACAGTAGGAAGCAATTCTACTCGTTTTCACTGGACGTCAAGTTGATGAGCGGGTGAGTGCTTGAGGGATATAGGCTTAGGCTGACCAAAAACGTAAACGACCATCTAAACGGAGTAGAAATCGAAAAGAGAAATTACCCTGTGTCCGTCAGGAGAACCCGCCACCACCCCCTAAGGGCATGTTCGGTGAAAACGTTAACTCAGCGAATTTCATACTGATGGCTTCGTCTTGTTCAAGGGTTCTCCATCTCCAGCCTTTGATTCTGCTACTGCCTACAGCGGGTGGCAATTTAGTGATGGAAGACTCTCATAAACATGAACGTACACACATTAGGGCAGGCCAGCTGAATGTGGGGAAATGATGTGTTTGAAAATTTATACACAATTTCTGTTATACGAGTATATGTGCAATGATGGTGGGTCTCAGAAGTGGGATGGCGGCAGAGACCATCAATATTTACATCGGACATTGTAAACAGACATACGGCACTTAAAGAGGGTTTGAGTTGAACATGTGAAGTTGAAAAAGTCGCTCGAGATTAGAGGCAGGATGTGGTGCTGATGATGCTTGGGAAGTTGTACTTTGTGACACATTGGTTTATGGCTTTGTAAATGAGAGCAAATTTCTCTTCTTTGCCTTTAGTCAATGATGAGGGGTTGGAAGGTTAGATTGTATAAGGCCAATAGTTTCATGAGCATTTTAGACATTCTAAGCATCTAAGGAGGTGACAATCGTTTGAGAAGCTGCCTGAAAAATGGGTATTGCCTTCGAGTCCTATATGATCCATGTTCAAGTACATCTACATATGGGTATATTTACAGAACGAAACTTACTTAAGTATGGAAATACCTACATACTTATTTTGTTCCTTTATTTGCTTTTTTTGTTTTGTGCTTAGAGGAAGATTTGAAAGAGACATATTTTGGAATTCAGAACAGGTTAAACTTACTTAATACTATATTGGCAAGAAATGTTTGTAAAGTCTATAAACTTTGGACATGTGGAGGCAGTAATCTCTGGAAATACTTAACCAATTACTGAATTATTTCACAATCAAGAAGCTACATTATCAATAAGGCCCATTTTTTACAACGTGACTATTCAAATGCTTAAGTTCATTTTAGACAGAGAAAAAGTATATGCCTTGAAGTTGAACTCAAAAATTCAGAGAACTTACTTCACGGGAACTAAGTTTATTATTTCAATACAATTACATTATTTTTTGGGGGAAAATATTTCCCACTAAAATGAGAATTTACTACACTTTTTAGTTAGGATGCACTTGACTCAGACATAGGCGCCTGGATGAAGCTAAAATTTTTGAAACCCAGGAAGCATAACAAAAGTTAATGAAATAAGTAAGTAACTGCTTTTTGTGGCAGCATGAAGTTCTCTCTATAACCCTGTTAAATTCGGTGAGCAGTTAATGATCTATTCCACAAAACTTAAGGTGTAATTAATTTCTCAATCTAAGGCCCCAGTTATAGCTTTCATTGAAATGCATCATTGGAACAAATCAGTGGAATGCTGACTTTATTTTTTGAAAAGCCTGCAGTTATAGTAATCATTGAAAAATTTGTTTTCAGTAAAAGATTCTGCCATTGACTGGTAACAACTAATTCTATGTAGGTATTTGAGATTAGAATTGATCATTGAAAGCAAAATTGACATTTGAGAATAGCAAGAGAATCAAACACATTCAGTGAAACGATTGTACTTCAAGTTAAAAAAAAAACTACTAAATTAAGATGTTCATTGAAATTGGTTTTTATCAGTTTTTTTAATTGTCCTAAAAATGGAAAAGAAAATTTCCAATGATGCATTTCAATGACAGCTATAACTGACCTCTAAGATAGAAATATTTTCACCAACGAAAAGTGAAAACAATTCCTAGTAGTGGTGAATTTAGTATCAGTGAAATTAGTTCCCCCCACCGAACTCCGTTAGCTTTCGGTAATATCAACCCCCGATAAACAGAATACTTCAAATAAATGAACACTCAAATTTCAACCATTCCTTACTTAGTGATCCCACCTTTCCATCCGTGATCCCTTACATAAAGAAGAAACCTATACATATTGGTTTCGAATATCTGAACTTCGTTATTGGGGGAAATATTGGGCCGGGTAAAGCATCATTCCACATTAGGGTAGTGAGGCTAAGAAATATTTCTGAATTAAACAGTTATTTAACTGATATATAGGTATTCCCTGAAGCGCGGGTATAACAATCGAATGGATAGGATAGTTCAGTTAAAGGCGAAAAGACCTCTTAAAGTAAAATCTGAATTTCACATATTTTCTTCCTCACCAAATTTGAGCAGCGTACAAACGTTCCGACTTTTCAACTCCAAGATATTTGTATTCTTTGGCAACCTCGATACTATCTCCGTTGTAAAACCACTTTACATTAGCACAGGCCCTACATCCATTTTTATTGATGATCATCAATTTCGATTTTTGCATATTTACCACAAGACTCCATAAGACAGAGTATTCATACATTTTATTAAACATTGTGTTGTATAGTTTCCGGCGAATAAGCCATCAATACTTCGTCATCCGCAAACATAAGAGCTTTAATTGTGATTCCTCCGTATTCAATACCTATCCAAAATGTCAATAAGATCTTCAAAAAAGAGAGCAAATAAACTAGGACTGAGAGTGCAACCCTGTCTTACTCCTGCATAACTTTGAAACCATGTGATACTTTTTTATTCGAGGGTGACTAAGGCTTGTCGGTGTCCAGGATTCATCCCAAAGAAAGCAAACTGCAAATCAATCAATCTTTATTTATCTACTAATTTGTTTACAGCGTTTACAATTTCTTCAGTTGCTTCTTAACATTTACTTAACAAAGGTAGCTACGAGTATTTCGTACAATTAACAAAGAATATTCCTACAATAAAGTAACATAATACTTCATATACGGGTTTCAAGTTCAATCATGTCTTCAGCAACAAACCGGAGAAACATTGGTGCTTCGTTTGCGTTAAAAAGGTTGTCTGTTACTGTATGTAGAAAGGTAGACACAGAAATAATCATTTGGGATACGGCCCTGCTCCTTGGGCCAAGCCCAAGAAGTGAAGAAATGGAGCATTTAACAGGGCAGAAAGGTAAGATTAAGCGGCAAGTACAGATTCAGTACCCAACATAGTTTTTCGAAACAACAGTCTTGTGCAAATTAATTGGGACAAACAAATTTTCAAATGAATTTGGTAGTAGGCTTTGATTTTTGCGTTAACTTTTTGATTATTTTGGTAAGTGCTCCCTGAATTACAGTACGTTCTCGATTATCGCAACTAATTAAAACAAGGGTGGTTGCAATGACCGAAGTTGTTGCAATAACCGAGTAAATATTGTTTTTATGCTCAAGTCGAGAAGCAAAGCGAAAATAAAAAAACCTGCACTTATATAATGTATTTAATGCAACAAATTTTTACTCAACATCACATAAATAATAAGAAACGAAACAAAAATAATTTAATGCATTAAGATATACATAAGTACATAAATACATAAGTATGTTCAGTTTTCTAAATAGCTAGGTAAATTATGTTTTTTGGAAAAAAATGGACATTTTTGTTTGTATTTTTTGGCTTTTAAGATTTTGTAAAATCGCCATTTCTCTAAGTTTTTGAAGAGTTAACATTTTTTCAATAGAGGCTGCATTCTGTTCAGCCCATAAAATAGCTGTATTGAAAGCCTGAAATGCAGTCTCAGCCTTTATTTTTGGAGCAGGAAATGGGCGAATTTTGCTTTCTTTGATTTAGGAACCACTTGAACAAAGCCTTTTCCATCTTAGGGTATTCGCCACTTTTTTAGTGTAATCCTCTTTCCGGGTCCACATTCAGCATTAGAAACAAACTTTCTTATTGCACCCTCTTTTCGTTTTATTCTGCTGACTGTAGATTTATGAACATTATACTCACGGCATAGTGCTTCAATTGAAGCTCCTTTAGTAATTTTTTCTAAAATTTCAATTTTGCTTTTAATTGAGAGTTTCACAATCTTTTTAGTAACACCCATTTTTTCGAAACACACAGCACAATCGACTGTTCACTGGACAAAATTCATTAAACTAACCAGAAAACCTTGCATTGTGTAGATACATCATACATATGATAAACATTCATACAACTTCATCGTCCCGTTACTCAAAAGTAGCTGTAAAATAACTGCCGAGACAAAATGTAATGCCACAGACAAACATAAACATAGCCAAGATCCTGAGTAAATAAAAGGTGCGTTCTATTATTCACAAATCTATCTGGATCCGGATCTGGATCTTCCCTTGAAAATAAAACGATACGGATCTTAGTGACAGCAGTGTTATAAGTCCGTCTCTTTTTATCCTTGGGTTTGGAAATTTTAAATTATGTCTTGTCTTTTTTCTTTACACTATAGCTTACACTACCTTACCATAAAAAGCCATCTACTCGCCAGTGTAATAACTAATTTTTGGATCTTTGAAATAGATCCCGATAGAAAACAGGATCCCAAATTGTTTTTGTAATACATGTTAAAACTTAATCCAGATCCGGATCCAGATAGATTTGTGAATAATAAAACGCACCTAAAGATATGCATATAAAAATAAAAGTTGCACTTATCGAGTAAATTTTTTTTGAAGAGTTGCGATTACTGAGTCAACAATGATATAAATTTAGCTGTTGCGTAAATCGAGGAGTTGCGTGAATCGAGAGTTGCGTTAATCGAGAACGTACTGTAGTTTTATCTAAATATTTCTGTTGACTTTTTGAAGGTAGGTCACATTTTTTCTAAGGGTTTTGAAAAGATTGGCATTATTTTTGAAATCATGTTACTAGGTACTCTATTTATCAATATTTCGGCTTCAAGAAAAATATGGAGATCTCGGTGGAAAACAGAGCAAAAGTCATGGGTTTACATGAACATACAGGAAAAACCATTAGGGAGATATTGATTGCTGTAGGTGTAGCAAAACAAGTGTCGATAGGATAATTGCATTGCACAAGGCAACAGGATCAGTTGAAGCACGGAGAAAGGGCAAATGTGGTCGAAAACGGAAAACAACGGCCAATGACGACAAAATGTTGGTCCGAAACAGCATCATAAATCCTGAAAAGACAAGTGGTGAGCTTCAAAAGCACTTGGAGACAGCTGGAGTACATGTGGATTCATCAACAGTTCGAAGGCATCTTTTTGAAGTGGGCCGAAAGGCTCGAAGACCATTAAAGAAACAGCTTTTGACAGACGCTATGCGCAAAAAAAGATTAAGATGAGCCAAAACGTATAAGGATTGGACTCCAGAGGACTGGAAAAAAGTAATTTTCTCGGAGGTGAGCCATTTCGAGGTCCAGGGATACAGGGTAAGTGTCATGAGGAAAAGTGACAAAGAAAAACTCCACTGTCGTACCTGGGCGAAACGCGCTTTGGAGTTGAGGTCGCTCAAACTTTCTATTGAAAGAAAAACTCCGACCTGGACATATCGTCCAAACCCCTAAACACCCGCCAAAGGTTATGTTTTCGGGTTGTTTCACGTCTGAGGGTCCTGGAATCTTAAAGCCTATCGAAGGCATGATGAACAGCGCCAAGTACGCGGATGTCATAGCGCATAAGCTCGTTCCTACTATACAAAGATGAACTTCGATGCAGAATACCATTTTTCAGTAAGATCTTGCTCCGTGTCACACGTCCAAAAAAATGAAGCAATTCTTCGCGGAGAAAAATATTAAGGTGAAAAATATTAAGGTGCTAGAGTGGCCTGGCAACTCACCTGATCTCAATTCGATTGAGAATCTTTGGGCTATTGTTAAAGCGAGGCTCAGGAAAAAAGACTGTACGACTAAAAAGAAACTAATTTCAGCAATCATAGATGCTGAAGGGGGGTATATAAAGTACTAATTTCATATTTATATACTTATTTATAAACATTATTCAAAATAAATGAAAAAAATGCTCAAAAATCTGCTTGTCCCAATTAATTTGCACAAGACTGTACTATCTGGTACAATTCGTACCAACTACCCAGGAGTCTGTTCCTACTTTCTAATTAATTATTCGGTTCCCAAATTAAATTTAATCAGCGTGGTTTTCGTCCTTTTCCTAAACTTGATTGGTACAAACATCAAGCAAATGTAGAAGACGAATTTTTATTGGTATTCCACATCTCCATATTAATATTTCAGTCAAAGGACAGTGTGAACTGAAAGAAGCAAGCAAACTTACAACAACGTAGTACATGCTCATCTTAGCCAACATCTGGTTTCCAGTATTCCTGATATGGATGGTGGTTATAAAGTGGTCTTGGGGTTCGGTGTGATATATGATGCGAATAAAAACCCAGGGTTCGGTGGCGCAGTATAAATATACATATACCAATTTGCTTTTGATGGTAAAACGGCTCGGTAAGATAGTGCGGAGGTGGATGATTTTCTGGCGGAAGGAGAAAAAGTGAAACGCTTCATTACAACCATTCCATACAGCTGCTATTGTATCTTAATAGAAGTTATGAATTAAGTGGCCAAACGTCTCTGATATGCCCCTCCCGCACAGTTTGTACATTAATACACTGCGGTCTACCTTTTTACTTCGTTGAATCTGCAATACTTTTAAGTACAAAGACGTAAAATCTATAGTAGAGCATCCGGCTTGGAAGACAACCTGAATATAATATAATTCTTAACACACAAGAAAACTCCAACTCCTATTGGCGATTAGTTTCTTAAAGGTTGATAAGTACCTTTAAAGTGTTCGGTACCTCCTGGCTATAAATTTATTTATTTATTTATTTATTTCATTTCATCAATCGGAGTTTTTGACTCCTACAGACTTATAAACAATAATACATTTAACTGTAGGTGGGTAATACAAAACAGGTTTATACAATAAATATCTAAGCACATGTAATAGTTAAATAAATAACTTAAATAAACAATAATAAAGAATTATAATACAATATAATTAAATTTGGTTAAGAACAATTGACTTGAAAATATTTCTCGAACAATTCAGATCAAAATCCACTCTAGAGCATACTGAATTAGCTTCTCTGATGCAACGGGAGATGGGTTCATTGCGACCATAGTTTCTGTGATGAAACTGTTCATATAAAATATAACGTTCACGTGTAACTCTTGAAGGTGCAGTACCTTCATAAAATAAGTTTATAAGCGGCGGGCATTTAAAATGCCTGGTTATAATGTCCCTAACAAACATAATAGAAAAATATTTTCTTCGAGTTTCCAGTGATTTCATTCCAAATAATAAGCATCTGGTTTCATAGGAAGGTCTGGTAATTCTCCAATTTAATTTAAAAAAAAACATATCTCGTAAAATTTCTTTGTACATTTTCTATTCTTTTAGATGAATTTGAGTAATACGGATTCCAAACTGTGCAGCAGTACTCTAGCACAGTTCTTACTAAAGAATTATATAATGTTATCAGAGTATATGAATCATTAAACTCTCTTGTATTTCTTTTAACAAATCCAAGCATTTGGTTAGCTTTATTGATCATATAATCATAATGAGGCCGGAATGTGAGATTAACATCAAGAATAACTCCCAGATCTTTCTTCTGAATTACTCTTTCCAGTTCGACATTAGAGATGGTATAGTTAAAAATTATTGGATTTTGGTTTCTGTAACAAGATAAAACTTGACATTTGGCTATATTAAGATCAAGGAAATTAGCTTTGCACCAAGTCACCAATCTACCCAAGTCAGCCAACAAAAGATTACAGTCAGATTTACAGGAAATCCTACGATACAGTTTAAGATCATCTGCAAAAAGCAAGCAGGAAGAATCTTGAAAGAAAGCGGGAATGTCATTGACAAAGAGGAGAAAAAGCAGTGGTCCCAAATGACTACCTTGAGGAACACCCGATGGTACACATATATCATCAGATTTAAAATTTTCAATTTTAACTACTTGCAACCTTCCAGTCAAATAGGATTTTAACCACATTAATAAAAATGAGTGAAAACCAAAACAATAAAGCTTTTGAATAAGAATTTGATGGTTTACTCTATCGAACGCTTTCGAAAAATCAGTAAATATAATATCAGTTTGATGACCTTTTTCCATATTAGATATAACGCTATTCGTCAATAACGTTAAATTCGTGGTTGTCGATTTCCCTGCAACAAAACCATGTTGAAAGATGGATATTTTATCCTGGATAAAAGTTGCAATTCTATTATAAACTATTTTTTCAAATAGTTTAGGTATGGCAGAGATCTTGCAAATTGGTCTGTAATTTGTTATTTCTTGCTTAGACCCCGATTTGAAAATCGGAGATATAAATGAAATTTTCCATGAATCCAAGAAATAACCTCTAGATAGAGATACATTGAAAATCATTGTTAGCGGTAGAGCCAGAGCAATAGCACATTTTTTTAAAATTATGGGTGGAATATTATCGGGACCTTCACTTTTGTTCAAATCCAGGCTAAGTAAAGCTTCTTCAACTTCCGTTTGGCCTAGAACAAGCGACCCAATATTAATAATATTGCTCACGGCTGGAAACTCTTGATTTGTGATCGATTCTGACGAATAAACAGCTTGAAAATATTTTGCAAATAAATTACAAATAACTGACAATTCACTTGAGGTAGTGTCTAGGTATTTCATACAGCTTGGTAATCCGTACGACTTTCGTTTAGTATTTAGAAAATACCAAAATCGCTTACTGTTACTTTTAAGATCATTTTCAACAGATAAAATGTAGTTACGATACAAAAATTTATTTAAACAATTAAATTTACGCTGGCAATCAATATAAATATCACGAAAACTTAGATTTTCTTTGTTTTGTTTATATAATTTATACGCTTTGTTTTTTTGGTTTTTAAGATTACTTAACCTCCTATTAAACCAAACAGGGCTGGAATTCTTTTTAAAATATTTTTTTGGGACATATTTTTCTATAGCACCGTTTAAAACTGACGCGAAGACAGAATAATCATTATCTAAATCAGAAGAAGTAAAAATATTTTGCCACGAAAAAGACAACAAATACTCTACCATTGCATCATAGTTAGCTTTATGATAATCATAAACAATAATATTACTAGCATTTTCTTTTTTTAAATAATTGTAAAACAATATCTCACCCTCAATTCCAAGGTGATGTTGTGTGTTCTCAATGATTGGAAAAATAGACTTTTCAATATTGATAAGAAATTCTTTGTCTACAAATATTAAATCAAGTATGCGATTGAGATCATTATATTCATGGTTTATTTGAACTAAATCATATTGGCTTAGAAAATCAATAACAGCAGATTCAATTTCTGATGAAATCTCAAAAGGAGTCAAATATTTATCTTCTAAGTCTAAACTCCATTTAATATTACCAATATTAAAATCTCCAGCAAAAATTACATGTTTTAAGTTGTTTAAACTATCTAAGATTTTTTTGGAATTTGACAAATGTATATTATAAAACTCTAATGTGCTTCTAGGTGGTATATAGCTTGCTAATAGGTACATATAATTCTGATTCATCTATTTTGATACATACAATCAGTTGATCAATATCTAGATTAGGAGCTGAGGAATTAGAGTCTAGTTCAATTTCACTGCATGGCAGAGAGGCACGAACAGCAACCAGTACTCCTCCGCCCCTTTCCATTCCAGTTTTTATTTTGCATCTATCTTTTCTGAATATAGAATAATGATTTGAAAAAATTTCTGATGTTAAGTGATTTTCAGACAACCATGTTTCTGTTAAAACAATAATATCGTAATTGCAAGAAGATAAAGAAACAAATACATTATCAAACCTAGTTCTTATCCCACCTACGTTTTGATAATAAAAGGATATATTTCTTTTTCCAAAATGAGTAGATGATGATAGTCTAGATGAACTTATAGATGAAAGCTTAGGTGGAAGGTCAGCAGATTGAGATATATCATTTGAAGAAAGCAAAGCGTAATTGTCAGACCTCTGAGAACTACCGTTTATTCGTTTTTTGGAATAAAAACAAATGGTCGTATAGTTACTCCCGATGGCCAAAAATTCGCATTATAGATTGAACTGGTGTATTCATTTGGGGCAATTATTTTAAAGTTTATGAAATTACGTTTTGTTTCCTTATTTTTATTTAGCTTGAAACAAGATATTCCAGAAGGATTTGGAAACGCAGATAAATTCGAAACAATGTAGTCAATTATTGCAACTGAGGTAGTGTCAGGATGAAAACCGGAGATATGGAAACATTTTACTTTTCGCATTACCTTTATATTTTGACATTGCCCTCTGTTTCCCACAAGGCCTTGAGGTCTAGGATTTAATTTTTTGGCAGCAGCACTAGTATCCTTATTTCCATCGAAAACGGCAACGCGAGTATTAGAGACACCAGCAACATCAGCGTCATCCTCCACTACAACAACATTTGCAGCACCAGTACCACCATCAGTATCATCAGCAACAACAAAAACACCAGCAACACTAGTAGCATTAACACCAGTATTCTCACCACCAACGCCAACATTAGCAACAACAACTGCATCATCGACGACAACAATATTTGCATCACCAGCAACAACAACAGCATCAGAAACACTAGTAGCATTAGCAACAGTATTCGCAGCACCAACGCCAACATTAGCAACAACAACATCATCATCAACGGCATCATCATTAGCAGCACCGACAGCACCACCATTTATTGCCCCCTTATCACCCAAAGCATTAGAACTAGGATCGTCTGCGTTCTTTTCAACTGCAGCCTTACAAGCATCGGCTTTACCTTCATAATCAACCACTTTTATATTGACGTCATCGGAAATTTGCAACTCGTCACCGCCAAAGAATAAATTTTCATCAGTTCTGTCTGAACCAGCAACCAGCAGACAGAGTAGATGGAGGAACTTCAGCAGCACATGAGACACCAGCAGCAATCAAATCATTACCTTTCATCAGAGCTTTCAGACTGCATGAAGCTTTAGCAAAATCGTTACTCTGCGTAGAGAAGTTCGAGTTGCTTGTTTTTTTTGCGTTCGGCTTAGATGAGGAAACTGTTTTTTTTCCTTTGTTGATAGGCGGCTTTTTGCCAACAGATTTTAAAGCGGGAGAGGATGAGAGGGTAATTTTGGGCAAAGGTGAAGATAAAGACGATGATCGTGGAGAAGAAGATGATAAGCTCTTCTCTTTACACTGTTGTATTAATAGTTTGTTGTTGGAGCGCGTCATACGAGAGGGCTTCACAAGGTTATCAAATTCTAATTTATGGTCAACAAAGAAACGATAGAGGTCTTTGATTTTTGGTATGCAACTTAAAAAAGAAATGTTCTTGCATGTACCACACTTCCAAAATATGTCATCGTTTGATTCAAGGGTAGCGCGATCAGATTCACTGATTTTAGTACATTTTAAATGAAAACACGATTGGCAAACTCCGCAAGAAATCAAATCACTTTTAGAAGTTAGAAAGTTGCAATGCGAACATTGAATTTCCATAATGAAACAATAGCAATTAGTATATAGACTGTCTGTTATGAAAGCTATGAAAGCTAGACCACGACTGAATTTATTGAATTTATGAAATCAAAATGAAGTTATAACATTCTGAACGGCAACCCTAGTTGGTTTTATCATCCGCTATAATATTTAAAAAAAAAAACATGAAAATGCATTAAAATGTGTACAAATCCAATTTCCAGCTTAAAAGGTTAAGTTACTATAGGTATACCTGGGTACCTAATCTACAAAAATAAAAGTCGAAAAACATTTCAATCTTAATAAATAAAAGAATCTTAAAAAACTTCGATAGCAACTCTTAATATAATTCTAATAAGTCAATTCCTGCTAACATCAACAAAAAAAAAAAAACTTTTTCCTTAAGCAAAAAAGGGAACCTATCTCAAAGTAGGTAACTTCTGTTGCTACAGAAAAAAAACGAACAAAATATGTTTATGGCGCAACCCTATTAAAAAGTTCTACCCTCTTTTTCCGGTTAGTTCCTTTGCAATTGTTACAAAAATAAAAATGAGAAAAACGAACTTATCCTTACGATAAAATACACATCAAAAAATGAAATCCTCTGACTGAATGGAACCCTTGGACTTCTTCCTCCATGACGACGACAATAAAGCAGGATGCACGCTCTCCACTCGAATAATCCAAAACTAAATTGAGAACTTTCTTAAGGAAGTTCACTTCATTCAGTAACATATTTTTATTTCAAAAGTTAGAAAATGAAAAAAATAAATAATAAAAACATATACGAAATGAAAAACCATATAAAATGTCCCTTCATTTGCAGATTTCCTGTCAAACATAAAGTCACACAATTTTTTCATAGACATAACCGATATCAGGCTCAAATTCGTCCTACTCTCCACTCTCCAGTCTCCACAATGAAAATAGTTTTCTCCCCAATCCATGGCCTTTTTGTTCTTTTTTAATTTTTTTTTTCTTTGATAAAAAAAATAAGAATTATTGTAGATCAAACAAAGCAAAGTGAATTGTGGATGAGAAAGAAATGAGAGAGAGTGAAAAAATACGAAACGGGACAAACTTAAAAAATAAATTGTTCATAAATTTATTTATCCCTTTCCGCATCAGTGCGGGACTTTTATTCACAGCAATTTGTCCCTTGAAATAATTTGTTGTTTTTTCGCTTCGTCTTTTGGATGATATTCTTCTGTTCGTTGGCTTTTTGTCCATTGTGCTCCTATTTCCGTTCCTTCTGCTAGGACGATAAGGACCCGACCCGTCGTTGTCATATCCATGGAGAAGGAGAACTAACTTAAATAAGCAGCGCCAACCAAGCAGCAGACTGTCGTTCTTAATTTCTTTTTTCTTCCATTTTCTGCTTCACTCTATTATAAACGGTACCGATGGGGTAGGGTAGGGTGACTTTATGATGGGGCTTAAGAGGGAGTTGAAAACGGGCAGAATATGTGACTTAATGTTTACCGATTTCCTATGGCGAATTTTCTCGCTGAACTTGTGTGTTTAGTCCGACGGCATTAAACGAAAAAAGTACATAAGGCCGCCATACGTATTTTATCTCAGATTTATATTTTGGTAGTTTTTGTTCTTTGTTTGTCTTTGTTAGTTGCCTATGGCTACGAGTAGAAAGGAAATTCTAGCAGGTTGTACGGGAAATTTACTTAAGTGTCTTTTTGTGGCATAATCCCAAAATGAAATCTGAGCGACAAGTTGTCTGATCATTAAATTGGTGTAAAACCGTTGGTAAAAGAGGTTAAAGTTGTGGTATTGAAGACACAAATTTACTGTGCATTGTTCCTTGTGTAATTTGCTCAAAAAGACTTATGCGCCTACAGCCCATATAAAAAAAGAAAAGCACCTAAGACCTGCAAATCAGTTTGTCTTTAGAAGCAAACACTCTACAATTTACCGAATGCATAAGACCACTGACGTGATTGAGAAAGCCCTTAAAGAAAAGGTAGTTTTTTCGACTGTCTTCGTAGATATGCCGTGGCGCGATGGTTGTGTGCTCGCCTGTCAACCTCAATATCACAGGTTCGATCCCTGCCGTCGTCTATGTCGTCTTTAATTCCATTAAAACCTTCTATAAATTGTCATCAATGGGTTGCTGGTTTACTCATTACATGATGTTCAGGCATAACACTAACAACATGTGATTGAGTTAAACTAGAATGCCCAACAAGGATGAAAAACGAATAAAATAATGTGAATTATAAGCGACATTCAAAAAGACACGGCATTTCTCCGCTTTAGCTCAGCCGCCATCCCTGGATATAAAAATATCTGAGACAACCACCTTCAGTCTCAGAACATCGTGCCACACATCTTTCCTATCCTTCTTTTTCTTCCGTAACTTCACGCCCACGCCGCTGTGTTGAAACATTTAAAGGGTAATCATAATCCCTTGAGCGTGCGTAGATTATACAAAAAAAAAAAAAAAGCTTTTCATAAGGTATGGCATCAAATTATTGCCTACATTTAAAATAAGACAAGTTCTGTCTGAAGGACTTTATAAGATTCTAAACAAATATCTAGTGAAAAAACTCTTTTTCGTGAAAGACCCGGAAGCAAGTATTTAGATTTCAAATAATAGTTGCTGGGGTACCACAAGGAAGTGTGATAGGTACTATGTTGTTACTTTCGTTTACACATGATTTACCTCAAACGGAAGACAGTATTGTACCCACATTTACTGAAGACCTTGCAATGCTTGCAGTCGCCATGGCGACCAGCGAAGGTACAATTAAATTATAAAACACATCTGGATAGCGTCAATGAATAAACAAAAAAATGGCTGATAACGCTCAAAGAACTAAAATCAGCTCACGTAGACTTCTAATTGAAATAGTTTACAAATATTCGAAAATTTACTGTTAGGATCGTTTGTAAATGTCTCGGTATATTAGATAAGAAGTTCTTCAGAGGGATCGCGGCATTCCTACGAGTGCGATGAAATACAAAATTTTGCACGAAATCTTAGAAACGATTTTTAGAACACTCTTATAGAAAAATAATTAACATTCCCGATGAGAAGAATTTAGAACGCCCGCCGCGTGCAAAGAATTAAACTTTCTGACCTTATTACGATAGATAGGAAACCGCTTAAAAATCGTGGAAAAGGCAGAAAATATCACGGGATAATTACGTGCAATACGTTGCTTAATTTCGTTAAAATAATGTGCTTAAAAAAATTTCGATTTAGTTGCGATCGGAAGGAGAAGATGGTTTAATATAGGTAGGAATCTCAAACTAAACTGCTATGAGCACGGGTTTTTCGGTCGTCATAGAAGGTTTTAACACCTATTAACGGAAAAACAATACTATATTCAACAAATTTTCCAAATATTGAGGTAAACGGACGATATCGACATTATTGACCGTTCCCAATGTTTTGTAATAGAGTCCTTCAAGGTATTTGAAGATCAGGCCAAACTTGTTAGTTTTCAAGTAAATGAGGAAAAGACCAAGTACATGCTATCAACAAACAAACATCCGTCCACCGATAAGGACAAGACGTCACTTTTGACTTCGAAGTAGTCCAGCAGTTTGTCTGCCTCGAAGTTAATATTAACTCCGCAAAAGACAACTTAGAAGAGCTCAGACTAAGAGTAACTTTAGAAGACAACTGCTGCTTTGGTTTAGCGAAGCAAATGGATTCAAAAGTCTTTACTCGTAAGACAAAGATCATGATCTAAAAGACCTACATATTGGGCTATACGAGTAAGCATAAGGGAAGAGTTGATACTGTGCTTTTTCGAACGAAAAATTCTTTGACAGATATTCGACAGATGTTGTCCAGAAGGCCTAAGCAAGTCGACTTAGGATTGGGAGGCGGTTAAGTAAGTAGTATGTGAGGTATAAGTTTCACGCCTTACAATGACAGTGATCAAACTTATTTCCCGTTATTTTGCCACGATGTACATACATACATGTACCATAATGAATCATTTGGTTTAGCATAAGATCCAGATAGGACAGTACGAACAGTGGGTAAGACTAAGGCTAAGCCCATTCGAAAAGTTTCCGAATTGAAATGCCAGGTTATTCCCCCGTTGTACCACAAGCACTCAAACGGGTTACAATGTTGAACGTTCAAGTAGTAGGAACAAAATAATTCCAGCTGACGTGGATAGCGATGATATCCGTATAATTTTTGGTAGAATTAGTATATTTTCGGTGGATTTATTGAAAAAAAAAAAAAAAAGATAAGAGCCAAGTCACATTTTCTTGTGCGCCCAATCTGCTAGTGTCGTTGAATCTTCCAAAGTGAAAAACACACAGAGATGTCTCTTACATAGACCTTAATATTAAACCTTTAGTCTTTCTCTCAAATAAACAAATATGTTCGGAGATTTAAAAAAAGTCTATAATTTTCCATATCATCTCATCTGATGATGGCATGGAATTTGTCTTAACAAATTAATCGATAAGGCAAGGGTAAAATTACTTTCTTAATGCTGTTTAAGGTTTTGAATCTTTACAAAATTAAAACAAGTTCTAATTGTTTCTCTATAATGTTGATTAATTACTGCTCTATAGGTTAAGGAAATACTTAGATGCTGACTGTAACAACAATGACTGAGAAACTGCAGTCTTTCAAGAACAGCTTATTCGAATAATTTGAAGATTATTATGATCCAACCGAATTTCAAACGCACATCTTCACATGAGGACTATCGAGACAAGAACCAACGACCGGCAAAAATGAACGACCTTCGTCCATTTTGATATTTCGTTCAGATATTCTTCACGGATAACGTTTAAAAAAAAAAATTTACAAAATGATTTTGAGGTTAGTCGCGTGCAAATTCATTCAATTCATTCGTTGCAGTGTGGATGGTATGTGGAACGCGAATAAAGCTTGACAGTTCGAAATAATCAGATTGTAATTCCCGGGACCAATTTTTTTCTCTCTTATTTTAGCATCTTAACATTAATTTCAATTAGTTTTCTACCATTTTTCTTTTCTTCATCTGTCATTGGTCGATAGCAGTGACAGTGAATATCAAAAAAAAAAATTGTGTTGAAATGATACATTCAAACTTATTTCTGATATCGCAGTGAAATGTGAAAGTAGATTAAATAGCCATCATCAGTATATTCGTGGTTTACATCTACAACTTTTCAATAGGTACGAATAGATCATGACAGTTGGTGGCGGCCATGTTGTTTTTTCTGTTGTTAATTTTCCTGTTTTTATTTTTCTTACACTAAAACCAAATCACATAAGCAAGTAACAAGATCAAACAATATGTGAAAATGATAAAAAAATATTATCTGGAGTACCTATAGTCGGGAACGGGCGCTGCGGCCACATCATTTATTTCTTCGAAAATAACAGTGGCATTCCTATTTACCATCAACGTATAATGATAACAGTAAAGACTCAGTTTGTTACGAAGATAAACCAAATACAAGTGTCATTGCTTGTCATGAAAATCTATATAAAATACGATGAATTTTTCCTCACAAAGTAAAGGGTGGTTAAATTTTAAGGACTGATGTTGAATGTGAACCACATCTAAACGTCAAGTTTTTTTCTGCATTTCATTTGACATTTCTCAATTTCAGACTAACTCAATTTGAACCATGGAAAGATACGCAATCGAGCAATGCGTTAAGGTTATTCAGGCTTATTATGAAAATGGGCGTTCAAATCAAAATGCATATCGTGCACTTCGTGATTTTTTCGGTCAATTTAATCGTCCAAATGTGCGTACAATCGGAGAAATCGTGCAAAAATTTGAGCAAACCGGGTCTGTAGAGGAGATGTGAAAACACCAGTGCATGCTCGTACAGCTCGTACTGCAGAAAATATTGCTGCTGTTCGCGATAGTGTGGCTGAAGAGCCGTCCACCTCAACTCGTCGTCGTCGTGCGTGCGTCGTGTCCAACAATTGCACCTCTCACGCTCGTCGTTGATGAACATTATGCATAACACGCTTACAAGGTTTAATTGACTCAAGAACTAAAGCCTCTTGACCATTTCAAGCGTCGTCAATGGTCAGAATGGTGGCAAGAAATGGCAACAATGGATAATCAATTTTCGAAGAAAATCATCTTCAGTGATGAGGCACATTTTCACCTCAGCGGATTCGTCAATAAGCAGAATTGCCGCATTTGGGCGAATGATAATCCAAGAGTGATTGTCGAAAAACAAATGCACCCACAAAGAGTGACTGTTTGGTGCGGTTTATGGGCTGGCGGCATCATCGGGCCGTATTTTTTCCAAAATGAGGCCGGTCAGGCAGTTACTGTGAATGGTGTTCGCTATGGTGAGATGATAACGAACCTTTTATGGCCCGAATTGGAAGATATGGATGTGGACGATATGTGGTTTCAACAGGACGGTGCCACTTGCCACACAGCTAACGAAACAGTGGCTCTTTTGCGCGACAAATTCAATGGCCGTGTTACGAGTATCTCACGTGGTGGGGATGTCAATTGGCCGCCAAGATCATGTGATTTGACACCGTTGGACTTCTTTCTTTAAAGTTATTTGAAAGAAAAGTTGTACTTCGATAAACCAGCAACAATTCAAGAGCTAAAGGATGAGATAAGTCGGCACATTAACAGGATAGAACCTTAATTATGCCTCAGCGTCATCGAAAATTTGGACCATCGGATGGAGGTGTGCCGCCGAGGTCGCGGCGGCCATTTGGCCGATATTTTATTCCAAACATAATTGAACCATACCAATATTATCATAATAGAAAGAAATGACAATAATTTCCTAAATAATTTATGTTTTATTCAAAATCAACATCGGCCCTTAAAATAAACGGATATCATACTTTCTTAAACGGATATTCTTAAGGCAAACTCGGCACTAGGCTTTGTGAAACAATGGTCCAAGGAATTCTCTGACCCCTACTAGGATTTATTGAATCTAACATTAACTGTTTCGACTTCAACCTCAGTTCACCCTGTTTGAAACTCCGTCTTAATCTTCCTTCCAATTCATTTCCAATCCTAGATTTAAGAGCTTTATTTAAGTTAGATTAAGAATAAGCTTGTATTAAGCCTACATATATAATAAATGGGGTTTTTACTCTTACTAAAATTAAAAATTAAAAATTTATAAGATGGTCTCAACTAGAGGGGTTTCATAAAAGGTTAAATTTTTAAAAGTTAGGTTTTCGTTGAAATCAAATTAAACAAGCTGCGTCTGAGGTATTAACAAACAATTTTGTTTTTCATTTAAAAAAGCCCATGTCTGTCATTATTTATGGAATATAACTTCATTCAAATACTTTCCTTGGCTTCTTACGGTGTCGCAGATTCGACTGGTCCAATCAATAATGACTCTTCCGCATAGATCCCGCTTAATTCTAGCTATGGCATGTTATATGTTCACCTGAAGGGTATCGGTAAATTTTGGATTATTCGCATAGACCTGCGACTTCTAGAAACTCCAGAAGAAGAAGTCCAGTGGGCAATTGCATGACCTTGGTGGCCAATTCATGTCACCTCTGTGCGATATAACCCTACCCTCAAATCGTTCATGGAGAATTTCAATGCATCGTCCTCCTGGAATCCCATATCATCTAGGTCCCTATGGTTCAATTTGGGTCATAAGAAATTGGGTTTCATCTTTCTGTAACGCTCACCATTACCCATGACCGCCTCATCAACCACACCAAACAGGGACTTTCTCTGGGTCTATTGCAATTAGGGGGATATTGTGTGGATTCTTGACAGTCCCAAATTCAACAATCTTACTTTTTGACGTGAGCCTTGTAGCTTAACAGGATTTATTGACCGAAATCGGGGTCAGCTTTCAACTTCTCCGGAGACCGTTTAGCCAATATACGTCACTGCCTATGGTTGGTAACTCTGAGCACCTTGGCCAGTTGAAGTTTCTGCAGTTGTAGGTCTAAGTGATATCGCAAGATTTTCGTTGACGTACGGTTGTTGGAGAACTGTTTGATAATCCATGTCGACTTGTTATCAACCATGTTGCGGATTTACCTCTCGGAAGGACGATTATGGCGACCGCAAAATAGTATAAGCGTGTGAAATGTTTCTTGAACAAAAGACCCATTCTCATTAAACAATTTCGTAATGTTTTTCAAAACTTAAAGTCTCCATGTTAATTTTCCAATACAGAATAAATAAATGCCATCTAAATTAACAAATGGGAGCTTCAACAATATGGCTGAAATCACCTGTCGAAGTATATCCCTATGGGAATACTCTTTAGTTTCCATCTTAAGCCTAGTACTCAGTTCAAGTGAAAATGAAAATTTCATATAAATGTGGCGGCTGGTTCACTCGCGTGAAATCCCCAACGAGAGGTGAGTACCAAAATGTGGATTGGAAAAACAATTATGTTCCACAACTTTTTCCACGCCAAATTTTCATTTCTCAATGTAGAACGATGAGGAAGAAATTTAAGGCAGTGTGAACAACTGTGACATTTGTCAGTTAATTTAAATATTTTGTTTCAAAATAAAAAATTGAAAATTTATAAACAGAAGTGAAGAATGGATAACGAATTTTTTGATATTGCTTTCGAGAGTTTACTTAATGAAAGTATTCAGTATTTCAGGTGAGTATCAAAAATTCACGTGGAAAAGTTTATTTTATTTTCATTTTTATTCTCCGCGTGTAATTTGGAACGTATTTATTTCTCATTTCACTCTAGGTGAGTACTAGGCTTTAGTCGTTCGTTGCTGGGGGAAAACTCTAAGAGAAAAAAATTCTAAATTCGAATATCCAATACCTCGTTGTATGGAACGTATTATTAAGTGAGCCATACCCACCACCCTTGGGAAGACCCTTCCATTTTATGGTGTATTAAGATGTGGTTTGTGTATCGGCTGGCGTCTCCTAATTAACATTCCTGGGTAAAAATCTTCAGGACAATCAAAGTCTTCTGATTTTTCTTGTAAGTGTCCCTTAATGTGCTTCAGTTGTGAGAGGATTTTAGTGGTATTTAAGCAGTACTTTAATATTTGTATGGTGTAAATGCTTAGCTTTGCACATTTCACATTGTGTACATAGTTTTATGCTTTTGATGATTTTTTATTTTTTAAATAATTGAAAAATATCTACGAGTAAGATTGAAACAGTCCTATAAACTTCTAAGGTACCTACTTAAACTACAATAACAACTACGTGTGCAATCCATCCGTCTTGCAATATTCGTTTATTTTCTTGTGGTAATTTTGCAAGGCATCCTCTGATGAAAATACGTTCAGGTCATCAAGAAAAAATTAAAGATCATAATGAAACCAGCCAAATAACGATTGCGGAAGGAAGAGTATCTTCTTCCTGTAGGCCTTTTCCATTTTCCCATTTTCTATCCTTATCTACACCTCGCCTCGCACTGCCATCATCATTGTCGATGTCATTATTCATTTTCTGAATTAACTGTTGTTGTCTGCTTTGTACGTGGAGTAAGGGAGCTATGAAACGTTACGCCAAGCATCACAATTAATCGAGAGATAACGACTAATTAAGAAGGATATCATTATTTAGCCAATTTGATCCGCCTCGCCTCGACTTTGCGGCATCGGCAATATTTTTGATTTATCTCTCGGATTATAGATTGTTAATTGTAACAGATGATAATGGGTGGAACGTGGGAGCTTGTGTCCCTTTTGAGGTGTTGTGGTGGAAATTGTCATGATTCATCGTCATGAACACCGGAGTGTACCACTTTAATGCTAAGGGTATAATGATGAGCTTTTGAATGGGTTTTGAGTGACCAACAAATAAAACGGTAATTGAAGCTTAAACTGTCAAGTGCCTACCTTACTGCCATTTTGTATCAATTAAAGGAAAAGTGCTAAGTGTCAATTTATCAGATTGAAGATATCTAAGTTTCTGGAATATTGTGTTTTTAATTATTATTTCTTAAATACATATACATAATTTCCCCTAAAATATCTAAACCAAGAAATTTAATTTATTGGTACTGAGAGAAATAAATTTTCAAAATTACCAACCTTCTTCTTACCTGCACTTCAGCCTACCATTCTACGCACCTCTATAGACTGCTAACAACTGAAATTGATGGAGGGTATGTGGAGTGAAACTTTTGCAAAGTTATAGTAAAAATCTTACAGAAGAATTTCTGGAAAACTTTTCAAAAATATGCTTTCAAAACGATTTGCCCCGATGATCGACTTGGGAAATTTTCTTACCAACCCAATCTCTTAGCTTTAACAACATCTTTGTATTTATACCTACATGACCGCACCCCCAAAGCAACCAACCAACCAACCTATCAGCCAACCAAGCATTCCACTTCCATCACCACCACCGCCGCGCCGCCACCGTTTTCTCCAGCAACACCGATATGCCAGTAGGCTTTAACTCGCATCTGCTTCTTGTAAGGGAATTATAATTTATCTTCGTCAAAACGGTACGCAGTAGCTACGAACCAACAGATACACGTAGAACCATAGATACCAACTTGAGTTTAATAAGAGCACCAAAAGTGAAAACTTCAACTTTTGAAAAACTTTATTCAACCCGGAGGCGTGGGTCGGCTTAAAAGGTAGGTAGGTAGGTACAAGAAAAAAACAGCGGAAAAAAAGTTATTTCTTACTTCAACTGACGTCATCGAAAAAGCAATTTACCTGCCATTCAAGGAAAAAATTAAACAAAAAAAAGTTTAAAATGACGGACGGTACGGTAAGTCGGTAAGTGAGAAAGCAGACTTGTAAAACAAATCTTCATTCGCAAAGAAGGATAATGGACCTGATACCTTCCGGGTGAAGGATGCCATCAAGAGTTAATTTTTGTTTCTTCTTTTGAGAGGGTTATATGGGGCCCAGGGTAAAATGCGAAACTCAACTTCAGTTGTGTAGGTATAGCCTTTAGGCTTGTATTAAAGAAAAACTCAATAAGCTTTTTAAAACTAAAATATCAAAATCTTGAGTGTTATTATTAGCACAGGGTAAAATGGTTAACGTGATTAGGTGGGGAATTCGTGTGAATAATGTATAAGAAATTGGCAGGCCAAAGAACAAACAGGGGTAATCAAGGGATAGACTAGTTAGGTTAGGTTAGGTTAGGTTAGACAGAGTGATGAAACGTACTACCTCAGTCGGATGTCAATGGATTCCCAGAATCCCCAGAAAGAAATTGGAGAGATATGGCAGACTTTATAAATGAGTAGGATAAAATATATGAGTGTTGTCCTAAAATTGTGCTTGGTACCTTGGTGACTTAATCCTTCCTGTGAATTAAGTATTTATTGCTATTTCATCACATCACAAAAATATCTCATCAGATACCTAATCCCGAATTAACTCAACAAGTAAAATGCGTTGATTCCGAATAGTCCAGTTTAAATTGACTGAAAGGGTCAAAAAGGTGTAAGATTTGTGAGAAATAGGGATAAGTAGCTCGGTTCTAGGTCCTGATTTTCCATGAGTTTGCCGCATAGATCAGGCTGAATTTAAGCGAGGTCATCGGTTCACTTTAAAGGGAGTTATTATGTTGGGATTGTTGAAATAGAATAACTTTAGACTTAATAATACCCCAAAAGAAATACTCAAAAGGGATCAAATCAAACCATCTCGGTGGCCAGTTCACAAGGTCTCATCCTGAGATTAGCATACCGAAACAGTTATGTTACAATAAATGTTCGGAAACATGCGACTGATAGGTTCGCTGGAGCCAAAATAGGTACGGTGGGTAAGCAGACAGAAGAGACGAGAATATCTTAGACTACAGGAATTAGTGTTGAAAGAGATGGAATTGTAGAGTTGTGCCTTCAACGGATTGTGAAAGTACCTAGTCGGTGTGTGAAGAGAATGTTGCTTATTGCCTATTTTTTCAGCTTACTGAAGTTAATCGGGAGTCGACTTTTGTACGCTGACGTGAACAGACGTGTGCTTGGTTTACCTTGTTAAAAACTGTACGCGGTTTAACCGCAGCAATCGATAAAAAAAAACTCAATTTGAATTATTCTTCCTCTGTGAGATATAGACTCAAAAAGTGGAGGAAAGTGAAAAAAACAATAAATATGTTCCAGCTCAGCTGGAATATAATAAAAATCTGACTACTCATGTGCCTTTATTAAAAAGTGATAATCATAATCAATTTGATTTAACACGCGGAAACATTCCCGTAGCTTCAATTCCTACAAGCTTGTCCCAAACCGGTTTAGAGAAAGTGAACATTCTTCAAGGCCAAGCCAAAGAGATCGTGATGAGCAAACCACAATCAAACCCAAACGATTGGTCTACTGTTATCAGTAAACTTAATCGATCTGCAAACAATTTCAATAACAACCGTAAGAGAAAAAGATTTAATGAAGAGCCAGCTCAAGTCTCTCATAATAATGAACCATATCTTGATAATAATCCGTTTGGATCACTCGTGGACCTAGAGCAAATGGAAACTTCACATATTACAACTGATGATGTTGTCAACACCAGCGAACACTCAACTAATACTAGAAGAAAAGAAAACAATATAATTAATTCCTCTGACAATAAAATTGTATATTGTCCCCCGATTTTCATTTTTGGTGCAAATTGCACATTAATTGCAGACTTAATTAAGCTTGCGGCAACAGATTGTAAAATAACTGACATTAAATATAAATTTGTAAATATTGGCTATCAAAAAACCAAAGTATATGTAAATAATTCAAGTGTGCATAGATTGATAATTGAGCGACTTCGTGAAACAGGTTTGGGTGCATATTCTTTCTCTCCAAAGGAGACAAAGAAGGCCTCTATTTTACTCAAAGGTCTTGACGCTGATACACCAATCGAAATTATTTTGAATGCCCTTAGAGAGTCTGCACCAAACATTAAGATCTCCAAAGTATCACCATTTTTCACTGCGAGAACAAGAGAACTTAATATTAGGCTAAATATCTTTGTTGTTCAACTTGATGTGGGTGAATCACTCAAGGATTTAATATGTATTCGAAGTTTACTTCATCAAAGGGTTTATTGGGAAAAGAAAAATAGTAGACTCGTGATCAGGTGCTACCGTTGTCAAAGATTTGGTCACACAGGCGACTGCTGTGCCTACGACGATCGCTGCGTTGTATGCGGAGACAATCACGCCTCTGAAGCCTGTATTGCAATGTGCAAAACTAAAAAAGAAGCAAATGAGGAGGTCCCAACGCCCAAATGCATTAATTGCAACGAAGTTGGTCACGCAGCTAGCTCTCAAAATTGTCCAGCATTTCTAAAATACAGGGAAAGGAGGCAAGCTTCATCCCAAAGAGAAACTCTCGTTGCTCTTAATAACAAAAGAATTGTACAAGATACTTTTAGCCAATTGGCCAAACCAAACATTTCTTTTGCTGATATTACTAGGAATTCTCTTAATAAACCTTCTAATCCAAATATGGAAACATCCAAACAAGGAAACCTTAATGACTTTCTGAATGAATCTAAAAACTTATTTAACATTCCTTTCAAAGACCTTTTAATTAAAATTCGGCAATTTTGGCCAAAATATCAAAAAATTCAATCTCAAGAAGAAAAAATGTTTACTTACCTAGAGTTCGTCGCTTCTATAGTAGTATAATGGCTTCAACAAAACTCAATATTAAATCTATGAATTTTAACTCTATAATTTCTAATGCAAAACGACTTGCACTTTTGAATATCTTAAGAAGTGACAAGCCAGACATCTGTTTTCTCTCCGAAACAAGACTTTGTAGGAGACATACACCATCTTTTGAAGGTTATAACATTATAAGAAACGACTCAGGAAGAGGCACTGCTATCGTTCTTAGACAAAACTTTTCATTTGAATCTGTTCCATTTCACAGCGACATTTTTTCAGTATGCTTGGCAATGCTTACTTTTCATAATTCAAGGACCTCGGAACTTCGATTGTTGTTGGGAAGCATATATATACCTGGAAACTGTAGTCATAGTTTGCAAAGAGATCTCGACAGACTCTTTTCCTTAGCAAGTTCTTTTGATGCTATAATCATCGGTGGAGACTTTAATGCACGCCATCCTCATTGGGGAGATAGTGTTCAAAATAAAAATGGGAATTTAATACACGACTGGTTTTTTAATGGGCCATTCTTAAACCTCGATCTTATTCCATCTGATGGACCTACTTTTCCGCGCTCCTCTTCATTTATAGATTTCTTCTTCCTCTCTTCAAGACTAAAAAATGATTCTACCTCAGATATCTGCTCGACGTTCGCAACACCATCGGATCACTTTGGTATTTCCATTGACGTTAACCTCAATAATTACTCTCCTCTCTTGATATCGTCGTCACCAGCAGCATATAGAAGCTTCAAAAACACTGATTGGGAAACTTTTAGGTTAAGCCTTCATAACAACATTTCCCTCCTTAATGTACCATCCGATAGAAATATTTCGAATTCTGAAATTGATGATTGTATTAACGAACTAAATTCAAAAATTACAGCTGCTGTAGAATCCAATTCAGTCATGTGTGAACCTAAAAACCATAAATACAAAGACGTTTCTGAATTAACCATCAGACTTATGAAAACGAGGAGCTCTTGGCTAAAACGGTTAAAAAGAATATTCCACAAGCATTTAAACAAAGTTAATTATGAGTACCGTGAGCTCTCGTCCAGAATTCAATGTCTTACCAAGCTCATTAATCAAAATGTTAATATTGATATCAACAACGCTTTTAAAAACAGGCTTCAAGAAATACGGCCTTCTCCTCAAGCTTTCAAAGAAATTGATAAAATTACAGGAAGAAAATTCTTTGGTACTGACATCGCTAAAGATGTTCTTACTTATAATGGCTTTGATTTAGCTGACACTCCGTCAAAAATGAATGCCTTTCAAGATTTTTTCTCAGCCTTATACACAGAAAAGATTCCAAATTGTGATAGTAACCTCACTAACGAAGTTTTCTCCACGGTACAAAATTTTAATTCATCTGAACTTAGCACACCGATCATCATGTTCTCGGCAGCCAATCCCTCATATAATCCTACCATCCCTCCTTTCACTAATCCACAGCAGGTCAGTATTTGTAGATATAACCTCAAAAACAAAAAATCGTCTGGAATTGACGGGATATCAAATTTTATCTTGCGAAAATGCTCTAACTCTCTCGATACTATTCTTTCATCTATATTTAATCATTGCATTAATAATGGCTATTTTCCCTCTGAATGGAAAATAGCAAAATTATTACCAATTGCAAAAAATAGATCCACCAAGGAAATAAAAAGTTTTAGACCTATATCTTTGCTCTCGAACATGGGAAAAATGTTCGAAAAAATCCTTTCTGAGCCCATAAACTTATTTTGTGATGATATGACTATAATACCCAATAATCAATTTGGATTTAGGAAAGAACATTCCACAGAACATGCCACACTTCTTCTCTGTAACAAAATTGTTCACAACTTGAGATCCAAAAAATGCACTATTTGCGTCAAAATAGACCTTGAAAAGGCATTTGACTCTCTCTGGCATAAGGGGCTGATATTCAAATTAATAAAACTTAACTTTCCTAAATGGCTCATTCGAATTGTATCCAGTTTTCTCAAAAATCGATTTTCCTCAATATTTATACGATCTGAACAATCAGATTTGTTTTCAATATCTTCGGGAATTCCACAAGGCTCGATTTTGGGACCAATTTTATTCATTATATACTTGTATGATTTTCCATTCCAAAATATAGAAGGCAACGAACCAGATTCAATACTTTTCGCAGATGACACCCTGATAACAGCTAGCGATGTGAGACCACACAAAGCATTATTGAAAATTGAACAAAAGCTTCCCATGCTAGTTGATTACTTTCATAGATGGGGTTTGAATATTAACTACGAAAAGTGCAGTTTTTCATGTTTTCGGAACGCAAGCGGAAAAGGCCATCGACTGGCTGTAAAAGAAAGTAAAATGCTCGCATTAAAAATTAATAATAATCCTATTCCTCTAAGCTCTGAAATGAAGTACCTAGGAATTTACTTTCATAATAGGTTTCTTTTTAATAAGCATGCTCGGAAAACGTTATCTAAAGCTAAAGCTGTAACCGCTACATTAAAACCAGTGTTTCATTCTAGGGCAATGTCGAAAAATACAAAAATATTGTTATATAAAACTTTAATTCGACCAATTTTGGCATACGGCTTCTGCTCATGGTTTACTATTTCACCGACGACAGCAAAAGAATTAGAAAAATTTGAAAGAAAAATGTTGAGATTTTGTTGCGGAAAGTTTAGGAGGGCAAACAAAAAATACTTTTCGAATAAAATAATTTACGAATCCTGTAAAGTAACACCGCTTCTAACATATTTAATAAACCTCACAGCAAAAAAACTTCAGCGTATTGAAAACCATCCTAATGCGCTAATTAAATCCTTGTTTGATTGTAACGTAACAGATTGCTTGTTGAATAACTATTATATTTCTCCATTTAATATGCTTAACGAAAGTTCTCTGCCAACTATTGTACCTGATTTAAATAGAGACTCAATTGGAATTGTTCCCTTTTACGAGACAGCATCGCGCCTAAACCTGAGAGGATAGTAAAAGTCCTTTAATTTATTGGTTATAAATATTATGCGTAATGTAATAATTTACTTTTTTTTTCGAACTTTTAATTTCTATTATTTTTTTGGATTAAGGAAACAAAAATATGTTATGAATTAAAAATGTTTAGTTTGGTATAAAAGCCAACTTTTTGTATATGTATTGTCTAGTCATAGTTTTTAAGTACATGTAAATGAATAAAACAAAAAAGTATGCCGGGAGCAAGCATACAAGTTAACCTTTGCTATACAAAATCAAATAAGTATCCGCTAATGTGTAGATAAGTCATTAAATAAAATTACTTTTTAAAATGTTTTGCCAGGCATAAATTTAAAAGTCGGCTACATACTATATTTAAGATAAGCAAATATTGTTAAAAAATTATTATGTTTTTCAAAAAGCCTCAATAAAGAATTGAATTGAAGATTGAATTGACTGAAGTTAATCGGTAGAAGTTGTTCCGATATGGAAGTAGATTCAGAGGGTTTAGCACATTCAGGTAGAGATTGAACAAAGGTTATTTATAATCCGAGTAACATTTGAGTACAAGTAGGCACCACATAGAGAAACTGTTTAGATCAAGTTGAAAAAGAGTAGGATCATAATGTCGACAAAAGGGTCTTTAAAAACTTGTAATGTCGGGGTAGAATGAACTATAAGAATATTTTATAGCTATTCCAATATTGCTAACTGCAATAATATAAAGGAGAGGTACTAAGTGCCAGCCTTGTGGGACCCTGGAGGTAATTAAGAACTCAACGGAGAAGGCAGATCTGAATCGAATGTTGTAGTAACGGTGTTTCAAGCAAGAAGGAATCCATCTTAAGAAAATAGGTTCAAGCCCAAGGTTAGATAGTTTGAATAGAATAAGCTTATGTGAAATTGTGTCAAAGGTCTTGCTGAAATCGGTTGAGACACCTTCGACTTCCTTTCTTTTCTTTAAGACTGAAGGTATAAAGGATACGAATTCAATTATTTGTTGTGAATCTGCCTTTGACAAAACCTTGTTGCCTAGGGGAAATGAGAGACTTACATAGCAAATCTAAAACTTTGAACAAAATACTTACAACCATTTTGGAAATATGTGAACGATTACCAAATGAACGATAGCTGGAATTTTAAACTTTGGGCCGTTTTTATGTGTTGTCCCAATTGATTCCATTCTATGAGGGTAGAAGAGCTAGTATTTAATAATCTAACCATAATTGATTTAAGGAGATTGATTGATTGATTTTTTTAAGACCAAAAATAACGGTACCCGACGTAAGATATTTTTCGATATTTTATAAATATTTTTTTTTTCTCAAAAAACAGTTCGACAGATTTAAAAAAAAAAATCTAAAAATTTCATTTAGTTAAGCAAGGTAATGGTTGAAAAAATTTCCTAAAAATTGTTATTATTTGTACCCCCCATGGAACTATTGTGTTTTGTTTTCCATTTTCTCAAAAACGGTGCAACCGACTTTGGTCATTTTTTTTATGCTAAAGCTCTCCAAAAATTTTAATAGTATTGTGTATTCAAATTTAAAAAAAAAAATTCGGACCCCATGCTAGGTTTTTTTAAACTTGATAAATAAAAGTTTCTCAATATAATCTACAAGATGTGAGAAAAAAAATTTATTTTACCTGAAAATAAAGGTACCCAACCATACAAATGTTAAAAAATGGTTTTAAAAATCGTAATTTTCTCGAAAACGGCGCCTAGAATTTTGATAAAAATTTTTTTCTTTGATACATTTTTACGATCTATATATTAATAAAAAAAAATTTTAAGTTAGGATAATACTGACTGTAGGTACCTACCATACAACCATTTTTTAAATTTTGAATTTCTCATTAATAACTGATACAAAACTGATTTTATTGAAATTTTTTATAGAGGTGCTTCTAAAAAGTTTGAAAAACATTGCATTTCAAAACTTTAAAAAATAAAATGCACGACTCGGTCGCACGAGTTAGGTCTTATTTAAAAGACTAGGTTAGGTTAGGTTAAAGACTGTAAAAGACTAAGAATTTGAAAAATGAATGTTAATAGAGAAAACCTGTTCATAAGCATAAAATTTATTTTTTGAATGACTAAAACAGGATGCCATGGTCTATGCACGAACGAAAATTATGAGCTATGTATACAAAATTCTCAAAACATTTTTAACAAAAAAATTTTGGTACGCCAACTTAAAGTTTTTTTTATTATACGAATAAAACATGAATTTCAAAAAAAAATAATGCGCCGTTTTTGAGATATTGAATTTTCAAAAAAAAAATAGATTTTGTTTTCAAAAATTTAAAAAATATGTTTTTTAAGGTCTTGAAATTCAATATTTTTAAAACTTTTTAGAGGCTTCTCTACAAATTTTTTTATTAAAGTCCGTTTTACCGACAATGAGAAATTTAAATTTCAAAAAATAGTTCTTTGGTAAGTACAGTCAGTAATATATAAATTTTAATTTTTTTTTAATAAAAATATAGGTAGATCGTAAAAGTTAAAATAAATTAAGAAAAATGCTCGGAAATGCTTTTCGAGAAAAATACGATGTTCGAAAACCATTTTTTAATATTTTTTAACATTTGTGGTGGGTACCGTTATTTTTAGGTAAAATAAGTTTTTTTCTCACTTGTAGATTATGTTGAGATAGGTACTTTTATTCTTCGATTAAAAAAAAAAAATGAGCATGGGGTTTTTGAAATATTGAGTTTTCAAAAAAAAAATTTGAAACTTTTTTTAAAAATCAAAAAAAACATGTTTTTGAAAATTTGAATACACAATTCTATTCAAATTTTTGGGGAACCTTAGCATAAAAAAAAAATGATATAAATCGGTTGTACCGTTTTTGAGAAAATCAAAAACAAAAAAATGGTTCCAGGGGGGTACCATTAATAACCTCGGAAAATTTTTTCAACCATTATCCAGTTTTACCTAAGTGACATTTTTTTTTTAAATCTTTTTTTTTAATCTGTCGAACAGTTTTTGAGAAAAAAAATATTAATAAAATTTAAAAAAAAAAATCGTAACACGTGTGTACATAGGTACCGTCATTTGGGGTTTAAAAAAAAAGAAAAAAATATGAAAACAGGCCGAGCCGTTAAGGCTGTAGTCGAAAAGGCAGACGGACAGACAGACAGAATTGTGAGATCTACTTTTTTGGTCTTCGCTATCATCGTAATGTCAACTTTGATCAAAATCTCGAGTTCGATTTTTTTTACGAATGCATAACTTGACTTATAGTACCTACCTATAAGTCGCAAGTAAAAACCGAAGGTTTATCGGGTTACTAGTATGCCCAACCTGGCTTATAAAAATAAATAAAATTTTCTATTAACACTAAAACAAAACCACAAAGACTCAATTTAACTTTAAGGTAGCACGAATTTTCAGACACATTTCGGTAGTAAAGCATTTTTTTTAAACCAAAAGACCAAACCAAAGAAAAACCGAACTCGAGATTTTGATCAAAATACGATAATAGAGAAGACAAAAATAAGGTGGTCTCGTAATTTGCAATTCTGTCTGTCCGATTTTATTTAAACTTGGTAGATTTAAATCGCAAGTAAAAATATTTTTAGAATTTTAGAAAAAAAAAAAAAAAAACATTTTTCTTTCGGAAATTAGCGTACCAAATTTATTTCTTAAAAATGTTGTTTATAAAAGCTTATTTTTTTAAGAAACTATTACATATGTATTACATATACATAAGGGTATAGTGGTGGGCAATGGAAATATTAAGTTGCAGCTTAGCTCCACAGCTTTTTTTCTTTAGAATATATGAAAGTTCAAGTTAGGTGGCAAGATCAAACTGAGATACTTAATGCCACGAACTAATTCTATTCCCTCATTGTTCAGCCACCACCTTTCTTCTTGTGTTCTTCTTTTCATTCGTTTCTCAAAGATTGTTATATTCGTTTCTCTTATATTTATTTATTTATTTATTTCATCAATCAGAGTTACAAATCTCTTATAGACTACAGAATATAATGATAATTATAATACTTAATTTCTAACCACCAGAGCTTAAAAAAGATACCAATTTTTTCTTAAAACAATCCCTGCTTAAAATTATACTGAAATCGAGAACGTTACAAACTGAGTTAGCCTGTCTTAAACAACGGGTTATAGCTTCATTTTAACCATATTTCACTCTACGAAAAGGAATCTCAAATAAGAAACGAGAACGAAGTTCACGTCCAGGAGCATACCAAAAAACTAAAGAAAGCAAGAACGGGCAAAGTTTACTCTTCTAGATTCAAGAGATTGAATACCCAATAACAGACATCTCGAACTATAAGAAGGCATATCAATATTCCAGTGAAGAATTTTGATAGCCATTCTAGTAAAACGCTTCTGAATCCTTTCAATTCTCATAGAACGAGTAAGATACATGGGCTTCCATACAATACAGCAGTATTCCAAAATAGATCAAACGAAGCTAAAATAACGTGATCTTAACGTAAAAGGATCTGAAAAATCTTTTGAATTGCGGTTAATAAAACCAAGCATAGAACTAGCTTTAGAAACAATATAGTCAATGTGATTTGAAAAGGTTAATTTTATATCAAATATAACCCCAAGATCTTTTTTTTTTCCATAATTCTAGCTAAGTGTGCTTCACCCACACTATAACGAAACATTATTGGAAATTGATTCCGATGAAAAGACATACATTGACATTTGGACACATTAAGATGAAGGTCATTAACTACACACCAAACAAAAAGCCTGTTTAAGCCTTCTTGTAAACTAATGCAATCTAGGGTTGACTGGATACTAAAATAAAGTTTAATGTCGTCGGCATACATTAAACATTTAGAATTTTTGAACAATTCAGGAATTACATTAATGAAAATAAGAAACAATAGAGGTCCTAAGTGGCTACCTTGTGGAACGCCGGGAGTAACATACACAGAATCTGATAAAATATTATTGATTTGAAAGCGTGTGTTCTACCTGTAAGGTAAGGTTCAAACCATTTTAGAATCGAAGAGAAAAAACCTCGTTTTTTTAATTTTGATACCAGTATTGAATGATTTACTCTATCAAAGGCCTTTGAAAAATCCGTATACACTACGTCACATTGAGAGCCTCGTTCAAGGGAGCTAACTAAATAATTATTAAAAACAACGAGGTTGGTAGTAGTACACCTCCCATTCACGAACCCATGCTGCAGTGGAGAAATAACTTCTTTCAAAAGAAAGACTAATTTGTTATATATAATTTTTTCAAAGAGCTTTGGTATTGCTGGAATTTTACAAATTGGGCGGTAGTTACTAACTTTAGTCTTACTGCCTGACTTAAAAATTGGATTTATGTAAGATAATTGCCAAGCATCAAAGAAAATACCTTCACGAAGAGATCGGTTGAAAATGAGTGAGAGTGGAGAAGCACAATTCTTTAAAACTATGGGTACAATTCCATCCGCTCCAGGATGTTTATCATCGTTTAATTTTCTCAGCTCCTCTTTAACTTCTTGAAAAGATACTTGTAACTCACCAATGTTCACTAAATTTAAGTGAGATTCAAAGTGAGCAATGTTTGCCGAAGTTGAGAGTTTATACACTGAGCAGAAAAAACTCGCAAATAAATTACACATTTTAAAAGTGTCACTATAGATGTTTCACCTTCGAAATGAACTAAATTTGGAATACCGGTCGAGCTCTTCTTTTTATTGATAAATTTCCAAAAACATTTACTATTTTTTTTAGATTACTTTCCATATTCAAAACATATTTTTTATAAAGGAATTTGTTTAAGAAGTCAAATTCCTTTTGTAATAATGATATCTGTTATAGAGAACTAAATCGTTATTTGAATTCTGAAATAACTTAAGAGCTTTGTTTTTTTTTTGTTATTAATGTTGATTAATTTTTTATTGAACCATTTTGGTTTTGATGAATTTTTTTTTTTGAGATTTTAGGTGTGAATAAGTCAATTGCCTCTTTTAAAGAATTTGTTACAAATGTATAAGCAATATCAATTTCACATATGTTTAAGACAGACGATTGACAAGAAGATGTAATAAAATTCGATATCTCATAGAAATATTATATTAATGGAGATATCACATGAGTAGCAATTACAAGTTACAAGCTGATTTATTAATTTGAAGTAAAAGGGTTTGCAGCTAGCAGAAGAGCCTAGAGGAGAATCTTGATGAGATTTCCAGCAAACGATACTCCTTCTAGCAGAATATCGCAAATATCATGGATGACTAAAAGGACTTTTGCAGACGTTTCAAACCATGTGGAAGGCTTGACTCCATCCCATAAGAATTGCCTTTGGTGACGTTGCAGATTTTTGATAAATTCGAAGAATTTTTATATCAGTGCTTGCCTATTCACTCTATCGAAAGCAGCTTTGAAATCAACACAGTACACCTACAGCTTCTTGTTTACATTAATGTATCTCCTGGAGATGCTAGTCAAAGCAAAGATGTGGTCTATAGTTGAAAATCCTGACAAAACCCAGCTTAAAATATATTGAGGCGATCACTGACTTATACTCAGCTAGAAATTCTTACATAGAGAATGAAATCGAATATTTTTCTTCGTGATGTGATAATAGAAATTGCTCTCCAGGAAAACTATTTTTCAAATCGCTAAAAAAGACGATTTATTGAAACTAGAAGGCATACAAGTTGAGTAATGAATGAGGTTTAAGAACTCTAGAGTATAATTTTTGAACTGCGAGCAGTTCCAAATTCCGAACTTAAATTTATCACAAAAATTTGCTTCTTACAATACTCACTCATATAGTCAGTTTATCATTTCATAACCCATAAGATTAGGTAGAGTATACGCCACCATAGCCCACTTCACAGAAGACTGAATAAGTCACTTAAATATTTCTGACTCAAGAGTGAGATGCAATTTTTTTTAATTTAACGTCAGAATAACTCGGCGTATTTTCTCACACATACATACATCAGCGCGTCAATAGAATGTCTTCAAGGAAAATCATTGCGGATTCGGGCACCAGAAGAAGATGCTCCGACTAACACGACGAACACGTCTACATAATAATAGCCATGTCCCCCTCTCTTAGTAAATGACATCTGTTTTTCAAGAATACTCCGTAAAAACCTTTTAAATGCATTTCTAAATTTGAAACCTCTATTGTTGAACCCTTGAAAGGATTTCCCAATTTATTTTTACAATTTTCTTTGAATCTATCAGGCGTACTTGTTTTACTAACACTTGCATTCATGACGAACTTCTCTCACTGCAAGTAGGTACCTTTAAGTAACAGTAACGTACTTCGATTGAAATACATTGTACACTATATAGCTCATTCTTAATATATTGGTAGGTAGAAACATCATTCAATTTCGCCAACTCTTGCTGAGTAAACACGGCGTCAAATAAACAAACTCTGAAGTATCTGAACAATTTCGCGAGTGGATTTTCCTATTTTTCACTCAATCGCAATTCCAATTCCCACTGCAAATACTATGATGCATATACATTCAGGGCTAGACAAAAACACCAATACTCGTACCTATACACTCTGAGACTGTTGATAAGCTGATAGATAAATTGAATGAAAAAAAAAATTGTTTAGATGAATGGCAGTAAGGGGCGGTAACAAGGCAAGGAAATCTAAAGAGAGAAAAAAAAATCGAAAAATATACAACGAGCACGTCCTGTCAGTTATTTTATCTGTCAGTCAGTCCGTTCATTGATTCAATATATATTTTCCTCTCGGTTAACAGACACAACATGGCATACAGAATATAGAAATAGAGGATCACAGAACCCTTCAGCTAGCTTTCACTGCTGATGGGGGCATGGGGATGATGCACATCACGAGGATGTTTGCATACCAAACACGTTTAGTTGCTGGCTATATCCTAGAAGCTTTTACAATTGCTTCCAGGTTCCCTTCAAGATTCGCATTTTCTTCACTCAGTAGAGCGTCACGTAGACGTTTCACAATTCTATTCTTCTTCTTCTTTTTTTTTTGTGTTCGACTGTCGTTGCTCCCAGGATATTTCAGGCACAAGGAATAACTTTCAATGGAGTTTTTGCGGAAAGGATTGAAGTCGATGGAATCAATGCACAATCTGGACTAAATAAAATATTAAATTGCTTGGATTGGGAAAAAGTATGGAATGTTTGATGGGCTGATCCGACTTTCGCATGATTAGGTGGAATACATTTGAAACGTATCTTTTCGGTAAGGATCAAGGTTTGAATTATTATTTCTAACACACATCTCCCTGGGGAAGTTATAGTGAGAAATGAAATGCAACAGGGGTTAGCTGTTCGGTTATTCTATAAAGCATACCAGGGATACTCACATCCTAGAATCCATTATTTTATAAGAATTTGCTAAGCGGGGAGAAATATTTATATCCTTCTCTTTGGTGGAATTGATTGGCGTGTTTTACAATTGCTTCTCTAAAGAATTAAATTAATTTTCCAGCAAAGAAAAAAATTCTTATTATTTTTTTAATTCTAAAATATTCTTGAAAAGTCTCTTGAATTCGTATATAGTTTGGAACAGGAATAAGCAAACTTTGTATTTAAAAAATTTCCAACTACGAAATATGGTTATGATCGATCTGGATTGTTCTTCGTTGATCGTATATCAATATCGTATCAAGGACCGATGACACCACTGCCGGCCAACGAACGTCATCAAGTCGTGACTTTCATCCCGAATCCGCCAATTAAGATTGCTAAAGATGATTATTTCTGTAGATATTGAAGTCCACTAGTCAGCGAACAAACGGCTCACAATGGTCTGAGAGCAGAAAAAAGCCTATAGAAAAACTGATACCTAGCCTTTTCAGGTGTATATATAAATAGGTACAAAATTATGTTTGTCTTTAAGTGGGCTCAAGGTCAATTTTTGTTATTATTTTTTTTTTTACCTTGAGCCCACTTAAAGACAAACATAATTTTATAAAAAGAAAAGGTCACGAAGAAAGGAAACATTTATAAAAAGGTACTCTTAGATAACCCGAGCGTATGATTTTAAAATATTTTTTAACATACACATACGAGTATATTGTATGTTCATATTTCTTCGGTATTAATTGTCAGGACGAACTTGTTAAGCCCATTATTTTTTAGAAAAAATGTTCACCCCTATTTAAAAATTAAAATAAAATGAATACATTGACCCAGATCTGAGAAATTCGATTTTTGCGAAACCAATTATTTCTGCCTGCAAAATTTTTCAACTTTCAACACAAATTTTTGAAAAATGTCAATAAATTTTGTATCTAATGATTTTTTCTCAACCAAATATGTATAAGACTAATCTAAACTAAATTAAATTTGGTGGTGCAACAGCTCGGAGTGAACCAGGACCTAGTGACTTACAACTCTCAACCATTCCTGTGTGCGTGTTACCAGGAACGCAGGGGACCTACAATTATCTGCCTCGGAATCGGAAACGGCTAATGAGCAGCACTTTCCATGACAAGAGATACCCTTGGAGAATTTGTCAATTCCTCGCAAGAGGCAGTACACCCCTGAAAAAAACTTTCTTGCAGCGGCTGACAATCGAACTCGAGACCTTCCGCATGACAGTCCAACTTACTAACCATTATGCCAAGGGGAACTAGCACTAATCTAAACATGTGTGCTAAATTTCAATTAAATCTGTTTGAAAGTTCTGATTTTCCAATTTTTTTCTGCTCTCCCATGCAAACATCAAAACCCTCCAATTTTAGAAAAATGTCAATAATTTGTTTTCATAATTATTTTTTGCCAACAAAATTTTGATCAATTATGAACAAGACAGATCTTAATTTATATGTGTCGAATTTCATTTAAAAAACCAGTGTGCGGTGCACATTTGCGTTCGTATGAGAGAGCGGAAAAAAAGTCCATAAAAACCGAAAAACTTAACGGATTTTGATGAAATTTAAAAAAAAAGGTTTATTTTGGAAAGAAAGCAACTATGTGTTGTTCCAGATCACACAAATCACGATATTTAATAATTATTACCGCACTGGAACTTATGTTAAATGCGGCAATGTTATATGTATGTAGCTGACCTCGAATTATGTAAATACAATTTGAAGGCCCATGTTGTACATTGCTCATGTAACAATTGGGTAATACTCTTTCACTCTTTGCTAACATCTCCAGATGGGGCTTTTTATATGAAGAGCGGGTTAAAATGAAATATTAAAATTAAACACTTTTCTATAAGAACAATACGTATTCGCTTCAAAGCTGACATGTGCAAATTTACAAAAACATTGTCAAACATTCATGAATGCATCAAACCAGCAACACTTTTTATGTTAAGTTCACTACTAAAACAGAAACAGAACCAGAAAACAACGCACCAACAGCCGTATCTATAAGATTTTCTTAAACTGCATCTTAGAGGTTATTTAGTTAAGCATACTTAAATTTTTAATTTGCCTTTAAATGAAGAAACTTCAATTCGTATCTACGAGTATAATCAATTTTTCGTTGGTACTTAACTAAACGATGGCTGTGTCACGTAACGTAAAAGAATGTGAAATTCTAATACAAAAAAAAAAACAAATGCTGCTTCATTGTATACAATACACACTCACCCAACCGCCACAAACAGAATAAAAAGATCTGAAAACTGGGATGCTTGCGACAAGGAAACGTTTTTATTTTAGAATTTGCAATAAAACATTACAAAAAAGGATTATTTTATGCACAGATTCTCTTCCAATAATGAAGAATAAAGTGTCTACGAGTATACAAACACCTCAAAGGCTAAGTGGACAGCGTAGACGAAATTTCTTTGCGCGTACACATACTTTAATCTATACAAATTTTCTGTTTCTTAATTCTTTGCATTTTATAATTCCAAAATATCACAAGAGACAATACAAACTCACAATTTGAAACTTCAAAAATGACAATTGATATGCCAAAATACATTTTAAAATGCTTTAAGTAACCTTTAAACGCGGTGGATGGCGTTTAAGTTAAGAGGCCTTTAAGTAACGTTACTTAAATGTGAAAATTGATTATAGATAACGATTTCATAATTAAGAGCTGTTTGGAGGTGTTTTAAAGTTAAGTATCCTTTGAAATTTCTTTATAGATTCGCCTGCAAATGCTTAAGTTATTTTTCTCAATTTTGAAAAAGAGGTTTTTAAAAGAACGAGTATGTTATGCAAAAATATCATTATGTTTATAAAATAAAATGTACGACTGGGTTGCACGGACTTGCTCTTATTTCAAAAATGAATGTATTATTAGAGAAAAATGTTCATAAGCATAAAATTAATTTATTAATAGACAGTTGTAGTAGTTGGAACTTAAAATAGGATGCCATGTGATTCAAGCAAATATAAGTTTATGCAAGAACAAAAATTATAAGTCTTTGTACTGGTTTCTTAAAAAATAAGTTTTTATATATGTATATATAAAATTTTAAAATACTTTTAAGAAAGAATTTTAGTACGCCACTTTTAAGTTTTTATTGATGTTCGAATAAAAATTAATTTTACAAGAAAAATATTGAGCCGTTTCTGAGATATCGAATTTTCCAAAAAAAAAAATAAATAATTTTTTTTTTCAAAAATTAAAAAAATATTTTTTTTAAGTTTTCAAATGCAATGTTTTTCAAACTTTTTAGAAATTTCATTAAAATCCGTTGTGTTCATAATGAGAAATTCTAAATTTGGAAAAATGGTAGGTACAGTCAATAATATCTTGATTTCAATTTTGTTTTATTAAATTATAGATCGTAAAAATTATTCACAAGAAAAAAAAAAATGTTAGGAAAACATACGATTTGCAAACACCATTTTTTAACATTTGTATGGAGACGGAGAGTACCGCTAGTTTTAAGTAAAATATTTTTTTTTCTTACATCTTGTAATTTATATTAAGAAACTTTTATTTTTCAAGTTTCAAAAAATCGAGCATAGAGTTTTTGAAATATTGAGTTTTGAAAAAAAAAAATTGAATTTAAAAAAAATTGAAAATTCGAATACGCAATAATATTTAAACTGATAGAGAGCTTTAGCATAAAAAAATTATCAAAATCGGTTGTACAGTTTTTGAGAACAGCAAAAACCAAAAAAATGGTTCCAAGGGGGGTACCAAAAATAACTATTTTTTGAGCATTTTTTTTCAACCATTACCCTACGTTTAACTAAATGAAATTTTTTTTTTAAATCTGTGGGACAGTTTTTGAGAAAAAAAATATTTATCAAATTTCGAAAAAAAATCGTATGGCAGGTACCGTTATTTTCGGCCTTAAAAGAAAAAAGAAAAAAAACAATTAAAAATACTATCAACCAAGTTTAAAGAAAATCGGCCTAACCGCTTAGTCTCTAGTCGAAAACACAGACACACAGCTAGACAGATAGAATTGGGCGACCCACTTTTTTGGTCTTCGCTGTGATCAAAATCTCGAGTTCGATTTTTCTTACGAATGCGCACAACTTGCCTTATATCTTATAGTACCTATAAGTCGCAAGTAAAAATAAAATGCACGACTGGGTCGCACGAACTTGGTCTTATGCAAAAGACTAAAAATTTAAAAATGAATGTTACTAGAAAAGAAAAATGTTCCATAAGATTCATTTTTTTAAATACTAAAACAACTTATTTACTAGTTGGAGTTAAGAAGAGAATGCCATGTAATTTCTCAAACAGATACCTATTAGTTTATGCAAGAACAAAAATAATATGTCGTTGTAGCGGTTTCTTAAAAAAATAAATTTGTATATACAAAATTCTTAAAACATTTTTTAGACAAAATATTGGTACACCAATTTAAAGATTTTATTATTATACATACTTACTAATAAATTCAAAAATGAAAACAATATGTACCCGATATTGAGATATCGAATTTTCAAAAAAACATGTTTTTTAAGTTTTGAAATGCAATGTTCTTGCAAACTTTTTGGAAGCTTCTCTAAACAATATTTCATTAAAATCCGTTATGCTGACAATGATAATGGCATAATATGCCAAAATTTGTAAAAATGGGTATGTGATAGGTACAGTCAGTAGATACAGATAGTAAAAATTAATCAACACAAATAAAAATTTATCAAAATTCTAGTCGCCTTTTTCGAGCAAAATACGATTTTTGTAAGCCATAACATTTTTATGGTGGGTACAATTAATTTTTGATAAAATAAATTTTGTTTTCTTACATCTTGTAGATTGTATTAAAAAACTTATAATGGTCAAGTTTTAAGAAAATTAAACATGTTATTTTGAAAATTTTGAGTTTTGAAAAACAAATTGAAAAATTTAGAAAAAAATCCAAACAAACTTTTTTTTTATCTTGAATACACAATCCTATCCAAACTTTTCGGTAGCCTTTGTATAGAAAAAATTGTTAAAAATCGGTTGTACCGTTTTTGAGAAAAGGAAAAAGTTCTGAGGGGGGAAATTCTATTTCAATCATGACCTAGCTTTAAATAAATGAAATTTGTGAATTTTGTTTTTAAATGTGTCGAACAGTTTTTGAGAAAAACAATTACCTATTTTATAAGTATAAGATTTCGAAAAATATTCGTTAGCAGGTACCGTTATTTTCGGTCTTAAAAAAAAAACCTGTGGGGGTAACAATTTAAAAACGATATCTACCAAGTTAAAATTAAATCGGACAGACAGAATTGCGAATTGAGAGACCACCTTATTTTCGTTTGACATATATGCGAATCTACCTGTCCGAAAATTCTGTCTGATAATTCGTGCTACCTTAAAGCTAAATTGAGTCTTTGTGGTTTTGTTTTAGTTTTTTTATAAGCCAGGTTGGGCATACTAATAACCCGTTAAGCCTTTGCCTTTTACTTGCGACTTATAGGTACTATAAGGCAAGTTATTCATTCGTAAGAAAAATCCAACTCGAGATTTTGATCAAAGTTGACATTACGATGAAAGCGAAGACCAAAAAAGTGGGTCTCGCAATTCTGTCTGTCTTTTCAACTAGAGCCTAAGCGGCTAGGCCTATTTTCTTTAAACTTAATATACTCTGTCCAACAAAAATTGTCAGTACAGGCCTTATGGGAGAGCTTTTTCTAAAGCAGTGGCGCCTGATGCACCCTCACTACAATGCGTTAGGAAAAATGACACTAAAAAAAGAGCAAGCCACTCAGTTTTCTTAAGGAATTGTTGTTGTAATTCTTTGCAAAAAGTTGTACACCCCAACACGACCGTCGTATCCCACTGCTGATGAGATACTGACAAGAGTGTTAAGTCTTAAGTGTCACTCAGTACGATCGTGCGCTCTTTATCTACATCAAAACAGAGTTACCAGTATCATTCTCAATTGCAAGCAAGGAGCTTTTTCAGTGGTTTTTATTAAGGAGCTTTTGGGATTTGAAGCTTTTGAGAGCACATTTTAAGAAGATGAGTATGTTGAGTGTTGTCACATTGCTTTTCAACTTAAAAAAAAAAAACGCACATATTATCTTACCGCTTGGTGTTGTTGGAAAAGGTAAATTGAATATTGTTTTCAGTCGTTTTGAATCGGTAGACGGTAGCCCTACGCGTTTTTTACTAGCAATTACGGCGATTTATAATGTAAGCTACGGAATCCCTGTGAGAGCTTTACAAGGCGACTCACTTATGCATAACAATGCAACCAGAATGAGAGACAAACGTCCTATCTTCCCTGTACTGACAATTTTTGTTGGACAGAGTATAGATACCTAGTATTTTTAATTTTTCTCCCACACAGACCAAAAATAACGGTACTCGCCATACGATTATTTTTCGAAAATTTATAAATATTTTTATTTATAAAGAAAGGTACAAAAAAGGACCTCGTGTAGGTTGGTGTCGTCTCATATACGGCAATTTCGCTTTTAACACAGCCATACATACATATCATACAAAACTGCACATCGTCGCTACAGATGATTTTTCGGCCAAAATTGGGGTACTCTTCCAAACGCCCCAAAGCCGTGTTCGTTGACTATGGTCATGAATCTAGAGCTCCTGATGGGTCAGTTGGATATTGTACGGGTGTAGACCTTGGCAAAATCGGCCAAGTTGAACTCATCGAAAGGGCGAGTTCTTGTGCACGACGAGGAATCGACTGTCTCGTCCAAAATTTGCCCATCAAACGTTGCAGAGTCGACAGCGAAGAGCCACCAAATCTACTATAAAATGGGCGCATTGCGACTAACGTTTGCACTCACGAACACTCATTTTGATAATTAAAACTTGCTGTCCAATCATCTTACTTACTTGTCATGGTGATTTGGCATTAGGAAAACTAAACAACAGATTTGACATAAATGTATATGTATGTCACCAAAACAAAACCTGAACCAATTGCAAAAACCCTTTATAAGGCCTTGGTATACCACAATATAAAAACGTGACCAACTTTTTGTAAGCATGGCAAATGTCAGCACATGTGTTCAACGGTCTAACCATTATGCCTTATGGTACTACCATTATAACATTTAAATGGATTAATCTTCTAATAGTTCCTCCATCCACCAATTTGCTGATACGCAACTTGAACGTTCAACTTGTCTACCGGATTATGTGCTATTTTTTGCTCAGTATTAACTCTGCCGTTTAAGTATTTGAGTTTCGTTCCAGCTAATGGGCCTAAGATATTCATTCAAAACTATCAATCGGATAAGGCGATTGTCCGATACCAGAGCGACAGCATTGGAACTTGAAATTCGTTTCGTTGGAAAGCTTATCTAAACACTTGCCATCAGAGAAGTCAAGATTTGTCGCTTAAGATGTCAGATTCTATTCAGTTTCGACATTTCCCACTTTGATATATTGAAACAATTATCCTTATCTTCAATTTGATGGGATTCATACACGCCCATAAAAAACTCTGTCAGAAAACTCAGAACTCACAACTTGAACAAAAACGCTTCTCTAAATCACGTCTGTCTAATAAATTTATTCCGCCAAAAACAAAAACTTAGTTCCCCATCAATAGAATATTCAAGTAGTGGGTATACCATCACCCTAGGGATGTTTCTTGCCCCAGCTCACCACCCTGTCGCCATTCCTCTTTAACATCACATCGGCATCGTTTACGTCATCGATGTAGTTTTTGTTCGTATAAAATGTTTAATCGTATAAAATGCTAATTTGCCCGTTTTCGAAATATATTCAAGAATCGAGATTGCTAAGCAGATTAGGTTGATTCTCATTTTCTATCGCAATCGCGTCCTGACCCTTTTTTTGTCATGTCACACGTATAAAGCGTTGCCATACCACGATCTCACGTTCCTTAACCGCACACCACATTATTCACTAAACTACTGGAGCAACCTTCTAACCATTAGTTCTTTGTTTGCCTTCTGCATAAAGCTTTAAAAAGGAAGAGGCACGAAAACACTGCTAAGGAGATAAGGACGAGCCGAATTATTGTGTGGGTGGGTGAGGGGGTGTCTCAGCTAAATGAAACCTACAAGCCACCATAAGCTGTGAGAGCAAAGCAACAAAAAAAAAATAAGTAAAATAGAAGAAATGAACCACGAAAGGGATAAACGGGCGGCTAAAAGGGTTTAGCCACCCTTTAAGTAGGTAGGTACCTCGAAAGGGAATAAAAAGAACTGCAAATTCATTTTCGTAAATGCGCTTTTACTTCGAGGGCGTTGTTAATATAACCACGCTGTGGCATACCCAAGGAGTAGTTGTCTATAGGTTAGGTTACTTACTTTACCTTGTAACCCACTGCCATCAACATCCTTCCATAGCTCTTGCTTTAACGTGGGAAGTAGAGAACTAACGAAAACAGCTTCAAGCGGTTTTTGGCTTTCGCCGTCGTCGTTTTTCTTTCCGAAATTTTGCATTTTTTTTTTGCCTCTTTTGTTTTGGTTTTTTGTTTCATCTTTGTTGTTTTCGCTTTTTTTTCTGGTGTGTCTTGTCTCATGTTTCCTGTACCGTATACTCGTAAGTCGCTTTGTTCACGCGATTTTCCTTTACCCCTTTGTGCTGCCGTGTGACCAAAGCAAACACGGCCTTCGGGTGAAGGAAAATGAAAATGAGGAAATGTGCATCGAAGTTCTGGCAGCAGATGGAATGAAGCAGAAAATAAAAAGTGGAAAAGGTGCTGCACTCAACGCCAGAGGCGGACAAGACTGACAACAAGACAAGGCTATGGTATAGTTGGCAGGAGATAAAGTCTATTTTCTTTTTTATTTTGTTGCTTTGATTTTCACTGATGCATGATATGAAATATTTTTTTTTTGTGCAGCGGAGCAGAGTAGTTTTTTCCCGGTGAGTGTTTTTTTTTTTGGTTTGCTTTTTTGATCTGAAGACCTCACGAAATGTGGATCGAATAAATCTTGTTCCCTTTTTCGTACTTATGTATCCAGATGCAAAATATTTTGTTCAAATTATTTGCAATCGGTAATTGCTTTTTCGATTCATTATCCTTGAAATTTTGGAGGCAAAATCTGAAGCTAATGCTTCAATAGAATTGTGTATACCCAATTGATTTATTAATATTTTTTAATATAGATTTTACGAAATAATTTTTAAAATTAATCGTTCTCACGTTTTGAACCATTGATTTTTCAAAAAAAAAAAAAAAAAAAATTGGAATATTTTTTATACCCAAAAAATATTTGTTTGAATATCTTTACTTACAATATTATATTAAATGCCAAAGAGCTGCAGAAAAAAGAAAAGCAAGTTAAAATCGTTAGAGCCGTTAATGAGAAAGTCGAATATAAAAAAGCGGTTCTGTGAAAAGTACCCAAAATTGAGTCCATGTCCATAACAGAACACTTAGAGCTGTTTTTGATTGAATTTACATGACATCTGTACCGAAGGAACCATTAGTTTTGGAGCTAAAAAAAAATGTATTTCTCCTTCTAGGGAATCACCGGAGTCCCTGACACCCATCTAGTATAGATGGTATGAATACCATGGTACTCTCAATACCATGCTACGTGACACACTATAGAAAGGAGTATAGTTTGACAGTCAGTCATATTCTGGCAAACACAAATTTTCAATCTTTCAAATGAAGATACATATTAAAAATTTGTATGGATCTTTTCAGCTTAATCACTTTCTTCTTCTTCTTCCTTTGCTTCGGCGCTGTTATGATCTCGATGTCGAGGGGATCATAACTCTCCCACGTATCTGCTTCACACTAGTGATCCGCCTGTGGGGTTCGCCGGGTTGACCTCAGAAATCGGCGGCAAGCCTCCCGGTTTTGTATTGTTCCATTTCTGAGGCCAACTGAATACTGGTGTTTTTGCATTTGTTTGTACCAGGAGTGTTTAGGCCTACCTTTCTTTTTATTCCGAATTGGAACGTTGTATGATATTACCTTTTTGACGGGGTTCTCAGGATCTCTCCTTTGAACATGGCAATACCAACTGAGTCGGTCGTGTTCAATTTTTTGGGAAATGGTATTCTTAACATGAAGGCTTCCTCGGATCTTCGTACTTCTAATTCGATCAAGCTTTGTAACTCCTGCTGTCATACGAAGCATCTTCATCTCAGCTGCCGTTAGCTTACTCTCATACTTTTTGTACATTGTCCAACATTGTGAACCGTATGTGAGTGCTGGACGCACAACTGAAGTGTAGAGCTTTCCTTTCAGCTTAGGGGGCATTTTTTTGGTCACAGAAGATAGCAGAATTTTCCCGCCACTTCATCCACCCTACGCTTACGCGATGATTGATATCGTCATCACAAGTAGCTTCGTTATTTATCATAGACCCCAGATATTTAAACTTTTCACACTTGGGAAGCACTACTCCATTCAAATAAATGTCTGGAAAATGGGCAGCATAGGTATTCTGTCTTTTTCGCGCTTATGCGGTACCCACTTCCTTCTAGAACATCCACCCATACGTCAAGTGCTCGTTGTAGGGATATCGGGTCTTCACTTATGATGGCTCCATCGTCAGCAAAGAATAACTGATGGACTTTTGGATCCGTCACTTTGCCTTCAAGCAGGTAATCAAGAACTGTAATAAAGAGCAGGGGACTCAAGACACTTCCCTGGTGTACACCTACTGTGATTTCGAATTCTTCGGTGACTCCAGCTGCGCATCTTACTTTAGTAACTGCTCCATCATACATGTCCATAATTATCCGCACATAGGTTTCTGGAACTCCTCGTTGCCTGAGGGCCACCCATATTAGATCTCGTGGTTGCCGATCGAATGCTTTTTCAAAATCAACCAATACGACATGCAAATCCTCCAAAGAATCCCGATGTTTTTCCATAATTATTCTTATACTCTGGATTGCATCCGTGGTTGACTTACCCCCGACAAACCCGCACTGGTCATCAGATAGCCTAATTATTTTTCGCAGTCGGCTACCCAAGACTCGCTCAACGATCTTCATGGTGTGTGACATCAGCTTAATCGAACAGTAATTATCACAGCTTCGAGTATCACCCTTTCCTTTATAAATTGGAAGAAGGTAACTTTCCCTCCATTGATTAGGCATGCGATCACCTCGTATAAGTTTGGAGACAAGAATCATGAGCCATCTAAGTCCGATGTCTCCCATCTTTTTCCAAAACTCTGAGGGTATTTCGTCTGGGCCAACAGCTTTTCCCTTTTTGGAGTATTTTACCGCATCACTAACTTCTTCGACTGTGACGTCGGATACTTCGCTTAAGTTAGATGAAGCTATTGGAAAGTATAGCCTTGGAAATTGTGCGTTTAGAAGTCCGTCACAATACTGTCGCCACCTGTGAAGAATTTCGTTGTCTTCCACAAGTAGTTGGCCTTGAGCATTGTTAATGAACTTTGGCGAACAAATCTCCTGGGCATTTCTTCTTCTTTGAGATTTCATCCAGCTCCCGATACAGGTTTTCTGTATTCTTTGCTTGAATTTGGGCGCACTTCTTCTTCGCTTCTTTCTTGCAGTTTCTATATTCCACTTCGAGGCGTGACTTTTGCTCTGTATCATTAGAGGGGCACTTCGACCAAGCCTTGAAAGCCATTTTCTTTTTACTTATAACTGATTTAGCTTCATCATTCCACCACCATGTTTCTTTGCCTTGTTGGTTGTGTCCTTTTGAAACCCCTAACAGTGTTTTGGCTTTTTCTTTGCAAGTTCTCTGTAGGAGATCCCACATACTTTGTGCTGTACTCTCTTCATTTCGAACTATATCGGTGTTGTTATACAGAACGTTTTGCATATTCGAAATAAAAGCTTCGCCTTTTTCCTTATCCAGATTATACCATTTGATCCTCCCAAAAGTTTTTGTATGTTTGTTGTCGTTCACTGTCTCCATAAAAAAATTCTGTCAGTAGGAGACGGTGTTGGTGGGCGATCGCTTCTCCTAGTATCACTTTGCAATCTTTTACCCGGGGTTTCATGAAACTAGATACCAAATGGTAATCAATCTGGGTTTCATTTCCACCACTGCTGTAAGTGACCAGGTGTCGGCTTATTTTTCAGCTTAATCACTTTAAATAATAATAAATTTCCACTTAAACCGTCGATATTTTCCCTCCAAATATTGAAAATCTTGGCGATTTGGCACTGTCAAGAACTTTCCGTTTATGAAATTCGTTTCCATTTTGAAATTACAAATAAGAAAACATTAAAAAATCATAATTAACATCAATATGACACTGAGTTTTAGTAAATCTATTATTCACTTGAGTAAAATGGAGCTGTTTTCACTAAGGAGAAGACTATACTACGCAAAAAACCCTAGTATAGATACCACGCTCATACCATCTCGGCCGGTATTACCGTAGTATACTCTGACAGACATGTGGTTCATTCGTATACTATGCGGATGGTGTCTATACTAGATGTGTGTTACAGGAATAAGGAACCAATTTTGAAGAAAATATCTTCATTCTGTGGTTTAGGCTGTAGGTCGACGTAGGGACAATTTTGTTCGTGTTCTCTTCAAAATCTCGAATATGATTATGTTTCCAAATGCTAAACTTACCGACATACTAGCCGACCCAGCTCTCGAAATTCGAGTGCCAATTTATTTATTTAATTCATAATCATTCAATAAAAGAGAGAATTCATGATTTTTTTAAATTGTTGAATGCAATGAGAAGTACCTACTAAGCACTAGAGCTGTGTCAATCGGGATCGATTCGATTTTTTTGATCCGATCATCGAAAAGTATTGATGATCGAAATCAATCATTTTAATCGATCTCAATCTCAATCATTTACATGATTCTCGATTCTGGATTCTCGATTTTCTATTTCAATCTCAATCATTTCAATGAGTCTCGATTTTCGATATCAGTTGACTCGATTACTCATGATTTACTTGATTCCATTTCTTCCGATTCAATCAACGTGGATTATGAACGCCAAACGGACGGTGGACTGGAACTTCTGGGTTGAACTCGGCATTGAACAACATGATTGATCGGGTTGGTCGTTGATGTTGTAGGCCGCAAAAACAATTTTTGGGTTGAACTGATGTTATTTGATGTATCAGGATCCGGTATGTTTAATGTGGATTTTTGGACGTTTCTTAATCCATCGACATCGTAGCCATCCTTTGATAGAATTTGACAGTTTATGACTTGACGAATAGAGGACGAATTCAGTTATGACGTACAAAGTATATTTCGTACCAAATGTCAGCCCAAAGCTCTAAAATTGCACTTTTCCGGAGCAACAAATAAAATCTCTTTTTTTTTTGTATTTTTAGACGTTTTTTAATCCATTGACATCGTAGCAATCCTTTGATAGAATTTGACAGTTTATGACTTGACGAATAGAGGACGAATTCAGTTATGGTGTACAAAGTATATTTCGTACCAAATGTTAGCCGAAAGCCCTAAAATTGCTCTTTTCCGAAGCAACAAATAAAATCTCTCTTTTTTTTTGTATTTTTAGACGTTTTTTAATCCATTGACATCGTAGCCATCCTTTGATGGAATTTGACAGTTTATGACTTGACGAATAGAGGACGAATTCAGTTATGGTGTACAAAGTATATTTCGTACCAAATGTTAGCCGAAAGCCCTAAAATTGCTCTTTTCCGAAGCAACAAATAAAATCTCTTTTTCTTGAATTTTTTGACATTTTTTAATCCATAAGTAGCCATCATCATAAAGTATTTTGTGAGAACTATCAAAGCCACAAGTCAATCTTATCATCGAAATCGAAATTAATATCGAATAGGTAGTATTGAATCATTTCAGTGAAATGAAAATGATCGAATGATCGATTGATTGAAAAGATCGGATCATTTTCGTAATCGATTGTTGAACGATTCGATCATTTGAAATGAACGATTTACACAGCTCTACTAAGCACTCAATCCTGGAGTCCAAGAGAAAACAGTTGATGGTAAACAAACTTTCAAACCTATACACATTTTTGACACATTAACAATTTTTGTTTCGTTTCTTTCATGTCATTGTCCTTCAGCTGTTGGTATGGCCATGATATTGGAATCGAACCCACGTCGCCGGAGTGACGTTAACCTGTGAATTTTGTGTTACATACATGTGATTTTTTTTTTTAAATTTCACTCTCATCATTTTTTCATAACGCACCTAAAGAAATATAGCTAACTTCAAAAACATAAATTCAATTTATTTTTGTAAAACTTTTTTTGTTTGCACATCGATCGGCCAGCTGTTTACTGTCAACAAAAAATGACATAAATGGAAGTGTTCCGAAAATGAGGTAGGTTTGAGCCCATGGAACGCATTCAGCCATGGAGATTTAAATTTGTATCGTAAGTCATGTTCGTCCGCATTTTTGACGACGCGACGTCTCACGTCTGCATTTTCTATCTTCTCTCTTTCCCTGACAAATACATTTCGAGTATTTTGTATTCTCTTTTTTCGCAAATATTTAAAATTCAAATGCAGACAAATGTAAATAAGTTTTGAAAATAATTAATAATAACTGCAATGAACTTGAAAAGTGAAAATCTGCTCTTTTTTTCCAACTCAATTTAAAATTTTTTCTCCCATCTCAAAAAACCAAAAAGTAAATGTTTCACTTTTTGTAAACACTAATACATTGAATAAATTGCTTCAGAAAATGACCGATAGATGTCGCCAAACTGAAAGCAACATATGTCGCTAGTGTATGTGTGTATTCTTTTTCACTTTTTGCAGAAAGTGCCGATTGTAGTTACCGCTTAATGTTTCAAAATATTATTGTAAGAGCTGAACTACTAAAAACAACACATGCCTAATATTTATATTGATAATATATCTTCACCTAGGCGTAGGGGGGTTCACATACAACAACATGGTCATCAACTTTTATCGTTTTGGCGGATTTGTGTAATATGAATCCACCTTAATGTTTCGGGTTCTGGCTTTGGGTTTTCGCTGAATGCTTTCATTTTTCATATTCTGGATTTGATATTTTATGTCTCAGTCGATTTGACATTTCTAATTGTTTTTGTTTTTGTTTTCTGGGCATTTTTTTTCAATTTGTATTTATTGCAGTGTTGTTCCTCTACGTGTCGACTTTGATTGTCTACATTAATGCGTAGACAATTGTGTCGACAATGTGGACAATGTAAACAATGTAGACAATGTCGACTATGATGTCGACAATGTAGACAATGTACACAATGAAGACAAAGCATGCCAGCCAATCTGTCATCTGTCATTCTTGATTTCTCTGTCACATTGTTTACTTCATTTAAGAAAATTTAAGGTGTTGATTTGAGTTTTTATTCAAATATTGGTCGACGAAAAAATAAAGGTTTCGATCAATTAGGTTTTCCTTTAATACAATAACAAATATGTAGCATATTCTATAAAATACTGCAGGAAGCCGTCTTCGCAGCCATAGGTAAATAAAAATTTGTTAAAAAAAGCATATTGGTATCCTAATAATAATAGCCGTGTTTTTTTGGAAAAGTTATCCGTAGTACAGTAGGATTTTATATGAATAACAACATCCGCAGTAGGATCACTGCCGATAACATCCGCAGTAGGATCACTGCCGATAAAAAGAGAAGTGAAATCCTGCTGCGGATAGAGATTTGACGTTTATTCCAGTATCGGCAGTGATCTTACTGCGGATGTTGTATTTGTTTTTCATATAAAATCCTACTGTACTACGGATAACTTTTCCAAAAAAATACGCCTAATGCCTTCACATTCATTTACGAAAGGAATGCCTGTAAGCAATCCCAATCACCTGCGACATCTGAATCCGGCGATGTCTCTATGATTGTTTTGATTGATGACGAAAAATAATAAGAAAAATTGAATGTCTACATTATCTACATTGTTGACATTGGCATGTAGACAATCATAAATTGTATACGTTGAATTGTCTACACGTAGACAATCGTGTAGTCTACATTTTTTGTCTACATGGAACAACACTGATTTATTGTTTTAAACAATTTTTGTGCAGTATATTAAATTAATTTTGGCATTCTGCACATCTATGCAAAATATGCTTTCGTTTAATATGTAATTTATGCCCCTTCGATTTTTGTGGGCCGCGAAAAGTGTACCACAAAAAACATGTTCGACGTTTTATTATATGATATCGCTAATCACCTTGTTTAATAGATGAAGGAAAGCGTATTTTTCGGTAAAACGGAACCTTAAATGTTGATACTTTTTTTTCAATTAATTTTTACGATCTAAACAGATATCCATTAAGTCTTTTCTATATTCAAACTCAAATGTACTAAACTGTTAGAGGGATACCATTAAAACTTTATATGTATTTTTAAGACCCTTATATGCCATTATATTTGTAATGTCATTCAAATGTCCGTCGTGGCTTTTCATCTAAAATATCCAATTTTCCATAACTCAGACGCATAAATTAGGCTGAATTTAAACAACAGCATTGATTATATTGGCTTTCAGGCAGTGGTGGTTTGTGGTTTGTGATGGGATTGGCATGAATCTGTGACTTAAGGAAACCTCCAAAAGAGAAATCTAACGGAGTTTAATTGCCCGTTCTCGGTGGAAAAGTCATTTTACCTGCTCGTGAGATAACTAAGTTCAGAAATTGCTTGTCCATTTTGGCATGGGCTGTGTTGCACCATAATACGTTTGGTGTATATATCATCCCATTTGGGTCAAAAGAATTTAGTTATCACTGACATAGGGCTCGCCATTGACGCTGATGGCCTGACCAATGTCGTTCTTAAATTAATATGAATCGATGATGGCACTTGTCCAAAAACCACAACAAACAGTGACTTTCTCTAGATGCACTGCAATTTGGTGCTTCTCGTGTAAATTGTGATTGTCGAAAATTCGACAATTTGCACATTTTCAAGGGACTAAGACTATTCTTATAATGAATTAAATTATTTACAGCCTTGGGCTAGGCTAGGCACCCTATATTTACGCTCTATTCTCTTGGAGAATGAATTGTTCGCGTTGTGCCGTGCAAAATGCCTAAGATCGGTTTCGGAAGACTGTATCCCATCTAAATCGTACAAAATCCTGCAGGAAAAAAGTAACCACGGTAAGAGAATATCGGTTTTTAATACCAACCTCTATACAAAAAAACCGTAAAAAAAACATCAAAAGAGCTAGTTGCTGACATAACACAACATTGTGGGAAACAGATTTCGGCTAGAACCGTTAGAAGGAGACTCGGAGAAGTTGGATTGAAAGGTTGCAAGGCGAGGAAAAAGCCATGGCTCTCAGAAAAAAGCAGAAAGTTGCGGCTAGAATCGGCAAAAAAATACCAAAACCTTACTGAAGAAGATTGGAGTAACGTTTTGTGGTCAGATGAATCAAACTTTGAAGTAAGCATTATAATGAAGCCCCGAACTCGGAAACTTTAAAAACTGTTTTAAATTGCCATCCACTTAGTTATTTTGAGCTTTTGAAAAAGGTTATTTTTTTTTATTTTTGCAGGTGTTTGGAAACCCTGGTGTTACCTTTGTGAGGCGGCGAGTTGGTGAGAATGTGTAGTTCCAACCGTTAAACACGGAGGAGGAAGCGTTATGATCTGGGGTTGCATGGCTGCGGACGGCGCGGCGTGGGCAAAATGGTCATTTGTGAGGGTCGCATGGACTCAAAAAAATACATTAATTTGATGGAAAACACGCTGATGGCATCTTTCCAGCATATTTTTGGTGATACAAATATGCGGGGCGTGTTGTTCCAGCAGGACAATGCACCCTGTCACAAGTCCGCCCTCTCAGTGAAGTGGTTTGCTGAAAATGCCATTGACGTGCTTCCATGGCCTGCCCAGTCCTCAGATCTGAACCCAATTGAGCATCTATCGGAAATTTTAAAGCGTAAAGTCCGACAATACCCAACAACATCAAAAAATGCTCAAAAAGGTTCTTGAGCAAGAATGGCTCAAATTAAGTTCTGACGAATGCCGCACGCACGTAAGCTCTATGCCTAAACGAATAGCAGCAGTCATAAAAGCGAGGGGTCGCCATACAAAATATTAAATTTTCTTTAATAAAAAAAAAATTATAACATTTCTGCATACTTGTTTTTTTTTTTAATTTTACTTGGTTTTAAAATTATGGCATCTTTTTGGGGGTGCCTAATACTGTATGTTTGACCAAGTTTAAATATATTGTTTTGTTGAAGAATCTGGTTCCTCTTCGGCTATTTTGGTCACTTGATGCGTAATGAAACTAGTTTGATTTCATTTACTTTTCCCGAGCGACGTTTCGACAGGGGTTGTTGTCTTCTTCAGGGGATCATATAAAAAATAAAATAAAATAAATTATTTGTCTAGTTTTACATTAAAAAACTTTGAAAACTTTGTTCTAACAATAAACTTAATTGATTTTAAAATTTAAAAAGATTTAAGAAAGTTGCACTTCTAATGCGAAGATCAGACTGATTCGCTAAAAGAGCTTGTTGCCAAACTCTATCAAATGCTTTCGAAATATCAAGTGCAATAATCTTACTTTCTCGAAAACGTTGTAAAGATTTGTTCCACTATTCGGTGAGATAAACCATCAGATCACCAGTGGACCTATTGCTACGAAAGCCATAATACCAGTCATTGAGAAGCTTTCGTTCTTCAAGATATCTCTTTAGCAGAAAATTTCTCAGTTTTTCCATGACCTTGGAAAACAGGGACTTATGTGCAATTGTATACTATAGTCAGAAGAGGAAAAAGATTCGCCTTTTTTTGGGACAGGCTGGACAAATGCTGTTTTCCATCAACTTGGAAAGGAACCACTAGAGTAGGACCGATAAAAAAAACTAACGCAATGGTTTTGCCAGCGTTGAAGAACAAGACCGAGATTTTTCAATACTCTTGCAACTAAACGAGTGCGATTTGTCCCATAAAATCAATTTAACTCTCAAGCACAGAGGATCCATGACAATATTAGACAGCGTCGAATTGACAGCAAACTTACTTCTCTGATCCTAATAACCTCCTTACAGCTCCAATCAAACCATGAATAATTCTCTTCGGGTTTCTCATTCCGAAAAGAATTAAATTTCTGGAATCGACGTCACTATCGAAGAAGCATAGTGACCAGTTAAAGTTCCTGAAGAAATCATTGAGATATTTCCAGTTGGCTTCCTCGTGCTACCAAACGGTCCTCTTACGAATTATTCCTCTTACTGGGATTTGTTGAAATGAAAAATTTGCAGGTAAGACACATTGGTATAATATGTCTAGGTTGATTGATAATACACTCATAGTGCATTTTTCCGAATCAGTATTAAGAAACAGTTCTAGAGTTTTCGCAGATTGACCTCCAACTTCAGGAATCCGCGAAGGCTCGTTAGCAAGCTGAGTCAGGTTGTTGAGCTCAGCTAAAATCTCGGCATACCTTTCTTCGGGTAATGTCTGAATAGAACAGTGACAGCGAAGCCACGAAGAATTGTGTACGGTCGTATCAACGATATTACTGCGCGGAAAATGGGAAACAATTCTCTGGATAGAGTCAGACAGCGCGTCGAGTTCATTAGAATTCGAGTTACTATCCAAACTTGGACTGCGGCACATAAAGCATGTATGAATGATGCGCTTATGCACTGTGATTTTTAACGACATGAAATTAAAGTTTTTTTTAACACAACGGTTGAAGCTGGTAAGCAGCTTTATTACATACATAAATGGCGAGACCATGAGGGGGGAAAAATAAACGCACCAAGCTGTAAGCATGGCTGAATTTCAGGAGATCAGAATTTTCACCCACCTGAGTTTCTCTAAGTGCCAAAACTACTGGCCATGTTTTTTCACAGTATGGACAGGACATGTGCGGCACAGAAATTCTTCCTAAGCTCACCAATGTTCCTATAATCGACGTTTAACTCACTGGCCATTACTTTGCGAAATGAATCCCAAATTAATTCTTTAAGTCATCATTTTTAAAAGAATTGACATTCGAAGAGGTAGAGATAGGTATGAGTTATGAATTTATTATTTTCTATAATTCTTAAAGCTTAGAAGTGAGTATATATGCCAAGAGTAAACAAAATATAACAATTTTCTTGAAGAGAAGAGTTTGTGATGTACGATGGCCAAATAAGGAATTGAAGTGTAAACAGTACCTCTACGCAGTCGGTGTCACCGTTTGTCGTTTACCCCACCTCACATCTCACTTGTTGCTCAACTGAATTTTTCCAGGAATAAAAACCAATATGCTAGTTAATTATCCACAAATACAAGAACCGAATTCACCGCAGTTTATAGTCCGCACTATAATGCACATGAAGTATAATAATTTAAGCCTCTGTTATGCATTTAAATAACCTTTGCGTGTCATTTTCATTCGCATTCACGAAAACCAATTTGAATCGATTTTCAGCAATTAACTGTTATCCTGATTTTGACAATCAATTCTTTTTTTTTTTAACTTATTTTTCTCCCTCTTTTCCCACAAGAATAATTACCCAAAATTAACAAAAAAAAAAATACACACAATTGTTCACGAGGACCTTTATCCGATTTAAAATCAATTCTCTATTTTCAAGCTTTACTTGTGCCCTTATGATGTTGGGTTGGATATTGGGGTATGCCAGGAATTCGTGAATATCCGTAATTTATTCCCCACAAAAGGGTCCAATGCATAAGTGCTCGGAATATCATTTTTTTGTGAGTTGGTTTTACCAAACACCAATGCCAATGGGTCATTTAAATTCGTTCAATAAACCAATATAGCCCCCATTTTGACCATTAAAAGCTTAACGACTGAACCAATATCACCCCGAATACAACAATCCGCCGGTTGTTTTTCTTTGGCCATAATAAAAAAAAAACCCATGTGATTAACAAGCATTTTTGGCATACATTCATGATTGTGGCATTGAGGGTGTTGAAGTTTTGCCATGTACGATGGCTTCTCTAGAAGGAACCCTTTTTGAATTACCCACCCAAATACCCACTAGCGATAACCCAAAGAAAACACGAAGGCTATTAAATTTTGTTCTCAATCGTGACTAATGATTTTTCTAATAAAATTAATGAGTGATCATAATGTTGTTTATTATAGAGATATGTCACAGACCATCAGCAACACCATGTGCAATTTCTAAAACCCCCCTCTCTCCTATAAATAGTATCATCATTATCATAATCGATTAAGGACAATAATTATTGATGGTGTCTTATCAATTTACGACTCATTAAGCTTCCAAAAGATGAATTTCTAATAATTGCTGGACTATTTATCTACATTTCTACAACATAAGTATACTTTCAGGAGATATAAGGATGGAAACAAATGACAAGGGGAGCGTTTTGGCTATAGGGATGGAAATAATAAACTTTTTTTGGAGAGGGAACTCAATAGTATTTAGCAATTAAAAATGTACATGTGATTAATGATTTAGAATTTATTATAAAGGTTGTTCCAAGCCCTAACAAGCTATCAAAGGTGTCAAAAAAGAGCATGCACAGAAAATATGGAAAGTTATTGATTTCAAGTCTTTGCTCTTAAAGTCTTTTCATTTCATGGTTAAGAAAAATGATGCAAAATATAAGGTATAAACTAAAACGGAAGTCGTAGAGGTTCTCGCCAGAGTCGTCCTGAAGAAAACACGAAACTTCAGAGTAAAAGGTCTTCAAACCTTATCACAAAATGTTTATTGAAAATAACCTAAATCTATAACACAATATTTTCTGCTAATATGTAGTATTTCACTTAATTTGGAATGATTCACGGGTATCAACTTCTCAGGATTCTTGTCTTGCTGCCTCGTATCGGTTGTACTGGTTGCTGATGATTCGGTGAGGATCTGGTACTTGGTTCCTGGTTATCTGGTTTCTGGTAATTCGTCTCCAACTATCATTCGCATGTCGGGCTTATGACGGGATCTAATGGTACAATGCCCCATCAGGTGTCACTAATCAGCAGGTACAACGCCCCTGGGGGCACTAAACAGCAGGCTAAACGCTCTGGTAGATCAGCTTCAGCAGGTACCGAAGCCCCTAGTGTCAATTAGGACATTAAACTTCGAACTAAGACTCCTTACCACTGGTGGGGGGAAGCTCCGCAAAAGCAAGGAAAGCTAAAATGACCAATTCTTCTGCACTTGTCTACGACTGGATTTTAAATGATTGATACATACAACCAATTAACTATGCCGCCTGACTGTGTGTATGATCGAAAGGGTACTTTCCGTTCACCCAAATAGGTTCTCATGATGACTTTTCAGTAAAAACAGAATGTAAACTATGTAAGTGGTGAACGGAAAATATTAATATAGTGGATTTTCCTGTGACGTCATGTGTTCATGGTGCTTGTGAATTGAATTTGGTAAATTATTGTTTTACTTGTAATACCCAAGTAACATGCAGTGGAGAAGCATGGAATGCAAGAAGGAGTGCAGTGCTTTGTCAGTGTTTGTCGAAAAAATGTCTTCTCATACCAAGTTTGAAATCTTGCTGTATTTGAAGGCTTAGCAAGCCAACAATCTGTTTCTTCCAGTTTCGAAGCACTGCAAGATCTTAGACATTTAATATTTAAGTCGAGTGGTAGGAGGTGAAAAATACGCCATCTGTTGAGCATGATCGTACTGTCCACATAGTGCCAATGCTTGTTAAGTTTATTAACGTTGAGTGTAGGCCACCACACAATCGAACCCTCGGGGTCGTCGAACATAATTTTCTGTATGTTTTAGTGGATTTGAGATGAGCAATCATGTTGATTTGATTTTTCAACCTTACTTTTAATATTGGTGAAACTGGACACAGTTCAGCTAAATCTATTGTAAATGATAAATTTCAATATGTATTTTTACTTCCGATATAAAGGTTCTATATGGAAAGTTATGCAATTGAAAAAAGAATTCGAGATTTTGATCAACCTTGACATTATTATGATAAGGAAGATTAAAAAAGTTAGTCTGTCTCTCTATTCTGAAGCAGCAACTAATCCGATTAAATGATCACCTGGCCAACTTACAACCATAAAAATCCATCAACGCTCTCAGTCTGCTAGCTTGCGGTATACAAACTCAAACTGAGGGCACAGCGCTGACGTCAATAAAGTTCGTCCTATAGCTCTCTCAACTCTGAAGCTGCTTTCAACTACAGTCAAAAAATCATAAAAATGGTCACAGGCGATGTACGTGTTTTTCCAGGAGTAGCAAGAAACGGAAAATGGACACTTCGCCTAAAAACCAGCGATTGCCACTCCTCCAATGAACACGAGCGTAAGTGAATTGATGGAGCCACCTCTCCGTAAGACTGTTAAAATCCTCTAGAGGAAAGGACTTAATCAGCAATACTGACCAAATAAACGGACATGTACACCAAACACTGACCTATCAAACTCATCTATCAGACGTTGCAAGGAGCCACATGGCCCTCCGGCCCGGTAGAGGAATGATTTCTCAAGTGGGGTTAAAGGAAAGGACCACACCCTTAAAAGGCGTCTACATCTCCTCAACTAGGTGATTATGTGACGACAGACATTTCATCGATCACTTAGAAGTACCCTCCGACATTTAACGGGCTTGAATGACATAGATTTACCGTCGTATGTTTCAATATACATGGGAGTCACAAGCCTTAGGGTACCATAACGGATATAAATTAATCTAAATGTGACGGTAAGAAGATCAACTGGAAGCCTATGAACCTAACCTTAGTGTAACGCTGAGGTTAATAGGCAGCCTAGACCAATTCGAAAGATGATGTATTAAAACTAAAGCTTTTACCAGCCACCTCACTGTCCCACATTTGTACTACTTTTTGCTCTATTCACATTTTTACTTGCTACCTTGTACTTAGTACCTATCTAAAGGGGAAGTTTTGCTTTTGGATAAAAAATCAAATTTTACAATTTATTCAAAGTTGACATTTCAATGAAAGAAAACACGTAAGAAGTGGGTCCGGTAATTCTGTCTGTTTATCTGTTTTCTGTTCGGCTTTAGCCGCTGAAGCAATTTCTTTCAAGTTTGTACTAAAAGGTCTTCGGTTATTCCCTAGAGGAGAAACATTGATAGGTACTTGCCGTGCAGAAATTATGAAAATTCTTATTTATCTCGAAAACGAATGTGACGATTATGATGAAATATCGGGAATGTATATCGGGACTTAAACAACATGACTCAGTTTGTTGATGAGCCAACTCGGATTTCCGACGCTGTATTTAATCGCCTCTAGGCACATCTGGCCATTGTGTCATATCTGCGAATTTCTCGTGTTAACAAACCCCAGTTAAAGAAAAAATGTGAGACCCGTTTAGCTGTACGAGAAAACCAACTGGGACGATCTCAATGGGATCTTCGAGAATTTTAACTGGTCACTATGCTTCCTCGATAGTGATGTAGATTCCAGTGCAGATAAGGTCTTAAATCTGATTTTTTACGGTATGAGAAATTTTATTCCCAAAAGGATAAAATCTATCAAACCGAAAAAAAACTCCTGGTTTTATTCGACCTGTAGAGCGGCCTAGTAGCCATTAGAGAAATAAGTTTTCATAGTTTTAAAACCAACCCTACATACTGACGAAAACCGGAATAAGTACAAACAAGCTAGAAAGACCTATAACGTTCATATTCGACGGACTAAATTTTTACATGATCAAAAATTACGCCAAAAAATATTGCAATGTCCCAAAGGTAGTAATTTTTTTATGGTTATTTGTAAAAATCGTACGAAACACTACTAAATCATCAGTTTCAACGCTCACCTTCAATGACACAACTGTTTTAAGCTGGATGTATTAAGTCAATTTGCATTTCGCTTGCAGCACAGTTTGCTGTTACTCGTAATTCGACACTACCAGAGAGTTACATACCTCCTCCTGTACTTGAGAGCGTAAACGATTTTATGGGACGAATCTTCTTTCGCACTCGTGCAGTTGTTTATTTATTTATTTATTTAGTTAGCTTATTGCAAGCGAATTACTTAAATTATATTATACAAACTTAAATTAAAAATAATATACTTAACGCTAATAAGAAAATAAAAAGAAAATAATACGGTGGAGTGAGGTTAGGGAGAGAAGGTGTATAGAGTTCTTCTAAGGGAAGGGGAACTAATGGAGAAATCGAAAATATCTTGTGCTGTATTGGTTAATCGAAGCATTCTGCTCACTGGATTAAAATGGCCGTAGTTGGTGCGGTGAATGGGGAGGCGGAAGAAGGGGACAGCTCTTAAGTTACGTGGATTGGTATTAATTTTAATCCATTCGAGCAAAGCAGGAGAGTCTATGGCTCCAATGATGAGCTGATGGACGAATATTATGTCAGCGATACGGCGACGTTGAGAAAGGGTGTGCAAGCCAATTAGTTGCAAACGGTCTTCATAAGGGGGTAAAATAACGGGATCAGACCAAGGTAGACTGCGCAAAGCGAATCTGAGAAATCTCTTCTGAACAGCTTCAATTCTAAGAGATTGAGTGATTTGGAAGGGAGACCAAACCTGACTAGCATATTCAAGGATAGGCCTGACGTATGTGGTGTATAAAGATTTGGTAACATGGGGGTTGGAAAATTCTTTAGACCATCGTTTAACAAATCCGAGGGTAGAATTCGCTTTCCCGATGATATGATCATTGTGAGAGCGAAAATTTAACTCCTTATCACATATAACCCCGAGATCACGAATAGATGAAACGATAGGGACAGGTATGTTACAGAAGTAATAGATTCGAGGATTTGAAGGTATACGTTTACGGGAAAAAGACATAGATTGGCATTTACTAATATTAAGCTCAAGAAAGTTTTTGTTGCACCAAGTAAGAAAAGTATTTAGATCAAGTTGAAGCAGCGAAGAATCATGAGAAGACGAGATTACTTTAATTATTTTAATGTCGTCTGCATAAATAGAAAGGTCTGAGAAGGAGATGATTCTACCAACATCGTTTATAGCAAGCACAAATAGAAGTGGACCGAGATGGCTACCCTGGGGAACGCCAGAAGAGGCGAGGAAGGGATCGGACACTTCATTTCTGAAAACAACCCTGTATAAACGGTTCTCGAGATAAGATTTGACCCACTTGATGAACGATGGTGGAAAGCCAAAGGCTTGTAGCTTAACGTAGATAATTTGGTGACTGATTTTATCGAACGCCTTGCTGAAATCAGTTGTGATAACATCAACATCGTAGCCTTTTTCCATTGCCGAGAGTGTCGTGGAGACAAACTGGATAAGATTAGTCGTAGTGGATCTTCCTTTTAAAAATCCGTGTTGAAGTGGAGAGACAATTGATTTACAATGGAAATAAAGCGAATCATACACTATACTTTCAAAGAGCTTGGGGATAACGGAGAGTTTAGCAATCGGACGATAGTTAGAGATTTCGTTCTTACAACCCTTTTTAAAAATTGGAAAAATAAAGGATTCCTTCCAAAGAGAGGGAAAAACTGACTGTGAAAGCGAGAGTTGAAAAAGATTAGTGAGGGGTTCATAGAGTGCCGAAGCGCAATTTTTAAGAAAAATTGCTGGAATACAATCAGGACCGGGTGAAAAGTCATCATTCAGTAAACTTAACTTTTCACGGACGGTATGCGAACTAATGTTAAGAGAAGACAGAGAAGTGTGCGGGCTATTTGAAAGAAATTTGTGGTAGTCAAGGTCAGGTTCATTTGAATTATTGCTATAGGATTGACTAAAAAAGGTAGCAAATAGGTTAACAATTACTTTAGCTTCAGAAGAAGATGTGCCGATGAAATTGAATGTTGAAGGAAGACCGTCGGATTTTCTTTTCACGTTTATAAATTGGTAAAAGCGTTTTGGATCGGTGATGAGACAGGTTTGCATTTTATTGAGATAGATTTGGTATAGAGAATTGCAGAGAACAGAAAAATTAGAAGATGCTTGTTGGTAGTAGAAATAGTTTAAAGGTGTTTGGGATTTCAGGTAAGTTTTCCATAACTTATTTCTAACATTACGGATGTGACGTAATTCCTGTGTGTACCAGGGAGGAGATGATACACAGGTTTTTTTAACTGTATAAGGGACACATTGAATGAGACAAGCAAATATAGAGGTGTAAAAGAAAGAAAGCGAAATATCGATGGGAGTAGTGAGGTTGATGAAAAGGTTAAAGTTTATGTTGTTAAGGAGATTATTAAGTTTATTGAAGTCGGCCTTCCGAAAGTTGAAACTGGAATATTTCTCAGATTCAATAGTTGGAGAGCTATCTTCAAGATTGAATATAAAAGAAAGAGGAGGGTGATAGTGATCTAGAGTGTAAAGAAGATGGGGGCTTTTAGAGACAGCTGAGTTAAATGGGTCCGAGGAGAAGACAAGATCAAGTTGTCTCCCTAGATTGTTGCAGATACCACTAATTTGGAAAAGTCCAGACTCGAGTAAATTATCTGTGAAAATAAATTCTTTTTCAGAAGAAGGATTAGAGGGCACATAGCATGATTCATCCTCTGATGGTATCCATTGCAAATCAGGTAGGTTAAAGTCCCCTAGGATAATAAAGTCGTCATTGGAAGTTGCACCCTCGACCAAGGAACTAAGTGAATCCACAAATTGTTTATAGACAGGGCTAGGTTGTGAGGGACGAATGTAGCAACAAAAAAGATAAAAACAACGTTTAGATACAGATAACTTTATGCATACATATTCAAATAGGGGTGATTTAGAAGTTTCGACAAGTGAAGCATTAAGACGATTGTGGACAGCAAACAGAACACCACGCCCCGTAGGAGCAGTGTCACTAGTTAGACCATCCGCACGAAAGACAGCAAAATCTGATGTAAATAATTCGCTATCCAGAAAATCAGAGCATAGATTTGTCTCCGTTAGAGCGAAGATGTCAAAATGAAGGTTTTGGGAACTAAGATAAACGTTAGAAGTTTTGGTACGGAGACCTCTTACATTCTGATAATAGAGAGATAGGGTAATTGTGGACACTGGCTGTGGAGCCACATTACAATTAAAGATATTGTTTTTTATCGTGTCGAGCGAATGGTAAACATTTTGAGCGTATGTGCGAAGCGTAAGTAGCGAGGTCCTTAGAAACTGTGGAAGGAGAGATATTCAAAGTTTCGTGGAAGCGAACGTATATTTTGTTGAGAGTGGCTGGGTCAGTTGGAAGGCCTTCTTTTTGTATAGATACCAAAACATTCATTTTGGTCTTGCCGTTAATACAAACGTTATCAGACTTGTTATAAAGATAGGAAAGGTATAGACGAACATTTTCATAAAGTTTACTGTCGCGTAATCTAGCCATCAAATATCGACCATCAAACTCATCACTGTTAGTAATAGGGGCAGCAAGTTTTGTAGTAAGCTTCGCAACGGGAGAGAACATTGGATCAAAAATAGGAGTAGGTAAATGGTCAACCATAGCATTAAGGGGGCGGGGAGCTCTAGAAAAAGGACGGGGAGTGAGAGACACAGGTGTGGGGTTAATGGTGTGGGAATGGAGAAAATTGGTATAAAGGCCATTAGTATCAGTGTTGAAAGAGACAGGTTTTTGATGTAGAATAGGGGGCTTTTTAGATATATTGGAAGTAGAAGTAATTGGGAGTGTGGAAGAATTGGAAGAAAAAGAGTTGTTCTTATATCTATTTACAATTTTTTTCTTATTACTAATTACGTTTGGCAAGGTGATTTTGGGGGATACTTTAATTTTAGTATTTGACCATTTATAAATTTTTACATTATCTTGCACATATATGGGTTTATTATTAGAAAAACAAAACAACCATTGATATTTGGATGGAATATAAATTTTAAAGCTTGAAGAGCTGATCTTGCGACATTCACCAATAGTGATTTTGAATTTACGCATAAAAAGATTCTGGATCCAGGGGCATCCGACATTGATCGGAGTGTTGTATAAAAAATAAGGGTCGAACTCATTGAGATTTTTCAATTTGTTTAGCCTATTATTCCACTCGTCAACAGTCCATGTGTTGTTAAGGCGAATGATAGTAGGCACGGGCGAGGTAGGACTTTCAGTCTGGGTAGAAATAGTAGTTTTTGAAGCAATGTTGATTGAAGCAGGACCGAGTGAGAGAGGAGGGTTGAGAGTGGACTCGGTTATTTCGGCAAGGATCGAAGTATTATAATTGACTTCAATTGGTTGAATGTTCATTGGAATATCAACAATTTTGCTCGAGGTTATTTTTAATTCATCGATTATATCTACAAAGGAAGCGCGTGTTACGGTTAGTTCACTGTTAATGTCATTTATCTTTGATATTAGATCGAGAAGGATTATGTTTAGTTGAGAGGAAGGTGAAGATGCAGAGTTTGATGTTGATTGTAGTGTAGATTCGAGGGTGGACCGGATGTTAATAACATGATCAAATAAATTATCAAGAGGATATGAATTTAAGATAGAAATGAGAGTAGAACGAATTTCATCTTTAATGTTGTCAAAGCGGCAATGGGAGTGTTCCAATCGCGAATTCAGTGTCTTCTCTATAGATGATAGTTGTTTTTCCAAAATAGATAGGTTAGAGAAAAAACGTTTAGCGAGGGTCTCAATAGAACATTCCAAGGTTTCAACGCTCTTAGAGAAGTCATCAAAGTGATGAAATTGCGCTAGTACGTTCTTATGGAACCGATTATTGTCAGTTAAGATAGAATTTGTAGAGTCACTAACACATTTGACGGCGAGAAGGACATGGGAGAGTGATATTTCCGAACATTGATCGCAGAGATAAACGAAATAGTTTAAGTATTCTTTGAGATAGGGACATGATTTTTTACTAAGCCCGAGGCAGAGAGGATGAAAAGATTTACCGCAGAGACCCCGACACGAAATTCGCTGAGTATATTTGCTGTCTAGAAGGCAATCATTTGCGTCGCACTGGTTATCCATATTTAATTCCGAAATAATAATGTTTATATCACGGGAAAAATTAAATTAATATTGAACAAAACCGCAAATTATAGATAAAGTATTTAAAATATTGAAAATTGATTTTTGGTAAAAAGTTCTAACTCAAAAATGTAAAATTAGAAACCGGACAGTTATTTTTTCACCGGAGTGTAATTGTTGATTTTTATTTTTTTTTGAAAATTTTTTTTTCACTTGAGTGTACTTGTAATTATTATTTTTCAAAAATATTATTTCTCTCTATTGAGAATAGTGCTTGAGTATTAGTTAATGTTGATAACGATGAGAGATGATGTATCAGTCGTTGAATCATGTAAGGAGAACCAGAACAGTTTTTTTTGTTTATATTAGAGTAGAGTCTGAGTAAGCTTGGCAGAACAATACTAAAATGAACTCACCTATGGAGGTAAGATAAAAAAAAAAAAACTTTGTAATTGTTTTTTTTTTTAATTTCTTTTTCGTAAACTGCTCACAGACGGCTTGATGTTGATAGCAAGTGGGAGAAGTCAACCAAAGATGTTTCAAATTCCGATGAAGGGTTATATGTGATTGCCACTCTGGACACAGGTACTCGAAATAAAAGAGTGCCGTGATACGGGTTGCGGGTGTCGGGTTGTGGTCGTAGGCATGCAAAGTAGAAATACGTTTGTTTGATTGTGTGTAGCACCAAATTTGCTTCGGAGGTAGAACATATACAACAAATGTTTCACTCACCGGCAGAAAAAAAAATTTCTTCTCAACTTTAACGGGAGCAACTTAGGATGTTGATATGCAAAAATATTGAATAACACTCAATAATATAATTATTATAAAAAATATAATTTAAAGGGTTTAGGCAAAAAATAATCACAGAGTAAGGCGGCGGATTAAATGCCAATACAATTAATGATCAATTAATGAACAAAATATGAATATATTATGAAAGTTTTACTGGTATAAAATTAAAAAACACTGGAGCTAGACTTAAAAGCGGGCGGACGGAGAGAGAGCTTCACTTTATGTTGTTAGAGTAGATACTAAAAGATCTTGACATTCACAAATCCACTGGCTCGGATAGTATCTCTCCTTTTGTTCGAAAGAGGTGTTCTTCAACGATGGCGAAACCACAAAATCACTGCGTAAGCTTTTCCATCTGTCCTACTCTACAGGTCTCTTTCCGAATCGATGGAAAACAGTATTTGTCCAGCGCCTGTCCCTAAAAAAGACGAATCGTCCTTGCCCTCTAACTATCGACCAATTGCACTTACATCCTATCTTATTAAGGTCATGGAAACGCTGATCAATTTTCAGCTTAAGAAATATCTTGAAGAACGAAAGCTCCTTAATAACCGGCAGTATGGCTTTCGTAGCAATAGGTCCACTGGTGATCTGATGGTATATCTCACCGAAGAGTGAAACAAATCTTTACATCGTTTTGGAAAAAGTATGATTATTGCACTTGATATTTCAAGGTCATTTGATAGAGTTTGGCATCAAGCTCTCTTATCGAAATTGCGCGCATTTGGTACCGATGAATCTCTTCTTCTTTGGATTAGAAACTAACTTTCAACCGTTCACTACAAGTAGTATTGGACGGTTTCGAATCTGATGTCCACAAAATAAACGCTGGTGCGCCACAGGGCTCTGTTTTGTCTCCGACACTCTTCCTTATGTTCATAAAAATGATCTTTTGTCTGAAACTTCTAATCCACTAAATTTTTTCGCTGACGACAGTACCCTCAGCTTTTCATATTCGTTTTTAGATTCACATCCTTGTCCTTCCGATGTGGACTTCCAACAGCAACGTATGATAAGCTCATCGAATTCTGATCTTGACAGTATTGTTCTATTAGGAATCAAAAACCGTGTAGAATTTACCTAATGCTTCGAAACTCAATACTACTTTCTATCGAGGATACTCAACAGCTTTCAGTTCTAAGGTATATGCGTCACAGACCGCATCTTTTTAGGCAGTGCAGATACATTAATTCTAAGGGTATAAGTCCCGATAGGATACATAAGTTCCAAAAACATTGAACACAAATAACATTTGAATGATTAATAAGAAATTTATAAAATTAGGTACATTTCTTTGTTTTTGGAACATGCCCTCGTATAAACAATCTTCTTTGCCAACAGTACCTCAGAAGGCCTCCTTTGCAAGTATTAGATTTAACTCCCTCTTGAGTTATCTTATTCACTCACGGAACTAACTTTCTTTGCTAGAGGAAATGCTAAGTCCCAAAGTAGTCCCTTATGTCAACAGTTTTCGCAAAAAACAACATGGTCAGAAGAGCATTTGATGAGCAGGCAAATATGTAAGTCCCCAGGCCGTGAGTCTTAATAAAATTTTTGAGACATACAAGTCCCGAAATAGATTTGTGAATTTTATCTCAGCCAAATAGTCCCATTGCCATTTATGGCCTTGGGAGTTTTGTCTCTGCAACCTGATACTGAGAATTTTTATACCAAAGCAACTTGCAAAAAAACTTTTCCGAACAGAAGTTTTTTCAAAACCTCTTACCGTGTCGCCTCCCACATTATTATTCTCATGTGAATAAACCAGGAATAAACACTTTTCGAATCAGACAAAACACCCTTCCGAATCAATTCTTAAATAAACTTCTAACATAGGAAAAATCTCGTAAGCCTTTATTGAAATATGAGTATAATAATTTTCGATCGAAACTAAATCCCCTTTCCTATATGCAAACAAATTAAATTTGATTCATGGTCTAGGTCTTCCCTTAAATTCGTGAACAAATTTCTCGTTGATTGGGACCTAAGTTCCTCTTATGTAGATATATGTTGCTCGATTTTGATATCACTCTTCTTCAAAGGAAATTCCAAATACACATCCTCAAAGCCCTCATTAGACAAGCTTAGTAGGACAACTTGAGTAATCGCATTAACAAAACGTATAGGTACAACAAAGTGATACCGCGTTATCTTCGAAAAATTCATCCAGCTTTCCATTCGAAGTAGCTACATAGGTATTTGAACTTAATTACAATAGAAGCTCTACTCGGTTTTGGTATGTTAAGTATTTCTTTCGTGAGTCTTGGGAATAGGTTGTTATTTAAATCTTTAATGGTTTCCTGATGGTGCCTTCGTGTATACCTCATGAGACTTCCTTGCTTATAGACATGTATAATTGTGTATGTATGGGATCATTAAAGAGAATTCGTTCTGGCTCCGAAAAAATCACGTCCATTTTTCATCCTCATTAGTTCAGTCAGATAGGAGGGGGGGGGTTTCATTTCCGTGTTCGAAGGATCCTTCCTCCTTCTGGTGCTGCTTCCCATGCTACTGGACTGGTACACTGCTGTTGCCATCATCATGATTATCACGTAGTGGAAATAAATAAATCGTCTTAACTGGACTTGAGCATCCACTACTCGTTCTTGCCGCTCCCACACCCAAGCGATTGCCCATAAAATCATCACTCACCCTGAAAGTATACTATGCACAGAAATGGTGTAAGATGAAGCGCGGAGTCCATTTCGAAGGCCCGCAGCCCCAATACAAAACTGAAGACTCCCAATGACAACAGAGAAATAAATTTAATTAAATTTCTAATTAAGTTAAGTGCCTTGCTTTTTCTCACTATGATTACTCTGTCCTTCTCTCTCACTCCCACACTCACTGTAAAGTATTACCTTTTTCTTGCGCCAGAAACTTCATTTATCCCTTCCATTTTGTTGTTCCTGTTCTCATTAAATGGGATTTAAGATCTCAACGCAAAGGGAATCAAAATCACTTCGCCCTCCCATCTCGCATTTCAAAGTGTGCTCGTCTATAGGCAAGGTATCCTTGCCGTATCCCTTTACTGTGTCAAATATATGGCAGAGAATTTGTGTCAGACTGTACTGTGGGCCGCGAATTATTTCACCCGGCCAACGAACAACTAGCAGTGATTTAATAAAATTGTGGGCAACATTTTTCATGGACAAAGTTGGCTGCCTCGATGCCACTGCCAGCGGTGTACAGCGGCTCATTAGCCCAGCTTACACGATTCGTTTGGCAGTTTTCGGGTTCGGGCTCGGGTTCGGTTTCATCGCTGCCACTACGTCTCATTTAGTATTCAGTAGTTGGTGATGATGACGGTGTCATTACAAGGTCTCTTGTTAAAGGTGGTGATGGTGGTGTTGGCGGTCCTGGCTCTGGTTCTGGTCCCTTTGCCGTGGTCGTTGGTTTCTTTGCCTCGACTGTTAGTGTTTAAGTTGGCTTATGAATTATTTATATCATCAAATATGTATGCTGTACAAATTCGCTTGGCCCTTTCCTCTGATGAGAAATGAAAAAAAAAAACAGACGAAATCTTCTGCTTTTGAATTGCGAAGTCCATCTGTACTCTTTATATAGCAAATGGAAAAAGTAATCATCATGAGGATCACCAAAAAGCAGCCGCCGCCTGTCCATGGTACAATCTTGAGGAGTAAAAAGGTAGCACCAACCAGAAACGATGTGAAAAGCGTAATATATACGAGTATTGGCTTGTGATGGAAGGAAGAGCAACAGATTTGATTGCTTAAATGGATTTCTAGTAGGCCTTAGAGGCCGAGACCAGAACCAAGACCAAGACGGAATCGGATTAGCAATTTACGTAAAACGTTTGGGCAATAACTGAGCTGAATCCGGTAGGTTCTAGGGCTACAAAAATTGAGATTTTAGCTTTGCTTTTTCCGATTCCCCGTCAAGGAAGATTGTTGCATGCTTTATGATCTGTGGATAAGTTGAAAGTGAGGTGATTTTTGGAGAGTTTGTGTCGGAAGAGGAAATAACTTTATGGTTATTTTCTTAAGAACAAGGTTAAGAGGCCATTTCATTATGATGCCTCGTTGATTCTGTTTGGAATTGCTTTTTTATTTTATTTTTCTAAACCACATCCATACATAATTAAATAGGAGACATGTTACTGTTACGCCTTGTTTGGTTCAGCTCATGATGTGGAACATCTTAATGAAATTAAATTTCACACATCTATAGGTAGGCCAAGGCTGCTAAAAATTCCAGAGGATATGACAATGTCACGTGACTATTCTCACAAAAGTATAGAACATCTATGGGCCTCGGTACATTTATTTTTTACAATTTTGGGCGCCTTAAAGGGATTATGACTACCTTTAAAACGTTTGAGCACAGTGCGACCGTTTGGGAAAATTGGAGAGAAGATAAAAAGGGATACCGACTACCGACATACATTGGTTTTTAATGTCTAAATATTGCAATGGAAGGGAAATATTGAGCCGTGCAAAGCATTCATTAACAAATAATCTCTGAATTTAACAGTTTCGAAGGAATAAAGGCCTCATAGATTACAGAAGGAAACATTGTTTTTTGCGACAGCAGACAGCTGGTCATAAAGAAGAACTTTGTACTGGTGGCTAACAAAGAACAAATCAAGTAAAGTACTACTGTCCTTACCCGGGTAGAATTTTCGACTCGATAATGTCAAGGCCCCAGCTAGTTTTTCTTAGTTTCAATCATGGCCCTACCGAGCAGTATCTAGCTTGTCCCTCGCTAATTTGTTAATGCTCTGTATATAATGGGCCTTGCTAGATGTTCCTATATGGGCCCTAGATGGGTCTTCACAGGTAGCACAAGAGCTACGGCAATTCTTAAAAAATTTTTTTTTTTTTATTATTGTTGATTATTTTCATTTTTTCTTTGCCTCCCCTATATTCGACTCTTTAAGTGATTTTTTGCTGGAATGAAAGAATTTTTTTTTTTTTTTTTTAATTTACCTCCACTGAGATTCGAACCCGAGACTCTCGCTTGCCGTGCTTGTGCGCTACCTATTGCGCCACTGCGATATATAAAATATTGTGTCTCAAAGTGCTACTCAAATAACTCTCTTTTAATTATACTGTTTAAAAGACTTAAATACGTATTAAAGAATCTGAAAAATACCGATTTAGGACCAAAACAAAAAAGTTATGTTTTTAGAAGGATAATGGATAGCCTTTTATAGAGACATATGTATAGGCACATCTAGGATACATCAAGTAAAAACTATATAGCCCCAGTATAAGTAACATCTGAGAATGCCTATAAAGAGGCGAGACTAGCTAAGGCCAATATAACGCCCAGATACAATTCCTTATCCAGGCTATATCAAGTAAAAACTATCCAGGTCCCTAGCAGTTTATATGTTACAATGCCAATAAAGAGGCGATACTATCTACGGCCAATATATCGCCAAGGAAAAGTTTCATATCTAGGATACATCAAGTAAAAACTATCTACCCCCAGTATAAGTAAAATCTGAGAACGCCTATAAAGAGGCGACACTAGCTAAGGCCAATATAACGCCCAGATACAATTCCTTATCCAGGCTACACCAAGTAAAAACTATCCAGGTCCCTTGTAGTTTATTTGTTACAATGCCAATAAAGAGGCGATACTATCTATAGCCAAGATATCGCCAAGAAAAAGTTTCATATCTAGGCTACATCAAGTTAAAAATATCCAGGCCCAGTCTTAGATACTCCTGGAAAAGCCAATAAATAGGCAGTTCTAGCCAGGTTCAATATAAAGCCAGGATAAGCATAAATTAGTCAAGATCCGCCAGGCTTGCATCTGTCTAGGCCCAGCATAGGATTTACTATATAAAGGCCAATCTAGCTAGGGCCACGCTATTCGATAGTGTTTCCTAGATAATTTTCTACCCGGGTACTGAAGTGAGTGGGTGTTGAAATGTTCACTGGAAATAGATTAAGTGATGTCATCCTATCAGTCAGTTCTGAACTTTTAAGGACATCACAGTTAAAATCTCCCGCAATAACTACAAGAGGTGAAACGAATGTCAACTCATCTAATACAGAAACCAAGGGCGCCAAATCAAAGTTGCGGTTAGGACGATAAACTGATCCTAACATAATTCTGTTATTGTTACACTTTATTTCAACGAACAAGTATTCGATTTCATTACCTGGCGCCGATTTGCGTATTACCTTTGAATATAATTCACGGCGTGTAAAAATAGCAACACCCCCTCCTACACGACCACTTCTATCGGATCGAAACACGTTATACCCTTCCACATTACACACGAAATCACTAGAAAACCAGGTTTCAGAGACACATATAACGTCTATTTCCGAATATTCAAATAAAAACCGAAATTCATCCAATTTTGGTTTCAAGCTCTGTGCATTAATATGACAGATCTTCAAACCAGTATACCGCCCACCTAAAACTCGTATCATAGAGCGCATAGAAGTATGATCACATTCGAAAATTGACTCCCCACGACGATCATTAGAATCAGTCATTTAAAGAACAAGAATAAAGAATAAAAATGGACACACTTTGTCCAGTGCATAAAAAAGAGAACACAGCTGCGACACCAATTCTAGAAAGGCAAAATCGTAACAGATACCAAAATGATGATGAAAAATGTTTGTAATATGAGAAAAGAAATGGAATGATTAAGAAATTGTAATTCATTATAGAAAAAAGTTTAAAAAAAAGTAAATAAATGAAAAAATTAAAAAAAAAATGAAAAAGACAGTAAAAGAATTAAATAATTAGAAAATCTTTAAAAAAATTAAAGCATGTATATTAATGAAAGAAGAAAAAAGCAAAAAGAAAAATAAAAGTAATATATGCTTATAATAATAACAAAAATAAACTTTCGATCTTGAAAAGTATTTCTAATGAACAGCTTCTGTAGTCATCAAGGTATCATGGCAATGTCATCCAAAAATTGGGTGTTCTCTACTAGAAGAGGATTATCGTTTCTTTGCCTTTTAACATACACTACACCTCTCAATGTAAATGCCGAGAATAGTTTACCATCTTTTTTAAGTTTTAATGCACTACGTAGAATTGATCGATTCTTAATCGTAAGACATTCATGCATAAAAACAGCGGCATCCGAAGATTGTCCTAGGTCACGTAGTGACAGCGTTTTTTTTGTTTTTGTGCGATGATTAGCAATCGAGCGCAGAATAGTGCATTTATCACGTGGTGAAAGAAATTTAACCATCACAGGTGGATTAGGTGTAGTTTTTATTCTCAAACGAAAAATATCTCGAATAAGAAGTGGCTTTATACCTATACTGTGGCACAGATGATTAAACATTTGTTTTAAATTCTCGTCTGGCAGTAAGGGAAAACCATGAATAAGAGCATCGCTTTCAGTTTCCCTATATCGTTGCCGTTCTTCATTTAAATCAATGCGTGCATATAGCTGTTGGAATGCGTCATCATGTTTTTTTAACTGCTCCTTGAGTGATAGATTTTCTTCTTTTATGACGTCGATTTCGCCTAGTTTACTCTCGAGTGTTTTAATTCTGTTGATAACGTCATCAAGCGAAGTCTTAATTTTTCCGACATCGGTTTCGATTTTCATCGTTACTCTCTCTTCGAATTCATATAGTTTAGAAGTGAGCAGCGAGATGATATATTCACTTTGCGTACGCAGAGCTTCTTCGGAGAGTGACATTCCGATTTCGGGAGTTTTGTTTTCGGGAGAGAGTTTAGTTGACAGAAATTCTGAAGAGTTTTTAGGCTGCTTGGGATCTGGAGACTGCTGCTGTTTGTTAGGAGAGGATGATAAGACTTTCCTATTTCGTTTTGAGGACATGTTCACGTATAAAAAAAGAAGTAGATAAGTGTATGCAGTGATGGTGTGATGTTTAATGTAAAATAGCTCAAGAAAGCTCTGTGGCAGCAGGGGAAAACGTAGGCAAAAGGAAAATCAGAGATAAAGAATATTATGCTGGATGGATTGGTGCAATTTTATAATGGCCACACTATCACGGGAATTGGCTTGTATTATTAAAAAAAAATGGATAGTATAAAGTGCTTGAAATTTTGATTAGCGTTGTCTTTAATTTAAATCACTTTTATAGCAGAGAAAAACCTTGGTACGTTTAGAGATAACGCTTGAAAATTAGAATGTATCACCACAAGATCAGACACGTCCACTCAGCAACACATGTTAATCATACAGTATTGTATAGCCCTTAAAAATACACATCTGAAGAACAAGGAAGTGAATCTGAAAACGCATATAAGAAGCCGAGAGTACTGTCGTCAGCAAAACAATTTAATGTACTAGAAGTTTCATTCATCATTAATGAATATGAGAAAAAGTGTCGGAGATAAAACGGAGCCCTGTGGCATATCAGCATTTAGTTTAGGAATAACAGACTTGAAACCGTAAAATACAACTTGTATAGGATGGTTCAAAAGATAATTTCAAATACAACGAAGTAGAGATTCATCAATTCTAAAGTTCATTGCCTAACACACATGGGAGCTATCCATCTTCCACAATCCCCAGTGTGATGCTTCCAGTCTTCAAGACGAAGAACTCTGCGATGGCTTTAAACTTGCGGCTCGATTTTCCTTATCACCTCGAACCTCGGGGCTGGGAATCGAAGACTATTTTGTTTATGTTGTCGATGTGCTTTGGCTTCATTTAAATTTACCTCCTCGCACTCAGGACCAAATATATATATTTCTTCTTCCAAAGGGGCCGGAATTAACTTTTACTATCTGTTTTTGTTGAATGTTCGGCACTGCAGGCTAGAACTGGAAGTGGTACATTACATTAATTTCAAACCCAACAAGTCCATCAATCACCGTACAGGACTATTTTACAGACTTTTGGAAATAGCAGAAGAAGTCAGTATGACCCGTATTCCACAATAGTTGGACAGATTTGTTGACAATACTATCTGTTCCAAAACGAGATTGAAGAAGTAAATACTGACAGTATCTGCTTGTCGAAACCTGTGCATGTTTGGAATAGTTTGGGGAAGCTACGATTCCGTAGTTGCACATATTTTCCAATGTCACGTGACACAGCTGGGTAAGGTTTCCTGAAATCCCAATTTTTGTTCTCGCCGTAACACGTGTAAGGCTCCTGACGTTGAATGATATCAGATGAGGCTTGGAATTCGATCAAACGGAGGTTAGGGGGAATTTTCCTTCTACCTTTGCTTACCTCATGACTTGATACCATACGAAAACTTCTTCACTGTAATTAAAGTTCCTTCTTGGGAAGTCGTCAAAATCTGCATTCTTTTTTTTTGTTTTTGGCTTTTTTATAGCTAAGCCTACACCTTTTCTGGATGCTGGAACTGCTTTTTCATTGAATGGAAATCGATTGTCTGTTTGCTTTACTGATGATCATTTAGCAGCTGCTGCAAATAAGGCTTAAATGCTCTCTGTTGCGAAGGTCCTACTGATTCGATTTACTGATTGGATTTAGGGTACAAATTCTGACCAAAATTTACGTACTATAAAATAAATTCAACCAACAGTTTTTTATATAGATACTCAAAATTTACCCAATATCTCAGTCCAACTTCACTTGGACAGGTTTAATATCGGGCTAGTTTGTCTACCCTACTTGCTATTCTTTCAAAGCTTTGACAAACAATAGTATCGGGGTATCTTTCGCTTAATTATGTATATTGACTGCCATTATATTTTGAAGGGAAATCGGATATAGAATTAATTAATCTAGCAAAGGCATTATCCGGTAAGCCTGTATTACACTTTACGGCCAGATATTTAGATGTGCGGTTTTCGATCAGGAGAGGACTCATTCAAAAACGAGTTCTGCTGAATTTTCTATTATATTATTGCCATTGTCTTTGAATGCCAAACTGCAATAGGCCCCTTGTCAAATTTCAAAATCTAATAGCGGAAGAAAGGCAATTAAACTCTGAGAAACCTCGTACCGCACCGGATGGTTTGAAAACTAAAAAGACGAAAACTATTAAGTTCATTGATGGGGCATTTTATTTTAAGTTGAAACTATAATTAAAAAAGTTTTATCAGAGCAGGGTGCCCTCTTGAAATCAAGTCTCTAATCTTAGTTCAAATCTATCAATCTGGGACTTCTACTTACCTACTTACTTGGTTCCCCTTAGACCTTTTGTGTCCATGGGGGACCCCTAGTAGGATGCATAGGGCACAATGCCAGATCGCCATCATATTCGGTTCCTGGAAATGAGTCACAACTCCCTCCAACTCTTGCCTAGTTGGGCTGACTCCTCCTTGACTGTCCTTCTCGATGAGCTTCTCTGTCGTGCAGCTCTTCTTCCTTCCTGAGTGAGCGGATTCCACTGCATTGCTTGCGCCGCAATACAGTTGTCGCCTTGTCGAAGCGTTTGTCTGATCCACTGCCACTTTTGACGTCTTATAATAGAGTCAATAGGTTCCTGACCCGTTTTGCTGAGAAGCTCTTCGTTTGATATACGATTGGGCTAGAAAATCTATTAATGAACGTTTGTAGCTTCTTAGTGACATCTACTGTTACATTCCAAGTGCTGCAAGCGTAAAGTAAACCGGATTCGACGTTGGATCGAAACAGCCGTAGTTTAGTTCTTAAGCTTAGAGAGTTATTCCTCCATATATTTCTAAGCATACCGAAAGCAGCCTTTACCTTCCCGATTCGACTGCTGATGTCCTGTTCAGTGCCATCCTCGGTACAGATGATACTTCCAAGGTATTGGACGCTCTGTACTTTCTCTACCGGTTGTTGACAAATATTTGTGAGAGAATTTGACTGAATTCCAAGGCTGATCATCTTTGTTTTGCCGAAGTTGATTTTCAGCCACACGATTTCTGCTTCTCTCACCACCCTTGTTGTCATTTGGTGGAGATCCATGATCCTATGAGAGAGCAAGCATAATGTCGTCCGCATAGTCAAGATGTTTCAGGTGAGACGTCAGAGTCCATAGAATCCCTCCGTTTCCCGTCAAGGCCGCTCGCATCAGGATATCGCTTATCACCAACAGAAACAATATTGGTGATAGAATTCAGCCCTGCCTGACTCCAATTTGGACTTCAAACTCCCTGTTCCCTGATGCGTTCCAGAACTATTTTCGCTAATATTTTGACAACGGTAGGCAGGACGCAAATCCCCCTCCATTTTTACTTGCGACTTATAGGTACTATAAGGCAAGTTATGCATTCGTAAAAAAAATCGAACTCGAAATTTTGATCAAAGTTGACATTACGATGATAGCGAAGACCAAAAAAGTGGGTCTCGCAATTCTGTCTGTCTGTCTGTCTGTCGGTTCGACTACAGTCTAAATGGCTCGGCCGATTTTCTTCAAACTTGGTAGATATGGGTTTTAATTTTTTCCCCCCGGACGTTTTTTTTTTTTGTTTTTTTTTAAGACCAAAAATAACGGTACCTGCCGTACAATTTTTTTTCGAAATTTTATAAATATTTTTTTTTCTCAAAAACTGTCCCACAGAAGTTTTTAAAAAAAAATTCAAAAATTTCATTTGGTTAAAACTAGCTAATGGTTGAAAAAAATTTTACAAAAAATTGTTATTTTTGGTAGCCCCCCTGGGTCCATTTTTTTTGTTTTTGATTTTCTCGAAAACGGTACAGCCGATGTAAATGATTTTTTTTATGCCAAAGCTCCTCCAAAGTTTGAATATTATTACGTATTCAAATTTTCAATTTTTAATTTTTTGGATTTTTAAAAAAAAATTCAAAATTTTTTTTTGGAAACTCAATATTTCGAAAACCCAATGCTCGATTTTTTTTAAACTTGACAAATAAAAGTTTCTTAGTATAATCTACAAGATTTGAGAAAAAAATTTTGTTTTATCTAAAACTAACGGTACCTTCCATACAAATTTTAAAAAATGGTTTTCGAAAATCGTATTTTTCTCGAAAACGGTTCCGAGAATTTTGCTAAAATTTTTTTTCTTTTGATTAATTTTTATGATCTATAATTTAAAAAAACAAAATTTTAAATCTAGATATTACTGACTATACCTACCATAGAACGATTTTTTCGAATTTTGAATTTCTCATTATCGACATAACGGATTTTAATGAAATTTTTTATAAAGAAGCTCCTAAAAAGTTTAAAAAATATTGCATTTAAAAACTTAAGAAAAAATATTTGTTCAATTTTTAGAAAAAAAAGTAATTTTTTTTTTCGAAAAATTCGATATCTTAAGAACGGCTTAGTATTTTTTCTGGAAATTTGACTTTTATTCGTACAGTAATAAAAACTTAAGGTTGGCGTGCCAAAATTTTTTCTTAAAAATGTTTTAAAAATTTTGTACATAAAAGTTTTTTTTTTTTGAGGAACCACTACAACGACTTATAATTTTTGTTCCTGCATAAATTCATATTTGTATAGCATTCTGTTTTTACATTACATTACATTACATTACATTACATTACATATTCCACTACAACGTAGATAAATCTACGAAGTAGAGACACTGAAAGCACTGGTAACTCAGACCATCGGCTTATACAATACAACAGAGAGAGACATACAGATAGAAAGAACAACAACTTTAAATTGGCGTACCAAAATTTTTTCTTAAAAATCTCTTAAAAAGTTTGTATATAAAGGCTTTTTTTTGTTCTTGCATAAATTCATATTTACATATCATTCTGTTTTTATCTCTTACTACTAAAAGAATTTAAAGAATTCATTTTATCCTTATGAACAGTTTTCTCTAATAACATTCGTTTTTAAAATTCCTAGTCTATTACATAGGAGCAAGTTTGTGCGACCCAGTCGTGCATTTTATTTAGGGAGCTTGACTATCATTCCCTTTTTCCACTCATTTGGAAATCCTTCGGAGACCAAAGCTTTCTCTATGAGTGGATGCAGGAGTTCGCTCGATATCGTTGGCGCCGCTTTTAGAAGCTCTGCAGGAATGCCATCAAGTCCTACTTCTTTGTTGGCTTTCAGTGCTTTGTATTGTATTGTATTGCAAATCTCATCTCTACTGGGGGGTGCAGTGCAGATTCGGGAATTTGTTGTTCCTGTAAGCTCAGCAGGTATCAGTTCCGCATTGCTGTCGACAATTGGGTTTAATACCGACGCAAAATGGTCCTTCCACCTTCCGAACTAAGTAGCGACCCGTCTGAGTCTTTTACGAGGTGTTTTTTGGAACTGCGAGCACCAACCAGTTCCTTAGTAATGCTATAGACGGTTCTACTGTTTCATCTGTTAGCAGCATCTTCTGTTTGTTTGGCCAAAGCGTTGATGTGGTTACGTTTGTCACATCTTATACTGCGGTGAACCTCTCTCTTTCTCGTGAGGTACAGGGATTCCAGCTCTCTTTTCTACTGCAGTTGCAACTGTAAGCTTCAGTAAGCCAAGCGTTATTGTTTCCCCTCGCTCGGCCGACTATTCTTTCAGGATCTGATATAAGAACATTTTTCACAGCACTCCAGTGGTTTTCGATGGATTCAGGTTAAATGCTGCTGATTGTCATCATTCCATGTGAAAGGTGGTCTCTCAATTGTTGGCGTGTTGAGGGATTCATTAGTCTGTCGACGTTGGTTATGCCATTAGATCTTCGAGCTGCAGCTGTACGAAGTCATACAGCAGATACCATGAGGTGGTGGTCTCGAGCAAGTCCCAAATCGGCTCCTCTTTTATTTTGAACATCCAGGAGACTGCTTCTAAAGCGCCGCGCCGGCTAATCGCGAAGTAATCAATTTGATTCGATGATGCGTGCCTTTCCGTCGACACCCAACAAATAACAGGACAGTTTCTTTTACAGCCTCTGTCTTATTTCTAAGTAGGCCGTAAAATTTGGTGATTGCCTCAACAATTTTCTGTTTTTTCCTTGTACCTGTGTTTTTCGAAGAATTTGAAGTCGGGAGCGTATCGGAATCCCGCTTTTCAAAAATCCCGAAAAAAAAAACGTTTTAAAATCCCGTCTTCTAAAATCCCGCTTGTTCAAAATCCTTGATTTTATGTTGTTAATTTGCCAGATTTATTAAATGCTAAAGAAACTTTGCATGCCCCCAACCTCGCACCTACCCCAAATCCTATAGTATGCCCAGGCAGGGGGGTTGCACTCACCTCACTGCTTACACGTCATAATAAGAAAGGGGATTATAAAAAACGGGATTATAAGAGACGGGATTTTAAAAAGCGGGATTATAAAAAGCGGGATTTAAAAAAAGCGGGATTATAAGAAACAGGATTATAAAAAACGCGATTACAAAAAGCGGAATATCATACCCAACCCATTGAAGTCATTTAATATCTTTCGAAGAACTTGAAGAAATATACAGCAGATAGTTCGTGATCCTCGTATATATGTACACTCATACAGGACTCAACGAAGATTACAATAGCAATTAAGCGATATCTAGGCACTATATGGAAAGTTATGCATTCGGGAAAAAAATGGAGCTCAAGATTTTGGTCAGACTTGACATTGCAATGACGGAATAGTCAGTCTGTCTACAGCCTAAATGGCTGGGTTGATTTAGTTTAAACTTTTTAGCATGTCTTAATCTCGCCCCCCCCCCTTTTTTTTCTTTCTTTAAGAGCAAAATTAAAGGTACCTGCAACAAATTTTGCTCTCGAAATTTTAAAAAATATTTTTTTCTCACAAACCGTTCCAGACATTTAATAATAAATGTTTTTAGCTAAAAAAAAAACATAATTATTTTGATCAATCTTATGCTAAAGCTTCTTAAGAGTTTGAAAAGTACTATCTAGTATGTATATAATTTTTCAAACAAATATTTCTTGGATTTAAAAAAAATTCAAAATTTTCTTTTGAAAACTAATTATTTTGAAAATTAGTAACTTGATTTTTTCGATTCGAAACAAATAAAAGTTTTTAATACTATCTACAAGATGTGGGAGCTCACCATAGAAATATTAAAATTGATTTTCGAAAATCGAATTTTTCTCGAAAACGGCAAATAGAGTTAGAAATTAGGAGTTACTTACTGTAGCCACTGCAGAACCATTTTTCGAATTTTAACTTCCTCATTATTAGCATTATTAATTTTAATGAAGATTCTAAAAAACATTTTATCTCAAAAAACGGGTCAATATTTCTTTTTTCGAAATTATAATTTTTTTTTTGCATAGTAATAAAATTAAGGAAAATATATTTTCTTTAAGACTATTTCAAAATTTTATACATACGAACTTAATTTTTAGTTACTACCGAGATTTATAATTATTGTTCTTGAATAAATTAACTTGCAATGGTTTTATGTTACTAGCTCCAACAACTAAAGCCATTTAAAAATTAAATTTTTTGGTTGTGAATATTTCTATCTAATAACATTAATTTTTGAAATTCTAAGTCGCTTAAGGTACTAGTACGGTCTAGAATGCCAAAAAAACGCACGATTTTTGGGAATTTTTTTCTCGGAAACCTTATTAGGTTATAACAAAATTTTTTTTTTAAATAAATGAAGACATGCGTCAAGAGTCAAAAAAAAATTATTTTTTTTAATTTTCGAATTTTGGCCGAATTATAGAGGGCGCAAACGTCGACTCATCAAAAAATACATGGTCCCATGGCGGACAGTTAATCTCCGGATCTACTGAACCGATATTCAAAAAACTTGTTGCAACTTGATTGTTTTTATGTTTTCTAAGACAATTTACCACAATTTGACCAAAAAATTATGAACAAAAAAAAATGGCGACCCAAAAATGGCCAAAAAAATTTCCAAAAAAAAAATTTTTTTTTCAAAGCTCGATATTTTTTTTTTGTTTCGACTTTTTAAACAAATTGTGGTAAATTGTCTCATAAGAAATCTTCCTTTAAATAACCCACTTTGATTTTTTTTTTGTTTGTTTCAGTCCAGCCAATTCTGAGATTAACTGTCCGCCATGGGACCATGATGAGTCGACGTTTGCGCCCTCTATAATTCGGTCAAATTTCGAAAATTAAAAAAAATAATTTTTTTTTGTACTTTTGATGCATGTGTTCATTATTTAAAAAAAAAATTATGTTATTACCTAAAAAGGTTTCCGAGAAAAAAATTCCCAAAAATCGTGCGTTTTTTTGGCATTCTAGACCGTACTAGTACCTTAAGCATAAGAGCAAAATCGTGCGCCCAGTCATGCATTTTAATATTTCAATTTCAGGCAATTTCTCTAGATGATTGGGGTGCAAATAGATACACACCAGTTTTTCTTGAAAAAGCTCTGCTAAGGCCTGTACTGAAAACATAAATTGGACAGACTCTTAATTAAAAAAAAGAATAAAAAATACTGTCCCATACCCTTTTCAAAACAAATGAATTATGCGCTAACGAAACAGAAAAATGTTCAGTTGGAAAATATTTTTCGAGAAAATCTTTTGACGAAGGTTTTGTTTTACAAACAAGAAACACAACATTCTTCGTCATTTCAAGTGTTTATCTTTTGCAATCTGTAACCCTAAGTTCTAACCCCCATCCCCCGACATTCTCCTTCAATCAGCAGCCATAATATCTAACCTGAATAGGGCCCTGAATTTCTTAAGTTCATTCTGTTTCATTGAGCAATTAAACTTTTCTACGAGACAGAAAAATACTTCTTCGTCAAATCAAAGGATGAAAGTACTTTATTTTCTATAGTGAACCTTTTCTTCCATGACGATGCTTTTAAATCTTTTCACAATCACAATTGTTGCAAAGTGAAGTTGTACTAAGGGACTACTCAGTTCTAGGTAGACCTTCTTAAATAGAAAAACATAAGACGGAGGAGCATAAAAAGGTAAAATGGACAAGGTTTATACCGTTATTTATACGTATACCTCCGAATACCACATAAACTTAAGGTTCTGTTTAAATTTAATTAGGCATGCAAATGAAATTAGGGTGAAGGAGGTTCACCCAAATCGATTAAATTTGTCTGGGGCTTCTTGACGATATAGTCATAAGGGAAAACGAAGAGGAAAGGAAGGGATTACCAAAATAAATTTGAAAATAACTTAGGATTTGAGTTTTGAATTTTGAGAACTCAAAGTTACGAGTTCAAGCGTAAGTGGTATCGTTAAATTGATTTTGAAGTTGGGTTGCTGAAGATGACAATGACAAGGATCGTAAAAATAACTCGATTTGCTTGAAAGAAAGTATTGTTTATTTTTAATTTTAATTTTAATTGCTGACGAAAGTTTAATACGTAAACATCAAAAGGATCAAAATGAAGAAACAACAATGGTCTTAATTCAGAATTAATAGGTTGAGGAATTGGACCAAGTTAAATTGTTTTTTAATGTTGTCCTTTAAATTTAAGAGAAGAACCACCCTTCTTTTAAGGGTTGATAATGAGATGGCAGAAGATGAAGATATTGGAAGTCTTCTTGTAATCGAAACATTTTGGTACACACCGTCTCGCCGTGCGTCGGTCACGCATAACTAAGTCTTGGGTAGATCTCGTGTCTCTGTCGTCTCGGTTTCATTGAAGTTTTTAATAAATATCGAATTAAAGTTTGATTTTGAAAGTGTTAGATTGAAAAATTCAATTTTTATATTTGTAATCTTATCCATCCGATAAAAACTCAGTTAACGAGACTATCAGTCTATTTCAGTTAAAGTAAAATGCACGTCTGGCAATTGCAAGTCCATACACTTATCGAATTTGGATTTTAAAAATTCTTTACAAGTTTTCTCAATAAAAATTATGACCCCAATTTCAAGTGTTTAAAAATAGAAATTTGAGGAAATGACTTCAAAAATATGCATGGTCTTTATTATCTACATCAGTGCACATAATTTTTTTTAATAAAATCGTTAGAGACGTTTTTGAGATGTACAGGATTACTCAAAACGGCCTTATGCCGAGTACTGTTTGTTTAAAATTTAATAGGTATTTAATTAAAATTGGAATATCTGTTCTAGAAAATCACTGAAAAATAAGTTTGAAGAAAATCGTTTCAGTGGTTGCAAAGAGAAATGCAAGACCTAATTTTTTCAATCAAAATCTCCATTTAGATTTTTTTTGTCAAGTGCAAAATATTCCCGATAGTACCTAATATATCGCAAGTAAAAATGTAAGGTTTCATCTCGGTATCGTCTCAAATGCTTTTGACGGGAGTTAAATTTGGATATAGGCCAGTCAAAGTGGTATTTATTCCGAAAACTGGTAAGCCCAGCCATACGAATGCTAAAGACTTCAGACCCATTAGTCTAACATCTTTTCTCTTAAAAACGTTTGAAGGACTAATAGACATACACATATATACGTTGCACAATGGCCGAAACGAGGCCGTTGAAAGAGCGCTCGTAAATCTTAAGGTGCATAATACCATCATCAGCTGGATAATGTGCATGTTAAAAAACAGACAGATCAACTCGGAGATATAGGAGGAGTACAGATTAAAGTGTCTACTTCTAGAGGGACTCCACAAGGTGGAGATAGAGAATGTTTTATCTATAGTGAATGCATGGACTAAAAACTGCGGTATAGCAGTTAACTTGCAAAAAACCGAACTGGTTCTTTTTACGAACAAAAGGAAGCTACCGAAGTTTAAAATTCCTTTAATTAAAGGCACCCAACTCAAAATCTCCGATGCTGGGTTCCTGGTCACAGTGGTGTCCCAGGAAATGAAAGCGCTGATGAGCTGGAAAGAATAGGATCAACACTTGATCCTAATCAAGTCTATACAACAGTTCAAGTCCCACCCTGTAATCTTAAACAGGTAATAAAGAGTAAAGTTCTAGCCTTAACAAACAAGAGATGGAACTCTCTCGATTCGTGTCTTACAAACAGAAAATTATGACCTAATTTCAGTAAACAAAAGAGCGATGTTATCATCCAACTGAATAAAAAGTCTCTTGATCTTCTCGTGAGCATCATCACAGGTCACAACCAACTCGGTTACCACAAGAAAAAGATGAAACTCAGTATGGACGACTTATGCAGAGGACGCGGTGATGAGAAGATACATGAGGACACTCCTCACTACCTGTGTCACTGCCCTGCGCTATATCATCTAAGAAACAGACATCTAGGGAGACACTTCTTCAGCGACTTGGAGGAGTTCTCTGACATTCCAAGCAAAATTTTGTTAAAATTCGTTAACAATACCAAATGGCTTGAGAATTCCTAAACTCGAAAACCGCCTTCAGTACGATAGTGTAGTACGAACGAAAAAGACTTAACGACGCACGTGTTCCTTGTAGGAGCAGCACCAACGGAGAATGGGCACCTCGCCTATACACTTGCGACTGTCACTCCTATAAGTTGAGAATCAGTGGGTTGTTGGGCCCATCTCTACCTAAGATTGGTAAAATCCTCTTTGGTATGGAAACAGCATCCTCGACTTAACTAACGATCAAACGAATATCGAATAACGACATATCAAACTCATCTACCAGACGTTGCAAGGAGCCACATGCTCCTACGGGCCTATTGGGGGTATGATTGCTCAAGTGGAGGTAAAGGAAAGGAACACCCCCTGAGAAGGCGTATACCTCTCCCTAGCCAGGTTATTATGTGACGATAGAAGTTTCAATACTTTACAAACACCATCCGAATTTTCAGGCTATAGCTTGCTGTAACACATCTACACCCTTAACGGGATTGATTGACATAGGATTATCATAGGTTTCATTACAAGCGGTCACAAATCCTAGGGTATCACAACGGATCTACATTGATCTAAGTGTCAGTCCACCAACCTAACCTAACCTATCGTTCGTTAGTCTGAAGAGCTCGCCGTTTCTGAGGTAGCACGTACTCCATCACGTGCCAGTCCAAAATCCACACCCAAAAGTAATTTTTTGTGAATGTATTCTTATTTTTAGTGAATCATGTCTGGGTTGGCGTAACCCCATATACATCAATTTTGTTTTCTAATATAACTATTCAATCAGAAATTCGTCTCATAAAGATGATTTTTACTAAAAATTCAACGCTCCGAATTATCTATGCTCATTTACTTTGAGCTCCTGCGCCAGCTAGATCTTGTGCGTATGGTAACAAAATTCACTATGTTGAAGTCAGAAAAAGTTCGAGTTCATCTGCACTGCGAGGAACCGACTGCCTTCAGCAAACTCGAAGCTTCTTCCTTATACTTTTGTCTGTACCACTTATCCACGCACATAATAATACAAAAAAATATTAAAGCTAGGTAATGGTTGAAAAAAAAAACCAAAAATTGGTTATTATGTTATTAATATTGCCACCCTTGGCACCATTTTTTTTTTGTGTTTGATTTTCTCAAAAACGGTTCAACCGATTTTGATATTTTTTTTTGATGCTATAGCTCCACAAAAGCTTAAAAATTATTGTGTGCACAAATTTTCAACAAACATTTTTTTGAATTTAAAAAAATTCAATTTTTTTTAAACCTGATAAGCAAAAGTTTCAATATAATCTAAAAGATGTGAGAAAAAGAAAAATTATTTTACCTAAACATAACGGTACCCACCATACAAATGTTAAAAAATGATTTTCAAAAATCGTATTTTTCTCGAAAACGGTGCCTAGAATTTTATTAAAATTTGTTTTTTCTTATTTAATTTTTACGATCTACAATTTAATAAAAAAAATTGAAATTAAGATACTACTGACTGTACCTACCTACGGGCTTAACAGATTTTATTGAAATTTTTCTTTTGAAAATCATCTAAAAAGTTTGAAAAACATTGCATTTCAAAATTTAAAAAAAAAATATTTCTTTAATTTTTGAAAATAAAAATATATTTTTTTTTTGGACAATTCTATATCTCAAAAAACGTCTCAATTTTTTTTTAATTTAATATTTATTCGTACAATAATAAAAATTACTAAAATTTTGCCTTTAAAATGTTTTAAGAATTTTGTAATAAGAGCTTATTAAAAAAAAAAACCACTACAATGACTTTTAATTTTTGTTCTCGTATCAACTTAGATTTTCTTTCCTGTTTTCACACATTCATTTTTGAAATTCTTATAGTCTTTTACATAAGAACAAGTTCGGGCGACCCAGTCGTTCATTTTATTTAGTATTTAACCATGAGACAAATTATACGAGGGCGGTCCGATAGCTGGCGATTAATTTCTCAACTTAGTCTCCTTTTAGCTCGATACACTTGATCCAGCGATGCTCCAACCTTAACCCAAAAAATTGGATTTCTGGGATCTGCAAAGTAGGCCTCCGTGGCGGGCGATGAACTCCTCATTCGACTCAAATCCCTGGCCGGCAACTGATTTTTTCAAGTTTGCAAGCAAAAAAAGTCGCACGGTGCCAAATCAGGAGAATACGGTGGATGGGGCAGCAGTCCGTAGTGCAATCCGACCAATTTGGCCGTGGCGACAACTGTTGCGGTTGTTGTCCGGAGTGAGCAAACGCGGTACCCATCGCACCGACAACATTCTCATGCCCAAAATTCATCGAGGATATGAGATGCCTACAGTTTTAGGTATATGGCGCAGCTTCAATCGGCGCGCGGTCTGCCAATACGAGATCGTGGATTTTTGACACGTTATAGTCCGTGGTAGCCATTTTCGGGGCACCTGGGCGGGGTTCATTAAAAACCGATGTGCGACCACGTTTAAACTCGTTTTACCAATTTCTGACGGTCGGCATCAAAGGAGAAAAATCAACGTACACAGCTCTTTGATTTCGCTTCGCGATTTCCCTTCCAAAAACAAGAATCGAATCACGGACCGATATTGCTCTTTTTCCACGGACAAGCTGGCTTCCAGACATGGTCAAAACAAAACGAGTCCAATTGGGCTGAAATTTTGACAGTAGCCATCTAAGAGAATGTACTAGATGATAGTGCCCGCATGGGGCCAGTAAGTTAGTTGTAAGTTATTGATAAGTAGGCTAGTTTTATGAATTTTTGTCTAGCTTTAAGATAGTTATAAGATTGGATTGAATAAAAATGAATTATAAAAAAAAAAAAAAAAAGTAAATCTCTCTTGCGATACTGATACCATCAGGCGGTGAAGCTAAGTACTTGGACCGACCTCGTATAAAATTGTATACCTATTCGACCCAATCAAGTATTTTATTTCCTGCCTTTTTCAAAAAACTTAACTATTTTCACCAATTTTCTAAAACAATTAATTTTCAAAAGCTGGAATATTGGAAACTATTGCGACTTTGAGTTCTGATCTCATTAACAGGTTGTTAACAAATATAGATTGAAAATGCTTAGAAAACATTCCATACATTTTCGGTTTTTCTTCAAACCGATTTTCAATTCTCCTTGATTTTGAGAATAACATACTTGCACTCGCCTGATTACAGAGGGAAAATTTAAGAATTTTAAAGAAATCTTCCGACGTTGTTGCTTTCCGTTCCTTGTTCATTTTATTCCCAGCACATACACCCATTGGCCCAGATAAAAAAAAGAACCAACAATCCCTAGCCCATCCTTATGTGTTCTTGTTCAAATTTTCACGTTCATTTTTCACACCTTTCTTCATACCTTTTCGTTCTTGCAACATCATCTAGAAGCAAACAAAAAAAAATATACGTACTGCAAAATCCCGGAAAATTCCCAAAAGCACATAGCCCAAGACAAACAAAAAAACTGAAATAAAATTGAACATTTCGTATTCCCTTTGAGTTCTCATTTCGAATCCGGCTTCGCGTACCACCATTTCCATCATCAGACTTTCGACAGTGTGAGATGTGTTTTCCATCAAAAACTCATACACGAGAGAGGAAAAAAAAATCACCCACACTGATGATCCTGAGAGATAGATATATAGAATTATAGATGGTATACTGATGGGTTTTCTGGAATGAACAAATGCTGAATGTAAATTCACCTTAGATCTCAGATTTGATAAATAGTAAAAAAAAAACAAAGAAAAATCAAATCCATTTTTTGCTTCTTTGAACCGTAATTAACCATCTTTCCCATGGATATGAGCGATGTTGTCATACACTCTCTGATCCTGAACAGGACAGGGACTTTCAAAAAGTGAACAGGGTGAAGCAGACGAAGTAAATTTCAATAGTTTTGGACGTCATGTCAGTTGGAATAACAGGAGGTTTAAAATTTTAAGTAAGCTGATTTGTTGGAAGGCAATGTGTGTTATATTTAAGAAAAAGTTCATTCACCGTCAAATCGTTCATACAGAATGCCAGTCGCTGTGTGGTACAGAACCGAATTTCGTTTAACTTGGACACCTGTCAGTTAAGGCTTAATTCCACGGTGGGCCTACCCACACTAACGGAGTCAGATTGAGTGCTAACCACCACCCTGACCTAATGCAAGACCAGCACAGTAACAATCACACCTTGCTGAGGAGCGAGGTCTACCTAGCACCTCTTGAATCCAAGTAAAACTTGGAAACTATTTGCTTCCACGATTTGGGGCAACCACAGCCACCATGATACTCCCACAAAGGCGCCTTCCTTATAGATAGTCTGAAGCACAAGAGCCAAGTGTCTTGCGACACAAGAACCCCCCCACCTTCTGGACACTATCTCCCGTGGTACCATAATATAGCTTCCGGTGGAGCTTCGCAACCGTGAAGGTCACTTCTAGATGAGTTCCACAAAACTCGAGGCCTAGCAACCTCGGATGCGCACACACAGTCATCGACCAAGGCAGAAGCCAATAACTAAGCGTGCACACACACACACAAACACAAACCTACCTAAGGTCCCGCAAGAAAAACTACCTGAACCCCTCGCCGAAATCAGATGCAGACAAGCACCATCCGAGTCGATTAATACAACACCAGGTGAGTCCCCAGAACAGGCAGGGCATGCCGATAGCACACGCAGGCCCAGAAACAAGACAAAATGACCAAAAACTACAACCACCAGCTCAGTCGGTGAGAACACGCACGAGCCGCAAGTCACTATGCACCCCTAGATCGTAGTGCCCTATTCAGGCACTTTTGATCAGGATAGACCAAGGCACACATATTAGTCACCCCCAGCTCCGTCCACGCCCACCACGGACTCAGGACAAAGGGCGCAATCACAATAGCAGGGTGCGCGTCGGAGTGAGTCCATGACAGACAATGAATGAGTCAGTATGAGACCCAAACGGCCCCTGTCCCGCCCAAACACCACCAGCCATGGTTATAGGACGGACGGTGAGTGATTCAATATGAGGCCTTCGCTGTGCGGTACGTAGCTCTGCCCTGCTTTAACCATATATTGTCTAGGTCCATATGATAAATTTGGTTAAATTCGTTATTATCGTTCTGTAGCGGTCGCCATTGACTGCCTCATAAACGTTGATTCGAAAAAATGTAAGGGACCATTAGCCCAGCTGACCAAAAATATACACCAAATGGTTACTTTTTGAGGATGAATTTTCTCCTGGTAAGTCTGGGGTCCTCTTCCAAACGATCCTTGGTCAAACGAGTCAGCGAACAAACGATGTTGACTATGGTCATGAACTTCAAGCTCTTGGATCAGGTATAGTTGGAGGTATAAGTTCCAACGCCAAATTCGCCGAGCTTAGGTTACAATCGTGTAACTTGCCATATTGATTTGGCATCATTAACCAAATAGCAGACTTGTCCCTCATTAACTACCAATCTCATTGTCGTTGCTTTCTATTCAATAGTGGCAAATGTGCTAGCCATAGTACGTTTTTTTTCTACCATTAAAACTTAATTTAGCTGTATAGGCAAGTAGTTGAAAGGACTTTTGGTATATTGTACATCTGCTGTCAACTTGTAAGTTGCGAGCAACTCAAAAATGATATTAAAGAAGTTGCAAGGTAATCGCGTTATACAGCATCAAAGTGTTCTGTGATGATTTACTTACTTTGACGGTTACAGCATTTTATCTAGCCGTCGTGACTTGTTCGAGTGAACGATGTTGAGATTCCTTTCTCAATGACAGCTTAAACTTCGCCTAGTCCCCCATTAACAACCAATCCCAATTTTGTCACCTTCTATTCACTAGTGGCAAATTTTCCAGCAACGGTACATTTCGTTCTACCGTTAATAGCTATTTCAGCTGAATAGACAAGTAGTTGAATGGACTTTGGATGTATTGTTCATCTGCTGTCGACTTGAAGGTTGCGTGCAACTCTAAAACGATTTCAAAATGGTTGCAAGGTAATCGCCTTATCGACAACCAAAGTTTTCTATGATGTTTTACCGACTTTGAAGAAGCAGCAAGATTTCTCCATCGTAGTCCTGTACAAGCGGTCTAGGTTGACAGTGATGTCAAAATACGACATGGTAAGTACTGTATAATTCGTCCCTATCCACTCTATCATATGCAACTATAAATCGATTAAAAGGTTGGTGTGTGGCACTTTAGAATTCCTGGTTTTTTTCCAAAATATGTTTGAGTGTCAAGATTTGATCGACTGTTGATTTGTCTTCCCTTAAGCCACACTGATAGGGATCAATGAGATAGTTGAAAAAAGCTTTTCAGCGATCATGATTTTAAAAGCGAAGTTTAAGACACTTTTTGCTCTGTAGTTTGTCGCAGATTAAAGTATATCTAGATAAGGCACACTCTACTAAGGTACCTGGCATCATCCAAGTTGAACGGAGTTTTCAGCCTATAGCAGCGGTTTTTTTACTGTTTTCGTCATTTAGTAGTGTTCTTTCTAGATCCCCAGCACTGACGGTCTCTCTAATATCATATCCAACTCTTATCTCGACAGGCTTTCGTTCTAGTATTGTAGCCTTAAGTAGATCATTTTACCTTCTGAAATTTAATTTGAATATTATGGCTGACCTCTCCATTTCTTCCTGAGAAGTCCACCTTCTTCCATTCTTTTTTGGTCATAGAGCTCTCAGCTGGATCACCCTGTTGGTATATTAAATATTTTTTAAATTTTAAAACCTAACGATTTAATGAAGTAGCCATTATAGTTTAACATATAGCATGGGCTGGGAGAGATCCGGGATATCTAAGATGCGATTGATGGACATTCTAACAATTTTAATTATTTTTTTGATCGAATCACCTTGTCATCATACAAAATACAAATCCTCAAACATAACCAGAAAAAAAGATACCGTTCAAAGGCGGGAATGTGAAAAAGTTGCTAATATATACCAACTGACAGTTCAGAACAAATGTTTGGCCATCTCTAATTGCCTGACTTTTCGTCACTCCAAAAATTCTCAGCAAAATATTCCAACTCACAACGGAAGAAACAACATTGAAAGCGAAACAAAAATCTAACTATCGACCAACAGGATATGAAATAAACCACTGGGATATGGTACTGACACAAAGCCTCTTAGCAAATTGCATCAGATGCTGTAGGCCATGGCTTAGTCTATTTTTTGTCATTGGAAAAAATCAAGCAACTGAAAAACTCTGCGCTAAAAAACAAAATTCTGAGAAGCATTCATCTAGTAAATGCCCAGTTGGAAGCGAAAATTGTTCCTCTTCTGTCTTTTGGATTCCAGTTTCAATAAAAAAGAAAAACGACATCTAACGTAGCTTCCTTAACAGGTGCATTCCATCGCCGCACCTACAAGGACATGATGGTCGGACATATACTCCTATTCACGTTTAACTCAGAAAACGAGACCTTAGAATGTTGGATAGAGCTAGAATTTTTCCACTCACAACCTCTGTTTTGGTATTTGAATTTTCTTTTTTGTCCGGATCTTAAACAGAATCCAGGTATTTCTGGAAAGGAAACAGCAGAGTCTGAGCTAAGCCAACAATGTCCATCCTGCAAACTGGACGTGTATACTCGATGTGCTTGCATAGCAATGTTCTTGAATATTTATTCAGTTTGTCTGCCACTGAATGATGACGCGGACTAGAAAGAACATAACGGACGACAAAGATAACCGGAACCCCAGGAACATCTAACCACTTTGGCTTTCGCAATGCATCAGCCTGATTGTCATGGTGAGAGAGAAATGTCCTTGCACACATGACTTGGGATATAAACATATTAAGGCCAGCATCATAGTGCTGATATGAAGGTTCCTTGCAGAACAATGTATGTAGATAGATCGCTCTTCCTTGTTCATCGAGTGATGTGATGTTGTGCTGATGGTGATAAAAACAATTAAAAAAATGTATTTAAAGGATTGAAAATAGCAGCATGAAGAAAGACATGACTGGAATATATGCGATACTCAGATGAGTAGAATACTGATAACTTAAAAGGTCACCATTAAGTTGGTCAGAGAAATCTTTGTTTGATAGAAAACAATGCCATGGTAAGAACTGGCAGCTTAAAGCCTGTCAAGAACGGACGCAGAACATCCGGAGTGCCAACTAGGCTTCAACTGTCAAAATTTATTTACATAATGATAATGCCCATACTGACCCCGATGCATACAGCCAATCTCAATTTTGGAATATTAAATGGAAATCATGCCTGACAAAATACCACTCAAATTGTTATTTTGGTATAAAACGCTCAAATTTTCAAATACACTGCAGGAAAAAGTTTGGGCCATCTAGTGGTTTCTTTTTAAATCATAGGTTATTTTGACACTGACAGATGTTTCCCGCTCGAAATCTTGACAGAAAGTCAGTATCATACCTCCGTGAAACGAAATGAGTCGCTTTACACTTGAATATATTGAACGTTGGGAAATATTTATTTCCAAAGTGAGTGCTGTGTAGCCCAAACAGTGCGTTTTTTCGAAAGGAAGTTTTGGCCAAAATGAAGCACCCACCGCGCCTGCTGTAAGCAAGCTTGTGCAAGAAGTTCATGAAACTGGTATGCTAGTGGACAACATTCATGATCCCCGTAGTCTGTACACTCCGTACAGAACAAGAATGTGACAGCTGTAGCCGAGAGTGTTAGACTCAATTCACGAACATCAACTCACCATCGATCTCGACAGAAATTGAATTCATCGTTCAAATAGTCCATAACCTCCTAACCTCCCCTTAACCGTTGTTAAAGACAGCCGGTGCTTTTCGCCTATTTCGTTTGCGTGTTGTTACAATTAGCAGATTCTTGGCAGATAAAAGGCTAACGGCTTGAAGAGAATCTAAGTCTGGTGACATAACTTCCAACAATTCCTGTTTGCGGGTTGTCAAACCGCTAAGATGAGTAGCAAATCGTGACAAGAGTTACTCTTGGACGGTTTGTCATTTCCTAGCAAGAGGCAGTACCTCTGGAAAAAAATATTTTGTTTTTTGACCTTGGACGTGTCAGTCCATTATGGAAACTGAAATTCCGCGTGGCTGTATTTCCCAGTGCATATACATAATACTTCAGAAAGAAACAAGAGCTCAAGGCACAACTAACAACTAACTAATGACGGATAGTATATTGAGTTTTTACGTGCGATTTATAGGTACTATAAGTACAAATCCTAACTCTGTCTGTCTGTTCGACCAATGCCTAAACGGCTAGGCCGATTTTCTTTAAACTTGGTAGAACTCATTTTTATATTATTTTTTTTTTTTCGAAATTTTAAAAATATTTTTTTTTTTTTAACTGTTCAACAGATTTTTTTAAACAAAATTCTAAGAATTTCATTTAGTTAAAGCCAGGTAATTGTTGAAAAAAAATTACCGAAAAATGGTTATTAATGGTATTTCGCATGGAACCATTTTTATTTGTTTTCGATTTTCTCAAAAACGCTACAACCGATTTTGATAATTTTTGTTTGTGCTAAAGCTCCCCAAAAATTTAAATAGCATTGTGTATTCAAATTTTCCAAACATTTTCTTTTTTGATTTTTAAAAAACCTTCAAACTTCGATATTTCTAAAACCCAAGGTGTGAGAAAAATTAATCGACAAGTGTTAAAAAATGGTTTTCAGAAATCGTATTTTTCTCGAAAACGGCGCGCGGCGCCTAGAATTTTAATATTTTTTTGTTCACTCGATTAATTCTTATGATCTATGATTTAATAAAAAAAAATTAAATAAAGATGTTTGTCACTTCTGAAAAGTTTGAAAAACATTGCATTTCAAAACTTATAAAATTTTTTTTTTGAATTTAAGAAAAAAAAATATTTTTTGTTCAAAAATTCGTAAGCTTAAAAACGGCTAAATATTTTTTTTTTTAAATTAATTTTTTATTCGAACAATAATAAAAACTTAAAGTTGGAGTACCAAATTTTTTTCTTAAAAGAGTTTTAAAAATTTTGTATAAAAGCTTAGTTTTAAAGAAACCACTACAACGACTTATAATATTTGTTCTTGCATACATTCATATTTGCATAGCTTTCTGCTCTTATCTCTTACTACTTCAAGGGGCTAACAAATTAATGTTATGCTTATGAACAGTTTTCTCTAATAAAATTTGTTTTTAAAATTCTTAGTCTATTACATAAGAGCCAATTCGTGCGACCCAGTCGTGCGTTTTATTTTTTGTTCCGTGCCCTCCGTGTCATTCCTTAAGACCGCTAGCAGACTGAGGACCTTGAGGAATTTTTATGTTGCAATGTGTCCTGATGATCACTCAATCGGATTAGTTTCTGCTTCGGCACGAGTCCACAAACTGGCTAATTTGGCACAGTGTAGATGGTTTCGGAGGAGTGTGATATTCTGATTGAGTGAGCCATCCAATTTTTTTGAATTTTACATAAGAGCAAGTTCGTGCGATCCAGTCATGCATTTTATATTTATTTAAAAAAATTCTTACATATGTGTAAATTTCAGAAAAGGCATTAAGCCCTACCGCTCTACCAATTTGTATCATTCTACAACAGAACTGTCTTTTGGTTTAACGTGAGGACCTGCCTATTATGGCTTCATCCCACGGAAAGCCTACTCTCATAGGATTCAGATTGAGTCTTAACCATTAACCCCGAACCAGCAAGTAGCAAAGTTGTGACATGTTGCAGCATGTGCACACCTCTTGCTTTAAGGCGAGGTCTATCTAACACCTGTTGAATTCAAGCACCCTTGAAAACCATATGTTTCCGCATTTGGAATAAACCACAACCACCACGATACTCCCACAAGGGGGCCTACCTCATAGATAGTCTGAGAAAGAGAGGTTACACTACTCAAAACGCAACCCATCCCTAACTCCTGGGCACTATCTCCCGTGATGCCAGATATAACTTCGGGTGGAGCTTCGCAACCGAGGTCAACCGAAGTCAACCAAGGCCACTTACAGATGAGTTACTTCAAAACTCAGGGCCTGTCAACCCCAGGATACACGATACACGATAATCGATCAAGGTAGTAACCAATCACTAAAATGTGCTCCTTCCAGTTATTTTTCGTCATTGTCTTAGGTTGGGAAAGATACTCCCAAGAAATCTTCTTGATCTCAACGATCGTTTATTTTTAACACATTTTCAAGATTGCTAAACCAAAAACATCCGAGCAAAGGAGAAATTTTTAAGCTCAAATGCTTTACTTTACGTTTTTGGCCGTGACATGCTGATCACATCGCCCAAGATTTTTATTTAGAATCTTTTAACTGATCTAGTACCAGGGATCCGTTACTCAGATAGAGCCTGAGATAAGATATAGCACTAGATTTTTTGAATACTATTTCGGGCTAAAACTAGTATCCTGATTTAGGTCTTTGCTACGTTTCACAACTAACTAGGAAAGATACTCCTAGAGTTTTCTTTGTTGTCTAAATCCCCAGCAAGCCGGAGAAATAGACGTAAGCCACCCCTCCACGACAAGGTGAAACTCATCGGGGTGGATCATTCTACAACAATCGGAAGTGTTCCATATAATTTTTTAAGAATTTTTGAGAAAGTGGTTAGATGCTACTCAATGGAAAATCTCAGTTTGTCTTTTTAGCCACTACAAGACCTACCGTTGTGAAAAATACCAAAGTTCTATGGTGTCAGAAAGTTCAAATTGTATGAGGCTCCTATGTTTAATAATCTAAGCAATACTGTGAATTTGTAGGTTCTACCTTTATTGGTACAGAACTTAGAAGGGGTTGAAAATCTGAGTTGGCTGAGTTTGTTCTGCAGTGACTTTTTGTAAGCATGCCAAATTTCACAAATTTGTTCCTTATATAATTGTTTAACTTACTAATATAGAAATTATTAAGTGCCTCTCTTTAAAATAAACAAAATATGGAATTTTTCATTCCTCATGTCAAAATAATAGACTTTATTTTTTTTTGTTTATGTACAGAAAACTTAGTAAAAAAAATTAAATATTTTATACTCTTGCTCTACAAAAATCTTTTCTTTCTTTTCAGGATTTATGGTCTAAATGGATTTTTCGTACAAATCGTTAGTTTAATCATAGGTAAGATTTGATAATAATTTAAAATATTTTACTCTCCATTACCTATGTTTAATTTATTAGTAGATAATTATTTCTTCCAAGTTGAAATTTGTGGGGTGGGGTAACCACTCCGAGTGGTGTAACAACCCCAGAAGTTATTTCGCACGAAAAGTCGGCTGAAATTAAAAGAAACATTTAGTTAAAAATGTCAAGTGATTTACAGTAATTGCGCAAATTCAACTTTAATAAATACCAAACCCTTTCTTATTTTAAAATTCCCATAAGAACAGCACATTTTTCCTATAGACATAATCCCCAAAACCCTATATGAACTGATTAAAAGGGCCTTTACACATCCATTCATCCACAGACACCTCTTAAACAAACCCCATTAGTACCTCCGCTCGATATCACTCTAATTTAGCCTTTATAATCAGATTCCAGGACATTTATTCCGACCCATTTATGTGCACCTGCAGCATACAGAAAATAGAGTGATAAAAATCCTTAATGGTAATTTTCAATTAGCTCTCAAAGCAGGGCAAATGTGCTGGGGGAATATGCTTTGCAGAAGGACAACATTGTACCTATTACATTTTAAAATAAGAATACAAAAAAAGGCAATGTGTAATATGTAGGTATTTAAAAATCCTTTTTATATTTAACTTGCTCTATAGGGCAGGTACTGGTTTTGTGTCAAACAAAAGTTTTGAGGTGTTACTCAAGTCTAACATAGCGGTCATAAAGGGTAGTTCAAGTAAGTGTTTTTTTGTTCTATTTGTCTATGGGTCTATTCGCCCAGGAGGACATCAAGCTAGGGCCTAAAACTATGCAGAGCATTTTAATGTGAGTTCTTCTAGAATTAGTAGCTGCCGTATACCGATTTCGCTTTTTTTTTAAATTTTCTCAAAAACAACTTTAACGATTTTGATCAATCTTAGTTCATGCAATAATAACATAACACTGCGTTACCTTGTTTTCCAAATAAAATCACCTTAAGCCTCCTAAGTATTGATGACTATGGATCCATAACCATAATTACATCTTCAATGCGTCTCCTCGCCTCTTTACAGCCACACAACCACACGAGCAAGTTCATGCGATTCAGTCGTGCATTTTATGAAACAAGGATTTCTTAGTTTTAACATGAAACAAGTAGCTAGGTTAGGTAGGAAAATTAACATAATGTAACTATTCATACGGACGAAATGTAGTAGAACAGCATCAATGGATTAATGATATGAACACAACAAGAAGAAGCTGTAATATTATAAAGTAGGAACTGCTCTTAGTCTGTTAGAATAACTAATTCCCTATTATTACCTCAGGTACTTGTTCTCAATTAGGAACTTTGAGTCGGCGAAGCTCAAAGAGACTCCATTTTCCTTATTAGATGTAAATACTTCTTATTCAATGCCTTCTACCCTTACCTACACACATATATAGGTAAATGAAGGCAAACGTTTGATTACATACAACAATGGCCTTGGAGTGGAGTGAAGGACTTATAGAGGATGGTTCGAATTTACAAAACAGGAAGTGCTTTTGCCAATAAAGGGATCTAGGGTTTTCTCTATAAACGGAACAAAGACGCAGCTCAAATGTAAATACCAAATACGAGCACTCATAGAAGAAGTGATGTTGCTGTGTTGCTGTTGATTGGCTTAATTACACTAAGTCAATATTTAATTTTGCATACGTGTATTTGTAAATGTATTCCTTCCTTTAGCTTGGGGACCTTGAGTGCATAGAGATTTTGTTTCATAGTGCCTCTGGTGCCAGTGAGTTAAGAATAAAGGGAAATTCTGATGTGATTTTCTTAGAAGATGTGCAGTGCATTGCTTAGCTAGGATTTCCGTTATCTAAGAATAAACTGAATTAACAATGGCTTATTATATTTTATTCCACATTATTGATCTATGCAAACAAGTAATAAAATTAGTAGATACAAAAGTCGAGGTTTCTATTACGAGTAAGTATTTGTCCTAAGGTCAAGAATTTGAAAGCAGGTGTCAATGCCAACAGGCATGGCGTAAGGTAAATTAAATTAATTATTTCCGTGAATCAAGACAGTTAGTATGTACTTATATTCATATCAATAAACGAATTATAAACATAAGTGCAATTTTGTGTAGTTTCGTGTAAGACTGCCTGAAATATATTTTAATCCTTGTTGGTCAACCCACTTGTCTGTCGGTTTTTTACTATTTATTTTTTACTTGCGAGTTAAGTGCTATAAGGCAGGTGATGCATTCGGAAAAAAATCGAACGCGATTTGATCAAAGTTGACATTACGATGATAGCGAAGACGAAAAAAGTGGGTCTCGCAATTCTGTCTTTTCGACTACAGCCTAAACAGCTCGGTTGATTTTCTTTAAACTTGGTAGATAGTATTTTTAATTTTTCCCCCCACACGTTGTTTTCTTTTTTTTAAGAACGAAAATAACGGTAACTGCTATACGATTCTTTCTCGAAATTTTATAAATATTTTTTTTTTCAAACACTGTCCCTCAGATTAAAAAAAAAAAATTTCATTTATTTAAACCTAGGAAATGGTTGAAAAAAAAATTCCAAAAAAATGGTTATTTTTGGTACCCCCCTTGGAACCATTTTTTTTTATTTTCTCAAAACAGGTACAACCGATTTTGATATGCTAAAGCTCCCCAACAGTTTGAATATTATTGTGTTTTCAAATTTTCCCAAACATTTTTTTTGGATTTTCAAAAAAAAATTTCAAATTTTTTTTTCAAAACTCAATATTTCAAAAATTCCTTTCTCGATTTTTTTAAAACTTAATAAATAAAAGTATGTTAATATAAATTACAAGATGGAAGGAAAAAAAATTATTTTACCTAAAAATAACGGTACTCTCCATACAAATGTTAAAAAATGGTCTTCGAAAATCGCGATTTTCTCAAAAACGGTTCCAAGAACTTTGCTTAAATTTTTTTTTGATTAATTCTTACGACCTGTAATTTAATAAAAAAATTCAAATCAAGATATTACTGACTGTACCTACGATATAACCATTTTTTCAAATTTAGAATTTCTCATTATCGACATAACGGATTTTAATTAAATTTTTATTTGCAACTTAAAGGTACTATAAGGCAAGTTATGCATTCGTAAAAAAAGTCGAAAGTGGGTCTCGCAATTCTGTCTGTCTGTCTATCTGTTCGTCTACAGCATAAATTGCTCGGCCGATTTTCTTTAAACTTGGTAGATATCATTTTAATTTCTTTCCACCCACACGTTTTTTTCTTTTTCTTTTTTAAGACCAAAAATAACGGTACCTGCAATACGAATTTTTTTCGAAATTTTATTAATATTTTATTGTCTCAAAAACTGCTCGACAGATTTAAGAAATAAAAATACAAAAAAAAATTATTTAGTTAAAGCTAGGTGGTGGTTGAAAAAAAAAAATTTGCGAAAATGTTTATTGAGGGTACCCCCCATGGAAAACGGTACAACCGATTTTGATATTTTTTTTTTGCTAAAGCTCCGAAAAAAATTAAATAGAATTGTGTATTTCAAATTTTTTTTTTCAAAATTTAATACTTGAAAACCCCACACAAGTTTTTTTTTAAACTTTATAAATAAAAGTTTCTTAATATAATGTACAAGATGTGAGAACAAAATTATTTATTTTACCTTAAAATTAAGGTACCCTCCATACAAATGTAAAAAAAATTAAAAAATGTTTTTCAAAAATCGTATTTTTCTCGAAAACGGCGCCTTGGATTTTTAATTAATTTATTTCGTTCAATTAATTTTTATGATCTTTAATTTAATAAAAAAATTTGAAATTAAGATATTACAGCTGGTTTTTTTTTTTTTTTTTATAATTAACTCGCGCTCAAGGGATTATGATTACCCTTTAAATGTTTCAACACAGCGCGGTCGTGAAGTTACGGAAGAGAAAGAAGGATAGGAAAGATGTGTGGCACGATGTTGAGACTGAAGGTGAAGGTGTCTCAGATTTTTTTATCTCCAGGGGTGGCGGCTGAATTAAAGCGGAGAACTGCCGTGTCTTATTTCTATGTCCCTTATAATTCGCATTATTTTTTTTATTCGTATTCATCCTTGTTGGGCATACTAGTTTAACTCAATCACATGTTGTTAGTGTTATGCCTAAACAACATGTAATGAGTAAACAGCAACCCATTGATGACAATTGTAGAAGGTTTTAATGGAATTAAAGAAGATATAGACGACGGCAGGGATCGAACCTGTGATAATGAGGTTGACAGGCGAGCACACAACCATCGCGCCACGGCCACCCCCTAGCTTGTACCTACCATAGAACAATTTTCTCGAATTTCGAATTTCTCATTAATGACATAACGGATCTTAATGAAATTTCTTACAGATATGCTTCCAAAAAGCTTAAAAAACAATGCATTTCAAAACTTTAAGAAAAATATTTTTTTGAATTTTGAAAAAATAAATCTGTTTTTTATTTTTCGAAAATTCAATATTTCAAAAACGGCTTAATATATTTTTTTTGTAAATTTAATTTTCATTCGAACAATGATAAAACTTTAAATTGGCGAACCAAAATTTTTTCTAAGAAATGTTTTAAAATTTTTTTATATAAAATCTTATTTTTTTAAGAAACCACTACAACGACTTATAATTATTGTTCTTTCATAAGCTAATATTTGTTTGAATCACATGGTATCCTGTTTTTAGCTATTATAGGAGTTGTTTCAGTCTATTAAGAAATTAATTTTATGCTTATGAACAGTTTTTCTCTAATAACATTCATTTTTGAAATTCTTAGTCGTTTACATAAGAGTAAGTTCGTGCGACCCAGTCGTGCATTTTATTTTATTTTAATTCAACTTATTACTATCTTAAGGCTAGACAGAAAAATTCAAGGAAAACTATCCTACTTCTCCAATAACTTAAAACTATTTTACTGGCCCTATGCGGGTTCAAGCTAAACTTTATCTTAATTCTAATACCTTTTGGTCTAAAACCTATTTTTATATGAAACTATATAATTTTTTTTTTGTTTTCTCGAGAAAATGTAAGAAAACTCTGATTCTTTAAGTATAACTAATTTCGAGTAAAACTACTTAAACCTCTTTCAAATAAACTAAAACTACTTAATAATTTTTTTTTTGTTCCACTCTGACTGTCCCTACCTAAAATCACTTAAACTTATGTAAGTTAGTCGGACAAGACATAATTACAATATAAGTCCTTGTCAACTTTCTCTAACATCCGATAACCACCAGAACTGGTTCCCCTGTTTCACCCTGTTCCTCCAGTCCCGATCGAACACAGTCCTACTGAATGGAAGGCGCTCTGCTCCGCCTTGTGCGAAGACGTCTCGACTATAAGGAAGCCGCCTAGCAAGAGTCCTACGGCCGTCTTGTCTGCCTTATTGTGTGATCGGATTCCATTGTAACGTTTGGCTAGCAAAGCTTTCATTGCGTTTTCGAAGCGTTTTGCCAATCCACTGCCTTTAACGTCTACCTATAATAGAGTCAATGAGTTCCTGACCCGTTTTCGCATGAAGTTAAGTATACGGTTGGGTCAGACAATCCTCAAGATGTTTAGAAAACATCTATTCACGAACATTTGTAGCTTTTTTGACAATTTCGATTTGATTTCCCAAGTGCTGCATCCCTATACAAGTGCTAATTTAACATTTGAGCAAGCTTTGTGCTTAAGCTTAAGCTTATATTCTTGTTTCTCCATATTTTTTGCAGCATTTCTATTACATCTTTTGCTTTCCCGATTCGGCGGCTTATATCTACTTCGCTGCCACCGTTGGCATAGACAATCCTCCCAAGATATTGGAAATTCTCCACCATGTTGTCTAGAAATATCTCCTCGAATAGATGAGGAATTTCCAAGGCTGATCATTTTTTTCACCATACTGATATTAAGTCCCACGATTTCAGCTTCTCTCTCCACTCTTGTTGACATTTGAAGGAAATCCATGATCTAATGAGGGAACTGAAATTTAAGCTTTATAGTGGATACCTAGCGATTAAGCCTTCACCCCACTGCTTAACCTCAAGCACTGACGGCCCAGGACTAGGTCCCAGTTGCCTTTTATCAGAATGAAAGGTAGCCACACCCTTCCAACCCATGCAAGACTAACACCCAAGACAATTCGTTGGTCCTGTCAATGGAATGCGAATCAAGCATTTTTAGGTTGTTCCAAATTTTGTACTGTGTAGGCAGTTCATTACCCTTTGGTACGGATCTAATTGTGTTATCTAACTATTGCAGTAAAAACCACAATAGCCAATCGCGTAACTCGATTGGTATAACCACAGCCACCACGAGCTCTCTTTACAGAGGGCCTTCCCAGTGACAGTGATTTCCATGGTCCTTACTCCATGGGGGCTATAAATAGCGGGGGATTAGTAATCACTATCCCCGTGGCACCCAATTAGGGTATTTTATTATTTGCTACTTTTTTATATTATGGAGTTATTATAAAAATATCACCAATAATATTACATGCGCTTAATAAATTAAGCAAAATGAGGGTGCAGATCATAGCCGGCCAAAGCCAACCATAACCTTATTGATATCACTCTATGGAGATATCTTCATCTTGTTATTGTTATTATTCGTACTTGTTACTTTTTCTTTATATTATGGAGTCATTTTAAAAATGTCACCAGTAATATCATAGGCGCTTAATAAATTAAGCAAAATAAAGATGCAGATCATAGCCGACCAAGGCCAACCACAACCTGCACCGAATACGATTAGTCTTGCTCGTCCTACACCAAGAAGGGATAGAGACATTCCCCGCAATTTAATTTCAGGTACCAGGAAGGACCGTCCATTGTATTGCTAAACCAAGACTCCAGGCAAAAGAGACGGTCATATCGCTCAACTATCCTTCGTCAAGGCCGTGACCCCCACATCACATTGTTCAAGATTTATATAAATCAGCACCAGGGACCCGTTGCTCAGTTCATGATAGAATCTATCAATTTCTGAGATTGGGTATAGCACCGAGATTTTTTCGGACATGGCTTGAACTACAACCGATGTCCTCCAAGCATTCAAAATTTCAATTTTCTTATCTAGCAATCTGGTTTTTACGTCATTTTCTAATACTACTTTAGATTGCTTTTGCATACACATACGAAAGAGATGTCTCGATCGTTTTTTCAATGTGTATGCCACGCGACTTATTTTTTATAAGTTCTACGTGTTTGAGTTTTCTTAGTTGTCTAACTCCAGCAAGCCGGAGAAAGACGTAAGCCACCCCACCACGACAAGGTGAAACTCATCGGGGTGGATCTAATGAGGGAGTAAGTATCCGTCATTCGCTAAATCCAGATATGTCGGTCATCAACATTCACTGAATTCCTCCAATTCCTGTTGATTTATTTCATCGCTGATCACAAACAGGAACAGATTTGGTGACAGTATGCACCCTTGCCTGATTCTACTTTGGATTTCAAACTTCTATGAAAACCTTATTTTATGTGGAACATGATGTGTGAATCCATCAGATGAAACCTTGAAAATATAAATTAATTAATTTGGGATTCAAATTTAATGATGATCCGCAAGGCGTTTATGTAATACAGAAGTTCCAAGGCGGAATCCTGCTTGTTCGGCCTCGAGTGTTTCTTCAAGGTGGTCTTTTATTCGCTGCAGGACGATTCTTTTTATTACCTTAGTGACTGCACGCAAAACTCGAGTTCGCCTCTAGTTTTTGCACTAGGTAAGGTAACCTTTGCTTTTTCTTTTTCTCTCCTGGCGGAATCAGGAATTTGTCACTTTGGACAGGTCATTGGGCTTTGGGCTTAACTCAACGGCAAAAAGTGGTTTAAAACAGTAGAAAAGCACTCCTTACACCGTCTGTGTCTTTTATCAGATGCTACTAAAAGCTGTGGATGCACTCTCTTTCTGATAGACATATGGACAGGTGATGTCAAAATCTTCAGCAAAGAGTAACTTTCACTGGATGCATTGGAATTTGTTGGATCTCGTTCTCTTCTAATAGCAGAAAAAATTTTCTAATTTTGCATTTTAACGAACCCAATCATCCAGTGATCTGTGAACGGGTTTTAGTAGATTGTTCATTGAACCAGAAGACTCGAATTAATCCACCATATTGCGAATAGTTCTTTCGTGAGAACGATTTTGGCATTCAGAAATTACTATTGGAAACCCCTTTACATAAGAGCTTCGGGTACATTTTGTACTTTGACGTCTTGACCATACAAGAGTCGCGTATCCACAATTCTACGGCTGAGTGCTTGATTAGAGACTATCTTAATAGACAACAGGAGTAGAGGAATGCAACGAGCGATGTGAAGCTGCTATGATATAATAGTCATCATTTAGGTATTTGGCCCAAAAAATAAGCTGTTTCATCTCGAATCAGACTTAGCAAAAAGTAAACTATCCTATTTACCTATATGCAATCATCGGCCCAATGATGGACATATCGCAAATAATCACACTAACCCTGTTGTTAATCTCTCTGATATACTACATTTATTTCGTCATGGCAAAAGCTTCCCTAGGAATGTAGGACTTATATGTCTGTCGAAAAACGTATACTGATCTAGCCACATGCCAAAGAAATTTACAACACATTTACAACAAATTCGTCACTGGCTGTATATTTGGTCTTACGATTAATAGCTTGCGCAGGTTATTTTTCGTACACTTTGAGGCTTCATACGACCAACGAAGTCCTTAACAGTTGATTTTCAACTTTAAGTTCTCTGAATAGCACTGAGTCTTGTCGAAGTTGCGCTGCAAGAAAATTCTGATGACCTCGAAAAACCATAGGGGACAGGGCCAATCTATGAAAGTTTGACCATTAACTTATAAACCTTGGTTTTTCTTAGTCTCTGAAAATTTTCTAGTACTTTCAAGATGGTTTTTTTTTCAGGGTTGGAATGACCTTTGGGTCGCTAATTGTGTTACACAGTTTAATTTTTACCACTTCTGTGACCATTTCTACATGAAGGGCACGGTGTAGGTCGGTATTTTTTATGTACGAAGGAGCATTTGTTCAGTATTTGTTTTCTTTGAACTGCCCCATAGTGGGATAACATACGTCCAAACGGATTACACCACTTGCTTTTATAGCATTTTTGTATACTGGATAGATAGGCCAGAGTTCATTCCTAATAGGCACTAACTACAATTTTCTGTTCTTCAAGTTTGGTTCGTCTCTATTATTTCAGGCTTTGCATCTTAATTCAATCCAAGGTATTTGGTAGTATTCATGCAAGTCCCAACTTTAATGCTGATACAAATTAGATCATATTAAAGTTTTTTTTTTGAAAAGCTTATATGTGTTAATTTGATACGCTTTCGTTACCATCTCTAAGTTTGCCGACTGAATTTTACACTTTTTCTGTAGTGATGATGTCCACTGTTATACTCCGAAAATGTACTAAATAATACAGGGTTGCTCTTAAAACACTTCCTTGTCGTACATTGGGCTTCAATTTTCTTAAGATTCCAGTATTTTTGGTTGTACCGAATTCAGAGATTCAATTCATAAAAAAGGATTTAAATATTTAGTAGTACTTGGAATGCAGTAACACCCAATTCTCAAATGCCAAATCTTGTGCTTGATTAACATCTATCTATCTTTTTTATAACATCCGAAATCCGATGCACATAGTCTCGTATCGTATAGAATGCTTATTTCTAAAATCAAACGGATTGTAGTATTATTCTTTCTTCTTATATTTTTCTAATCCTTTTCAGAAGCCGTTTCTCGTAAACCTTTGCCGTGAATGGCATAAGTTTAGTTGTTACTTCTGTTGGTGGCTTTCTTTGCTAAGTGTATAAATGATTTCTGCAATTTTAAAATGTTGTGGCACACAAGTCTTTGCTTATGACATGCATTTATTACGAATTAAAATTTTTTGGAGGCTACTGAAGATTTTTTTTTTTTTTTATAATCTACACGCGCTCAAGGGATTATGATTACCCTTTAAATGTTTGAACACAGCGCGGGCGTGAAGTTAAGGAAGAGAAAGAAAGATAGGAAAGATGTGTGGCACGATGTTCTGAGACTGAAGGTTGTTGTCACAGATATTTAATCTCCAGGGATGGCGGCTCGTAGAGAGCCTAAACCTAGTAACTTACAACTCTCAACCATTCCTGTGTGAGTGTTGCCAGAAATGCAAAGGACCCACAATTTTCTGCCAATTCCGAACAGCTTATGAGTAGCATTTTTCATGACAAGAGACACTCTTTGAGATTTCGTCAATTCCTCGCAAGAGGCAGTACACCCCTGAAAAGCTTGGTTTTTTTTTTTTTTTTTTTTTTTGCAACCCAGGAACCTGTGAAATTTCAGGACTTAAGAACATTTATTCTTACAAATTATAAATAAACTTCCATTATATTTCATCCCGTGAAGGGAGATCCCTTGTTATCTTGTTATAACTGCTCCTTTTTACTTACAGAACTTATCATTACATTAAATCCATGAAGAATTTTAGTTAACCATCTCCATACCATGTGTCTTTCATCAGCTGCAAAACTTAATTGCTATTATAGAATTTTTAGATGAAATTTTGGCACGATTAGGCAGTATATTAAGTGCATTCCCGACTTCTAATAAATTAATTTAAATTTCCATAGGAGCACCGTATACATTCTAAAATTTATAACCACCACTGGATCTATTGCACCATAATACATCAGCCACAAACACATGCATAAAATCCTTTTTCTCTACCACCACAAGCACCCATCTACCCACGCCCCACCTGTCAGTGGTTGAGTGATTTTGCGAAATTTCCTGATTGCATATCAATCGCCAACAACTATGGTGCGGTAATGGCTTTGGTTCTTCACCTTTGATATCGAGCAATTTAAACACTAACAACAATTAATTTCATGATTACCTATTGCACATGCTTTGGCTCCTTGTTTAGTTAAAAACCCTTCTAAATAATATAAATGGCCTTGGGCCGGTTTTCCTTTTTACGCCAATAGCTTCATATCTATGAACTAATATGTATGTATATAGATGGGAATATCTAGATACTTTTCAATTAAACGTATAGAATTTACCTATCAGCGCGCCGATTGGTTTTGTAGGAGGATGAAGGCTTCAAGTGCGGGATGCCACACAACTTTTAAGGTAATTAAAAAACGCAATCAGCGTTCTGCTCTTCTGGTGCTAATCAAAAATGAATCCTGCCTGCTTTTGAATTTTATTTATTTTTCTATTTTTTTCCCACCTCGTTTGCCTACCTACATAACTACTGATTTTTTCCTGCGTTTGTGAGCTGACTGAATAAATGCACTTTAATTTTAGTGTGCCAGAGGATCGAATGAAAATTTCCATATCAGTTAGCTTTTTCGATTTCCAATAGATTTTAATTTTTTTCCAACTGTATAAGATACTTAATGTAGGGTAAATTGCGTAGGTCTGTAATGGTTTTAAACGCAGGGAAATAATTGACAATTGTATTTTTGAAAAACAGATTTTAAGTAATGGTGTTCCGCAGGGCTCGGTTTTGGATCCATTACTTTTTCTTAACGAAACTTTCTTCATATCTATTGGACTGTTCTGCCATTTTTGATAAGTTTTAGCTGGGCAAAATGTGTCTTCCAGAGCTAAGGTACATATTAAGAATTCAGCTTGCATTTTTATTAAACTTTAGGCATTACTATGCCTAAATTTAAGGTTATTTTTTCAAAGAAACATAATTTCGTAGTTAAAAATCAAATTAAATTTGATGGTACCTACAACAGCTCGAACAGAACCATGACCTAGTGACTTACATCTCTCAACCATTCGTGTGTGCGTGTTATCAAGAATGGATTGAAACTTGTTAGGGTGACTTAAAAGTTAGGAGAAAAAGGTTATGTCAGATATCCATTAGTAACACATTATTTAGCTTATTCTAATCATTTTGTCTCGAGTTCGTTCTTTTCAAGCTCAATATATTTTATTAGTAATATTAATATAATAATATTGTGGCTTTTCGACACTCTGGTGTGGACGGTGATGGGATATGGGGCAGAAGTATGGGGATGGAAGGAGAGACAAGAAATGGAAAGGATGCAAGAAAGGTACCTTAAATGGAGTCTAGGGGTAGAATGGCAAACTCCAGGATACATGGTGAGAGAGGAAACGAAAAGAGATAAGATTATGATAAGAGCAGGAAAAAGGGCATGGAATTATGAAGAGAAGTTAGCATCTGGAAAAGGAAGTGAAATAGCTAGGGAATGTTTGGAGGAGATTAAAGAGAGACAGAGAGATGGACGGGGGAGAAGATCACGATGGGAAAAAGAGAGAGAAGAAATGAAGGAAAGGGAGGGAAGAGAAGATAGTTTGAATGGATATGAGAGACTGGAAATGGAAAGCAGAAAAGAGCAGGAGAAGGAAAGACGAGACCTAATCAAAGAATTCAGGTATAACAAGTGGTATAAAGAAGTGATGACGGAGGGAATACCGAAATATTTGACACAGGGGTGGAATACAGAAAGGACAAGGAGAATAGCAAGAGTAAGGCTAGGAAATGAAGTGAGAGAAAGGTGGTACTGGAGGCGAGAAGAAGAGAGGGTGTGCAGGGTATGTGAGGGTGAACAAGAGTCGTGGGAACATTTAATAGAAAGATGCAGGTCAGGCGGAGATGAAGGGAAATCAATAGGGGACAAAATGAGGGAAATAATGGACGAAACAGGGAGGGGCGAAGAATGGATAAAGGAGCTAGAGAAGGTGAGAAAAGGTAAGAAGAGAGAGAATGAACAAGAGGAGGGAGAGTAGAGAGAGGAGGGAGAGTAGAGAGAGTAAGGAGGCGGACAGCTTGTAACCCTTAGGGGAAACAATACAATTAAATACAATAGTAATATAGATATACCTGGCACAGCAATACAAGTGGGAATCGAATGCTCTAAAGGATTTTGTGATTGGTGTGTGTGGATTTTAGTGGCCTGTGGCGGCCATGTTGTTTTGATGACATCTGTCAAATCTGTTGTTTATTATTCATACTAAAATTACCAGTTATCATTAGTGCAAACGTTGTGCCCATTTAACGTTAGACGTGGTGGCCTTCCATAGTCGACTTTTCATAGTTCAATGGCTAAATTTGGGGCAACCAGTTCGGTAATCAATCAACCAATATTCCTGCGACTAACGAATAAAAGATCGGATGAAAACATCGTCACGTTCCTTGAAATTGTAAATCAGAATCAGTCGATTTCTCGTCATCCACAAGAACTATATATTTGTATAAATATGTATATATATATGGGACTACACCAACCCCCACCAGATTCAACAGAGGGTAATGCATTCTCAAAAAGTTACTTTCTGGTGTAGATTTTTGGGCGGCTGGGCTATTGGTCCGTACTTTTTCGAAATCGCCATTTATGAGGCTGTCAATAGCGAGCGATACAGAACGATGGTAACAAATTCCTTATGGCCCAAAATGAACCATATGGTCCTAAATGACTTGTGGTTGCAGTAGCAGGGCGCTACGTGCCACTAAGTGGACGCCACGATTGACATTCTGCATCAACGATTTGAAGGTAAGGTTATCTCTCGCAGAAGTGACGGGAGTTGGCCACTAAGGCTTTGCGATTTGACCCCGCTAGATTATTTTCTAGTGGTCCGTGACTGAAGATCTCGAAAACGATTGGCTGGCCGTTTGAATATGCGATAGAATGGAATGGCCGAGGTAGACAATAGAATATGTTTGGCTTGGAAAGGGACTCTTTGGAGAACTATTCAAGCGGAAAGTTGCATTTTTTGAAAGTCGAGAAAAATTTAAAAGGAAAAAAAAAAAATAAATAAAATTGAAAAAAAGTTTCTTTCTGTCGTTTCGAAAAAAAGTTGTCGTAGAAGTTTTGAAGAAAAAAAAAGAGTGTGATTCAAAGCGGAGAAAAAATTTTGGAACAAACAAAAATATAATCGAGGTGACAGAGGAAAAGAGGCGGATAGGAGATCCGTAGATATAGAAATAAAATGCACGACTGGGTCGCACGAACTTGCTCCTATGTAATAGACTAGGAATTTTAAAAACGGATGTTATTAAAGAAAACTGTTCATAAGGATAAAATGAATTTTTTAAATTCTTTTAGGAGTAAGAGATAAGAACAGAATGCTATCCAAATATGAATTTATGCAGGAAAAAAAAATTATAAGTCGTTGTAGTGGTTCCTTAAAAAAATAAGCTTTTATGTCCAAAATTTTTAAAACATTTTGAAGAAAAAATGTTGGTACGCCAACTTTAAGTTTTTATTATTGTACGAATAAAAGTCTAATTTCCACAAAAAAATTCTAAGCCGTTCTTGATATATCGAATTTTTCAAAAAAAAAAAAATACTTTTTTTTTTAAATTGAAAAAATATTTTTTCTTAAGTTTTTAAATGCAATGTTTTTTAAACTTTTTAGGAGCTTCTTTATAAAAAATTTCGTTAAAATCCGTTATGCCGATAATGAGTAATTCAAAATTCGAAAAAATCGTTCTATGGTGGGTACAGTAGGTAATATCTAGATTTCAAATTTTTTTTATTAAATTATAGATCGTAAAGATTTATCAAAAGAAAATAAAATTTAGCAAAATTCTCGGAACCGTTTTCAAAAAAAATACGATTTTCGTAAACCATTTTTTAAAATGTGTATGTAAGGTAGCGTTAGTTTTAGATAAAACAAAATTTTTTTTCTCAAATCTTGTAGATTATGTTAAGAAACTTTTATTTGTCAAGTTTGACAAAAATCGATCTTGGGGTTTTCGAAATATTGAGTTTCCAAAAAAAAATTTTGATTTTTTTTTTAAAAATCCAAAAAATAAAAATTTAAAATTTGAATATGTAATAATATTTAAACTTCGGAGGAGCTTTGGCATAAAAAAATGATTTAAATCGGCTGTACCGTTTTCGAGAAAATCAAAAACAAAAAAAATGGACCCAGCTGGGGCTACCAAAAATAACAATTTTAGTTAGCTAGTTTTAACCAAATGAAATTTTTCAAATTTTTTTTTTAAAATTCTGGGGGACAGTTTTTGAGAAAAAAAAAATATTTATAAAATTTCTAAAAAAAAATCGTAAGGCAGGTACCGTTATTTTTGGTCTTAAAAAAAAAACAGAAAAAAACGTCCGGGGGAAAAAAATTAAAACCCATATCTACCAAGTTTGAAGAAAATCGGCCGAGCTGTTTAGGCTGTAGTCGAACCGACAGACAGACAGACAGAATTGCGAGACCCACTTTTTTGGTCTTCGCTATCATCGTAATGTCAACTTTGATCAAAATCTCGAGTTCGATTTTTTTTACGAATGCATAACTTGCCTTATAGTACCTATAAGTCGCAAGTAAAAAGGATAAGTAGAGTGATTTTCTTTATTTGTGTCAATTCTAGTCAGTGTCGACTTTTATCCCAGTTAATTGTGGGACACGGTATTTTATTCGCTAATGGCTCCTTTGCTTTCGGTTTTGCTTTTTACCGTAAGCCGCTGTAAATTTGTGATACCTATTTTGAAAAAAATTTTGGTTTTAATCCCTGGGTTTCCACTCAAAGATTTCTCAAATAAAAACAACTGAGGTCCCCCCGCTGGGCAAATAAATCTTGTGTTTAATTTTCTTGATTCATTTCCTCTCGTCGTTTAGATCTCAGAAAAATTAGTTTTGGAATTCACTAATTCTTATTTCGTAAAAGAATTCCTGGCGCCCACATCAAGTATAAGTACACCCTGTACTTACTTTGATAATAATTTTTATTGTTTATTTTATTAATCGCATTCGATTAATGAAATTCATTCAATTATTGAACCCACCCCATTGCTGATCTACTAGGTGGCTAGTTGTGGACGTTCTCAAACGCACCCACAGTTTGACAGTTCTCGTGTTTCTTGCTGCGGCCGACGCACGCAGATTTCGTGTTCGGGTAATTTAACTAAATTCTGATGGTGCGAATTAAAGATATTTATTGAGTTAGCGGACTGAAGTTCCGCCACCATAAAAGTAAAAATCACATTTATTAACTTACATAATCAAGTTCCTGATAGCAAAAATTGAATTAAAACAATAACGACAACTCATAAGTCGTATAAATCTGGCATTAGCGTTTTCATCGTAAATGACATTTCTGTTATTTATATGGGAAATCGGGTATTTTGACAGTTAATGGCATGTAGACATCATAATCGGAAATGCTTTTTTATGGAATTCATTCCAAGTGTCACCACCAAGCCACCTGATTGGATGCCTCCCCATTTAATTTTTGGAGATACTTGAAGGGAAAGGTGCGCATTGAAAAACCACCACAACCTCGGTACTTAAGGACAATAAAACGAAATTGCGGAAATTACAACAGAAGTCTGCGAAATTGGTATGTAAAATGTACTTAAAAGAGCTCGCCGCTACCGCGGCAGGGGCCAACTTGACCGATATTATATCCATACATAATCTGAAAGGCCTAACAGTCAATAAATTAAATAAAAATTATTAAACTGTATTTTATTTAAAAGTTATTAAAAAAACGTCGACCAGTAACATAAAATGCACCCTGTATAGTGGCTTTTTTTATTTTTAACATCCAATCACATTGCGGCCATGATTTAATGAAATTTCATACTATTACTTGACAGATAGGAAACCACAAAAAAATTTAAAATGCATCTCTATTTTATTTCGGATTCAAAGCCAGAAACTTACATACATACTTTGACATGCTAAAGCATTTAGAGACAACATTGTTAGCATTGATAATTTTATTGTGACTTCAAGTAGTCAAGGCATTGACTATTTAAGTTGACTGTCAAATCATAGATTAATATTTCAAACCACCTGACGTTGGCTCCAGTGAAAGCAAACCATAAAAGATAAAATGAAGAAATATCACTGAACACACTCTCGAATAACCAAAACCTGCCAACTTCACCAAAGAAATATTTTTCTTTAACCCATTTGAGGATCATTCTATTCCAGACGTTCTAAAACTATATATGCACTATTGTTAATTTATCCGCAGTATTCCTTTGTTGTTGTTTACTGAGTAAAATTTTACTGTAGACATCTACCAACAAAAAACGACTTATACTCACTTTTTGTATTAAAAATAGGGTATTGCATTATATGCTCAATTTGAACTGCAGCTTTCTTTTAAATTTCAAACTCACGCGACAAATGCAATCAGCTATACATACTGCATACGGACAGGGGCAATATGTTTGTTTATTTTACCGGAAGCAAAAAACCTTCCGCCGCCGCCGGCTAGCTCTAAGCTTCTTTTTTTTTTGAGTTTTTATAGCAATAGCATCCTGGAAAAAATGACAACAACATTCTCGCAGAGGTGACACGTTCAAAAACCTGATTCTATACAAAAAAAAACTTGGTCATCGGACATTGAACGTCCAAGCCCAGCAGAGTCAATTGCATCTGAATTTGTTTGTGTGAAATAGAGATTGGATTTGATGTTTTTTTTTGTTCTTTAGAAATTCGAATGCTAAAAAGAAGCTTTAATCAATTTGAATAGAAAAGCCCGATTTCAACCGTATATTCTTATGTGAGTCAACAAAATAACGGAAAAAATGGTCAAAGGCTTCATTTTTCCCCAAAAAAATGCAAGAAGCCTATTAAAAAATTGGAAATAGGATTTTCATCGGTGAACAAAAAATTAGAAAAAAAAAATAACCTGGTAAATAAAAATCGCATTAGTCCTTTAAGCTAGGAGAACAAATCCGATTGTAATTGCATTTTATGGCGGAGGTAAGTGAATGGGTTGTGCAAGTTGGTTGGTGGAGTAGGTACTTCCTGTGTAGTTATTTTTGCTTACAAACAAAATTGAAACGTGATGGCAAGATAAAATTGGATTTTAAAATGAATGGTGGCTTGTCATTTTGTGGCGAACAGAAACTCATTGCGATGGGATTAGTGTCAATCATTTTGAATGAATGACTGAATATGACTAACGTGGTATAGTTCAGGAGTGCGGAATGAATTCGAGAACATTTTGATATTAGAAAAACTAATTTCGACAATTTGCATGATGTCGATTGGTGATTGTAGTTTTTCCGTGGGGAAATTCAATAGAAACAGAATTTAAAAGAATTTTAACAGAAGCTTGTAACTTTAAAAATTTGTTAATACACATCTTTGCATATTGCTACCTAAAAGCTATTATCTAACAGCTACTAAAGTAACAGGGTTAAAAACCATCAGTTAGAAACAAAAGAGTTCCTCTGAAAATTAAGAATCTCGTTAAGGAGAAAAATAATTTTCTCTTCCAAATCTTAAGGCGCCTCAACTTCAGTTGTGAATTGGATGTCAGAAAGAAAAGTTCTGAGAGTGGTCCTAAACAAAAATAGGTCTGTACCTTTTTTTTATTTCTGTTGTATTTTTAGACTAACTATTCAAAGGCAAGACATGCAATTCTGGTTGTTTTAGAAAAGGGGTTTTCAAAAGAGGTGCTTAAACATTTATTGGTCAAATTGTTAAAGCAATATTTATGTCAAATTTACTGTGAATTTTTCAGTAGTGTTAAGCAAATGAACGTGGAAGGCTTTAGCAATATACAACGTGTGCATTACATAAAATTTTATTTTTGAAATTAGTACTCTCTTCGAGAACCGGTCGGTGTATGATGCCATACAAATCATCTTCATCGACGATGCGCATTTTCGGATGATTTTGGAGAACACCAATTCAAAATAAATACAGCAGCACAATTTTCAGAAAGTCACCGTTCTTCTTCGAAATGGAAATTGACGTAGCCATAACTGTCAATAGCTGATCTTAAGATCGATCTATGATAATGATAACTGATAACCAACTTCTTCTGCCTAAAATTTATAAAAATGTACCACCGACTACATTTGGTTCCAACAGTATCAGCTACACACCGCATGTCACGATGGGCATTCTTTGAGCGATTTGAAGACGTTTTAGGTTATCTTACGCGGCGATGACGTGAATTGGCAATTGAAGTCGTGCTTCAAACTTCACTCTTTGGGGTGATTTTAAAATGTAGGCCAATTTGATTTAATCGCAAACTATTGATGCCCTCAAAGCCCGTTTACCGTACGCTATGTAGCTAATTGAGACAGATTTAGGACATACATACATATATAGGAAACACCACACAGTTGCCCGTTTATGCAAAAGTATTGGCAATATTTCATATTAGGATGGATACCTAATGCACAGTTCATAAAATCCTTAAATTGACGAATGTTTGGTTCCGAGTGTAAGAAAGAAGGAGAGTGCGTGAAAAAAATGAAGTTTTGCTTGTTATTAAAATAACAAGATGCACGACTGGGTCGCACAAAATTGCTCTTTTGCTTAAGAGACGTAGAGTTTTAAAAATTTAAAAATGAATGTTACTGGTAAAATATTCGGAAGTATAAAATTAATTTCTTTAAAAAACTTAATCAACTCCTTTAGTTTTCTTAAGCAAGTATAATATCAAAAATTTTGAATCGTCTAGGAGGATTTATAAATGATAAAGTATTTTTTAATATCTATATGATCCGTAAAATATTTTTAAGAAAAAAAAAAAATTGCACGCCAATCATAAGTTTTAATTATTTAAATTAAATAATAAATTAAGTTAAAAGAAAACATAACTTTTCGCAGTTGTTGGGCATAATTAATAAATCTTTTCGGATTAGCCGCGTTATTTCTAAAAAATGTCTTTTTTTTTTAAGTTTCGATATCCAATATTTTTTTTAAATATCTAAAAAGCCTTAAAAAAGTCAATAATCAAAAAAATAATTTCACTGTAGTTACAATACGATTTTCGAAAAATATTTTTCAAAATTTGTGTGCTGAGTACAGAATTTGTTAGATAAAATTACTGTCATTATAATACTGCTCAAACTTTTAAGGTACCTTAAAATAAGATAATTGATCAAAATAAAATGAACAGTTTTTGAGAAAATCGAAGACAAGAAAATGATTCTATTAAAGGTACCATTAATATCCATTTTTATTATATTAGGTATAGTTAAAGCGGGTCCTGCAATTCTGTTTCTCTGTTCTACTACAGCCTAAGCTGCTCGGCCGATTTTCTTTAAGCTTTCTAGACAGCATTTTCAAATTCCCCACCAGGTGTTTTCTTTTTGTTTTTAAGATACCTGCGATACGAATTTTTTTTCGAAATTTTATAAAATATATTGTTATAAATTGTTCCACTGATTTAAAAAAAAAAATTCACGAAATTTCATTTAGTTTAAGTTAGGTAATGCTTGAAGAAAATTTTTGGAAAATTGTTACTAACGGGGCTACCGTTTTTTTGGATTTTTGTTTTCTCAAGAACGGTTCAACCGATTTTGATCATTTTTTTATGCTAAACTTGATGACCCGGTGAACTTCGTATCACCCACATATATTTTTGAAAAATATGGTCAAAACTTATTACAAAATTTCTATCTACCATCGGTAGAATCAAGACATCCTCTCCTTTGTATTTTCCCTTGATGATCTTGGCCTCGATGACGTTATTCATTAGCCGGCCGAGGTGTCAACTGCTACCTCACCATTTCCAATATCTAATAACTGCTTCGAAAACATAATCGCAGTTTGATCTTGTTTGCAAAAACACTCGCATGTTAGTTGGTAATTGGAGTGTCCTTACATGCCGCCATAAATTAGATGATTTTAAGCCTGCGTTTAGTTCGTCAGCAACAGTTGATCGGGGAATAATTGGAAGAGTCTGACGAAAATCAGCTGATAACATAATAATGGCTCCACCAAAATTTTTTTGGTTGTCACGAAGATCTATTAACGTTCTGTTAAGTGCCCTCCAATGACCTCCTGTGGTCCATCGTATATTCATACCAAACGATCAATTTGTATATCTGTATAATCTTCGCCATTGCGCCATTTTTGGCGATGTTGCAAATGGTGTTTCGTTGATTTGCCAGTGTCAATTTCAAGGCAGAATGTGCAGTTCGTCCACTTTCTAACAATGTTGCAGCTATTCCAGATGAAACCAATGCTAGGACAACTTAATTTTGCTATCTGAATTAAATAAGGAACGTTTTTCAATACCCCGGGAGCATCAAATAAGTAAACTCCACCAGATCCACTGTTCACAGCTTCCATCAAAGTATCGTAGGCAATTTTTTGTTGCTAATACAATTGCGGAACATTTGATCGAACTATTTCGGACAATACTTCAGTATTGTACTGTTGTTCTCTTTGCAACTCATGGTTAATTCCACGCTCATAGGACGATTGGGTGCTGTCATGTCCATTGTCCAAACACGAAAAAATGTTTTTACCATCAATAAACACATACATACATATCTTCTATCATAATCAATGGCTCATTGTAAATTTCTACAGTAATTTGTAATGTAAAGACATCAAATGTTTTTAGTATTATTTTTCGTTACTTATTATTTATGTTTCTCACCGTTTAAACCTTAGCAACAACGGTCCAGCCATTCTCGAGTTTTAGCGACACAAACGAACAGCAATTGATTTTTATATATATACAGATATCTGCAGAAGTTTAGATATTATCATTTTCAAAATTAAAAAAAAATCAAATTTATTTTTTTGCATAAAACATAATATTTCGAAAACCTTATGCTCGATTTCTTGAAATTTGACAGTTGAAAGTTTTTAATTAAAATCTACAAGATCAGAGAAAAAAATTATTTTATCTAAAAAATAACGTTGTCCAAAATACAAATGTTAACAAAGTTTTTCGAAAATCGTATTTTTCTCGAAAACGTCGTGTCGGTCGTCCAGAATTTAAAATAAAATTGGAAATTAAGATAATACTGACTGTGCCCACCGTAGAACTATTTTTTCGTATTTCTCAGCAGGGTTGCAAAAGCTTAAGTCACTTGTTAGCTTAAGCTTGGCTTTAATTCACAAGCTAGTGAGTGACTTATGAATTAAAAAAATATAATTCAGCAGCTACGAACTGACTTATGAATTAAAAAAAATTTAATTCACAAGTCAGTTGGTGACTTGTGAATTAAAAAAAATTAAATCATAAGCTTCTTAGTGACTTATGAATTAAAAAAAATTAATTCAGAACCTACTAAGTGACTTATGAATTAAAAAAATTTAAGTCATGAGCAAGTAAGTGACTTATGAATTAAAAAAATTCAAATCATCAGCAAGTAAGTGACTTATGAATTAAAAAAATTTAATTCAAAACCAACTTAGTGACTTATGAATTAAAAAAAATTTAATTCATAAGTTAATGGATAAATGCTGATTAGAAAAATTATGAAATGGATAATTTATAAGCTAGCGTGATAATCTTATGATTTAAAAACTAAATTTGAAAGCTTTCGTTAATAATTAAATAATTATGTAGTCAAAACAAGCTTAAAAATTTCCAATCTACCAACTAACTTATGAATTAAATTTTTTTTAATTCACAAGTCACCAACTGACTTGTGAATTAATTTTTTTTTAATTTATAAGTCACTTACTTCCTGATGACTTGATTTTGTTTAATTCACAAGTCACTTAGTAGGTGGAGAATTAAATTTTTTTTAATTCATAAGTCACTTTGTTGCTCATGACTTAAATTTTTTTTAATTCATAAGTCACTTACTCCCTGATGACTTAATTTTTTTTAATTCATAAGTCACTTGGTAGGTGGTGAATTAATTTTTTTTTTAATTCATAAGTCACTTAGTAGCTTAGGATTTAAATTTCTTTTAATTCATAAGTCACTTTGGGGTTGTGAATTAATTTTTTTTTAATTCATAAGTCACCAAATATCTTATGAATTAAATTTTTTTAATTCACAAGTCATCTATAGACTTATGACTTAAGGATTTTTTAATTCAAAAATTCGCAACCCTGTTTCTCAGTATGGATATAATACATTTTAATGAATGTTTTTTTTTTTTTTTTTTGAAAAGAGTACCGTTATTTTTCGGTAAAATAAAATTTGTTGGGAGAAAAGTGTTGTTCCACAAATTTAAAGAAAATCGGCCAAGCCTCTTAAGCCCTAGTCGAATAGATAGACATACAAACATAATTGCGAAATCCACTTTTTTCATCTTGCATATCATTTAAGTAATATTGGCTGCAAGTCCAATAGAGTAGTATTCTGGAGATTATAATTCGCACCAACTTTTTACCGTGAATATGACTTTATCTCACTCCTGTTTGTGCCTTTGTTTAACAGACCCGGCGATTCTATCCCATCTTCCGATTGTGTTTCTGTTTTCGTTTTGATCAGTGGTAGTACCTTATTCTATCTTAGCCACATTTGTGTTTTAGTTTTGACCAGAGGACGGAGACACTATCCAAACCGTATTATTGGCTTAGTTTTGATCAGGCTCTGGGACTCAAACCGTACTGTATTTGTGCCTTGCCTTTGTCTCAAATTGGACAGAAGACTATCCCAAAGTTTCGACCACATTATGGGCCTTCATTCAGAATAGGTACGGAGAATTCCATTTACTATTTGCGTCTAAATTTAGACTAGAACCAAAGACTTTATCCCAATCCCAACCATATTTGTGCCTTAGTTTCAACCAGGACTGAGGATTCTATGCGATCTTGCCCTGGTTCAGTCTATCTCAACCGTATTTGTGCCTTAGCAAGGACCAGGGTCCAAACTCTATCCCAACTGTACTTGTTTCTGTATCTCAACTAGGAGACTATGGTAAGCTTCCGGCCGTTTTTGTGCCTTCCTTCAGACTCAATCTGGGGAATCTAGTCCAAGTCTCAACTAGGGCCGAATAAAAAGACTGAGAATCAACTGGAGATCTGAACTCTTCATAAAAGAGAGTTTTCTTGCTCTTTTCGGCCCGACCCTGAATCCGCTAAACTACCTCAGTTATAGACAAAACAAAACATCAAAGCCTACGTTAAGTAGCTTAATTTCATAAATCAACTTAAAATGAAAGATACTTCTTATTATAATTAGTTATTGATTAATGTAAAACAGCATTAGCGTTAAATTAGTATCATTGCTCAAACAATCAACACTACCTTTAAACTACACGAATATGCAACTCTTACCATTTTTTTTTTATAAAAAGCTTTAAAATCGTTCTCGAAAAAGTCATCCAACTCTACAACTCACCAAGGGAAAATAGAATTCGAGCAAATAGCAAACTAATGAATTGTTAATGCGATGCATTACTCCATCAATTCACTATCTAGTTGAACGAAAAAATCCCCCAGGACAGAAAACTAAAAACCAAAGGAGCAAAATGTAAAAGCGCAACCAAAGGACAATTTTGCAAATTAAGTTCTCATCTCGTGAAAATGTCCCCCATTAGACATAAGACACAAAGTCAGGTGAACACAAAACGACACACACACTACTACACCCGGACACCTCTCCTAATTTATTAATGGTTTCTCGTTATAGAGCACAACCATTTTCCATACACCCGAGGGATCACAACCTGATCCTTGAGCAATTGGAAAAATTATTCTACCACTTTTTCTCTGATGGCAAATTTGTTTTTAGCCGGATGTGACTTCCTCGAGGCTAGAGCAAATAGTTCCAACTGGGAAAACCCCAGAACAAGGACTATGAGAAAAATATGTTGCTTTTTTTTTTTGTTCACGCCAGGGCATATAGAGCGAGCTTTAGGGATTCCTGCAGAAGGACAATGCAACACCGGCATTAAAAAAAAAACAGAGCTCAGGAATTATTCCATGTGTGGGGGCGTGTATTCCTAATGAAATGATACATATCCTGTTTTCATTTCGGGCATCGAACACAGAACGACAAATTTACCCGGAAAGACATCGAACGAAATTGAGGTGGTCAGAGAAAGAAAGGAAATTGGATGAAAGCTGAAAAGTAGGAGCACTGATTCTGTTTCTGAAGCTGGGGCGAGAAAATTTATTGGAATTTTTTCGCTTTGGAGTTTTGGTCTTTTTTTTTGTTCTTCCTATTTTTTGGTATCCTATCTAATGGTTTTGTGTTTGAAGTCAAAGAACATGGAAGGAATTGATTGTCTTTTTTTTGGGAAAGGAACTTTCTAGACAAAACGAAATATCGATTCTCTTATGCAGTCTTGGTGTTGAGGAACGTTTTTACGTTCTCTGAGGAATATATCTATATATATGAGATAACCTAATCTTTCGTTTCGTTTAGAACCAGAAAGTGTTTTGGTTAAATGTTTGGATCCGCCTGGTTTCCTGAGACATTTTAAAGTTTATTTTTTTTTACCCTTCTGGCTATGACCACAAGATCTGGATAGCTGTGAAATGGGACGGTCCAGAAGCAAATGTGATTAAAAGTATACAAAAAAAAATAAATATTGATGCATACTGGAAGAAATATTAGACTTTTCAGTTGAATCAAGATTTAAGAAAAAATCATAAAAATCCTTTAAGAACTCTACAGTACTTTATTGAGTGTTGCAAAACAATACATCAGAATCGCAATCTTCCTTAATCCATGATTCCAGACTTTTCCCTATTTATTTTGGAACGCTTCTTCGATGTCACCCAAACCGATAGGAATGAGAGTCTTGTCTTTTTGGTTCCAATACCGTGCATTGAATCATAAAGTCTCTCAGCAAAGTAGTCTACTTTTGATTTGCAGCACTTGGCGATGGCCAAATTCCCTTCTGGATTGGTCCACTGAATTCACGATTTTCGTATTCGAGGAAAATCTGTCTAAATTTGTTGGTATGATCTTGAGATCAGGATGGAATTGAAAACAGATTCATGAGTATCCCATTGGGCTTCACACAATCTCAAATAAGGCGGTCGCATCAGCAACAGCTACTGCCTCATCAACTTCCTGATTTTCATTACGATTATCCTGCACCAAGGAGACACACAAACGCTTCAAGTGCCCACTAGTTTCACGCTTGAGATTGGATTCTAGGGATTTACTGAAACTCCGTTCATAGAACTGAGCAATGATAGCCTAATCATCAGTACGTACCAATCCGAGCAATTCTTGAGCGTAGAATTGTGGCAGGAGTGACATAAGGGCAATAATAACGTCTTCGAATTTGCCACCGAATTCAGATTTTAGATCAGAAATCGAATCCTTACCATAGGAGGTCTTGAAATATTCGGCAATTTCTAAACGTTGGACAATACCATGACGCCGACGTGCCAAAACTTTAATAACAGCCTTCTCATCGGTTCCAAAACCCTTCATTGCCTTACGCAGAGTGGCTACATCTTCAATTGAATCGAAAAAACTTTTAAAAACATTTTTAAGAAGATATTTTAGCACGCCATCTTTAAGTTTTTACTTGCGATATATTTACTATAGGGCAAGTTCTGCATTTGGAAAAAAATCGAACTCGAGATTTTGATCAAAGTTGGCAGAGAAGACGAAAAAAGTGGGTCCGGCAGTTTCGTCTGTATGTCTGTAGCTCGACCTACAGCCTAAAGTACCAGCGGTATTTTTTACAAAGTTGGTACTTAAGGGTCTTCGGTGATTCCCTAGAGGGGAAATTGAAATTTTTTTTTAGCTCCAAAACTAACGGTACATGCCTTACAGCCGTTATTTATGTCAAAAAAGGCGCTTACGATTTCCATAAAAGAATTGTGTGTGCTTTTATGGACATGGACTAAAATTTTGGTAAACAAAAAAAAATCACTGTTTTTTTTTCGACTTTCTCATTAACGGCTCTAACGATCTTGATCAAGGTTTTTGTAATGGAGCTATTTTAAATTTGAAATATTATTATACATAAAAATATTCGAAAAAATATTTTTTGGGTTTTAAAAAAAATCATTTTTTTTTTGAAAAATCAATGTCTTTAAAAAGTGTCAACGATTACTTTTCGAAATTATTTCCTAAAATTTAAAATTTATATTACGAAATACTTACATAATATAGGCATCCCATTTTTTTTTTTAAATATTTTCACGAAATTTGTTATAGAAAAAATTATTTTAATAATAGAATAGAATACTAAAATCTTCCAACGTTAATGATTACAATTTTAATCTTTGTACCCAACCAAGTTCACATTGGATTTTTTTTCAAAAAATCGATGTAAGATGAACTGAATTTAACAAAAATTGCGTATTGACAAGGTTCTAACAGTCAACTGATGACTTTATGTGAGATCGCCGGGACGAAACGCCAATTTTTGTGGACTAAAGACCATATGCTGTTAATGTGCCGAATCATCTCATTCTTTAGTTCTTGAATTATTGCTGGCTTATCGACGTACACCTTTTCTTTCAAATAACCCCAAAGAAAGAAGTCCAACGGTGTCAAAGTCAAATCACATGATCTTGGCGGCCAATTGACAATGCCACCATCACGTGAGATAACACGGCCATTGAATTTGGTGCGCAAAACAGCCATTGTTTCGTTAGCTGTGTGGCAAGTGGCACCGTCCTGTTGAAACCACATATCATCCACATCCATATCTTCCAATTCGGACCATAAAAAGTTCGTTATCATATCACGATAGCGAACACCATTCACAGTAACTGCCTGACCGTGCTCATTTTGGAAAAAAAATACGGTCCGGTGATGCCGCCAGCCCATAAACCGCACCAAACAGTCACTCTTTGTGGGTGCATTTGTTTTTCGACAATCACTCTTGGATTATCATTCGCCCAAATGCGGCAATTCTGCTTATTGACGAATCCACTGGATGAAAATGTGATGATTTTCTTCGAAAATTGATCATCCACTGTTGCCATTTCTTGCCACGATTCTGACCATTGACGACACTTGAAATGGTCAAGAGGCTTTAGTTCTTGAGTCAATTGCACCTTGCAAGTCTTTATGCATAATGTTCATTAACGACGAGCGTGAGAGGTGCAATTGTTGGGCACGACGACGACGAGTTGAGGTGGACGGCTCTTCAGCCACACTATCGCGAACAGCAGCAATATTTTCTGCAGTACGAGCTGTACGAGCATGCACTGGTGTTTTCACATCTCCTACAGACCCGGTTTGCTCAAATTGGACGATTTTTCCGATTCTACGCACATTTGGACGATTAAATTGACCGAAAACATCACGAAGTGCACGATATGCATTTTGATTTGAACGCCCATTTTCATAATAAGCCTAAATAACTTTAACGCGTTGCTCGATCGTGTACTCGTAGCTTTCCATGGTTCAAATTGGGTTACTCTGAAATTGAGAAATGTCAAATGAAATGCAGAAAAAAAGCTTGACGTTTAGGTGTGGTTATCATTCAACATCGGCCCTTTAGATTTAACCACCCTTTAATAAAAAGATTTTTAAGCTTTGGTTGTGTCAATTCATACTTTTCTAGAAATCAGACGGCAATTTTATGTGTTTAAACATTTTTATCTCAGAAAATCCACGTTTTATATCATATTCATTTTTTAAAATCCAAAAGACTTACAAAAGAGCAAGTTCGTGCGATCCAGTCGTGCATTTTATTATTATTGTACGAATAAAAATTAAATTTCAAAAACAAATATTTGCTCGTTTTGGAGATATAGAATTTTCAAACAAAAATTGATATTTTCTTAGGTTTTGAAATGCAATGTTTTTCAATGCTTTTAGAAACTTATCTATAAAAATTCCGTTATACCGATAATGAGAAATCTTCGAAAACCATTTTTAAACATTTGTATGGTGGATACCGTTATTATTTTGGTAATTTTTTTTTCTCAGATTTTGCACATTGTAATACAAAACTTTTGGTTGTCCAGTTTAAAAAAAATCGAGCATGGAGATTACAAAATATTTAGTTTTTGAAATAAAAATTGAAATTTTTTTAAAAAATCAAAAAAAAAAAATGTTTTGAAAATTTCAATACAGAATACTCTTCAAACATATGGGGAGTTTAAGCATGAACAAAATTATCCAAATCGGAATTTTTTCAACCATTCCCTAGCTTTAACTAAAAAAAATATTTATACAATTTCGAAAAAAAAAAAATCGTATGGCAGGTAAGGTTATTTTTGGCCTTCAAAAACAAGAAAAAATGTGTGGGGCAAAAATTAAAAATGATATCTACCAAGTCTAAAGAAATTGGTTTAGGGTGTAGTCGAACAGACAGACGAATTTTTTTGAAATATTATAATTTTTTTTCTCAAAATCTGTTCAACAGATTTTTTTTTAAAGAAAAGTTCAAAAAATGTCACTTAGTTAAAGCTAGCTAACGGTGAAAAAAAAAATTTCCGAAAAATGGTTATTGATGTTACCTACCCGCCATGGAACATTTCTTTCCTTTTGTTTTTCTAAAAAAATGCTTCAACCGATTCTGATCATTTTTTTAAAGATAAAGATTTTCAAAATTTTGAATATTATTGTGTATTCAAATTTTCCAAAAAAATTTTTGGATCTTAAAAACAATTTCAATTTTTTTTTCAAAACTCAATATTTCGAAAACCTAATGCTCGATTTTTGGTTACTTGATAATCGAGTTTTTTTTTTTATTAAAACCTACAAGATTTAAAAAAAAATATTTTATCTTAAAAATAAAAAACAATTTATTTTTGAAATTTGATATTTTTTGGAAATTTAATTTTTATTTTTTTTTTAATTTAATTTTTAACAAGGACTTAAAGTTGGTGTACCGAAATATTTTCTAAAAATGTGTTTAAAATTTTCTATATAAAAACTTATTTTTTTAAGAAATCGCTACGACGACTTTTTGTTTTTGTTCTTGCATAAATTCCTATTTGCTTAAGAAATCACATGTCATTCTGTTTTTTTCTCTCACTACTAGGAGAGTTTTAAAAATTAATCGTATTATGAGCATACGATAGTTTTTCTAAAAACATTCACTTTTAAAATTCTTATGCCCGATTTCACGAAGGACTTTTAAACATTTAACAGGCTTCTAAACCTTAAAATGTTTTGGTTTCACCAAGAGCTTTTAAATTAAACAAGCTTTTAAACACCCTTATAAACTAAATGCCCATTTTTGGCTCAATACATTTAAAAGTGTCATTAAAATGTCATCAGATGTAAGTAGATAACAACAATTGGATATAGCAGCTGAAGTTATTGTTTTGTAATATTTTAGTTTTAAATCTTTTAAGATACAAATACTAATATTTAAATTATCTGTTCTTTATTTAGAATAAAATATTAAATAAATCTTCATCCAACGATAAAGTGAAACACAGTTATTCGTCGAGCAAAAGTATTCCTGGGTTCACAGGAATCCATTCTCCGACTATGACTACAAAATGAGGTTCCGATTTTCCAAAAGCATCTGTGGGCCAGTTGCTGAATTTGTTTGGTCGTCATTTTGAACCGTTACAAACCCGTCAGTGCAATAAATAAAGTGGTTATTACTTAAGCATTTTATGACACAGAATCTTTCGAATATATTTGTTTTTGCATTTCGTTTTTTTTTTGTTGCATTTCTTGACATTTGTTTCAACAACATATTGCTTTCTCATTTTTTCTCATATATTTCGCTAATTAGAACGAAAAAAAACAATTTCTTTTTTTCAGGGATGTAAGAAGAACTCAATTTTAACAAAAATTTCCCTAAAATTTCCCTTTTATAGATTGGTGAAACTCGAAAGATTTAAGAGTCTGATAAAATTTAAGAGGATTTTTGATAAAAGCGCTTTTAGTGTTTGTTTATGAAATTGGCCATTAGTCTATTATATAAGAGCAAGTTCGTGCTACCCATTTTATTTTTTATTACTGGGCAAATAAAAATTATTTTGCACAAAAAGTAATAATTAAATCCAAAAATATTTTGATATGCTATTTTTTTTTTAATTTCTTATAATACAAAGTTTTAAAGAATAAAGACAAAATTTTATTAAAATTTTTTCCCTTTTCAAGTTGAAAATAATTTTTGTTTTAAATTCAAGGAGAAAATTTTGAAAAATTTCAATGGACATTATATTTTAAAGATTTATGTTTTTTTATTAAGAATTTTTATCTAAATTAAGAAAAAAAAAAATATATTCAATTAATTTTCTATCTTCATTAAAAAAAAAAATATTTAATTAATAAGAATAAACAAACATAATGATAAAAATAACAAAACATATAACTTTAAGAAATTAATATTAAGGTAAAGAGGTATTTAGACATCATAAGTGAGTGATTATAAAGAAATTATCAAAATCCGTTGTATTGATTTCGAGAAGATTGAAAACTAAGTTTAATACAATTCGTAACCATTTTTTGGATTTTTTTTTACCATAAGCAAGCTTTTACTAAAAAAATTTTCTTATAAAAATCTCTGCAATAGTTTCTGAGAAAAATACTTTCTTAAATTGAAAAAAAATCTTTACAATAAGTAACGTTTTTTGGTCTTAAAAATAAAAAAAAAAAAACAGAAAATCATTCAAAAACGCTGTTAAAAAAAGCAAAGAATTCTGAGACTATGTATATCTTCTTTAAAAACGAAAAGCCAAATTTCATCAACATTTCGAACCCGATTTTTAACAAATGTATAGCTTGCTCCCCTCTAATTATTTTGTATCTTTAAATTTGAATGAATGCGAATGTGAGGGATATATTATTGAATTTTTACATTTATTAAGACGGCTAATGTATGCCATTATGTACGAAATATAACGTTACTCAAATGTCTACCGCGGCTTCGCTAGGTGTCGCTCATCCCAAACGTTAAATTTTCCGTAACATTCTTGTCCATAAACCTAGCTAAATTCAAACAATTACACTGGCTATGTTGGATTCCAGGGCAGTGGTGGTTTATTGACATAAACTTGTGACTAAAGAAAACTCACCACGAAGAAGTTTAACGGGGTCAAGTTACACGATCTAGGTGGCCAATTCACATTGCCTCCGCGTGAGGTAACCGTGTTTGGAGATCAATCGTGCAAAATGTGCACTTTGCCAGATGATCCAGCCAGCCAAAAATCCACACCAAAAAGAGACAATGCATCTGAATGCATTTCAATTTGGTGAATATCGTGTAGATTTTATCATCCCAAATTCGACAACTTTGCTTGTTGATGAACCCATTCATCATGCATGAGCCTCGTCCGTGAATATAATTATTGTTCGACCGAAATTGGGGTCTTCTTCCGACTGTTCAAAAGCCCAGTAAGCGGACACACGTCTTTGTCTATGGTCGTTAAATCTAAGCTCCTGAGTCAGTTGAAATTTGTACGAGTACACCCCCAAGTCAAAACATATAAAATGCACGACCGGATCGCACGAACTTGCTCTTATGTAAAAGTACTTTGGAATTCAAAATACATTTTATAAATACAAAATATGGATTTAATGAGATAAGAATGTTCAAATGCATGGAATTGCCGTCTTATTTCGGGAAAAGTATGAACGTAGGTATGCAAATAAAGTTTAAAAAACGTTTTATTATTAAAGTATTTTTTTATATAACAAATTTCTTTAAAGTTTTTCGAGAACAAAATTTGGAATACCGATTTCAAGTCTTAGGTTTTAGGAAATAATTTCAAAAATTAATCGTTCACACGTTATAAAGATATTGATTTCAAAGAAAAACTTGAAATTTTTTCTTTAAAAAAACCCAAAAAATATTTTTTTGAATATTTGTCTATACAATATTATTTTAAACTTAAGGGGCTTCCTGTTGAAAATTTTTGGTTAAAATCGTTAGAGCCGTTAATGAGAAAGCCGAAAATCAAAAAATGGTTCTATGACAGGTACTATTAATAACATTTTGCCCAAAATTTTGTTCACAAAAATGTAGTCCATGTCCATAATATCACACGAAATTTTTTTTATAAAAAATCGTTAGAGCCGTTGTCGAGATAAATAAGATTTTGCATTACGGATGCCTGTTAGTTAGTTTTGGAGCTAAAAGAAATATTTCAAATAAAGATATTGAAGAAAATGGGTCCAATGGCTTAGGCTGTGGGGAAAAGTACAGACATGCAAACACACTGAAAAATGTTTTTTGTGTACTAAATTTTTCTTAAAATTGTATAAAAAAATTCATATGCAAATTATTAGTATTTAACAAAAAAAAACATTTTAAATCGTAATTTAAAAATTTTATTGTGCATCTGTTTTTAAGATATTGAATTTTCAAAAAAAAATTATTATTTTTTTTAAATCCAAAAAATATTTTTTCGAAAAAAATTTTCAGATTAAATTTTTTCAAATGCAAAGGAGCTCCTGCATAAAAATTTTGGCTAAAATCGTTTAGGCCGTTGATGAGAAATTCGAAAATCGAAGTACAGACATACAGACGGACAGACGGGGAATTGTCGGACCCACTTTATTCGTCTTCGCTATCATCGTAATGTCAACTTTGATCAAAATCTTGATTTCGATTTTTTTTTCCAAATGCAGAATTTTCCCTATAATACCTTGATATTGCTCGAACAGAAGACTCTCCTTCATAAGATAATTTTCTCTATATTGTCGCAATAAAACAAGGTCAAAGTTTGAAAATCCCTATTATTAAACCCTTAAGTATGTATGCAGGGCGTCCAGTTAATAATGGCGTAACGAAGCGTTCCATGCTTCTCCACTTCATGTTGTTTTGGTATTACAAGTAAAATTGTAATTTACCAAATTCGATTCACAAGCATCACGGACACATGACGTCACAAGAAAATCAACATTGATATTTTTCGTTCACCACCTACTTAGTTCACATTCAGTTTTTACTGAAAAGTCATCATGAGGACTTACTTGGATGAATGAAAGGGACCCTTGCGATCATACACACAGTCAGGCGGCATAGTAAATTGGTTGTATCGATCATTTGAAATCCAGTCGTAGACAAGTGCGGACGAATTGGTGGTTTAGCTTTCCTTGCTTTTGCGGAGCTTCCCCCCACCAGTGGTAAGGGGTCTCGTGGAAAAACAAGTTAGGTAAGTGAAATTGTCTAGCTAGTTCTTATTAAGGCTTCCCCCCACCAGTTGTAAGGGGTCTTAATTCGAAGTTTAACGTCCTAATTGCCACCAGGGCCTTCGGTACCTGCTGATCTACCAGAGCGTTTAGCATGCCGTTTAGTGCCACCAGGGGCGTCGTACCCTGCCGATTAAGTGCCACCAGGGGCATTGAAACGTCAGATCCCGTCATAAGCCCGACATCCAAATAACAGGAGCAGTTTGGAGCCGAATTACCAGAAACCAGAATACCCGTAATCAAGTACCAGATCCGAATCATCAGTAACCAGTAGATACAGCCGATACGAGACAGCAAGACCAGAACCCAGAAGAGTTGATGCCCGTGGATCATTCAAGTACCCGAATTAAGTGAAATACTAGTAGCAGAATATTGTGTGTCATAGATTTAAGAGTTATTTTCAATAAAGATTTTGTAATAAGGTTTGATGACCTTTTACTCTGAAGTTTCGTGTTTTCTTCAGGACGACCCTGGCGAGACCGGCGAGCAGAACCTCGGCTGGAACCCAAAAAGCACATCACAATGGATTACCTTGCAATCAGTTATAGGGGTCCTAGAACCTTTCAAAGAATATATTTTTCCCGTGGGGGTGTATGTTACGACAGTCTGTCTATCGTAAGTAGAAATTAATTTTTGCTTTCAAAGATTTTTTTATAATTAAATTCATGTTTTCAAAACCACAATCTTTAGAATTCTAATTTCCTGAAAAAACGACACGAGCGCGAGCACGTGCGATGTAGTTATACATTATTTATATGTGTTTGGGAAAACTTGCATGTATCCGTATACAGTATATAAAATATGATTTCTTCCACTGAATCAAGAAAAGCATTTAATAATCTTTAATCTCTTGGAATTCGTGTCCTGCTTCCGAGCTATCTTACCGCCGCGCCGGTACACAAAGTCCTTGAAAAACAAGTTTCCTTTAAAATATGGATTTTTTTTTGTAAATAATTGATAAAACTTTTCACATCCATCAAATAATTTTTTTTTAATATTTTGATCTCCTTCTAACAACATGTTAACCCTGTTATTCCTCATTGTTGTTATCATCTCTGTAGACTTCCAGCGAACAACAAAGAATAACAAGAAGGATCTCATATCCTAATGTAGTTTATTTATGCAAACAATATTCAAACTTAATAAATAATGTGGAAGTTTTAAGGAAAATTATTATGCTTCAGCATAATCCTTTGTGTTCACCTGTTTGATATACAAAAGTCAGGAAAAAAGTTTTTGTGTGTGGTGTTTTTTTTTTAAATCGACATTGCTCTTCCCTTGAGCCTCGAGACTCATATAATACTTGAAGAATCTCTTGAGTTCCTGTTCCTCTGCGTCCAACTCGTACTCTTTTATGACGGTTAAGGTTAACATTGTTCCATTTTGTGTATGGGACGTGTGCGGGATTCTCAATTTGAATATCAAATCACTCGAAAAGAATTTGCGTTTTTTTTTTTTCAATTTACCTATTTTCATTCTTCTCAATACTTTAAGTCTTTTGTTGTTGTATTATTTTCGGTAATGGCTTATGTAGAGGCATTGTTATGTCTAAGGATCGATATACTAAGCAAACAAAAAATGTGGAGATATTAAGCCTTGGGCGTTATTTGAGGATGTATGTTGTGTACTTTTATGCTTTTGGCTGCTGATATGATAGGAAGGTTGATATAGATATAAAGATACAACAGAAAGTACTTTAGAAACCGATTGAATCATCAATAGAGGCCGTGAAATTCCGTAAATCAAATTGCTTTTATCCTTTCTGATGCTAAACCGTTTAGTACAATTTAAATAGGCATTCATCGTTTGTTTGTTACTTTGAGCTTATTCTTTGTGTGTGAGGTATTTATGTGGCGGAACGCCCTTGGGATGGAAAATAACAACTTTATTGACAAAAAGAATAAAAATGGTTTCTTTTGCAAACGAGTTTTATTTGATATTTAAGATGCCATAAATTCCATAAATTTATAATCGAATATGAATGTTTCAAATGAAATAATAAATATGTAGTTAAAATTTTACATACAGCAGGGTTGGCCATCTAGTGTTTTCTTATTAAATGATAGGTTATTTTGACACTGACAGCTGTTTCCCGCTCGAAATTTTGACAGAAAGTAAGAATCATACCTTCGCGGATAAAATGAGTCCCTTTACGCTTGAACAACGTTGGGAAATATTGAAAACTAATTTCCAAAATGAGTGCTGTGTAGCCCAAACAATGCGTTTTTTGAAAAGAAATGTTTACCAAAATGAAGCACCCACCGCGCCTGCTGTACGCAAGTTTGTGCAAAAAGTTCGTGAGACTGGTATGCTAGTAGACAATATTCATGGTCTCCGTCGACGTATGCTGCGCTTAGACGAGAATAAGGCTTCTTAAGCCGAGAGTGTGAGACTCAATTCAAGAACATCAACTCGCCATCGATCTCAACAGCTCAACATTTAATGCACTAGCCTGAAGAGAATTCTGCACAAAGATCTCAGATTATCAGCTTGGAGTGACAGAATGCGCTACTGAGAAGCCGAAACAGCCACTTGAACGATGTTGTGTTCCATAATTAATGGGAATGTTTGTTCTTACTAATAAGGCAATAATACATGGAAACAACTTAATGTTGTTCATTTTATTGCAATTTTAAATAGAAACTTGTAATTGGCCCACCCTGTATGTAAGGGTGTTTCCAAGCACCCCGAGTCTAAGTGATAAATGCCAATTAATTATTTCTCGGATTTTAATCAGCAGGTATTCAAAACAAGCAGATGGGCTATGTGACTGAACCCTTGAGGGTCATTAAATTTTGAACATGTAGACGGTCTATGCACCTCACAAAAACCACACCCTAACAAATAGTAGGTATGTACGCGGGCGGTCCGATAAGTACTTAGCCTTACCGCCCGATGGTTCCAGTATCGCTAGAGAGATTTATTATCGTCTAGTACATTCTCTTACTGTCAAAACTTCAGCCGAATAGGACATGTAGTTTTTTTTTGACCACGTGTGGAAGCCAGCTTGTCCGCGAATTTTAGAAAAATGGAAAAAGAGCAATATCAGTCGGTGATTCGATTCCTTTTTTTGGAAGGAAAATCACGCAGCGAAATCAAAGACCGCTTGGATGTTGTGTACGGGTACTCTTCTCCTTCAATGGCGACCGTCAAAAATTGGTATATCGAGTTTCAACGTGGTCGCACATCGGTTTTCGATGAGCCCCGCCCACGTGCCCCAAAAATGGCTACCACTAAGGATAACGTGTCAGAAATCCACGATCTCGTATTGGCAGACCGCCGATTGAAGGTGCACGAAATAGCTAAAATAGTAGGCATCTCAAAAGACCCCGTGGTTCATACCCTCCATGAGATATTGTGCATGAGAAAGCTGTCGGCTCAATGGGTGCCGCGTTTGCTCACTCCGGACTACATGCGCAACCGTGAGACCAAATTCCTCGAATTGCAATACGAACTGCTGCCCCATCCATCGTATTCTTCAGATTTGGCACCGTGCAACTTTTTTTGTTTGCAAACTTGAAAAAATCAGTCGCCGGCAGAAATTTGAATCGAATGATGAGGTTATCGAGGCCCACGGAGGCCTGCCTTGCAGACCCGAGAAAACCTATTTTTCGGATGAGTTGAAGAAGTTGGAGCATTGCTGGATCAAGTGTGTCGAGCTAAAAGGAGACTATGTTGAGAAATAAATCGCCATTTCACCAAAATTTTTGTTTTTCCTTTGTAGGCTAAGTACATATCGGACAGCCCTCGTCCAGAATTTAAAATCGAGAACATTATATCTTCATCTTGCATTACAGACCAGTTACATAATTTTAAAATAAAGTGCTAAAAGTTTTTAAAAAGTGTTTTTACTCGAATTTGAAAATGGGAAGCAAAATAAAAAAAATTTTTTTTGATAGAAAAGGTGTCTAATAGTTAGTTTTTAGCTCAGCTTCTTCAAAAGGAACAAAGTATTCTCTCACATCGAGATGAAAGAAACATAAGCGGATCCTGCTAAGTCTTCAAGTACTATACTTTACGAAGTGTGAAGCAAAACCAATATACCCCTTAAGAGGAAGAGAAGCTGTATAAATATTAGCAGAATTTTTGCAAAAACAAATCTAAAACACGGATTCTTAAAACATGAAACGGTAGGTTCGGAAATGTAATTACATCTTCCCGCATTACGAGAGAATGAAAAATTTCCTCGATCAAAAAGAGAACATCGTATGAGTTCGACAAGGGGTGAAGAACTCGTAGGTAAGGATTTCATCTCGAAGTTAAGAAATAACAGTGCAATAGTAACTAAATGGGATTCATAAAAAGCTAGGACCGCACTAGCGATTTTTGGTCTACACGATTAAAAAATAGCGTTCGCCACAAATTTTTATCATGCACTCACTTGTGATTTTTTTGCCGCGCGATTATTTAATCGCAAACAAATAAAAGACATTACTTTTAATATGAGTCACGCATTTGCTACAGTAAAATATCAACGATTAAGAATTTGTTTTTATTTAACTCAATGTCACAGATAATCGTTTCTCAATTGATATTGAATTTATCCTGTGCAACTAGTTTCAGTACTTCTTTGAACCATTCAATAATCATTCCTTAGTATTGCACAAATTTCTGTGGGCGGTCTTTTAAACTATCGTTTGATTTTATGAAACTGACCGTTAAGTAATCTGCCACTTATAACCGGATACAGCCAATACTTTTTTTACGTTTTTAAGTAGACTTTAAACTTGACAAAAGAGCGACTACACTACACTTCCTAATGAAACCTATTTTAATACTGATAAGAATTAATTTTATTAAAAAATCGCAAGTAAGTGCAGGATTAGTTAAATCCATTTGATCTATTTAATTTTGCGACAAAAAACTGCTTTCCAAAATGGAACTTGTTTCATTTTTATAATCGCTACGATTTTTAAGTCGCATTCACATTTAAAGTCGTGTGTCTTATTCCTTGCGGCCAAAAAATCGTGAGATTGAAAATCACAAGTGTGTTTAGAACAATTTCTTATTGCGATTAAGATTTTTAAGTCGTAGTAATTTAAATCGCAAGTGTGAGCATATCCATTTAAATGAATTTGTTTCATTTAAACTTACGACAGTCGCATCGCCTGAAAAATGAAACAAATTGCGACCTTTAAGGCTAGGACCGCACTTGCGATGTTTCGTCGAGGCGATTAAAAAGTCGTAGTCGCTACAAATTATTGTCATACACGCACTTGTGATTTTTTTGCGCGAGATTATTTAATCGCAAAAAATAAAACACACTACTTTTTATGTGTGTGCACGCATTTGCTACAAATAAGTCGCGACAGAAAAATCGCTTGAAAAAATAGAACTCGTTTCATTTTTATAATCGTGTGTGTGTGTCTTATTCCTTGCGGCCAAAAAATCGTAAGATTGAAAATCACAAGTGTGTTTAGAACAATTTCTTATTGCGATTAAGATTTTTAAGTCGTAGTAATTTAAATCGCAAGTGTGAGCGTATCCATTTGAGTGCATCTGTTTCATTTTAACTTACGACAATCGCATCGCTTGAAAAATGAAACAAATTGCGACCTTTAAATCGTTACGATTTGTTGGTATTAAGTGCGTTCATTTTCATTTAAACTCATGTGTTGTATTTTTGAGACTAAAAAGCCGCGCGATTGAATTCTCAAGTGTGTTCCTAGCCATAACCGGGTGCACCCAATACTTTTTTTTTACGTTTTTGTGTAGACTTTAAAGACTTTAAACGTAACAAAAGAGCCACAACACAGCACTTCCTAATGAATCCAATTATAATACTGAAAAGAATTTTATTAAAAAGTCGCAAATGCGTGCAGGATTATTTAAATCCATTTGATCTATTTAGTTTTGCAACGAAAAAACCGCTTGAAAGAATAGAACTTGTTTCATTTTTATAATTGCTACGATTTTTAAATTGTTTGTGCGCGCATTCATATTTAACGCCATGTGTCTTATTTCATGCGGCTAAATAATCGTGGAATTAAAAATCACAAGTGCGTGCCTGCCAATTTCTCATTGCGACTACGATTTATAAGTCGTAGTTATTTAAATCGCAAGTTTGAGCATATCCATTTGAATGAATTTGTTTCATTTAAACTTACTATAATCGCATCGCCAGAAAAACGAAACCAATTGCGACATTTGAATCCTCACGACTTGTTGGTATTAAGTGCGTTCATTCTCATTTATATTGATGTGTTCTATTCTTGCGACCGCGCGATTGAAATCGCAAGTGCGTTCCTAGCCTAAGAGGAAACATTACAAACCTAGCATTTAAATCAAAAATAAAGAGAAGGACTGGAAGAGGAAGCCTCATCTCTATCATCAGCATCCGTAGCCCTTAGTGACAGAGTTTGAGTTATCATCTGCATCTCCCGCAACAAAAAACATCTGTCTATTTCCTAAATTAAAACCTCTTTATCAGACACTCAAGTCTACTTGGGATTGAGAGCAAATCTCTATTTGACAGACAAGTACTTACAAGTACCTTAATCTAAATCTAAACCTAAATCAAAGAATCATTATTTTAAGATCTTCCTTACTTGGTGTTGCACTAGAATAGTGTCAAAGACTTCGGAAGAGAGAGTTGCATATCTAGTGATAGATTTTGAGCATTTGATTGGCTTACTTCTTGCGCTGAAAGGCACTGTTGAGAAAATGGCTGAAGCATTTATACGAGCATATGAAAGATGTGGGCTATGGACAGTATATTCGGTTTGTATTTTGTTAGTATAGCATCTAAAACAGGACTGATCCAAGGAGCATGTCCCAAAATTGAAAGTGAATTCGGAAGAACATTGTTGTGTTTGCTTGTCATCATCACACCCAAGAACTTAAATTGTAAGGAGTGTTTGAGTAGTATACTTGCATATCACCAAGTTATTCTGACATTCCGATTTTTCAAAAAGTGCAAAGTCTGTAGTTTTCACTCGATAAGATGTCAGATGTCATATATGTCAATACTGGATGACGAAGAGCTTGTTAAAGGATTTCTAGAAGAACAACGTGTGAAAATGATTAACTACGTTCAAAATTTCGTTAAAAACGGAAGAAGAGAAGACTACACAGAATTATTAAAACTCTCACTCTTCTACCTAGGAGCTCGGCATCAAAATAACTTAAGTTTCATGATCCCAGGAGCTCTGCATCAAACAAGGCGGTTGGCAAAGACGCTATGCACCTAAAATTGTGAATTGTCCCTTTCACTAAACATACCGCCTTACTATTTTTTAAAAATTAAAAAAAAAAGTAAAAATTAAAAAAAAAATTATTTTTTGCATTAACCTTCAAAGGCTCTATGAATAAAAAATGATTGTCGGTTTAGATATTTTTTATTTTATGTGTGTACTAAAACATTTATAACAGGTGTTGAAAGTGTCCTCCTTGGTTTTGTAAGCATGCTAGAGCGGGTTTTTGGAATTCACTGCTAATATTTATTGATAATAGCTGCTACTTCACTTTTGATGATGCTTCGAGAATACGGTCTTCTAGTTCACCTAAATTTTCTATTTCGGTTGAATAAACAAGTTCTTTCATTCTTCCCCATACAAAGTAATCCAATACTGAAAAGTCAGGAATTCTTTCAGGCCAGTTCCGTCCATTTCTTCCCATCCAACGATTACAGTACTCTTCATGTAAATAACTCCTCACCTCACGGCCATAGTGTAGCCTGGAGCGTCATCCTGTTGAAAATATGATGAAGCTAGTTTCATAAGTGGAATGTCCTCCAATAGTTCTGTTCAATTATTGCGCAAAAACTCCCGATAGTTTCTAGAATTCAGCTTGGAGGGAGTTTGAAAGGCCAAAAAAAATTTTGGGGCAAAATGTTTATTAACGGTACCTGTCATAGAACCGTTTTCTTATTTTCGAATTTTTCTCATCAACGGCTATAACGATTTTAACCAAAAATTTTCAGCAATAGCCCCCTTAAGTTTAAAATAATATTGTATATAAAAATGTTCGAAAAAATAGTTTTAAGGATTTTTGACAAAAAAAAAAATCCAATTCCAAATTCATACTTTTCCGGAAATCAGACGGGAATTCCATGCATTTGAACATTTTTATCTCATTAAATCTACGAGTATGTTTTATATTTATACAATGTATTTTAAATTCCAGCCAGTTCGTGCGATTTGTTTCTACTGATACAATACGATCCATGTTTTATGTAGAACATATACAAATTATAAGTCTTTTGAATTTAACACAAGTTCATGGATCCGGCCATGGAGTTTATTTTACTAAGGAGTACATAAAAAATACAGTATCTGTATTGTAAGACTGAAAGTGACTAAGTATGTAACTCTCTGAAAAAATTAGCTTCGCCTCATGCCATGAATTTCATTACATAAAACGCTAAGATAGATTGCATAAAGACAATGATGATGCTCATGTTATGCAATCTCCAAACAACAACCCATCGCACTTACTCCCATAACCCTTTACAGAAGACCAATTCGATATAAAGACATCGAACTCTAGCAACCTTCCTGTACACTATATAGAATGATTAAGAACAACACAATTCCAGTCATTTCCATGATTAATAACTTCTACTTGTATAATATATTTTTTTCGAATATCTATTTAAAATCATCCTGTCAACCCTAAGGAGATGTTAATAACCTCCAACATCAATTTCAAGTCCTTTGTTCATTACCTATCTACTACCCTTACCATCTCTGAATTGACGCGTATCCATCAGTTGTGACTGGAGTTTCTGGTGTAACAAAAAAAAATTAAAAAAACAAACAATCAATATCGAAATCAAAACAATATAGCGTTTTCTATTCATCATGTTTTAAATTTTTTAATTCTCATTTTACTTGTATACCTCTGCGTTAAAGGAAGTCATCCACCCCCACCGGGATAAATCATTTTTACTTGTTTCCCATTAAATGACAACATCACCCCGAGTGATGGTTAAACTAAGTAAAGTATGGCAGGTTGGAAGTCGGAAAAGGACAAAAGGAGCGGAAAACAAAGGAATTTTCCTGCAAAAAAAAAAAAATACTGGAGTTTTAATAGAAAAGCACAGCATCTACATACTCGTACATACTTTGCATCCATCATTCGTGATAATAGCGAATGAATTCTGCATTCATTGATGATTATTAATTCATACTAAGGTAACCTGCTTGCAATGAACATCATTGTTATTCAATGCAAAGCTTCTCTTAACATGTGTGCAGATGAGTATTGGAATAATTAGACAGGGAAGAATTTGCTCTTTCCCAAACATGCCCAAAAGTCAAATTGAGCTCAACTTCTTTTCAATAAAATTGAAGAAAAATGAATTACTTTTCTGGGTAGTTCATCCACTTAAATATATACCATTGAAATTATCATTTCAAATAAACAACTGACATAATTCTAGGAGCGGAAGTGGTACGAAGTGGTTTCTTGGAAGATCAATCGATCCATCTCTAACACTCAGGCATATTCATATTCCTATTCATATTCATACTTATATTCATATTCCAACAAGGATGAACACGAATAAAATAATGTGAATTATAAGCGACATAGAAATAAGACACGGCATTCTCCGCTTTAGTTCAGCCGTCATCCCTGGAGATAAAATATCTGAGACAACAACCTTCAAAGGTTGATGTTATTTTTGTGACAGAAACATGGTTTAGACCGGAAATAAAGGATTCTTCTTATAAATTATTAGGTTTTAGATTATTTAGACGGGACAAAGTAGGTAGGATTGGGGGTGGGGTGGCCATCTATGCACGTGATGGTCTTAAACCTGAATTTATTTGTGAATCTTTACCTAGTGATGAGGTAAATTCTGTCTTTATTAAAATTAATTGCAAGAGTAACAAAATCGTAATGGGTTGCGCGTATAGACCTAGGAAAGATGTCGACACAACGTCATTGTTAACTAAGTTAGATGAGCTGACGAATGTTTCACCATATATCATATTAGGAGGGGATTTCAATAGCGATTTGATCTCCGAATCTACGCTCGCTGATGACTTAAAAGCTTTCAATTTGAAGCCAGTCAATATATCAACACCAACACATTTTACCAAGGAATCAAGTACCCTGCTTGATGTATTCTTTGTAAGCCATTTAAATAAAGTTCTGCACTTTGATCAGCTATCTGCACCATGTTTCTCACATCACGACTTACTGCACTTAACATTTGAATGTGAGCCCTTAATTTCTGATAAAAGTTACACCTTTAGGGATTTTAAAAATATTAACTACAGACGATTAGAACAAGATCTAGCCTCAATCGATTGGTTCCAAGTTTCCAGAATGTTACTTGTTGATGATCAAGTTGCATTTATTCAAGAAAATATAAAAAATTTATTTAATGTTCATGTTCCTCTTAAGAGGAAAACTTTGAAATGTAAGGCTTGTCCGTGGTTTGATAATAATATACAAATGCTAATCAATAAACGTAACTTGGCATACAAAAAATGGAAACGATTTAGACTGGAAGTGTTTCGGAAAACTTTTACCAACTTAAGAAATAAAGTAGTGCTTGAGATCAGAGAAACAAAAAAACGTTATTTTTCTCTTAGATTAGATCCTTGTCTGGCTGGTCATAAGCTCTGGGCAAACTTAAAAGATATAGGTATCGGTAAACACACAAGCAGCATAGATCATAATATAAATTGTGAAGAACTGAATGAAAAGTTTACGTCTCTCTCATCTGTTGAACATAACAATAATGTGACTTCATTGAATATGGTTGACAACAGTTTATTATCTGGCGGATTTAGCTTCTCCAGTGTGAATGAAGAAGATGTCCTAAAGTTTTGTCTATCTTTAAAGTCTAATTCAGTTGGATTTGATGGTATTCATCCAGTTTTTTTAAAGGCGACTCTTCCATACACGTTAAAACCTATTACTTATCTGTTCAATACTGTTCTCATGACCGGTGTATATCCTGCAAATTGGAAACGAGCAAAAATCATTCCTTTACCAAAAAATCGAAGCGAGTATAGACCTATAGCTATTTTACCTTTTTTATCAAAAATTCTCGAAAAAATTATGAACAAACAGATAAGACAATACTTAGATAAAAAACACTTTTTATGCCAAAACCAATCTGGATTTCGCCCAGGCTATAGCTGCACTACAGCTCTAATAAATGTTGTCGAAGAAATAAGAGTAAATATTGATAAGGATAACGTCACTTTTCTCACACTCTTAGATTTCTCAAAAGCATTCGATACTGTCGATCACAAAATTTTATGCAACAAATTATATAACAAATTTCAATTTGTATCTTCTTCGACGAAACTTATTTTTTCTTACTTAACTTCAAGATATCAAGCCGTAGTTGCCAATAATCAAACATCTTCTTTTCTTCCGCTTGACCGAGGTGTTCCCCAGGGATCAATTTTGGGACCTCTTCTTTTTACTATGTATATAAATGAACTACCGTCCCTAGGTTTTAATTCTTCATTCCATATGTATGCTGACGACGCTCAGCTCCGATATAGCTGCCCTCTGGGTTTAATTGATAATGGAGCTTGGGAGATAAATGAAGATTTAAATAAAGTTCTTCACTGGTCTCAATCTAATGGATTATGTTTAAATCCAACTAAAACCAAGTGTCTAGTAATTTCAAGAAAAACATTAGATACAACTTTTTTTCCCCCGTTACTCCTTAACAATATTCCAATTCAGTTTGTTGAATCGGCAAAAAACCTAGGTATTGTATTTAATAGAACCCTTACATGGACAAACCACATAAATATAACAATAGGAAGAGTGTATGGAGGCTTAAGAATGTTGTGGATGACGCAGAAAATTACCCCAATCAAAACAAGGATGATCTTAGCCAAGTCACTTCTCATTCCTTTATTGTTATACGGTTGTGAAATATTTAGCAATTGCGACTTCCTGGATAAAAGGAAACTCAACACTGTATATAATAGTGTAGCAAGATATATTTATGGAAAACGTAGATATGAACATATTTCTGCATATTCCAAATCAATACATGGCGTTACTCTTGACAACTTATTTGCTTTTAGGACCCTAATAATGCTTAGTAACATTTTGCAAACAAAAAAACCACCTTACCTCTATAATAAAATTCAGTTTCCGCGCTCTACTAGAACTTGCGATCTGACTCCAATACGTTACTCTTACCTTATTTCGAGTCGACAATTTTTTGTACACGCGATTCGGTTGTGGAATTCCCTCCCTTTGGTTATAAGGATGATGGGATGTAGCCCTCGGTTCAAGACAAGGCTCAGGCAGTATTTTGAGGATCAATGATGAATTTCTATCTTTTCTATTATCTATCTTAAATGCATTAATATATGAATACATAACATTAATTTATGAATACATAATTATAGTTGCTTTTTTATCTTCTTTTTTGTTTATTCATTTAATCTTGTAATCTTTGCTTAATTTTTTGAATTGTTAATTTTAACTGAATCAGTTTTTTCTTACTTTGTTTCATTTCAAATAACTAACTTAAAGTATTTTAATACTGAAACTTGCGCTAACTTAAAAGATATGTATCTTATTGTGTAAGTTATTCAATAAATAAATAAATAAATAAATAAATAAATAAACCTTCAGTCTCAGAACATCGCGCCACACATCTTTCCTATCCTTCTTTCTCTTCCTTAACTTCAAGCCCGCGCTGTGTTCAAACATTTAAAGGGTAAACATAATCCCTTGAGCGCGTGTAGATTATAAAAAAAAAAAAAGACAGGGAAGAATTTGCTATTTCCCAAACATGCCCAAAAGTCAAATTGAGCTCAACTTCTTTTCAATAAAATTGAAGAAAAATGAATTACTTTTCTGGGTAGTTCATCCAATTAAATATATACAATTGAAATTATCATTTCAAATAAACAACTGACATAATTCTAGGAGCGGAAGTGGGATACAAATCAACTTAAATAACATAGTAGTCTCTTGGAAGATCAATCGATCCATCTCTAACACTCAGGCATATTCATATTCATGTTCATATTCATATTCATATTCATATTCATATTCATATTCATATTCATATTCATATTCAATTCATATTCATATTCATATTCATATTCATATTCATATTCATATTCATATTCATATTCATATTCATATTCATATTCATATTCATATTCATATTCATATTCATATTCATATTCATATTCATATTCATATTCATATTCATATTCATATTCATATTCATATTCATATTCATATTCATATTAATATTCATATTCATATTCATTAGGGTGTATCACTTTTATATGGCCACAAAAAAGTACTCTTATTTTTAAATGTAATAGTGCTCAAAAGATGTATTAGGGTCTGAGATTTAAGAACATGTAAAAAAAATAAGATAGATATAGTTCGTCTTTGGCTCGCTCAAATCGGTTGAAGTTAAAAAAAAAAAATTTATTTACAGTAAATGTTTTTTTTTGTACGTATATTAAAAAAAAACTAAACAAAATACAGAAAGAATTTTTGTCTTTACAAAAACATATACCACGATATTGTAGGTGGTTCCGTTGAAAAACGATTTTACAAAAAAAAAAATTTTTTTTCCTTCTTTTATTATTTCATAGATTCTTTATCAAGTGTTCAATTTAAACAAAAATAAGCTAAAAAGTGTTTTCTTGGAATTATCTTTCAGTTGAAAGCCTAAAAATATTTTATATAATTTTTTTGTATCCACACGGCGCAATTTAAAACAACACATATTTCAAAAATATCCAAAAATCCAATTTTTTTGGATTTCATCCTATTTTTGAGCGAGCCAAAGATATTAATTAAAATGAAAATTGTAAACGCAGGATTTAATTTTGATAAGCAATGCAACTTTTAAAAGCTATTACATTTGAAAATACCATAGTTGAGCACTTTGACACACCCTAATATTCATATTCATATTCATATTCATATTCATATTTATATTCATATTCATATTCATATTCATATTCATATTCCAACAAGTATGAACACGAATAAAATAATGTGAATTATAAGCGACATAGAAATAAGACACGGCATTCTCCGCTTTAGTTCAGCCGCCATCCCTGGAGATAAAATATCTGAGACAACAACCTTCAGTCTCAGAACATCGTGCCACACATCTTTCCTATCCTTCTTTCTCTTCTTAACTTCACGCCCGCGCTGTGTTGAAACATTTAAAGGGTAATCTAATCCCTTGAGCGCGGGTAGATTATAAAAAAAAAAAAAAATATTCATATTCATATTCATGAATGCTCTTAGTAAATAATTGTAATTATCAAAAAAAAAAAAATTGAACATAAAAATGGAAAAAAAATTGAGATACGTTAAGTAAGTATATAAAACAAAAAATAATTTAACTAAAGAAGGTACAAATAACTGCTAGCGTTGACACCATACGGGCCCTAAGATTCTGCCCAAATGTTGCCTTAAGCGTTTTTATATAGCTTTTAACACTTGATTTATACACTAAGTATCTAATATCTTGTAGTGCACTAAGACTTAAGGAATCGAACGAATGGTTGAAAAAGAAAAGTAACATTGTCACAGCCAACAGCTTGTCTTATGTTTTCAAAGCATTTTACATTCTTGTAGTACGGCTAAGGAATGAATATCTGTACTTGACTGTACTTGCCCAAAGTTGAGCTAAAGGGTAAATTGATGAGCATTCCTATAAGTTCCACTATAACATTAGAAATGTTTTAGGAGCAATCGGTTATATCACTAAAACATTTTTTGTAAGACTAATGATAGAAAAATGTCGAGTCTACAGCTTCAAAGAAAAAGGAATTTGTATGATTCCTATATTACTCTTTTCGTACACAACTGTTATAATATGGCCATATGTTGAGGACACCTGCCAAGTATGGGCTAGCTTGTATGAAATCTATAAGAGTCATTTTGCTTTGATGGTTATTCCTTCGGCTGGCCCTTATAACCTTGTTAGTTATAAACGAACATCGAATACAGCTTATACAGTTCCAAACAAATGGCATATTCGAAATTCAGGTCAACAATGTTATAATATTTATTCATTCTTTATTAATGGTCAAATTGATCATCCTGATTTGTCAGCCTCTATTGGTGTACAGAGGATCTCACCAGCAGTTTTCCACTTCTACGTTTAAATTTGCACAAACTAACTACGTCATACATGAGTCTCTTAGCCGTATGCCTATAAGTATGCTCTTTCTTTAGATTAAACGGCTCTTCTTTTAATTATAACATTAGCAAAATAGGATTCAAAAATGGTTTCTAACGAGTGTTCCACGAATTCCTTCTTAATAAAAAATGTTGTTGATAAATCTTTTAAATGTTTTTATTTTGTACTAGCTGCCCCGGCAGACGTTGTTCTGCCCTATTTTCTCTAAAACAACGCAAAATTGATTTTTTATGATAATTGTTCCTGCCCGACAGACTTTGTTCTGTTAAAAGTTATTGGCCCTTTGCAGTAATAAAACATATTTCAGAGTGATCACTATATGATAGTGATAGACTTATGTCTCCATAATAAACAACGATTACTTACAATAAAGTTTTCTATTTTGTACATTGCATGACTTTAGTAGTAGTAGTAATAATGTGGTATTTTCATTGTAATGCCTTATCGTACACGATATTTTTTGTTTGATTACCTGGCGCGTTAATAAATAAAACTGTCGGTTTTCCGACGCGAGAGCAGGCAATATACAACTGTCCATGAGAGAAGCATGGATTTTCCAGATTGACACCGAAAACACTCAACGACTGACCCTGTGATTTATTTATGGTTATAGCGAAAGCAAGCAGCACTGGAAATTGCAGTCGTTTAAATTCAAACGGTACGTCTGTTGGTACCATAGGGTTGCGGGATATCAACACATCCTCTCCCTTATATTTTCCCTTTAGTATGGGTGCTTCGATCACATGGTTCAGTAATTTTTTCACTGCTAGCCGAGTGCCGTTACAAAGTCCTGGTTGGTTGATATTTCGTAACATTAATTGAAGATTATGGGGAGGTAATGCTAGCAAATCCAGTGAGTTCAAAAATTCTGGTGGATAATTGAAGACATCATCTTGGTTAGTTGCACAATCAACTGATTTGTATGTCCTTAATTCACCGGCAATTTCATTTTGGTTTTTGAAATTGATTTCATTTACATCCGTGTTTTTGGCAGCTAGTATAGCTCGTTCACTCAACCAACAATGATCTCTGTAATTTTGAGCGACGTTTGGGAACACTTTTTCTATAAGCTCAGTTTTTGATTCTGTAAACTAACAAAAATTGACAGGAAATGTAATGCAGCCTGTCATAACATCAACAGGGATTTTACCATTACCAATGTCAATGAGTTGTTTTGAAAATATTTCTCCAGATTGATCCTTTTGCAATTCGACACACATATTCTTGTTCAAATTTAGTATCTTAATTTTTTTCCAAAAACTGGAGGACTTGAAACATGCATTCAATTCCTGCTAGCAAAATCATCGCTCCACCGAATCGGTTTTGATTGCTTCGCAGATCTTTCAAAGTTCTGTCTAATTCCTCAAAAGAATTCTTATGAGCCATCGTGCATTCATCCCATACGATCAACTTGCATTGCTGCAAAATCTTTGCCATTGCAGAGTTCTTCGAAATGTTACAAGTCGGAGTTTCGTTGCTTTGGATATCCAATGGTAATTTTCGCGGTAAATGAGCTGTTCGACCGCTTTCCAACAATGTAGCTTCTATACCAGAGAAAGCAAGTGCGAGTGCAATTCAATTCTGTAAGGGAATTGTTGCTAAAATCAATGAAATTAAAAATGTCTTTCCTGTACCACTAGGGTATCCAAAAAGTAAAATCCTCCAGTTCCATCATTTACAACTTTCATAAGGGTATTAATATTAAAGACATAGGTACTTTCGTTGTTGTTCCAAAAGCGGAACATATATTCGAACGGATTCCTTTTAAGCATCGAGATTATTAACACGAAACTTTTAACAGTCACACACGTAATAAGAAGAGATCAGGCACAGATAGACTGACGCCAACATTCTGATCGCACGTCAAGTACCCTCTGACGGAGCACGTAGGTACTACTGTTTCCTAACAGACGTAGGTACTACTAAAAGTATTGTTTTTATTATTTTATAATTTTCTTAAATATTACATATTACTCAGAACTCGACAGTGTAAAATATATTTTGAATCGAAAAAAAAAATCTATAAAAGTATTTTTTTTTTATTTTGAGTCGCAATGATCCGTAGAAATACCATAATGTTCGCTTCAAAGAATTATACACTTTTAGGGTAGTTTATTTTGTCTTAGTTTCAATTTAGTTAGAGCAACGTATTCAAATTTATAAAATTGTCGTCTGATTTCTAGAAAATTATGAATTTATGGAAAATCTTTTTATTATTAAATTAATTTTGTATATAAGAAATTTATGTAAATTTGTTTTTGAAAAAAAAAAAAATTGGGATGCCAATTTTAAGCTTATAATAATATAGACCTTAGGAAATAATTTTAAAAACCAATCGCAAACACGTTTTGAAGATATTGATTTTTCAATACAAAAAAAATTGGAATTTTTATTTTTCAAAACTTCAACAAATATTTTTTCTTATATTTGTATGTATGATGGCTACATGGCAGGTACCGTTAGCTTTGAAGCTAAAAATTAAATTTTAATTATTTCTATAGAGAGTCACCTAAGACCCTGTTTACTGGCGACTTATAGGTACTATAAGGCAAGTTATGCATTCGGAAAAAAAATCGAGATCGAGATTTTGATCAAAGTTGACATTACGATGATAGCGAAGACCAAAAAAGTGGATCTCGCAATTCTGTCTGTCCGTTCGATTGCAGCTAAACGGCTCGGCCGATTTTCTTCAAACTTGGTAGATATCATTTTTAATTTTTTCCCCCCGGATGTTTTTTGATTTGATTTTTTAAGACCAAAAATAACGGTACCTGCTATACGAATTTTTTTCGAAATTTTATAAACATTCTTTTTTTTCAAAAACTGTTCAACAGATTTTAAAAATAAAAACAAAATTTCAGAAAAATGGTTATTGAGGGTACCCCCCATGGAACCATTTTTTTTGTTTTTGATTTTCTCAAAAACAGTACACCCGATTTTGATCATATTTTCCTTGCTAAAGGCTCCCCAAAAACCTGAATAGAATTGTGTACTCAGATTTTCAAACAAATTTTTTTTTGATTTTTAAAAAAAACTTCCAAATTTTTTTTTCAAAACTCAATATTTCGAAAACCCCTTGCTAGATTTTTTTTAAACTTGATAAATAAAAGTTTCTCAATATAATCTACAAGATGTGAGAAAAAAAATTTTATTTTACTTAAAAATAAAGGTACCTACCATACAAATGTTAGAAAATTAAAAAACATGGTTTCCAAAAATCGTATTTTTCTCGAAAACAGCGCATAGAATTTTGATAAAATTTTTTTCCTTTCGATTAATTTTTACGATCTTAAATTTAATAAAAAAAATTTTGAAATTAAGATATTACGGCTTGTACCTACCATAGAACTATTTTTTCGAATTGTGAACTTCTCATTATCCACATAAGGGATCTTAATGAAAATTTTTATAGAGAAGCTTCTAAAAAGTCTAAAACACATTGCATTTCAAAACTTTAAAATAAATACTTTTTGAATTTTTGAAAAAAAAAAATCTATTTTTCTTTTTTTTTTGAAAATTCGATATCTCAGAAAGGGCTCAATATTTTTTTTTTGTAAATTTTATTTTTATTCGAACAATAATAAAAACTTTAAATTGGCGTACCAAAATTTTTTCTTAAAAAGCTTTTAAAAAGTTTGTACATAAAAGCTTTTTTTTAAGAAACCACTACAAGGACCTATAATTTTTTTTCTTGCATAAATTCATATAAATAAAAAATAATTTTATCCTCATGAACAGTTTTCTCTAATAACATTCGATTTTAAAATTCCTAGTCTGTTACATAGGAGCGATTTCGTGCGACCCAGTCGTGCATTTTATTTTAATTGCAAAAATTGCTCTATAGTACCTATATCGCAAGTAAAAGTAACTTTAAAAAAGAGGCTGGGTGCGACCCACACTGATAACTTCCCATTTGTGGTCTTGTAAAATTCAAACAAACATTATTTTAAGATTGAAAAGCATTTTAATTATTTAAAGAGATTTGAAATTGAGATTGTTGATGTATAAGTTGTTTCCACGTGACCCAGGAGGTAAACTTCCACGCGTTTAAAAAAAAAACTATTAATTCAATATTTTTCAATATTTTTCAATATTTTTCAACATTTAACCAATTGTACAGAATCATACTATGTATAAAATAAACTAAATTAGAAGTCAATATCACTACTAGTTTTCGATAAATTTGAGTCGAAAAACAATTTTTACCAATTTTCAATAGAATTTTATATAGTTTTTTATTTTTTGTAAGAAAACTGTAAACTGATTTTTTTTGAAATTTTCACCAGTTGTCAAACCCATTATTTTTCGTAAAATAAAATTATTTTGAGTTTCAAATTGTTTTCTGTTCTTTTTTTTTTCAGTTTTGTTTTATTTAAAAATATCGGTATGTTCATTTTTTTCCAAACATAAACATAAACATAAAACTAACCAAAATTTTTACTTTTTTTCTTTTAAACCGTTATAGTGAAAAAACTACTCACTGAATTTTAATAAACGCCCTTTCAGCCTCTTTCGAAGTTACATATTATCTATTAAATAAAATTTATTTGAAGTCTTTACTCGTTCTTGAGATATCGACGACGAAAAATGGTACCAGAACGTATGGACGTACGAACGTACGTACACACACACACACATACACCTCTCTAAAAATGATTGATATAGCCTCCAGGGACCTTGAAACGTCTAGAAATGTCAAAAATTCCAATTTGACAAATCGGACCGATTACAATAACTCCCTATGCGAAGTTAATAATGTACCACATTTCATATACGTATGTTTGTACATTTCTAAACTTTTTACTCGTTGATAGAAACATAAAATATCGAATAAAAAAAAACCTTTACCGAGCCTCTTCAAATCACTATTTGAAATTAAAAAGATTTTTTTATGAACTCTGTTTTAATTATGCTTATCATGACATTTGTAAGTTCTTAGCAAAGTTTCAATAATGTAATATTTGCTTTTACAAAATCAACAAACTCTCTATCACGAAATTTATTATTTCGAGCTCATTTGATTTTTATATTCATGACATAGGAAACATTTACATCAAGTTTTATCAACATACCCCTATTTTCCAAGGGATTTGGTAATATTTTACCTAATTTACTGAAAACTTGTTTAAGGGTGGTTGCACCGTATTGGTTTTGGTTTCATTAGATCCAGATTTTAAAACACCCTAAAGCCATTTATTATATGCTCAGATTGTACCAAAGTAAATTTTTCAGTTGGAAAAGCTTGAACCTCCCATTATTTCCCCCTAAAAAAATTCTAGGAACAAATTTGTATGAAATAATATATGATTTGATATATTCTCAGTGTTGATAAACACATGCAAAGATTTCTTATTGAAAACATATCGCTTATATCAACCATAAAGAGTACTGGACCAAGGTGACTACTTTGAGATACCCCAGAGATATACGAGTAGTTTATTGAATCAGATATTATTCTCCCGAAAACAATTTGGTATGTCTTTCCGTTCCAATAATTCCTGATACATTGGATTAAGGATGAGTGGAAAATGAACGATGATAGCCTTAATGAAATAAGAATATGAGACAACTTGTCGGAGGCATTATTTTCTAAATTCTGTTTAAATGTATTCATCTTGATAGGCGTTTAATAGTTTTATTTGTGAGATAAATTCAAGAAGGATACAAAGTTAAAAGATTAAAAGAAGGATCTACAATGTTTTGCCAAATCTAAAATTATCTCTATTTCAAATAAAAATTTATTTTTTTTTTAATTTTATTAGTATAAAAGTATACATTTATTAATACTACATACCTAATTTTTGTAGGGCACCAAATTTCCAAAATTTCGTTCTTTTAAGTTTCTTCTTGCGTCTATAGTTTACACCAAAGGAGTAGGTAATATGTAATATTTCAACCGCATATTAATATTAACAATACAACTAGATTATTAACTTTGACTTCTACGGCGCTTGTATAGTGAAAATCTAATGAAGAGCAAAAGAAACCGATAATGAAACAGAAATAAAGATGGCTGGTGATGCATGGGTATGATTTCTTTGAATCTTTTTTACATTTCCTTTTATCCTTCTTCTCCATTTTTTCGCATTTGCTTCATTACTTGCGACTTATAGGTACTATATAAGGCAAGTTATACATTTATAAAAAAAAAAATCGAACTCGAGATTTTGATCAAAGTTGACATTACGATGATAGCGAAGACCAAAAAAGTGGGTCTCGCAATTCTGTCTGTCTGTTCGACTACAGCTAAACGGCTCGGCCGATTTTCTTTAAACTTGGTAGATATGGGTTTTATTTTTCCCTCCCGGATGTTTTTTTGTTTGTTTTTTTTTTTTTTTTTTGAGACCAAAAATAACGGAATCTGCCATACGATTTTTTTTATCAAAAACTGTCCCACAGATTTTTTTAAAAAAATTCATAAAATTTCATTTAGTTAAACCTAGGTAATGGTTGAAAAAAAAAATTTCCAAAAAACTATTGTTGTTGGTAGCCCCCATTCGGAACCATTTTTTTGTTTTTGATTTTCTTAAAAACGGTTCAAACGATTTTGATATTTTTTTTATGTTAACTTTCAATATTATTGTGTATTCAAATTTTCAAAAAAAATTTCTTTGGATTTTTAAAAAAAATTTCAAATTTTTTTTTTCAAAACTCAATTTTCGAAAACCCCATGTTCGATGTTTTTAAAACTTGATAAATAAAAGTTTCTCAAGATAATCTACAGGATATGAGACAAAAAAATTATTTTGCCTAAAAATACTGTACCTTCCATACAAATGTTAAAAAATGGTTTTCGAAAATCGTATTTTTCTCGAAAACCGGGCCGAGAATTTTGATTAAATTTTTTTTCTTTCGATTAATTTTCAAGATCTATAATTTAATAAAAAAAATGAAAACAAAATATTACTGACTGTACCTACCGTAGAAAGATTTCTTAAAATTTTGAATTTCTCATTATCGGCATAATGGATTTTAATGAAATTTTGTAGAGAGATGCTTATAAAAGGTTTAAAAAACATTGCATTTCAAAACTCTAAGAAAAATATTTTTTTCGAATTTTGAAAAAAAAATCAATTTTTTTTGGAAAATTCAATATTTCGAAAACGGCACAGTATTTTTTTTGTGAATTTAATTTTTATTTGAACAAAAATAAAAACTTTAAATTGGCCTACCAAAATTTTTTCTTAAAAATGTTTTCAAATTTTTTTTTATAAAAGCTTATTTTTTTAAGAAACCACAACAAAGACTTATGATTTTTGTTCTTGCATCCATCGAAATCTTAGCCATCCTTTGATGGAATTTGACAGTTTATGGCTTGACAAATAGATAATTCAGCTTTGACGTACAAAGTGTATTTCGTACAAAATGTCAGCCGAAAACTTTTTTGACACTTTTTAATCCATGTACAAAGTAGGCATCATTCGATGTTATTTGGCAATTTATGGCTTACAATAATAGAATATTTTGTGAGAACTATCAAAGCCATAAGTCAATCTTATCATCGAAATCGAAATTAAAATCGAATAGGAACATCGAAATCGAAATTAAAATCAAATAGGAACAGTATTGAATCATTTCAGTGAAATGAAAATGATGGAATGATCGGTTGGTTGAAATGATCGGATCATTTTCGTAATCGATTGTTGAACGATTCAATCATTTGAAATGAACGATTTACTCAGTTCTTATTTGAATTTGATATTTTGTTTGTTTCTTAACGTATTTAATATTAACGCATTTTTGTCAAACCAGGGGGATATTTTATTTTCAGGAAAGATTTGAAAACAGTAACGCATAGAATAAAGCTAGAACTACATGCTCTCTTTTTCCAACTCATTTCAAATTACTATCTTCTATCTCGAAAAACACAAAAGGTAAAAGTTGAAATGGTTCTAAATTTCACTGTTTCACTTTTTGAAAACACTAAGGCTAGGCGCGCACATTCAATTTTTAGTTTCGCAACTGCTTGGTTCGAGCAACTAAGAAGTTTGTGTTTTGACACAAACTAAACGATTGCCCAAAAAGAGTTCGCTATTTTGTGTAACATATATTATATGCACCTGCGCGGACATTCAACCAAATAGTTCATCTGTTTTCTATAAGTAACGAAACAGTTGTGCAACTAAATATGCGCGCCAAGCCTAACATGCAAATTGCCCGATAGATGTAGTTAATACTACGTTTTCACCAAGTGTAAATCCGGGATTTAAGTGGATTTACCATAAATCTTCTTTAAATCTGGAAGATTTACCATACAAATGTATTTCGTAAATCTAGTAGATTAGAAATAAATCTCTACTAAATCTTCATAGGATCGATCGGTCGAAGTTCGAACTGACCTAACATCCATACGGTGCTAAGCTATCTCGATGATTTTTCATCGTTTGGCACAAATGAATCTTTCTTTCTCTCGCTTCTACTTTATAAGAAAAATTGAAACAACATTAGCATTTTGATAGATGCTGTCAAAGTTAATCTTCTTATTAATCTTTCAATGCGGTGAAAACACCACATAAATCTCTTGCCTTAAATCTCAGATTATCTTTTGGTGAAAACGTAGTATAATACTCTAAGACTTAACTACATTCAACTTCAAAGAGTGAAAAGTGAACAAAAGGTGCGTTTTATTATCCACAAATCTATCTGGATCCGGATCTGGATCATCCCTTAAAAATAAAACGATACGGATCTTACTGACAGCAGTGTTATAAGCCCGTCTCTTTTTATCCTTGGGTTTGGAAATTTTAAATTATGTCTTGTCTTTTTTCTATATACTAGCCGTGTTTTATTGGTTAGTGAATACACTACATCGCAAAATTTAACATGGGAAACAACAACAAACGATTAATGAATAAAAATAAGCTAGTACTTGAAATGGATAATTTAGTGAAGATGGAGTTTCGGATGTTGAAATGTAGGAGGTGTTTAGGTGGTGTCCGAAAAAATATATGTGGCATACTTGAGGGTATGTTCGTTGGTATTTATTTTGTTATACTTTGCCTTTACTAATCAAAAGTGTTATATATTTATAGAACAAATATTTTTTCAAATGCAAAACTTTAATTCATTCCATAATTCCGGCTTTACACTACTGCCACTAATTTTGTCATAAAATATTGAATATTGAAATATTGAATTCGATTGATATGTTTTATCAGTTCACTGGCATTTGTTCAAAAATGTCGTATAACTGCGGCATTATGCTGAATTTATATAACAACTGAAAAAATTAAAGCTAAACTCTCAGCATACCTATTTTATTTTTTTAGTATCGTTATAACTTCATATGACTCTTTAACATTTAAAAACGTCAAAATAGGTCTGTTTACTTAGTTTTTTGCACGAACTACTATTGTTTTAAGGTTGCCCAGAATCAATTTATTAAAAGAAATTGCCTTAGGGTAGGCGGTTTTGCAACTGTTTGGTTCAAGAAACTAAAAAGTTTGTGTTTTGACACAAACTAAACGATTGCCTAAAATGAGTTCGCTATTTCGTGTAACATATAATTATATGCATCTGCGCGGACATTCAACCAAATAGTTCATCTGTTTTCTATAAGAATCCACACAGTGTTGTGCAACTAAAAATTGAATGTGCGCTCCCAGCCGTAGGAAGATATTAGTTAAAAAATGTTTAAAACTAGAAAACTACTTTAAAGTTAGGAAATAATAAGAAGTATAATACTACTACCTTAATAAGAGGCTGTTTAAAATTTTGCGCCAATGTCATTTTATTGAGTACTATGTTTTTTTTCTCCAATACTCAGTATATATATGCGATAAGTAACTTTTAAATCAAATTTAACAGTGAGAAAAACTCTAAATCAACTCGATCTGCATTTTCATGAATATTTCAACTCAATCTGCATTTTCATGAATATTTCAACTCCACACACATCCGTGTAAGTTAATTCTTAATTCCACACGTAGGAAGGAACAAGGAAGACATTCACCACTTAAAACCCGATTTTGACACTAATTTGCTAATTGGAAATGGTGTTTCATTTTGTCCTATGAAGTTGAAGTTTGGCACAAAGTGGCAATAAAAGAAAATGAGGCCAATTGTTCAGTGAATGCATTCAGCTAAATATAAGTATAGATATAGCAATCTTTCCACTAGTGATATGAACTGATATCTCACAGAAAAGTGGAACAGAATTTACATTGATTTGGAGAAAGTAAGATTATCGTGTTGATATTTCTGAGGCATTTGATAAAGTTCGGCACCATGCTCTCTTATCGAAAATTCGTGCGTTTTGTATCAATGAAACCCTTATAATTTGGATTATAAATTACCTTCTTCGTCGTTTAACACATGTTGTATCAGATTGTTTAAAGTCTGATCTTCACAAAATAATTGATGGTGTTCCCCAAGGCTCTGTTTTATCTCCGACTCTATTCCTCATTTTTATAAATTGATGAAATTAATAATTTACTTCATTGGTTTGCCGACGGCTTTACCCTCAGCTTCTCACATTTGTTCTCAAATTCACGTCCATCTCCTACGAAAGTGGAATCGCAGCAATATCGTTTGATAAGCACATTAAACTCCGACACTTAAAGCATTGTTAAATGGTGCTACAGAATCGTGTGGAGCTTAATTCTTCGAAAACTCAATGCTGTCTATTGTCACGTCATAAAGCAAAATGTACCCCATATGCCATTATCCTTGAATGGCCAAAGTCTGATAGCTTTCAATACCTTTTGGTAGTTGTGTTTTCGTTTAAATGACCACATTCTCAAGACCGACAAAAATGCTGCTAAATCTTTAGGATTTCTATATCGGTGTAAGAAATTTTTCACCTTTTCTCATCTGGCTACAATTTATAAGTCGTTTATGCGAGGACGTCCAAGACTCAAGTATGACTCACACTTTTGGGCAGGTGCAAACTTCTCTTCATTTATTAAATAGCATCCAGAACATTAGAGCGTTAAATCTGAAATTAAACATGATTTTTAAATATTTTTTCAGATTAGCCGCATGTTTGAAATATAAAGTGTGTAAAGGGTGGACCAAATACAAGTTTCTTTTTAAAAATGCAATAAAATGAACAAAATTCATTTTTTATCTATTTATTATGGCATTATTAGAAAGAGCAGAACTTCCTTTTAATCATTGAACACAACCTCGTTCAAGTGGCTGCTTCGGCTGGATTCGCAGTAACGCATTCTTTCACTCCAATGTTGAATAATCCGAGATCTTTGTACAGAATTCTCCTCAGGCTAGTGAGCTGTTGAGATCGATGGCGAGTTGATGTTCGTAAATTGAGTCTCACACTCTCGGCCACAGCAGCCACATTCTCGGCTGTGCGCATCGTACGATGACGAGAAACATGAGTGTCGTCCTACCAGTCTCACAAACTTTTTGCACAAACTCGGGAACAGCAGGAGCAGTAACTGCTTCATTTTGGCCAAAACTTCCTTTCAAAAAACGCATTTTTTGGGTGTAGCACTCACTTTGGAAATAAGTATTATCTGTATTTTCCAACGTTGTTCAAACCTAAAGCAACTCATTACATTTCGCGGAGGTATGACAACGACTTTCTGTCAAGATTTTAAGCGGGAAACCGCTGTCAGTGTCAAAATAACCTATGATTTGAAAAGAAACCTCTAGATGGCTCGCCTTGTACTTTTGTACTCACACCGAATGTTTTGCAACAAATTGCATTGATCGTGATCACCGCGAAACTGTTTTTGAAATGTTGTGCATTAGATTGGCTACGCAGACTTTAGTGGTGCCTAGAGGGTTCATGACGTTGTTGCTGTGGCGTTGTATGTTGTTTTCAATTTTCATTCGTTATCACTTCTGTAACTTCTTAACAGCTCCTAAGGTAGTGGTAAGAACTTAAAAGTACAAGAAAGTTTAAAAGTAAAATAGAAAGATAATTAAATTTCCTACAAAAAAGCTCTTAACAATTCTTTTTTAAGCTAAATATTGGTTACTTGAAATATTGGTTAACAGACATTTTTCAAAATGGTGACTGAAGTGAAAGAACGCTACGTGTTTATTTTGGCTATTAAAATTGCGTCCTGTTTTGAAATTGGGCCCAATCTGTCTATCAACATATACCACTGTGAACAACCCTCCCTGAAAAAACATTACGTTCTGAATGGATTCAGGATTCAATGGTAGCCACGATGAATGATAAGGAGACATTTTCTTCTGTTTGTTTGTTAATATTGACATGTTTCTGTAAATGAAAGTAAAAATCCTTTTTGTTACATGTTACATACATACACAAACACATCCTCATCACTCCTGTATCTCGTTTCTCTTTGTATTATTGCATACAGTAGGTGAAATCTCTACATGACAAAATCAGGCCCTGAAAAACAGAATAATAATTGGATTTCCTTTGAATTTTACATGGTGTCTTAACAAAGAACAATACACACACACACACATCCCTATCATAGATATGTGAATTAAGTGTATGACATGCATAAAGTAACTGAAAATGAACACTATCTTCTGTTTTCTCCATAAAGGAAATTTATTGTTTTGACAGGACGAAGAGTAACAATGACAATAAGAAGGCATGAAGCTTGGGAAATACTCGTTAAAAGAAAGCTCAACGAAATGAAAAAAAAAATAGCACAGAGAAGAACTTTTAAAAAAAAACTAAACAACAAACAAGGATCAGGAAATTTCATGAGGTAACAGCATATGTACTGTATTGTTACTTCAGATGCCTTATGTAGAGCATACTACCTATTTGACGATTTTAACTCGGTTTCATTGCAAAATACCTTTGCAACATAAATGGAAGAAAGAAACAAGCGTAATGCTTCGTTCTCATGTGGTTCAGGGAATGAATGAATGAGCGCACAACAAGTAGTTCTTTAATAAATTCATTCCGCGAATTCCTCTTTTAATAAAAATGGGTCGTTCCATCAAAACATTTATTTATTGTTGTTTTCGTGGGGTTCGGGACGTGGATGGAGGGGCTTAGTAGGTATTTGAAAAGGTAAGTGGATTTATTGTTGCGAGGAAGGAATTTGCTTCTTTTATTCCATAAATTAAAAAAAAGTTAGGCAGGTATTTTAAAAAAAGATTTCATTTTTTATTTTAAAATTGAGAACCATGTAGGTTAAATATTAAAGCAGAAGTCCTACATCTTATAATACTTCCTAAAGAAGTATTTGTGTAAGACACGTTTATTTATCAACAGAGGTCACTCAGAGGTCATAGAAAACTACTCAGGGCAATCTTGTCGGAATCTACAAAAAAAGCAAGGACTCAAAATGGGAAATAAAACTTGCGGTGAGCTTCCGATTAACAGAAACACAGAGATTCTTTTTTCAGCCGCACTACACGAATGTGGAAGGCTCTATCTAGCTCTATATTCCCTTCAAAATGTAATATTCAGAAATGTAAAACTAATGTGCATCGGTACCTCTTTTCATAACCTTCCCTTTTTTCCTACGACTCGAACTGTCATAATTATTTTAAGGGTAGTTATAACCCCTGATCCTTTAGCTCTTGAATTGTTGCTGGCTTATCGACATACACCTTTTCTTTCAAATAACCCCAAAGAAAGAACTCCAACGGTATCAAATCACATGATCTTGGCGGCCAATTGACATCGCCACCATCACGTGAGATAACACGGCCATTGAATTTGTCGCGCAAAAGAGCCATTGTTTCGTTAGCTGTGTGGCAAGTGGCACCGTCCTGTTGAAACCACATATCGTCCACATCCATATCTTCGAGTTCGGGCCATAAAAAGTTCGTTATCATCTCACCATAGCGAACACCATTCACAGTAACTGCCTGACCGGCCTCATTTTGGAAAAAATACGGCCCGATGATGCCGCCAGCCCATAAACCGCACCAAACAGTCACTCTTTGTGATGGGTGCGTTTGTTTTTCGACAATCACTCTTGAATTATCATTCGCCCATATCCGACAATTCTGCTTATTGACGAATCCTCTGAGGTGAAAATGTGCCTCATCAGTCATCACTGAAGATGATTTTCTTCGAAAATTGATCATCCACTGTTGCCATTTCTTTTTTTTTTTTTTTTTTACACTATCAGAATTGGTCGAAGAAAGCTTATAACAAGCTCCGTCTTTCGACCAATGGTTTGCCAACACAGAGAACTGTGTTATACCACCGGCTCATCATTTAGTGCAGTGTTAGTTGTTAGTAGGCAAATTATATTACAATTAACACTGACACAAGAAAACATGAAAAATAAACAAATAATATTACGTAAGAACAAAACAATAACATAACATGAAACAAAGAACATTTAGGAGCGTGGACCACTGGTTTTGAGAAGGTTTTTTAATTAACATTTATTTATATTAAAATCAAAAATATTTGAATTCCAATTTACAAGTCTACCCATACGTGTCAAGGGCTCATGAATGCCATAGTTGGTCCTATGTGTTGGGACCTTAATCATATCGAGGCCTCGAAGATTATAACCTCCTCCCTGATAATTAAAATAAACCGAACATAAAAGATCTGGTGCATCTGTGACGCCTGTTATTAATTGGTGGAAAAATACCAAATCATTGTTTGTTCTTCTTTGTTCCAAAGTTTGCATCTGAAGAATAGATAATCGTTGGTCAAAAGAGAGGACATACGAAGGATCATTCCATTGAAGTCCCTTCAAGGCAAAACGAGTAAAGTTTCTTTGCACAGATTCTAATCTCTCAATATGAATATCATAAAGAGGAGTTCAAACCTGCGATGCATACTCAAGATGGGGACGTACCAAGGAGTTGTATAAAGCCCGGGTGACATTGGGATCAACAAATTCTTTAGACCAGCGCTTAATAAACCCTAACATTGAATTGGCATTATTCATGATTTTATTAATATGAGCAGAAAAATCTAAATTGGGTGTAAAAAGAACTCCAAGGTCCCTTACAGTCATAACACGAGTTAAAATGTGCCGTGAGATAACATATTCATGAGAGTAAGGAGAACGTTTTTTAGAAAAAGTCATAGTTTGACATTTTGTCGGTTTGAGGTTCAGACTGTTCTTTTCACACCACAAGCCAAAATGGTTAATATCATCTTGCAGTAAATCCCGATCATTTGAAGATACTATATTTTTATAAATCTTCATATCATCTGCAAAGATTAGAATTTCGCTATTGCGAACACACAGAGGAGCATCATTAATAGCCAATGTAAAGAGTAGTGGTCCCAGATGGCTTCCCTGCGGAACACCAGATTTGGCAATAAACTCTCTTGAGTATGAATTTCTGAATTTGACTTGATATAACCTATCTTCAAGATATGACGATATCCACTTGATAAAAGGTGGTGGAAATCCGTATGAGTGAAGTTTAAACTTGATAATCTCATGAGACAGTTGATCAAAAGCTTTCCAGAAGTCAGTGTATACGCAATCAACTTCTTGACAACTTTCTAGAGAGTTTAAACATTTATTCAAAAAGACAACAAGATTAGTAACAGTAGAACGTTTTTGCATAAAACCATGTTGTTGGTTGCAGATAATAGTTTTACATATAAATGTCAAACTGTCACATACAACTTGTTCGAACAACTTCGGAATGCAAGAAAGTTTGGAAATTGGTCTATAGTTGGTAATATTGGCTTTATCTCCCTTTTTAAATACTGGCGTTAAAAATGCTTTCTTCCAAACTGCAGGGAATTTACCTAATTTCAAGGATAGAACAAAAATATTACCTACGCAGAGGAAGAGCTAAAACAGACTTACATTTCTTCAATAAAGCGGGTGTTATTCCATTGGGTCCAATAGAATAGTCGTCTTTTAAATGTGACAGAAAGTCCAATTTTGTCATGATCTATTGTAATATTATTAAATGATACCTGAGGACAATTTCGTAAGAATTGAAAATAGTTATCGTCAACAACAACAGGGGAATCAATGAAGGATTGGCTAAAATTATTTGCAAATCCCTCACAGATTTCTGTAGTAGTACTCAAGGTTACGTCATTATAAACGAGATTAACAGGATAACCGTCGCTTTTCTTTTTGGAATTTATAAATTTCCAGAAGTTTTTCGGGTCTTATTTCAGGGAAAGCCCCGTGGTTTGAAGATAATCATTATAACATTCATAAGAGAGTTTTTTGAATTCTTCTAAAAGGGAAATGTAAACTACTTGATTCTCTACTGTCATGAACCTTATATATTTTTTCCAAGCCTTATTTCTTTTATTTCGAAGGCATTTGAGTTCTTTTATGAACCGAGGATGACAAGAAGAATTAGAGGGAATAGATCTTTTTTTAGGGACAGTTTCATTTATGCATCTCATCAAAATAGAATAGAAGCTTGAGACAGTTTTGTCAAGATCATTAGAAATCCGTAAACGTTCTATACCGGAAATAATTAAACTATTTAAAAGCTGTTGAAAATCACCTCTCCGAAAGTCAAAAATATAAGAACAGTCGAGTCGTGGGGATAACTATTTTCTAGTAAATGACCACTCAAGTCAAGAAAAATGTCAAGAGGCGGGTGATATTGATCTATATTAGATAAAGCAGAGATAGATTCTACCACTACTGTACTAACGGCGTCAGATGAGAATACAAGGTCAAGTTGTCGATTCATATTATTTCGTATACAGCTAATTTGCTGCAAATCTGTAGAGATAATATTATCCAACATTTGGAGCTCTTGTTGGGGTGAACTTGTGGAAGCTTCAAAATAGGATTCGTCATCAGAGGGAACCCATTCGATATGGGGAAGATTAAAATCCCCTAATAAAAGAATTTTACTGTCAAGGCTAGCTAAACTGAAAATAAAATCGAGTGCTAAAGAAAGTTCAGTGTATACGGAACCAGGACTTTTAGGTGGAATGTAAACATTTAAAACAAATAAGACTAAATATTCCTTAGTTATTTTGACGCATAACAGGTCAATTGTCAGATTGAATGGGAAGACTATTTGTGTTGAGCAGAAATTACTTCTAACAGCAATAAGTACTCCCCCGCCAACTGAATTTGTAACGTCAACGTGACGGTCCTTTCGGAAAACTAAGAACTCATTATCAAAAAGTTCCGTGTCTAATATTGTTGCGTTAAGCCAAGTTTCTGTAAGGGCAAAAAGATCGTATGGCAAAACTAGGGAATTTTTGAAAGTCTTAGAAGTTTTACTTCGAAGACCTCTCACATTTTGGTAGTGCCACCATTCTGACCATTGACGACTCTTGAAATGGTCAAGAGGCTTCAGTTCTTGAGTCAATTGCACCTTGTAAGCGTGTTATGCATAATGTTCATCAACGACGAGCGTGAGAGGTGCAATTGTTGGGCACGAAGACGAGTTGAGGTGGACGGCTCTTCAGCCACACTATCGCGAACAGCAGCAATATTTTCTGCAGTACGAGCTGTACGAGCATGCACTGGTGTTTTCACATCTCCTACAGACCCGGTTTGCTCAAATTGGACGATTTTTCCGATTCTACGCACATTTGGACGATTAAATTGACCGAAAAGATCACGAAGTGCACGATATGCATTTTGATTTGAACGCCCATTTTCATAATAAGCCTGAATAACTTTAACGCGTTTGCTCGATTGTGTATCTTTCCATGGTTCAAATTGAGTTAGTCTGAAATTAAGAGATGTCAAATGAAATGCAGACAAAAACTTGACGTGTAGGTGTGGTTCACATTCAACATCGGCCCTTAAAATTTAACCACCCTTTATAAAAAAAAGTTGTTCAAGTGGTATGGCGAGGAGTTCATATATCTATAAAATCTGTACCAGTCTACCAATTTTAATGAAATTGTCAGGTACGGTTTTTTTAGAGTGAATTTTTGGATACTGACAGTCGATAATTGTAGCAACATTCGGGGGCTTATTAAAAATTTCAGTGCTGTATGTCGATACTGCGAAGAAGAGGCTAGCAGTTTTGGTACTTAGCGAAACCCTTATTGGTGAAAACTAAATAGCGCCGCGCCGCTATTATATGATGTTGTTTATCTTGTTGTTTAGCTTCTGGTCAGAAAACAACCGACATTTTTTCTGAGTTAAAAAACGTGACTCAGCTCGTTCAGTAAAAAGGCAGTCAAAATTGTTGGGCATCTGTAAAATGTAAGAAATAATACTTCGTCTTCGGTTCTATGCTTTAAAAACACTCCTTATGTCAGCTCACAAGAAATAGCTCAATTCATTCGCAGCACAGTTTGTTTTAAATTCTACGTCATCAGAAAGTGTTACGACTCCTCCTGTACTTGATATTTTATGAGACAAGTCTTCTAAATTCTAATACAGTTGGAAGAGTACTGAAGGATCTCGGTGAACTCAAACCTTCTGACCGGCAAAATATCTTTCCTATTGTTTTGCAGAGGTGTTCTTCAACGGTGGCAAGTCTATTCTGTAAGCTTTTCCATCTGAACTATTATATTGGTCTCTTTCCTGGATAATGCATTTAATATCCAGCCTGGCCCCAAAAAAAGGCGAATCTTCTTCCCCCTCTAACTATGGTCTAATTGCGCTTTCATCCCTTCTTTCCAAGGACACAGCTAAATCATCAGCTTAAGAAATGTTTTCAAGAACAAAAAATTGGCAATATGGCTTTTGTAGTAATAGGTCCACCGGGAATCTGATGGTATATCTCACCTAACATTATCATACGAGTAAATCTTAACATCGTTTTGGAGAAAGTAAGATTACTATTGCACTTGATATTTGAAAAGCATATGATAGAGTTAGCATCAAGCACTCTTATCGAAAATGCATTCATTTGGTATTGATGAATTTCTTCTTCGACGGACAGAAACTACCTTTCGAACCACTGAATACAAGTTGTATTGGATGGTTTTAAGTCTGAAATTTATAAAATAAATACTGGTGTGCAAAAGGGCTCCATGTTGTCTTCGACTCTCTTTCTGATATACATTAAATTGTCTTGCTGACGGCAGTACTCTAAGCTTCTCATATTTGTTTCCAGATAAATTTCCTTGTTCTTTGGATGTGAATTTAGAACGACACCGTATGATAAGCTCATTAAATTTTGATTACGATAGCATTGCCAAATGGGGAACCAGAAACTGCGTAGAATTTAATGCTTCAAAAACTCAATGCTGTCTCAAGTCAAAAACACAGCCCACTTAACATGCCGATAACCATTAGCGCCAGCGGCACTTGCATTGAGAGGAAACCGAACAGATCTCAGTTCTCGGTATGTGCACCACAGACGAACTTGTGTTAAATGAACATATAGGTATTCGTCGTTTTTAGGTTTCCTTCGACCTTGAAAGAAAATGTTCACCCTTTCTGATTTGGCTGTAATTTATAAAGCCTGTATTCGCCCAAAGCTTGAGTATAATTCCCATGTTTCGGATTTAAAATAAAAAAAATCTTTAAAGTTCGGTTTTTTTTGTGATTATTTCCTGATATCAATGGCGCAAAATTTTAAACGGCCTATTATTAAGGTATTAGTATGATACTACTTAACAATTTGCTAACTTTATAGTAGTTTACTAACTCATTTTTAATTTTAAACATTTCCTAACTACTATCGTACTAAAAGAATTTTCATAATAAATTGCTTCTGAACACACCTAAAACAATGACATTTCGTGTAAGCAAGTAAGTACACGAACCTTTTTTGATGTTTGCAAATGTCAAAGAGTCATATGAAGCTAGCACGATACTACAAAAATAAAGTAGGTATTCGATGATTTTAACTTTAATAAAAGGGTAGAGAAAGTATGATGCTATATTCCATTAAATTTTGGAAATTCGTTGTTTTAACCTAGTATCATACTAAAACAGCTTTAGCATTGTACTAATTCAATTAAAATTTTGCGTTAATATTTTTAAGCGAGGGAAAAACTTTTAATTTATTTTTAATTTTTTTTTGCAAATTTGAAATTAGTGTTTGTTCCCAAGTCACTTATCAAGTTTAATTTCATCCAGATATAAAAAACACCACTGGGCACAAAAGTAAATCCTTTTTTTTCAACATAAATACTCATTTAGAAAATTTCCAATTTAACCTTTTTATTCAACATCGCTTGCTATTTGATTTATATCCATATAATTGCAGGATTTCACATGAAAACCCCCAGAGAAAAATATTCCACCAGAACTATTTACTACCAGGTCAGGTATAGCACCATTCAGCAGTTTTATTTGAATCGAATTTTTCCTTGATTGATTGATTTTTGCTAAGTAAATTGCTATATTCATAATTACTTTGCATTTCATTGAGTATAGTTTTGAGTAATAATAAATTAATGGTAGCAACCAGGTCGCAGTTACTTACTCGGAATGTCAAACTTATTTGCATAAATGTGATATGATTTGCTAAGCTCATCAGCTTGTATTTGATTCAAAATTCGTTAGTGTTCAAAATTGGCCAAAAAACCGTCATTCCGTTTAAGCATGACACATTACTGAGTTCCCTCACTTTATTTATTTATTTGCTTAATTTAAGCAAATATTATTAATTATTAACAAATAATAACATTTAAATAATTAAATTATAGCCAAGCAATCTGATAAACTAACTTTAACTTATAACACATAAGGGGCTTGTGGGTAACTGGAGTAAAGGTCACTTCTGAGGGACGACATTGTGGGGTTGAAGTCAGGGGGCCCTGTGAGCTTTTGGATAGGTGTAGCATTCTGGTGATTGGGATGTAATGACCGTAAGCAAAATAATGTATGATACAACTTTAGGAGTGTAGGAAGGCAAAATAAAAGAATTAATCTAAAGTTACCTTGATTGGTATTAATAGAGATCAATTTAAGAAGCACCGGAAATTCGATTACTTCAGTGATTAATTGTTGGACGAAGAGTACGTCGGCAATAGCTCGGCGCTAACCTATGGGGTAAAAACGATCTTCTTAGGAGGGTGAGATATTCGATGTACAGCTTCAATTCTATGTGAGCGGGTGGATTGATAAGGAGACCAAGCATGGCTGGCGTATTCAGGAATGAGTCTCACATATGTTGAGAAGGGAAGCATATCGGAATTCCGCTTTTTAAAATCCCGTTTTTTTTCAAAAATCCCGAAAAAAAAGTTTTAAAATCCCCCTTATTCAGAATCCCGATCTGTTATAATCCCGCTTTTTTAAATACCGACTTATATCCCGTTTATTCCCGCCAAGTTCGTTTTTTATATTTTATTTATATTTGAGTATTATAAGCGCTTTATACCTACATTAAAAAAAAATAATAACCAGACTAAAAGAAAATGCATCAGCTTATTTTTTATCTTGACTGTACGCTTTTGTTTTTGATCTCTAAGCTCTAAGATTAAATTAAAATTAACTTTTCCTCATTTAAATCACTGTACAAAAAAAAGAGAAACAATATGAGTAAAATTGGTTTTTTGCGTTTATGAAAAAAAATATTTTATTTACTGTTAACTATTTTCTTACAAATTAATCCTTTTTTCTTTCATTTCTTAAAAGATTTTTTTTTTTACTATCCCGTTTTTGCAATCAAAACAAGTTGTTTTATTTTAAAAAATTGAGCGATTTTTTTTTAATAAAACAACTGGTTTTGATTGCAAACGCGAGATAATAAAAAACCTGATTTTAAGAGACGGGATTTTAAAAAGCGGGATTTAAAAAAAACCGGGATTATAAAAAGCGTGATTTTAATAGCCCAATATTAAGAAACGGGTTTATTAAAAGCGGGATATAGAACTCAACCCGTTGAGAAGACTTGGTAACGAAGGCATTCGACATTTTTTTATATCAAGGCTTTATAAAACCAAGGCTAGAATTTGCTTTTACAATAATAGGGTTGATAAGAGAACTGAAAATTAGCACATATTATGTCAAAAGTGGATAGATGAAACTACGGGCACAAGTCCATTTCAGAAGTTATAAGTTCGAGAGGGTAAGGGGAGGCAGTTTCCTAGAAAATCTTATGAATTGATATTTACTGACATTGAATTCTGGGAAATTTGTATCACACCAAGTAAGAAAAGTTGAAGCAGGGAAGAATCAAGAGAGTTATGGAGCGTATACTTTTACAGTTTATATATCATATCGGGGGGAGAGTACGATAACTTGGCCGCCAAGATTTGATAACGGGTTTTTGTAGGGGGGTCAAAAACAAGCACTTTTTACTATGGGAGGGGGGGGTCTATCTCCCCCCGTTTAGGAGGTAGGGGCACTTTTAGAAAAAATGGTTTAAATTGAAAAAAAAAAATAATAAAAAACAACGGCAACACCTACAATAAAGTGCTATACTGCGTTTGAAAGCCAAAAGATAGTTCTATAATCCTGCATTTAAATTTTATTACTCATATCAATAGTTTTTGAGAAATTCGCATTTAAACTCCAAACTTTGATAAAAAAACGTGAAAAAAAAATGTTTAGACCGGTTGTTTTCAAAATTGTGAAATGAAATTGTAAATTAGCTTATATGTGTTTCATGTATCTAACAGTTCTTAATCGAACACAAAAAACCGCATGGTTCTATGTCTTCTGGTTTTTGAGAAAACCTCCGTTTAAGAGGTAGGGGCACTTTTAGAAAAAAAATGGTTTAAATTGAAAAAAAAAATATTAAAAAACAACGGCAACACTTACAATAAAGTCTATATACTGTGTTTGAAAGCCAGAAGATTGTTCTATAATTCTGCATTTAAATTAAATTACTCGTGTCAATTGTTTTTGAGAAATTCGCATTTAAAGTCCCAATTTTGATAAAATAACGTGAAAAAAAAAAGTTTAGACCGATTGTTTTCAAAATTTTGAAATGAAATTGTAAATTAACTTATATGTGATCCATGTATCTATCAGTTCTTAATCGAACAACGAACGAACGAACGAAAAACCGCATGGTTCTATGTCTTCTAGTTTTTGAGAAAATCGAAAATTACCAAAACTACTTTTTTTGATTTTTGGTGGTGACGGTGATTCCATTTTAAGGATTAATGTTAAGAAACATAATGAATCTTTGTTAGTTCAGTACCGCAATTCATTTAGCGTTACCCAGAATGCACCATGAGGAGGTAGAATTGCATCTGGGTCAGTTATTTTGTCAGTTAGTCAGGAGTTAGTCAGTCATAGTTAATTAAAAATGGTCAAAATGTATTAAAAAGGTGTGTAAGTCTCGTCAATAAAGTCATCGTCCGTACTATAACTGTCGAGTTCGTTGACTTACTAATTTATGGTGGGAAGCCGAGGATGTTTTGGCGGTAAAACACTTTCTAAATTTTTGCTCTGAAGGGTGGGAGGATCAATGTCTTTTAACTGTAAACCCTCACATATATCACCATCGGTATAACAAGGGTAAACTTTTTTTTACATCTGATAAAAACTCTATTATTTGCGAACCCCAGTCGTCCTTATATTTCCTTTCTAGGCAGTATTTTCGATAGAAAAATAGTGCCATGTATTGGTGAACATGGTCAGAAGTTTGTTTTGGTTTTCAAGATCGTTTATTGTATTTTATATGTATTTAGTGGACATTGGATAAATAGAATAAATTTGAATTTTTTTAAATACAGATTCTGTGAATGCAAAAGAAACTTTGCATGCACCCAACCTTGCACCTACCCCAAATCCTATAGTGTGCCCAAGCAGGGGGGTTGCAGGGGGGCAGCATGCCCCCCCATACATACTTTACTGTTTATATATTGTAATGTTGGAAGCTAGAACTGATTTATTTATGTAAGGAAGCAAAAAATATAAAACATTTTGTAGAAAAGTAGTTTTAGTTATTTTCGATTTTCTCAAAAACCAGAAGACATAGAATCATGCGGTTTTTTGTGTTCGATTAAGAACTGATAGATACATAAAACACATATAAGCTAATTTACAATTTCATTTCACAATTTCGAAAACAACCGGTCTAAACTTTTTTCTCACGTTTTTTATCAAAATTTGGAGTTTAAATGCGAATTTCTCAAAAACTATTGATATGACTAATTTAATTTAAATGCAGGATTATATAACAATCTTTTGGCTTTCAAACGCGGTATAGCACTTTATTGTAGGTGTTGCCGTTGTTTTTTATTATTTTTTTTTTTCAATTTAAACCATTTTTTCTAAAAGTGTCCCTACCTCCTAAACGGGGGGAGATAGACCCCCCCCTCCCATAGAAAAGTGCTTATTTTTGACCCCCCTACAAAAATCCGTCATCAAATCTTGGCGGCCAAGTTATCGTACTCGTGCCCATATCGGCATTTATATAGAAAAGTCAAAGTTAGAAGTAATGCAATCAACACTATTAATGCAAATGACAAAAAGAATTGGGCCATTATGGTTTCCTTGAGGAACACCTGAAATGAAGTAGATGGGCTCATACTCGGAACATCTGAACATGAACCTGTGCATTAGCACTTTTCTTTAAAAAATGGCTGTAATACCATCAGAACCACGATAAACATCATCCTTCAGTAAGTTGATTATTTCACAGACCTAAAAACAACTTCTATCAACAGAGATGAGTGACGTATGAAGATTTTTCCATATTAAGCTAAAACAAGGTCAGGCTGTACTGTAAGATTTATTGAACAAATTGGCAAAGATGTTAACTATTACTTGGTGCTCTGCAGATGTTGTGTTGGAAAAATTGAAAGTACTCGTAGCAGTTTGAACTACACTATTTCTGCATCTCGTATGTGTGTATTCAGTGACTTTGGGTTTATATTCACTCCATGCATCGTTGAAGTTAAACATGAAATTGTGAAGAAAAAACTAGTACATATCTCGATTTTTTAAATCATTCGATTATGCCCTTCACTAGTTAGAACATCCGATTTTCTATTGACATTTATAAATTGGTAGAACTGTTTCTGTTGGGAAATGAGGCCAGTCTGCATTTTGACAAGATAATTAAGGAAGAAAAATCGGTCGTAGCTTGTTGCTACGAGTAGATTGAATAATCTAAGGAAGTTGAAATTTCAAGTAAATATTCTATAGATCCTTACAGTACGGAGAGTTCGTACATAACTCTTTAGTTTACCAGGGGGAGATGATAAGCAATTTGTTTTTGAGACAAGTAAGACCCATTTTTTTTTTTTAATAATTCTCAGTTCTCACGTGTTCAACGTTCAACATAAGTGTAGTGTGATCGATGGAAAAATTGGTGTAGGATGGTGGTGGGGGGAAAGGAGGTTTCGATGAACATTGATTTTTGATTCCATAATCGTGTCGTGCGGCTAGAAAACGAATCTACATATATGTATTTGACAGTAAGTCCAAAATTAGGCTCGAGGGTGAAGTGATGAGCATTCTCAATGAGATGGGTATTACGAGTGAACTGATTGAAGGGAGGAATGATGCAAGTTGCTACTTCTATGAACATTGCTTGTGAAAGAAGCGATAAAACAGGGAAAGACATGAAACATTCCGATAGTGTTCAAGAGATGGTTATGATTCCATGATAGTTCTATTTCCTATCAGTTGTGATGCTCTATTCTGGATTTCATCCAATAATTGAAGAGAATTTAGTGCTGCGCCCGACTAATGAAGTGAGTTTTACTCGAGTTTTGGACGTATAAGCGCCTTATAAATTGAGGTCAGATCAGACGGGGTGAAACATTTCTTACACCGATATAGAAATCCTAAGTATTAAGCAGTGTTTTTGGTGGTCTCGAGCATATGGTCATTCCAACGGAAGATCATCGTTGACACACATACGCGAGAACTAAGAGCCTTTCTGCTTTAGCCATGCAAGGAGAATGGCATAGGCTGTAGATTTTTCTTCAACGAAAGTAGAAGTATTTAACTATTAAGCTCCACACGATTTTGTACTGGCCATTTAACAATAGTATAAAGATCAGATTTCAATGAGCTTATCAAACGATATCGTTGCAATTTCACATTCGAAGGAAATGGACCTGAATTTAAGAACGATTATGAAAAGCTGAGGGTAGAGTCGTCGGAAAAACAATAAAGTTGATTAGAAGTTTCAGACAAGAGTTCATGGAGATGGGTCGGTTTTTTTTAGGAACAAATGCTGTTTCTGATATTCTAGGGAAGATTCCAAAACAGTAGAAGCTATGGAAAAGCTAACGCAATGGTTTAGAATACCTCTTAGTAGAATGGAATGGAGGGTATAACATCAGGACCTTGTTCTCGAGTACAGGAGGGGCAATGTTTGTGTCAGACAGCGTAAATATAGCAGCAAAATGAACTGCGAGTTCATTTGCCTTAAGTGATGAGTTATTTATTGGATTGTCGTTGTAGATGTGCCTTGAAGATAAAGTTGAATTTTGTACTTTCTTGATAATTCTCCAGAAATTTCTCCTTCCTTTTGGGAATTTCTTTATATTTATTTGCAGCGTTGTAATTGTTTCTGACTTGTTTATGCTTTTTCAAAATCATTTATTGGAATTCCTTGTCCACATATGAATAGAAGTACCTCGTACAAAACGTAGCTTTTTTTACAATCCCCATGAACTTCAGAGAGTATTTCCTCAAGGGAACCATTAGTGATTAGTTTATATACATTCAAGGTATTAATTATTAACATATTCTTTAAACATTGCGTTAAGTTGAAGTCGAGTTCGTAATATCGTCAAAGAAGAAATCACTTTTTGGACTTCTCCAAAACCGTCATCTTACAAGTGATTGAAACCCCAATTTTGTATACCATATGGAATCCATATTTGCCCTACAGAGAAATGTGAACTCTATCGAATGAACCGGAGTGTGTCTAGTCTAGTGTGTCTGTGATTTTCGAAATGTTTCTCATAGAATAGGAGGATGCATATAATACCGTATCCGATTCTCCAACACTGTCTCTATAAACACCAATGTATAGAAACCACAGCGCCTCATCAACTCATCTCTGTCGGAGGACAGCAGGAAAGATGACACATATACATCAGAATAAAAGTATCGTGAACAGCAGCCCTAAGAGAATAGTTCCGTTTCGAGTCCAGTTTTGCTTCCTGAATGGATCAGTGTAAGGATGTGAGTATACGATGATTGGTTGAGGGACAGAAAATACAAAAAAAAATATTAAAACTAAACAAAACACACACACACAACAGAGGCACCATAAACAGACATACCCGACAAAACCAGCCAAAATGCCGGAAGAGCTCATAGAAAACCTTGCGAGCATGATGCATTTAACCCACGTTTTTTTTCGCATAGAATAGACGTAGCAATGGCAGAGCTGGAGGTAGAGGTAGAGGTAATTCGCCCGTTTTCTCGTTATAGACGAGAAGCAACCGTCGACATACATATGAAAAGCTCTGAAGCACTTAAGTGATTGATGATCTTGGGATTAAAGTGTTTCCTAGCGAAGTGATTATTATCCTTCGGAACGATTTTCTAGTACTCTACAAACTCCTTTGTTGCAAGTTTTTTTTTTTTTTTGTTTTTTCATTATTATTTTTTCGTCCTCGTTTCAATGATGATCACTTGTATCCTTTTTGTACGTCGTCGTCGTCGTCGTCTTTCCGACAGAAAATACCCACCCCCTTGCAAACTTTGTGGTTGTTTTTCCTTTCTTCACTCAAACACTTCCTGATTGTGAAAAATTAGTTTTCCTCTATGGCTTGGGATTTTTGTTTAGTCTGCAAAGAGCTCTTCAAGCACATTATTGGGGAGACGACACATTAAGGACTCAAATGAAATTAAATGCACGTCTGAGTTGCAAGAAAAACAAATAATGTGCAACGTGGTAAATTTATTACTCTCAACACGCTCCGTGTTAATTGAAATTAGATAAATGGTTACATTGGCAAGATGTAGGTAGCATACCTACGATTTTATCCTCTCCAAAGCTTTGATGCTAACTTATTCAAAGGCAGCATTTAAGTTTTTAAATAATCAAAAACATCAAAAATAATCTTAATTATTCTCTTCGTGTTGCAGGAAGCAGTTAAGGCACCATTAAAAATTTAACATCATAACCCCAGATCCAATCAATCAGTGATGATTTCCACTAATTTATCTATCCCCCTGACATATGGGTTCGGCAGTTACTGTAAAATTTAAATTTAAATCAGTTTTATATTCAAATTCCGAGGACCTTTCCGATTTTTATTTGCATTTTTCGGAGGTCATTATCATTACAAACGGAGATAAAACAAATTTTATTTTAATACCAAAGCCCTTGCTAAGTCATTGTAAGGCTATACAGTATATCAAAGACGGAAAGGGTTTAAGCCATAATCTGCCAATAAAATTAAGCTTTGCAAAGCCATTTAACAAGGGTCAAGTAGTTCCGGTGATTTACGAGTATTAACTTCGACATGCTATATACAAGTCGTGTGGCAATGGCAATGGCAATGGCGGCAGCCGTCCCCCGGTCATATAGCATAAATATATCCTGTGAAAGATGCGGCCATTTCAGCAACCCCCTCCCTGACCAAACCATATAATGGGGTGTTAATAAAACTCGCAAAACGTACGTGGGGTTTGAATTTGAGGTACCTAATTCCAAAGGCAGAAAGGTGTGCCAAGATATTTATGGCTAAGTTAACCTTTGTTTTGTGATCTCATAATAAGTGGTTGGTTCTTGATAATAACGGGGCCGGACAGTTGGTTCGGCTTGGAGTTTCGGTTGGGGGTGATGGTTGTAAATTGTATCCTTAGCAGATTAATCTTTGGATGAATTTATTTGGGTCTTTGGTGTAGTATCAATCAAAATTTGTTACTTTTATTGTTGCGACATGGGGGGTGTTATGGCCACATGAAAAGTCCTTCAATGGCTTAAATGGTCTTATAATTTACCTGGGGGTTGTAACTTCAGTTATATAATTAATTAAGAGGTACCTTTTGTAAGTTTTTAGCAAATTTGAGGGTGATGGTGTTGTAATTAGCTCTAGGTGAGTATTTTAATAACAGAGTATGAAAGCCTAATGTACTGATAATACATTAATATTTCATTTGATTTTTGGGTCAAATTGATGCAATGGATATACTTTATTGACTTCATGAAAAATAATTGGCATTATAATAAAATGAGAAATGAGAAGTGGACACGCCTTAAGAATATTGTCATTAGTACTGCGAACTCCATCTTAGGCAGCAGTCGTAAAAATCGGAACGACTGGTTTGATGATGAATGCAAGCTAGCGACTGAACGCAAGAATGTTGCGTACCGAGCAATGCAACAATCTCATAGAACGCGGGCACGCGAAGAGGAATATAAAGAGCTCAGAAGAACAGAAAAACGGCTACACAGACAAAAAAAATCAGCCTGGGAGAAGAACCTAATCTGTGAAATAGAAAATAGCCGCGAGCGAGGTTCGCACCAGGCGCGGAAGTTCTACCAATCCGTCCGAAACATGACGCAGTACACACCACGCTGCACATACTGCAAGGACGGAGAGGGAAATCTGATCTCCGATCCTGAAAGCATACTGGAGCGATGGGAAGTGTACTTCAATGAATTGCTAAATGGTCAGATCATTGCAGAAGTGGAGGCTCCACTACTTCAAGAAGAATACCCTATGTTGCCGCCACCAAGCATAGAAGAGGTTGAGAAGGCTATACGCCGGCTTAATCAGAACAAATCCCCGGGAGCCGATGGCATACCAGCCGAATTATTTCATCACGGCGGGCCAGCCTTACGTCAAGCAGTTCATGATATTATAGTGCACGTATGGGAGCAGGAAGTAATGCCAGAAGACTGGCGAAAAGGCATAATATGCCCCATACATAGGAAGGGAGATGTCACAACGTGCAGCAATTATAGAGGTATCACGTTGTTGAGTACCGCCTATAAGATACTCTCCTCTATCCTACAAGACCGGATAACCCCATACGCTAAAACCGTCATCGACAATATCAGTGTGGTTTCATTCCAGGCAGATCAACAACTGATCAGATCTTTACCCTTAGGCAGGCGACGGAAAAATGTCTAGAATTTAACATCCCAACATACCATCTGTTTATAGACTTTAAGGCCGCCTATGATAGCATAGCCAGGGTAGAACTTTACAAAGCCATGAGAGAATTCGGCATCCCAAATAAATTGACACGACTATGTAGGTTGACCATGACCAACGTAACAAGCCAAGTAAAAATAGCCGGATTGCTATCCAGACCAATCAACATCTTTAATGGACTCCGACAAGGGGACGGTTTGGCCTGCTTCCTCTTCAACCTGGCGTTGGAGAAAGCAATCCGTGACTCTGGCACGGCAACAAGAGGGACCATCGTCAACAGGTCCAGCCAGTTACTAGCTTACGCAGACGACATTGACATCATCGGAAGAACCGAACAAGCTGTACACGATTCCTTCATCCAGATTGAGCAGGCGGCACTAAATCTGGGGCTGCACATTAGTGAAGGTAAAACAAAGTACATGGTGGCGTCGAATGCGAGAGGAACAGTTGGTCAAACAATCAAGGTTGCGGAGCACGAATTTGAAGTGGTGCAATCCTTTAAATACCTTGGGTCAATAGTAGCAGCCGATAACAATATAGAAGAAGAAATACGCGGGCGGCTTCTCAAATCCAACAGAGCCTACTATAGTCTGTCAAAGCTCTTCAAATCCAGAAATCTCACCATAACTTCAAAACTGCTGCTGTATAGGACCATGGTCCTGCCAGTACTCACATATGGATCCGAGACTTGGGTGCTTAGCAAAAGGCACTCCGACCTCTTAGCTGCGTTCGAGAGAAAAGTCTTAAGGAGAATTGTTGGCCCCGTATATGTGAGGAAGGACGATTCCGGAGACGGTACAATCATGAACTGTAACGCAATCTACCTTGAAGCAGATATCGTGACAAAAATTAAGCTCGGTAGACTCCGGTGGGCAGGGCACCTAGCTCGCATGAGCGAAGAGGAACCTGCTCGGAAAGTTCTTTGTGGTACATTCTATGGTAGACGACAGCGTGGTAGACCATGCTTGCGCTGGAGAGATGGCGTAGACCAGGACGCCCGAAGCCTTGGCGTGCGCAACTGGATGGCGTCTGCTAGAGACCGGGATAGGTGGAAAGACTTGTTGAAAGAGGCCAGGACCGGAACCCGGTTGTCGAGCCGATGATGATGATGATGATGATTATAATAAAAATCTGTAGACATTTTCTTCATATTCATTAATTCTATTTCTCAGTTGGATCTGCAGCCAATTAGGCACATACACGTTTATGCCAGCATTATCGTTTAACCTTTACTCTTACAAAGTTCTTTGATGAAACTTTTTTCATAAACTCTGTTCTAATGTATCTGATGTGATGCAAAATTATTTACTTGATGAAAATTGGAACATTGTTTACCGCTGCAATCAATGTGCAAAGTTTAAATTGTCCATAAATACTTTGTACAATAAGGTGAACGAATTGGTTTCGGTGGTTGATGTGCTTGCGAGAAAGATCAGTGGTGTTGATGCTCTTCACGCTGATGTAAAAAAATTGCTTGATATTGTTGTTGTGCCGAATGTTGTTGCTGCCGGCTCTCATGCTAAGCTCCCTGAAGTGAAGAATGGGGCTACCGGGGGAGGTACAGTTTACAATGGTAAAGGTGCATCTTGTTCCAGTTCTATCGTAGCCCCCTCATCTAATGTTCAGTTAGAGAATACTCTGAATGATGATACTGCATCTGCGCGGGTGGTAATGTGTACTGCAGTGAGTGAGCGAGCAAAAAAACCTTTACCGCTTGAGACTGAGAGCATTGTTCACACATATGATAACCACAAGCTGAAAACGAATGGGCAACGGTAGGAAAGCAAAAACAAAAACAGAAAAGAAAAAAGTACATGTTTATGGACAAGATGTTGTTGAAGGCTTGGATGTTGTTACGCATAAATGGTTGCATGAATCCAAGTTTGAAACGTCAACATCTGAGGAAAGTATATCCAAATATGTTGCTGGGAAAATTGGTTTAAATGAATCCTGTGTAAAATGTTATAAACTTGCGAGAAAAGATGCTAAAAATTTGAAGTACATTAACTTGGGATACCAATTAACAGCTTCAAGTTAGCACTTATAGACACGAACTGGCCAATAAATACTATTGTGAGGGAGTTTACTCCACGAGACAGTTCAAAAAACGAGAAGATTGTGAAGATGCTGGGCCCAATAGAATTAGCTCAGGCCCATCAAGCGCCAGCATAATTATAATACTACATTATCAATATACTATCAGAACATGGGTGGACTAAGAGGCAAACTGAAAAGCTTCTCGACATTAGTTGACTCTTCTGAATATGATGTATTTGCATTTGTGGAGACTTGGCTGTACAGTGAAATTAATAATGAAGAAATTTTAAATACATCTGAATTTACTATATTTCGTCGTGATCGTCATAACGTTGGGACCAAAAGAGGTGGAGGTGTACTACTCGCAGTTCGACGTCCTCTTCTTGCTTATTTCGTACATCTAAACAACTTAACAGTGGACGACTACAGCACTGAACAATTATGTGTTTGTATTGAAGGAGAAAATGAAAGTAAATTATTAATTTTTTTGAGTTACATACCACCTGATTCTTCTCTATCCGTTTATGCTTCTCATGTAAAAAATATTGAAAATGTAGTAGCTAATTATTCTAATAGTTTTCATTCAGTTTGTGTAGTTGGAGATTTTAATTTGGGCGACATTCGGTGGATGCAATTTGAAAACAAGGTGTTGCCAATGGTTCTTACATCTGAAAAAGAGTTTGAACTCATTGATTCTCTTTTTGCGTTGGACTTAAATCAAATGTGCTTCGTACAAAATTCGTTACATAGAATACTTGACTTAGTAGATATTCGTAAATGACGAAATTGAAACAACTGTATCTGAATGCACTCCTTTGTTTTTAAATTCTATTCACCATGTTGCCTTGTCAGTCTTAATCAAATCTATTTGCTTCAAAAACTATAAGGCTTTTAATACAATTAATAAGTATAAATATAAATTCAATACAAATAATTTGAAATATTTGAATGACATTTATTTAAATTTAAACTGGCTCATGGATTCTAACAATAGCTTAAGCACTAATTTTAATATATTTGTAAAAGTTTTTGTAAGAGAATTGGTTTCCTCCGTACCAAGATCCTTATCTAAAGCAAGTTCACATTCTCCGTGGTCAAATGCTAGGTTGCGTAAGTTAAAAAACGCTAAAAGTAATATTTTTAAAAAATACCAAATATCTAAAAGTGATATAGATTTGTCTTTATATTCTCGCCTTCGAAAAGAGTATGTATGTATTTTTGTCTAAGTTCTGCTTTGCTAATTATTTGCAGACAGTTGAAAGTAAATTAAAACAAAATCCTAAAAATTTCTGGAATTTTATTAATTTAAAAAGAAATTCTTCCGATTTTCCATCTAAAATGTCATATAATAGTGTTTCATCTAGTGATCCAAAAACAATTGTTGATTGGTTTGCAGACAATTTTCAAAAAACATATAATTCATCAGATTTAATTATCGGAAACAACTATGATAATAATACTTTATCGCCAATAACTGATTGTTGTTCTTTTTATGTGGAAAAAGATGAAGTTATTAAAGCTCTTTGTGAATTGGTTCCATCGACTTATCCAGATTGTCATGGAATTTTTTCTATTGTTTTAAAACATTGCTCTGAATCCTTGAGTACACCTCTTCAGTTTATATTCAACCAATCTTTAAGTTGTGGTTATTTCTTGGAAGATTGGAAAATTTCTTTTGTTAATCCGATCTACAAATCGGGTAGTAAAAATGACATAGTAAATTATCGTCCTATAAGTAAGCTAGCTTTTATTCCAAAGATTCTTGATAAAATTGTGAAAACAAAAATGTATAACATTATGAAAAATCACATTTCAAACTTTCAACATGGATTTTTTAGTGGCCGATCAACTTCCACAAACTTGGCCTGTTTTTCGAAAAAATGTTTTGATACATTAGAAAAACAATGTCAAATGGATGTGGCTTACACGGATTTTGTCAAAGCTTTTAGTAGGGTTAATCACCAAATTTTAATTAAAAAATTAAAAGCATATGGTTTTGATGGAACTTTACTTAAATGGTTTTCATCTTATCTTAGCGGTAGGAAGCAAATCGTTAAAATAGGTGATTTCGAATCTTTTCCTATTATTGTTCATTCGGGCGTTCCTGAAGGCAGTCATTTAGGCCCTCCCCTATTCGATTTGTTTATAAACGATTTTCCATCTGTTTTATCTGTATCGGAATGCCTAATGTTTGCAGACGATATTAAATTATTTAAAGTCGTTAAGTCCTTAAATGATTGTCTTGGGTTTCAGCGAGACATTTATATGTTTGAATGCTGGTGTAAGCAAAATGATCTGCTTCTTAATTTGTCAAAGTGTTCTGTTCCAACTTTTTCTCGTAAGCTTAACTCAATAATGTTTGATTATTGCCTTAACGGTTTAAATTTGTGTAGAGTGAATGAATATAAAGATTTAGGAGTTATTTTTGATAACAAACTAAGTTTTGAGTCTCATGTCACGCATATTGTTTCCAAAGCCAATTCTATGCTTGGATTTCTTAAGAGAAATTCTATTGATTTTAAGGATCCCTATACACTAAAAGCTTTGTTCTGTTGTATAGTTCGTCCTTTACTAGAGTATAATTGTATTATTTGGAACCCTGATTCGAAAAAGTTATGTGATAGAATTGAGAAGGTTCAAAAAAACTTTCTTAGATTTGCATTAAAAAAATTTTATTTGTCTGGCAGTACTGATTCGAATTATCACAGCAGATGTCTTTTGCTCGGGATGCAAACTCTTGAGTCGAGGCGTAGAATGTATAGTGTTTTATTTATTCGTGATATTCTTTGTAATGATATTGATTGTAATGATAGTGTCATATATAAATATATACGCTCCAAGTCGACCACTTAGGATAAGACAGTTTATTTTCGAAATACCTCATACAGCCAACTATGGACAGCGGGAACCAATTTCTCATTGCTGTAAATTATTTAATATCTATTATGAAAACTTGGATGTTTTTTTGCCTAGAAATCGTTTCAAAACAATAGCTATAAATTTGCTTCAAAATATTTAAAATAATGAAATTAAATTGTAAATTACTTTTAAATTAAAATTTTATTATATAAATTGAATTTCCTCAAGCAAAATCTGTGGATTGTATATCGTAGATTTGAATAAATAAATAAATAAGCTTTTTATACAAAATTTTTAAAACGTTTTTAAGAAAAAATTTTGGTACGCCAACTTAAAGATTTTATTATTGTTCGAATAAAAATTAAATTTACAGACAAAAATATTGAGCAGTTTCTGAGATATCGAATTTTCAAAACATTTTTTTTTTTTTTTTCAAAAATTCAAAAATTATTTTTTTTTTAAGTTTTGAAATGTATCTAATGTCTTTCAAACTTTTTAGAAGCTTCTCTATAAAAAATTTCGTTAAAAACCGTTATGTCGATAATGAGATATTCTACATTTGAAAAAAATATTCTATGGTAAGTACAGTCAGTAATATCTTGATTTCAAATTTTTTGTTATTAAATTATAGATCGTAAAAATTAATCAAAAGAAAAAAAAATTCGCGGGAAATTCGCGGAACCGTTTTCGAAAAAAATACGATTTTCGAAAACCATTTTTTAACTTTTGTATGAAGGGTACCGTTATTTTTAGGTAAAATATTTTTTTTTCTTACATCTTGTTATTTATATTAAGAATTTTTTATTTAGAAAGTTTTAAAAAAATCGAGCATGAAAATATTTTTAAAAATCCAAAAAATTTGTTTTGAAAAATTTTAAAACAAAATAATGTTCAAACTGCTGATGAACTTTAACTAAATAAAAATTTTAAATCTGTGGGACAGTTTTTGAGAAAAAAAAATATTTATAAAATTTCGAAAAAAATCGTATGGCAGGTATTGTTATTTTTGGTCTTAAAAAAAAAAAAGAAGAAAAAAACGTGTGGGGGGCAAAAATTAAAAACCATATCTACCAAGTTTGAAGAAAATCGGCCGAGTCTATGCTATGTCTTTCATAGCAATACCCTTCAGTACAAAAATAGGGATGCGCGACTGGGTCAAATGAACTTAACCTTATTTTGAAGATACTTTGAGATTTAAAAAATGTTCTAAAACAATCTTCTTAATAGTTTCAGATGATAAAATAATGTCATTTGATCTCTTAAGCAAAAATGAATTTTTTCTAAAAATATGTTCAAATCGATGTTTAATAAAATTTTTCAAAACATTTAAAGAAATATATTTGGTCAGCCAAGCGTTCCGCAATATCGAATTTAATTATTTTAATCTTTACTATTTGGAAAACATTTTTTAGTGCTCCATTGGTGTCGCAATCCTGTTTATTTGATGCCTATTTATCCAGGTTTATGCATAATCATCATTACCTTCATTGGATTCATGGCCTGCTTGTTTCGCTTCCGAAATACGAGGAACAAAATGAATGCAATCAACCTTGAGAAAATGCCAAACCCAAAAATTCAGAAATTCATTCCGAATTGAAATTCGCATTTGTGCTTTTAGTGACCATACCACTTTTCAGTCAATCGGACATTATGCACCGAACTGTCAAAAAAAGAACTATGTTTCAATTAAAGCTCTTAGCGCTAAACTTGCATTCCTTTTTTTGCCTCAGAGTCGATTTTAGAGGCAGTCGGTTTCAGCCTTCAATCTTACGAATTTCTAACTGAACCAGGATTTCAAAGTTGATCACCATAGAGAACGTCTTTGTTCGCTGACTGGACCTCCGAACGTTTGTAAGAGGACCTCAAGTTTGACAAACAAATAATTTTTTGGCGACGAGACGCATTTTTGGATCCATGGCTGTGTTAAAAGGCAAAATTGATGTATATGGGACAGCATCGACCCACATGAGGTTCGGTAGGGGACAATACACCCTCAAAAAAATACCGTTTGTTGAGGATTTTGGGTGGTCAGCTTCATTGGTCCGTACTTTTTCGAAAACTACGTTGGTGAGGCCTAAATTGAGCCATATGAACTTGGATGATAGGTAGTTCTATCAGCAGGACATTGGCGCTACGTGCTAAACAGTGGAAGTGAACGCCACGATTGATACTCTGAATGAACGATTTGAGGTTAAGTTTATCTCTCGCAGAGGCAATGTGAATTGGCCACAAAGGTCATGCGATTTGACCCCGCCAGTCTTTTTTTGTGCGATTTCCTGAAGTCGCATTATGATGCAAGTTAACCACAATCGACCGATGCATGCCTCAATTTCAGCCGGATCTATGCGGAAGTCATTGAAAATTGGGTCACTCTAAGAAGCCGACGAATATATTCAAACAATTTCATATTTCATAAATAATGGCGCTCGCTCAGGGGCTTTTCAAAAAAAAAATATTTTGTCAGTACCTCACACACAACTTGTTTTATTTCATTTCAACATCTAAGTATCCGTTCTTGTTGAAGAACTCTTTACATAAAAAGTTTTGGAACGACAGTTTTAAGTTTTAATTTTTTAAAGTCTGACATGCAATGTTTTTCAAACTTTTTAGAAGAAATTTCATTAAAACTCGTTGTATCGACAAAAGAGTAAGTCAAAATGGTTTGTGTTACGTATTACGGTTACTGTTAGTAACATCTTACTTTCAAAAATTATTTTACTGATATATAGGTAGATCGAACAAATTGAGCAAAAGAAAGAAAATTTTATCAAAATTAAAGTTGTCATTTTCGAAAAAAAATAAGATTTTCCAAAACGATTTTTTAAGTTTTGTATTATGGGTACTGTTATTTTTAGATAAAATACAAAATGTATTTTTAAAACAGAAATTCAATTTTTGTTGAAAATTCGATATTACAAAAACAGTGTGATGAAATTTTTTTTCGAAAATTAAAAATAAACTGTTTTCTTTTCTAAACTAGCTATCTGAAATACGAAGAAGGTTAAAAAAAAATGTCTTTTATTAATTTTTAAAATTATCTACGTCTTGTTGATACTCGTAGTTTAAGAAAACGTTTTTTTTATTAATTTTCAAAAACAATTCTTCGTAATGTTTACGAAATATTGAGTCCTCCAAAAATGATTAAATTTTTGTTGATTGATATTGAGGCACTTAATCGTCAATTTGTGACTTTACCGATTCCTTCTCAATGTCAAGAAGCCCATACACCTTCTATTGAACCACAAGAAGATGGCTTTGAGTTCTCTTGTATAGATAGTAGGGACTTAGTCGAATGTTTTCTGTCTATTAAGTCAAGTGCTGTTGGCCTCGACGGACTACACCCAGTCTTCCTCAAGGCTATATTACCTGTTATTTTGCCTTATGTAACACATGCATTTAACACCATATTAACGACTCGTATTTTTCCTAACCTATGGAAACTGGCAAAAATTATTCCAATTCCCAAAACGTGTACAGGTAATGACTTTCGACCAATTTCGGTTCTTCCTTTTTTTGTCCAAAGTTTTTGAGAGAGTTTTACAAAAGCAAATATCAGTTCATCTTAGATTAAATAATATTTTATCGCCTATGCAGTCCGGTTTTCGTCGGAAACATAGCTGTACCACTGCTATTATCAACATTGTCGATGATTTGAGACTGGCCATAGATGAGGACTACGTGACCTTCCTGGTTCTTTTAGATTTTTCTAAAGCCTTCGACACTATTGATCATTCTATTCTTTGTAATAAATTGTCGACATTTTATTATTTTTCTCCTTCGGCCGTTAACCTTTTGTTTTCCTATCTTTGCAATAGAAAGCAAGCTGTTGTGATAGGGAATAATATCTCGAGTTTCTTACCGACTGTAAGAGGCGTGCCCCAAGGATCAATACTTGGACCCCTACTTTTCTCCCTCTATATAAATGAACTCCCCTCACTTATTTTATCTTCATCTATACAAATGTATGCTGACGATGTTCAATTGTATAAAAGCTGCCCGCTTGGACTCATCGAAGATTGCGCAAACACTATCAATACGAATTTGGAAAGGATTTCATTATGGTCTAATAGGAATGGTCTGTTTTTAAATCCAATTTAATCGAAATGCATAGTTATTAATAGAAATCTTTTGGACCTTTCCTATTTCCCTACCATTTTCCTCAATAATTCCCCTATTGAATATGTAGAAACAGCTAGGAATTTAGGAATGTTATTCAATAGAACTTTAACTTGGGATAGGCACATCAACACAGCGGTAGGAAAAGTTTATGGTGTCCTTCGAATGTTATGGACATCGCAGTATTTCACTCCCTTAAAGATCCGTTTAATGCTCGCCAAAACTCTGGTTCTACCAATTTTATCATTTGGGTGTGAAATTTACTGCGACTGTGATGCTATCAGTAGAAGGAAGCTGAATGTGGTTTATAATATCATAGCACGGTACATATATGGACTAAGAAGATATGACAGCGTCTCTAATTTTTCAAGGCAAATCTCAAACATTTCGTTAGATAATCTATTACGCTTTAGAACCCTAATATTACTGTTCAACGTAATTCAAACACGTCAACCTCGGTATCTGTTCGATAGATTAAGATTTGGTTCCTCAGATAGATCCCAAACAATAATTCATCCGCGGTATAAGTATTTAACATCAAGGAGGCAGTTTTTCATTAATTCGACTCGCCTGTGGAATACTCTGCCACGGCATGTTAGGGAACTGAGGGGTGCATCTATGTTTCAAAGAGAGTTACTTGTCTACTTTCAGTCTGGCTGAACATATCCGTTTTTTTTTCTTCAAATTAATATAAATAAATGGAGATTTTTAGTTTCTTAGAGTTTTTTTTTTACTTTTTATAAATTTTTATCAATATCTTAATTGATTTTTTTTTCCAATTTCAAATTATTTTAAATAATTGTAATAAATATATTGTTAATATCTTTATAAACGATTCTTCATAATGACGTTTAATAGGGTAGTCTTTCTTCTTTTTTTTATTTTACAAACCTCAAAGCTGTAAACTACTTTATAAGATATTATATCTTAATGTTTATATGCAAATTAAATATATAAAATAAAATAAAAAAAAATGAAAATGAAAAATTTGAATATTTGAAAACAAAATACTATTCAGACTTTTCAGTAGTCTTAACATAAAAAAATATCAAAATCCGTTTGACAGTTTTGACATTTTTTGATTTTTTTTTAAATCTGTGGAACGGTTTTTTGAGAAAAAAATATTTTCTCAAAATTTTTGTTGTTAAAAAAAGAAAAAAACTTGAAGGGGAAAACATTGTAAAACGCTACCTACCAAGTTTATAGAAAATCGGGCAAGCTGTTTAAGCAGAACAGACAGAGAGAGACAGAATTGGGAGACCCACATTTTTAGTCTAACCTCGTAATGGAATGATCAAAATCTCGAGTTCGATTTTTTTACGAATCCATAACTTGCCATATGTAAAAAAAATATAAAAATATATTTCCACTTATTATTAAATCTAGCAGAGACAAATCTAGCAAGCACTGTCCCTATACTTAAGAAGGCGCCACAATCTTTCGTCTTCTTGATAGTACTATAAGTTTTATATACAAAGGTAGTTCCTATATACATAATATGTATATAAATATGTATCTATGTATATCGCAAGTATGAAATGATACAATGACATGTCGGAGCGTTTAGCAGGTCAACCTTGGATTGGCACTAGCTCACTTAGGCCCTACTCTGTGCCCCGCTCGGGTCTAAAAAAAGCCTAATATCAACAAAACGTATTTACTAAAATTTTAAAGGGTCTATGCAAGCTAAGCGTTACTCTGTTAGCTATTATACAAAAATCAATTTCCTCTCTAGGCAGTAATCTATGTTTTAAGTTTGTAGAATATCACTTTACACGATACCAAAATCTTACATCAGGGAACTGACTTCACCACTAGTGGAAATTAATTTCACTTTTTTTCGTCAAGATGAATTTTACATTAAGAATGAAAATAAATGTAGGTACACTAAATTTTAGTGAGAAAGAACTTCACTCAGCCATAGCCCATAGGCGCTGACGACTGAAGATTCCCTAGTTGGAGCAACGGAGTTGCGTCAGTAGTTAAGAGGTTAGAGGACCCATAGAGAGAGTTAAAAATTAATGAATTACGTATTGGGGGCTTACTTGAATTTGGATGAGCTTGTTCATCTTACAGTTGTTCTTCCTCCAGATATATTGCTCTTAGAAATCTTAGTATTTGGAGCACCTTCAGAGATGATAGGTCGCTCTTTTCTACCGGGATGGTTTTTCCATTGGTGCATGAGTGTACAAAATTTTGTATGCATTTTGCAGTATGTACATGTGGCACTGCTTACCACACAAAGTAAACCTATGTGTCTTCTAAGCTTGCAGTATGCAGTTAGGATACCTATTAACATTCTTAGGTTGTTCCTAATTAACCTTATGCAATTTGTAAACGTTCCTGGTTGAAATTGCCCAGTAGTAGTTTCGCCTGCCTTAATAGGTTTGTGAGTTCTTTCCAGGTCTTGCATATTCTTGACTAATCTTCTTGTTTAATTTTTTTTGATAATGTTTTTTCCTACTCCGCAGTAGGGATGGTTTAAGGAGTTGATGCGTCTATTTTTGCCAATGAGTCTGACTTTTTCTTTCCATGAACACGAATTTGATCGGATACCCAATGAAGTGTGACCCTCTGTTCTGTGTATGCACTCCTTCACTAATTTAGAGTTGAGGGTGTAGTTTGTTGGGATGAGAGTTAGGTTAATTAGAACGAGCGATAGAGCCACCTCAAGCTGCTGTTGTCCAAGAAAACATTGTTGACATAGGCGCCCTCTGCTATAACACAATTTACTTTATAATTCTGTTAAATTCGCCGAGCAAAAAATGGCTCAGCACAAATAATTATTAGTGTCTCTTCAATAGATTCTAACAAAATCAAAGTTGGGAAATAATTTCACAAAATTTTCAAATGAAAAACTTATCACTCCAACAAAAGTGAAAGTAATTCCAACTTGTGGCAAAGTCTGTTCCCCCCATCGTGCCAATATCGAAAGTAAAACATTGTCTAGAAACTGAATAAATATAAATTCTGACGGAAGCCATTTATGTTTCCCTTAAAAACTTCCTTTCAATTTAAAATTCGATTTCCTTGTGAAACCGAAAACAGAGGCCATTAAAGGAGTCTTTGGTACGAGTAGCTTGCTGTGAAACCATAATTTGTTTTTAACCAAACATAAATAAAAACCAATTTCAAATACATTATCCTCGGTTGAAAACGCTATTGTGAATTATTAACGCTCACCCTTTTAGTACTTCAAAAACAACCAAAAGTATGCAATCCAAATATATTGAACTACTCTTCAGTGGATTGTGTCCCCGATATCCACCTAAGAGTATACTTTAATAAATTGAAAAAAGTGTTCAAGCAGTGGTGAGTTCAATAAAATCTCCTTAATTAGCCGTTTCGGTCACGGGTAGTAAATGAAAAACATTTTCATGCCTCTTCGTAATTATTTATCCTTAATTGGACTTGAAGACGAGCTTCTCGAGCATCTGGTTGCCAAACATATTTATGTACATCGTAAAATTACTGCTTAAAGTTCTTAAATTTTATCTTCTATTGGGAAAACCTACTTATATTCAGAATTGAGCAATACCATACTTCAATATGCTCGCTCTTAAACATTAAGATATCCTTGCGACTCTAAATACAAAGATCAAAATTTATAGCCAAATCAAAATCGTGCTATTATGGTCTACGTAATTACAATATTAGAATAGGCTTTCCGCAAAAATGTCAAGTCCTACACAAGCAAAATATTTGTCAATTTCCATACATTTGTTTCGTCCTTTTATAACTTGAATAGCCGTCAGCCACACACTTAAATTTATTACTCAGCATCAGCATGCCACCGAAAGGAAACAGACATCGCGGCCATTACCATTACAACGAGTCCATAAACCATCAAACGAATTGTCTTCTCGAAAATATTTTATACAAAATGGGGAAAGCCCAGCTATTTCGGAAGCAGAATACCACTGAGCTGATGTAAATATCAAAACAGAATATAACCATTTCATATTTTCATTTTAACGATATTTACGACTTCTCATCGCTAAACTCAGTTAGAGGACAAATCGTGTCCTGGAACAACCACACCCACCCAGCAGCGCCATTCGAACCAGAAAGGAATTTTGTGAACGAAATGACTGCCTTTCGGCGAGTTTTAGTAGGACCCGTTTTAGCTCTTCTGTTTGACGTTTAATAAATTTTTATTGAGACAAATGGCCTCTAACAGCTTTTTTACTGTTCCGTTTCCGCTCGCAGCCGATCTCTACCCTGGTGAAACGCTTACGCAAACATATGTTTTTCTCAAGTCTCCCGTTTTTTTTCCAACAAAAAAGAAAAAATAGGTATAGAAGAGAAAGAGTTTCTCAGAATATAAAATACCGAATACGAATGGTTTTTCTTCACAAAAGATGGATGAATTTCAAAAGCTACTCTAGAAATAAATGGAATTGCTTTTTTGTGTCTGCCTGAGTAATGAAAAGCAACAAACCCACCTTCTTCAACCAGCAGAGTCGACATTTCAAGCAATCATTTCCAACAAATAAGAAAAAAAAAAAATAAACAGGAATGCAATAAAAAAAAAATCGCCAGGACCAAGCAAACGACTCGTTTTAATAACATTTTTATGATGTTGATCCTTGAGAATGTGAATTTTTGAATTTTGAATTTTTCCATCAATTTTGCACAGGAGGGATTAGAAAATGAAGGAATGAATAATATTTTACATTAAGGACATTCTCCCTGCCATGGTCAAAGCAATGGATTGGCTTTAAATATTATTTCTATCTTTGTTTGGTGTGAACGGGACTGTGGGGATATCTCCATATTTCAGCTTTTTTAAATAATAGAACCTGCTTAGCGGTGTGAGTGGGTAAACAATTTTTATTTTTAAGCAAATAAACAAGTTGTGGTCTTGCGATAGGAACTGCAATTGGTCCTAGAGAAAGTGTGAATGAAGCGTATTGATATTATTGGAGTATTGGTTCATTTATTGGATTCAGACAGACTTGAGGGTTATTTTCTGCTTTTAGAGAATTTTTAAATTAAACTGACTGTTTATTCAAGTGAAAAAATAAACACTCGCAGGCAGCATCATTGATGGTGAAATTAATTCAGATGTCTAATGAAGGAAGGACACCCGTAAGCAACTTATTATTTGATTGAAGCTAAATTATCTTGCTCATAAATATGAAATTATATTTTGTTTGGTTTATTGATTTAGAAATTTTAAATCAAGCTTAAATATTCAAGACTTTGGCTAGGTTTTATTAATAAAATGGATTTATAAATAGCTTAGGTATTCATCTTCTTATTAACAACATTAACGTCAATGTCGCTCTTATCTGGCTTCCGAATTTTAGTGAAATAGAGGGAACTGAACGGGCTGACGAGATAGTCAGATAAGGACCATCCCTTCATAGCTCACTTGCCCAAAGAGTTAAGAATAAATTTTTTTCATTTTTTTTTATAATTTTGCATTTCCAGAACAAATTTATCAGCCAGATTCAAACAATCGAGAAAACGAATTTACAATACTGGTGAATTTGTTTTCTACATTTCACTCTATTTCATAATTTCGAATTCAATTTAATTTATTTCTTTACGCTTAATAATGGGTGATTTTTTTGCTATTTTCTTTTTGGCAACACTGGTTTTGACAGCTCACGCACGTTTCGTGTTTTATGTCACTGTCAAACATCTTCAGATTGGTCTATAATTTAACCATGAATTGTTTTACAAACGAACAACGCTTGCAAATTATTGAATTTTATTATCAATTTGCGTGCTCTGTTAAGAAAGTTCATCGCGCGCTTCTTCCATTTTATGGTCAGTTAAATCGACCTACTGAGGCGGTTATTCGGGCTATTATGCGACTAAATTTCGCACCAAATTTACATTGTTGAACATTAAACTACCAACACTCCTACGTAGAGTGTTAGTGATGAGCGTGAATTATCGATTCTTCTCCGCTCGCAGCAATTGGGCCTCTGTTACTTCACTACGTGGAAAATTTAGCGGAAGGTTTTAGGTGTGAAGCCTTTCAAAATACAGATGGTGCAAGAATTGAAGCCGAACGACCTTCCACAACACCGATTTTTTTATGAATCGGCTCTTGAAAAGTTGGCCGAAGATCCACTTTATTATCGAAAAATTGTGTTCAGCGACAAAGCTCATTTTTGGTTGAATGTATACGTGAACAAGCAAACCTGCTGTATTTGGGGTGAAGAGCAGACAGAAGTATTGCAAGAGCTACCAATGTATCCAGAAAAAGTCACTGTTTGGTGCGGATTATAGACTGGCGGAATCATTGGTCCGTATTTCTTCAAAGATGATGCGAATCACAACGTTGCTGTGAATGGTAAGCGCTACCGTGCGATGATAACAAACTTTTTTTTTGCGCAAAATGGAAGAACTTGACTTGCATGACATGTGGTTTCAACAAGACGGTACCACATGCCACACAACACGCGTAACAATGGACCAATTAAGAGACGAGTTCGGTGAACAGTTTACTTCACTTTTGGGGCCGGTAAATTGGCCGCCTAGATTGTGCGATTTAACGCCTCTAGACTATTTTTTATGGGGCTATGTTAAGGCTCATGTCTATAGCGACAAGCCCGCTTCGATTGGCCACTGGAACCCAGCATTGAAGCATTTATTCGTGAGATACCGATTAGTATTAAAAGAAATAAGACTTAACACAACAGGGCAGTCAATATTACTAGTTAATATGTCAAAAATAAAACGGACATCACCGTGGTCGATAATGATCATCCGACGGAAGACTACGCAAAGCAAATCTAATGCGTTGATAGATTTTCATATCGTCCGCATAAATAGATACATAATTCGCAATTAAGAACAAGAGCAACATCGTTGATAAATAAAATAAATAACAGTGGACCTAGATGGATGCCTTATGGTACTCCGGAATGTGTATTAAGGGGAATGTAGTAAGGTGATCTAAAACAGACGATATATTTTGCATTGGTCAAATATGAATTCAGCCATAAGATGAAAAGAGTAGAGAAACTCATGGTTTTTTATTTAAAAGTAATGCTTTTATGAGACATTTTGTCAAAGGCTTTGCTAAAGTCAGTAGCAATAACATCGACTTCACCTCCATCATCCATTATGAACAGAACATGGAAAACAAATTCTACCAGGTTGGTAGATGTTGATCGGGAGACAAAATTGATTTGCAATGAAAAGAAAGTGCTTTCGGTATGCATGACAGTTTTGCTATGGGGCGATAGTTAAAACAAAATTTTTTTTTTGAACCTTTTTTATAGATAGAAATTATATGCGGTATTTTCCACGATTGAGGAAAGGTGCTTTGCAAAATGATTATTGTGAATTGGTTGGTCAGCTTTACGAAAGTTGAAATTATATTCAGGAACAGTGGAAGTATTAACTGTTTCAAAGGAGAAAGACATAAGAAGAGGCTGGTGAAAACGATAAAGAGTAGAAAGAAGTTGATTAAGTAAAAATGAAAACAGCTATCTGTCACTTTTCAGTTGGGAAATATAAAACTATTTTGTTTGTGAAGATATTGTAAAGAGTGCTTAATTGTTTGCAGAGGCAAGCGTGAATTTGCATAAGGACAAAAAAAGAAACCAAATTTTGTTAGATCATTCAAACCCATTAAGAATTAATGACGCTGTGTATGAGTTTAAAAGATTTGTATCATACTATCGACTTAATAAACGTGCCTTTCCATCAGTGAGTCCAAATTAGTAAAACTTACATTCTTGCTGGCTGCGGTCTAAAGATTTCTTGGCCAAGGAAACTTGCAAAGATAAGTTGGCAAAGATTTCTTAAAAACCCTAACAATCAAAAGGTTGATTTTTGTTTTAAGTCGATAAAAAGAATCCAACCATCGTAGGTGGATCAGTTTTATCAACTGCATTATATCTAGAAAGATGTGGCCCACCTTTAATAAGTCCGGCACAAATGACCTAAGCAAGACATGCACTGGACACTGGTCAATAGGGAAACATGCACCCAAGCACTCCTTACAAATACAAACTATCGCAAATGTGGAAATGGATGCAGTCATTTATTTCTTCTGTCAATTGTCAATGTCCTGATTTGGCTAGAATGAAAGGCCAACTATTCGAAAAGTTATTCCTCGATGACCTTAACCAACTATCTGTACTGTAGATCAAAGACTTGATCTCTTTTCGCAACATGGCGTAGTGGCCCTGAGATGAATCTCAGCGACTTTTCTAACGGGATCAAGTAGAAGGGAGATAAAGAATCCCTCATCATATCTCTTTAAATCCACAGGACTAAAGAGTGTATGGTATTAAAGCTGGGCACTAAGGCGCTAATTGGGTTATTGAGTGAGACATTCTCACCAAAGCACTTAATAACTCATTCAGGGAATTTTTCGTCTTTTTCAAAAGACCTGTCTTCAATCAAAGGGCACGGTAGTGCCTAGCCAAGTTCTGGCACTACACCCTATTTACAGGAACAAACTCAGGCGATTTTTGACCCCTTCCTATCTTCAGTACCAATAAAGTCAGAAACTTAAAACTCCGAATATATGCTAAGCTAGTCAGGCACAGAAGCCTCACCAAATATCAATTTTCTAGCATAAGCCGTTCCTGAGATATAAGGCCTCAAAAATCACAAAAACCGTAACTGACTGACTGACTGACTGACAGATCATCAAAATTATGGAGCACTTTCCGACATCGTAGAATCTTGTAATTTTGCACAATGGTAGGTCTTGTCATGCAACCAGAGGAAAAAATCGAAAATTTGAAATTTTCCATTCAGGGGGCGTGGTATCCGCCCACTTTTTCCGAATTGGTGTTGGTTGAATGGAGCACTTCCGACTGCTGTAAAACGATGAAATTTGGTAAAGTAGTAGGACTTAAATTGCATTCAAAATATAAAATTAGCGGTTTTTCATTCAGGGGGCGAGATATCCGCCCACTTTCTGAGAAAATGTTTAATTTATATGGAGCACTTCCGATTGCTGTAATTAAGGTAGGTATGTTAGTGTTAGGTATCTTGCCAGGATAAGAAGACATAATTGAAGCGCAAATCAAAACAACCAATAACAAAAAGAAAATATACTAAAAGAAATAGGAAGCTATAAACTAAATTGATTTTAGTAGGTAGAGTCCACCCTTCTGTCTTTCCGTATCTTTCGAGATTTTGACATGGCAAAATATTAAAATCTTTGCAAAAAGGAGTGAGATCAGACCAAAAAACATAAATGTTAAAAAAAGAGCCAAGTTCTTCTATACAAAAACCTTTGAATGAATGAATAATTGGGGTATAAAAACACTGCGACCTAAAGATCTATTGTGTCCTAAAAAACCTTTGTGTAACAAGTCAGCCGTGAAAAGTACTGAGATCTAAAAGTACGCCAAGTTCTTACTTCATTAAGGTTTAATACCGAATATTTAAAGTAGAATAATATTGAAACAGCTACAATGTAATAGAGAAATTTTATTACTTAATGATTACTGACTAAAATTTGATGGGCTTACTTGGCAAGTTTTTTTTTATGCCCAATTCGAAAGGTTTTAAAAACTTGACAAGTGAACCCATCAAATTTTACTCAGTATTCATTAAATATTAAAATTTCACTATTACATTGTAGCTGTTTCAATATTATTCTACTTTAAATATTCGGTATTAAACCTTCATGAAGTAAGAACTTGGCGCACTTTTAGATCTCAGTACTTTTCACGGCTGACTTGTTACACAAAGGTTTTTGTATAGAAGAACTTGGCTCTTTTTTTAACATTTATGTTTTTTGGTCTGATATTTATATCTTGGATCTCAAGGCCAACATACATTGGTTAATATTAACATCGGTTACACCTTCCTCATTTTCTAACAAAGACTAGTAACACCAGTAAACCAAATTTCACTTTATACAAACTTTTATAGTTGGAATGATCTTACGACAGTTACGAGTACATGTGGATTTTCACTTTCCCTAATATTGTTTTTATTAACCGTATTAAAAATGATCCTCATCATTGTTCATACAAACCATAATGTTCAAGTTCATACAGAACGCCAATATGAGTATATTATTTGAAGAGTTCCACAAAACTCTTCGGTAATCCGGTCATCTCAAATTTGGCTATCAAACTTTGAAGAGTCGACTGCGGAGGGCCAAAGTATCTACCGTTAAATGGGTGCAACGGCTGCACTAATGAACACTCCTTTTGATAATAAAGTTTTATCATTTGGATTGATGGATTGAAACCATTGTGATTTTGCATCAGTAATTGAATAAAAAATCTACGTACGCCAATTGAAAAAAACCCTTTAGATAGAGAACATTGAAGATTCTCCAACAATTACTGGGTAAGGTTAGGTTAAAGTGACTGCCAACGTCGTAGCTAACATACTTAGACCTGAATTGGTCCATTATGTTACTACATTAATCTAGAGATTTTTTACTGTCCGAACCCGATCCCTGGGTTCCTCAAAGAAAAACTCCTTGAAGATGGAGCTATCGTCTATGGGATTGGGCAAGTCAGGTTCAGAAGAAGATGAAGATGAGAAATTTACCTCTTCCTTATCCATACAGCTTCTGAAAAAATCTTTTGAACAAACGCCGAAACTCGTTGCGTGCTTACATATAGGACAGCCTCCTGTTATGAAGCTGATTACGAACTCATGCAGTCTCGTGCAGTCTACTTAAGGATATAAAACACTTAGAGTGCTTCACATCAAGCATTGGCCAGATATGTTATGTCGTCAGACAGTTGGTTAAATTAGTCAATCTTAGGTATATCTTCTCTACATCATTTTGATTCAGCATAAGCTGACATGTAGCCATGGGCTGAGCTTGGAATATTGAACTGCTGCGCCATCTCCATAAGAGAAGAACGGCAGATAAGGGCTGTTATAGAGTTAGTAGAGATGAATCCCGAGATTTAATATCCGCTTGCTATCCGAGAAGATGCAACTATCAGTAATCGATAACATGCTTTCTTTGAGCCCAGATAGGAATCCTTTAACCGTCATAAATTCCGCCTGGAACAGGATACAATGATTAGGAAGACGGAAACAGTTATTAAGAATCAATAGAAGTAAACACTATAATCAGTGGTTTTAAAAAGGGAGTTACGAATACTTTCTGAATGTTCAGATCTAATCTATCAAAATGCCAAAAATTCCGGGTTGGAAGAACAGAAAGTCCAAAAAAGCACAGAAATCTTATTTATGTAGTTAGATTATAAGTCTGCTAGCCTAGACGCGGTATTTTGAAATTCCAATTATGCTGAAATTCCAAGCAAGACGTTTAGTCGAGCAGTTCCAGTTTTGAACTCTCTCAATCACATGTTCCCAGGGATATCACACGACTGCTCGAAGAAATGAAGAAAACTACCGATACGCTTATCAATCTTCTTGGGTGCTTACAATTGAGAAAACGATTGATACAAAACAACATGCGCGTACCTACTATATACAATCTTTTATAGAACAAGTTCTAAAAAAACAAATTTATTCGTGGAGTTTAGCATAAAAATCTATTTAATAATTAAAAACAAAATATTCTTTTTATATTTAACAAATACGTTTGTTGAAACAAAAATAAATTAAAACACATTTTCATAAAAACTTTTATTTAAATTAACTAACCCAACAGAAATCGGTTGAATAAGTGATACCACGAAAATTTCATTAGCTCATATATACCCTTAAGCCATTCGTGCAACCAATGAATATACATTTCATTGTTCCATCTCACCGAACTCAACAAGCAAACAAACCTTTTTGCAAAAAAAAAAAAAAAACAAATCAGAGATGAAATAAAATTAAATTCACAGGAACAAAATAAAATACCCTTTCTCAATGGCCTTGTGCCCGTTAACTCACCCACTTCCCGATTCAACTCTCCAACGAACCAAAACACAAAGTCGCATAGTCCTCATAAAAGTTTCGCATCGTTTCGTCGCCAAAGTTCCATTTTGTCCTTATTATTACCTACAAACAATTAAAATGGCGAAATTTATTTGGGTTATTAAATGAATTTATTGGTAATTAAAATTAAGAGCTCCCAAGGAACCCGCCAACCGCCACCAACCGAACAACTTCTCACTTTACTCAGGACAATAACTGTGCAACCTTCCATGAAGAAGCACCCCATCGCATTGTAAAGGAGTACAAAAAATGAAAATATTTCAACCCCTACAAGCAAAACTAACCCCTAACATCGTCATCTCCGTCACCATCTTCAGCAGCGCCCCCAAATGCAATGATGCGATAGTGCAACGCCATATTGTGGTGAATTTGCCGAAAAGTACTTCCAAAAGTGTTGTCCCCAAAGTCGTTTAACCCCTTTCTGACAGTCCACCCGCTTTCGGCATCAGCAGAGCTTCCTGACTTTTACACCCTCATAACCAAGTATATCTCTCGCTTATTGCATCGCAAAGAACATCTTTAATTTTGTTTTGCAAGCTTTGGAATTTCATAACGTTCGCCTCGAATAAGAACAAAATTTTGTTGATGCATCGTGCAGAGAGATCTACAACACAGAGTGCTATAGAGTTCCATCCCCAAATTCTAACCCAAACCCTCTTTGGCTTACACTCTTGTAAGGATGTAAGAAGAATTCCCTTCGATGCCCGTCTCAATTGTATCGCTGCTCTATAGCAACTTTTCTACTCCTTTTTAACTACCAAGAGTTTCAGATTTCAAAAACCCTGTCTTTGTAATGCAAGAATACGAAATGAAAAACTTCAACAGCTTTCTCTGCGACTTTTCTCTGATTCCCTGGGATCTCGGAGGAGAAAATCGGAAATGAGGTATTGAAACAGGAACGACAACCCACGAAAAGTGGATTCACATTGTACACACAATCACAGGACTAGGAGCCCGGACCAGCCCCAATTCCAGCTAGCAGTGTGAAGATCTGAAAATCAAATGAAAGAAATAAAATGAACACAAGCACAAGCCAAAGAAAGGGGTTGCACTTTTTTTGCCTTTTGGGAATTTAAGTGAAAAGAAAAACTTAGTTTTTATAACGAAACAAGATGAAGAAATAAATGGAATATTCAAAGGAACTATTTTTTGCTTTTAACGTTCGTTTGTCAAGTGTTGCCATTGTAATGTGTTTAGATGGGAAAATTTGAAAGTAAAGTCTTGTACAAACAATCAAAGTCAAACTTTTTATTTTGTAAACGTTTAAGTATGTACATGGGGACATTCGTTATTTCATGACAGAGGAAGGCAAAATGTTACACTGCTCTTGCTGTTGAGTTGAATAAACTTCCTCACTTATCGCTTTGGCATTTCGGGGAATTGTTGCTGGAGTCCAAAACTTCAAACAGTGAATTGAGTTTCTGGCAAACAGATATAAGGATCTCTTTCAATAATTCAAAACTAGACCGCTTTTTCGAAATATCTGTTTAAATGATTTTAAAGATGGATGAGACTTTTTATTTGAACACTAAACGAAGCTTTATTCCAATCAGGTTTTCCGGAAATTTTTTCGAAATTAATGAGCTTAGCTCAATATATCATCACACAGAAATGAAAACCTTTATTTTTAGTTATATGACACTATTCAGTTAACTTAGGTATGATTACCTTGGTAAGGTATGAATATTCGTACCTAGGAGGATGTTGGAATTCGAGTTTTCTACATTCGCAAACCTCGCAAGGTTTTAAAAGTGAACTGGATAGTCATTATTTTCTAAAGTCATAAGATGTAACAACATAAAATAATCGCACGAACTTGTTCGTATGTTTAATTTTTTTTAGAATTTAAAAAATGAAATATGACCAGAAGGACAAAAAATAATGTTTAAATTTTGTTCAATAATTAAAAAAATATTTTGTTTTTTAAACTTTTTAGAAGTTTCTGAACAAAAACTTTTTTTAAATTCGTTATACCAATAATGAGAGCGAAAAATTGAAAAATGGAAAGGTGTATGTATGGTAGATACTCGTACCATATGGTATACGAGTAGAATCAGTAATTTCTTAATGTGAAGTATTTTATTTAGTTAAAGATCGTAGAAATTAAACAAAATAGAACATTTTTTATAAAAATAATAGGATTTAAGAAAAATTATTTTTCCTACATTCAGAAAAAAAAAAATTATTATTTGAAAATCTTATAACAAAATACCTACTATTCAAACCTTGTAGTGGTCTTAGAGTAAAAAAAAATTGATCAAAAATTGCTTAACAGATTTTAAGAAAATCAAAAACCAAGAAATCGGTTCTATGGAAGGTACCATAATAACCATTTTTTGACAAGCAAATTTCAAAAAAAAATTTAGAATTATAACTTCCCATAGGGAGTTATTGTAATCGGTCCGATTTGTCAAATTGGAATTAGGTCGTACGTTCGTACGTTCGTACGTCCGTACGTTCTGGTACCATTTTTCGTCATCGATATCTCAAGAACGAGAAAAGATATCGACTTCAAATAAATTTTGTTTAATAGATAATAACTTCGAAAGAGGCTGAAAGGGCGTTTATTAAAATTCAGTGAGTAGTTTTTTTACTATAACGGTTTAAAAAAAAAGTAAAAATTTTGGTTAGTTTCAAATATCTCACGAAAAATAATGCTATTGATTTCAAATAAAATTTAATGTACTCATTATAAGGTCATACAGATTTGGTATGAATTTGAAAAAAAAATGAACATACCGTTATTTTTTTAAATAAAAAAAAACTGAAAAAAAAATTTCATAACCCAGATATTCTAAGAACGGAAAACAATTTGAAACTCAAAATAATTTTATTTTACGAAAAATAATGTATTTGACAACTGGTGAAAATTTCAAAAAAAAAAACAGTTTACAGTTTTTTTACAAAAAATAAAAAAACTATATAAGATTCTATTGAAAATTGGTAAAAATTGTTTTTCGACTCAAATTTCTCGAGAACTAGTAGTGATATTGACTTCTAATTTCGTTTATTTTATACATAGTATAATTTTGTACTATTGGTAAAATGTTGACAAATATTGAATTAATAGTTTTTATTTTAAATAAAAAAACTATTAAAAATTCTAAAGAAAACTAGTTATAATTGTATTTCAAGTCGAATTTCTTGGGAATGAACACCGATAGTGCCTTCTAAAGTACATATGTTGTTTTATACATCGATACCTCCCCGTAAGAATGTATACTAAGCGACATTTCTAAAATTGTTCTGGAAACGAAAAAAACGAAAAAAATTGTAGTTGAATCATAGTGTGCTAAGAGACAATTTTGGTTAAACTAAGTGACATCTAACAAAATATTTTGTTGCTCACGACAATGAGATCTTTATTAATGTCGCTTAGCATAATTTTTTTGGCGGAGAATACAAATTTCTGGGGCAACATTATTTTAATGAGAAAACATGGCAGTTGATACATTTTTTTATTTGTACTCTAGTTTCCTTTTCATGCATAATAGGTTGGCGAAACCCAGGCCAAAACGTGGCCCTTAACATAAAGTATATTTCCTCATCAAAAAGACATTTTCGAAAAAAGTGTCGCTTAGTACATTCTTACGGGAAGGTATCGACATAATACAATTATTAACATATGGTTAAATTTTGACAAGTATTGAATTAACAGTTCTAATAAAAATATTTCGTTTTTAAATTTTTTTCAATTAAAATATTTGAAACCGAAATAATAAAGTAATTTCTATAATATAATACATAATTTTATAATTTTATTATCAACTTAGTTTTTAGAAGAATGTATGTACTGTACATACGTATATGAATAAGGTTGTTCAGTTGTACCCAAGTCCCACATATTCAAATTCCATTAATAGCTATGGTAAAATTGAAGAAAACGTCGCAATATGTTTTTATCTTTTTGTCCATGAAAAAGATGTAAAATTCTACTCAAGGTTTTCTTAGGTGTAGAAACACAGATATATTAAAAAACACGGAAATCTATAATTCAGTATATAATATGTACCTACCAACCTTCGTAATTATTACAAGAAATTTAACATTTTAAATAGAAAAGTTTAAAATTAGTTAAACACATTTTCTGTAAAAAAAAACATAAAATGAGCGACTAAGTATCCTCATCATCAACAAAACAAAGCAAATTTCCTAATATCATAGTATGCCACAAGCATCATCGATTTTTAAAACAGGAGTCATTGTATATCCAGTGCAGATCACAGCCTTTCAATCTTTCAATCCGGAAAAACCGCAACAACAATTACACTATGAAACCATCTACTTCGATCTTCCATCTACTGCTTAAAATGCTTTTCAATCTTAAAATAATGTTTGTTTGAATTTTACAGCTAAAGTTTGTTTCGTTGAAAATTTGGTTATTTGAAAAAAACTAAATATAGAGTTTTCAAGACCACAAATGGGAAGTTATCAGTGTGGGTCGCACCCAGTCTCTTTTTATTTTTCAAATCTTTATTACATAGGTAGGAGAGCAAACATTATGTCGTATATCAGAAAAAGAGGAAGTAATGATATCAAGGAAAAAAAAACTAAAATAAATTAAATGTTCATCTTTTTGTTGAGCAGCATTGGTAAGGGTGATTTGGGATTAATTATGAGACCCTAATTTTTAGTAAACCAATGAGGTTTCAATATAACAAAGAATGAACTAAAGAAATTGTTAAAAGGTTGTCTTATTAAGATCCAACAGACAAAAGACGAAGAGACTAATATAACTAAAAGATACATATTTATTTATTTAAATTTTAAGGGCATTACTGAGAATACACAAAGTCACCAAAGTATGAAAAATTACCCCAAACCGTCGAAATTTCTTGTTCTTGTTTTGTGTACATTAAAAATAGTCAATGATTTTCCTTTTGCCTTGTTAATGATAACAACCCTGACAACTGGAGCCGCTTGAATTCGAAGAGTTAATCGTTGGAAATCATTGGTATGCTTGGAATTAGTACTTCTTCGCCCTTGATTTTTCCACCGATGATTGTTTGCTTATATCGTCGCTTTTCCGGCAGAGTGGCATAAGTCGAAATTTGCAAATTTTCAGGAGAGCCTTTTAAAGTTTTTTTTCATACTGAAAAAAAAATTTCGTTGTTCAAAAAAAACAAAACTCGAATGTTAAATACGTGAAAAAATTGAATTTTTCGTTTGTTAAGTTTTATAAAAAACGAAATATTAAAAAAAAAAACAAAAATTGATTTATGCCGTATTTATACGTAGAAAATGACAGGGATGTTTTTGAACATTGAGAGCGGCGCTTTTTTATAACTCGGAAACTAGAAGAAGTAGGTTAACGCCGATTACACAGAAAAATTGTGTTTTTTTTTCCAGCTCAGTTCTGTGTTCTAAACTAAAAAACGACAAATTTCGACTTATGCCACTCTGCCGGAAAAGCGACGATATGTAGTTACATTTGGTGACAATTTTCTATGGTCAATTTAGTTCTATTGGAAAACTTTGGTATGTTTAAGTATCATCGGTGAGCCGTAATGTTCAGCGGTATTCAGGGTGGTTCCAATGAACTCAAAAATTCAGTCGGATAATTAAACGTTTCGCCTGGTACTTTTTGCTGCCAAAATTATGTGCACAACCTTTCCGGATTTTTGTAGTTGGTTGTTAGACTTGGGAATACATTGCCCGAAAATACCATACAATTCAGTTGCATTTGCTAGAATTTCGGCTGAAACAAATTCGCATTTATGAAATTTTGCAACTTCCGATGGCCAAAAGTTATGTTTTGAAATGTTTATTTCGTGGATAGCCTATTTTTCTTGACTCAGTACCAAAGACATGATAATTTCGGGTATTGATCGCGGAATAATAGGCAAAGTTTGGAGGTAATTATTAGCAAGAAGAATAAGGACGTCTCACTTTGGTTGGTTGCTTCCTCGAAAATCACGAAGAGTCTGGCAAGTTCTTGCAGCGGTTTCGTATGGGCCATTGTAATTCCTAAATGATAATCTTGCAAGTTTCAAGGATTCTAGTAATGCCTTAGTTTTTGCTGATGTTGTAAATTGGTATTTCTGTCTAGTACAAAGCTTGAGTGCTGAGTGGGGTGCGTCCGCTATAGCGTTTTCTGCAATACCCGATGAAACCACAGCAAGTGGAATCCAATTATATTTTCGAACCGATCTTAATATCAAATTGATCAGGCATGATTTGCCTGTTCTCCCTTGTGCATCGTAGAAAAAAGTCCGCCATTTTAGTTTGGATACTGTTTCCGTTCCGTACCACAGCCGGAATTGTAAGTTAAATAAAGTCTTTGATGTTGATGAGTATGCAAATGCCTTCAATCATGATTTTTGTTTTAGACAGATTACACTAAACTATGGAATCAACATAATCCTACATATATGGGTTTTCCCAATAAGGATTTAAAAACTTTGACTACATCTTTAAAATTGGCCGCTTATTTTTAATCTGTCTTCCTAAATCAACATAAAGAGTTACAGTGCTCAACAGCATGACCTAAATGATCAAATTGTTTAATTGAAGTAAGGAATTTATTCTAACAATTTCTGCAGAAGCTGCGTGGAGGAATCGATCCCTCATCTTCTCTGTACATGTCCTGTTTAATCCCAAAGATGTAGACTCCATCTCGGAGACATCTTTACAATGATTTTAGTTATCTAGAAAATATACTAGGGATACATATAGGCAATGTCACACTACATAAGGAGCTCTAATTGGTTTATCGATTGGGGAGAAAGTCTCCAAGCTTCAATGTGGTATTACAATGGACCAACTTATGGTATAAGTCTATCGGGCCTCCTGCTGACAGCCACCTCAACCTAGCCTGATCAATTAAAGTAGGTGATTTATTCTAACAACATTTAGCGGTTCGTGTGAAAAATCATATTCAGCAACGAAACCTATTTCAGGATGACAACAACACGCCAAATTGTCGAATTATGATCGATCACAGTTCACACTTGATCCACTAAATTGCTGTTTGGTGGTGGATTGTCTTTGAGACCGATGTTGGCCAACGGCGAGCACTATCGGCCAATAATGACCAACTTCTTTTGACCTGAATAAGATGATATGGACATGGGACTTAAACAGTTCGGTACTACGTCCCAAGTACGATATCTCACTGACAACTAGATTTATTCAAATTTAAACATAAGAAACGCTTAATGGCAAATTCATTGAATATTTAACTAAATAATAAAACAGAGTAATGATAGATTTTCACGTGTGCCAAATTTTCGTCATTCCTTTCACTTAGAAGTGTTTTTCAGTCTCGTAAGTTCCTAATCCGAATATATGTATATTTTTGTGATAAAAACATTATCATACACAAATAGAAAAGACAATAATTTGAATTCAATATTTTATTCTGACAATTTATTGATAATAAATCTGATCCTTTGATGATGGCCTTTTATGGACAGAGCATCAATAATTCGCCAATTGATGGACTTCGTGCGATTGCTTGGCATCAATCAATTGACTTCAAGCACATATTATGTTGTGAATTCTATTCGAACTATAATCTCGAATAATACAACTTGATAAGTCATATATGCTGGAAAGGGATTTCTTTTAAAAAGTTCCAATGCAAAGCTTTCAATTTGCATGTGTCACAAATTCGTTGGGATTTTTCAACTCTCTGAACCTTAAGTACCTACCTACCATAAATCAGTGAACAATCAGACAAACAAAAGCGAGTACATGTTGTATTCCCATTCTCTGAGACTCTCTAATTTCCATTTAGGATTGTTTACTTTTGTTCGTCATTTCATTCGGTATTCATCCGATGATATCGATCTTATAGTGAGCATCGTCCTTTTTCTTCGTTTTATATATTTTTTTATCACAAGGTTTTTTTGAAAAAGTACCACCCAACCTTTTGTAACACATCCCCATATGTTTCTCCCATATCGTCTCCGTCATCGTTGTCGGTCGTCTTTCTTTTTAACAAGGAAAAGGGGTATCCTATCAAAGTATATCCATATATCCAAAGTTAGCTCAGTTAGTTTCCACTCGACAACACATTATTGGCCCCTTTTGTGTGTCCCAAAAGCACCACCATCAGCAGAAGCGCCATTGAGCTGTGTTCACAAAATCGAATTGTCAATCTGGATAAAATTTATAACCATCCCAACAAAGGATACCCACCATAGAAAAGGATTCTCTGAAATATATAAAAATACATCTTTATGTTTATATGGAGCTAGACTCTTATTTAAGAAACTTTGCTTTTGTGTAGGAAAACTAGAGGTAGGAAGGGATTATGACCACCCGACCTATACATATAAACCGCCTTATCCTTCATCTAGGGGTGAAAACTAACCGCTCCTGTCAGGGCAATTTTATTGTAATTGGAAAAATGAGATAGATACCAACCGCGAGGAGATCCTTTTTTTTAATTTTACAAAAAGAAAACAAAACTGTTTATAAAATTCAAGTAAAAGTAAACTTAGCGAAAAAAAGATATTTTAAATTTTCTATGGTGCAAGCAGAAATAATAATTTATCCTTTAGCCATTAATATTTTTTTTTTGCTGCTTATTTGCTTCTTTCAGTTGTTCCATTGTTTTTAATAAATTAAAATGTCAACATGATAAATGGACATTCACTCCTGGGTGCTGCGCTCTGCATACAGTGGCTCAGGAACCTAACAAAAATATGCTCAAATTTAAAGTGGATGTTTTTTTATTAGGGTTTAAAATTAGCCAATTAAAAAAATGATTTAAATTTAAAGATTAAAATGTAGGAATCATAATAATAAAATAAAATTTAAATACATTTTTTTATTTTTTCTATGGAACAAAAAAGTTGTGATGTTTTGATAATGGCAACTTATTTTTGAGTTCTAATTAAGTTAGGATCCTCTGATTCCATAAATGATAAAATTAACATTTTTGAAAGAAAAATCTAAGAACGATGAATAAGGTTTAGAACTCAAAATTACACCACTTAAATGGAAAAGAACCACCAATATAAAAATATTGGTGAGAAGTCTAAAATTTGTCATACTCGTATCACAGCTTGTTTTCGTATCTTGAAAAACTCAGAATTTAGTAAAAATTTTCATTTTCCCTGGTGTTCGCACAGTATACATAATTTAACCTATGGTATACCGAGACTTATTAGTAACGTAATGATGTTTGTTGGATCTTTAATTATTAATCAACCCACAAAATCAAAAGCAGTGCAGTCGTTCCAACTTTGATTACTGTTTAAAGTACTATCTCGCAATATATTAAATAAAATGCACGACTGGATCGCACGAACTTGCTATTATGTAAAAGTACTTTGGAATTTAAAATACATTTTACAAAAAATATAAAACATCGATTTAATGAGATAAAAATGTTCAAATGTATGGAATTGCCGTCTGATTAATCTTTTTAATATTAAAGTAATTTTTTATATAACAAATTTCTTTAAAAATTTTCGAGAACAAAAATTGGGATGCCAAATATTTTTATTATTTAGTAGCATAGATTTTAGAAATAGTTTCAAAATAAAATCGTTCACACGTTTTAAAGATATTGGTTTTTCAAAAAAAAAACTTGGAATTTTTTTTTTCAAAAATCTCAACAAAAAAATTTTTTCGAATATTTTTATATAAATTATTTTAAGCTTAAGGGGGCTCCTGCTGAAAATGTTTGCCTTAGATCGTTAGATCCGTTGATGAGAAAGTCAAAAAATCAAAAAACGGTTCTATGACAGGTACCGTTAGTAACATTTTGCCCCAAAAATTTTTTTTGACCAAAATGTAGTCCATGTCCATAATATTACAACTAATTTTTTTATCAAAATCGTTAGAGCCGTTTTCGAGATAATTAAGATTATGCATTACGGGTGTATGAGGGGTACCGTTAGTTTTAGAGCTAAACAAAAAATTTCAATTTCCCCTCTAAGGAATCACCGAAGACCTTTAAGTACCGAGTTTGAAGAAAATAGGTCCAGTGGCTTAGGCTCTAGATCGAGGTACAGACATACAGACAGACGAATTGTCGGACCCACTTTATTCGTTTTCACTATCATCGTAATGTCAACTTTGATCAAAATCTCGAGTTCGATTTTTTTTTCCAAATGCAGAACTTACCCTATAGTACGAGTACTTATATCGCAAGTAAAAATATGGTAGAATAATTTCGGAGGTAATTTCATGCAACTACCGAATTCTTGTGTGGAAAATGATTTGCATCGTTTTTCCCCCACTTGTACCTAAATGGTCGGTTTCACCGTAACGTGGAGCCTTAAGGGTTGCTAGAAAGAACCCTTGCAAGCTAGTGATCGTCGGGCCACATGGACATCCACTGGCGAGTAAAAGTGCAGTAAAGTACTTTGGGACAGTATTTGTATTTTGTATTTCGACAGTGCTCAGGGAGATTTTGAGGAAAAGATTGGTTTACAGCAGCTGGCATGATAGCAGGGTGAAGGTGATTTGCTACATGTTCTTCATCCAGCCGATGATTGCCAGTGTGGTTCAACGTTGCCCCATCTCAAATGGAAAAGATTCAGGTGTTTGAGAGGTATATAGTGTCTCAGACTTTGCCTTGGATTACACAGAATATGAGATTCGGAATACAAACAATATTACGGATCCAACATAAACAGAATTGATAATTTTATGTTAAAGCTGATTAAAGGTCACATTGCAAGAGCGATGTCCTCAACCAACAGTCGAATTTTTGGGACTTACTGCCCCAACGAAGATTATTACTAAGAGTGTTCGGATCTATACCGTCCGATGCATTCCTCTACTTAGTGTACAAACAGAGTGGAGCAGCGAGTGAGCAAAAGCAGCGAGCAAAGAGTAAAGCGGAGAAATCAAACACGTGCATTGAAAGGGTAGCACACAGAGTGCAGCGTAGTTCGAAGATAGAGCAAAGAGCCGTCAAGAGAGCAAGCGGCGATTTCAAACATGTTTGATTTCTCCGCTCTCATCGCTGCGATTTTTAACTAGAAGTGGTGAAATTTTGAACTGTTTTTTAGTATTTAAAGTTACTGCAAAGTGTTTTATTGACTAGAATCGGGTTTACTACGAAATCTGTCCACTTTTTCGTAAGCTTGTTTTGAATTTTGTCAAGTAAATAACCGAATATTTTCATGGTCATTCGGAAATTTTCTTGAAACTTAACATGATTTTCTATTTCCGCGTTTCAGAAAATATCATATGCTTAAAAATGGGTTTTCAATAAAGTACAGATTCAAATTATTAGAACCCATTTTTATTTGAAAAATGCAAATACATATTTAAATGAAAAAGAATAATCTCTTGCTTGTTTTCTTCTACGTTGCTCTTGCTCCTTGCTCCTTGCTCCTCACTCTGGCTAGTCATCATCCTTGCTCGCTGCTCGAGCTCTTTGCTCTTTGCTCTGATGAATTTCGCAGCTTTGCTCTCCGCTCCACTCTGCTTGTACCCTTAGTGTACAAACAGAGTGGAGCAGCGAGTGAGCAAAAGCAGCGAGCAAAGAGCAAAGCGGAGAAATCAAACACGTGCATTGAAAGGGTAGCACACAGAGTGCAGCGTAGTTCGAAGATAGAGCAAAGAGCCGTCAAGAGAGCAAAGCGGCGATTTCAAACATGTTTGATTTCTCCGCTCTCATCGCTGCGATTTTTAACTAGAATTGGTGAAATTTTGAACTGTTTTGTATTTAAAGTTACTGCAAGATGTTTTATTGACTAGAATCGGGTTTGCTACGAAATCTGTCGACTTCTTCGTAAGCTTGTTTTGAATTTTGTCAAGTTAATAACCAAATGTTTTCATGGTCGTTCGGAAATATTCTTGAAACTTAACATGATTTTCTGTTTCCGCGTTTCAGAAAATATCATATGCTTAAAAATGGGTTTTCAATAAAGTACAGATTCAAATTATTAGAACCCATTTTTATTTGAAAAATGCAAATATTTAAATGAAAAAGAATAACCTCTTGCTTGTTTTCTTCTACTTTGCTCTTGCTCCTTGCTCCTCACTCTGGCTAGTCATCATCCTTGCTCGCTGCTCGAGCTCTTTGCTCTTTGCTCTGATGAATTTCGCAGCTTTGCTCTCCGCTCCACTCTGTTTGTACCCTTAGACAGCTGAGGGCTGTTCTGGGATAGAATGGCGATTCCGTTAATCTCCCACGTCGGCCGTAGACCTTTGGAAAAGCGGCTCCTTTATATTGGAGAAATTCTCGCACAAGGCGAAGCAGAGAGCCTTTGGTTCAGTGAGATTGTGTTCGAGGGGCACTGGAGGGACTGAAGGGACAGGGTGAAACACGAAAACGAGTTCTGGGGCCTGTAACACAAAGCTACAAGTCTACAAGTCAACAGCCACTTGTAGGATTATATTAATCTTACAATTGTAGATTATTTCTGTAAAACAAAAAAAAACCTTACACTTGTAGAAAACAAAAATTTCCCTACACTTGTAGGCATACTGCTTACAAGTGCTCATTGAAAGAAAGATAAGCAACGTGATAGCATCTTTATTAAAATGCATGACTGGATCGCACGAACTTGCTCTTATGTAAATGTACTTTGGAATTTAAAAATTATGCATGTGTAAATATAAAACATGGACTTTTTTTTTTTTTTGCCGTCTGATTTCCGCAAAAGTATGCCTTGATGCAAACAAGGTTTAAAAATCGTTTTATTATTAAAGTAATTTTTTTAGACCCAAAATATATTTTTTTTTTCGAATATTTGTATATACAATATTATTCTTAACTTAAGGGAGCTTCTGCGGAAAATTTTTGGTTAAGATCGTTAGAGCCGTTAATGTGAAAGTCGAAAATCAAAAAGCCGTTCTGTGACAGATACCGTTAATAACTTTTTGCCTCGACATTTTTTTTTTTAGTCCTTGTGTGTAATATCACAAAAATTTTTTTTTTGTTAAAATCGTTAGAGCCGTTTTCGAGATAAATAAAATTTTTCACTACGCTTGTATGATGGGGTATACCGTTAGTTTGAGAGCTAACAAAAATTTCAATTTCCCCTCTAGAGAATCACTGAAGAACTTTAACAGCCTTATTTATTATTTTTCACTAATACTGGGTTCAACATCGGAATAGTTAAACCGAGTCTAAGCACTTACTTCGGGTTTACGGCACGTCAAACAAATCCTTATTTATAATATATTTTCTTAGCCGTTTTAGCTACGCCTTCCTTATGTTAAATATACTGGGAAAAAAGTCACTAAAACTCTGGTTATTATGCACGTAAAGCAAACCCCAGGCGATTTCCATTATTATTCATTTTATTATCATTGTATGCATATTGGAAATTGGATACATTTAAAATTGGATTGTATAAAGTTCAAATCCAATAAATGAATGTACCAACCACATTGCCTTCTCAATACCGTACAACTGTTAGAACGTTGGGAAAATATAAATAATTTACTAATGCAAAATATCTATTTTTTTTTGTCTTGTAAATTTCACAAGATGTCATCTCAAACTGGCATTTAGATACTAAAACGGCCACAAACCTCCTATGAACCAGTTTAAGTTTATTCCACCGCTATTCCTCGTGCATTTTTATTATAAATAAGGTTTTCAGGATTAGAGCCGTTGTAAAGTCGAAGTAACTTTACTCGGTCGCTAAAACGAGTTAGTAAATAAGGCTGTAAGAAAATAGCTCCAGTGGCCTAGGCTGTAGATCAAGGTACATACAGACAGACGGAATTGTCGGACCCACTTTATTCGTCTTCGCTATCATCTTAATTCATTTTTGATCAAAATCACGAGTTCCATTTTTTTCCAAATGCAGAACTTGCCCTAGTACCCATATCACAAGTAAAAAGTATAAAGAATCCGTTCGAAAATATGTAATTGCCGTCTTGGTAAAAATCCATGAAAAAAAAACATTCTTTTTGGTGCCTTTTTGGATTGGGATTGTATTTTTAATACAATTAAGCATGTTCTGTTCCTGGATCATTTTGCTTAGATTTCATACGTTTTCCATTAGTACTAATTTTTTTTTAAAATTATCATTAAAAAAAATTCAGTTATTTCTAAGTAAATCTAAGAAAAGTAATAGAATGTATTATTTTATGTTATGTTTAATTTTTAGTTTACTGAGATTTAAAAATGTTTAACTTTTCAAAAACGCTATAAAGTATAGGTGTATTAAATTACCTATAACACTTTTCTCTAAATTTGTATATATATTGTATAACAATTACTACCGAAATAATTTACTATTGAAAAAAGATCACAAATATACACTTTACACAAAAATATATTCACAATTTGATATTGTTTTTTTGGTTAAAAATATCTTAACTACGAAGAAAAAAATTATGGAAATGGTAATAAGTTGAAAATACTGTTTTTGCGTATATTTAAATACATCTTCTTCATCCTACAAGTCTTCAATCACTTGTAAGATTGAGTGGATTATTCTACAAGTACGATCTAGTTTTTTTCTACACTTGTAGCTTTGTGTTACAGAAAGAGGGAAATCATATAATTTCCCACTTGTAATGTTCGCTCATTACACTTGTAGAAGAGCCAGCAAACTTGTAGCTTTGTGTTACAGAAATTTGTTACACTTGTATTAATTCACTTGTATTACAAGTACTTGTAGTTTTGTGTTACAGGCCCCTGGTGGTTATTAATTGATATAAAAATTTCTTATGTAAGTTTTGGCTGACTAAAATAAGTTTAAGTGTTATTTTAGGTAGGTTCAGTTCATTTAGTATATATTAAGTCGTTATCATTAAATTAAAAGTAGTTTTAAGTTCTATATGTATAAAATAAATAATAAGACTCAGAGTTTTTTAAAGTTTCTCTTCGGTGAAAAATAAATATGTTCAGTTAATAACATTTTTTGTATAAATATAGGCTTTAGAATTAAGAAATAGTATAATTTAGAGCGCCCACATACGCCCAGCAAGTTATTTGATAAGTATTTTAGCTTTAATGAATTTTTGTCAAACTTTAAGATAGAAATAAGTTTAAAGTTAATAAAAATGAATTTGAAAAAAAAGTTATTATATTTTATTTAATTTAACGCTATTATACAATTTTTTTTTTCAAGTTTTTCTGATATACGTATGTTTAAAAAATCTAAAAGTGTTTTTAGAAACAAAAATTTAAAGACCAAATGAAAGTCGATGTTATAAATGCAATTAACAGTGCACAAATGCTGTCGGTAACATCCAAGAGTATTTGAATCTTAGAAGTGAAAGACAGCATCTATCTGATGAGCCCACTGTCAAACATGGAAGAATTTAAATAAACTCGATCACTCCATTTAAGCTTAAGTAATTTTCAAATTATATTCATCTTCTTTGATTCACAAGCAGAACTATGGACAAAAAAAAATAATAAAAATAACGTAACGTGCCACATGAATTTTTTTCGAAATTTTATAATTTTTTTTCTAAAAACTGTTCCACAGATTTTTACTTGCGACTTATAGGTACTATAAGGCAAGTTATGCATTCGTAAAAAAATCGAACTCAAGATTTCGATCAAAGTTGACATTACGATGATAGCGAAGACCAAGGACCTTGTGAATAAAAAAAAGCTAAAGCTGAAACTTGGATTTTTAAGTAAAAGCTTGATTTTTAATGAATAAAAATAAGCTTAAGCTAGCTAGTTAAAGATGTTTTCTAGTAATAGCTATTTTAAAATAGCCAAAGCTAAACTCATTTAGTTTTAGCTTGTTTTCCTAGCTTAAGCTTCAATTTGTGTGAATAAAAATAGCTTAAACTAGAATATTATAGTTACAGCTACAAAAATTTTAAGATTTTTTCGACCTGTCTAGAAAGCTTTGACTAGTTCTTATTTTCAGTATTAACTTGTGCGAGTTGTTAATTAAACAAAAGGGAATATCTCAAAAAATATGACTGTGAACGTATAGACGCAGAAACTGACATACGAAATGTTAAAGACATTTTTTAGCCGAAACCAATAGTTGCCCTGTAGAACAGATAACAAATTGAGGCAAAAAAACCTTTTTTTCGGTCATACATGTACCAGTTTTAGCTAAAGCTAACTAGCCGAAACATGTGAATAAAAAAACGAACACCTTAAATTACGAAGCTTAAGCTAGAATTTTCCAGCATAAGCTATTTAGCGTTATCATTTTTTTATTCACATAAAACAAAGCTTAAGCTAGTACTGTCTAACTTTAGCTGCTAGTAAAAGCTATGACTAGTTGGCTTTAGCCTCCTCCAATGAATGAAATTTTTAAAGAGAAGCTTTTAAAAAGTCTAAAGCACATTGCATTTAAAAGCTTTGAAATAAATATTTTTTGAATTTTTGAAAAAAAAAAATCTATTTTTTCTTTTTTTTTTTCAAAATTTGATATCTCAGAAACGGCTCAATATGTTTTTTTGTAAATTTAATTTTTATTCGAACAATAATAAAAACTTTAAATTGGCTCACCAAAATTTTTTCTTGAAACCCTTTTAAAAGTTTGTATATAAAAGCTTTTTTTAAGAAACCACTACAACGACTAATAATTTTTATTCTTGCATAAATTCATATTTGCATAGCTTTCTGTTTTTTTCTCTTACTACTAAAAGAATTTATAAATTAATTTTATCCTTATGAACAGTTTACTCTATTATAATTCGTTTTTTTAAATTCCTATTCTATTACATAGGAGCAAGTTCGTGCGACCCAGTCGTGTATTTTATTTTTTTTTAATTCAAAAAAATTAATTTAGTTAAAGCTAAGTAATGATTAAACAAAATTTTCCAAAAAATGGTTATTAATGGTACTCCACTGGAACCATTTGCTTTCTTTTTGGTTTTATAAAAAATGGTACAGCCGATTTTGATAATTTTTCTTATGCAAAGGCTCCCCAAAAGGTTGAATAATGTTATGTATCCAAATTTTCCAAAAAAAATTGTTCAATATTTCGAGAACCGCATTTTTCTTCTTTTTTTTTCAAATTTAATAAATAAAAGTTTCTTAATATAATCTACAAGATGCGAGAAAAAAAATTTTTATTTTGCCTAAGAAAAACGGTACTTACCATACATCTGTCAAGAAATGGTTTTCAAAAATCGCATTTTCCATAAAACGACGCACGCCTAGAATTTTGATGATTTTTTTGATTAGTTCTTATGCCTGTGATACATATCTAGTATAGACACCATAGTATGAATACTATAGTATTCTCCATCCCATCTATACTATACGATCTATAATTTAATAAAAAAAAATCAAATCAAGATTCTTCTGACTGTACCTACGATAGAAACATTTTTTTTTTTGAATTTTGAATTTCTCATGATCGGTATGATGGATTTTATTGAAATTTTTTAAAGAGAAGCTTCTAGAGTTTGTAAAACATCGCATTTCAAAACTTAATAAAAAATGTTTTTCGAATTTTTTAAAAAATCAATTTTTTTTGAAAATTCGATATCTCAAAGACCGGTCAATATTTGTTTTTTTTGAAATTTAATTTTTATTAGTGCAGTAATAAGAACTTTAAGTTGACTTACCATATTTTTTTCCTAAGAATGTTTCAAAAAATTTGAATATAAAAGCTTATTTTTTTAAGAAACCACTACAACGACTTATAATTTTTGTTCTGACATAAGTTTATATTTGCTTGAATCACATGGCATCCGCTCTTATTGCTAAAGAAGCTGTTTTAGTCATTTAAGAAATTAGTTTTATGCTTATGAATATTTTTTCTCTAACAACATTCGTTTTTGAAATTCCTTGTCTTTTACATATAAGCAAGTTCGTGCGACCCAGTCGTGCATTTTTTTTTTTCGTAGGTACATTAGACTCATAACTGAAACATTTTAGTTTTTAAAAAAATTAACCTGAATCGGTTAGGAGTTTTTCAGAGTTCTACAAAAAATAAAAAAATATAAAATTGTATATATTAAACTTAATATATGTAATTCCTTCTGATATATGGAGAAAATATGAAGTTACGCAAAATATAATTGTTTGTATACAAAATTATTAACATATTCTTATCGAAATTTCAATTCTGATCAAAATCTTTAAATCTAATCCAAACTTTTTTACGAATGCATAACTTTGAATATATGTAGTACATATACATATGTCGCAAGCAATAAACACAAAGAGTGAGTTATTTTTCCAGAAAGAGAGAATTTTAAACTGAAATTAAATATATAATATTTTTAATTTCCACGAAATTGGTATTCTCATTCTTCATATTAAAAAAAAAATGTATGTATAATAAAATAAGAATGTGCGAAACTGAAACTTGTCTGATGATGCGTTCATTGCGTAATATAAAGCTCAATTTCCCACGAATTCGTTAACAGCTATCTTTCTGAATTTCAAAACCAAAATAATCTTAAAAATAAGGAGAAGTGTCAAATCGGCTCTCAAGGAAAACAGTGTTGCAAATTTAAATTTCTCCGCCTCTATTTTACCTTAATTTTATGTTAATTTATTTGGCGTGAGTACATTTGGGCATGGTGTAGCGGCCATATTGTTTCAGTGAAATTTGCCACATTTGTTTATTATTCAGTTACTGATATGTCAAGTCATTATCAAAATACACAAGAATTCGGCCATTCGTAGATTTCAACTTGTAGAATTTGGCATCGAGAATTGAGCCTACATCCGCACAAGATCCAACTGATCGATGATCTCAACGTTTATGACCAGAGACAACGCGGTTTGTTCTCTGACTGGGCTACGGAACGTTTAGAAGAGGACTCCAATTTTGGCCTAAAAATCATCTATAGCGAATAGGCGCATTTTTGGTTGAATGACAAGCAAAATTGCTGTATATAGGACGAAACCAACACAAACACGGTCAACCTCAAAATGTAACTGTTTGGTAGGTCCGTAAGTTTTGAAAAACGACTTTGGGGAAGCAGACTCCGTCAATGGCAAGCACAACAGAACAATGATAACGATTTTTGTATGGCCCGAATTGAACCATATGAGCCTGGACAACATGTGGGTTCCGGCAACACAATGCTTCGTGCCACACAGCCAACGCCAGAGATGACGTGAATTGGGACACCAGGGTGTGGTGATTTGAACCCCCTAGACCTTTTCTTGTCAGGTTTCCTAAAGACGCAGATCTATGTGAATAAGCCACCCTTGACCGATGCCATTGGTGAACATAAGACAGACCATCGCTCAAATTCAGCCGGATCTATGCAAAAGAGTCATTTAAAATTAGACCACTCGAATCCGTGCCACCGTTAGAAGATGAGACGGGCATTTGTTGAAGGATGTCCATTTCAACATCAATTCCTATTCTATTGCTTTGATTCCAGATTTGTGTCCCCTATTACATATAAAAAGTACTACTGTGAGTGAGTGGCTCGCGCGTCATGGTGTTGTGGGTTATGATGCGGCCTCAAGGATAATGCAGAACGATGGACCTTGAAGCGTGCAGAAATGAAAAAAAAAATAACTGTTTATGGTTAGGAAACTGACAGCAGATGGGAGTAGTGGTCATTTTGAAAGTAACTTCTTACAACTCAAACGGCAAACGGGAGCCAATTTCATCTAAAGAGAAGAGGTTTAAGGACGATAAGGATAATAAAAGACATAAGAGATGTCTTGAAGGGTAGAACTTAAGTTTGGTTTGGTAATTTATTTTTTTTTTCAAATCTGACAACTAGCGGAATTAAGTGCAAGATCCATATTGTTGTAGAATTTATACTGTTATGGAGAAGGCAATAAAATAAATTATTTGTATTCTTATTTTAATAGAATTTGTTTTTCTTTGTCAAACGAAAAAAAAACAAATGGCTTCAACATTTTGATGAAAGCCTTGCTAAGTTTTGAATTTCGTATAATTTGTTATTTTTGCTGAAGGACACATTTATAACATTGTACAGAAGATTGCCTGAAGTGTAAATGTATATGTAGTGTGTGTGTGTGCGAGTTTTGGCAGAGTGACTTGATGTGTATTTAGTATGGGCTCCTTAAGGTCTTTCTGTTTGTTGACAATTTATTATTTACAAAATGAAGCTGAAACCGGAAATAGGGGAGGAGTAATTGAATTGTTGAATAAATATACAAACATATGCTTTGTGATTGTTGAACATATTTTATTGATATAATTGGCCATGGCCATTGCTTCAAGTTTCCTTGCTAATTGCTCTGATTTTCTTCAAGGAATATTTGAGATTTGCTACAGTTTTTTGGTTGGAGGAGGGGAGAAGAATTCATTGGGTGAAATATTTGAGAGTTAAACATTTTTTAAAATTTAAGTATGGAAAAAATTAAATAAATCAATAAAATAAATAATTTCACAAATATCACAAATATTGTATTAATAAATTTAACTTAAGGTTGTACTTATGTATATACAATTTCACTACACCTCAAAAAAATGTCATTTGTAGCCAGATCGTCCTCTAGCTAACTGTCCGAAGATAAAAACACGAATTTATATTCAATAGTGCTCTTACTTCTACGATGGGGAGTTTCTCTGTTGTTTTTTTTTTCATCTGACAAAAAAAGTCGGCGGACTTGTGAGTTATTGTACATTTTTGGTTCAAGCTGGACCGATTTTCTCCAAAATAATATATTTTTCAAAATATTCCACAAGTCTTATAATATGATCTCTGTCCAAGACTACAGAACCAGATGATTTATGGCTGTTAAGGAACTTTTTGATTTATCTGGGAATTCCCTTTGGAGTGTCTTCTTATTCTAAGGAAATGGTTTTTCCTTAAAATTCTACACTTTTTATCTTAGGGACCAATAAACTGTCTCCCAAATGAACTTACTCACGATTTTTTCGCGACTAACCGATGAAGACCTTGTTGAAGCATTACTAATTTTTTAAAGTTGCTCTTTCCTGTACTTCTAAAATACATAACTTTTATTTTCAATCAGACACTAACCACTTGTGAATACCCTGTTTCCTGGAAATAGGCTAAAATAATTCCAATAACTAAGCCTAAAAATCAGAGGAATCCTGAGTTCAGATCAATTGCAATCCTACCGTTTCTGTTGATGGTATTCAAAAAATGTATTTTAAAGCAGATGTAAAAGCATTTAAACAGTAACGATCAATCCGGTTTTCGTGCAGGAAATAGTTGTAAAACTACCCCCTTCATACGATAACCGATCTACATTTTTATCGTTTTTAGACTTTTCAAAAACGTTCGAAACAGTAAACCATTCCAATCTCTGCATGAAGTTGATGTACGAGTACAATTTTGGATTTTCGTCTTTGGCCGTCTAACTCTTGGCTTCGTAATTAGATGGTCATCAACAATGTGTAGCTGTTGGAAATGATATATCACCATTCCTTAGAAAACTGGCGGGTGTTCCACAAGGCTCTATTCTCGGTCCTTTACTAGTTTTCACTCTATGTTAACAAAATTCCTGACAACGTTCAATTATAAATCAGTTCTCAACTAGATGTGATTAACATTGCTATTGGTAAGGTGAACGAAGATTTAAAAATAATTCAACAGTGGGCACTCAAGTACAATTTATTACTTAATTCAGGGAAATCAAAGACTTTTTGCATTTACAAACGTGAGTTACATAGATACTTCCTCTTTTTCACCAATAAAATTAGCTAAAACATCTTTCGAATACGATGCTAAGGTTCGAAATTTAGGGATAGTCTTCAACGATACTCCCACTCGATCAGATAACGCTGCAGTTTAGATTTGTTTATTACAATATTACTCAGTAAGATATATCTTATACATTAGAGCAAATACCAGTATCGCAATACTATAAATTTATGTACATTATTTGTGCTCGTAGTAACAGTTATTGAAAATCTTGCTCCCGAAGAAAATTACTGGAACAATCAACGCCTTTAGCAACATTAAACGAGTTTTCAGCGGTGCGGTGTTAAGTGATGAGATTCCCAAAGCATGCGAAGCCCACCGTAAACTTTGCCTAACGTAAGTATTATATGTGTGTTTACTCAGGATTTAAACAGAGCTCATTGTTAAGAGACCAGAATACGATTTTATGCAAATCCTCATTAATTTCATGCATGCCATTTCCAACCATACCAAGAGAAAAATTGTTATAAAGTTGAACGTCGTCTGTATACATATGCATGAAAGAGCTCAGTAAACAGGAAGGAAGATCATTTATATACATAGAAAAAAGCAATGGACCCAATATAGAACCTTGAGGAACACCTCTATGCAAAGGAAGGAAAGAAGACATTGAATTGTTCGTAAAAACAGCTTGAGATCGATTGGTGAAGTAGGAAAAAATTAATTTAGCCGACTGCGATGAGAAGCTAAATTGATCTGTAAGTTTCTTACAAAGTATGTTACAAAGGCCTTAGAAAAATCCAACAGTTTAACAATTGTTACTCTATCCTCGTCTAAAGCTTGTCTAATATTTTCCACAATATTGATTAAGGCTGTTGTACAACTATGTTAAGATTAACTGATTGGTAGATATCATTTTAATGTTGTTTAAAAAAACTCGCATTTATTTTTGTATGAGCTTTTCGAAAACTTTTAAGAGAAAGGGTAAAACAGCTATTGGTCGAAAGTCATCACAATTACAATTTTTAAGGATGGGTATAATCTTAGCTTTTTTCCAAATGGATGGACAAGTACTAATCGTAAGAATAGTATTAAATGTATGAGTTATATATTTTATACAAAAGGTAATATGGCTTTCAAGAAAATCACATGTATGCCATCGATACCAACTGAGTAAGACTTAATTGCTAAAAAGCTTTCTAAAACATCGACTTCATTATATGCTAGGTTACATTCTCTTATTAAAGACTTGATATTGTAACTAAACCAAAATCGATCTTTCGCTCGGAATCGCTTTGTAGTTAATGGGACATGTGAGTTAAGAAGATAATTAAAATTGGTTTGAAGAAACATTCCTTGGTGATTCAAAGAAACCACCAAGTGAATTTAAATCAGTTTCTAGCCGATGAGTGTTAACTTTTTTGAAGTTTCGAAAACTATAAGTTGAGGGTGTAACTATTGGTGAACATTGAAAAGTTAGGAAAATTAAGTCGTGATGAGAAAAACCCGAAATAGACAGTTGGTCATAAAGAAGCACTTTTTTCGAATGACTAACGAAAAACATATCAAGCTAGGTACTGCTATCTTTGGTAAAATGGGTAGGTGTTAGTGTGTTAACTGGAAATAAATTCATCGACCTCATCCTATCCGTCAGTTCAGGGCTTCTGAGTACATTATTATAATAAATGGTACGATTAGGACGATATACTGATCCCAACATTATTTTACTATCGTAGTACTTTATTTCAATATAAAAATATTCAACTTCATCACCAGGCGCAGACCTGCGTAATAACCTGCAATGTAAGTCACTGCGTGTAAAAATTGCAACACTACCACCACGACCACTTCTATCGCAACGAAACACATTATACCCTTCCACATAACAAACGGAATCACTAGAAAACCATGTTTCAGAAACACAGACCACTAGACTAAATTACGTCAGATCTGAATGAACTTTTACTTTAATTCAGCCTAGATTTGCTTGCTTGCAATTGCAATCTGAGCCACCATTTTATGGAACTCACTACCTGTCCCAATTAAGAGAATGAAAAACACAAGCAAATTCAGAATCCTTTTTTACTTGCGACTTCTAGGTACTATAAGGCAAGTTATGCATTCGTAAAAAAAATTGAACTCGAGATTTTGATCAAAGTTGACATTACGATGATAGCGAAGACTAAAAAAGTGGGTCTCGCAATTATGTCTGTCTGCCTAAACGGCTTGGCCGATTTTCTTTAAACTTGGTAGATATCCTTTTTAATTTTTTCCCCCCATACATTTTTTTCTTTTTTTTTTTTTAAGACCATTAATAACGGTACTTGCCATACGAATTTTTTTCTAAATTTTCTAAATATTTTTTTTTCTCAAGAACTGTTTGACAGATTTTAAAAATAAAAATACCAAAAAAATCATTTAGTTAAATAATGGATAATGGTTCAACAAATTTTTTCGAAAAATGGTTATTGAGGGAACCATTTTTTTTGTTTTTGAGTTTCTCAAAAATTATCTTTTTTTTTGCTCAAGCTCCCCAAAAACATAAATAGAATTGTGTAGGTACTCAAATTTTCAAACAAATTTTTTTTTGGATTTAAAAAAAAAACACTTCAAAATTTTTTTTTTCAAAACTCAATATTTCGAAAACCCCAGGCTAAATTTTTCTTAAACTTGATAAATAAAAGTTTCCCAATATAATCTATAAGATGTGAGAAAAAAATGTATTTTACCTAAAAATTAAGGTACCTACCATACAAATGCTAAAAAATTAAAAAATTAAAAAATGGTTTTCTAAAATCGTATTTTTCTCGAAAACGGCGCCTAGAATTTTGATAAAATTTTTTTCTTTCAATTAATTTTTACGATCTTTAATTTAATAAACAAAATTTTGAAATTAAGATATTACAGCTTGTAGCTACCATAGAACCATTTTTTCGAATTTTGAATATCTCATTATCCACATAACGGATTTTTTACAGAGAAGCTTCTAAAAAGTCTAAAACACATTGCATTTCAAAACTTTAAAATAAATATTTTTTGAAAATAAAAAATCTATTTTTTCTTTTTTTTTGAAAATTCGGTATCTCAGAAACGGCTTAATATTTTTTTTTGTAAATTTAATTTTTATTCGAACAATAACAAACACTTTAAATTGGCGTACCAAATTTTTTTCTTAAAAATCTCTTAAAAAGTTTGTATATAAAAGCTTTTTTTAAGACACCACTACAACGACTTATAATTTTTGTTCTTGCATAAATTCATATTTGCATAGCATTCTGTTTTTGTCATTTACTACTAAAAGAATCTAAAAATTTTGTTCTCTAATAACATTTGTTTTTTAAATTTCTATTCTATTACATAGGAGCAAGTTCGTGCGACCCAGTCGTGCATTTTATTTTTCAATCACTAGGCCAGTAATATATACATAAATATTTAATAAATTGAATTTTGTTTATATGCATCATCTTAATTATATTAGTAAAGTTTTTTTTTCTTGTTTGCATTTTTAAAACTAACATATTTTTTCAACTCTCTTATCAAATGTAAAAGTCCTGAAATCATGTTTGTAAATTAATAAATTATCTTGTAAAGCCTTTACGAACAATGAGATTTAATGTGAAACTAATATTCGTTAATAAATAATAACAATAAATAATTAATAAGTAATAATAATAATAATATCTTTTACTAAGTTTTAAGGTTATATTGTTCAGGACAAATTTTTAGAGATTTAATTATTTAAATGCGATATTAAAAGCTTACTTAGTTTTTGGCATAACTGAGTAAATTTGCTTAAAAAAAAATTTAATAAAAAAATGGCCTCGTGTTAGCATTTTCTGGATATCTTGTTATTTTCATTTTCCATTTTGATCTACGTGTGTCTAACAATAAAATTTAACAGATTTAAAAACAAAATACAAAAGAAATTAAAATTTGACATTTTCTTTTTTTTTCAGATCTCTTTTACAAGTGAGTGGTAAGCCAAATAATAATATATTTTTTTTAATTTTTTAATTATTTCATCTACAAGCATTTACTTAACAGATATATGTGTGTATATTTTAATATAATAATAACAAAATAATTAACTCACGATCGAGTCAAAAATAGTACTTATTTCATTGAACGAGGAAATCGCGACATCGGTTAATTTCTGCCATAATTTGTTCTATGAGGATGTTCAAAAAGGAAGAATTTTTGTTCACAACATTCTAATGCAATTTTTTTCAAAATTTTTAAATATGCCAATAATAAAAAATTGAAAATTCAGTAATATCTTAAATTATAATTTTTTTTTTTGAATTATAGATCGTAAATATCAATATCAAATTCATGGCACCGTTTTCGACAAAAATACGATTTTCCATAACTATTTTTTAACTTATTAATGGTGGGTACCGTTATTTTTAGATAAAATAAAATTTTGTTTCTCATATCTCATATCTTCTCTTATCTCTTTAAAAATATTACGCATACGCCTCGGTGAACCAGAGGCTTTTGCCGAATTTATATTTGATAAAACGAAATCACTAAAAGCAATTTCAAGCATAAGATCGATATCTATCGCACGCAACCTAAAAACAGCACCTGTCACATCTAATCGCTCCATCGACAATTGATCCACTTTTAAGTGCTGCCAAGTTTTCAACTATCCATGTAAGAAAAATGTCCCAAGATTTCCAAAGCGCCAAATTGTGCCCATCGAATTGTTCCGGTTGTTTTTCAAATCAAACAAATTCGACCCAAATAGATAACTTTTCCTACTTGAAACGCAAATTATTCTTTGATCAAGTTTATGTCGTCAAATCATGTCTTTCCACTTCCGGTAATTTATCCGCAAAACAAAAACATAACACTAATCCAATATGGCTACCAATCAAATCAAGAAACCGCCAACGACAATGACGAAGTTGACGACTCGAAGTCAACGACAACCATGAGAAGTGCACAAAAAGTGATAATAACAATAAATTGTCGCTCTTTTAGCATCCGACATCGTTATGGTCATTTCATTTGCAAAATGGGGTTCATCGCAGCATGAATATGGCGACGATGACGACACGCCGACGACGCGACGGAGTAAGCAGAAGAGACGGTAATTTGTTGTAAGAACGGATAAAAAATTGACAAACTGCTTTGGTTGTTCTAATTCTAGTCACATCCAATACTTGTGCACCCTGTTGATGACTTTGGGGCATGATTCCGTTGTCTAGAGTTGCCATAAGTGAAGATTTAACTTTGTTTTGAAGATTTTTGACTCACTCGGAAAACGTAAACAAAACAAAAATGACATAAATTCCACAAAATGACAATATGTAGTAACACAATTTTAATTTTTTTTTTGTTTTTTATATTTTTTTAATTTCTTTTTACTCACCGTAGTACCCCTTGGCATAATGGTTAGTGCGTTGGACTCTCCGCCGCTGCAAAAAAATCTTTCAGGTGTGTACTGTACTACTTGTCATGGAAAGTGCCGCTCATTAGCCGTTCGGAATCGGCAGAAAATTGCAGGTACCCTCCGTTTCTGGTAACACGCATCACACAGGAATGGTTGAGAGTTGTAAGTCACTAGGTCCTGGGTTACTTCAAGCTGTTGCACCACCAAATTTATTTACTCACCGTTGTTGTATTATATCCATCTTGATTTGATACTCGTAGCATAATTAATGAAATCATAACAAATGTTTGTTTTGTACAATTCGAAGTCCATTTATATGTATGTATATTTTCTAGTCTAAGGAAATATTAAGAAATCTCAGATAATTTTCTTTTGTTATAGAAGTTTACGATTATTCTAAAAATTAGGCTTGGCAACACCAGTTGCTGGCTTTCTTTGGTAGATCTGAATTAGTTTAAGTTAATTTTTTTTTTATTTTTTGAGCACTCAACAAACACCGTGTAAACCGCAAGTATTGATCAAAGTGGAGACGAGTAGAAATGGTGACAAGCGAAATTTATCTTTGGTGTCTGGAAGCGTGCGACCATGTCTATTCAGGGGTGTATTAACGAATGATATACATTAGAGTCAGGGCTCCATCAATTTCAACTTATAATTCAAAAGATATTTACATTATTTCCAATTTGATTGAAAATTTTATTGGATTCTATATCGAAGAGGCTCAAGTGAGTTATGTTTTAAATTTAAAAGCTCACACATAGTTTAATAGGGTTTGGTTCTATGACACTCTATATATAAAATATGAAATCTTTGTACATTTTGAGATCCGCCACGGTAAAATGTATGCCAATACAAGCAGATAATATTTTCGGATAGTATTATTATAACACAACAATGTATGTATATATTGTTGAACGTTCTTCGGATCAGCCCAAGGAAGACCCTTCAGAGCAAAGCGTATGGTTATCAATATCGGCCTGCAATTGAATGTGATCATAGATAGTTTTAAATGTCTTAAACATTTTCAAATCATCAGCATTATAAGAATCTCGCTAGATACAAAAACAATCATAGCGAGAATGAATAGAAAACGACCCATGTGACTTCCCTGCGGTACACCTAAGTGAGCGGTGAATCGGATTGAAAGAGAATTTCGAATTTTTATTTGATAGGATTTATTTTCGAGGTATTTATCCATAATATAAAAAAGGCTTGTCCTTAATATCGGTTTCGTCACCTTTTTTTCCGAAAATGGGTATAAAAAATGAATTTTTCTACAATGAAAATTGTCCCGTTTTAATAGAAAAATAAAAGAGACTCAGCTATTGCATTTCTGAACTTTTCAATAGTATTGGGGGGATTCCAGGATGAATAATCATGAGAAAAAATTCAGAATAGTATCTTATCGAAATTCGTTCGCATAGGTGTAGAACTTTGTAAACATGTGATTTTTCTTAAATTAATTAATATTCAAAATTAAATATAGTTATCTTTTAAGGAACTACTCAATTCATTTGCATAGTAAGTGTATAAAGTTATCGAAAAGGTCTTAAGTTCTTCACAAATTATAAGATAGGACGTCTAGTCAGAAGGCGATAGAGATTTCAAATAGTTCTTGCATTCTTTATTTTATTTACAAAATTCTTTTAAAATTTAATTTAATTTAATCAAACTATCTTTTTGGCACCTCATAATAGTTTAATTTGGTGCCTTAACTTGACAAACGTATTCCAGAATTTTATGAAAAAATGCAATAAAAATCTATTTTGTAACAAAAGGATCAGAAAATTGCCTTTTCTCTCGCTTTAACAAATCAAGAATTGAATTAACTTTATTAGTAAAGGAGTCGTATGTCGTATTAATTCAAGGGCAGATACATTTCTTACACGTTATAATCACCCTTATTCCGATAGTCGTTTTAATAACATGCCTCTAAAACGAGAAGGCTCCACATCTGGTGTCTAAATAATACGAAAAGGGCAGCGTTCTCTATGTTCTTCACTTTTCTAAGCATTATAACGATAGTCGTTTCAATAAAATTCCAATTTTCGTTTCTAGAGCCTTGTCGTTTTACTGGCGTTTTAGTAAAACGACTTTCGGAATAAGGGTGAATGATACGCTATAAAACAAATGAACACAAGAAGTTACAAAGATCTTACTTGTAAAACTCATAGTTTAACATTTAAGTTAAGAAACAAACTGTTACTGACATACCATTGAACACACCGCGTATTTAGGTCACATTGCAATTCTTCAAAATCACGAGAATTTAAAATTTTGAAAATTGTTACATCATCTGCTTAATGAGACACTTTGAGTGCTTCAACACAGATGGTAAATTATTTATAAGGTAATAAAAAGTAAAAGGCCTAAATGGCTACCATGTGGTATTCCAGAGCCAACGTTAAAAGTCTTGGAGCTATGGCCATTAAAAAGTATCGGTTATAATCTATTGCATAAATAAGATTGAAGACATACAATCTTTAAATCCTAGCTTTCTTAACCAATTCCAGAAAACAATACATGGATTACACAGTTTTTCAAAAGAATATACCGTCAGGGTCTATATGAATATTTAGTTATTTTGAAGAGTTATTAACTCTTTCGTACACTATGAGTGGCAAAAGTTTAAATGTTTAAGTATTTTTGTAGGGATTTATTTATATTTTTATATCAGATTTAGTTAATTCTTTTGCGAGCAATTGAAGTTTTGCCTTTCTGAAGTCAGGGCGTATACGAAAAATCTTAAGCGTTGCTGTTTTCAATACCAGAGAACGATGGTATTTATCTTTATTAATAATTTCAGAACAAACTTCTAAAACGAGAGTACTGATAGTGTCCTACTGAATATAGAACTTTTTTTGGAATTTTTAATCCACATTACCTGCCGTTAATTATTTGCAATAATTCCGCTAAGAAGGAGAAGTTCAGATTGCGAGGAAGTTGAGTAGGGTCTTGACAAGATTCATCTTCAGAAAGAATTAGAAATAATATTGCATAAAAAAAAATAAAATGTCGATTATACGTTTTTTTCATACTCTTCACAGTGTAGACTGGATCATAAGATGGAAAGATAGTTTCCCGAAATTGAAATTGAATTAATTTAATAATCAACGAGATATTACATATTTTCTTGCAGAAGTTTCATATTCATATCTCGAAAACAGTTGGATGAAGTTTTTTTGTTCATATGTACTTAAATTTATATTATTCAACACCTTACATTGGCATTTCAAACTTTTTCTAAAAAAAAACGTCAAAGAAATTTTGTAGGTACACATCATTTGGAAATTCAGTTAAACCGAATTAATTTAACCTTAACACAAATAGATTTAACCCAAACAATAAATGATTTATACTATGAGTAAATTCAAATTGCTGATAGTTATACATACACGAAATAAATTTGAATTTTTTTTTTTTGTAAATTAATTTGCTAGCAATTTTAATGGACTTACATTCGAGTTAAATCAATTTGTGTTTATGTTACATTTATTTTGTTTTTGGTTAAATAAATTTGCAAATGGTATAATGTTTTATTTCTTTGTATGTTTTTTTATTTGAGCCTGTCTGAAAATATATTCTTTACTTTAGTTTTTGTGAGACGGCTTTGATTTCTACCTAAATCAACCTATATAGCCTTTTGGGATGTATGGATTCGCTTTAAATTTTGTACAACTTACCTATATGAGGCATATCCAGCAGTGACAAACAGCATACTTTAAAGGCGATTTGTAAATTCAGAAATGGCAAGTTAAAAGTAAGGTCGTGTATAGGAATTCCACAAGGTGGAGTCTTATCTCCTCTGCTTTGGCTTTTCCTCGTTAATGAAGTCTTAGTTAAATTATGTCCGGGCGGCATCAAGGTCTTTGCATACACCGCTGACATCGTGTTAATGATCGCGGGCAAATTTGTCTCTACCTTATGCGAGCTCATATAAGTGACCCTTGATAAGCTCAGTAATTGGGCGAGAAGCTGTGGCCAAAACGTTAACCCACTGGTGTTGTTTACAAGGAAACGCAATATTTCCAACATGTACCCGCAAATAATTTCCACTATAGGTTTCGGGTACTGCCAACTATATGTACTTGATCGTAAACTTAACAGGAAAGAGAATATTAAAGAAAGAGAGACAAAAGCCCAAAATACTTTCTGGAAGAGAGCGCAGTATGGTTTTAAATTTAAAATGAATTTCAAAAACATAAATATTCAAACAGAGAAATACCGCACATAGATTTTTACCCAATGGCAATAACAGATATCCCAACAAGGCCAACTATGGAAGGAAAACCGCTACATTAATGTAATTCATGTTTTCGTCTTTACGGATGGTTACAAGACATACGAGGATCAATGCAGGTCAATACAGCTTCCAAATATGTATACTGTATAGTGTATTTCAAGCGAGAGTGCCTGCAGTTTGGGAAACAGCCAGCCATCTTGCTTCACATGAAGAAGTAACCACAAATATCGACATCTTCATATACAGCCAGGTGGCAACTAAATTCCTTTCCTCAATCACTATTAAGTCGAAACTAATAGATTGTGTTACCGTAATGAGCTGCGGTTTCTCAGTGCAATGAACATACTTACCCTCCGATGGGTCGTCGTACATCGTGATACTCGTATAACGGGAACAGAAGGGAAAATAAACTAGCCAAAAACGGATGTTCTCTTTATCCGAGCCAAGCCGATTGGTCATTACTTATTTTACTGAACCAAGAGAATGTCAGATGGTCAACAGTTCACACTTTTCGGGTTTCAAGGAAACCATGCCCGAATATCTCGAGGAAAAAAGCAGTCTTTGGAATATATTATTTCTACCAACTGGTTGACATTTCCAACTTGCTACTAAAGAACATCTAAAAATTTATTCAGAATTCAGGATGGTTCAGAAAAACATTAAGTACCTTAGCTCCCTTCACTCCATTCCCTCCTCTTCCACACATCTTCCTTAAATACTTTCTGGGAAGTGCAATGGATCCATTGAGATCCAATTATTGTGTTAGCCTTATTTTGTCAGAGCCTGAATATAGCAAACTCACGGAACTGCGACCCTGAGTTTCTTGTGCTCAACGCTCCCAACTACAAAAAGCCCTCCCGTGTTTATTGTGGTCGCTAAAGGTATAGATGAGACGTCCGTCGTCGGTCGTCGTTTGGGGCGCGTTAAGTGTCGTGCCGGTGCCGACTACTAGCCTCAAGCTCTCATGCATATTTCATGATGTGTGGGATCGTGTGCATGACAACGGAGACTCGACTTCGTTTGTGCGGAGTTGGTGAAATGGTTGCACGGCTTTGGGGATTGCTCCCTCAAGTAGAATTGTATTGTTCTTCTATGTAAATGGAATAATTTAATTTGATTTGATTTCGTTTTAATTTTTCTTACTGTATCGCGCCACTGGCTATATTTTACGTAAGAACTGTATATAATGCGTAGAACGGTTTCTTTGAAATACCAAAGCACTATAACAAAAAAAAGATACAAAATTCAGATTGTAGATATTTTTGTAGGAGAACACATTCAAACAAGGATACGTGTAGCTCATTGCAAATGAAAATCAATTTGTTGGTTAAAATGAAAACAAGAATTCATTTATATTTCTTCTGGTAGATGGATTGGATCGGAGTTCTCTGCACCGACCGACCGGCCGACGATCACAGTGTACACATTTATAAATTTGCATAGAGCTTCGAGATTGAATTTGGTTAGCAATGTGCATTTGATATGAATTCGATGGCTTTGGATCAATAGTGCACTAGGTCCATATGCCATATATATACAAATATGGCTGTATAAGGCAATATAAATGCGATTTGTTGGATATGAGTTAAAAACATGTAAAAGGTTCTCGGATGAAGGGTTTGGTTTTGAAAATCATTGCAATCTAAATGAATTTGCATTCATTGGGATTGGAATTGGGCGAGCCGGTTAGATATACAGTGAGTCTGAGGTCTGAGTATCTGTGGATATAGATTTGTATTTGGATTAATGAAATATGTGGGCAGACATTGATATTGGTTTTGAAAATGTTCCTTTTTTATTTGGTTTTGATTTTGTTATTTCGATGCGAAACAATTGAACCATAAGATGGCTTCTTGCAACAACTGGAAGACAATGACATATAGTTTATGGCTTTTGTCGAAATCTTAAGCAAATAAAAGATCTTCTAAATACAAATACTTGATGCTTTTAAAATTTGGTATCTAATTTCTATGCATGTATGGTATGCAGTATGAGTATGCAGTTTCAGAATTTTACAGTCTGGAAGGAGGGGGTGGGATGTATGTAAATGAAAATAAATAAATTGTAATAAATATTCGTTTTATACATTAAGGAAGACATCAAATCATGATTGATAACTTTAAAATGGCTAATATATTTGGTATATTAAACTATTTTATAATACTGGATTTAACTGTTCAACAAAATAGAAAGACAAAACTTCTAAAAAAGGAAGATAACCTTTTTTCTGGGGGTTTGAATGAGAAAAATTCTTTTTCCTTCCTTTTAGAATGATACTCTTTCTTCCATTACTTTAAAATATTTTCTTAAATTAAAAAATATATATATATATATAATTTTTTAAACTTAAATAATCCTACATTCAAGTTTGTTTTTAAAAACAGTTATTGTCATGAATAATTTTTGAAATAACTTCAACATTAAGGTAACGAGTTTTCCAATAGGGATTTTCAAACTTTGACGGGTGATTGATGCCATATGCATGAATAAATTTGTATTGGGGGTTATTGCACTGCGACCTGTAGATCTATTGTGTCCCCGCTTATAAATGATGAGCTTGCTCATCCTACAGTTCCTCCTCCGAACCTATTGTTTTTAGGAATCTTAGTATTTGGGGCACTTTCAGAGAAGGTAGGTTGAAACCTGGTATTGTCCCAGATGCTTTTTCCTTTGGTGCACGAGTGGACAACATTTTCCAAGTATATGGTCCGGTGTTTCCTTCCTCATGCATGTTGCAGAATCTATATGCTTACCACTGCTTACCACACCAAGTAAACTTAGGTGTCTTCTAAGCTTGCAGTGTGCCGTTAGAATACTTGTTATTATTCTTAGGTTATTTCTACTTAAATTAATGCAGTTTTCGAAACGTTGCTGGTTGTAATTGCCCACTAGTAGTTTACCTTGCCTCACCTCAACTTTGGGAGTTCTTTCCAGTCGTTGAATCTGTTTGTTTCATCATCTTGTTTAATTTTGATTTTGATGACATTTTCTCCTATTCCGCAATAGGGCTCAGGCCCTGTTAAAGGAGTTGATGCGCCTATTATTGCTAGGGAATCTGCCTTTTCGTTTCCATGAACACCCACGTTACCAGGTAACCAGTAAAGTGTGCTCTGTTCTGGTTGCCAAGTTTATTTAGCCTGCTTATGCACTTCCACGCTAATTTAGAGCTGATGGTGTATGAGCTTAGTGCCTTGAGTACTTTTTGGGTATCTGACATGATGGGAATATTCTTGTTACGATAATTCTTTTCGAGATTACGACCCACGCATTTGCGTATGGCGTTTATCTCCGCTTGAAAGATGCTGGTGGTATGGAAAATTTGGTTCTTGGCCCAAAGATTCCTGCACCAGTCGCTTCGCTTGTTCTCGATCCATCAGTGTACCATTTGATGGTGTAGTTTATTTCCTCTCCTACCTAGTCTTTCTTGTTGCTGAGCTGTGTAAGAAAGTTTTTCTCGAAATTATGTTTTTTGATCATTCCATCTCTTGGGATGTCAATAAGGTTTGTTATAGTGGACCTGTCAATTAAGTCCCTTCCTCTGAGACCAATAATTTTGCCTGTTCCGATTCATTTCTTTGAGAACCTCATGATACCTCCCACTCCAGAACTTCTGATGGAGAAGAAAAATGGGGGACAACCTCCATAGCTGTGGTAGGGCAGTTTCTCATCGCTCCCATAATGCTTATACATGCGAGCCTTTAGACTTTTTCTAGGGTTTTTCTAGTTGTTATTGATTCGGTTTTCTTGTGCCATGGCCGCACCATAGATAATGACGGGTCTTACCATCATAGTGTACATCTACCTGAGGATGTTCGGCTTGCATCCCAATGACTTGCCTGCACCTATTCACTGAACTTAAACTTAATCGAAAACGTATGGTCATGTCAATCTCCTAAACCTTATGAAGGTGTCAGACAGTTTATAGACAAGAATAACTTAATCGAAGTTGTCCATGATTAATGACTTGGAGGTTATGTCGCTTGTGTGTATGATATATCAATTATGGATAGTAATATTTCAAAACCATAAAATATAACCATTAATTTTTTCCTCTTAGATTTTGCATGTGACCTCATCCTAGTTTAGCACCCTTTTATACCCTTTTGTGTAGTTCATTATTTAATCTTAGGAAAGTCCAATGACATTTTGTAATTAACACTTTAATTGTCATTTTTTTCCGTGGGTCGGTGTTTAAACACCTTCAAAAGCCTGATTCACTTAAACCACCTTCCTCCTCCCGATTGCAATATTTAGTTGAGGCTTTTCTAGGAATTAAGTTTCAACAAAAATAAATCACGTGTAGCAGGTGACTTTCTGGTAGTAGTTCCTTAGTATTGCGCGATCTTAAAATGGATTTCTGTCAAACGCCGCAAGTCATAAGGTTAAGTCCTTCGCTGCCAGCGCTGCGTACTAATTTCGTAAAATTCTTAATTTATTTATATATTTGTTGTTCGTCCTGCTAACTGTAAATATTGCAGTTTCAACAGCAAACGAGACTAGAATAGTGTCTTTTTGTTAAAGTTAATTACGTGTGGATATAAAAAACACAATTGGACCAAACACACTACCCTGTGGTACCCCAGTCGTTATTTCTTTTGAAATCTGAATTCTCTTTCCCGCGTTGTATACGAAAGAGTTTATTCTATAGATATTCTTATAAAGTCATTCAGGAAGCACTTGTCTTAATTCAAAATTTGGGACTTATCTTATCAAAAGCTTGTGAAACATCTTATAGACCGTCAAACAAAAACTTTATTTTCTTCAAGGACTTTCTAAACAATATCAGTGATCCTATGCACTTGGTCAATCGTCGATTGTTTGTTTCTGAATCCAAACTGATATTCAGGCATAAGACGCTTTTCTTCTATTAATGGTTGTAGGTAGGCTCAGAAATAATGTTCTCTTAAGACTTTAGATATGACGAGCTAAAGCCAAGTGGGTATATAAAATGTCGAGTTTCAGAATCAATATAACTTCCAAAAATTTCCAATTGATTCGGAACGTATCTTAGACTTAAGAGTATTTTTTGGTTCCACCACCTTGCCTAGATGAATTGACTGATGATGAACTTTCATTGCTGGTGCAAGGAAAAGAACTGAAAATACCAGGATTTCCTTGTCGCACGCAAAGTGTCTAAAGATGCATCAAATCTGTGACCGAAGTAATCTACGGTGTTATTGGAGCAAAGTCGAAAGAAGGACTTATCAGAAAGAAAATAGAATCACGATGCAAAATTCCCTCTTTTAATTTCAAAGGTCAAATTTTTAATGTAATTTTGTTTTACGTTTTTTTTTTAACTTTTTCAAACTTTTTTGCAATAAAAATAATAAATATACATATATATAATAAAAATATATTTATTTGTTTTTTGAAGTCCTTTCATAAACTTTTTTTTATATTTTTTAAGGACACTAAAATATTTATTACTTAATCTTAACTTTCATTTACTAAATCAAGTCAATAAATTGAAATAAAAAAAAAGAATACAAAAATATAGTTTTTTACTTTATTTCAAGATCTTTAAGCCGCGGTAAAGCCATAAAAGTTATGTCCAAATTAAAAAGTAAATACATATTTAGAATCTCTTCGTTAATACGCAATTTTTGATACCCCTTTCGATACAAAATCCGAGAAATTTTTTTTCTTCATACATACATCGACGGGACACGCTAGTGTTCATGGAATCGAAGGCCCTGGCCCTATTGTGGAAGAGAATTTCATCAAAAACAAAATTAAACAAAAACTACTACTGGGCAATTACAACCAGCAACGTTTCGAAAACAGCTTTAACTGAAATAGAAACAACCTAAAAATAATAACAGGTATCCTAACTAGACACTGCAATCTTTTTTTTTTTTTTTTTTTTTTTTTATAATCTACTCACGCTCAAGGGATTATGATTACCCTTTAAATGTTTCAACACAGCGTGGGCGTGAAGTTACGGAAGAGAAAGAAGGATAGGAAAGATGTGTGGCACAATGTTCTGAGACTGAAGGTTGTTGTCTCAGATATTTTATCTCTTAGAAGACACTTAAGTTTATATGGTTAGTAGTGACAAATCTAGATTCTGCAACACCGGACCACATACTAGGACGATGTTGTCCACTCATGCATCAATGGGAAAACCATATGTGACAATACCAGGTGGAAGAGAGCGACCTACCCTCTCTGTAGGTGCCTCATATTCTAAGATTCCTAAGAGCAATAGATTTGGAGGAAGGACTATAAAATGAGCCAGCACATTCATTTTTAAGTGGGGGCACAATAGATCCCCAAAGCATAATTCTTTCATTCATTCGTCCTTCTGTTTAATTTGGCAAGTGTAACATTTCTTGTTATGTAACATTCACTTTTAATAAAATTTATTTTTATATTTGCTTGTCCGTCAAATGGGTTTGAGTTATTTTTCCAGGTAATCCCCGAATAAGTTCGCTTTTTCTTTATTGCTTTTTGCCCATTCGTTTTGATTTTAATTTAATGACTTCCGTACGGTTAAAATCCGTACCTACTCACAGGTAGTAAATTTTCCGAAAACTTATAACGAGCTTAATACCCCTTGGCATATTGGTAAGTAGTGTATCTGAGTATAATTCAAAGGTCTTGGGTTCGGTTCTGAGCTCCTGCAGAAATGCCTTTAAGGGGTATACTGCCGCTAGCGAGGAAGTGACAAGAGTACTCGTATCTGTTTTCATGAAAATTGCTAATCTTATTACCCGTTTGGAATCGGCAGAAAATTGTATATTCCCTCCATTCTTGTTAATAGGTACACAGAAGTGGTTGAGAGTTATAAAACACTATGTTTTTGTATTTTTTTTTATAATTCATTTTTATTTACTTCAATCTTATAACTATCTTAATGCTAGATAAAAATTCATAAAACTAGCCTACTTATCAATAACTTACAACTAACTTACTGGCCCCATGCGGGCACTCTAAGTTATTCTATATCCTTATAGCTACTGCCTTTCGGCCTAGGAACTTCATTTTTATTGTGCTTGATTTTATTAGAAAATTTGAAAAACTAATAATCGTGTACTATTTTGGTTTTGCTTACATACTACTTAAAATTAGGTCCTTAAAATAAAACTTAAAACTAATTAAAACTACCTTCTCTACCTAAAATCTACTTAGAACTAGAACAACCACAGCAAAAAATCTATGTTTTTGTTTTTATTTCTATTTCTATTGTCAGTTTTTTGTTCACATTATTTGTTCTCTCTTTTTTAATATTTTTTATATATATACGAGTATATATTTTTTTTTCCTCCATATTTTTTGTTGGTGCCACTGTGCCTACTCTACCTAAAGCTAAGCCCTAGACTAAAAACAGGTATGTAAGCCGGCCACGGCTCTAAAACCGCACCCCGACTACCCATTATCAAATGTTGATTGAAGCCACCAAAACTGGTTCTCCTGCTTCACCCTATCAGTTTTGTCCCGTTCGGAAACAGCCCTACTGAACCGTAGGAGCTCTTCTTCGTCTTGTGCCAGTATAGGAGCCGCCGGTCTATGGTTCTTCGTCGGACGTGGTAGATTAGCGGTACTGCCAATCTATCCTGTATCAGACCGCATCTATCTAAATAGAGGAATGCCTCTGGTGGAATGAAGCCGCTCAAGCGTTCATTTTCAAAATATTCGTCGTTAGGGTAGAACGCCCCGAAAATCAAATTATTGGTCGAAGTCATAGCCCTCGCAATGTGACCCCGAATAAGCTTTATCACGAAATTGTCAACTCTGTTGATCCGAGCCCCGTTGTATAGAGCCTCGTTCGGATAATAGTGAACATGAGAAGATTCCGCTCGAACACCCGAATTCTCTCCATCTGAGATGGAGCAACGTTAAATCACACTGGACAACCATAAACGATCATCGGCCGTATCAGGGCCATGTAGCAAAAAACCTTCACTCTGGGATCAATCCGACTGCTGTAAAACAGTCGTTTTGTCTATCTATATCTATATGACACTAAGCCCTCTTACAACTGTTGCACCACCAAATTTAATTATAATTTATTTTATTTAATTTATAGAAAACAAAAATCGATTGCAAAATGTGTGCCCTTATCCTAGTGAGAGCCCGTCTAATTCTTGTTTTAAATGGAAACAAAAAGTATTAGTATCTGCAGAAATTTATCAAATGAAAAGAGACTTAATATGATAACTTTACGAACATCAGATACATAAATCAACTGGCAATCTTAAATCTTCATAATAAAACTCCATTTCCCTTCGTTAAATTCATGATTGATGAAAGTCGACAACTATTCGATATGTCTATAATTCGACATAAGACCAAAACTCATCGAACATTAAGGAAAATCAAGCTTCTTCACCTAGAAGTTAAACTTATATCTAGGCACTTATTCACCTAATCCATTTTAATTTATTAAATCCCCCACAAAATACAAGTTGTTATTGCAACCTCAGTTTTCAATCGATTTAATGGATCCATAAAATAAAAAAAGGAACAAAATAGACTAGAATAATGAAATCTACTAAAACATACCATTCACTTAATAAAAAATTCAACATCTAATCCTGAGTGTTCTTCACCTAGCATTTGTGTCGAGAGTCCTTCGATTGTCCATCTCAGTTGAAGAAACATTTTTCACCTCGTGTCCGAACTAGCAATAACCATCTGTCAATGGCCAAAGTCAATTTTGCCGAGAACGGACATTTTTTTTTTGTTCATGTAGCTATAAGAGGTTTAGTGGCAGGGGTTAGAACTGTAAAAGGGATATATGTATATGTTGCTCGTACTACATTGATACTGAGACAAAAAGGAAGCAGCCCCAGGGGGCTCCTGATGGCTAGGTATAAAGGAAATACATAAACTTTTAACGTCGACCTCTAACAATTTCTTTCGCGTTGCTCGTTTTCGTATTCCTTTCGATTGCCCACAGATAAATGGGCAACAAAACATGCAGAACTACCCATGGCAGGTCTACCGTCCTTGATGGTAGTCGTTCTTGCCAGCTCGTTGTCGTAATTTAATTTTCAATATCTGCAGAGCAATACTCACGCTCGTTCGGTGTGTACCTTCTGGCGTTTTTGCCTTCTCTCTCATGCTTTGTGCCTCTCTGTCTCTCTTTGTAGAGTGATCCAAATATGGCGGAGTTAATGTATTTTACTTCGATTCTATTTCGTTACATTATTCCAGTCTTCTATATCTCCTTGGTCCACCATTATACACCCCCAAGCTGCCTATTAAAGAAGGACATCGTAGTCCTTTGCCTTATGTTTCATGATGCGGTGGGTACTGCAGGAAATGTTTATTCAATTCGGAGCGTTATTTCCACTCAAATGAGTCCAAGACTTTCTCTTTCTCTCTCCGTCTCTACCAGTCCATCAGCCAATGGCCTTTGGTATTTATGCCACAAAATGGTTCCAGTGTTTTATGTTTCGCAATTTCGAATAGCATGCATTAATTTTCATCGTCAATGGGATGGATGGAATGAATATCCTCTACCTAATATAACTGTTTCACCTTCGGTATTTCAACAGGGAAGAAAATGTCATTTTGGGCGCCTGAAAGCCTTTTTTTTTCTTAGTTTTCCAAGGGTAATTTTGTTGATTTTTTTCCGCAAACTGGTGGGCTTACCTAAGGTTTAATTGGTGATAGTTAGTAATGTGTTGATCTTAGTTGTGAGTAGAGGGAGCTCTTTCTGGAACCCGCCGCTACACTGATATATGAAATTTCCATTAAATTAGTTCCCTCAAATTGAGCGATATAGTACAAAAATTTGTTTAATTTTAGAGCTCTGAATACAGAGACTATGTCAAAAAGCCCCAATTTTGGAGAAGATTCCGAATGTTTTCCTAGTTCGGGCTACTGGATAAAACAATGGTAGTTTTCTTCAAAGCTTCCAAAAATATTGTGCTGAAAATTTGTGTTTTTTTTTTTTTAAAGTGCCTCCCTTTCTAGAAATCCTCTATCTCAACCAAAATCAAACAAGGCCTATGCTCTCCATTCTCCAGTGATAGGTCTTCCTTTATATATAGATATCAAGCTGTACCTAGGTTGTATTGAAAAGTTTGTGTCACCTAATTGAAAAGAACACATTGCTGGTTCGTCTATACAGAACAGGCGCGCAAGATACGAATGATATTGAGTTGGTTTAAGGGTACACTAGTTTATTCTGCGACTTACTTTTGATAACAAGGTGTAGATTGTTAATATAAAGAGACTGTGAGCTTTGTTATCATCTGCGGGTAGCTATTTCATGGACTCGCATAAGCCTCAGGCATGAATAGGGACGAAATGACATAGACAGACGATTGAAGTAAATTGAATTTCATTGGAAGAATGTTAAGAAGGAACCAGCAGTGCTATCAAAGTGTGTATAAAAGAACCTCAATATCGAAACAAAAACATACAAAATTTATTCCATGAAAGTATCCTTACGTGGTTGGGAAACATTTTCATTTCTTTTTTTTTTTTGTCTATTTGAAGGGGTATTTGGTTGGATGTTTTTATATACATAGATTAGATATACTTGGTTTTATTGAGTGAAAGACGTTCGATTTTGTTGATTAGAAGAAGGTAAATCAAGGTTTTATTGTGCTTGATGTTTTTATTTTTTTTTATTTTAAATCAGGGATTTTATTTTGACAAAATATACATTCGTGTTCAATTTTGAGAGTGTTATTTTGAAACCATTATTTGAAATTAAATTATGTACTAAACATTTTCATCAACAAGAGTGTCTTCAAATAAGAAAATAAAATATGTTTGAATTGTTTATTGTCTCCTCTGTTCACAATGCAGCACGGATTATATTGAAATCCTCTAAATTGACTTTTTTTTTGGAAATTTTAAAATGTGCGAAACACTACCTATAATTTGTTTTACTTTTATCGGATTGTAGAAGAAGATTCATTTGCTGATGAGCCTATATGTACATAAATTATAGACTTTCACCCAAAAAAACTTCGATAGAGCTTCATTTTTATGTTCTACGCATTTCCAAAACAAAAAATTAACTTAATTTGTAGGAGTGAATACTTATGTTAAAAATATTTTGTAAGCTTTACGAAAAGCATCAAATTTATTGGATGGCAAGAGTTTGCTCATATAAAGGCAAAGGGTTTTCAATGGGGATTTTCAAATTGTTGAAGCTACATCTGTCAAATTTGCCTGTCCTGTGTATGGTCTGTCTTGTTGAATTAACGTAGAGACTTAAGGCTTCAGACAATATGTGCAATTTATTATTTGTAATGTTTTATGAAAGTGGGTGTTCCGTTTGTGAATTTTACGACCATTTTATGATCCCAATAATCGCACTTCCGATACGACTATCAGTAACGTGGTGGATAAGTTCCAGTCGACGTCAACGTACGTCAACGAAACGCAAGATGTGCTGTAATCCAAGTGAAAAATTCAACCTTTCGCGGACCAGAGCTTGGCGAATTTCGGGTCATGAATTTGGCCTACGCCCATACAAATTTCAACTGACCCACGATCAATGACCAACAACGCGTTGTCCGTAACTGAGTTCGGTCGATAAATCATATTCAGTGATGAGGCCTATTTCCGGTTGAATGAGTTCGTGAACAAGCAAAATTGTTGAATTCGGACCGATCGCTGTCTGGTGTGGATTTTGAGCTGGCCGCATGATCGGTCAACACTTCTTTGAGAACGACGTTGGCGAGGCCATTAGCGTCAACTGCAAGTGCTATCGGTAGGTGCCACACAGTCCGTGTCATAATAGACATTTTGCACGGGTGATTTCCGACGATGGTTATCTAACGCAGAGGCAATGAGAATAAAGTGAATAAAGTGCCGTCCATGTTAACACCTGCCCTACGCAACATCTACTCTAGAACGAGATTGAAGAAATCACACGATATCCCATCTTCTTGTCGAAACCTTGGGCATGTTTAGAATAATTTATAATAATTCCAATGTCACGTGGCTCAGTTGGATCAGTTTTTCCAGGATCCCGAGTTCGGCCATCATCGTTATAAAGAGCTCCTGGGGATGAATGCTATCATATGCTGCTTTGATTAGATGGTGAGTCTCCACTGAATGGTAATTGTTGATTAGTGTATTACCGAATGGTTTAAGACACTCAATGAGCACATTGAATAGGATTTAATAAGTGACATTTATCAGTGATATGCCTCGATAGTTCTTCCAAGACTTAGGATCGTCTTTTTTAGGGGCATATGGAGCTGATGGCACAGTCATCGTGTATTTTTCTTTTCGCAAAAATTTGGTTGATGATTTGATGCATATACCAAAAAATTACCTCCAGATTTTCAGAGCTCATCAGTTAAACATTCAGATCATGCAGCCTTGTTGCTCCTAAGTTTATTCTTAGCTTAACCTACCTCTTCTGTTTTGGATGAAGGAACTGGTTCTCATTTATAAGAAGTGGGTTGTCTTCTTTCGCTAGTACACTCTCTCTATGATGCCCATTTAGCAGGTGCTCGAAATGCTGCTTAAATACGTCTACTATTGCGTGTGGTTCGGTGAATTTGTTTCTTTTGTTATCTTCAAACCAGCAGATCTGCCGTAATACCCATGCTCGTATATGAGTCTCAACATGGCGAATTTAGCATTCTCGTTCACAAAGTTGAAATTCAAGACTTACTGCTTAAGTCTTTTTATAAAAAATAAATTCACGCCCAAATAGGAGCTACTTTTATCGGTATTAGTCATCATGTATGCCTAATTTTTACTTGCAATTTGTAGGTACATACTATAAGGCAAGTAATGCATTCGTAAAAAAAATCGAACTCGAGATTTTGATAAAAGTTGACATTACGATGATAGCGAAGACCAAAAAAGTGGGTCTCGCAATTCTGTCTGTCTGTCTGTTCGACTACAGCTAAACGGCTTGGCCGATTTTCTTCAAAGTTGGTAGATACCTATGGGTTTTAATTTTTCCCAGATGTTTTTTTGTTTTTTTTTAAGACCAAAAATAACGGTACCTGCTATATGATTTTTTTTTCGTAATTTTGTAAATATTTTTTTTTTCCTCAAAAACTGTCCCACAGATTAGAAAAAAAAATTCAAAAAATTTCATTTAGTTAAACCTATGTAATGGTTAAAAACAAATTTCCAAAAAATTATTATTTTTGTATTTGATTTTCTCGAAAACGGTACAACCGAATTTGATAATTTTTTTATGAAAACCCCATGGTCGATTTTTTTAAAACTTGATAAATTAAAGTTTCTTAAAATAATCTACAAGATATGAAAAAAAAAATGTATTTTACCTAAAAGTAACGGTACTCTCCATACAAATGTTTAAAAATGGTTTTCGAAAATCGTATTTTTCTCGAAAACGGTTTGAAAATTTTGCCTAATTTTTTTTTTCTTTCGATTAATTTTTAAGATATATTATTTAATAAAAAACAATTTTGAAAACAAGACATTACTGACTGTACCTACCATAGAACGATTTTTTAAAATTTTTAACTTCTTATTATCGGCATAACGGATTTTAAAGAAATTTTTTAGAGAGAAGCTTCTAAGTTTAAAAGTTTAAAAAACATTGCATTTCAAAACTTTAAGAAAAAATATTTTTTTTTGGAAAATTCAATATCTCGAAAACTTCTCAATAGTTTTTTTTTGTAAATTTAATTTTTATTCGAACAATAATAAAAAACTTGAAATTTGCGTACCAAATTTTTTTCTTAAAAATGCTTTAAAAATTTTGTATATAAAACCTTAGTTTTTTAAGAAACCACTACAAAGACTTACATATATGTTTTAGTAATTTATGCTTATGAACATTTTTTCTCTAATAACATTCATTTTTGAAATTCTTAGTCTATATTACATAGGAGCAAGTTCATGCGACCCAGTCGTGCATTTTATTTTTTTAGTTTCTTCTGCCTTTCTGTCATGAATTTCCAGTTTTGGGGTAGCTCGTCGTCATGGTTAGAACAATTGTTCTGAAATAATAACAAGCCTCAGATTGGAATTTTTAAAATGTTGAAGGACCTGCACTTCGAATATCCGTACTTTGAACAAACCACGTGCAACAGAAGATATTGAAGAACCAGGATAGGCTAAAAGCTGATATCACTAGATGAATTCCTATTCTACTGTTCTATCTACTTTGACAATTTCTGCAAGGAAATTGCTAGTTTGAGTTAAAATATTAGGTAACACCTGGCTCCCATTATCAATTTAAATGACTACCTACATTTGTCGTCAGAAAACTACTTTTGCGAGTGACTGCCATCACTTTTACTGAAAGAGGCTCTTTTAATCTATCAGCCAGAGGTTTATGAACAGTGTAAATGAACCCGTAATAGTGTGCTGCATTTCAATAGAACAAAAACGAAAACTGTTATGCGGGAAAACTATCATACGGGGATAATATAATGCAAGAATACTCTCATGCGACAAATATATGATTCGAGAAAAGTATAATGTGAGAAAACTATTATGCGAAAAATATTAAGTAGCTGGAAGAAATTTTGAGACAAAACTATCATGAGAAAAACGTATTACGGAAGGAAACTATCATTAAAGAAAACTACATGCGAGAAAACTATCAAGGGTGAAATTTAAGATGCAAAAAAACTTTTATGAAAATGTTGGTAAGATATTGAACGGAAAGAAAAGTGACCAGTCAGTGACTGACACATGTTCAAGTACTGAAGTGTCCATAGCCAGATATGGGATCATTACAGGAACTGCTTATTCATCCTGGTACTGCTGTATGGGGCAAATGTATGAACCCGATATAGATCTATTGATCTCGTATCCAGCTTAGCATCTCGAAATAGTAAGTTGGCAACATTCTGCCAGACTTATGAAGTACGAACCCACTCGTCTTCAAATACACTCAATTAATTTCTTACGCAGATTAAAATTCAACCGATGAAGGACTTCATTGAGGCAATGAATAGTTAATCATATGATAATGGAGATGTTCATTTAACAAAAACTTTTTCGCTGGGCCTCAATGAATTTATTTCATTACTCAATGAATCTTACGTTAATTAATGAAATAAATTTACTGATTCAACAAGAAATATGTTATTTAATGAAAAACTTCCTTAGTGTACAAAGGACTATTCATTGACTCACTGAAGTCTATTATGGGCTTAATTTCAATAAAAGTATGGATGCAGAAAGTTTTAATAGAGCCTGAACACTACTCGAGATTTGGTGGTGCAACAGCTTGAAGAGAACCAGAATCTATTTCTTATAACTCTCAACCATTCCTGTGCGCATTTTACCAGGAATGAAAGGGACGTTCAATTTTCTGCCGATTCCGAACGGCTAATTTTCAGGGCTTTTCATGAGATACTTTTAGAGTATTTGTTACTTCCTTGCAAGAGGCAGTACCTTTCTTCTTGCAGCATTCTGAGAATCGAACCCAAAACCTTCTGATGGCTCAAGGCACTAACTATTATGCCTAGGAGGCACTATGTACTGGGGCCTTAGTACTAAGAATAAAACCATCCAATGACAAGAAAAAATGCAACAAAAATAGTTGTTCTTGTATTCCATGAGCCCAACTTGAGTTAAGGAAAAACCAACGATGATCAGCAAATTTTTGTTATATGGTTCTCACTTAAAGACTATACTTCCAAGTGATTCGTCAGCAACACTCAATAGAGTGAAAGTGTTATATTACCCTTAAAGTCAAATGAAAAAATAAATACAAAAAAATAAATAAGTTCTCACACTTGGCTGCTCTGCATTCATCTTCAATTTACCTATCTATTAATCATCTGAGAAGAAGAGTGTCCTTCTTCCTCACTTGCTCATCAAATGTATTCTGCCATGCCTTATTTTTCCAAGGCTACATCGGCTACAACTGGCGAGAATAGGAAGGAAACAACAACAAGAAAGTCATCAACATCAATCTTAATGGTATTATGATATCGCAATATTTCTATAGACAAAAAAAAATAAGAATACGTAATCCCTGAAAGAGTCCTTTAGTCCAGTCCAGAATATTTGAGGAGAAAAAAATGAGGAATATTCACAGGAATATGTATGTGGCATCAAAAAACTAAGCACACTCCACTCACATTCAGCTTCAATCAATTGAAGCATAAAAGTAATTATCTTTCACATCATAGAGGGCGCCCATCACAAACCGTCCTCGCTCAGTCGTCCCGCCTTATCATCATCATGGACAAATATATTGGCCAGTGGCCCTAAGACGTGTGTGAGGGACGCTATTCGACAGAAGAACATTGAACTCCTGACGAGATCATTCATCAAGAAAGAGTCATTTATTGAAGTAACCCATGTATCTATGTATCCACCCACGACCTGAATCCCTTAATCCACTTCTGACGACTGTGACAGTTAGTATATGGATCCAATTTCACTATTGGGATAAATAATGCAGGACCCGGAATTGTTTTCATTTCCTATTTTTTTCTTTTTTGTTTTTTTTTTTTGTTGCTCTTTCTCCGTTTGCTTTTGACAAATTGCAAATGAAATGAAAACGTAAAACATGTTGAATGAATAGATAAATACGGATACATGGCAGAAAGAGCAATCCAGGACCCCCACATTCCTTCCACGTTCCACCTTGAAGGCATTACGTAGGGTTGACAAGAATGTACAATATATGTATGTGTGCTTATAGAACATCTAAGGATTAAGGCGTATTATGGAAAAAGGATTGGAATACGATAGGAAAGAAAACAGATTCGCAGGACTTTTGCTATTTTCATTTAATTTTAGGAAAAAGGACTCTCAAAACAAGGAGAACGAAACAAAAAAAAAAAAAACAAGACATTGGTCTAAGAATGTTTATTGGATATTTTAAGTGAACCATCGGGAACAGAAACTGACCCACCTTACCTTAAGAGGGAAAACTTTTCTCATTAATTATTTTCCTGTCTGGCCGAACTGGACCATCATCAATGTTAAATAAGCAAAACAAAAAATAAACAAGAATGCAGGCAGACAGGGATGAAAGTTGGGGCAAACGTGTAAGGAAATCTGTGTTTGTTGAAAGTAAGTTAATCGAAAGGAGCTTAACTTCTTTGTGGAAAAAATATTCCTGGAACTGCGCCTTAGTATCCCAATAGTTTGAATATTATTGTGAATTCAAATTTTCCAAAAATAATTTTTTTGGATTTTTAAAAAAAATTCTAATTTTTTTTTTTGAAAATTCAATATTTCGAAAACCCCATGCTCGATTTTTTGATAAATAAAAGTTTCTTAATATAATCTACAAGATATGAGAAAAAAAAATTATTTTACCCAAAAATACCGGTACCCTCCATACAAATGATAAAAAATGGTTTTCGAAAATCGTATTTTTTTCGAAAACAGTTCCAAGAATTTTGCTAAAATTTTTTTGTTTGATTAATTTTTACGATCTATAATTTAATAAAAACAAATTTGAAAAAAATAAAACGATTTTTTCGAATTTGGAATTTCTCATTATCGGCATAACGGATTTTTATGAATTTTTTTATAGACAGTTTCTAAAAAGTTTAAAAAAACATTGCATTTCAAAACTTATAAGAAATCTTTTTTTGAACTTTGAAAAAAAAATCCAGTTTTTTTTTGTAAAATTAGATATCTCAAAAACGGATCAATTCTTTTAGTCATTTAAAAATGAATTTTATCCTTATGAAAAGTTTTCTCTAATAATATTCATTTTTAAAATTCCTACTCTATTACATACAATCAAGTTCGTGCGACCCCCGTCGCACAGTGGGCAGAAATCGTGGTTTAAGTGGTCAAAAATCCATAACTTTTGAACCAGTTGAGTTTTTTTTATATTTTTTTTTTATTTGTAACTTTATTTAAATACCTTTCAATAGATAGCGTTTAATTTATCAAATATGTTTTATTTTGATTTTAAAATAAATTATAAAAAAAAATAATAAATAATAAAAACAAAGAAGGTGTGGGATTGTTTCCTCTTCCTCCTCGTCCAAGCAACTCCTGCAAAAATCGTTTGATAGTACACCGAGTCGTGTCTACCTATAAGACAGTGTAAAGTTATGATACCTATTACGGAGCTGATCTGAGATCTGCTGAGGGACAATAAATACTTTGACCGCTTCAAATCCAGTTTGGGCCAGATTTGTTTGTTTTGATTGTTCTAGAGCAATTCGCTTCAGCATAAGTTTACTTGTAGCTACAGGCATACCAATGTTTACTCTATCGGGCAAGATAGGCATTTTTGTTCCAATTCTGTCGAGTTCGTCGGCTTTACAATTCCCCGGAATGTCCCTGTGTCCCGGCACCCAGAAAAGGTGAATTTTAAGCTGTTTGGCCATCTCCATTGGAGACGAACGACAGTCTTGGGCTGTAATCATGTACAACATGCTATACTCAATGTAAAATTTTGCATACAGAAGAGTCGCTATGTAAAATGTTTTTACGCTCTAACTCGTAAATGCGGATAGATGCGGATATGAATCTTTCGAGTTTCGATAGAGCACATATTCAATTTTTAATTCGTTAATAAATTAAAGTTGTGAAAAGTTGTGAATTTTTGTATCGCCTTTATAAACTTGAAAATTGAGTTAAATTAAGATGGGTGTTTCAAAATCAAACGGTACTAACTACTTAACGTTTCTTTATATTTTTTTTGCGTATTAAAACATATAAATATGTGAAATAATTAGCTGTAATGAATTGAATTCTTTTCCAAAAGGATTTTCAAGAAAATCGGTAAATAAAAATTGTGCCAAAAATGCTTCATACATCGATTTATAAGTTTTTCTCACTTTGAATTTATTTTTCTCTTAACCAGAGCATATTTATTTAAAAAAAATGTCATATATTTTACGTATAAATATTTCTTTAATTAATTAAAATTAAACTTATGTGATTCGAAAACAACAAAAAAATATTTTTGACCACTTAAATAACGATTTCTGCCCACTGTGCGTCGTGCATTTTATTTTTCTTGCTTTTGTAAGATTCAACAATATTAGTTAGGTAGAATATCTGATCAATTGTAAAATATCCTTTTCTAAATTCAGCTTTAAACTCCTTTAGAATGATATTTCTTTGAAACCATTCCTATAATCTTTTTTTATAAATCAATTCCGCAAACTGTTTGGTTGAAGTGTTTAAAAATGTGATTCCTCTGTAGTTCTTCGGGTTTTTGTAATCTCCTTTTTTATAAAATGGCATAATATTGGTTTATATTTTTGTGCTCAGTTGTCATGCCATTCCGAATTGAAAATCTCATATCCTTCCCTTCCCGACATCGTACAATCTTGTAATTCTGCACAACGGTAGGTCTTGTCATGCAAGCAGAGGAAAAAATCGAAATTTTGAAATTTTCCATTCTGGGGGCGTGGTATCCGCCCACTTTCTCCGAGTTTTGGAGCACTTCCCGACATCGTATTATGGAGCACTTCCGAAGGCTGTAAAACGATGAAATTTGGTGAACCGGTAGGACGTATATTGCATATAAAGAACCAAAAATAAACACCAAGGTTTTCCTTTCAGGGGGCGTGGTATCCGCCCACTTCTTCAGAACTAATGTAAATTATATATGGCAAACTTCCGATTGCAGTAGAACAATGAAATTTGGTAGAACGATCGGGCTCAAATTGCATATAAAGGACCAACAATAAAAATTGAGGTTTTCCAGTCAGGGGGAGTGGTATCACCCATTTTCACCGAATTGGTGTTGGTTGAATGGAGCACTTTCGACTGCTGTAAAACGTTGAAATTTGGTAAAGTAGCAGGGCTTAAATTGCATACAATGAAAAAAATATAAAATTTGAGGTTTTCCATTCAGGGGCGTGGTATCCGCCCACTTCTTCAGAACTAATGTAAATTATATATGGCAAACTTCCGATTGCAGTAGAACAATGAAATTTGATAGAACGATCGGGCTCATATTGCATATAAAGGACCAAAAATAAAAATTGAGGTTTTCCATTCGGGGGGCGTGGTATCCGCCCACTTTCCGAGAAAAAGTTTGATTTATACGGAGTACTTCCGACTGCTGTAGAATGATGAAGTTTGGTGGAAGGGTATAGCTTAATGTACATTCAAAGCGAAAAATAGAAAATCTAAGATTTTTCATTCGAAGTGTCTTTTTATTGTCATTTTGAAACTATACATGCATTTTGAAATTTCATAACTTTTCTTAGAACTAGAGTGCTCGATTTTGTACTCTATGTTATGTTAACATGAATGAAAAAAGAAAACATTTGCATACCTAAAAAAATATGTGTTTACTTACATAAAAAAAAACTCTTAACTGTAATGTGAACTATAATAAAACCACTAAATAGGCTGTTAATTGGTGGTCTACCTTCATTTAAAAAAAGGAGTTAAAATTGCAACAAAAACATCATCGCATGCTCAACAATTATTTCTTTTTTATGGCTTTGAGCGGATGTAGGTACTAGTATTTAACATTAAAGTATGTATGTGTAAGGTATCTTGCCAGGACAAGGAGAAACAATTGAAGCGCAAATCAAAACAACCAATAACAAAAAGAAAATATATAAAAAAAAAAAAAATAGGAAGCTATAAACTAAGTTGATTTTATAAGGTAGAGTTCAGCCTTCTATTTTTCCGTATCTTTCAAGATTTTGACATGGTAAAATATTAAAATCTTTGCAAAAAGGAGTGAGATCAGACCAAAAACATAAATGTTAAAAAAGAGCCAAGTTCTTCTATACAAAAACCTTTGTGTAACAAATCAGCCATGAAAAGTACTGAGATCTAAAAGTACGCCAAGTTCTTACTTCATGAAGGTTTAATACCGAATATTTAAAGTAGAATAATATTGAAACAGCTAGTAATAGAGAAATTTTATTATTTAATGATTACTGATTAAAGTTTGTCAAGTTTTTAAAACCTTTAGAATTGGGCATAAGAAAAAACTTGCCAAGTAAGTCCATCAAATTTTAGTCAGTAATCATTAAATAATAAAATGTCTCTATTACATTGTAGCTGTTTCAATTTTATTCTACTTTAAATATTCGGTATTAAACCTTCATGAAGTAAGAACTTTGCGCACTTTTAGATCTCAGTACTTTTCACGGCTGACTTGTTACACAAAGGTTTTTGTATAGAAGAACTTGGCTCCTTTTTTTAATATTTATGTTTTTGGTCTGATATTTTTTTACAAATACTAAATCTGCTTCAAAGAACCTTTGCAAAGCTAGTGAAATGTTTATATGTGTTAATGCGAATTCCTATAAATTTCGATTAAAAAAATATGAGACCAAGTTAAAAACGATGTGAGATAAAAAAAAAACATACATTTTCATTCATAGTATAAATTTGTTTATTTATCAATCTTAAATGCCAAATTTACTTTATAAAATTAAGCTAGCAGCTCAATTTTATTTATTCTTATAAGACTTAATAGGAATGGATTATTTTTAATTGCTTTCTATATCTTCTTGTTACGGTATATTATATAAAATCTTACATATTGCCCAAAGTGTTCCGCTCTACTTTTGTCCAAAAATTACTTCCTGCATCCAAATTTATTCCTCTCTTCCACTCGGACAGACAGACAGCTTAACGAAAGGAAAATATAGAATTTAAAATTATTATTCCTATGCAAAATATCTGGCCTCGCCATGAGCAATATCTCATCACTTCTGAAATTCCTTTGGCACTTTCTTCGTGGCTGGCAACTTGAGGCCAATGCAAACCATTGGCCCAATGGCCCTGTGATATATCTCATGTCAAAGTCAGAAATTTAATTGGAAAATTAAATTTTCCTTCTGTCGAGAGACAGAGAGAGAGATAGATACGTCAACTGTACAGAAACCATATTTTGTATCGTGAATTGGTTGTTTTGGTGAAAATTATTTCTGGTTAAACGGCTCTACAGAATTTCCACAATTTAATAGGATCCTGTTGTTTGGATTGAAGAATTTGAGATGAACTTCTGTGTTCATAAAGAAATGAGAAAATATAAAGCTTCCGTTTCCTCGCTTAAACAACATCCTACAGTCGACCTTGCTTCCCGGCGCGGGGCGGTGTTGGCTGCCATTAATTCACAGCCCACTTTCAAATGCTAATTTAATTAAAATTTTGTTTAAATAGAAGAGAAAAAAAAAACTCAAAAATAAATCCTGAAATCCGAAGAACTTTGGCGAAATTTTTGCTTCTGGAATTAATTGAAGATGAGATTTACAGTCGGGATGTTGGATTATAATTGAATTTTCTTTTGTGGGTGTGACTTTTTAGTTTTTGAGCTTCCGATCGAATTGAAAAGTTTTTTTTTGGTCTTCCTTCATGTAGTTCGTGTTCCTGCGGGTGTTAACCAATTTAGAGTAGGTAGCTTTGTTGGGGAGCGGAAGAAAATATGGATGGCAATTTTAATGGGAATTCCATTTAACTAAGTTTGATTTTTCTGCTCTTGGTTTTTTGTTTTTAATTTTTTTTTTCTTTGGCAAAGGGTGAAAGTTTATTTTGCTCCTCTGGATAGTTTATTAAATTTAAGAAGAAGAAAAAAGTTTTGAAGCATGTGCTCGTTATAAAATAAAATACTCACCTACGTGATCTACCTTATGCGAAACTTCGAATTGTGTGGAATTCGTTCGCTTACGTCACACTTAAGTTTATGTGAGTTATGCACTCTGAAAAGGTGGGCTTAAGCCATAGAATTATACCAAACTTTTAGCAAACAAGTTAAATTTAAGTGAGTATTACATTTTTAATGAATTGAATTAGCATAAAAAGAATGGCAAAAGTTGTACTTAAATAAGTGATGATGTATGTATAAATACAGCCAGGAATATATGCATATTATATGCATAGACAATCATGTCAACATTTTTTAAGGCTTTTAAAGAATACCATCATGAATACCGGAAGATGTTAGAATCTCATTGAATGGTTATAAATGCCATATTCTTTTTTTCGTCAACAAATAGATTTTATCCTATTAATTTTTAAAGTTCTTTTAAAAATTTCTAAGGACTTAAAAAAACTTTAAAAATTCAAAAAAAAAAAAAAAATTAAATCTCGTGATAATTTTTTTTTTATAATACCACAGATGAATCATCATGGTCTGAAGATCAATTCCCAGCTTTTTGCACATATAGAAACGTAAATATTTTTCAAATGGTAAGATTCCGGTTCCCAATGTGCAATTACATTTTTTTCGGAAACCTAAAGGACAAACACAAAAATGTGTTTCTACAATAAAAATAAAAATTGAAGTTAAAACTAACTGTAACCTAAAGAAGAGTGTTAAAATTCAAAAGTTGATGAAAAGTTTCACAATTTTAAAAATAAAATTTAACAGAGTTTTGACCAGAGAACTTTTTTCCAGAAATGCCAGTGGTTCAATACTGAAAATCTAACAGAAAAGATCTTTTAGATAATTTTCGTTAATGAAGTCGCTCTTGATAAAAATTAAGTGCACGACTGGGTAGCAGAATTAACTTTAGAAGACTTATGACCAATTTCATAAACAAACACTAAAAGCACTTTTATCAAAAATCCTCTTAAATTTTATTAGACCCTTAAATCTTTCGAGTTTTACCAACTTATAAAAGGGAAATTTTAGGGAATTTTTTGTTAAAATTGAGTTCTCCTTACATCCCTGAAAAAAGAAATTGATTTTTTCTTTCTAATAAGCGAAATGTATGAGATAAAATGAGAAAGCATTATGTGTTGAAACAAATGTCAAGAAATGCAACAAAAAAAAAAAAACGAAATGCAAAAAAAAAAATCTTTGGAAAGATTCTGTTGCATAAAATGCTTAAGTAATCACCACTTTATTTACTGCACTGACGGGTTTGTATCGGTTCTAAATGAAGACCAAACAAATTCAACAACTGATCCATAGATGCTCTTAGAAAATCGGAACCTCATTTTGAACTCATAGTCGGAGAATGGATTCCTGTGAACCCAGGAATACTCTTTCCTGCACTTTATCGTTGGATGAAGATTTATTTTTTATTTTATTCTAAATAAAAAACAGATCATTTAGATATTAGTATTTGCATCTTAAAAATTGAAAACTAAAATATTACAAAACAATAATTTTAGCTGCTATATCCAATTATTGTTATCTACATCTGATGACATTTCAATGACACTTCTAAAATTTACTGGGCCAAAAATGGGCATTTAGTTTATAAGGGTGTTTAAAAGCTTATTTAATTTAAAAGCTCAGTTGTCATCAACACAACTCAACTCTTAGGCCCGCACGTTCAATTTTTAGTTGCGCAACTGCTTGGTTCGAGCAACTAAAAAGTTTGTGTTTTGACACAAACTAAACGATTGCCTAAAATGAGTTCGCTATTTTCTGTAACATATAATTGTATGCACCTGCGCGGACATTCAACCAAATAGTTCATCCGTTTTCTATAAGCAACCAAACAGTTGTGCAACTAAAAATTGAATGTGCGCGCCTAGCCTTAGGCAACCAAACAATTTTTTTGTATTATGCAAGTCAACTAAAATTAGTTGTAATAAAAAACAAACGTTGCCGTCTTTTAGGAGTCAATTTGCTGTCAAAACCAGCTGCTCAACATGAAATACAAAAGCAAGAATAAGAAATTGTATGATGGAAAGCTCTTTCGTTTTGATTTTCAGTTATTTGGAAGATGAGAATTCCTTTAATGTAGCCAAAATAAAAAAGAATGTCCGTATACTCGTATTTATAAACTTATGTAAACTTCTTTTCCTAAAGTATGTATTTTTTTGGTTCGAAATAAAGTTTTCCTAAAACAACCACAACGTTCCTCAGCGATTCCACCAATTGTTAAACTTGCTACTGCTCTTCGTTTCATGAGCGAAGGAAGTTACCAAAAGTGTAGTGGCAATGATTTTAATTTAGGACTGACTTAATCGATAGTGTCAGTTGTATTAATAAAATGCACGACTGGGTCGCACGAACTTGCTCCTATGTAATAGACTAGGAATTTTAAAAACGGATGTTATTAAAGAAAACTGTTCATAAGGATAAAATTAATTTTTTAAATTCTTTTAGTAGTAAGAGATAAAAACAGAATGCTATGCAAATATGAATTTATGCAGGAACAAAAATTATAAGTCGTTGTAGTGGTTCCTTAAAAAAATAAGCTTTTATGTACAAAATTTTTAAAACATTTTTAAGAAAAAATTTTGGTACGCCAACCTAAAGTTTTTATTATTGTACGAATAAGAGTCTAATTTCCAAAAAAAAAAAAAACTACGCCGTTCTTGAGATATAGAATTTTTCAAAAAAAAAATTACTTTTTTTTCTAAAAATTGAAAAAATATTTTTTCTTAAGTTTTTAAATGCAATGTTTTTTAAACTTTTTAGGAGCTTCTTCAAAATTGGAAAAAATCGTTCTATGGTAGGTACAGTCACTAATATCTAGATTTCAAATTTTTTGTTAAATTATAGAACGTAAAGATTAATCAAAAGAAACAAAATTTTAGCAAAATTCTCGGAACCGTTTTCGAGAAAAATACGATTTTCGAAAACCATTTTTTAAAATTTGTATGGAAGGTACCGTTAGTTTTAGATAAAACAAATTTTTTTTTCTCAAATCTTGTAGATTATGTTAAAAAACTTTAATTTGTCAAGTTTGAAAAAAATCGAGCATGGGGTTTTCGAAATATTGAGTTTCCAAAAAAAAAATTTGAATTTTTTTTTTTAAATCCAAAAAATAAAAGATTTAAAATTTGAATATGTAATAATATTCAAACTTTGGAGGAGCTTTGGCATAAGAAAAATGATTTAAATCGGCTGTACCGTTTTCGAGAAAATCAAAAACAAAAAAAATGGACCCAGGGGGGCTACCAAAAATAACAATTTTTTGTAAAATTTTTTTCAACCATTAGCTAGTTTTAACCAAATGAAATTTTTCAAATTTTTTTAAGAAAATTCTGTGGGACAGTTTTTGAGAAAAAAAAAATATTTATAAAATTTCGAAAAAAAATCGTATGGCATGTACCGTTATTTTTGGTCTTAAAAAAAAAACACAGAAAAAAACGTTGGGGGAAAAAATTAAAACCCATATCTACCAAGTTTGAAGAAAATCGGCTGAGCCGTTTATGCTGTAAACAGACAGACAGACAGACAGACAGACAGAGAGACAGAATTGCGAGACCCACTTTTTTGGTATTCGCTATCATCGTAATGTCAACTATGATCAAAATCTCAAGTTCGATTTTTTTTACGAATGCATAACTTGCCTTATAGTACCTATAAGCCGCAAGTAAAAAAGTGAGGAACTCATTTGTGGAAAATGCATAAACGCTCAGCTAACTTATAGCAACAAGTCGTTCAAATTGTGTAGTTTTTAAACTAAAATACACTCATTACATTCTATTTTTATTGAAATTGTTGTTTAACTTACTGTTTTGTGTCCATATTTTTTATCCGAATGCAGATTCTTTCATTAAAATGTTCTACACAACTGCTTCGAACCAGTTGTTTGATTTTGACGATTATTACAACCAAAGCACAACTCAACTTACTTACATAGATAATACAAAGAGACAACTGAAAAGTCGGCCATTTTGTTAGTTGTCTGCTAAATGACAACAGGTTGTGCTTTCACAGTCAATTGGTTGTAATTGATAATACCAATTTTAAGAATTACAACTAAACTGTAGTTGAGTTGTCTTCTATAATAGGGTTAGATATTCTGTAAGTTTTTTTTAAAAAAAGATAATGATACAGATTTCATGTTTTTTTTTATTATCTATGGTTAACAATAAAAACAGATGATGAATTTTAGTATAAGGTTGGTTTTAGCATTAGAAATAAGTCATTATATACATAGTTTAACTTAAGGGTAGGTGTCCATTGAAAAAATAGGTTAGACTTTTGCGCTAAGCTGTATAACTTTCACAATTTTACGAATATTTTAATGAAATAAACGGTCATCGATTAGAAAAATGTTAATCTAAATACTTTTGCAGTTTTGAAAAAAATATAAAAAATTGTGTGCCCAGAAACTGCCACACAAGTGGAAAAATCATACATTTTAGTAAGGCCCTTATTCAAATGATAGGGAAATTCCGAAAATATTACTTTTTTATTTTTTTTATATTTTTTTTATAGAAATAACATATTTTCAAATCACGTATCGGTCTTCTTTTTTTATTCTGTTTTATTATTTATTCAAAAAAAAATATACAAAACTATGAAAAACGAAGGAAATTTGCATAGTGGTATGAATGCTCTACTGGATAAAACTTCATAAGTATAAAAGATAACGAAGTAAAATTCACTCTTATACAAGGCCAATAAGTATGTGCAATTACGTTAATATTTTTTTTATTTTTTTTTTATTTTTACAGTAACTTTTTACTAACAAAAGTCAAAAAATATACATTTTTTTACAAATATTTTGTTCTCTACCCTGGGAAATTGAGAGTTATATTTTTTAATTTTTGGAAATAATTTTTTAATCAAAGATTTATATTCCCTGAACAGCGTATCGGTCTTAAAAATTTAATAAAACCCATCTAAAGTTCATAAAAATGCAATTCAATATGACAGTATTTGTAATGCATTTGCAAGAAAAGTATTAATAATACAGTTCTCACATATTTTTTTTATTTTTGTTTGATATTTTATTTACTAAATTCAAAAATACAAAATACTTTTTTCACTCAATATTTATTTAATTTTATTTATATAAAAGAGGTCTGTTTTGCATTTTTTAACAAAAAGTTCCTTTGCACACGCACACAAGTAAGTTTTCAGTTCACAAGAATGCCACTGCAATATCAGCGCTTTGAAAGAGAAGGTTTCGTATTCTCTGTGCAAAAGAATTTTGTCCGCCCATCCGCTCTCTTGATTCTTTTTTGTTTTGCCTGGGCTCATTTAGTTTTTTATTCTTGTTTATGACTTGTCATCTTGCATCTCGTATTACAAGAACAGAAAAAATAAAAAAAAACGTGTTAGAAATGATTGTTTTTAGTAGGTATATGATGCAATGACCATTCCACATTGTCGGAGGTAGAGTGGAAAAATGTTCTTTGTGTATGTATAAAAAAGAATATAAGTAGGTATATCACAAATTCGCTGTCATAAATTTTGTTTTTTTTGTATTTTTTTATTTGCGATCTATCATCACTTCTACTGTTTTTTTTTGTTTCTTCTATGGAAAGCCATTTTAGGTACACACATATGTAGTAATAAATTGCGATGCATAGTGATCTTCATTTTTTTTTTTTGTCAAAGGGTGTGTAGATGATGGAAGAAATGAAATTTGCGATGTTGTGTATAGAATAAGATACATACATAACATATATGCATATAAATATATACAATAGATTTTGTGTTGTTTTTTTTCCGATAGGTAGGTTCATAGGTAATGTAGAGGTGCAACGCCGTGATTTGATTTGGTATCGTAAGGATTGTTTTAATTTAATTTTGCGTAGGTAGGTAATGGATATATCAAAAACATATTAGATGATGAAATTGCATTTCACTGTAAGCGAATACGCAACAACCAAGGGATATGGCAAGTGGATGGCGCCAAAATATTATGTATGCAGGTATCTATTAATCTAAATACCTATGAACATATTTATATAAATAAGTTCAGAAGGAAAATTCGATCACATTTTGTTTTCGGTAGGGACGTATTCCACTGGTAGAAGAATGGTGAAATTGGGAGGTATGTCAAAGTATGTAGAAAGAATATGGGAAGTGCGCTTCTTTTATGTATTTTTGTTGGTTTTACATAGGAAGAGTTGTCTCCTTTATTTCAATATGTCATGGTGATAGATAATACTCTCGTTACTGTTATTTTCTGTTGTGTTTTTATTGTGCACATCTATTTTGTATATATCTATAAATATTTGTTTGCAACAACCTAGCTATAAAGGTATAATACCTCCAAAAACAAACAAAGGAAACAAAAAACCCAAGCAAAAAAAAATTGATAAAAAGTAAGCAAATAGAAAATACATACATTTATGTAATACCTACTTCGTTTTCATTAGGCCACATGATGTAATTTCGTTGAAAATTTCGAAATGAGATAATTTTTAACAAAGGACAATAGGCAAGTCTGGCCCAGTTCTAATAAGAACGACCTTTATATAATATATGTACATAACATATGTATGTTCATATATTCATTATCGCTTAGTTTTTAATTTGTAAAAAAAAAACAAGTACCTATTAGTTTTCCAATAATGTTGTTGGTGTCAAAATTAAAAAGACAAATTGTGAATAATTTCGAAATTACTTAATGAAATTGGTTTTTTGTTTTTTGAATGAGATCAGTTTATATATAAAATGCATTTTTAGTTTTTGCTTCATAAAATAGAAGCTTAAAATTAGTATAGTAGTTTTCTTCAAAATTTGTTTCAGCTAATGGGAACCGGTGGCACCATTTTACTTCAATTATAGTAGATCTACTTTTTTTTCCAAATATTTAAAATCTACTTCTTACTTCGCACCATCAGCAAAATACTGAAATCTACCTCATTTTAAAAATCTCTGTTTTAACCTACTTCAATTTCACAAAAAAAAGTCCAAATCTACTTCTTTTTCTCTATTTCACTCTAGGTAGTATTTTTTTATATTAAACGCGCACTCAAGGGGTTATGAATACTATTAAAATGTTAAACACAGTGCAAGAAATTAGGAAAGTAGGATAGGATGAGAAAGGAAATACCGATACACAATGGTTTTTAATGTCTGCACATTACAATGAGTGAGAAATATTGAGCCGGGTAAAGCATTCCAAATTCATGTAGTGCGGCTAAAAAAGGAATCACTGTACTTGACAGTACGTCCGAAATTGGGCCCAAGGGTAAAATGATGAGCAGTCCTAGAAGTACGGGTATTACGGTTGAATTGTTTGAGGGGGAGAACGCAACTGGCTACTTCACTAGAGCACTGTTTATGAAAATTGCGGCGGTGTTCGAGAGATTCAAATGTTTCAGTTAGACAACGGTCGCCTTTCATTTTTAGAGCTCTCTTTTGAATTCTGTGCAAGAGACTTAAGAGGGTTTTTAGAGCACCTACCTAGTGGGAATTACACTCAAGCTTTGGACGAATATAGGCCTTATAGATTACAGCCAGATTAGTAGGGGTAAAAAACTTCTTGCATCGGCGGAGAAAATCTAAACACTTAGCGGCGTTTTTGGTTATGTCAAACATGTTAACACTTCACAAAGGATGGTCTCTGATGCACATACCTAGAAGCTGTTCAGTCTCTTCGATGCAAGTGCCAAACAGCATTGAGTTTTCGAAGATCATAATTTAATGAGCTTATCATACGCTGAGATTCATCGAATTACAAAAATGTGTTTTTAATTTTAAATTAAACTATATTTAAATATAGTAATTTTAATGTTATTTTTTATAAAAGAATGTTTTATTAATTAAATGAAATTAAATATTTTATACACAATTTTCTTTAATATTAAAAGAAATGTGTTGATAATTTTAAGTATTTAATAGTATACATTTAAGGAAAACATTTGTCGTATACAATATTATTTCAAAATCAAAGAATCTGCGATGTAAAAATTTTGATTGAAATCGGAAGAGTCGCAAATGAAAAAGTAGAAAATAAAAAGAAGGTTCTATGATAGGTACCGATAATAACATTTATTTTTTACCAAAGTGTGGACTGCATTGTTGGTACAGTTATCTATACATAATTTAAAAAAAAAGCATTAGAGCCGTTTTCAAAATAATTATAATATTTCATAATGGCTGTATGGAAGGAACCGAGCTAAAGTGGCTGCAGATTGAGGTACAGAGTTGCAGATAGACGGAATCATTATTCTTTTGTGTTGTAATGTCAACTTATGAAAATTCCCAGTTCAAATTTTTCTAAAAGTAAATTAAAAGTAATTTTAAAACCTACTTCGATTTTTCCCAATTTACATCACTTTTTTCTTCAAATCTCCTTCGATTTTTTTCCGGAAATGGTAACGCTGATAGGGACTTCAAGTCTAAGATTAGTAACAAATGCAAAACTATGAAAATTGTTATCATTGTTTTTATTTTGATGATTAGGTACATAATATTCAGGAACAATAGATAATAAACGAACAGTTTGATTAACCAAATCAAAATTGATAATCTGTTTGTTTAAAAACACTTTTCCACTTTTATTAAATGAACGGTCGATTGTAAAAAATCAATTATGTATCTCCATAAATTGTTTCAAAGAATCCATTATCTATAACAAATTTTTACATGTAAATTAGTGGTCAAAGACGGAACCACTTTTTAATCTGAGGCTATATTTTTTTGCACTTATTAATTTTATTGAATCATAAATAACCTCAATACAATGAAGCCCTTTAAAAAAATTAAAATGTTAGACTATGGATATTTTTCATTTTTAGAAAATCTGAAACAAGAAAAAGAAATATTTAAAACGCTTTTGGTTTCATCCCAATACGATCACTTTTCGCAGAGTTACAGCCCTTTGAAAAAGACTCAAAAGAACATTTTTATAGGTATAGGTACATAGTTACCATTATTATTTTTGAAAGTCTATTAATTTACTTGGGTTAGGAAATTTAATAATTTTTTTAGTTGAGCAATTTGAATTTGAATTGTGAACTGAACTGTTTCCTAAAATTAATTGTCTACATTAAAAATAAATTATAAATACCAGAGCAAGTTCCCCGGATTCCTTATGTCTAAATCTGTGCTCCGTTTTCTTTATTTTTTAAAATATCCTTAAAAGTAAAATTCCTAGAACCAACAGATTAACCTTGTATAAATACGCAAAGAATAAAAACGCTATCTACCTAAATGCGAAAAGTTTCAATTCACCTGCAACCAAAAATAAACAGAAAACAAACCGTCTATTATTGTGTCTAATTGTGCGCGCTGAATGCAAAAAACTCAATTTCCCTTTCCTAAACCTCAAACAATCACGATTCACGAAAAATTATTTTTCTACCCAAAATACAAAAGGAAAAAAAAACTTTCATTTATCTTTTGCGCAATCCGAGTCAATTCAAAATCAAATGCTTGTGCGCTGCCTGTGCGGCTTGCCAGCTTGCCACTCGTGCCTTGTTCCCGTTTTCTGTTATATATTTTTTTTTTTGATATTCTATTCTATTTTTCTCTATCTCTATGCGTGATGCGAAAAAAGACGTATCCTGAAGAGACGAGACGAGGTAAATTTATTTTCTTAACACAAAAATTCTTAACTAAGAGAGCCATATTTGTACACCAATACATGTACACGTTTTTACATGAGATTTGAGTTTGCTTCTGGGGTAGACCTACCCTTAAGGCACCCGATTTCTGCCAGTAAGTTAGTTTTAAGAAAATGATTAGTAGGATAGATTTTCATGAATTTTATGACTACTAGCTCGTCCGTTTCAGATCATCTATTTGCATTCCCCTGAATGCACCTTCCGGAGTACCACAAGTCACCCATCTAGGCCCACTGTTATTCATTTTAGCTATCAACAATGTTGCTCTTGTTCTTGTTCTTGATAACGGATTATCTATTTATGCGGATGATATTCAAATCTATCAACGCATCTCGTCACTTGCCGATGTAAATGCCTTACAACGAAATCTGGATATTTTTTTTTTATCTGGTGTCAAAAAACTTCCTTGAGCTCAATGTCAGTAAATGCAACAACTTAATATTTTCAGCGAACGCCTACTCCCCCTCGGAACTACTATACAAATGGTGATCTGGTACCTGGAGTTAACTCTGCCCGTGACTTAGGAGTCATATGTCATATCGTGATATGGAACTTAACTTTCGTTCCAACATAGACAACATTATCAACGAAGTCAACTCGACACTTGGTTTAATTAAACGCTGGTCAAAGAAGTTCTCTGACCCCTAAATTACAAAATCTGTTTTCGTTTCATTTGTCCCACCCGTTCTTGAATTCACCTCTTAAGTATGGTCGTTTTATCAATCACCCAAATCAAATCAAATCTGGACCCACACCTTGTTGTTACTAAATAAGCCGGGAGTAAGTAAGCCAGAGCTTATTAAAAGATAAACTATAACAGTGGTGAACTGAAAGTAAGTGACCCCGAATAGTGATTAATTTGTTATGGGAAAAATAGTTTTTTTCAAACAAGTTTTTTAAAAACAGCCTTTGTTGATACTTTATCGAGAAGTCAATTAATTTAAGAGTGTATTCATGCACAAAAGTTGCTAATATAACCCGTCTTTAATTGACCTGATCCCTACTGTTAAACACTTTTGCTAAAATACAGTTGAGGTCACAAACAAAGTCTCAAAGTTACTAAAAAGGTATAGGCATTGTAAAGGTTTGACTTTTTCAAAAGAGGTTGAATGAATGAATAAGTATTGAGTTTAAGTGAACTGCGACATTTAGATTGATTCTGCCCTTGGATAGAGCTAAATTAGATCACTCATTTTACTGCCCTTCCTCCAAATATGCTTCTTTAAAAAATCTAATTATATGATCTATCAGTAAACTATTTTCTGATATTTACCCACTTACAATATATAGTGGGGTTAGTTGCAGAATAACCTCTGCAGTAGGTCAAGTGCCCTGAGGTTCTATGCATGGCTTGGCTGATATGTGTGCCTTGGTCTTTTGTGATCATATATGCACAACCTGCGTTGATCTGAAGGTGCATAGTGATTTGCGAATTTTTTGCCAACTCAAGGGTTTTACAAGTATTTATTGTTTTTATATTGTTCTTGGTGTAGTTTTTGGCTAAATGTCGTTATGTTTAGGTTTGCAGTAGGGTTGAGTGCATATGTCATGTAAATGCGCTATCCATCTATAGGTTTTCGTTAATGTTGAATTGAGTGCTTACGTCGATCCGGGGTTAGGCACAGGGCTAGGCTATGCTTTAATGTATACTTAGTAACTTTTATAAAATTTTAAAATGATTAAAAATAATGTACCATATAATAATAAAAATAATAAAACTGTATCAGAGGTTGATACTTGATAGGCCTTGTACATTATGGAGCTCATGAAGCCGGCCATGAAGCTTTACTGGAAGATATATTCAAAACCACGGTAAATAGTACCCCTGAGCTAGAGGGGTTTCTTGTAGCGGAAGACTCTTGACTTGTCTGCCTCAGATCTACATATGCGTATGAGGTATAGGCCCCCTTGTTTCAAGTATAGTGATAGCTGTGGTTGTTCAATCTCGCTGAAACAAATGATGTCCAGGTTTTCTTGGATGCAAGAGGTGTTAGATCAACCTCACTCATAAGCAGGGGAGTGGTGGACATGCCTTAATATGTGTGCAAAATTTCTACAGGGGTAGTGTAATTTTACCTTATGGCAGTAGTTAATACCTCATTTGACTCCGATGGTTTGGGTGGGCCCGCCGTGGAATAAAGACTCAATTGGCATGTGTCCACGTTAAGCTTACTTCTTTTGTTCTACTCCAATAATGTATGCATGTCTTTGAAAGTTTTCAAGTGATTTTCTAGTTATTACCTATTGCTAGTTCGGTTCTTTTGAGCTACCTAACTTTACCATAGGTCATAGATAATACGGTTATGTGGAACCATTTGAAAATGCCACAATACGAACTCCCTCTTAACCTTGCGGCCACCATACAATTTAGGATATAACCAATACCAAATATACACGAAATAACCAAATGAGTTGGTTGAAAATTATTTCCCTCAAAAACCCTTTTCTAGGGATTCTTCAGCTTAATCCGAATTAGAAGTTATATTTTTTTAAACATAATTGATTATTCATGTGGCAATCTAACCATACTATATACCTCTTTTCTTTACAAATTTTCCTTCTGAACCTTAGTTGATTTCTATAAGCTGTTGAAAGGACTTTAAAATGTTTGAATCAGTTTTCAAATATCCCAATTAAGATTGTTCCCAAAGAAACATAGAAAAGTTAAATGCTTTTGTGTTTAATTTAAAGCAACAATACAAAATATATTCTGCCCATCGAAACAGACGTAACACAAAGCCCATGCTTATGATGCCGAGGCACACATGCATCACAAAAACTTTCTAATGCTTCAATAAATTCTTTCAAAACTTTGAAGATATACACACAAAAAATTATGTTCTCTCTGCTCTGGTTTTACCGAAAGAAAATAAAATATTTATCTACTGAATGAAATTCATCATAAAAAGCTTCTCACACCCCTACACCCAGCAACTTCAGCTAATTACAACAAAAACAACTCGTATGCTCCCCCTACAGCAAACCAAAAAAATTTCCGAAAATTCCAAAAAGTAAATAATCACAAAACTTTTACCCTAGAATCTGAAACACAAAAAAAATACTCAGGGCCCCCTGTCTGCGCTGACATTCTCTATGATGATGCACTAAAGGCAATCAAGTTGTGCCTCAATAAAACTGAAGAAAATAAAAACAAATATTCACAGATAGAAAATCTAAGCCCCTCAAACTCACGGAAACCAACAACTGATTTCCTTGAGCTCAGCTATGTGTGAAAAAATGTTCGCTTTGAGATGTTAAATTTCACCGATTTTCTATTTTCTGTTTTTCCATTTTCCATTGCGAAATGCACATGCAAACACCAATAAAAGATGATGCGCACAGAGCATCAAAAAGTTTACCAATAAAAATAAATTGAAGCGTGCTTGCTTAAACATTCTTTGGATGACGATGGCGATGACTACAAGGACGATTTCGAGTTCGAGTTCGAGAACGATGAAGATGTCGATGACGATGACGAAGTCGAAGACGACGAATATCACCAGGCCACGAGTAAAAGATGTAGATTAGAAGGGGAACGGGGATCTCATATAGTTTTTCATCTGGCTGGATGTTCTGTATTCGGCACCACTCTATCGAAGGATTAAGTTTAACATAGCTGCCAAACAATGTAGAACATGCACTGCAAGGGTACATTACATTTACACAGCAACCAGAAGCCAATAGGATCATGCTTGCGACTACGAAATACGAGTGGAGAACACTTACAGTTGAGTTCAGTAATCGAATAGAATTACCATGGAATTTGTTTTGAGTTGGGAAGTTATCTTTTATTATTTTCTGTGTACTCGTATGTCCTTGGGAGTTTCCTTCGTCGACATCATTATCGGTGCGATAAGAAGATTTTCCCACAGAAAACTTTAATATCTATGTCAAACAAACAAAAAATAAAACTTGGTATTCCTAGAAGTTTTCATTTGAGTGCTTCGAAAAATAAAATGCATAAATGGGTCGCACGAACTTGCTCTTACAGTTTAAGTGGTTTAGAATTTTAAATATTTTATACATAAAAAGTGGTAAGATTGTAGAAAATCTAAGAAGAGGTTTAAACTGAAAAACATAATCTGAAACTTTCAACAGCTTTCTTTCCAGCTTTTGTTTTAGAGATGAGTTTCTTAAAAAAGGGTTTTCTAAACGGAACGGGTATTTATGGGCCAAATGTGTACAAAAAACATCAAAATGTTCTCAATCTAATGGCACGAAATAATACTCGTAATTAGCTATTAGTTCAAATTTTGCAAGCAGGGAAATAAAATATTCAAATTTGTTTCAGAACATTTTGAACACAATAATTTCACTCTCACGTTTAAAAGAAAAAAAAACTTAAAAACTCTACACAGCCAGTTTGTTATGGATAAATTGATAGAAAAGATGATAATTTAAATCTGTTTCATGAACAACTTACACAAATATGAAAGAAGTGCGAATTTTTGAAAAAGTTTGTTCTATGGAATTGAACATTAAAAAATAGACAAAGAGTTTTTGGTCCTAATTAAATACAGAATGAAATTTCGTTGGAATTTCATCATGGGTTTCGTACAATCGATATTAATTTTGACTATGTTAACTTGTTAAACAGAAGTTCTTTTCTTGACGTTGGCAACATCAACTTTTCAGTAAGTGATGTCTTACAAGTATTGTCATCTCTTGAAAACAACTATTTCACTAAATTATATTCCAACGATTCTTTTAAAAAACTTGTAAAAATCTAGCAGTTTTACTTTGTTTTATATTCAACCATTCTTTAAGTTTTTTTAGGGACATGGAAATATTTCATAATTACTCTTCTTCATAAATCTGGGTCAAAAGGACCTGTTGAAACCTATATAGACCCATTGCCAAGTTGCAATTTGTCCCTAAGTTTTTCGGAGCTGTTATTCCGCCTTATTAATAATCACAATTCTGAACACAAACATGATTTTTGGATAGGAAGATCTACTACTGTATAACCCATATGGAAACACGTTCGCAAGTATAAACAGCCCAAGCAACACATAAACTCTTGGAGAGTACTTCAATAAATGTATCAGCTCTTTACAAGCTGTTAGTTCAATCTTCTTAATACCATTTCACTTTATGACCTCCTAATTTGCTCTTTAAAATGTTCTTTTTGTTATAGTATAATTAAATGCTCTTTAAAACATCTTAGAGATAATCATGACAAATGTCACCATATTGACTCTCTCTGTGCCCTCTATAAAACCTTTTTAAAAGGAGTAGTTTTAAAATGGTGAAAGAGGTTTTCATTTTAATCTTTCGAATACATCTTGAAGATATTCTGTGGAAGTTTTCACTAAAACGTATTTATGAAAGCTTAACATCAAGAATTACTACTTTCCTCTTTGGTTGAAAAAAAAAATGTTTTGTTTCGCCTAACAATTGTGAATTGTGAAACCAAGCGAAAATCTTTTTTTTCTCTTTTCTGTTTAAAGAAAACAACTCAACTATTTAGTTGAATGTGCGCGCCATTGCATATGATTATGTTTAACAAAAAATAAGCAAAACTGCGCAACTGATTGGTTGCTTATAGAAAACAGCGATTACTATTTGGTTGAATGTTCGCGCAGGTGCGTATAGTTATATGTTAGACAAAATAGCGAACTCATTTTAGGCAATCGTTTAGTTTGTGTCAAAACACAAACTTTTTAGTTGCTCGGAACAAACAGTTGCAAAACTAAAAATTGAATGTGCGCGCCTGCTAATTGTTGTGAATTTGTTATCTTTTTCTTTTACTCTTTGCTTACACTTTGTTTGCTCTTTTTTTCTTGGAATTTGACTGATTGTAAACAGCTATATTCTTCCTTTACTCTTTGTTTACACTTTTTTCACTCTTTGATTTGAATTTCAGTTTCGATATCTTATTGTGAAGTGCTTAAGATATTTTAAAGAGTTCTTAATAAATGGGTGGCGTATCTGTATAAAATACATATATTTTGTAAAGGGTGACATTGTTAAACGTACATTGAAGATAAAATTATTATTTACTAGATTTTTATGTTTTATCGCTTACTATACTTACGAAGTCATCAGTTTCTACGGATGTCAGTAAATGAAAGAAGGAAATGTTGTTATTTGAAGAACTTTGGCAGAATATAAAAGAAATGTTGAAATAAAATTCAAATTCAAATAAAATTGATAATGGGTATTATTTTGATTATGTATAATATCAAATTTTCTGAATTTTCAGTGATTCTTTAGTCGGTTGACAGTTGAACTCAATATTTTGTATCTTGATAGAATGTTGACGCAACAATAAAATGTCAAGTTAGCATATCTTTCTAACAGATTTTTAATCCAGGGATTTTAACACTTTGCGAAATAAAAATTAAGGAATGACATATATTTTCACTTATTTTCATATAGTATGTCTTTTTGTATCTTTTCTCTGTAAGATGTAAAAAACCTGTCAACTTACATTGAAATTTTGAAAAAAAAATGCAATAAAAATCCGGAATCATTCTTCAAACAATTATTATGTTTCTTCGTGTTTTGTAGTATAAAGGAGATCTTAGCATCACCATATACAATAAAAAAGTTGATTTAATTTCATTTCATACAAAATTCTAAAGACGTTAGTGCTAATATGTCGCTCAGTTTGTAAATCTTTTGAGTTGTATTTATTTGGTGAAATTATTTTACATTTTAAAATTATTCAGATTATTCTGAGGGCATTTTATTATTATAACATTATTTTTCTGAATATTTCTTTGTAAATACTATTCTATTTGAAGGTGCGTTAATTTCAAGTAGGGTAGAGTATGCGGTTTCAAATTAAATCTTCTTTCGCAAATCAAAACACACACAATCATAAAAAGGGTATACAATGAATATCGTAAATCCAGTCATAAATTATTGAAAGAAAGAATTCGCCATGTTTGTGTATTTATATTAGTCAATCCATTTTGTTTGAATTGCATTAAATTTGCATTTGCGTGAAAGAGAAAGACATTTTTTATACATTTTTCTTCTTCGCAGTTCAATCTTTCTACTCAAAAATATAAACATCTTAAAAACCACTTGAAAGTGTCTTTATAGATTAATCAAAAAATGATCTTTATGAAGTCTTACAAATACTTTACTAAGAACTCTTTGTTCAATACAATAGACTCCTCCCCTTTAGGCCTTTTTGGGTATTATAGACCTCTTTAAGATTGTTCAAAGAGTTAAAAACACTTGGAAAATAACTTTTCAAGATATCTGTAAGAGGCAATTGTGTTGCTTGGGAGGCCCGGATTAAGGAAAATGGGGGCCCGGGGCTATTTCAAATTTGAGGCCCCCTAAAAAGATATAAAACCCAGGCAAGCCAACCCCTCATAACCCAGAGCGTCCTAAACCAAAAGCGAGCCAACCCCCAATAACCCGGGGCGCTAGGAGTCCACGCTCTCAGAGACGATGCGTCGAGGAATTGACGCATCGAAAATCCAAGAAGCTATCCCCCAAGGGCTCCAACACCCCTAAGATTGAGAATTTTTGATACCCGGGGCTAATTATTTATCAGGGACTCCTCTTTTTAACGTTTTTGATAAATTAAATGTGTTCATTTCGCAATCGCAAATAAAAAATCGTAAGCCCAAAAGCGTTAAACCCACATAACCCAATTCGTAATTAACCCAAAAACTTCGAACTCAAAACCGTCAGACCCTTTCTTTTTAATTATTCAAAAATCTAAAAATCAAAAGTAACAAATTATGTAGTAATTAGGATTTATAAGATTGAATGAGTAAGTATACCTATAAATAATAGATACGCGTAAAGTTGAATTTTGCACACGGGAGCATTTCGGAAAATTAAACTTTACGTATGTTGTGTCGAAAAATACGATTCAATACTTCTGCGGAAAAATTTTTATCACCATTTTTCGCTTGTTAAACTCAAAACGGACTCGTGGAAATTAACAATTCTAATTTTTACCACACTATTATCGAAATGTACTCTTACGCTCAATTCGCACATCTTTCTTAATCAAGAATATATAAGGTACTCGAGATAATTAGTCCAGCATATTTCCACACTTCGCAAAAAAAGATACGAGGTATAGAATTCAATTTGTTTTTCAATCTGGCAACCCTTTGCTGAATTAAGCTGAATGCATTTAATATTTTAGGCTATGTTGGTTTGACTTTTTGGAGATACTAGCGAGTTGAGCTATGTGGGGTTTAATCTTATGGGATTAATTGCGAGTTGGGCTATATGGGTTTAACGTTTTTGGGGTATTATGAAGCTTTCGAGTTTTTTGGATTTGAGATTAATTTTTGCTGAGTTAGGCTGCATGGATTTTTTTTTTGAGTTTACAGTTTTGGGTTAATAGCGACTTGGGCTATGTGGGTTTGACTTTTCAAAATGGGTAGCTACTGTATTTCCTAAAGAAATGTTTGACTTTTCAAGTGTTCCTCAAGGGAGTCATCCTGGACCGCTGCTTTTTATTATTTTTATAAATGATTTACCACTTCATCTTTATTATTCTAAATAACTTTTATTGGCTGATGATATTGTTGCGAACAGAACTTTATACTCAGCTTTATACTCACTTTACTACAGCGCCATCTGTTGGAAAGTTACATATTTACTTTATGGAAGAAACAAAAAGCTCTTTTCCAATGTCAAATGTATTTCCCCTTATTCCAACCATCTAGAACATTCCATGACAAGAACCTTCGAGAACAACTAACTTGAGTATATAAGGGACTGTTCGCGGTGAGCACAAGACAGTTGATTTTGGATTATGAAATTTGAATAAAAGTATTTGAGTTGATTATAAATTGAGATTTACTATTTTGAATTGGAAAGTGTAAATAAAGAAGAAATACTAAAAGAGTAATAAGTTTTATTTATTTATTTTTTAACAGCATTAATTCAATTGTTTGAGGTGAATAAGGTTCAATCTGATTTAAACAAAAATATAGATTGGTGCAAGCTTAGTAGACTATAGCTCAACAATATAAAATCTTACTTAGTCACATTTTTCACAAGCTAAAATTCCAGGAGTTTTAAAAACTCGAAAACTCGAATATTGGGCTAAGGGGAGATTCTTCTGTTTCCAATGACAGTATTGATTTAGAAGAGTTAAATCGAATGTTCTCTACTCCCCCACCCAATTCACAACTGGTTAATCTGGTATTTCAGAGAACGATAGAATTGATGGTTTTTATGTAAATGCAGTAGATAAAATCAATTAGTTCAAGCAATATTTTTTATTAAATCCAAATCGATTGGACTTGACAACATTCATCCAGATTTTTTTAAAATTCTTCTTCCTTTTATACTTCTCCACACATCACCCACATTTTTAACACCATCATAATGACCTCAACCTATCCCACTTCCTGGAAAAAATCCAACGTTATCCCCATCCCTATGCGAGGAAAGAAGATAGAATACAGACCCATTGCTATCCTTCCTTTTTTATCCAACGCTTTTGAATCCATCTTAAGTAACCAGATAAAAAAATATATTAAAGACACACGTCTTCTTAACCCACTTCAATCGGGATTTTGATCTGGACAAAGCTGCATCTCAGCCCTTTTAAAAGTCTCTGAAGATATAAGACAGGACTTAGACTATAATTATACAACTGTGATAACCCTACTTGACTTTTCCAAAGCATTTGATTGCGTTAACTCTAATCTCCTCTGTGATAAACTGACGACTTATTTCAATTTCTCCGACACAACCAAAAATTTTAATTATTCGTCCTTAACCAATCGCATGCAAGCTGTATCGTGTAATGGTAAAATGTCTTTGTTCCTTCCTGTCAATATCGGTGTTCCCCAAGGATCTATCCTTCGGCCTTTCCTGTTCACTTTGTTTATTAATGATTTGCCATCTATTTTATCTTATTGTAAGTTTCATATCTACGCGGACCATGTTTTGTTATATATAAGCTTCCCTATCACTATGATTGAAGATTCTATAGAAAAAATGAACATTGACTTACGCTCAATATTCGATTGGTCTACTCGGAATGAACTAAAACTCAATCCGGACAAAACGAAAGCAATCCCAATATACAAATAAACCTCTCCCTGAAAATTTTCCTTCCCTTTTCTTAAACGGCTGCCAAATCGAATATGTCACGAATGCGAAAAACCTAGGTATCATTTTCAACAATAGGCTAATGTGGGACACCCATATTGATACTGTTATCTCCAAAATTTATGCTTCACTTCGAGGACTATCTCTTAGTAGAGCAATTCTGCCTACTCAAGTTAAGTTGAAGCTGGTTAAGTCACTTATCATACACCAATAGTATCATATGGGTGAGAGATATTTGCAGATCCTGACTCCAACTCGCTTCGTAGGTTAAAGGTAGCATTCAATGCCATTGACAGGTTTGTTTTCAACCTCCGAAGGTATGATCACGTTGCGTCTCAGGCTCATCAACTATTAAATTGTAATTTGGAAGCTTTTTTTTAAATATAGGTGTTGTTCCTTTCTTTTCAAACCAATCGTTAACAAGACTCCAAACTATCTGTTTAATAAGCTAAATTTTTGTTCCTCAAATCGTTTTACCTTGTTGCGCTCCTCCAGGTTTACCTGTTTGCATCACGGAGGCAATTTTTCGTTTATGCTGTCGGACTGTGGAATAATCTTCCCAGTCACATGAGGTCTGGAATCGAACATAGAAAGTTTCATCAACTTTTTTTTGAATATTTCTCCAATTTCAACTGAAATAACTTTTTTCTTGTATTTATCTTTCTTCTTGCGACTTTGTTTTTGCTTTTTAATTGTATTAAATTATTTTTTATATAATTTGCTATTAATATTTTGCCACCATTGCACTATTGCTCCCACTAGAGTATGCAAGACTTTCACATTTGTAAATAAATATAAAAGGCCTATCTAATTATGTTAATTATTTTTTGTTATCAATCACACCCAAAAATTGCTGTGGGCTCTTAGTCTAAAATGTTTGATAACCTTGAGAGATCGAGGAGTTATTTTCGACTCCAAAATAAATTTTTCTTGTCATATAGATTATGTTATTTCAAAAGCGAATTCCATGTTGGGGTTCCTAATCTTCAAAAAACTTCGAAGATCCGGACACCTTAAGAACTCTATTCATGTTAGACCGTAGGTGGAATATTTCAGTTTTATATGGAATCCCTTTAAACAGTTTACGTTTTAGCTGGGTGGCACGCATTCAAGAGGTCCAATTTTCAGAAACTCTGGCGAATAGATCAGGTTGAATATGAGATATGGAACAGGATGTGTTGACCTTGAGAATACTGGTCATTGTGGTTTATTTAAATATACTTCAGATTTAAGAAAAGACCTCGAGAAAAAATATATCGGGGTCAAGTCGAAGGTTCTATGTAGTAAGTTGAGATCACCTCTAAGATAACGAACCATGCTCTCAAATCGCTGCAGCAGACTGTCCATTTTGGTATCAAGTGTCTCACATGTAGCACCGTCCTGTTGAAATGGCATATCGCTTACAAAAATATTCTGCCGCTGGGGTAAAAAGAAATTTGTCTCTATCGATCTGGTTTACAGTTTAGGAGTTTTTCTTCTAAATTTAGGGTTTTTTTTTTGTCGTTGTGGGAACAACATTTTAAAAGCGAAATCTAGTGCGATCGTTTTTAAAGCTAAAAAAATTTCCCATTCAAATCACCAAATTATTAATTTTAATCATATAAAATCCACCTGATATTTATACAATTCCATTTCACACTGTCAATAAAGCCTTAGACCTACAGGGATGGAAATTATTCTACGAGTATTAAAAACTTCATACAATGTTGTACTCCAGGCTTTGACGAACGGTATTTATTTTGGCTTCCATTTTAGTATATTTTCATTTACTGTAACAAATGAGAAAGTCTAAGAAAGGTGCAAACTTTCATGCAAGAATCTTCAAAAATATTCGCCAGATAGGTTGATTCTTTTGGAAGAGATTTAGTACTTTTCCCCAGAGAACGCAACTGCCTTAAATTTTCTTAAAATAAATAAATAAAATATTAAAAATAAATAAAATATTAAAAAACAACGAAAACACTTAATCATGTTAAGTTAATAGATTTTTAAAAAAGTTAGTTTTTAGACTCGAAATTTTGAAAAAAAAAAAAAAATTTTTAATATAGAATTGTTAAAATTGATTTTTTTTTAATTTAGTAATGGGGTTTCCATTAAGCCTTATCTATCTTTAAATTTAAATAGAAGAAATTGTGAAGAATGCATATTGTCAATTTGTTTTCTTTACCGTGTTAAGCATGAAGAAAATTTCCAAGCTATAAAGGTGTTTCAGAATCTTCCTCCCATAGAAAATGCATTTAATATTTTATTTTAAAAAATTGTCAAAATTGAATGACCAAAGTAAAAACAGATTGTCTAAAAGTCAGTAGTGCATAAAAGTAAACGAAAAACAAGTTTTTTTTCTGTTAAAAAGGAAAGACCTTTTATTTGTTTAACTGAATATTATTTTAGTTTTGTGTTAGGCAAAAAATAAACTGTCTACAATACATTTTTTTCTATATCGCTAACTTTGTACAATCTTAATAGATCAATATACTATATTATATTTCCATCTATTCATGTCAAAGTCTCTCGAGTCTCTAGTACAGACTTTCTTCCTTCTTGTAAGATCATCTTTGGTCATTGACAATTCAGCCTCTGGTTCGCGGTCTGCTATTTCACTGGGATTCAACAGTTGTTTAGTGGCTACAGAAAAACATATTTCTTTAATACCATTCAATATCTCATTTCTCAATATCTCTCTTCGAAAGTCTCAAAAAATTTAAGGTCTAAATCTTCAAATGTAATATAACCTTCAACAGCGAATCGGACTTAAAAAAGAGCTACCTATAAAAAGACATTTTTACGACCAATATTTGATTAAAATCCCAACTTAATTTTCTTATCGAATGTAAAAGCCTCCATTATAGGACCCCTTAAATAGTTTCAAAAGTAAGACATACACAGAAGGCTCCTTCCACAGCATCTTACCAAGTAAACAGCAATTTGATTACAGTAGTTGTAAATAAATGCTTCAAAAAGTCGTTCCAAAACAAAACAGTTCTCTTTTTCAAATACATCTTCATTCGTTGTGATTTGTTGACAAAATACCACACAACACGAATGTGTTTTTGAAAACTTTTGCCCATAAACCTCAACAAAACACAAGCCGCCTTGCCTTTGCCACAAGAATGTTTATCTTAACTAAACTTAAGTTCAAGTAAACTTTTGCAATCAAATCGAAATTTGCACTCAGAAGAAACAACTTCATAGTTCATAGGACCTTCGCATTCTGGCACCTGTTTCTGTTTCTGTTTCGGGGTGTTAAAGATACGATTTGGTACTTTTCTCTCTGCGGGTACTTGTAAATCCAAGTGGCATTTAAACTTACACATAAACCTACAAAAGTTGCCTAGAGAACTATACTGAATGTGCACTTGAATGAAATGTTTGAATAAGTTTCTGTGTTTATAATGGCAGGTGACATTTAGACAAGTGCAACTGGTGGCGCCATCACATAATTGCTTTTCAATTGGACTGGCTTTACGGTTTTGAATAGACGACAACGACAACAACCGAATACGACGTCGATGACGACGACGACAACGACAATACCGATTCCGATAAACGATGCCGATGTGAAGCCCCTTGCCAATATTGCAGTGGTTTGCGATTTATTGCCTCGACAGTGGCATAATCAAATAGCAATACAATTAAACAATAACACAAAAACCTAAAAGCCAAAAACAAATATGTATACATAATGCTTTTGGGGCTTTAAATCGATAATGCGTTTTTGAAAAGCAGCTTGAGTGTGTGTTGAGGCGAATTGGTTGAAAATGTAAACATATAGGTCGGCCATGAGTGCGGTTGCAGATTGAAGTATGTACTTATGGCTTATTGCATTGCAATCGAGAAATTTAAATGGCAATGCATATTAAATGAGATTATTTTAATGCATATCATATTTTAGGTAAGACCAACTGCCTACCTGTTTCTATGGCAAGAAGAAAGTGTCTGCTTTAAGAAGGATTTTTTTGTTCGCGCTGTATTTTGTTTAATTCATGACAATAGTGAATAGGGTCTACCACAAGAGGTTTCATTTTTTAAATTTGGAGCTATTTTTTATTTGTGAACATTAAACTGTTATTACGATCACTTTTGGTTAAAACAACCCAATTATGAATTGTGGAGCGACATAAATTTGCAGAACGTGTTGAAAAAATAAAACTCCACTACAAAAATGATGAAAATATCGTTTTGTAATTTATACGCAAAATTATTCTGAGTGATCAGACACTTGTCTTGGCACCGAAACGAACAAAGTTCTTGCATCTGGGATTTCAAAAATTCAACTTCATCTACAACCAGTGACAGGAACTGCTTTTTAAGATTCAATGGCGGTGTTATTAGGCCATTTTTCTTCGAAAGTGATGCAGTTGCTACCGTTTAACAGACATTTTTGGTCTAAAACGAATGCTATGTACATCTGCAAGACTATGACACATGCCGTAAAACTCGTCAAGCAATGGCTCTAATCCGTGACAAATTTTCAATAGAAAAGAAATTCCTCAAAACTGTGGCAACACTTCCAAAAGAAAGAATAAAGAAAAACGGGTGGCCGTGGCGCGATGGATGTGTGCTCGCCTGTCAACCTCATGATCACAGGTTCGATCCCTGCCGTCGTCTATGTCGCTTTCATGCCATTAAAAACCTTCTAAAAATTGTCATCAATGGGTTGCTGGTTTACTCATTACATGTTGTTCAGGCATAACACTAATAACATGTAATTGAGTTAAACTAATATGCCCAACAAGGATGAACACGAATAAAATAATGTGAATTATAAGCGACATAGAAATAAGACACGGCATTTCTCCGCTTTAGCTCAGCCGCCATCCCTGGAGATAAAATATCTGAGACAACAACCTTCAGTCTCAGAACATCGTGCCACACATCTCTCCTATCCTTCTTTCTCTTCATTAACTTCACGCCCGCGCTGTGTTGAAATATTTAAAGGGTAATCATTAATCATAATCCCTTGAGCGCGGGTAGATTATAAAAAAAAAAAAAAAAAAAATGTTCAGAAAAAAGGTATAATGAAAGAAAGAAAGAGACTACCGGTTAGGTAGAAGAATATACTGAGAGAATAAAGATATGATGAGATCAGTTGCTGTGGATCTGTTAACGAGGAAAGACCTTTTATTTATTTATCCGAATATTGTTTTAGTTTTGTATTACCCAACAGTTTAACTGCTTACAAAATGGAGACTTCAATTGGTTGCCTAGATTGTGCGATTTAACATGAGTAAGTAAATTTATGAAGTTATATCCTGCCGGACAGCTCTAGGAACCGCACATCGACGCCAAGAATGACGTTCTGAATGACTGATTTGAGGGTAAGGTTAACTCTCGCAGACGTGACGTGATTTGGCCACCAAAATCAAGTGTTTTGACTCTGCAAAATTTTTCTTATGAGGTTTCCTGAAGTCGCAGATCTATGTGAAAAAACCACAATGAACCAATGGCCTTAAGGTGAACATAAACACGACCATAAGCCGGATCTATGCAAAAAAATCATTGAAAATTGGACCACTCAGATCCGTGCCACCGTAAGAAGCCTAGACGAGCATTTAAACAATATTATATTCCATACATAATGGCAATTATGGGCCATTAAAATATAAAATTCATTTTCTAAAAAAAAAAAAAAATTTAATATATGTATATACATAAATTAAATAATTAAAAATAATAATAAATATAAATCGTAGGGCAGATAATATTTTTATTTAAGAGATATTGAAGCGAAAAAAAACCGTTTGCGACATTAATTTTTAAAATACTCGAAATGAAACTTTGGGAAGACTTTTGAGAAATTATCAGTTTGGAAACTTGATCTATTATAACTATTGAAGTCGCTTCCAAGATACGCATTGACAAAGCAAGAAATTTAAAAGTGCTCTTAATTTAAATTGAAATGGTCAAAAAATGTACAAAGAAGTTCTAACAATTATGAGATTAATAGCAATGACTTGAAAAAACAATTATTAAAATTACCCAATATATCTTCACAAAGTCAAAGTAGAGAATTTTTAGGAAAATAACACTTCTAGCTATTATTCTTCTTTGGAGTTTTCTGGAATTGATTGTAATACTGTTTGTGAGAGCTTTATGTTATTTGCCTCAAATGTAATTGGAACTGATACTCCCATAGATTATGACTTAAATCACAAATTTAACCACTATACTCATACAACTAGCATCTCTACAAGCCTTTAAAATCAAATCAAGATAATATCAAAAAATTCTAATAGCTAAAAATTTGGTCTAATATCTACACCTCCTCTGCTTTTCTTAGAAATCGTAACGTATCTAAAGGCAAATAAATTCATATCTTAGCAGGGCCAATATTTTGACGCCCTACCAATATGGTATTCGCCAAGATTTTCGTCCAAAAAAAATCACATTTAATCCACTCTTGCTAAAGTGTAAGAAGCTCTTACTTCCCAACGCTTCTTAATTCCAATAGAAGCTCGAAAGATTTTTGAAAAAGTGAGGTATGTGTGAAATTTACTGTAATTATGACTCTGAGAGTAGATGAAAACTAATAATTGCCTTCAACAATACAAAAAGATGCATGTAGGTCTTTAAAAGTCATACAAAGTCAAATATGTAAATTAGAGACCATTATGCCTCGTAAAGGGCCTAGTGACACAAAACTCCTCAACACGCGCATCAACCTCAGCGACTGAATATATTTTCGACATCAAAAAGTTAAAACACCATAAACATTTCACGACATTTCTTCGTGGCTGGGCTATCCTGGTCAGACAACTCCCGAAGGAGCTCACGAGCCTGCTCAAATTCCTGATCTTGCAGATCAATCCATCAACGTTCTAGACTTGTTTCATACCTCTAACCCTGACAAATAAACTATGAGTGTATTATCAGTTCTAAGCCCATCAGACCATTGTGCTATTTGCTAATGTCATCAAAACGTAGTAAGAGAAAAATTTCTAAGAGAACCGTTTGGCAATACGGAAAAGAGATAGATAGATAAAGTCTTTATTTTTTCAATCATTTAAAGTACAATAGTTGGGTTAACAAGATTTACAAAACATGGCGGAAAATCCAACTTGGAAGATCCAACGATTTCATGAGGAACTTTAACTGTTCACTATGCTCCCTCGATTGTGACGTGGACTTCAGTGCAGTTATGATTTCATATTTAGTTCTTTTCGGAATGAAAAGGTTATTCCCAATCAGGGTTGCCAGATCTTTCTTACCCATCGGCGGGAAAAAAAATGAAAATCTGCCCCGGCGGGACAGATGAATTTATGTCTGAAATCCGGGACGCCTGGCAACGTTATTCCTAATAGAGAAAAATCTGTCTAACCGAAAAGAATTCATTGTTTGATTAGAGCTAAAATAAGAGAAGCAAGAAGCTTCAATATTATGAGGCCATAATATTGATCTTGATAGCATTCTTAGCCATAAACCACGTAGAACTTAATGCTTTAGAAACTCAATGCTGTCTTTTGTCATTGAAGCCGCTATCTATTAAAGCCGCGATACTTTCATTGAGGAAACCGAACAGCTCTCAGTTGTTGGTATCGGTGCATCGCAGACCAATTTGTGTGATGTATTCAAAAAGACATGCGACTTCGAGCATAGCTATCCGTCTTAAATTTTCTTCATAATATGTAAGTCTGAATTCATTTGGATGATTTCAATTAACGTTTTCTACTCCATCTCCAAACAACTTTTCAACACAAACTTTCAATGCTATAGACTCGCCCTCGGAATTATTGTAATGTGCTTCAGGTGGAAATTTCGAAGATTAAAGAAGTTTTGTATTGGCTTAACGAACAATTGCTATCGAGTTCAGTTTTTCAAGTACAGAACCTGCTTTACTAAGTCTTTAGTTTTTGTTTCTATAAACACTATAACTCAACAGCATTTTATATATGAATGCAGATTGTGCAACAGTTTTTGCTGGGTAACGGACCGTACTAAATAAACATGCTATTCCACCAAGTGGAATATAGGTAAGCCAACCGATACATGTAAACTTATGGAATGCTCTTAAGATAGCAAATCTTACTACACGTTTGGTAATAAAACCAACTAAACTTTCCACAATGGCTTACTAGAATTATTTTTAGCATTTTGCCTAGCAGGTCAAATTCAGATTTTATTGGATCTGAACTTTCCGATTGTTTCTCTGTCAACACTGGTGTTCCACAGGGAGCGATAATGGGGCCATTACTTTTTAATACCTTTTTGCAAGACTTTCCTATTATATCCTTATCATACTGGCTAGTGATACATGCCCAACCCTTGTACTTAGCTAAATCAAGGAAGGACTTCCTCTTATGGAAAATTATTAAAGAAATGGATGTTGACAATCAATACAATAAAATGTGGACTAACTTATTTTAGAAACGCCAGTGCGAAGGGACATTACCTTGCGGTTAAAGAAAGTAAGGCTTTAAAATTAAAAGTAACTAATAAACGAGTTTTGTTCAATTGTCAGGACTCCTACTGAAAGACCAGATTGACAAGTTCTGGCACCATTAAGACTGAATCAATATCTACAGAATATCAAAACAAAATCAATATCAACATCAGCATCAGCACTTCACCTAATCAGAAAGCTATCAAACATCCGAAACCAAACAATCCACCGTTAAATGTAGTTGGTAGTTGCCTTGCCGCCGCCGGCTATTTTCCTTCTTAATTTCCTGTTTTCCTTTTGTGTAACTACAATTCCCTTAAACCCATGCTTACGATGTATGTACATTGGTACCTACCTACATTGTAGAAGCAATAAATTCGCCAAAAAAATGCACCCACATTTTGTTAAAATAGTTTTATTGCCACGTGGGAGCTATTGTCTGGCTCTTTGAACTTCAAATAAAACTGAACAAAACAAAACCCAAACTCTTGCATTACATCGCATTCGAGGCCAGGAAAAACAAGATAAAAAAGTAAACATCAACGAAACCTCGACGAAAGGACGACACAGACTGTAATGCTGCATGCATATAAGCAAACGGCACCAAAACGCCAACAAGAAAACAACTAAACTAACAACAAGCCATTAACTTCCGAATCTACTTCGAATACCTGCGCACGGCAATGGCTACTCTTCTAGTTAGAGTTTAGATGCGCTGGGAAGGGCCTTTATCTCACGGGATTACACTAACAAAAACCACAACAACGACATGGTATTGCATAATGCAGCACATATTTCCGTTAGACTCACTTCTAGCTGATTCTAAAAACCATGGGTTTGTGTGTAAAGGATCTGGCCTTGCATCAGCCAGACAAATAACAAAAGGATATTTTACTGTATTTACTCCTAGGTTCCTGTTTAAGGTTCTGTTAGTCTTGGAAAGGTGTGAAATACGGTGTCAGTGTTCTGTGTTCTGCGACTGCCATGGCTGGATTGAAGAAACTATACGAGTTGTGTGGGGCCTGGAATATTGAAAATATTTCAAAGATTTGTGGTTTAACCGGAATACGGCTATTATCACAGGCAGTTAGGTGGCTATAAAAGTTATTAATTCTAGTACATCATCCATCAAATTGGTCCAGCAAAACCGGAATAAACTTGCTAACCTCATGTTAACAGTGAAAAATACCAAAATACACTATTCGCAACATTTTACAATTTAAAAACTTTTTAATGCGATACATGGCACGATTAAGAGCATTCATGGTAACTCAAACTAAAATACATAAGTTTGATTTTATTACTGACAACTAGCTTTTAAGAGGCAATTTAATTCAAAGGATTAGCTGAAACATAATGCAAAACACAAATCATCAGAAAAAGCTTTCACTTTTCCGTCAAACCTTCGATAAAAAAGAGAGTTCACGTTGACAAGAAATAAAATAGGACCAACGACATATCCTTGGGGCACTCCCAGATTAATACTTAAACTTTTACCAATTTTAAACTTTTTTAATGTATTCCTTAAGTTTATCAAGTAAACTCCCTTAAAATGAAACTTCGAAATTCTGCACCCAACAATTTGTCCAAAAGAATATTGTGGTTCACCAGTCAGAAGCTTTCGTAATACTCGTATTTACAAAGAGAAAAAGACTGGGGCAAGTCTTTTAATTATGTAAAACTCTGCTGATCAATGTGCATTGTGCAAAAACCCAAAAACCAACCATTTAGTAAAAGCTAGATAATGATTGAAAAATATTTTCCAAATATGGTTATTAGTGGTACCTCCCATAGGACCACTTTTTCTGTTTTCAATGTTTTCAAAAACAGAGGAACTTGTTTCGATCAATCTTTTTATGCTTAAGCCCCTTAAAAGTTTAAATAATATATTGTGTATGCAAGTCTTCAAGGCTTTTTTTATGATTTTTTTTCCAAAACTCAAAATATCAAAAGACCTTGTTCGTTTTTTTCTAAACGAAAAATTGAAACTTTGCTATTTCTATCCCAAGATGTTTTATTTTTTTTATTTAATCTTTTTTTGACCGTACGAAACATACAAATGTTAAAAAAATGGTTTTCGAAAATCTTTTTTTTTTCGAAAAATTTCTTACTTTCGCCTAATTTTAACTTTGAAATTAAGACATTACTGACAGTATACCTTTCATAGACATGTTGTTTTTTTTTTGCTTTCTCAATATCGACATATCGGATTTGAATGAAATTTATTAAATTCTCAAACAGAAGCTTCTAAAAGTTAAATCAAAGCCTACAAAGTCTTGAAAACTCGATAACAATAAAAAGGTCAAATATTATTATTGACCTTTTTACTTGCGACTTATAGGTTTTAAAAGCCAATTCTGTCTGTCTGTCTATTCGACTACAGCCTAAACGGCTTGGCCGATTTTCGTGAAACTTGATAGATATCATTTTTAATTTTTTCCCCCCACACTTTTTTTTCTTTTTTTCTTATGACCAAAAATGAATTTATTAAATATTTTTATAAATATTTTTTTTTTTTCAAAAACTGTAGCACAGAATTTCTAAAAACAAAAATTATAAAATTCCATTTAGTTATAGCTGGGTAATGGTTGAAAAAAAAAATCTAAAAAATGGTTATTTTTGGTAGCCCCCCTTTAACCATTTTTTTGTTTTTGATTTTCTCGAAAACGGTACCACCGATTTAAATAACTTTTTTTAAAGCTAAAGCTTTTCCAAAGTTTAGATATTATTACAAATTTAAATTTTCAATTTTTTTTTTTCGATTTTTAAAATTCAATTTTTTTTTTTCGAAACTCAATATGTATTTCGAAAACCGCGCGGTCGATTTTGTTCAAACTTGATAAATTAAATTAATGTTTCTTAATAAAATCTACAAGATTTGAGAAAAAAAAATTAGTTTTACCTAAAAATAACGGTACCCACCCACCATACAAATGTTAAAAAATGGTTCCGAGAATTTTGATAACAGTTTTTTTCTTTCGCTTAATTTTTACGATCTATAATTTAATAAAAAGAAATTTGAAATTAAGATATTACAGCTTGTACCTACCATAAGACCATTTTTTTTAATTTTGAATTTCTTATTATTGACGCAACGGATTTCAATGAAATTCTTTATAGAGATGCTTCTAAAAAGTTTAAAAAATATTGCATTTCAAAACTTAAGAAAAATAAAATTTATCTTTGAAAAATGTCACCATCGAGTTCTAAGCTTTTCACAATATTTGAATTTCTTGCATTAAAACAAATTTAATGCAAAATAAAAATCCGTTTGGAAAACATACTTCCGTGACCTTCGCCATTCACCCTACGGAAACCCTGAATTTGAAAAAGTCCCGTTTTAGTGTATTTTTGAGTAAAATTTCATAACTCATGATATTTGTTTAATATTTTTCAAGCTTACCATATTAGCACAGATATATAATTATCTGTGATATTAGCTTGTTTTGATAAGCCCCAAAATTGGTCATATGCTTTGACGCCGTTTCACTTTTGGAACCTATGCACAAATCTTACACCACTCATTGCGAATAACCTTGACGGCGGGTCGTCCTATGGTTGGATCTTAGACTATGAGATATGTAGTCAGAATTGAAAAAAAAAAAAACATAAACTGTTAATAATAAGGGGCCCTAGGAACTGCCAAATAAGTCTTTCAAACTTAAGCCGACCCTGGTAGTGGCTTCTTCCCTTTTGTTTTAATCACTGTACACCGTTAAGGCTCTCTTAGAGTGATTGCACCAGCACGGGATTCGCAGGACAATAAAAATAAATTTTGCGTGTTTTACGGTTTTTCTTTTCTTTCTTTTTTTTTTTTGCTTCCATGGCTGTATTCACGTCATTACGAATGGCAGGAGTAAAATTTATGAAGTGCACTTTATAAAGAATTATATGTCTGACTGTTTTACTTTGTTTCTTTCTTTTATTTCTGCAAAGGCAGACATGCCTACCTTAACTATATGCAAGAATTATTATTCTTTCTTACCTGCAAATTTATGACCGTAGGCAATTAGGACAGGAGAACGATTCCAATTCTGCCATAGTAAACTTTTAAAGTATACTATTCGTTTGCATGGTATTTGAATAATGAATAGCTCCATTAACACCAAGCTATTTTATTCAGGACTTGTATTCCAGTAATGAGCAATCTTATTCTTCAATTATTACATTTAACACAGAAAAAATAATGCACTTTTACTATTTGCAAAGATAATTATTTAATGGAAAGATTTTTGTAACTCAAAGGGCGCATAATGACTTTGTAATTTGTAGGTAATGTTGAAGATGTATAGCCGCGGGTTTTGTGTTACACAAAGACTTTACAAGGTAACTTAATTTTATAACCTGCTTTATACAGGAGGTGATATTTGTATAGTAAATTGTTTCTTTTTGTCCTAATTGCGCCTAGAGAATTGTATATTTTGGTTTTCGAGAGATAAAGATAAGCCTCTAGTTCTCTGGTCACCGGCACCAAGCAAGTATCTTAAAATATGAAATTAAATCCTCAAGTTCATATTAAAACATAAGTATGTAAGACCAGTTTATCGAAAATAAAAATTGAATCGCAATCAACCAACTCTGACTTAATCTTATGACATTTTCTAAAAACCATCCATATAGAACGAACTTAATCCTATCCCTAGAGAGGGACTTTGTTTTCTAGGAACTGAAGCAGAAATCACACTTCCCTCGTGTGGTGTCGTGTGGAGAGGTGTATTGTGTCATCGACTGTACAGAGTTATCAAGCTTGTTCTATTGCAAACTCTCATTATTAAAGAAAATTATTTTTCTTTTCGAGAGGTCTATTTTCTCTTTTGGAAATTCTCTTTATCGACACAACATGGTATGGCTCATTCGAAACACGAGGAATTTCTGCACAAAATACCTACCACTCCACTACACATCACATCTCATAAATATGATTCTATGCATATGATACATGGAAGTGATAGGGACACTTCACTCCACAACAGAACACACGAGATAAGTTTAGTTTCGGCCATGGTTTCAAATGTTTCCATATTTTTGAAATAAAATGAAAATGAATGCTTTGTAAAGAACAAAGTTGATATGTGATGAAGGCCTTTGATCACAAGCCACTGCTCCACAATAGTTCCTTTGTTGATTTATTGGTGATAAAAATCATTCTTCAAAAACTAATCAAATCTTAGGGACCTATATGATTTGGCAACGCAAGGGTTTTCAAAATTTATTAATGCAAAGTCTAAAACTTTGTGCAAAGTTTCAAATATTATATCTTTCATTTTAACTGTTGGTGAGTTCAATTTTCCTAATATTAAATGGGTTCTTTCTGATAAGGAATCCATCTTTAATCTGTATAAATCCTTCATATCATATGTCCTTTTCCGACTATCTTTCCGACTTAGACCTTTAACAAATGAAATAGATAACTTTATTGTTTCACCAATAAATAAACTTTTATCTAAACTTCTCTCACGACTTCTTACATACATTTAACCTAACGGCAAACTAATCGTCTAGGACTCGAAAGAAAGTTTTTTCGACTTTATCAATGAAAATCGAAAATCTGACAGTTACTATTTCACTTTAACATATCTGAATTCCAGTTCAGATAATTCGCAATACCTAGATTATTAGTAATTTTTTACTAACATTTCCCAGCCTGATTTTGAATAAACATCCACAACTTCTATCGTAATTCTAGATTCGTAATTATTGAAGAAAAGCTCGGCAAACCGAAAGATGACTATTCTTCTGGACCGACACAGTTTTCTAGCAGAAAAAATGCCTGATCGTTGTTTTTCAATTTTTAATAAACCTGAAAGTACTTTCATCTCATTTGAAATATTCATTTATAATCGCCTTTCAAAGAAAATTCCCAATGATCAGGTATATCTTTAAATACCACCCAATTGCCAAACTATCATGTCATCATGTGCCCCTAAGCTTTTTGAAAGTATTGTCTTATGATAAAATGTTTGTTTATTATCAAAAAATCGGCACCACCAATTTAATAGAATTTCTCTCTAAATTAGTCTTTTGCGCTCTAGCTAGGACGGAAAAGAAGTTATTGCAACTGACCTAAAGTAAAGTCTTCAACAAAATCGTGCACCTATGGATCTTTTATAAAAAATGTATCTCTTGGATTTCAAATCAATTTCATTTAAACGATTTATTCTTAGTTAAATACCGACAATATGAAGGTTTTTTTAGTTCTTCGATATCTTACACTTTTATACCAAATTCATGGTGTGCCACAGAAAAGTTATCTTAGGCTTTGACTATATATCAATATATCTCCATACTTAACATTTATTAGATCTCTTCTAGGTAAGGCTTGCACCGAAACGTTTCAACGTTTATTTATTGTTTTCGCTCCTTCCTCTCTTCAATGGTATATCTATTGGACAAAATAAAGACCATAATAAATGCATAGTACTAAGCTAGTTTTAAGTTGAACAAAGAGATTGTTGACAAAGAATTTGTTCAACTTGAAAATATTTAGTACTAAGCTTAAGTCTAAAAATTGAAGTTATATAATTTAAAGATTATAAGGTACAATACTAGTGGGCCCTCACGTACTCCCTTGATCTCTTTTATTAAAATCGGATTTTGTTTAAAATCCTCATGGATCCTCATGGATCTGTCTTAGGCCTTCCCCTATATAAAATATAGCTATAAAATAGAAAATTAAAATTAATGCGCCATAGAGTTAGTCAATCTTTTTTCCAAGAAAAAGAAAAGCCTGTTTTCTTCTCAGAACAAAATTAAGACTTAATATATTTAGATAAAAAACTAACTTTTTACGATCACGTTCAAAACACAAATATTAAAGTTAAAACAATTAAAATTATTTATCCGCTGATAAACCGAAAATCTTCACTTAGCAATGACAACAAAATAATAATTTTTCAGGCCATTATGCAAAAACTGACATTAAAAAGATACAAATATCGCAAAACAAACTATTAATAATAATGATTTTAAAGCTTTCATAGCACTTCTCTAAAAATAAATTGCACAGTCTTGCCAATGTTGAATTTATCTGAATGGATTTTGAGTCTGAAAGAAAAATATGATTTCCATTCTCAAATGTCTGATAACGCTCTAATAAAGAGTTTAATCAGTTTATAATGTTGTTTCTATTGTTGTTTATATCTCTTATTTATAAATAATTATTATTTACTGTAATTAAAATCTCTTGTTTATATATTCAAAAATATATACATATTTATTTCTTAATTTACTTATATCAAATTTATTTACTAATTTATTTATTTATTTTATTGCTTACTTATTTATTCAATTATCTTTCTATTCATTAATGTATGTATTTATTTATTTATGTATATATTTATTTATCATTTATTTTTTTTTTCTTATACGAGTATATTTATAGAGATACTTTTTTATTTATATTCTTTGTTTGTTTAATTATTTGTTTTTATATTATTTATTTATTTGTTTGTTTATTACTTATGTACATATTTGTTCATATACTTATTTTTTCGTTGTATACATGTTTATGAATTAAGATTAATATTAGATTAATAATGACTTTATTTTACATTATTTCTTAATGCTATGTTGTAACAAATCTTAAATAAGCTTGGCCTACGCCGTCTGCATCCGCTGTTTATAAATTAATATTTGTGCATTTACGAGTATATTTAGTTTTATATTTACTATTTTTTTTAACTGCGATACTATATCTTAAGCTTATTATCTTTTGATAAAAACATAACTAATAATATAAAAATTTAAATAGTAGGTTTTCATGACCTTTCCTCCTCAAAATAATTCAAATAAACTAAATTGTACCCTATCAAATCATACACATTTTTCAGAAGTAAGGTACTCGTACATAGCTCCTACTATATTAACTCCTACTATTAATTGATAGAAAACTATCAATGTATTTATTTTTTTAAAGGTAAAAAAAAAAAAACAGTATTCTGATACTCGTTGTTGACAGTTGGAAAGCAATTCAATTTTGTTTTATTGAACATACTATTTACAATTTGGCTTACAACTAATACTCGTAAGATACTACAATGTATGAAAATATTTACATTTGTTGGCTCATAGGGGGCCTAATTATATAAAGTGACTTAAGTTTAATAATTTTTAAATAAAATTTACATGACGAAAAAAAATTAAATTTAAAAGGTTAGTTGACTGTATTGTCCTCAGGGTGTTCATTCCTGGTTGTCAGTGGTGATTTTTGTGGGTTGTGGGCAGGGATGGTGTTTTAGCCGCGGTGGTAGGCTGACCCAATGTCAGCGTAGAACGAGACTACTTCCTCGTTGTCCATGATTACGTTGTCATCCAGAGTTTCCATCACACTGAGGTACCTCAAATCGGGATGTCGTTGTTGGAAAGCAATCCGTAGTTAACTCTTCCAATAATCTTATAATATTCCATTTCCAATGCATTCAATGTCTGGTATGAATAATGGTTATAAAACTCTCAACTGTCGGAATTTTTATTCAAATACAGCTTACGGAAAAATCGCCAGAAATTTGTTTTTGAGCAGTTCATTTTTTAAAATTTGGTTATGAACTTTGGTTTTCAAGATTGTCAAAATTTTAGTATGTAAAAGACTAAAAATTTAAATATGAATGTTACAACAGAAAAATGCTCATAACCATAAAAATAAATTTCGTTTTTAAATAACTAATTTTTTTTTTCAAAAATTCAAAAATTATTTATTTTTGTTAAGTCCTAATACGAAATGTTTTTCAAACTATTTAAAAGCTTCTCTTTAAAAACGAGTTATATTTTTTTTACGAATGCATAACTTGTTTTATAGTACCTATAAGTCGCAAGTAAAAATTGTCAATGAAATTCGTAAATTCGTAATATCGATACAGAGAAATTTAATTCTAAAAATACAGTGAGTAATATCTTAATTTCAATTTTTTTTTTATTAAATTATATATCGTAATAAATAATAAGCAACCGAAATTGAAAACCGTTCTCCATTTTTTAACATTTGTATGGTGGGTACCGTATTTTTTAGATAAAATAAATTCTTTTTCGCACATCTTGTAGTAGTATTAAAACAATTTTAAATGTGAGTTTTGGCAAAAAAATGTTTTTTTTTTTCTAAAATTTTAATCTGAATACTTTCGAATTTTTTGAGAATCTCTAGCATACAAAAAATTATCAAAATCGGTTGTATCGTTTTGTTTCTGAGAAAAACAAAAAACAAACAAAAATTGTTCTAAGGGGGTAACATTAAAAACCATTTTTCGGAATATTTTTTTCTATCATAACATAGTTTTAACTAAATGGAATTTTGTGAATTTTTCTTAGAAAAATTTGTGGAACAGTTTTTGAGAAAAAGAAATATTTTATTAAATTAAAAAAAAAAAATCGTATTGCAGGTACCGTTATTTTTGCTTTAATAAAAATAGTGAAAACCTGTGAGGAGAAAGAAAATCGGCTGATCCGCTTAGGCTGTACTCAACTTACAAATAGACAGAAAAAAATAACACTTATTGTTTGATACTAAGAAAGGTCCACGGACAGCTAGTCTGTGCATGCGCGGTACACTTCGCACAACTCCCTCCGCTGTACTGGACATTCTTTTCCATTTAACATCCTTCGATCTATTTGGCAAGCAAAAATGGCTTCTATTCGTCTCCTCCTTACAGGTGGTTAGTAATGAAATTGGCCACTACATCATTCTGAACTCATTCGCATCACTTCCAAGTAGCATCGATTACACCATCCATCCCTCAGATTCAGTTCGATAAAAACTTTCAGGAAGACTTGGCATTAGGGGAAGATGATTCAATCTATTTTTATACCGATACGGATCAAAAACTAACAACGTGTGGGTAGAGCGTAGAGGTCTATACTCAGATTGACTAAATTAAAGTATCTTTTCATCTTTCCCATCACTGAAGCATGTTCCAGATGAAACTTTTGGCGGCGATTAATGAAGTTCTATTTTGGCTTTAAGAAAACTTGATATCAATCAGCTATTAAATCTCTTGATTCTCAATAACAGCCCTCATCTGCCGACCGTCTCTGATGGAGATGGTGCAGCGGTTAACATTAACATCTGCTGGTTGCTGGGCCAGGCAGGGATATTTAAGGAAATTGTAAAACTGCCGAACTCGCCAAAAGTGGAACAATTATGCGTTTACTGCCAGATAAGGCAAAAATAAGCTGAAGCAAAATGCTATACCGAGAAAAAACCTTAGGTGGAACAATATCAACACCTGCTTGGCGTCAAATCAGATTTTGCCAAAGCTGAGTACGAAGCGCTCCAAAGCGCTCCGTAATATAGGTGTTATATCATGGACACTGTTTAATAGGCAGGCACGCACTGTGGCTTGGACTTTTTTCTTACAATTTCTGCTGAAGCTGCATGGACGAAGAAGAGGAGGAATCGTTCTCTGTGTATGTCCAAAGATGTAGACTCCACCTGGAAGACTACAACTACAATGATCTTAGTGATTTGGCAAATATAGATATTGGCAATCTCACTCGATTCATAAGGAGCTTCAATTCGTTTAACGATTGAGGAGAAAGTCTCCAAGATTCAATGTGATAACACAATGGACCAACTCATGGTCTAAGTGTGTCGGCTCTCCTGCTGACAACCACGTTAACCTACCCTAAACTATACCTTCAATACTTTGCCAGTCTTGAATCCCAAGATCTAATTCGTCTTTTAAACAGTAATTCCATCACATCTGCAATTCTTATCCACTTATAACCCTCAAGAGAACGTACATTCATTCATTTCACTTTTCTTCTTTAATCTTTAAAGAAATTATGCTAGAGATTCTAGGATCGAAAACAAGGCTGATCAATCGAATTGTGTCAAAATAAACAGCCTTTTTACTTGGACCAACATAGCACATACATTGATCTAGCATCGGCTAAACCTATAATGGAAGGCCAGTCTGTTGTTGTCTCGTCCCTTTCGCATGTAATCCATCTCTTTCAGCTGTCTACTCCCAGCCTCAAGTCATAAAATCATAAACCCATTAGGAGATATCTCAAGGAAAAATCATATCCCTTAGTACCTTCGTATTCCCGTTTATTTTTGTTTACTTCTTCGACTCTGATATCAAAGCTTCATCCGAACCACGACTACCACGGCAAGAAGGAATAAAATCGCCCGCCCCGCAGCCACTCTGCCAGCTGCTGTAACTGGTAATGATGATCATCAGCATCACAACGATGGCCATGATAATTTACAGTTGAATTATTAGCTAATAAAATCTCAAGTGGGATATACATAAACACTCCTTTCGTTTGGCTTAATAACTTTATTAATCAGGTCTGACGTTCGAGGAGCATTCATTTGGCCAGATGTGACAAATGGCCGAACTAGAGAGGGTTGAAGCACATCTCTAATGTCCCGCACATAATCTCACCTCCAGGTAGGTTATGCCGAAGCCATAGGCGATGACTCTGTGTTGTTGGTCCCCGAGGCAGGTAACACAACGCAGGGACACCTTTATCCGTGGATGATAGTGCAAATTTTATAGGAGACACACAGGCTGGCCCTGGGATTCAACATCTGGGCACAAGGTACTACAACTTGGTCACATCGTTAAATGTAATTTGCCCGAGAAGGTCTTTTTCCTTGGTGTGGATTCTCGCTTGTGGATTCGGATTGTTGTCCTTTAAAAGAAGGGAACACCCTTTGGGTAGGTATAGGAGCAGCAGCACAAATGGAATACAACTATACATTCCTTTGGTTCGGTGTGTCTAGGCAATTATCATCTGTAAGTAATTAATGCTTTTGTAATTGTTGGGATTATGGAAATGTACGTATACATATATGGAAGAAGAATATTGTGTGGTGTTGGTAAGCAATTTTATTGTAAGGACCTTCCAAGTCCGCCTGGTGTGTTAATGGGGAGAATGCAATTGTACATATGTACGAGTACATGCTGGAGGTGGTGATTACAGAAATGAGTAAGTGGGTGCCGAGGTAAATGGTGCTTAAAACTGATAATTGCCCTTCGGAATGGCCAAAAGATATACTTAGGTATATAAATTCCTTTTGTGTTTTGGTTGAAGGTGATTAAAGGAGCTGGTTAGCCCCTTCATATGAATTTTGGACAAAAACAACAATTGCTGAAGCTATTAAGATGTTTCTTAGTGTGGTAATGGGCCTTAGAGCCATTAAGAATATTTCTGGAATCCTGTTGCATTTGTTACTTTATGAATTTCAAAACTAAATATGAGCAAGGTAGTAGGCGTAATGTAGTAGACTTACAAATGGTATTGAGATATTATGGCCTTAAGGAAAACGTAGATTAACTGGTGCACTTAATTTCTATATTTTGGGAATTCTTTTCATCTTCTATAGAAGTATTTCCCAGGCCATTAACTTTCAGTTCTTAAGGAATCCGTAAGAGGCTCTGGATATAAGCCTCTCCAAGTTGCAATTTAAATTTATATTCCTCTATACGGAAAATATTTCCACAGATATTTTCAATAAATAAAGATGCTCTTATACCAAAGTATAAATAGTTTGTCTTTTATTGAACAATATGTCCGTTGTACTGGCTAACTGAGATAGGGCCATAGAATCTACAAGGGTTTTTTCATAGCTTATCGAAATTCTATTTCCTTTTTCCAGGATGTTATTCGATTTCATCTCCGGAAAGGATTCACCATAAATTTTCATCTCAACTTCTTTGATTTATGTAATACAAAAGGGAATGACCTATCTTCTTTGTGACTTTCGCAAAAAAAGGAGATACCTTTATTTCGTATAATTTATTTCTACATGTGAACTCATATGTCAAATATATTGCAGAAAATGAGCATTCTATTCATTCTTGTTGCTCGTAAAATAATTCGGAAAGCTAAAGGATAAACATATATCTTTGTTCTGAGAAATAAGGATTTACACATGTTTAAGATGAGTTTCTTTGTTATTAGATACGTTTGTCCGTCCTAAAGAGTTCCGCCCGTTCCTTTAAATAAGCATAGTAACTTTATTTTTATACATAAGATACTTCCATATTTCCAACGGCTGAAAATCATGAATTTAATTTGTATGGTATGTTTCAAGTCAGAAGAATGTTTGAAGTTAATTTTTCTAAGTACATAAGAGTGCTTAATTTAAAAAACAAATTTGCTTCGAAGTTCAAAAACAAAAAGTTACAATAGATACAATCGGAGATACGCCCTTATTTCTTAACAGGCTGGTTTTTATAAAGTTTTACTTTGCTTTTCTTAAATCTTGAATTAAAAAATAAGTTAGAAGCCATGAAGGCTCATAGAAAGCTTAAACCTAGTGACTTACAACTATCAACAATTTCTGTGTGCGTGTTTACAGAACTGGACGGGACCTACAATATTCTGCCGATTCCGAGCGCCTAATGAGCAACACTTTTCATTATAAGAGATACTTTTGGAGGATTTGTCAATTCCTCATAAGAGGGAGTAAGCACCCTGCAAACTTTTTTGCAGCGGCTGAGAATGGAACCCACGACCCTCTGAATGACAGTCCACCTCACTAACCATTATGCTAAGGGGTACTATACAAACATGAATTATTTACATATTCATTTTAATACATGGAAATCCAGTATATTGAAAAATACAAATTTAATTATTTATTTTATTCTTAAAGAAATACTCGTATAGGTACAGGGTGTCCGGTAATTCGTGTGCCATACTTTGGGATGTGATTCTTGGTTATATTCTAAGAAAAAAATTGTTCTACAGTAAAGTCTTATTCTTAACTTTGACATCACTTTTTGACGATTTAAAAAAAGGCTAACTTTGGTGTACACTGACCCATGTTAAGGTCAAACTTTTTTTGATTAGAAATTCTAACCTTTAAGACTACATTTAAATTAAGCTGATATGTTTTTAGCGTTGCCAGATATTCAATATTAAATGGTGTTCAATTTTTCTTGCTCGATCAAAATTTTAAGTTACATTTTAAATATCCAAGTGAAATCCATATGGGCACGAAAGTCCAATTTAGAGTGAACGAGATCTTTTACCAACTCGACTCTTAAAATTTCATCGTTCTCAAATTTATAAATACATTTTATAACGTTATGTGATCTCGTTGAACTGAAGCTCTAACATTTCGAAAAGTTTTAATTTAAGGTGATTGTATGTAGAACATTGAAGAATTAAGTCTATAACGATCTTAAGTCGAGAGCAGTCGAAAATCGATTTAATAGCATACACAATTTTGACGTCCTCGGCAAACTTCCGTAACTTCACGCCCGCGCTGTGTTGAAACATATATAGGGTAATCATAATCCCTTGAGCGTGCGTAGATTATAAAAAAAAAAAACAATAGATAATGGGCATTTTTGAAAACTAAAGGTAAATCATTTAAAAATAAAAGGAAGAGCAACGGGCTCAAGTGACTACCTTGAGGTAGACAAGAATCCACATCAATTGGACTTGAATAATGGCCAATTATCACAACAATTTGCTTTCTTTTATAAAGATTTTATTTTAACCAACTCATGAAAGAACTAAAGGGTGGTCCAACCATAATGCACGATGTTAATTGTGAGTCACACGTTAACGTCATGTTTTTTGTCCAACTTAATTTGACATTTCTTTGTTTCAGTGTTCGACATATTCAACCATGGAGAGGTACACAATTGAGCAGCGCGTTAAGATTGTTGAAGCGTTTTACGAAAATGGGAGTTCAAACCAAAATGCATTTCGTGCACTTCGTGTTTTTTTTGGTCAGTATAATCGACCAAATGTGTCCAAAATCGGTAGAATTGTGCGTAAATTTCAGCAAACCGATTCTGTAGGAAATGTGAAAACACCTGTGCATGCTCGCTCAGTTTGTTCTGCGGAAAACATTGCTGCTATTCGCGATAGTGTGGCAGAAGAGCCGTCAACCTCGACTCGTCGTTGTGCCCAACAATTGAACATCTCACAAACATCACTGATGCGAATTTTGAATAAAGATTTGAATTTACACGCTTATAAGGTTCTCTTGACTCAAGAGCTGAATACACTGAATAGTTGGTTGAACAGACCGAAGTGAATGGTGACTTTACAAAGAAAATCCTCTTCAGCGACGAGGCACACTTTCACCTTAGTGGATTCGTTAACCAGCAGAATTGCTGCATTTTGAATGCATCCACCGATGCATCCACAAAGAGTGACTTTTTGGTGCGGTTTATGGGCTGGCGGCGTCATTGGGCCGTACTTCTTCGAAAATGAGGTCGGCCAAATTGAGGATATGGACCTGCACAATATGTGCTTCTAACAGCCACACTTGCCACACAGCCAACGAAACAATGGCTCTTTTGCGCGAGAAATGCAATGGCCGTGTTATCTCACGTTGTGGTGATGTTAATTGGCCGCCACGAGCATGTGATTTGACACCATTGGACTTCTTTCTTTGGGGATATTTAAAAGAAAGAGTGTACGTCAATAAGCCAAGAACAATTCAAGAGCTAAAGGATGAGATAATTCTGCACATTAACGACATGAAACCTCAATTATGTCTCAGAGTCATTGAAAATATGGACTATCGGATAGAGGTATGCCACCGAAGCCATGGCGAGCATTTGGCCGATATTGACATAATTGTCATAGATCCTTCTATCATAATAAAAAATATTAAGATAATTCTCTGAATACTTTTTGTTTTATTTACAATTAAAATCGTGCGTTTTCGTTGGGACACCCTTTAGTAAAACCCATCTTAAATAGCTTTTGAGAAAGCAAACCATGATAGGCACGGTCGAAGGCTTTTACAAAATCTATGTAGAGAACATCGACTTGGTAACCTTTTTCCATTTGGTTCAAGCAATAGTTTGTAAAAAGACACAAATTTGTAGCTGTTGAGCGACCCTTAACAAACGCATGTTGACTTGACTTCTCTTACAGGAAAATATAAGTTTTTTGTTATAATCTTTCCCAAGAACTTTGGTACAGCCGATGGTCTTAAAATGAACCTATAAATAATTTTTAATTCAATTCTTGGAACCGCTTTTATAAATCGGATTGATGAATGATGTTTTTCATTCCTCAACAAACTCACTCGATGAGAGAGATTTGTTAAAAATGAGAGTTAGGGCAAGGGAACTTTTGGAAGAGCATCTTGATAGAAGAAGAGGTGGTATTTTGACATAGCCTTCTTTTTTGGAAATGTCAATTTCTTTTCTCATAAAGCAACAAGAACTTCTCCACAGATAAGTGCTGGGGCACAAAACTGATCAGCGTATCGATATTGAATACATATTACTAACATCATTAATAAAATCGATATTATACCTGAGATGATTTGGAAAAAATTGCAGAAAGGTCATAAGATGACTGGAAATCTTTAAAATTATCATATTCTACTCGTATCAACTGAGGAAAAGAGGAGGTACTGTTTCATTTCAAATTAATAAAAATCCAGATTGATTTACTATTTTTCTTTAATGTTTGACTCAGTGGTATCTATATATTGCTTCTGAATTGACGAAACCCATTCGTATGTCATATAAAAATTATTTAAAGCAATGAAATCCGCTTTTACAAAATTAAAGTTTCTTTCCTCAATTGGTACATTATGTTCATATTCATAATAATTTAAATTTACTTGAAAATATTTTTTTAATAATGGACAATAGCATCTATTATAATGTATAAATCATTCATCTTTCTTAAAGCACCAGTTAATTTTACCGAGGTTAAAATCGCTTAGTACACGAGAATACTCATTAATCGCCAATCCACGAACAATAAGTTTAAAAAAAGAGAGCCAAGTTTTCATATGTACGAAAACCCTGTATAAATCCACCACAACTCATCTGTGGTCATTCATCGCGGTGTAGAAGTCAGAGTTTGGCAAAAATCGCCAGCTAGAAGAATAAGAGACACCTACGAGTATCAGTTGTTTTTTTCCTCCAGAATCACGCAGACTCCGGGTAAGCGCTTCGGGCGATATCTCATGGGCGATTTTTCCTTCATCCCAGATGATAACTTTGCACGTTTTAAGTATTGCGGCCATGCCTGAGTTTTTTTTTATAATTAGCGCGCACTCAAGGTTTATGAATACCCTAATAATGATTTGATAAATGATACCACAACGCGAGCAGTTAGAAAGGAAATAAGGAGGGGTTTTAAAAGGAGATGTCGATGCAAATTGGGCTTAAATGCTTGTACATCACAATGAGGGGGAAAAATCTAGTGGGATGAAGTATTCCACATTCGAGTAGTACGGCTAAAGAAAGAATCTCTGTATTTTACAGTACGTCCGAAATTAGACTCAAGGGTAAACTGATGAGCATTCTTAGCAAGACAAGTATTACGGCGAAATTGTTTCAAGGGCGGAATGCAACTGGCTATATCATTAGAGCACTGTTTATAGAAAAAGCGATAAAACAAAGTAAGACATTTCGACGGTGATCGAGAGAAACGAAAGTTTCCGTGATAGAACTGTCTCCAATTAGTCTAAGGGCTCTGCTTTGGATTCTATCTAAGAGGTGCAGGTGAGTTTTAGGAGCACCTGCCCAGATATGGGAGTTGTACTCAAGCTTAGGCCGAATGTATGCCTTATAAATTGTAGCCAGATCAAAAGGGGAAAAAAACTGCTTACATTTTCTGAGGAAACCTAAGCATTTCCCCGCATTTTTCGCAACATCAAATTTGTGATCATGCCACAAAAAATAGTCGGTAATACACATACGAAGTGCCATCTATGGATGATGGCAGGGGTGGAATATTACGCTTGGTGGACAGAAGACAGCTTTGGGTCTTCAAAGCATTAAATTCCACGCGGTTTCTAACACTCCATTCTACAAAGATGTCAAGATCGGAATTTAATGAGCTTATCATATGCTGCCGTTGCAGAGCCACTTCCGAAGAAGAAGGATGAGGATCTGAAAACGAATATGAAAAGCTGAGGGTACTGTCGTCAGCAAAAAAATATATTGGATTAGTAGACACAGACAAGAGATTATTGATGAAAACGAGGATGTTGCTGTTTCCTTCTCTTAAAACTCAATGGAAGATTGAGGGATGAGTGCGCAGTGCATCTGTCATCCAACAGCATTGGTTCAATTGCCAATAATACCACTGCTAATGAAATCAAATTTTGCATTTAAAGCGATATCAATATCAATTTTGCCTTTTCCTCCTAGAGCATCGAGGAAAAACAGCCGTTATTTTAATTTGTTAGACTTTATATGACCTACATACAAGGAATACCGAAAAAACGTTTTATTTTTCCAATCGCGACAAAACTCGGCAGGATCTCACTTGCTTAATTGAAGATTGCGAGCAATTTTCATAAATATCAGTCACGCCACCCTTTGGAGTTATTTTTCATTAAGGGTGGGTATAGTATATTCAAATTCCCGCCTCGAAGTCTTAAGATGGCATCCGTAGATTGTGGTTTTTGTGCAGCTCAATTTGCATGACGAATTGAAACATTGCCACTAAGTTTTCGATCAAAACCTCGTCCTTCATTATTCTCAATCCAAATAAAAAAAAAACAAACAATTTTATCTTCCACATGTTTTCACAACAAAATATTTTAATATAGTACAAATATTATAATTTTTTTAGAGTTACCAATATAAACAATAAATACATAGAAATTATTTTTTTCCGTTGTTCTCAATTTTTGATTTTCCTTATATACACATCAAATTTTAAAATATCAAACAATATAAAAAGAAATTTTTTTTTTTTTTTAAATTAAAACTTAAACAATTTATTAAACATAGAGTTTGCATATTTATACAGTTACGGAGAAATATAATATTTTAATATACATAATCACTACACTAAACTAAAGTTAAGAAAAATATAATATTAATAATTAATTAATTAATAAAATCATATACAATAGTAAAAATAGTAGTAGTAGATATCTTATAAGTAAAAAAAAATATAAAAAATATTTATCACTCGGTTGAATTTCCTTTTTTTTTATTTTTTTTTAACAGTAAAATTAAGCTTAATAAACTGTAAAACTTAAAATTTGCACATTTTTTTTCGAAGTTTAGTTGTTTTATTAATCTGTGTTTGGAAATATTAACAAATATTTATTCGGACAAAAACCCTTAAGCTTAGCACAGAATTTTCAAACGGAAAATTAATGGTAAACCAAGTATACAATTACTAGCAAAAATAAAAACCTACTAAAACGACCCTCTTAATTTTTGAGTGATGTTGGCAGCTTATTTTAAATAAATAAAAACAAACAAGAGGATCTAGACTTTCGTGTGGTCGGGTCGATAATGATCTGAAAAATTGATCAGTTTTTAATGTTTTAATTTTATTTGACAACTACATATACCTTAGTTCTACACATCGATACTGGTTGCTGATTATTATTTATATGCCTACAAAAAATGCTTTCCATGAAAATATTAAAACATTAATTTAATTATTGAGTTAATTTTTTTTTTTTGGTGAAACATTAGAAAAAATTAGCTTTTTTCGGTTTCTACTTGGATTGGTTTTTATATTACAATTAAATGCTAATTTTATTGTTAATTTAGTTTTTATATAAATAAAATTTTATTTACTACGTTCCTATATATCTCTGTCATGAGAGAATGCTCCCATGACTTTTGGCTTTGATTACACATACATTGCATGCATTTTTATTTAAATTAATAATTTTGTTTGTGTATGTTTTAAATTTTTGTTTTTTTAATTTTATTTGTAAAATATTTATAAATTACAATAATTAAACTTTGGTTTGACTTCCACTGATGCCCGAGATTGCGGACCAAAATCTCAGCAATAAAGGTCGGTCTGTTTCTGTTCTTTCCATGGACCAACCTCTTGGCAGCCACCAATATGGATCGGGTTCGTTGGCTTCGGGAATGGGTGATGTGGAAGATGATGGATCAGAGGAGGATTCTGGGTTTTGTTCCGTTGAAGAAACTGTGCTGCTACTGCTACTACTACTACTACTATTTTTACTTAAAATATTTTTACTGGTACTATTGCTGCTCCAGACTGTCGAAGTGCTTGACAGTGGAACTGGATCTTCCGAAGATGATTTCATTGTGTTCGGAGGGAGGATCGAAATTGTTTCCTCACTGGGCTTTTGTGTTGTTGTTATTGTTGAAGATGGTCGACTATTCCGGGCGACAAGATCGTTGATTTTCCTGAGCTCTTCCACAATATTGATCACTGGAGGTAATGAATTTTCTTGAGTAAGTTGGTGGTACACAAATCGATCATTTGATTCTGAAACACGATCCTCGCTTGGATTCTGAAGACGATCGTTTTCTTGTTCGAAGATCGAAGTAAATATTGTAGTCTCGTCTTTTGGTACATCTGTTGTGGTGACAGCTTCTGTTGGAAGAGTCGTTTCTTCTTTGGTTGAAGTGATGGTTGTTGGTTCTTCGTTTGGCACTGTGATTGTACTGATATCTGCGTTAGAAGATGTGATGTCTAACTTAGCAGGCTCTTCCTTTGGTGATGTAATGGTAGTGATGTCTTCTTTTGGCTCAGTAATCATCGAGGTGTGATCTTTCGGAATAATTGTACTTGTATCATCTTTTTCGAAATCTGTTGGTTGTGAAGTTTCTTCAGCGATCGGAGGGAAATCGGTCACACTTCTTGTGAACTCGGTCTTACCCTCAACATCTTCATATTCTTCCAACTTCATCGTTGTGGTATCCCAGTTGAGTTCATTAGTTGTTTGACCTTCATTTCTCTCGGTTGTTGTTGATGTTGTTGTTTTTGCTGTTGTTGTGGTGGAAGTAGTGGTCTTCGCCCGGGCGCCATTTCCGTCTAAAAACAATGATTCATTCTTCAGGATCTCATCAATATCATGGTTTGTTACCTCCTCGTTTGGACTTATCTGAGGCGAAGTTGCATTCAAAGTCTCTTGATATATCGAGAAATTTATATTCTGATTTTTCTCTTGAGTCTCTGGGACAGCTGGCACCAGAATAGCATCGATTCCACTCAAAAATAAAGTTGAACCATCATCTGGATTCTTAAATTCTTCTTTGCCACTCTGATTGTTCTGACCATAATCCGAGCTATCACTATCCAGATCGGGAAGATCAATCTCTGGTGGCGTTGGTGGTCGACGACGACGCTCACTTACAAAGAAAACGTTCTCATCTTCGGAATCCTTCAGCCCACTCGAATCTCCCGACCCAGACGATCCAATCGGGAAGGTATCACTGAAAATGTTGAACTTCAACGGTTCATCAACAAAATCCCCAACCGAAAACGGATTCGTATCTGCACTGCCTTCAAGTTTCTCAGCTCCAGGTGGCAAGTTTCCCTCTTCTTCGTAATCATAATCATAGTCCAGTGAAACCGGAGCATATTGACTCAGCTGATTGAGAAGAGCCTTATCCGTATCTATATTGACTGTAGGTATGCAACGATTCTGGGACCAATGTTCATCTGGTGGACACAATGTTGTCTGATTCGTCTTATGCGGCACAATGAATATCGATTTGGGTGTGACTTTTCGGGATTTTTGTTGCTGACCAACCGGAACCATCAGCCATGCTTCCCACGCTAAATTCTCAGCCGTACTCTCAATGGGCTTCGATGTTATCGGCAGGGATCTAACGCTGGTGCAACAACTACTAAGTAGAGCTATATTGATGAAAATTGTTGTTGTTGTGATGATTTGTACAACTAACAGTAAGAGTTTGCTAATATCAAGCAACATCTTGAGTTTCGATTTTGGGATTTCCTTTATGTTGTGATTGATGTATTAGATCAAATTTATATTAATTTCCGCTGCTAATGATAGGGCAAGTATTTGGGTCCTTTTTCTCATTTAAGGCAAGTTCGCATAGTTCTTTTGATTATTTTGTGCTATGAGTTGTCTGCAATTCTGAAAATAAAAGAAAAATATAATTATTAAAACAAATTCATTAAATATGCAAATATAATTAAGTATGAATGTTTATCGTGTAATTTTTCTATTTCAACTGAAAGTTTTGGGGACATTTGGATATTAACACAATTCATTGAGAAGACTCTAAGTCATGGACAAAATTATTTTTACTCTTTTTTATATAAAAATTCTTAAAATTAAATCTCAGCTCGCGATTTATTGGCAATTTACTCGTATAGTAAATCAAAATTGATTTTGGATAATAAAATTTATCAAGCCAAAAAATAGGCTGGCCCAACGTTGTATATAATAGAACCTCATTTAAACACCCTATGGAGTCAAGCAAGGCTGCTTACTAAGCCCACTTCTGTAGAACTATTACCAGTGTGAACATCAAAGCATTAATGTATGTGGACGATATCGTCACTCACAGTCAATACCAGAGAATCAAAAGTAATGATCTTCCGAAATAGAATAGTTAGATACACAGGCTATTGCTCTTTTGACGAAGTCCTGCAGCCACATGAGAGTGTTGCCGTCTTCGCATGTCAGCATCTTGAATTTGTGGACGGTTCTTAGATTACCGAAAAGGGGCGGTTGACCGTTCTTAACGATAGCATCGTTCACCTCGTCCATCAGCTGCCATTGATCATCGGAGAGTTTTCGAGAGGGTGTGCCGAAGTCTGCAATGGCAAATTGTCGCCTCTCCATGGTCCCTTCCGTAATCAGGTCTTCCTTCTTTTTGTTTTTGGGGTCGGGTGACCCGGCGGATTGGGCGGTCCCATTAAAGTATTCACGCTCGTACCTTCTGTAGAGTTCACCTCTTTTGGCGGCTGGAAAGTACCCTTCCTGTCTTTTTAGGAACATTCGCCAGAAAAGCACGAACGTTTTGGAGTCTTATTCGTTCGTTGTCGTTAAGTTCCTCCCAACTCCATTTACCAAGTCGTTTGATTGTCTTCATACAGTTGGAGATTCTACTCCGAACTGACGTAGTCGACAATCGTGAAAAGAAGAAGCTGGCAACGGAACATGCGTCGTCGTCAGAAAAGGGGGTGAACTGTCTTTGGTTTAACGTGGATACCTGCCTTTACGGCTCTACCCCACTGGTGGCCTACCACCATCGGAGTCAGATTAAGTCCTGACCATTAACCCCGAATCGACCGAAGCCGATCCAGTAGCAAAGCTGTGACATGTTGCAGGCATAAACACACCTCTTGCTATAAGGCGAGGTCTAACTAACACCTATTGAATCCAGACACGCCTGGAAACCATATGTCTCCGCATTTGGAATAAACCACGCCACCACGATACTCCCACTAAGGGCGCCTACCTCATAGATAGCTTGAAGAAAGCGAACACGCACGCGACAGCTGCACCTCACCATCCGAAGATGGAATAGGAGAGTCCGAAGACGATACGCTATTGTTCACAGACTCCATGGAATGCTTGCATTGTATGCGACAGCTGACCCTCTCTATCCGAAGATAGAATAGGAGAGCCAGAAGACATACTGCTTACAAACCTTGGGCAACTATCTCCCGTGGAACCAGAATATAGCATACGGTGGGCTTCGCAACCTCTTTTGGGTAACATTTGCAGACGAGTTTCCTGCAAAAACTCCAGATCTGCCAGTCTTAGATATACACTTCTCTAGACCTGATCGAAGTACAAACCACGTCCAGATATGCGTACTCCTCAGGTGAGTTGTAACACACTCCTTAGCGGATTACTACTTTTAAAGGATACCGTCCCATTTTTTCCTATCTAGTTAGTTCAGTTACTTGCGTAACCTATCCACAGGCACCACGAGGAGGTCGATAGGAACCGGGAGTGACAGCTATGAGCAAGGTAAAAATACCGACCCACTGGTAATTCAGTGGGCAAGCCCCTAGAACATCAACTAAAGTTGACCTCTCAGCACCCAGGCACAAGGCCTGTTTGTGCGTATGAGTGGAAAACAATAGCGAGTTCACAGAGCCCCAGACAAGCAACAGAGTTGTTGCTTCTAATTTTAGTTCACTACCTATGCAATTTCTACGAATTTACTTTAGAACAGGACATCTTCGAATAAAGTGCATTACGTCTTCTCTCTCTCTCTCTGAGAGGTTGCAAAGACTGCAGTAAATCGGCAGATGTTAACGATAGGGTATACAATTGATGCTTATTAGCTCTTTTCTCATCTTTATCTTTAAAGATATTAATTCCTTGCTGTTGTGGTTATTAAAATAATTCTTCCCTCATAAATTATGGTTATATTGATCTATGAGTAGATGATGTCGCCATATTAATAGAATCTGTATTGCTCATCCACTTTTGAAATACTCGTAAGTCCATATAGTATATTCTTTGTTGGTCTTCCATTTTCAGCATTGCTATTAAAATCCATTCCACAGTAAACTGCGAGCTCCTCAAGTTTAATGAAACCTAGAATTTTTTTTCAATTGTTTAAATAGCAACGATTTTAGAAAGTCTTTCAACAGGCATCTCTAGCATGTACTATGCTATGAAGATGAAGTCTATTTAAATATAATTTTCTTTTTAAAAATGCAATAAAATGATTAAAATTTAATTTTGTCCCTGCATTATGGCTTTATTAGTTGGTGCAAACATTCCCATTATTTATGGAATACAACGTCGTTCAAGTGATTGCATCGGCAGGCTTCGCAGTAGCGCATTCTGTCACTCCAATTTTGCAAGACCTTGTTAATGGTTTCGGTCTATAGCTCACGGATTACTTGGATGATATTGGCCTTCACGGTACCCCACAAAAATATGTCTAAATGTAGATCTGAAGCGACCAATTTACATCGCCAAGACGGTTGATAACACACGAATAATCCGATATCTTTGTGCAGAATTCTCCTCAGGCTGGTGCTTGAAATGTTCAGCTGTTGAGATGGCCAGTTGATGTTCGTGGATTGAGTTTCACATTCTCGGCTATAGCAGCCATATTCTCGTCTGTTCGCACCATATGATCAGCGTTGTCCACTAGCATACCAGTCTCGTACAGCAGGCGCGGTGAGTGCCTCATTTCGGCCAAAACTTCTATTCAAAAAACCTACTGTTTAGGCTACATAGAACTCACTTTGGAAATAAGTTTTCAGTATTTTCCAACGTTGCTCATTTCGTTCCACTTGAGTATGATACTGACTTTCTGTCAAGATTTCGTGCGAGAAACAGCTTTCAGTGTCAAGATAACCTATCATTTATTGTCCACCCTGTAAAATGAGTTCAAGTGTTTCCGAGTTATATGCAAAGAGTACTACGTCGTCCGGAAAAAAAAGAGCCTTTATCAATACTCTATAAGGTCATTTATGTATACATAGAAAACAGGGATGGACTTTAGGTACTTTCTTGTCTAACTGACATTTTTTTTCGAACCTCTCCGAATCATCAGTTTCACACCATCGATTTATTGCCCTTGAACATATTTTCAAGAACTTTTTCAATTTTATAAATCATTCTAGCGTTATAAGGCTTATAAAACAGAGCCCTTCAATCGATATTATCAAAGGCTGCATTAAAGTCCACGAAAAATGCAAATAATTTTTTGTTTTGTTCTAAAAACGTGTCTGCTATGTTTTGTAGTACAAAAATGTTATCAGCGGTTGAATAACCACTTTGAAAACTAACTTGATGCTCTTTGAATAGTTTGCCCCTTCATAAGTTTAGTTAACATCTTGTACGAAGTATTTAGAAAGGATATACCTATGTTGTTAGCTGCATCACATATGTCCATTCGTAAAAAGCGCGTCTGGTTTTTCTTTTTGAACTAAAGGGTACTGCATAGTGTATCAGTATCGGTAGCCTATAAGCTATTGGATTCAATAGCGTTCACAAATATTCTAAATTTTAGGCTTTTTGCCGTTGAACTTGTTTATTGTCTTCCAGAATTCTTTAGCATCTTTGCAGAAAGTTAGCTTAAGATCTTCAGTTTCGTAAAATTTCTCTTCTTTTCTTTACTTATTTTTTTCGATTTTTTTTAAATTTTGAAATAGATATTTCCATAGATATTGCAATTAGTTTTCAGCTAACCGAAGGATTTATTTGATTTCTTGGAAATATGTCCTCCCTTTTTTTCGGAACAACGCACGTCAAAATCCAATACTTTAGTATTGTGAAAAATCAAAATGTAAAACAAAGATAAACTAAGATTGTTAAATAAAACCCCATTTTATCTTTTTCATCTTTCTAGAACCACATTAAGGAAAAAAAAATAATTAATTTCTAATTTGTATAAACTTTAAACTGTAAACCTCGATTTATATTGCTTTTTTACCATAAAATCTGAATAGCACTCTTATAATTGCGACTTAAATTTGCTATATAAAATTTAGAATCATTTGGTAAACAATAAAGAATTCCCTCTGCACATTAAAGGAACAACGCAAAAAACCACAAACAAAAATTTATTCGATCAATAAATTTTTTTAATTAAATCAATAAATTCAAAAAATCACTAACATACAATAACCGACATTATATAATATGACCATAGCTGGCGGCTGGCCGGAGTGTGTAGACTGCCACAAATTTGAAATGATTGATTATGCACAGTTTTCAATTCAAAATATTGAAAATCAATTAATTTTTCAAAATATCCAAGTAAACAAATTAAATATAAGTTAAAATTTAAATAAAAATTCAATTAAAGCATAAAAATGAAAAATAACAAAAACAGAAAATAAATTGAAAAAAATTTAATTGAATCAGTTATAGAACTAGAGACTCTTCTACGATTGGCATCAATCAAAAGATACAACGGTCATTTTTGTGTGTGTGGGAAATAAAAGAAGATCGCGAATTAAATTGATCATGAGAAGCATCGCATGTTGCCTTATTCTTTATTGATTATTTTTTTTATTATTATTATTGTATCGTTGGCTTGGCGTGTTGGCGTTATTCAGCCTTCCATACGCAATTTCTCAAACAATCAATTAAAAATCACTCAAATTATGATTTTTACGTTATAGATGAATTCGAATTGATTTAAGGCGGCTGGCTTTTCTTTACAGTTAGAGAGCACCTTCCTACTTAAATATGTGTTTTTTTGTAAATAATTTCTGTTAAGAAAAAAAAAATTAACCCGAAGATGTTCAGCGATTAAATAATTACAAGAGCAGATGTTTAATCGAAATTAGGTTACATATGTTTTTATTTTTTTTTTATTCGCTATAGCTTCTTCGTTGAAGATACTTTCCATGTTCGGAGGTTGATATTGTTTTTTTTTTTTTGCAAAATGAATTGAATCCATTCATGTCGAGGAGTATTTAAAAGCTGAGTAATGTATTCGAAAATAATAATCTGACTAGAGGATTTCAATCAGTCTTGAAAACACTGTCAGAATTGGGTGAAATGTATTTCGACTTTTGGATTAAAGGTCATAGAATTCCATCCACGAAAACAAAAAAATTTTACTTTTGAATTAGTTTTCAGAAATACAAATTACAAATACCGAGTAGATATCCCAACCGCAGACGATAGCTATATGAGGGTTTTTGAGGTTACTTTATGTTCAAGAACTGAATAGGTAAATATTTTTTATTTCACTGCGTTCTGAAGTTATAAGGGCTTTTATGATTTTGGATATAGCTTAACTGACTCTTTCATCGGAAAACTACTTTTTGAAGCAACATCTGTCAAATTGGTTGTTATTTATTTAGTCCGTCTTGTCACGGAGAGTTCAACAACATGCAATTGATAAAATTGGATAAAACTAGTTATTCTGTTCGAGCAACATTATCTCGTGCGTTTCGGTCGAAAAATCATATTCAGGGTTCGTCAACAATCAAAATTGACGAATTTGGGATGATCACAATGTACACGAGATCCACCAAATTGCTGTGCATCCGGAAAAAGTTGCTGTTTGGTGTGGATTTTGAACTGTAGGTACTGCATCGGTCCATGCTTCTTTAAGAATGACGTTTTCGAGGCCATCACTGTCAACGGCAAGTGCTATACATAGGTCACTGATAACAAATTTCGAATTGAATGATATGGAATCCACCGACATGTGGTTTAAACAGGACGGCGCACAGTGGGGCGACTTGTATGGGAGAGCGGACAAAAGTCCATAAAAACCGAACCACTTAACCAATTTGAATGAAATTTTCAGAAATGAAAGTAGTTTTGGAAAGAAAGCTCCACAAAAAAATTCCACCCACTGCCACGCCCACTAAAATAAAAATCCAGGTTTTGTTTGAAGTAAAGATGGTGCTCTTTTTCAAGTAAGTTGGCCATTCAAATTTTCCACACCCTCTTTTTGGCGTTTTTTAACCTTTTTTTTACTTTTTTGTAGTATTTACTTGTTTTGTATGAAGGCGGTCTTTTTTAGTGCGATAAAATCGGAACCACGTAACTGATTTAAATAAAGTTTTCAAATTTTATAAAGGTTAGCTTGAGAAATGAAAACAAAATGTTTCCACCCAATGACACGCCCACACAAAATTTTATCTAAACTCCAAAGTTAAAAAGTTAAATTTTGAGTAATTTGAAAAATATATTTTCGCGAAAAAAGCAAATAAAATGCTTGATTCACGGAATCATTATGTATGTATGTGTCGGCTTATACGTTAATTTTTTTTTAGAAAGATAATGGAAAGAAGCGATGCTATACTTATTATCGGATAAAAATTATGAAAATTCAGGGTTTCGTGTTTATTATAGCGAAATTGAGTGTATCCAAAGAAGTAACTTATTATGTTGTAGTAAATCAGAAAAATAATGTAACCATTAAAAACTGACAAGTGTTAATTTACAAACGCATAGTCAATGAATGCAATTAACCAGCAACACGTTATATGTTTAGTGTTTACTACTGAAACTTGCATTAAATAATGGGCAAACTTCAAAGCAGAACCAAAAAACAGCGCGCAAAATTTTTAAGACATTTTTCTCAATTTTGAAAAAGAGGTTTTTGGAAAGAAGTATACGTTACGAAATAGAACCATAAGTATGTATGTGAAAAAAAAAGAAAACAAAGAGTTAAATTTATATTAATATTAATTCTAAGTCATTAAAAATGTATATATAAGTTCGCCCATTTAACACCTAATTCTTATTGATGTAACATTTAACTCTGGTTTTTGCTTTTTAAATTAAAAAAAATCACTAATTTATTCAATATTGTTATCATATATTACCAGCTGTAAGTTATTATTGCATATTTTTCCTAATTATTGAATAAAGATTATATACAATACAAATATTCCTTTTTAGGAAACAGAAGTGAAAAAAAAAAATGATTTGTTTGCAAGACTTCGTAACTTTAAACCTGCTCACTGTGCGGATTTGCAGGTATTTGCAGCTAAATTTTGTTTGAATGTAAGCTTGGACATGTCTACATTGAGAAAATAGCTATCTCAGAGCAGAGGAACGTGGAGCTTTTTTTGTATGACTACAACTTTCCATTACTGTGGACTGAGTCTTATTTTGTGCTGTCGTAATTCACTCAATTTTTTTTTGCCGAGTTTGACCGCTGTATTGTATTACTAGATATCCCAAATAAGCAAACAAAGAACAATCCCATTTTTAGTTCATCCCGAATAGACGTAACACCCTAGGAAAGTCAAATCAAATTCTCACACTATTTCAAATATTTCGACTTTGAGCGTCTTTTTAGGTGCTAAGACTTCAGTTTTTGCCCAAATCCTTAGTGTTCCCAAATTCTCTGGCTAATTTACTGTGAGAAACATGAATCAGCTAATCGAAATCAGCACTTTTGCAAAATCGGATTTTGTCCGCCTTGGCCCCACTGTGCGGCGCGGCGGCGCTACGTTCCACAAGAGACATTTTTCACGAGCGATTTTCGAACATGGTTATCTTACGCGGAGGCGATGTGAATTGGACACCAAGGTTCTGCGATTGAACCGCGTTCTACTTTTTCTTGAGAGGTTTTCGTTCATACAAATAAATCACAAGCTCCCAGTACCCTAGATGTCAACACAATCAATGCTATTAGTAGAACTCAGCTTGATTATGCCAGACATGGCCAAAGTTGTGGAAAATTGGACACTTAGCATATGCGCCATCCAAAGAATGATTAATGATTAATGATACCTCACCCACAGTTTGTTTTATTCAAATTTAAAGATGTGAAGCTCTTTATTTTAGAACCTGACTGATGTGTTATGTATTGTGGCAATGGCAACACTTCCAATCCAAAATAAAGAATAAAGAAAAACAAATGAATGTTCAGAAAGAAGATATAATAAAAGAAAAATATAATGATTGTATTTAATAGAAAGAGACCACCGGTTAGGTAGAAGAATATACTGAGAGAATAAAGATATGATCAGTTGTTGCGTATCTGTTAACGAGGAAAGACCTTTTATTTGTTTAACCGAATATTATCTTAGTTTTGTATTAAGAAAAAGTTCAAACTGCTTACAGTGTACATTATTTGGTGCATTTAGGAAAAATTGCATAGATGTGCTCCAACAACGTTTAAAGGATAAAAACTGGTATGAGGAACAACATCGCACGTGATTTTTCTAAAACGAAATTTATAACAATTTTTGAAAGAAACGATTTCTCTCTTTTCAGTTCAGTTAAAGTCTGTGAAGGATCCTCTCTGGGAAATCCTAAATCACTTTTCTAGTCTTCATTATTAAAAAAAATACCTAATATGATATAATAGACCAAAGACATATACAAATGCATACATTAATTTGAACAAAGGATTTTTGATAGTACAATAAAGATTTTAAAAAATATTAAATCTCATTCCCTGTTGCATAACCACAAAATTGATCAGAAATGGGAATATCTCGAAATACTAACCCGATGAATCAATTTGGAGCTCGAAGAAACTTCGGGAAAAATAGATACAGTCTTATTATCTGTTCAAAAAAATTCTCAAATTACATCTTTAAAGGTTTATCAAACTTTGGTTTAACTAAGTGTAAACTCCCGTACACATAAAGTGAGCCTTAAAAATTAGTTATGGATACAAAATGGCTTTTATTAAATTATACTTTGTCTACTACTTGGCTAATTTATTTCAGAATTTTTTTTAAACTTTAGTTTAGTTTCGATGAGTATATTTTATTTATTTCATTGATTAGCTATACACATTAAGATACAATGTCTTATAAGGAGTGATAGCTTCAAAGATGTACTGTACATATTTAAGAATCAAAGCTAACTTTAATTTGAACGTGCCAATAAAATGAATACTAATTTTTGTTAAAAAATTAAGTTAAAAAGAAAAAGAAAAAGCAGAAGAGTTGCCAAAAAAATTAATGAAGATAAAACTTAAAAAAAAAACCAATGGTATTTGGTATTTTCTAATTATTAGAATATACATTAATAGTAAGAAAAGTGATGTTTTAGTTTGTTTTGAAATATTTTAATATTTTCAAGTCTTCTTATATCCTGGCAAAGAATTCCATAAGCGTATGGCGTTTAAAAGGAATTGCCTTTTTGCATTTAATCCTGGCTGGGATATTAAGCAACCCCTGTTGTTGGATGGAAATTTATTAGTATAAAGCGAAAAAAGAATTGGAACTAAAATCGTTCCTTGTGGAACACCACAAAACTGGGAAGAACGAAGAGAGTGTATTCGAAGCACTGGCAGCAGAACATGAAAAATTTACTTGATGTAGAAGCCTACGTATGAGAATCGAGTGGTCAATTGTAAGCTTTGGAAAAATCTAGCAACACTAAACAATTTACCTTGTCTTGATCAAAAGCTTGCCTAAGATCTTCAGTCACGTTAATGTTGAAAAGGTGCTAGAATATTGGTTCTGCTTAGATAAGAATAGATTTTCATTTGCATTATCCATTCTAAGACCTTAAAAAGAAAAGGAAGAAGAATGGATATTGGTCGAAAATCTTTGATATTCGAATTTTTTTAGGACGGGTACTGCCTTCACATTTTACCAAAGTCTAGAAAAGACCGCTGTTGTTTAGTACAGTGTTGAAAATATAAGATATGTAAGTCAAAATCTGTGGAAGTAAAGCTCTAAGAAAAGCGTGCTGCATGCCATTAATTCAAGACTGCATGTGACTTAACTATCATGCAGTTTTCAACAATAGCAGTACAATCAATTCCAGAAAACTTAAAAGATGAATCAGAGACGGAAAACGAATTTTCATAAAGTTCTAAATTTTGGTCAATTAGATAGATAGATAGATAGATACAAGTTTATTTCCCTTTAAAATCATTATACAATAAATCAGAAAAAAAATTAAATTAATATAACTTAAGGAAATTAATGACATTTTATATTTTTATAATACTAAGGTACTAAAAATAGTGCCAAATGCCACTATAAGCATAAAAACTCAAAAAATTCAAAAGGGTGGGGTGACCCAATACAACAACATAGTTCAAATAAGGAATTAAGAAATGTAGTTACTTATAAAGAAAATAATAGTTAACAAAAGCTGTTAGATATACACCTAATAAAAGGAAGAAGAGATAGGTTAAAATAATATATTTTTACAGTAATTTTCCAAAAACAAAGAATAAATAATTATTAAACCAAAACATCAGAGAAGACAGATTCAATACCAGCGTGATCAAAATGTTCAAGCCATTCTTTTATACGTTTTACAAACATTCCAGAAGTACTAAGTGATCTGATAGAAAGGGGAAGTTTATTAAAGAGACGACAAGAAAAGACTGAATAAAAGTTACGAAAAGCGTGGTTTGGTAATTTTAAGAATTGCTTGTTCAACTCATTTATATCAATATTACAATAATCAGAAGAATTTTTGCTTCCAATGCAAATAAATAATAAATTGAACTGATATTCCAAAACTTTAGCATTTTCAGTGCGAATTTTGCAAAAACTACTTGGTTTCGTAGCAACCGAAATGATGTATGAAATTCCTCCAACCTGTACCTTTTTCACCGAAGATAAGCTTGGTTACGATGATGGTACTATATGCGAGATTGCTATGTTGAACATTTTTGTTTAAGGGGAAGATGTGTGTCAAAGAGATTCTCAATGTTACTTTGACGGAATTCTACTTGCTCGTTGGGTAAAATCATTCAATGATTGAAATATTTTCTTTAAGTGTACAGATGTTAATATTGAAATTGAATTTTTTTAAATTAAAAGTAAGAAATATAAGATCACGACTTTTGTATAATAGAATATAATTTTTTATTAAGGGATGGTAGAACAATTTTCTGATATGATGAATATTTTTGAATATTGTTGGAAACGTCTCAAATTAAATTAAAAAGGACCTAATAGACCCTAATCAAAAAAAATTAGCGAATATAAATATTTTTACACTTGTCTGTTAGCACTCCTAGTTTGTTCATTTTTGATTCGTTTCCTTATTCAAAGGGTCTAAAAATGACAAGAACCTAAATAATTTGATGAAAACCTCTGGATATCTGTTATATTTTCAGCTTTTGAATGTTTTTTTTTTAGTTAGTAACATATTTGTCTATGAATACAAGTATTTACCCATTCCGTAACTTTGAAACTTTACTTTCAACATACAAACTTTCCAATTACATTAGCTATAAATCAATATTCACTACAACAACAGAAAAGAAAAACAATTCTCATTGTAGTTAGCAGACTTAAAGAATTTTAGTTTGATTATTCATAATCTGTATTTGCTTAAATACATTTAAATATGTTTATTGAATTAATTAAATATCGAAATGAATAAATAAATAATTTTGTTGTATAATTTTAAATATTTTCTAAAAATAAGTATGACCAATTAAAATTATTACAAAATGTTTTTCGTTGATATTCGAGTAATATTATGTATGTATATGTATGTATGTATGTATAAAAATGATATCCAAATTATATGCTTCTATAACCACAACTAACTCCCATAAAAGCAAAACCACACAACCCATTTATACACTCTATTTTTATCAGTTTCGTATTTACTTAAGATTTTTCGGTAGTATAGAGTCAAGTGCGTGCTCTTTGGCTAATTAGCTTTAGTGATATGACTCTTGAAGGACTTTCCCTTGTGCTAGTGGTTTTCTTATTTGAATGGCTGTGCAAAGTATAGGCCATAATATACATTTTTTGTTAAGCCAATAATTGGAGAGAGAATTCTTATTTGTATACATACATACAATGTGTATGAATGTGTATAAATAAAACAACAAAAATCAAAAGTAATTAGCAGAATGTGTTCGATTTGTTTGTTAAGCGTATATCCTGTGTTCTTTCAATTAGTTGAAGTGCTTCTGAAGATTGACCCTATTCGGAGAATGTGCTTGGTCAATATTTGGAAATAGGTTGCAAATTAGAAAACATGTTCTGGGATGGAGATGTATAAATCTTTTACGTTGGATGTATGGGCATGTGTTGAGTGCCTACATACAATCTTTTTTTTTTTTAATTTTTCTATATGTTCTAGTGAAAATAAATTATGGCAATAGTAGAATTCTAAGGAACAATTTTTCTTGTGCCTCTTGGAATATTTGGTTATAGGGATATTTGATGTTTATTTTAATTTATAAAATACGCAAATATAAAGATTGGGAGAAACATCAAAATTATGAATTTACATTGGCCTTATAGCAGTTTATTTTGAAAATCAAGTATCAATACAGAATGGAATACATTTTGAAAATTGGAAAATCAACACTGTATGTATTGACAACAATTTAGAAATGTTTTTTTTTTTTTAAATATAAATATCATAACATATTCTTCTAAGACTTATTGATTTTGGTCAACCTACATCTAATGTCAAGTGTTTTTGAAGCACACACTTTAGTTAAAAAACAAAAACAAACAAACAGAATTGGTCACCTTAGCCGAATTTTGTCATTTAAAATAGAAAATAGCGCCATGTAGTCCTTAAGAGGAATAAGAATTATATAGCGTTTTGATTTTTCGAAAAAAAAACTAACCAATTTGCATTGGAATGCTGTACCATTATTTAATTAGTGTAAAAATTAGTCTAAGATGTTGAGATTTAAGCCCTGTTATTTGTCTCGATTCTAAAAATTATTAAATGGAGTTTAAGTTTTCTGTGTCCTGCTTCCAATTAAATCCTCTCGAAACTTCCTAAAACGCTAGCACTGTGCCTAAACATTTTAAGGGAAGTCACAATTCCTTAAGTGCGTGCAAAATTATAAAAACTGTACTTTTTGCCAAAGAATATTCAATTTAAGAAGGTTTTACGCCTTGAAGACAAAATTATTTCATATTGGTAATATATGTAGATACGAGTATAAAATGCACGACTCGCTATCGCTAGCACGAACTCCTTTGTTCAAGAGACTTAGAATTAAAAAAAAAAAAAATGTTCTAGACCAAAATGTTCAAAAGCTTATAATTCATTTTCTAAACGACTAATTCAACTCCTTTGGCAGTAAGAGCTTAAAACAGAATGTCATGTTCTTTTCTAAGATATATACATACATATGAATTTATACAAGAAATATTTTAAAATCTTTAGCCATTGTGGTTCTTTTAATTTTTTAAATTTTAAATATTTTAAATTTTTATAAATTAAAAATGAAATCTACCAAGCTTAAAGAAAATCGATTAAGCCGTTTAAGAGTTAGTTCAACAGACAGACAGTATTAGGAGACCCATTTTTTTGGTTTTCTGTATCATCGTAATATCAAATCTGACCAACGCAGCTTGAGTTTGATTTGTTTACTAATACATAATATTGGCCATATAGTACCAATACATTGAAAATAAAAATGTTTGTGTGTCTTCTATTTTGTGTGTTTAACATTATTATGACTTTTTTCAGTTCTTATTTGTTTCGATTTTAAGGTGCTATTATTAAAAATGTACTATATAGCATCCTTAGTCTAACCGCCGATCTTTAACTAAATAAAATGCACGACTGGGTCGCACGAACTTGCTCCTATGTAATAGACTAGGAATTTTAAAAACGAATGTTATTAGAGAAAACTGTTCATAAGGATAAAATGAATTTTTTAAATTCTTTTAGTAGTAAGAGATAAAAACAGAATGCTATGCAAATATGAATTTATGCAGGAACAAAAATTATAAGTTGTTTTAGTGGTTGCTTAAAAAAATAAGCTTTTATGTACAAAATTTTTAAAACATTTTTAAGAAAAAATGTTGGTACGCCAACCTTAAGTTTTTATTATTGTACGAATAAAAGTCTAATTTCCAAAAAAAATACTAAGCCGTTCTTGAGATATCGAATTTTTCAAAAAGAAAAAAATGACGTTTTTTCTAAAAATTGAAAAAAATATTTTTTCTTAAGTTTTTAAATGCAATGTTTTTTAAACTTTTTAGGAGCTTCTTTATAAAAAAAATTCGTTAAAATCCGTTATGCCAATAATGAGTAATTCAAAATTCAAAAAAATCGTTCTATGGTAGGTACAGTCAGTAATATCTAGATTTCAATTTTTTTTATTAAATTACAGATCGTAAGGATTAATCAAAAGAAAAAAAAATTTAGTAAAATTCTCGGAACCGTTTTCGAGAAAAATACGATTTTCGAAAACCATTTTTTAAAATTTGTATGGAAGTTACCGTTAGTTTTAGATAAAACTAAATTTTTTTCTCAAATCTTGTAGATTATGTTAAGAAACTTTTATTTGTCAAGTTTGAAAAAAATCGAAATATTGAGTTTCCAAAAAAAATTTTTGAGTTTTTTCAAAAAATTAAAAATTGAAAATTTGAATATGTAATAATATTCAAACTTTGAAGGAGCTTTGGCATAAAAAAAAATATTTCAATCGGCTGTACTGTTTTCGAGAAAATCAAAAACAAAAAAAATGGACCCAAGGGGGCTACCAAAAATAACAATTTTTTGTAAAATTTTTTTCAACCATTAGCTAGTTTTAACCAAATAAATTTTTTCACATTTTTTTTAAAAAATTCTGTGGGACAGTTTTTGAGAAAAAAAATATTTATAAAATTTCGGAAAAAAATCGTATGGCAGGTACCGTTATTTTTGGTCTTAAAAAAAAACAGAAAAAAACGTCCGGGGGGAAAAAATTAAAACCCATATCTACCAAGTTTGAAGAAAATCGGCCGAGCTGTTTAGGCTGTAGTCGAATTAGAACGATGTTAAAACTGTTTTAGTATGATACTTGGTTAAAACGCAAATTTTAATTGAGTGTAGCATCACACTTTCCCTAATATTTTATTAAAGTTAAAATCATCAAATGGCTATTTAATTTTATTTGTAGTGTGCTAACTTCGTATGACTCTTTGACATTTACAAACGTCAAAATGGTCTGTGTACTCGGTTTTTTTTTTCACGAACTGTCATTTCTTTAGGTGTGTTCAGAAGAAATTTATGAAACAAATAGTCTTTAGCAATATACTAGTTACAAAATATTTTAAATTAAGAAAGAGTTAGTAAACTACCTTAAAGGTAGCAAATTGCTAAGTAGTACGAAAATAAAACCTTAACACTAGGCTATATAAACTTTGATTTTTAAATAATTGTGTAAGGATTGTTACAAATTTTTAATTGATTTTCGTTTGGGTTAGATCTATTTGTATTTCCGTTAAATCTGTTTGTGTTTAGATTAAAGTAAATTGGTTTAATTAGTTTTCGAATGGAAGGTATATTGAAAGCTGCTTATGATGCTCTATCGTTTTCAACTTCAAATCTGAAAACTTCTCTACGAAATATTACTAGAACTCGATGCACATAAACATACATATATAAGATTTTTAATTTGCTAAGAAACTGAGTAAGTAAGTAGTGAAGAGTTTATTCAAATTGAACTTTTTACTAAGAATTTCATTGACATTTTGTAAAAATGATTATTCATCACGTTCAAAATGACAAAAATAAACAAATACAAGTAAGACCTTTCACCCGTAAAATATTTCATTTAAATAAATTAATTATGAACAGAATTCACATAAATTTAATATTTCTTCGACTAAATATAGAATTCCAAGTAAAAATAAATATTTCATTTTCTTTGATTAAAACTTGTTTTTAATTCTACACACAAGAAGAAGAATTTTTTAATTTATTCATACATATCATTATTATGTACTTATTATTAATAAATATTAAAGGGCATTCTGGCGCATGATATATTATAAAATAAAATTATCATATCTTCATGGATACGGAGAGGTTAATGATTAGCTTTTCCTGCTTGCTGGATTGCAATTTAATTATACGATTTACTGATGCATCTTTTTTTTTGTATGTATACAAAATCAATCAGTTAAAATGGGATTTTGTTTTCTATATTTTATTATCTCCAAAATTTTTCAGATATCCAGTTGAAAACAGTCTGTAGCGAAGCTATTACCACTTTTTCAACGGAAGGAACTCCATATGGTTAGACGTAAATAAAATCAGGGACATGCATTCCAACTTCTATTTTTAAATATCTCAATTCGATACTGTGGACCTAAATGTCTAAGTATTTATATTATATTGAAACATGAAAACCTTTTTTTTCAAAGCTATTTGTGATTTTTAACATTTTAGCTTTTAATTTTTAATAAAATAAAATTAATAAATTTCTGTGGAAGTCTGTTGAAGAAATGAAGAATTTTACTTAAGTTCACTAGATACTAAAACTTGTTTAATTAAAAAGGAGTTTAAACTGTGTTTGAGATATTCCTTACAATCTTAAGTAGAGCTTAAAACTCCTTTAAATTCAAATCAGGCTTTTTGGTTAACTGTCACTTTTTGATAAATTTATTGGCAAACCTTCTTGGGATTTGGAAAGCACTTTTTACGCACTTCAAATGAAAATGCCATTCAAAAACAATGACATAAGTGGCATTGAGTTTTCGAAGCATTGGAGTTTAATGAGCTTATCATACGATACAGTTGCAATTCCACATCCCAAGGAGATGGACGTGAATTTGAGAACACGTATGAAAAGGTGAGTGTAGAGTCGTCGATAAAACAATGGACTTGAAGTTTCAGACAAGAGATAATTTATAAAAATGAGGAAGAGAGTTGGAAACAAAACGGAGCTCTGGGGAACACGAGCGTATATTTTCTAAGGATCATACTTGAAACCGTCCAATACAACATGTATTGAGCGATCCCGAAGGCAACTTCTGCTTCAAAGAATAAGGGTTTCATTGATACCAAGCCCGCGCATTTTCAATAAGAGAGCAAGATGTCAAATTCCTTAGAAATATCAAGTGCGATAATCTTACATTCTCCAAGACAATAAAGATATATTCCACTCTTCGCTGAGATATGCCATCAGATCGAATCTTGCGGAAGTCGTATTGTCGGTAATTATCAATAAGCTTTCGATCTTCGAGATATTTTTTGAACTGATGATTGATCCAGCGATTACATGACTTTGGTCTTTAACACAACATATGTATGGAACATGGTGTTGGTCAAGTTGGAGCCTCTATCAGTGGCGCAAATGCAACCTCTTTCAAGCACATTTTGCATAACAATATGACAGATTTCTGTTGTAATTTCATTAATTTCGTTTTTTATATTGTCCTCTAGCATCCAGGTTTTGGTTAGTTTGTTGGTGTACCTACACTTTTTACTTCAAGTACCTCCATAATAAGACATCGTCGGGGGCAGGCAATATCACCATTTTTCAGCCGGGAAAAACGTATCATAAAATTCACAACCTAACACGAGATGCGTTTGATATGACAACGTCTTGTTGAAATCACATGTTCTATAGACCTAATTGATCCAATTTGGGCATTAGGAAGTTTTCCAAAATATCCCGATAGCGATCCTCAAAGAAATATGGCCTAATACCGCCGCCAGGTCCAAATGGCGCACCATACAGGTACTCTAGGAGGGTGTATCTATCTTAGCTTTTTCTCTGTACATTTCTTTTGAGCACCAAGTACCCTATAACTCTAGTTTAAGTTCCCCAAATTTATATAGAATGTGCTCGTAGAATATGGTAAAACGAAACCTTCAGTTTTTGTTCAAATTTGTTTCTATTAACATATTTGGACTCAAATGACTTCCAAGGCCTTGAGAGTAACATCAATATTAACCATCACAAAAAAAGAGTACCATTGCAAAAACAAAACACCAACGTCCCGGCATCTAATTTCTTATCCAAGCTCGTTGAACATGTTTTCAGATCTCTTCACCACCATTCATCTTCGTAGATGTTTTCACTTGTAGATTTATATATCGTAATCGTCATTCTCTAATCACGAACAAAAAAAAAGACATGCAACGCAATTCAAAACTCCGCCACGATTGTACATTGTACATCACATACAAATATTCAAATTCATCCGCACGTAACTCGAATGCACTAAAAACTCAGCGTTGCATACGAAATGAGTGAAGAACACAAAAAATAAAAAAAAAATACCATACACATCGTCACATTGTTTAAATTAGATAACCTAGTTCTTTTTCTAGTTTTTCTGTGTGTGTTTTTTTTTTGTTTTACCTTAACTCTATTTTTATAAATGTTTGCATGGCCAACCTTCATGTGCGATAAGTTCCATCCACAGATAATGTCCTCTGCCACCTACCATGACAATTTAAGTTCCTTTCTTTAAACATGATATTCAACAAAGAATCAGAAAACGATGCAACTACTACTGGCTGCAACAGATCTGAAGAAATGAAAAGTAAGGTACACCACTAGGTCGAATGTACTCTTTCAAATGGGTTTAAGGCACTAGGTGGCTTTGAGTTTAATGGAAATATTTTCGAAAACTCGTTTGTCGATTTTTATAAATTTTTATTTATTCTTGACTAATCTAAATATAATTTCAAATAATAATTGTCTGCCTATCTGTTTTTCTTGATTTTACATCTTAACTACTCTAGCAATTTTGATGAAACTTGGTTAGAGTGAAATACAAGAGATGGATGTTGGCTTCAATTTTGCAAAGGCTTGCACACTTAAGAAAAACTTTACAATTCTGTTTCCGCTGCAACTAAAGAAATGGTCAGCTATCTTGATAGTTTCAGAAGTATTTTTAAAATTTTTGAAAAATTACACAAGCGAAGACTTTGAAAATGTGTTTTAAGTGCAGGTTAAAAACCTAATTACGAGTAGTATGTTCCATTAACTCCTTTGCTGAAAAATGAAACAAATTTCATGTACTTAGACACTAACCACTTAAACATTCCTTATTTTTAAATAATAAGCTAAGCTCCATTTACTTTTTTAAACTTTCACAATGTTATGTGTAATAAGGTCAAATTTTATTGTTTGGTTTTATTTTATTTGATGGCGATAGTTAATGCCGAACTCGTTTAAGAAATAAGGCCAATCATTGAACTAATATCACACTTAACGAGAAATAAGGTAACATTTCAACGTTGACAAATTGCAGTCGTCCGTTGAACATTATGCGTGAACTCGGGCTTAAAAATATGGAAAGCGAAATAAATTCTTAGTGGAGTTCCAATTTCTGCAACCTTTTATAATCATCCTTATTACGGCTGTCACTTTTTATGAATACGATATTTTGACGTTTATCAACAAAATTATTAAATTACTATTATATTTGTCAAAAATCGCAATTTTTGATGAACTGTGAACTATACCTCTTCAGATTTTTGATCTACTGTGAATGGTACCATTCAAAATGTTTGTATTATAGCTGTCAAAATTTTTTTTTGTTATTAAAATTTTAGCCAATCATATTTCGCATTAATTACATAAATTATTTAACCCGGATCGCGTAAGCTTAAAATTAATTAACTGAATGAAATGTCTACAGTTGATCTTTTTTTTGGAGTATATGAAGTTCGTAAGGAAAACTCCTTGAAGAAAGTTAACATTTCAAAAGCTATTACGCAGTCTTTCAAATCAGGTCAATCTGAAAGAACGTATGTTACACACCCTTTAATCAGTTGTCTAAGATCAATACATTGACTGTTTCGAAATAGTATCAATGAATTTATAAATCGGTATTATAAATCCAAATTTATAATTTTTTGATCAATTGTGAATAACAAGCCAAAACTTATTGTGAATAGCTTGTATTGAGTTTGACGTTTTTGGTAGTTTTGTTTATTATTCCTTTTTAAACTTAATTTGTTGTGGATTAAAATTATAATAAATTTCATACAAATAAACATTATTTGTTCTCACTCTAATACTTTTACGAGTAAGTCTAAGATCGTAATACGCTATTCACATCTAATCAAAATCTAGATTTCGAGAAAAATTCTCAAAAACTCATAGAAATCTACTAAATTTCCCATACATTTTCAGATTTCCAAATTTCAAATTTCAATCAAACACAATATTATCAAAACAAACAAACCTTTCGAAATGTGCGACAGGGACAGCAAACGACGCCATATTTCTTGCCGCTCTTTTGACATTTCTCTTCAGTAAGGTTTGCCATTTCATGATGGAAAGATATACGAGCCAACAACGAGTCGAAATTATTAAAATTTACTACCGAAATTCGGAGTTAAGGGCCTCAACGTTAAGAGCGCTACGTCCAATTTATGGTCGTCATAATCGTCCTAGCAGATCAACAATTGAGCGTCTAGTGGAAAAATTTGAATCCACAGGCACAGTTCAAAATGTTCCCGTGCCAGTGAGACAAAGAAGTGCCCGTAGTGTCGAGCATATTGCTGCCGCTGAGGCTTCAGTTGCAGAAAGCCCAAATGTGTCTCTCACACGTCGTTCTCAAGCGTTGGGCATCTCTGTGACGTCGTTGTGGCGCATTTTGCGAAAAGATCTTAACCTACATCCTTACAAGATTAAATTGTCGCAAGGACTGAAGCCGTTTGACCACCAGAAGCGTCGTATGTTCGTGAATTGGGCTGAGCAACAACTTGAAAATGATTCGGATTTTCATCGAAAAGTCATCTTCAGCGATGAGGCTCATTTCTGGCTGAATGGCTTCGTCAATAAACAAAATATGCGGTATTGGTCAGGCAGCAATCTACACGTACTCCATGAGTCATCATTGCAACCCGAAAAAGTTACGGTTTGGTGTGGCTTATGGCTCGGCGGCGTCATTGGGCCGTACTTCTTCCGTGATGATCAAGACCGACACGTTACTGTGAATGGGGATCGCTACCGTTCAATGATAACCGAATATTTTTGACCCCAATTGGATGATATGGACTTGGAGGACATGTGGTTCCAACAGGACGGCGCCACAAGCCACACAGCGAATGTCACAATCAATTTATTGGAAACCAAGTTTGGAGAACGTGTTATCTCACGAAATGGTACAGTCGCTTTGCCGCCTCGGTCGTGCGATTTGACGCCGTTAGACTATTTCCTGTGGGGCTACGTCAAGTCTGTGGTCTATGCCAACAAGCCAGCGACGATTGATGAACTTCGTACGAATATCGAACGTGAAATTGCAGCAGTATCGGCCGATTTATGCTTGAAAACCGTCGAAAATTGGGTTCAGCGTCTGATGGACTTCTCCAAGCGAACCCGTGGTGGCCATGCAAAAGAAATTGAGTTCCATACATAATGGCATCGAACGTAATTTCACAGGAATAAAGAATTTCTTTGATATCCAAAACCGTTTTTGTTTTATTTAAAAACAAACTTTTGTAGCGCTCTTATTGAAAAACCCGATAGTTTGCAACGATAATACTGATTCATCAATTTATTGATAAAACGTCAAATATCGTTTCGATAATTGACAACCGTAATAGGGATGTAGATTATATTTTTATTTTTATTTTATACTCGTAATTTCTTTTGAGCAATAAATTTTTCTCGGTCTAAGATTTATAGAAAACTTTAGACTTTCCAAAACAATCTTCCTTAATGGATTTGTGGATATCAACGTCAAATTCCAACCAATAAAAAGACAGAAATCTATTCTGAATATTTTTTTGTCTACTTTGCATTCATAAGGGCTTAGCCCAAATACATTTAGCAAAGTCTGCAGGGCTTCTATGCATTAGACAAATCTGGTCTTGTTGCTTAAAATTTGACTCCTGAGTACAGAACACAATTGTAACGTCTAACAGTTTTGATCGAGAAAATATTGTGAACAAAAATAATTATGGCGGCAAATAATGAAATAAATTGAAATATCAAACAAAATAAACACTATTCACAATATTTTTTTTTTTTATTTGCTGTTCACAATGGATCGACAATTTATCAATTGTTGTTCATAAAACCGACTATTCAATTGATTTACAAATCTTTTGGTCTTTTATCTTTGACAACTGTAATAAGGGTATACCAGGTTAGGAGTCTATATTATATTTTCAAATCCAAACCTTTTTGTAACATCAGTATAAGTTCTAATATTAACAGTCTTATTAGAGATGTTGACGTTAATTTTGATTTATCTTAAGATTTCAGGTGCAGGCTAATAATGCCAATGATAATTTGTTTAAGCAGATAAATTATTCTTATTTAAGGGGGATTGAACAGGTACCTAACTTTAAGTTCAATATATTGCGCTATAAAAATCAAAAGCTCCAGCTGTAATGAAATAAACAAGGAAGACATTCTCCAATAAAACATAAAACTTAAATGCCATTTTTATTCACATGGTCAATGGTACGGAGTGGAGAAGCCTTGGAGACGTGGACTGCGGCATTTCTTCTCGGTGAAAAATACAGCCGATATAGTTTATAAGATGTCAAAAATTTATATATATTTTAGACCGAAAGGCATTAGAATTGAGATAAAGCTTAACTTAGAGCGCCCGCATAGGACCAGTAAGTTAGCTGTAAGTTACTGATAAGTAGGTTAGTTTTTATAAATTGTTATCTAGCTTTAAGATAGTTATAAGTTTGAAGTTAATAAAAATTAATAAAAAAAAGTACGTTGGACTCTAATGCAGGAGGTAAGGGTACGCTTCCCAATCGCTGCCACCTGAACCCGGTGGCATCTTATTTATTTGTTGTTAAATGGAGACTTCTCCAAAAAATCTGCTAAAATTATCAATTTCCCTCGTCAAACAGCGTTTTGTTCAAGGTTATGTTATTTTCGTATGGAATTTTTCGTTTCTTATCCTCAGCGTACGGGACTTAAATTAGGAAAAATACTTTTCTTTCATAACTCCAGGTATTTTTCTTTTAGCGTGAAAACTTTTCTACGCTACATATCCGTTTGTAGTTCAACCTTACCAAAGTCTTCTAGATTTGGACAAAATTGAGATGTGTAGGATTTCATGCCAAACAGTTTTACAAGCTTCACCAAAAATACATGTGTATCTCAAGTTTGCCGACCGCTAAGGAACCTTACAAATGTTGAATAAGAACTGCTAATAGCATTCGAAGCAATGCTTGCGTTCGATTCTCATCTGCTACAAAAGAGTTTTTTAGGGGTGTACTACATCTTGCAAGGAATTGATAAATCCTCCAAGAGCATCTTTTGTCATGAAAAGTGCTGCTCATAAGCCATTCGGAATCGTTAGAAAATTGTTGGTCCCCTCAATTCCTGGCGGCAACACGCACACAGGAATTGTTGAGAGTTATAAGTCACTAGGTCCTGGGGCATAATTACCGCTTCAGTGACCGAATGAGTGAGTCCCCATCAGTGATTGAATGAAAATGTCAATTTATTGCTATATGACGTAAGCGGTAATGACTCACATAATTCAGTCACGTATTACTCGATAACTGATGCGGTAATTTGGCCCCTAGTTCTCTTTGAGCTGTTGCACTATCAAATTTATTTCTTTTTTTTAATACTATTGGAAGCGTCATAATAAAATGAGAGCAACTCCTTTTTATAACTTGATTTCTATTTTATTTCACGAATCCATAGGATGCCTTAATAAATACCACACCACAAGTTAAATGTTAAAAACATGCAGAGCGAGTGTTTCCACTCAAACGTGCTGACACCAAATGTCTCCTTCTTAGAGCGTGTGCATAGATTCTTGGGTATTTTTATTTTTTATTTTTGTTATCTTTGCCTGCCCCTAAAGAAAAGTCCATGTATCGCCTACAAAAAGAGATTGCAGTGCTGACATTTTATCGATAAATTCTTAAAAGTGGTTTTATTTTGACAGTTTAAACATTTTCAGAAGAACAGCAATGAAGAGACGCAAGGGAAGAGGTGCGACAATGTGCCTGAATTTCACGTAGGTACTTGATTTTTTACCGTTGGGGATTAAATACAATACACTCATTTTGACTATTTCTTATTAAGGTATCCTTATTAGTTATGCCCGAGTTCATACACTTGAAATACTTTATCTAATATAAAAATTAATAAACTTAATTAAAAGGCTCATTATCAACCTTTTTTCTTGAATTTGCAACCAAGGTCATGTGATTTGACCCAGCTAGATTTTTTCTTGTGGGATTTCCTGAAGTCGCAGGTCTATGACAATAGACAGCAACTAACCGATATCCTTAAGGTGAACATAACACAGGTTATCGCTCAATTTCAGTCAGATTTAGGAGGAAGGTCATTGAAAATTGGACCACTCGGATTCTTGCCACCGCACGGTAAGAAGTCAAGGTGGGTCCTACATGAGTCTTTGACATAATTAAAGAGTGTTGTTAATATCTCGTATTCATCCTGTTTTATTTTATTTCAATTTCTACCCGCCCTAATCGAAAAACTTTTCGTAATGAGGGCTCTGACCAATTTAATGTTTATTCTGGTGTTCCACAGGGCAGCCATATAGGTACTTTATTGTTTATTTTACTCATTAGTGACTTGATTGTGATCCAGTTCTTATCTATCCAGCGAATATTTTTCTAATTGTTGACAACAACTGTAAAATTCTATATTTTACACACAAAAAGGAGATACAAATGGTAGTAAGATTCATTAAGCGATTTACTAGTGAATTTTTATATCCTTACAAGTTGACTCAACTTGAAAGTTTCTTGAAAGTAATCAAAATAATAAACCGTTCAATGTAGTCCTCGTACATGTAAGGTAGTTAATTTACTTTTCCTATTCTTTGTCATCCCAGATTCATTCCACAACATTTATTTCTTCTAGTTTTGTTTATGATTTTGCAATCTCATTGTATAGCTGTAGCTGTTTAAACGTTTAATTATTTTTTCTGGGTCTATTCCATAATAAACCCAAACTTTCTTCCTTTATAAACAAAAATCAAATCTCTTTGATCAACATGCATTCTACTTCTGCATCACCCACAAACTGCGCAACATGTTCCATGGAAAATTATACGAACAATAAATAAACCCATAGCAACATTGATAATATTTATGTGATGTGATGCTGCCGCCTTTGTTTTTGAGATGCATTTTCCAAGTTCTTCACTCGCATAGTAAATATAATTTTCAACGAGTATAATCAAATTGAATTATTGTTTGTATTTTGTGTATAAAGAGCATTTGTTGGTCGATGTGTGAAAACATTCATCATTTTGTTTAGATAAAATTTAGAGGAAAAATTATTACGATGCCGTGTTGATGTACATGATTATGGGATGGGGGTCATGGGAACGAGAAGGAGAAATTTAGAATCTCAATTATTTATGAATGAAGATACTTTTTTTTCAGGCGCCCATATGGATAGAGTGCATCTTGTGTGTGATTTCTAGACAGATAAATTACATTTCATTGATGTTTGGAATAAGTGGCATTTTTATGGGGTGACATGACGCCTGCAATCCGTTTCCAAGTTAAATTCCTTGATTGTATTTTTTTTTGTTATTTCAAACTTTATCAGAATGAATAAGTACAAAAATAAAAAGGCGAGAAATATGAAGAGATACTATATGAGTTTGGATGTTTTCTTTTTATAACATTTTCAGTAGAGAGAAGGGGCCCTAGTTGACTTCCCTGAGGAACTCTCGATTTGGCAATAAAGAGTTTGCATAAGGATTCCTCGAATTTAACCTAAAAATTTGACCAAGTGAAGAGGCGATTCACAAAGGAAAGCAACATTCATTTTGTAAATTCTTATTTTTTTAAGTGAACCCACATATAATTTTAAGAAGAAAAAGTTCAAAAAACTGTAAACAATATCCCTACACTTTTTTAATGGATGCCTTTGACAACTTTTTATCAAACTTGAAAATATCATTAAGTTAAGAGATAAAGCCCTAAATATAAAAATCGGAATTTCTAGTAGTTCAGAAAAGTTTGGTGATCACAAAGTATCAACATTTCTAACAAGTTCAGAATCGGATTCAGCAAAAATTTCAAAACCGTATATGACAATAGTGTTGGCACGACGATTGCTATTCTGAGGGTTATTTTTTTTGTTTGGAAATTCTGTTTTTAAAAGTAGACACAATATGAAGATTCATGAAAAAACAGACTGAAAAGAAGAGGGCTTACGATTGAACCCTGGGGTAAGGTAGCGTGAGTGAAAAGCAGTTCAGATAAGTTAGAATTTGCAGAAACCGCCTGAGTTCTTTCGGTTAGATATTCCTGAATAAAAAAGGGCAATCTTTCCAAGCCAAAAAGATGCTGTAACTTTTTTAAAAGTATTTTGTGGGAGACCGTGTCGAAAGACTTAGAAGTCTAATAATACCAACGTTGTTACTAAGTTTTTATCTATTTGCTGTCGTATGTCGTTCACAATTCTTAGAAGCGCTCTTATATAGCTTTGATATGGTATAAAGCCTGATTGCAACGGAAATGCGCAAAATTTTGGAAATAGGATGGGAACCAAGAAATTTGAGGTTATGTAACAAAGCGAAATAATTTATCTCCGAAAACCTCATTTATAAATATAAAAGCAAATAACCTTTCGAAGAAATCTTTGGTTAAAATGTAAGAGTACCTGCCTATGTACCGTTATTTTTTGGTCTCAAAAACGAAAAAAGGAAAAAAACATTTGGGTGCAAAAATTTAAAAATGATATCTACCAAGTTTAAAGAAAATCGGACGAGCTGTTTAGGTTGTAATCGAACAGACAGACAGACAGAACCTATATTTGGTTTAACGTGAGCACCTGTCTTTACAACTTTATCCCACGGAGAGCCTACCCACATCGGAGTCAGATTGAGCCCTGACTAATACCATTTGCCCCGAGTCAGCCGAAGCCAATTCAGTAGCAAGGCTGTGACATGTTGCAGCATGTGCACGCCTCTTGCTTAAGGGCGAGGTCTATCTAACACCTCTTGAATTCAAGCACGCTTGAAAACCATATTTTTCCGCATTTGGAATAAACCACAACCACCACGATACTCCCACTAGGGATCCTACCTCATAGATAGTGTGAGAAAGAGAGGTTGCACAACGCAACCCATCTCTAACTCCTGGGCACTATCTACCGTGGTGCCAGAATATAGCTTCTGGTGGAGCTTCGCAACTGAGGTCAACCGAGGTCACTTACAGATGAGTTCCTGCAAAACTCAGGGCCTGTCAACCCCAGGATACACACACCCAGAAATCGATCGAAGTAGAAACCAACCACTAGGAGTGTCCGACCTTTTATTAGTCTTTGTTTTAGGAACGATTGTCCTAAGCAATCTTCTTGATCTCAACGATCGTTTATTTTTAACATCATACATATTTCCAAGACTGCTAAAACCAAAACGTCGAGCAAAAGAGAACATCATCTCAATCGCTTAGTTTATGCTTTGGCCGTGACATGGTGAGCACTATTGAGTTTTCTTAGTTGTCTAAATATCCAGCTGGGTTATCCGGAGGAATACACGTAAGCCTCCCAACCACGACAAAGTAAAACTCATCGGGGAAGAGACAGACGGACAGAATAGAGAGACCCACTTTCTTAAGAAAATGGTCTTAAAAAAAGGTGTCGGATGAAAACTTAAAACTAAAATCGACTAAGTCGTTTAAGTTTAAATGCAAAAGACGGACAGACCTCTTCCATATCATCACAAGGTCAAATTTAATCAAGATCTACGTACATCTGACTCATTTGTGGAGTTGGGCATTTTTTGATATTTTTGTACGAGTATTTTACCTTTAAAGTTCTAAAAACCTGTTATTATTTTTTATTAAACATTCAGCACAAACAATTTTTTGTATAAAATATCAGAGTCACTGTATCTATCTTCTTAGCATTATATAAATGTAGATAAAATAAAATACTTTTGTTTGTTCAATTTTAAATATACATATGTATAAGTATGTATAGGTTACTGTTAAAGTTTTTTTTTTTTATTTTTAATTAAATTTAGCTAGCTAATTGTGAATAATTTTAGAATCAAAAAAACGCTAAGATATGCTCAAACTGACCTATCCGAAACAACTTATAATTTTTTAATTGTTTTGTTAACACATTCTTTTTTTTTTTGTCAATAGCAATGTCAACAAAATAATTAGCACACGAACTAATTTAGTTGTTTGTCCACGACGTGCGTGCGTTGCGTCGGCGGTGTAGCATATCAAAATCACGTAAAATGTGTTATTTTATTATTATAACTGTAATATTTTGTGGGTCTGTGCAAAATAACAAACATTCATCTGCACATAATTACATTAAAACAACCATTCTTTTTTTGTATTTTTTAAATTAGAAATAAAGAAATGTATCTAATATATTTTTTGAATATAATTTAAAGGGTGTTTTTTTTAAGAACAACATAAATAAAAATTTTCATCATAAAGAATGATTTTTAACAATACTTTTACTAAAAATAGGATTGTTAGTCGATACGTCAATTATATGGGCACCAGCGTTGCCACTTCGAAACAAAAATTGCGTAGTAGATCATTCATAAAAAAAAAGTGGATTTGAACAATATACAGAATATTTTAGAAAAACAGCATTAGGTGCGGTTAGATGGAGTCCCAGAAACTTACACACTTACGCTAGATTTCCACTTGCCTGTTCAATACGCACTTCGAGTATACAGGATGGCTGTTACCAACGGTAAAAAACACATCCACTCAGTCTGTTCAAACTGCGCCTTACTCCAAGTGGTAAGTAACCTAGCATTAGAGAATGAGTATGAAAAGCTTAGTGTCGTCGATAAAACAATGAAGTTCATTAGAAAAGTTTCAGACAACAGAGCATTTACGAAAATGAGGAAGAGAATCGGAGACAAAACGGAGCCCTGAGGAACTCCAGCATTTATTTTGTGAAGATCAGACTTGAAACCGTCCAATACAACACGAACTGAACGATTTAGAAAATAGAAAAAAAAACCTTGGTGTCAAACTCTATTAAAAGCATTAAGAATATTTCTTCGAGATATTTCTTAAGCTGATTGTTGATCAGATCAGGGATTGCATTATTTAGAAATAGGTGAGACAAATGATGTTTTCCATCTTCCAGAGAAAACTCCAGAGCAGTATGAGCGATGGAAAAGCTTAAGCAATTTTTGCCAGCGAGGAAGAACACCTCTTTAGAAGAATTTGTTATTTTTTGTTATCAGAACCAGCGGATTTGTGTAAAGCAAGATCTCGAAGGGCTTTTGCCAATGTACGAGAGCGGATAAATATACATGTCTCATCGAGTGACTTACAATATCAAGTACAGGAGGTGAAATGTTTCTGTCAGGTATGTAGAGTTAGCAGCAAAACAAGCTGCGAGTACGTGTGCCTGAATTATAGGTAAATAAAAAAACAATAATTTAATATTCATTCAAAGTTGAAGAATAAAGCGGGAAATTATTATTTTTCAATTAAAAAATATACTATTTACCCAATTTACCAGAACTATAAGTATATATAATGTATTCGTGTCAGAATATACACCATTAAAAAAACACTCCTTTAAAATAAAACAATTGTTTGGATAGATGGAAGATAGTGTGAATTTCAAAATTTCCATTTCAAAACAATTCAATTGCTTAATCGTCCAAAATAAATAGTTGCTTTTTTCGATCCTACTGTGATCAAAACAACCAATAATATATAGTACCTAATCTTCTGCATAACTAAGCACCGAAAATACTAAAAATTACTCTTTCGAAAGTGATAAATAAATAAAGATATTCGAGTTACAAAAACATGAAAATCCACACACGATTTACTACTATGATAAAAAACTGTTTCAGAAAAAAACGACATCACTCTTAATAGTTCGCCTGACTGGAATACTTGCAATCGAGAAAAAAAATTGGTAACCAAAATAAACTCTATTGCGTTCAAAACTGGTTCAGGACACGAATAAAAGTACTAGCCAGACAAAACCCTTCCAAAGCAATGCATTGTTGTTGCTTTTTTCAACGAAATGAGAAAAAGAGTGAATCAGAACGAAAATGCAACCATCAGCTTTGGGCAATATTATTCCACAGAAAAAAAAAGATCTACAAAAATCTATCCTGCAAACAAAAAGGAACATCGTATGTTTTTAATTCGATTTTGACGTAGAGCCCAACCAGCTTAGAGAATATAACCACTATTTGAAATAGTTCTATTTGTGAACGTAAACGAAACAGTTCAAACAAAAGGCTGACACAAACAACAACAACCACGAAAAAAGAAAGCCGTAAAATAAAATTTCGCTGAAAATTTAATTGAGTTCGATGTTTTCGAAAAAAAAGTACTCCAACCTATAACTAAACTTGTGACGTGGTAGAGAAAAAAGATCTGCGTTCATAAAAAAAATATTCCTTTGACTTTTTTAACACTCTCTTTTTCACACCATGATGGCGGATTTTCAAAATGTTTGGACTTCATGCTTCAGTTGATGTTTATTAGAGAAAACAAAAATAACTTCGAAAATTTCAATAACATGAGCAGAGCATTCCTGTGTTTGCCACATAGTTATTTTAGAGTTGCAATAATTGCACGTTATACGGTTATTGTTTTTGGTGCAGTTTGAATAGCAACCCTGTGAAAAATCTTGATGCAAGAACATTTGGAAAATAGAACTGTTTGTTTTGATACCTAGCTTAGAAGATAGAAAACTCTTTTAGGAATGTTGGGGTCTAATTGAATGTTTGCTACTTTATGGAACTTTCAGATGCCGACACAAGATTATAGAAAATTGAATTACTTCATTTAATGATTATTTTTAGAGTTAAATATCTTGGAATCTCGACTTGATATAGTATCAACACTGAGATCAGATCAAACACAACTCCCTCCAAACAAGATTTAATATTTTTAAAACTGTGAATCAGGCCATTTTAAAGCAAGTTTCCAAAGAAAAAAGCTGTTTCAAAGGGTCTTATTCTATTAATATTATTGAAGGAAGAACAATATTATGGGGCACTGTTCTATAGCAAAATTTGTCCTCTGCAAAGATGGTCTTAAGTAATTTTTTGAAAAGAGTAACAGTGACAGTTATCTCAATATGTAAAATGCCTAAAACTATGCAAGTTTGATTTCGGTTAATTGAATTCTAGTATTGTATTAACTAGCTTCGAATTTGGTACGCTTGACAATTAAACATATATTTAGACCATTTTTGAAGAAAGTTCAATTTTCGACAGTTCTGGAATAAGATTGAAGGCTTATTAACAAAATTTTTAATATAGACGAATGATATCATCATACGCTAATTGTGTGGAAAACTGGAACTTACGAATTAGTAATAAAAATAAACAAGAGGCCAACAGCTATTAGATAGCTTTTACTAGTGACTTAAAGCTGTCAACTATTCCTGTGTGTGTGTGTGTGTTTGTTAGTAGGAATAGCGGGGATTAACAACTTCCTTTCGCGTCCGAATGGCTAATATAAGAAACAGTTTTCATGAAAAGAGATAGATAACTTGGTGGATTGGTTACTTTCTCGCCAAAGGCAGTTAGGTTAGGTTAGGTTAGGTTAAAGTGGTTGTCATTAAAGCGTCTGACACAGTTAGACCAGTAGAGGTCCATTGTGATACCACGATCTAATAGGGAACAAAAAGGTTCTCTACTAGTTAAAACCATTTGGAGCTTCTGATGAAGCGAAGGAGACTTTTAATGTCTGTATTTATGAGATTGCTTGGTTCGTTATAGAAATATTCTCTTAGATGAAGTTTGCGTCTGTTAGAGGGAGCAGGGCATGTACAAAGAAGGTGTGGGATTGTTTCCTCTTCCTCCTCGTCCAAGCAACTCCTGAAAAAATCGTTTGTTAGTACACCGAGTCGTGCGGCGTTACTACCTATGAGATAGTGTCCAGTAATGACACCTATTACGGAGCTGATCAGAATAGATGAATATAAAACTGTTTGGCCATCTCCATCAGAGACGATCGACAGTCTTGGGCTGTAATGGAGTTTAAAGAGACTGATGTGAGAGATTTCAAAGCAGCCTGACTATCTGAGAAGATGCGGATATCTAGATATCACGTTTTCTTTAAACCAAGACAGTACTTCTTTTATTGCCAGAATTTCCGCTTGGAATACGCTACAATGGTTTGGTAAGCGAAAGAAGAGACTAACGTTGAGTCCATCTGATTACACTCCACCAACCACTCCGTTTTCAGACTTCCATTCATCTGATGTATAAAATTGTACTGATTTATTTTCTATCAAAGCCCCTTAAGAAGAAAAAGTTCAAAAAACTGTAAACAATATCCCTACACTTTTTTAATGGATGCCTTTGACAACTTTTTATCAAACTTGAAAATATCATTAAGTTAAGAGATAAAGCCCTAAATATAAAAATCGGAATTTCTAGTAGTTCAGAAAAGTTTGGTGATCACAAAGTATCAACATTTCTAACAAGTTCAGAATCGGATTCAGCAAAAATTTCAAAACCGTATATGACAATAGTGAGGGTTATTTTTTTTGTTTGGAAATTCTGTTTTTAAAAGTAGACACAATATGAAGATTCATGAAAAAACAGACTGAAAAGAAGAGGGCTTACGATTGAACCCTGGGGTAAGGTAGCGTGAGTGAAAAGCAGTTCAGATAAGTTAGAATTTGCAGAAACCGCCTGAGTTCTTTCGGTTAGATATTCCTGAATAAAAAAGGGCAATCTTTCCAAGCCAAAAAGATGCTGTAACTTTTTTAAAAGTATTTTGTGGGAGACCGTGTCGAAAGACTTAGAAGTCTAATAATACCAACGTTGTTACTAAGTTTTTATCTATTTGCTGTCGTATGTCGTTCACAATTCTTAGAAGCGCTCTTATATAGCTTTGATATGGTATAAAGCCTGATTGCAACGGAAATGCGCAAAATTTTGGAAATAGGATAGGAACCAAGAAATTTGAGGTTATGTAACAAAGCGAAATAATTTATCTCCGAAAACCTCATTTATAAATATAAAAGCAAATAACCTTTCGAAGAAATCTTTGGTTAAAATGTAAGAGTACCTGCCTATGTACCGTTATTTTTTGGTCTCAAAAACGAAAAAAGGAAAAAAACATTTGGGTGCAAAAATTTAAAAATGATATCTACCAAGTTTAAAGAAAATCGGACGAGCTGTTTAGGTTGTAATCGAACAGACAGACAGACAGAACCTATATTTGGTTTAACGTGAGCACCTGTCTTTACAACTTTATCCCACGGAGAGCCTACCCACATCGGAGTCAGATTGAGCCCTGACTAATACCATTTGCCCCGAGTCAGCCGAAGCCAATTCAGTAGCAAGGCTGTGACATGTTGCAGCATGTGCACGCCTCTTGCTTAAGGGCGAGGTCTATCTAACACCTCTTGAATTCAAGCACGCTTGAAAACCATATTTTTCCGCATTTGGAATAAACCACAACCACCACGATACTCCCACTAGGGATCCTACCTCATAGATAGTGTGAGAAAGAGAGGTTGCACAACGCAACCCATCTCTAACTCCTGGGCACTATCTACCGTGGTGCCAGAATATAGCTTCTGGTGGAGCTTCGCAACTGAGGTCAACCGAGGTCACTTACAGATGAGTTCCTGCAAAACTCAGGGCCTGTCAACCCCAGGATACACACACCCAGAAATCGATCGAAGTAGAAACCAACCACTAGGAGTGTCCGACCTTTTATTAGTCTTTGTTTTAGGAACGATTGTCCTAAGCAATCTTCTTGATCTCAACGATCGTTTATTTTTAACATCATACATATTTCCAAGACTGCTAAAACCAAAACGTCGAGCAAAAGAGAACATCATCTCAATCGCTTAGTTTATGCTTTGGCCGTGACATGGTGAGCACTATTGAGTTTTCTTAGTTGTCTAAATATCCAGCTGGGTTATCCGGAGGAATACACGTAAGCCTCCCAACCACGACAAAGTAAAACTCATCGGGGAAGAGACAGACGGACAGAATAGAGAGACCCACTTTCTTAAGAAAATGGTCTTAAAAAAAGGTGTCGGATGAAAACTTAAAACTAAAATCGACTAAGTCGTTTAAGTTTAAATGCAAAAGACGGACAGACCTCTTCCATATCATCACAAGGTCAAATTTAATCAAGATCTACGTACATCTGACTCATTTGTGGAGTTGGGCATTTTTTGATATTTTTGTACGAGTATTTTACCTTTAAAGTTCTAAAAACCTGTTATTATTTTTTATTAAACATTCAGCACAAACAATTTTTTGTATAAAATATCAGAGTCACTGTATCTATCTTCTTAGCATTATATAAATGTAGATAAAATAAAATACTTTTGTTTGTTCAATTTTAAATATACATATGTATAAGTATGTATAGGTTACTGTTAAAGTTTTTTTTTTTTATTTTTAATTTAATTTAGCTAGCTAATTGTGAATAATTTTAGAATCAAAAAAACGCTAAGATATGCTCAAACTGACCTATCCGAAACAACTTATAATTTTTTAATTGTTTTGTTAACACATTCTTTTTTTTTTTGTCAATAGCAATGTCAACAAAATAATTAGCACACGAACTAATTTAGTTGTTTGTCCACGACGTGCGTGCGTTGCGTCGGCGGTGTAGCATATCAAAATCACGTAAAATGTGTTATTTTATTATTATAACTGTAATATTTTGTGTGTCTGTGCAAAATAACAAACATTCATCTGCACATAATTACATTAAAACAACCATTCTTTTTTTGTATTTTTTAAATTAGAAATAAAGAAATGTATCTAATATATTTTTTGAATATAATTTAAAGGGTGTTTTTTTTAAGAACAACATAAATAAAAATTTTCATCATAAAGAATGATTTTTAACAATACTTTTACTAAAAATAGGATTGTTAGTCGATACGTCAATTATATGGGCACCAGCGTTGCCACTTCGAAACAAAAATTGCGTAGTAGATCATTCATAAAAAAAAAGTGGATTTGAACAATATACAGAATATTTTAGAAAAACAGCATTAGGTGCGGTTAGATGGAGTCCCAGAAACTTACACACTTACGCTAGATTTCCACTTGCCTGTTCAATACGCACTTCGAGTATACAGGATGGCTGTTACCAACGGTAAAAAACACATCCACTCAGTCTGTTCAAACTGCGCCTTACTCCAAGTGGTAAGTAACCTAGCATTAGAGAATGAGTATGAAAAGCTTAGTGTCGTCGATAAAACAATGAAGTTCATTAGAAAAGTTTCAGACAACAGAGCATTTACGAAAATGAGGAAGAGAATCGGAGACAAAACGGAGCCCTGAGGAACTCCAGCATTTATTTTGTGAAGATCAGACTTGAAACCGTCCAATACAACACGAACTGAACGATTTAGAAAATAGAAAAAAAAACCTTGGTGTCAAACTCTATTAAAAGCATTAAGAATATTTCTTCGAGATATTTCTTAAGCTGATTGTTGATCAGATCAGGGATTGCATTATTTAGAAATAGGTGAGACAAATGATGTTTTCCATCTTCCAGAGAAAACTCCAGAGCAGTATGAGCGATGGAAAAGCTTAAGCAATTTTTGCCAGCGAGGAAGAACACCTCTTTAGAAGAATTTGTTATTTTTTGTTATCAGAACCAGCGGATTTGTGTAAAGCAAGATCTCGAAGGGCTTTTGCCAATGTACGAGAGCGGATAAATATACATGTCTCATCGAGTGACTTACAATATCAAGTACAGGAGGTGAAATGTTTCTGTCAGGTATGTAGAGTTAGCAGCAAAACAAGCTGCGAGTACGTGTGCCTGAATTATAGGTAAATAAAAAAACAATAATTTAATATTCATTCAAAGTTGAAGAATAAAGCGGGAAATTATTATTTTTCAATTAAAAAATATACTATTTACCCAATTTACCAGAACTATAAGTATATATAATGTATTCGTGTCAGAATATACACCATTAAAAAAACACTCCTTTAAAATAAAACAATTGTTTGGATAGATGGAAGATAGTGTGAATTTCAAAATTTCCATTTCAAAACAATTCAATTGCTTAATCGTCCAAAATAAATAGTTGCTTTTTTCGATCCTACTGTGATCAAAACAACCAATAATATATAGTACCTAATCTTCTGCATAACTAAGCACCGAAAATACTAAAAATTACTCTTTCGAAAGTGATAAATAAATAAAGATATTCGAGTTACAAAAACATGAAAATCCACACACGATTTACTACTATGATAAAAAACTGTTTCAGAAAAAAACGACATCACTCTTAATAGTTCGCCTGACTGGAATACTTGCAATCGAGAAAAAAAATTGGTAACCAAAATAAACTCTATTGCGTTCAAAACTGGTTCAGGACACGAATAAAAGTACTAGCCAGACAAAACCCTTCCAAAGCAATGCATTGTTGTTGCTTTTTTCAACGAAATGAGAAAAAGAGTGAATCAGAACGAAAATGCAACCATCAGCTTTGGGCAATATTATTCCACAGAAAAAAAAAGATCTACAAAAATCTATCCTGCAAACAAAAAGGAACATCGTATGTTTTTAATTCGATTTTGACGTAGAGCCCAACCAGCTTAGAGAATATAACCACTATTTGAAATAGTTCTATTTGTGAACGTAAACGAAACAGTTCAAACAAAAGGCTGACACAAACAACAACAACCACGAAAAAAGAAAGCCGTAAAATAAAATTTCGCTGAAAATTTAATTGAGTTCGATGTTTTCGAAAAAAAAGTACTCCAACCTATAACTAAACTTGTGACGTGGTAGAGAAAAAAGATCTGCGTTCATAAAAAAAATATTCCTTTGACGTTTTTAACACTCTCTTTTTCACACCATGATGGCGGATTTTCAAAATGTTTGGACTTCATGCTTCAGTTGATGTTTATTAGAGAAAACAAAAATAACTTCGAAAATTTCAATAACATGAGCAGAGCATTCCTGTGTTTGCCACATAGTTATTTTAGAGTTGCAATAATTGCACGTTATACGGTTATTGTTTTTGGTGCAGTTTGAATAGCAACCCTGTGAAAAATCTTGATGCAAGAACATTTGGAAAATAGAACTGTTTGTTTTGATACCTAGCTTAGAAGATAGAAAACTCTTTTAGGAATGTTGGGGTCTAATTGAATGTTTGCTACTTTATGGAACTTTCAGATGCCGACACAAGATTATAGAAAATTGAATTACTTCATTTAATGATTATTTTTAGAGTTAAATATCTTGGAATCTCGACTTGATATAGTATCAACACTGAGATCAGATCAAACACAACTCCCTCCAAACAAGATTTAATATTTTTAAAACTGTGAATCAGGCCATTTTAAAGCAAGTTTCCAAAGAAAAAAGCTGTTTCAAAGGGTCTTATTCTATTAATATTATTGAAGGAAGAACAATATTATGGGGCACTGTTCTATAGCAAAATTTGTCCTCTGCAAAGATGGTCTTAAGTAATTTTTTGAAAAGAGTAACAGTGACAGTTATCTCAATATGTAAAATGCCTAAAACTATGCAAGTTTGATTTCGGTTAATTGAATTCTAGTATTGTATTAACTAGCTTCGAATTTGGTACGCTTGACAATTAAACATATATTTAGACCATTTTTGAAGAAAGTTCAATTTTCGACAGTTCTGGAATAAGATTGAAGGCTTATTAACAAAATTTTTAATATAGACGAATGATATCATCATACGCTAATTGTGTGGAAAACTGGAACTTACGAATTAGTAATAAAAATAAACAAGAGGCCAACAGCTATTAGATAGCTTTTACTAGTGACTTAAAGCTGTCAACTATTCCTGTGTGTGTGTGTGTGTTTGTTAGTAGGAATAGCGGGGATTAACAACTTCCTTTCGCGTCCGAATGGCTAATATAAGAAACAGTTTTCATGAAAAGAGATAGATAACTTGGTGGATTGGTTACTTTCTCGCCAAAGGCAGTTAGGTTAGGTTAGGTTAGGTTAAAGTGGTTGTCATTAAAGCGTCTGACACAGTTAGACCAGTAGAGGTCCATTGTGATACCACGATCTAATAGGGAACAAAAAGGTTCTCTACTAGTTAAAACCATTTGGAGCTTCTGATGAAGCGAAGGAGACTTTTAATGTCTGTATTTATGAGATTGCTTGGTTCGTTATAGAAATATTCTCTTAGATGAAGTTTGCGTCTGTTAGAGGGAGCAGGGCATGTACAAAGAAGGTGTGGGATTGTTTCCTCTTCCTCCTCGTCCAAGCAACTCCTGAAAAAATCGTTTGTTAGTACACCGAGTCGTGCGGCGTTACTACCTATGAGATAGTGTCCAGTAATGACACCTATTACGGAGCTGATCAGAATAGATGAATATAAAACTGTTTGGCCATCTCCATCAGAGACGATCGACAGTCTTGGGCTGTAATGGAGTTTAAAGAGACTGATGTGAGAGATTTCAAAGCAGCCTGACTATCTGAGAAGATGCGGATATCTAGATATCACGTTTTCTTTAAACCAAGACAGTACTTCTTTTATTGCCAGAATTTCCGCTTGGAATACGCTACAATGGTTTGGTAAGCGAAAGAAGAGACTAACGTTGAGTCCATCTGATTACACTCCACCAACCACTCCGTTTTCAGACTTCCATTCATCTGATGTATAAAATTGTACTGATTTATTTTCTATCAAAGCCCCTTCCTGCCAAGCTGACCTTGACGGAATGGTGATTTCAAAATTTGTATCGAAAACCAACAAGGGATTGATGTAGTCGGAGTGACTTGGGAAAGTTCCGAATAAATTCAGAATGGTGGTGTGGCCAATAGAGTTATTGGTCCATTGAGAAATGGCTTTGACACGTACGGCTGTGCTCACGGCCATTTGTTTGCTGTAAATATCTAGGGGTGTCAGGTTGAGAAGTATGTCTAGTGCAGCGGAAGGGAAAGAAATTATTTTTCTAACTATAAAGTCAAGTTAGAGATGATGAAAAGGTCGAAGAAAGTAGTTTTCGTTATACGATCAGTGGTATGTGCGTCTTTGTTTATAGGTTTACATCAAATACGGATGTACATACATATACATAAGTATATGACAAGTTGTCAAACTTTAGGAAGTCGAAAAAAGGTTCAACTAACAACTAACCGGCTGGGCGGATTGTCCTAAAACATTTTCTATTTTTAATACCAAAAATAACCGTACCTGCCATACAATTTTTACTTGCGACTTATAGTTAGGTACTATTAAGACAAGTTATGCATTCGTAAAAAAAATCAAACTCGAGATTTTGATCAAAGTTGACATTACAATGATAGCGAAGACTTAAAAAGTGGGTCTTGCAATTCTGTCTGTCTGTCTGTTCGACTACCGCCTAAACGGCTCGGCCGATTTTCCTTAAACTTGGTAGATATCATTTTTAATTTTTTCCCCCGCACGTTTTTTTCTTCTTTTTTTACGAACAAAAAAAACGGTACCTGCCATACGATTTTTTTCGAAATTTTATAAATATTTTTTTTTTTAACTGTTTGACAGATTTATGAAATAAAAATACAAAAAAATTTCTTTTAGTTGAAGCTAGATAATGGTTGAAATATATTTTCCGAAAAATGGTTATTGAGGGTACCCCCCAACGAACCAACCATTTTTTTTGTTTTTGATTTTCTCAAAAACGGTACAACCGATTTTGATCATATTTTTTTTGCTAAAGCTCCCCAAAACTTGAATAGAATTGTGTATTCAAAAAAAAAATTTGGATTTTAAAAAAAAAATTAATTTTTTTTTTTTTGAAAACTCAATATTTCAAAAACTACTCGTACATTCTAGTTTTTTTTAAACTTGATCAATAAAAGTTTCTCAATATAATCTACAAGATGTGAGAAAAAAATGTATTTTACCTAAAACTAAAGGTACCCACCATACAAATGTTAAAAAATGGTTTTCAAAAATCGTATTTTTCTCGAAAACGGCGCCTAAAATTTTGATAAAATTTTTTTTCTTTCAATTATTTCTTACGATCTTAATTTAATGAAAAAAATTGAAATTAAGATATTACTGCTTGTACCTACCATAGAACCATTTTTTTTCAAATTTTGAATTACTCATTATCGAAATAACGGATTTTAATGAAATTTTTTGAAGAGATGCTTCTAAAAAGTATAAAAACCATTCATTCGTATAATAATTAAAGCTTAAAGTTGGCGTACCAAAATTTTTTCTTAAAAATCTTTTAAAAATTTTGTATATAAAAACTATTTTTTTAAGAAACCACTACAACGACCTATAATTTTAGTTCTTGCATAAATTCATATTTGCATAGCATTCTGTTTTATCCCTTACTATATTAAATGAATTTAAAAAAATAATTTTATCCTTAAGAACAGTTTTCTCCAATAACATTCGTTTTTAAAATTTTTAGTCTATTACATAGGAGCAAGTTCGTGCGACCCAGTCGTGCATTTTATTTAAATAGTTTTCGAAAGTTTTTTTTTCGAAAACAGTGCCTGGAATTCTGATAAACATATTTTTGATTTGACTTGTTATCTCTTTATCGGAAAAATAGGTTTTAATGTAATTTTTTTTATAAAGAAGCTTCTTAAATGTTTCAACAACAACATCGCTTATAAAAACTTAAAACAAAATATTTTTGGATTAAAAAAAATCGATATCTGAAAACCTGGTCAGTAATATTTTTAAATTTTTTTTATTTGTTTGTTCGTAAAATAATATATGTAAACTTTAAGTTAGGGTGTTAAATTTTTTCCTTAAAGATTTTTTAAAAATCTTATCCATGTATGCATATTAACTAATTTTCTTACAATAACCGTTATAACGATTTATAATTTGTATTCATGTACTATAAATTCATACTTGCTTGAGAAATCACATGGTCAAGGTATTCTGTTTTTAGCTCCATTTACTAAGGTACTAAGGAAGTTCTTTTAGCCATTTTGAAAATTAACTTTATGTTTTTTTTTTTTCAAATAACAGTCGTTTTTAAAATCTAGGTCTTTTAAACAAAAGAGCAAGTTCGTGCGACCAAGTCTAACATTTTATTTTTCTGAAAACTGGCCCCCATATGACTTTTTTCTTTTTGGAAAATGATACACAAAAATGAGTTTTTGTAAAGTAAATAGTAGGTAATAATAAAAAAGACATACAAATCAGAACACATCACCATAGGTATTTTTCTCTTTCACCCCCGAGCGGGGGCATTGAGCAGTCAAAAAAGAACCATATTACATATTTAACTCGGAGCATTTAATATGCGTTTAATTTTTAGCTCCGGGCTCGCTCGATTAGCACGATAAAAAATAAGTAAATAGTTGAGTGCAGCTAACTTCATATTTTTTTTTTATTTTGAATTTAATTAAAAATGAATTAGAAGAAAGAATTCTTGAAAAGACCAATTTCTTAACCAAAGCTGACAATTTGGACAGTTTATTTAAAAAAAAATGTCTGTGCCCGCTCGGTGACCTTATAAGAAAAACGCCTCTTGTTGTCTATAAATATATAAATATTAATGTATATACACTTAAGAGTAAAATTTTAAGAGGATCTAGAAATATTTTGGTATTCTTTGTTAAAATTTTAAGAATCAACATTAAAAATAAAAAAACTCGTCTTTTATATTGACAAACCATATTATACACATACATGGCTAGTTCAGAAGTTATCCAAGTGATTTTTTTTTTGAAAAATTTATAATCTGTTATCCCATAAACTATTAATTAATGCGAAGGAATATATTTTAATTTTATTTAAAAATGTTCTCAAATAATAATATTGAATTGCCTCTGCTATGTATCTTCAATCAAAAAAAAATGTTCATTTTAAGAAATCTTCAATCACTAAAGGTATCTTCAATCACGACCGTCTATTGCGGACTAAGCAAAAGCTTTTTATTCCTATTAAAAAGATCACTTAAAACCGAATGAAATCAATCCTACTCCTACTCCAACATTCAACCTTTTGAAAGTGTCAGGTTTGACTGGCAGATCTTGTAACATTTGAATTGGCTTACAGTTTTTTTTCAACGTCAAATTTAGACAACAATAAATCAACAAGCCAAAAGAAATTGAAATTAGACAGCCATTTAAAACAAAGGCGAAGTCCAAGTAGTGCGATGTTGTTTCTAACATTTTAATATTTATTTTGTCTTTTTAATATCATGCTAACTTCATAAAACTCTTTGAAACTTCAAGATGTCAAAAAAAGTTCTGTTTACTTAGTTTTTTTTTACACGAACTCTCACTGTTTAAGGTGTGATTAGAAGCCGTTTATAAAAACAGCCTTAGGAGATAAAATATCTGAGACAACAACCTTCAGTCTCAGAACATCGTGCCACACATCTTTCCTATCCTTCTTTCTCTTCTTAACTTCACGCCCGCGCTGTGTTGAAACATTTAAAGGGTAATCTAATCCCTTAAACGCGGGTAGATTATAAAAAAAAAAAAAAAAAAAAAATAGAAATAGAAATAGAAAATGAATAAAATTAAGTAGAAGTTAGTGAACTGCTTAAGAGTAGGCAATTTTTTAAGCAATATCATACTCAAACCTTAACACTAAGTTGTAAAATACTTCGTTCTAAAATCTCTTAAGATTTTTGATAGGTTATGAATAACACACATTATCATATTATATGACCAGTTATGCCCATTTTATAGTTATACTTTATATTACCTATAAATCAATAAAAACCTAGTTTATTTATCCCACAACAATATTTTATGGAACCGACGAAAGCCGGATGGGTCAGACAGTTTCTTATTTGGCATCGATTCAAGATTCCAAGACGCAATAAACTATCCCTATACTTCTTCACCTTCTTCACTAAATCATAAAATAATATAAAAAAAACATAAGAAAACCTATAATGATTCACTTAAAATAAAATTCGAAATTCGCTATTTTTCTGCCATTGGAATCGTAAAAATAAATATTTTTCCGCTTCAGCATCATCGGCACGGCACGTATTCAAAAAAAAACAATAACAGACTTTAACGATGTCTCGTCGTCGAAGAAGCGTGCTTCTGGATCGATGCGCCACAAAACAGAACCCGATCTCAAGGCAGTCACATACCGAACGTCCCCGAGTCAGAAGTTCACCAAATACAAAAATGTCACAGAACCTCCCCGAACTAAATGTCGAACGCCCCAAAATCTCAAACAATTTCGCACTAGTTGACACCGAGTTTCTCATATAGTTTTCAACGGAGCCGCCAAGAAAATTTACGACAAAAACAAAAGTATTTTTTTTTTAAATACCAAAAATGTATTTAAGTGAGAGTACCTACCATCCGTGTTGAAAAACCAAAGTCCATCTACACGTTTAATTCCTTGCGCTTTTCCCTCTGATTGATGAGTATTTTTAAAACCACTTTGCTTTATTTAATAAAATTGCATCTTTTTCTCACTTGATTTTATTTTGAAGAATCACTAAAATCATCAAAAATGAAAAACGAAGAAATAAACCTTCATTCAGAAATCAACGAAGATCTGGCAAGATTGTTTTTAAAATATTTGTTAAATTGGTTTCGATTTACCCGTCGCACTTCTAATTAAGACAAAATCTCAGAACAGACTGAATGTCTGAAATTGTTCCTCAAGACTTTACTTTTATTTTTTTTACGTAACAATAATTTTCACGAACGGATTTAGTTTTGCTGAAACGGCCCCGGTCGTTGGTGTCGGTCGGTTCGGTGTCGGATCGGAACGTTCTTCCTTCGACAATGTTAATCGTGTTGCTCATGATGATTTTCCTTCTGTCTGACTGAATTCGGAGCAATAAAATAATAAAAGATTGTGTATGGGGGATCGTGTCTGGTTGGGTTCGCGTGAAGTGCGAGATATTAAAGATACTTTTGTATCTGGAGTTCTCAAGCACACCCCAAGAGGCCACACAATTAAGGCACAAATTCAATTCAAATTTATTGCATTTGAGTGGGAGAAAAAAAAGAGAAAAGATAAAGATCACAAAAGGAAATGAATGATTTTTTTTTCATTTTAAATTAGGTCATAAAAGGGACCAGTCTGAGGGAAGTGCATTGGAGTAAGAGAGATGGGAGTATAAATAAGTAACAGGTAGATTTAAGGAGTTTTTTTTTGGGGAATACCCAAGCACTTAACGTCAACCCTTAAAGTCGAAAGGGTGTGAATTGAGTTGTATGGTGTACATTAAAGAAAACAACCGTTTGCTTATTCCGTTATCCACTTGACATAGTAATAAGATCACAAATTCTCAGTACTTGCATACTTAGGATAAAGCAGGTAAATATTTGCTCGGACAATGTCAATCAACTTAAGCAAATACAAATCCATCTTCCTTATGAATTAGTGTGACCATCTGATAATTAAATGAGACAGAAATAATGGCACAACATTTTTAATAATTTGCAAAGTCTTAAGCAGTTTGCAGACTTTTTATAAATTTTAAATTTTAAGTCTTACTGGTATCATGCTTAGACTACTTTTTTGATAAACTGCATCTGGAGACACATAAAACAATGGCAGTTGGTGTAAGTACCTTTTTGACATCTGTAAATGTCATGTCATGTGTCAAGTGAAGTTAGTAAGATGCTAAAAGGGCAAACAAAAGGCATTAGATAATTTTAACTTTAATAAAATGTTAATGGTAGTAAGTATGCTAAATTTGTCAAAATTTATAAAGTCTTTGTTTTGAAATGGCATCATGCTAAAAAAGTAAAAATCTGACTAAAATTTCGGGGAAATATATTTAAATCAGAAGATCAAAGCTAAGGTTTGCGTTGCAGCTTAGGGCTGAATTTAAATTTGCATACGGTATCAAGAATTCTAAAGTGAAAAAAGTGATCAGAGTTGCCATAGTATAAGTATGCCAGAAATTACATACATATGTATTTACCTTTTTAAATAAATTTGACAAAAGTATAAAATATTTTTAGATCAAACCAAATAGTCAATAAATTTATTATTGCATTTAATTAGACGATACTAAAATATTTGTGGTATAGGTATGATCATGTATTAAATTATAATATTATATGTATTTATTTGGGCTTGAATGATCGATGAGGTGGATGCAATTAATAAAAAAAACTAATTCATCTTATGTTACCCTACGTTTCGCTGGCTTTTTTCCGGCTTCTTCAGGGGTTTTTATTAATTTCAATTCCAGTTAAAACATAATGTAAAACATTATTTTTAAACATCAGAAATTCAATTCCAGTTAAAACATAATGTAAAACATTATTTTTAAACATCAGAAATTAATAAAAACCCCTGAAGAAGCCGGAAAAAAGCCAGCGAAACGTAGGGTAACATAAGATGAATTAGTTTTTTTTATTAATTGCATCCACCTCATCGATCATTCAAGCCCAAATAAATACTAAAATATTTGTTTGAATTAGTTTGAAGTCTGAATAATTAATTGTTAGAATTATTTTATGTACTTATTTATTAACATCCCGATTCCGACAAACTTCAATGAACCTCACAAGGCAACCTGCTGCCCTTAAAAAAGCTATCGAATAAGCGTTTTGACTTTTTAAACAACTTCAAGTTAACTTGGTGTTTAGGAAAAAATTCGATTTTATAAAAAAATAAGAAGTTTAAATTTAACTTAACACTATGACGAAAGAGAAATTGAACAAAGTGGCTTGCGTCATACCAACAGGCGCTTGTGCATCTTTATTTCCAATGTAAATCGAATTCAAACTTAAACGGACCTACCGATTTCTCTCAAATTTTGATACAGAGGAAATTTTGTTAAAACTCAATTAAAACAATACGATAGAACTGATAAGTTTATACTTAATCCAGCCAATATTTGTCCAAATTGTAGGATTTAACCACACATGAGCAAATTCGTCAAATGTTTGAAAATGTATTTAGCAATCAAATTACAATACAAAATTCAACTTGGGTACTGTTTTGGGATTTTTGTGAAGTTTCTTGTGACAGAAATTATCAACCCTTTTATGAAAAACACGATATTTGATAAGTATCAACGAAATTATTGAATCAGTATTATGGTGATCATTTATCAAAAAATGTGAATTGTATACTAATTTTAGATCTATTGTGAACAGTTCGATTGATAAACTTGGTGCTACGTTTGTCAAATATATTAATCCCTCGCGATTTTTGACAGATGAATCAAATTATCAGGCATGAAAAGATTTCTATTCACATAAAATTCAGAAAAAATATTTTGAGTTTAATTTAAAAAAACAAGGTTAAGAAATTTCTTCGCCAAAATTAGTTTTTGAAGGGAATCATGAGCATCTTGGCTCAGGGCATTAAGGTAATCTTTAAATAATTCCAACGGATTTGGACGAAAATATGAAGGGAAGTTGTTTAGTTTCAAAGTGACATCGTCCATTTTTTGGTTACGAAAAACTTTGCACCAATATCCTTCGCTTCTTCTGGATTTTCTTCCATTAATTCCACCAGTCTTTCAAGTTATTTTTCGGTGCTTTGGTTCGGTTAGAAAAGATGAGGTGATGGTCCATTGTGCTCCCCAGGGTGTGGGGAATGTATAGGAATAGGAAAAATAAGAGAAATGATTCAGTGGGATTTAGGTATGGAGTGCCTCCCTGAACCATTTCTTAATGAAGTTAAGAATGCTATTTACTGGCAAAAATGAGACGTCGTCGCCCAGTTCGTCGGCTGTGCTAGGGCATATACAAGGGAAGTGAGATGAGCCTTCTTCCAACTCTTCGTCCTGAAACCCACCAAATAAGTCAGATGTGCTGATGCCTATTTTGCTCATGTGGGATGCCATTGAGTTGTGAAACGTAAAGATTCCAACCAAGAGAGGCAATTGAGGTCTGCTAAGCTTCAGTAGATACGCTGTTTTTGTCCTTGAATATCTGACCAAGGATTCTTTAAACCCCGGCAGGTGTTAATTCAGCTCACTGCAGAAGTGGAGGCTCCACTACTTCAAGAAGAATACCCTATGTTGCCGCCACCAAGCATAGAAGAGGTTGAGAAGGCTATAGGCCGGCTTAATCAGAACAAATCCCCGGGAGCCGATGGCTTACCAGCCGAATTATTTCATCACGGCGGGCCAGCCTTACGTCAAGCAATTCATGATATTATAATACACGTATGGGAGCAGGAAGAAATGCCAGAAGACTGGCGAAAAGGCATAATATGCCCCATACATAAGAAGGGAGATGTCACAACGTGCAGCAATTATAGAGGTATCACGTTGTTGAGTACCGCCTATAAGATATTCTCCTCTATCCTACAAGACCGGATAACCCCATACGCTAAAACCGTCATCGGACAATATCAGTGTGGTTTCATTCCAGGCAAATCAACAACTGATCAGATCTTTACCCTTAGGCAGGCGATGGAAAAATGTCTAGAATTTAACATCCCAACATACCATCTGTTTATAGACTTTAAGGCCGCCTATGATAGCATAGCATAGCATAGCATATAGGGTAGAACTTTACAAAGCCATGAGAGAATTCGGCATCCCAAATAAATTGACACGACTATGTAGGTTGACCATGACCAACGTAACAAGCCAAGTAAAAATAGCCGGATTGCTATCCAGACCAATCAACATCTTTAATGGACTCCGACAAGGGGACGGTTTGGCCTGCCTCCTCTTCAACCTGGCGTTGGAGAAAGCAATCCGTGACTCTGGCACGGCAACAAGAGGGACCATCGTCAACAGGTCCAGCCAGTTACTAGCTTACGCAGACGACATTGACATCATCGGAAGAACCGAACAAGTTGTACACGATTCCTTCATCCAGATTGAGCAGGCGGCACTAAATCTGGGGCTGCACATTAGTGAAGGTAAAACAAAGTACATGGTGGCGTCGAATGCGAGAGGAACAGTTGGTCAAACAATCAAGGTTGCGGAGCACGAATTTGAAGTGGTGCAATCCTTTAAATACCTTGGGTCAATAGTAGCAGCCGATAACAATATAGAAGAAGAAATACGCGGGCGGCTTCTCAAATCCAACAGAGCCTACTATAGTCTGTCAAAGCTCTTCAAATCCAGAAATCTCACCATAACTTCAAAACTGCTGCTGTATAGGACCATGGTCCTGCCAGTACTCACATATGGATCCGAGACTTGGGTGCTTAGCAAAAGGCACTCCGACCTCTTAGCTGCGTTCGAGAGAAAAGTCTTAAGGAGAATTGTTGGCCCCGTATGTGAGGAAGGACGATTCCGGAGACGGTACAATCATGAACTGTATGCAATCTACCTTGAAGCAGATATCGTGACAAAAATTAAGCTCGGTAGACTCCGTTAAGCAGGGCACCTAGCTCGCATGAGCGAAGAGGAACCTGCTCGGAAAGTTTTTTGTGGTACATTCTATGGTAGACGACAGCGTGGTAGACCATGCTTGCGCTGGAGAGATGGCGTAGACCAGGACGCCCGAAGCCTTGGGGTGCGCAACTGGATGGCGTCGGCTAGAGACCGGGATAGGTGGAGAGACTTGTTGAAGGAGGCCAGGACCGGAACCCGGTTGTCGAGCCGATGATGAGGTGTTAATTCTTGACGATTTGTTATTTGCGGTCTTGAGGAAATTTTGCTGAATTCTATACTTTTCCTGGTCCAGTGGCAGAAGTACCCAGTGTAAACTTTGGCTCGGTTCAAGTGATGAACCGTTCTTGGCCAGTTCGTTTCCATTAATGTCACGGTGTACAGGGAACCATCGAAGGTTGACTGAATTTGGTTTCGAACAATTGTACTCCTAAATGAACAGAATGCTGTTAAGTAAAAAGCGAATTTTGCTTACTAACAACAACTAACATTATTCAACCAAAATTAAATTCGTAAACTACAAACGCAATTCCGAAACTAAATGCGAATTAAAAACTTCACAATAGAACCGATTAACAATGGCATTTTGATCAGTATTCACAATGGAGTAAAAATTGTTAACAATTGATACTCATAATACAATTATTATCAATGAAATGAAAGAATTTATCAGCTATCAAATAATTTATACATATTTGATATTCATAATAAGGCTGTGTATTTTTTTCTGGGCGACTTAAGAAGTCAATTTTAGATCTAAGGTTTTCTAATTTAAATTGGATCTTATGTAAATAAGTGAACATAATGACTTAAAGTTGATCAAAATAGTGATAAATTATTGAAGAAACTTTAATGTTTCCTACTTGCATTATATCAAATATTATCAATACGATATTTGACGTTTATCAAAAAAGAAAACTGATGAGTTGGTATTACGTTATGAAACTTCAATTTGTATTGTTAACTGCGAATATTATAGATAGGGCAAAGTCAAGATACATCATATTGTGAATAATTCTTCTGACAAAATTGGTATCATTGTTGTCCAAAACTTTTTTATTTATCAATTTTTCCGTAGATTGCAGGTTCTTAATTAATCCATATTTCATAAGGTTTGTATCGTATTTTCACGAGAAATTTTACATTTTATTAGCGATCAATAATTAACAAATTAATTAAAATTATTAAATCCCCTTGGAATACTGAAAATGTGTTAGCTAATTACCGATTGTCAGTAGATGTCTGCGCTAGCAAGAGAGGAGACTGATAATGATAACATCTATTGTTTCATTTTATTAATAATTCAACACTAATAATTTTTTTAAAACCAATAATAATTATAATGTATTAAATTTGGATTATTTAAAAAAAAATAAAATGCACGACTGGGTCGCACGAACTTGCTCCTATGTAAAAGACTAAGAATTTCAAAAATGAATGTTATTAGAGAAACTGTTCATAAGCATAACATTCATTTTTTAAATGACTAAAAAAAACTTCTTTAGTAGTTAAAGGTAAGAATAGGATGCCATGTGATTCAAGCAAATATAGATTTATGCAAGAACAAAAATTATAAGCCTTTGTAGTGGTTTCTTAAAAAATAAGGTGTTATATAAGAAAATCTCAAAACATTTTTAAGAAAAAATATTGGTACGGCAATTTAAAGTTTTTATTATTGTATGAAAGAAAATTAAATTTACAAAAAAAAGTATTGAGCCGTTTTCGAGATATTGAATTTTCAAAAAACAAAAAATGATTTTTTTTTCAAAATTCAAAAAAATATTTTTCTTAAAGTTTTGAAATGCAATGTTTTTTAAATTTTTTAGAAGCTTCTCTCTACGAAATTTCATTAAAATCCGTTATGCTGATAATGAGAAATTCAAAATTTTAAAAAATCGTTCTATGGTAGGTACAGTCAGTAATATCTTGTTTTCAAAATTTTTTTTATTAAATTACAGATATTAAAAAATAGTAGAAAGAAAAAAATATAAGGAAAATTTTTGAGCAAATCAAGAACAAAAAAATGGCCCCACGGGGGGTACCAAAACTACTCATTTTTTGGAAATTTTTTTCCAACCATTACCTAGGTTTAACTAAATTAAATTTTTTGAATTTTTTTTTTAAAAATCGTTGGGACAGTTTTTGAGAAAAAGAAATATTTATAAAATTTCGAAAAAAAATCGTATGGCAGGTACCGTTATTTTTGGTCTTAAAAAATCAAATCAAAAAACATCCGGGGGTAAAAAATTAAAACCCATATCTACCAAGTTTGAAGAAAATCGGCCGAGCCGTTTAGCTGTAATCGAACAGACAAAAAGACAGACAGACAGACAGCAGACAGAATTGCGAGACCCACTTTTTTAGTCTTCGCTATCATCGTAATGTCAACTTTGATCAAAATCTCGAGTTCGATTTTTTTTGCGAATGCATAACTTGCTTTATAGTACCTATAAGACGCAAGTAAAAAACAATCACCGTGAATTGAAATGTCAAATAAGATACATATCCATTCACGGTATTTGAAATTTGTTCGAAATTCACAGTAATAGTCCAATTTATGCATTAACAATAATTATATACTATTAAAATGACCATCATTATGTATTATCGTTTATCAATCAATTATTGATTTTTAAAAACCGTGATAAGGTTAACGATATTAACATTATACTTAAAAGCTAATTGTTAAAAAATATTATTTTTTGGCATAAGTCGCAGTTGCAATCATATTTTTGTTTTGTTTATCTAAACGACTATGAGGCCGACCAAAAACCGACGAATTGACGAACACTCGTTCATTTTGACATTTCCTTCATACATCATATTTTTATTTGTCGCGAATGACAAGTTAAACAAAGAATGCAGACGAAAACAAGAAAGTTTTTTATGTTAGTCGCGTATAAACAATTCATTAGTTGCAGTGTGGATGGTATGTGGAACGCGAATAGAGTTTGACAGTTCATAACGATCAGAATGCAATTCGTGACGACCAATTTATGTTTTCAAATTTCTCTTATTTTAGCAATTAAAATGAAAATTTTAATATCTTAACGTTAATTTAAATAAATTTTCTACCATTTTGTTTAGTTTTTGTGAAGAAATTAGGACGGTATAATTGGTCGCTCTCATGTGAAAGTCCTTATGGGGCGTTAATTTGCTCCATTACTAATTACAATAAAAACGAAATTTTTACCAAACTGTTAATTTAGGAAAAATTAAAACAATCAGCAATATCGAGGTATCTCTTCGGAGAAAATTATTTTCCGATTTGTTCGAAATCGGAGAATTTTCTACCGAGGTACGCTGTCCGATTGACATATCGGAAAATCTTCCAATAAAATGTGACGCTCATCAACGCATTGCGATTAAGTACATTCAGTAAAGAATTTTTGACAGTTGTGCATTAAATTTCTTCGAAAATTCTCCGAAAGCAAATAGTTTCGGATTATTTTAAGAAAAATGAAATAGAATGAATGCTATTGTATGCTTCATTTTTGTTTGTTCTGAAGTGGATACCTCGAATGAAATCTAAGTTCCGATCGGAACAGACTATCGTTTCGGAACTTCTTCCGAATGGATACCTCGATAGGGCTGAGTATCCTGATCTGAATTTCAAACAAATTTAGTTGAATTTGAGACTTATACTGGGTACGAATTTAAAAGATTAAGGTTGTGTCACACTCGTAACAGGTTGTCATATCAATTTAATTTAATCAATTTTCATCAGAACTTCTTTTTATTTTTTAAATATGGAATTTCAATTGTAGTGGGATTTGTGCATATAAAAATAAATGGAGTGGAAACTACTTACTTGTTACATTTTAAGTGACAAAAATTTAACTTTGCAAAGAAGTGGTTTCTCTACTCCGTGTGTAATAATATTGACGTTGCCAGTATTAATCTATCAGAATTTATTTATAAGACTGGAGCTTTAAATTTCGAGTGTTGAAGTGCTTAAAAGTTAAAGAACAAATGCATCGAAAAAAATGTCAAGAAAAACCCTTTCCTCATACAAAACAAATGACATTTATTTTCCTTCCATTTTTATTTCTATGAAATATTTACAAACAAATATTCATAAATCAAACAAAATTTGTATTCTTAATTCCATGAACTCCATCATTGGTGCCACTGCACGCTCTTGACACCCTTTTGTCAAAACCAGAAAACTTCAAACTTGATTTTACTCTTCCTCTATCTAAAATAAACATTTTCAAGATCAAGGCGGTTGATTTAAATGCACACGTTGTCGTTCGTCATTCTTCGCTCCCAAATATTTACTCCTCCACCTGAAAAAATAAAACCCTTTTTATAATGTATAGGAACTATATTTATGCCATACATCGCACATCGCATCCATTCAAAAGATAACGGGGGCTCAAGGTAAATTTCAGTGACACAATTGGTTCCAAGTCCGCAAAGAATTCAAAACACATACAATATCAACAATCTACACAAGAATATATCTATCTATATGTATCTACACTACCTTCGTCAGAATATTTTGTCAAGCTGAAGTTGGAAGCTTAAGCAAATATAAGTGATGAATGTTGATCACGGTCTTTTGGTTTTTGTTAGTAAGCCGCACGCATAACAGTAATATTCTCATCTTATCTCGTTCGGCAAAGTTAAACCTGAGACAATCTGTTCGAGGTTGGATTGCGGCAGGTACATAATTAATGTTTGCTTCCTTGGTGACACAAAGTAGTCGCGTGTGCATGCGATGCTTCTGGTAAGTGTGACCAGATGTTTGGGGGAGTTTCAATCTGACATAAGGGTGTTAATTTATACTTAAGTTTGCTAGAGATACATTTCTTATAGCTTAATCAATATTTCTTTTCAGAGGAATAAGTTGGACCCACACATGGATTTTAATAAATTATTCAAATTATTTTTCTGACTACTTCATGAAACTTATTTCTCATGGTAAGAGCAAACTTGAATTTTATCATTCAATCAACCACAAAAACAATGTAAGAAAATATGTTCCGAGAATTGTATGAAGATTTGAACCACAAAAATATTCGTCACACCTAATGGGACTGATTTCTTGTGAAATTCAGGTCGCAGAAATTCAGATTAATTTTTTCAGAAAAACAGCTTTGTGAAAAATCACAATATGATAGCAAAATATTCCTTAAAAAATAACCTTCAGGCCAATTAAGTCTAGCTATTTGTTCATTTGCAGTTTAAGAACGATTCACATGAGAACGACCAAAAACCGACGAATAAAAGAACAGATTGGATTTAAAACATTTATAAGCCTAAATTCTTCACAAAAACTATACAAATTAATGAAAAAAACAACTACATAGTTGAAATTATTGTTAAGATACTTAAAGTTAATTGCTAAAATAAGAGACTTTTTTAAAAATAAATTGGTCGTCACGAATTCCAATCTGATTGTCATGAACTGTCAAACTCTATTCGCGTTCCACATACCATCCAAACTGTGATGAATGAATTGTTCGCGCAGAACAAAAGACAAAATCGTTCTAGTTTTTGTTTCTACTACTCGTATACCCCGATTACATTAGGCGTTTTCCTTTTTTAGTTCAGAGCAAAGCCTAAGTTGTCATAAAATAATTAGTTCAGAGTATTCAGAACTCCAAATGTGTGTTTATTTTTTCGTTCTGAGCATGTTCTGAGCGTGTTCAGTGCGTGCTCTATAAGCTCAGAATAAAAGAACTGAGCAAACAGAGTTAAATGCTTAACACAAACATTTGACAGATGGAAATTAAAAAAAAAAAAAGGTGACAGCTTAGTGCTCAGGTGTGTTTCAAAGACAACTCAGAGAGCTCAGAGCACCCTTGGTTCAGAGGATGTTCAGAGCATGCTCGACAAGCTCGGTCTCTGTTCAAATCTCTATTCTGAATTAAAAAAGAAAAACACCTATTAGTGTATTCGGTAATCGAACCGAATCCAAATTGAGATTTCGATCTTCTTCATATAAACATAGAGTTTGTTTGTTTGAAACGTCATTCGCTGCGAATTCTATTCTACGTGAAAGACAAAATGAACGAGTGTTCGTTGATTCGTCGGTCGTTGGGCGCTCTCATATGAATAGTCCCTTAGACCTGATTTTCTTCAAAGGAGTGGATAAAGAATAATTCTTCCCGTTATGGGAAAGATATAAATGTAATCAGTCAAAAATTCAAACGGAAGTGGCCATAGGACCATGTACCTCGATCAACGATCGAACTTGGGACTTAAAATTTCTGAGTGTTTGAAGATTATAGGATTCCGTCAAGGAAAGCTCCTCACAGAACACCGAAGTGAAGATAAGAAAAAGTACAATAAGTTGGATTTTTTCTGGGTTAATTTTGAGGAAATTGTTTTGATTAATGTTTTGTCGATCGATCGTTTCTGAACGAGTTTCTTCTATTTTACGTTTTATATTTGCTGAACGAGTTTCTTTTATTTTACGTTTTATATTTGCTGACTCTTCGTTTCAATTCACTTCTATAAGCAATATCAATGAAAGAAGAAAATTATAAAAGTGACAGTGACAAGACAGACATTGACATTTATAATAGAAAATTTTCTTCAGAAATATTTGACATAGGTTAAATAGCTTCCACAAACCATGACAGCTGATGATCGGCTATAGGTGTGTTTCATGATGAGAATGCGATAAATGCGTTCAGGTGTTCTGTTAGGTCTTCCGCGTTTAAAATGTTCTTTGAATTTTTTACAACTGTAGAAAATATTACAAGGGTAGGAAATCTTTGCAACGACAGACTCTGGTAGGTTGTATACCCCGGTGAGTGAAATTGTGCAAGCTTTGATTGTTTTTTTTTTTTCAAATTCATTTGATGTAGCTTTGAGTTCTGAACATGAATCATGTGCACATCTGTGGCTCATGACATCATGGATTTTTAGCATTCTTCTAGTTTTGGTTTGGAAATGCATTCGTTCGCACATGAAATAGCCTTCTGCGGAATTCTTCCGGTTTTTTTCAGAATAATCATGCAGGGATATTGGATTTTTTGTTTTAATCTTTTAATAGATTTTCACGCTATTTACGTGTGAATTTTCTTTTTAAGAAACTAAACTAGATTAAAAAAAATAAAAATAAACTAATTATATGAGCATAACATAATATAAGTTAATTCTAATTTCAGACTTGTACAAAAATTGTAATTAAATATAACTTTTTTAAATTAAATTTTCCATCAACGAACTTGTATTTTTGTATGAATTTTATCAATTCAAAAGGTGGCTCATAAATATCTTTACGTTTTTCTGTAAGTGATCTCGAAAACATTTAATTTTTTCACGGTGCTTACCTAAAAACGATTTTTAAACTTCTTTTTTATGTAATACAGAGTGATCAGCGCTGTCTTTAAATATATTGGTTAAGAATGTCAAAGAGAAGTAGATCATAAAAAAGAGAAGTAGGGAAGTAGATTATTTTTTTTTTTCTCAAAATCGAAGTAGATGTACTTCGATCGAAGTAAAGTCCGAACCCTGTTCGGAACCGCTCATGTGAAAAGTCACAACCAAGTTAAAATTATTTGAAAAATTCTAGAGTGATTGAGAAAGTATGTTGCCAAAATAAATTAAAGTAGAAAATTGTGCTGTGAAGTGGAATGCGCCATCTCACTCTCAAAAAATGTACTCTCTGTCCAGCGATGCCACTTTTCTGTAATTGCATTTTCCGAAAAAAAAAAAAACACATTACTGCAACAAAATCCAATCAACTGTATTTTTTTTTTAATCAAAATAGCGTTTTAAGCTAAACTTAAATAGGTAGGTACCTATTTGTTTTCGATTCCGCAAACGAGTCTTGAAATAAAAAAATAAATATATTTCATGAGTGGGCTGCTATACGAGCATAATTAGACATAATCTCTCCACTTACAAAAAACATAAGCATACTCAATGTCGCACATTACACCATACCATAATATCATTTTAAGTTCAAAAAACTATCTTATCATCTGTTGTGTGTGCCACTTATTTTTCCATCTTAATTAATTATAATCCGAAAATAAAAAATAAGTAATGATGGGGTCTGTTCAAAGTGAAGTAAGTGTCCTTGAGTTACATTACCGTTGATAAATAAGTACCCACCTATACCTAGCTACTCCAAACCTATATTGTCTTTCGCATGAGAAATAAATTAAAATTTATAAAAAACGGATGCGTCTTCAACAATAATCATGGAATTTGTCTTTGTCTTCTTCCTCCATCCAGATACTAAGTCATTGTGAAATGACACCACAAGATACATCAACAACCATGTGCGCCTTGGTGTTTTTTTTTGTGAGCTCATTAAGGAAGATTTCATAATCTTCCAGCCAATATGTATCTACAATATGCCTAGCAAGACTTTTTCAAGGCTACGACAAATTCATAGTCAAAGACTGATGTGCCTTATTCAAGAGACTTCCCAATCGTCGAAGCTTACATCAACATTTGGTACCAACCAACTGACAACATAACATTTACCTACTGTATCTACAGACAAAAATTGTGTATTTTGTAGCGCAATTGCGCTGCATGTTACTTAACACATTTGACGCAATTTGTCAAGATAACTGTCTCCATCTCCATCTGTGAACATAATTATGCATTTTCTTCCAATGGATTTCCCGGCTTGGCACTGGAAGTTGAGATGTAATTGCAATTTTTTTTTGTGTATGTGCCGAGTAGCAAAACATTCATTAGCAATGGCGCGGCAGAAAGACGACCATGTTGCTGCACATTGTACACAAGACGCGACAACTGACGACACACGGTATGCGAGAGTTGCGACTCTGGCGCGACGCGGTACATACGACTTTTTCACGCTTTGTATCACGCATTGTCATTGCCGTTGTTGTCGTTTGTAATTTGCGTTCGGATTTGTCACTTCTTGTTGATGCATACTAATCAAGAGAAACGTTATTTTTTTTTTTTTTTTTTAATTTGTTTTTGTTGTATTTCGGTCATCGGGCCGAGAGTTGTGTATTCGCTACAGACTATTTGGTGGGGTATAGACATGGAACAAAAGAGACTGTGTAAACACAGTTTCCAGAGCTAATATACCTATGAGTTAAAGCCTTACTAAGTATTCACCAGGGTCCAAGGAGTAGCTATATTTGTTTCTTGAAAGCAATTTCGATTTTCGTAAGCTGCAATTAAACTTGATTCGACGTGTCTGGTAGAAGCACAGCTAAGGGCGAGAGATGAGAGGCTTTAAAAACCAAATGTCAATAATCAAAGGGCGTCAAATAGTGACGAACTTCACTATGTTATGAAAAGCAGCCCATGTAGATTTGAATTTCCCAAAAAAATGGCACTTGTCAAATTTCTACTGACACTAAATAAAAGAAAACTTGCAGAATATCCAAACAATTTTAACCATAAATGCCAAAGCACTGTCAAAAATGACAGAAATGTGCGAAACCTACTCCTATTATAGTTTAATTTGACAAGACAATATCGAGAGTTATGTATAAGAATGGAAAAAGTAACACAAGTACATATTATTATAATAAAGGTTTTTCCAATAGATATTTCCAATATTTGACAGGCGTTTGCGGCCATATTGTTGAAGCTACATCTGTCAAATCAACTATAACTCTATAGCGATCAACAAGATGTGGAAAAGATTAAATTATTTTATGAAAGTGGGTCTTCTGTTCTAGCAACATTTCGCGCATTACACCCATTTTACGATCGCAATAATTGTCCTTCTGAGAGAACTATTCGCAACGTGGTAAATAAATTCGACCGGTTCAGAGAGAAATCTGCCAACACCCGTACGTCAACGAAACGCATCAAGATCAGATACGCAAATACCACGGATGTCCGTGAGAGTGTGCAAAAGAATCCGCCTTTCGCAAACCAAAACTTGTCGAATTTTGCGTGACGACTTGGACCTTTGTCCGTAAAAACTTCAAATGACCCAGGACCTCAGAGTAAACTGGGCTATCGAGCAGTTGGAAGTTGACCCAAATTTCGGTCGAAAAATCATATTCCGAGACGAATGTGGGTTCGTCAAAAAAACAAAATTGTACAATTTGGTCCATCAGAATCCACATGAAATCGACAAAATTGCATGCACCCAGAGAAAATCACTGTTTGGTGTGAATTTTCGGTTGTCGGCACAATCGGTTCATACTTGTTGACCAGGCCACCACCGTCAATTGCGACCTCTATCGTTTTATGATAAACAATTTCTTTTGGCCCAAATTCGATAAAATGGACATTGATGGTAAGGACATTTTGCACCAGCGATTTCCGAACATGGTTATCTCACCATCGAAATCGGTGTGAATTGGCCGCGGAGATCCTGCGATTTGACACCTTAGACTTCTTCTCGCGGAGTTTTCCTAAGTCACAGATGTATTTTTAAGCCCACATAGAACAAATGGAAGTCACTTGCGATTTTTTGTCGATGCGACTTTAAAAAATGGTCGCAAACCAATATGGTTTCTTGGTAACATGTGAGTTCAATTGTAATTTAACTCAAGTGTTTATATTTTTTGCCACTGAATAGTCGTACAACTGAAATCGCAAATGCGTTCCCAGTCTATGCATAAATGTATGACTAAATAATCGTGCGACTGAAACCGAAAGTGTATATTCGATGATAATTTGGACACTTAAAAAAAACAAAGTGTCTTCTTAAAAGTTCCATTTAACCGCCGGTATATGTACAAATATGCGAATGTATATTTGTCAGCAGAAACAAAAACAACCGCGTCAAAATGCCATTCAGTATTTTTTCCCACAAAGGGCCATCCGTCGCAATGTTGTCGTTTCGATGACGATTGTGGCGTTGTTGGCAGTGCCAATGAGCAATATTGTGACAACACTATGAAGAGACTATGAATATTTCACTCACCCACTAACAGTTAGGTTCGCAGATGACAATAGTTATTGCAGCATCTACATACATAAGTCCAATCGGGCAGCACGCTGTCATTGCTTTTTGGGGTGGAATTGCAGCTGCTGTCGCTCTTCATTTCTGGTGTTGCCATTGTGTTACACAAGCAGACAGAAAAACATGGTGGCAGCGAATTTTTTCTATTTAATCAACATTCAACACCCTTTGGCTTGTTGTTGTTAATGTTGTTGTTGTCACTTCTCTATTGCTGTTGGTTTTGCAAGAGCGGCCCTTTGTCGACGTCGTCGGTCGTCGGTCATCGTCGTCATCGTCGCTTTACGCTTCGCCATTGCCATCGCGTCGTCGTCGTTCGTTGATGGTTTGCTAGATGGTACTGATGTGTGGTGTAGTTTTTGATGAATTTTTCATGAATGGCAGGACTGGGTTGGGTGGGTGTGTTCAGTGTTCACCGACCAACTTTACCAGCGAACATCAAAACCGCACAACAAGTGAATTTCATTTGCAGACATTTGAAATGCTAATTGAAAAATCTGTTTCTTTTTGTGGTGCTTGGCTGCTGACTGGTCGATGGTTGTCCGTGTCCGTGTCTGCATTTATACGAATATTTTATCGAATGTATTTTATTTTAATTTTTGTTGAATAATTTTTCTGTGTAACACATATTCAATTATTTGGGTAAGCATTATGATAAACAACAACAAAGGGAAGAGTATGTAAATCAAACAAAAACGACATCACAGAAAAATAGGAACACAAAAACCCATTTTTGTTTAGTTGGTGTTGTTGTTGTTGCTGTGTTATTTGCGACCCACATTTGGTAATTCAATTGTGAATGAGGCAAGTTCGTGAGGCACTTGTTTTATTGTATTTATGTCTTTTTTTTGTATTTAGAATAAATTATAAATTAATATCGTTATGGAGAGTTTCGGTGTTTTATGGATATAAATTGTTTGTGGCTGGTTTTGTAATGATACGAACAATTGTGGGTATTTCAACGTGGTTTTTCTACATGAGGTTTTTTGTAGCTATTTTGATGTGCAGTATTGATGTTTTGCAAATATTAAATGTGTCAACAATATTTTATTGGGAAATTGGTGATTAGGATTAGTGTGGTTAGATTGATATGTTGACAGAAAATTATTGTTTACCTACTTGTATTTTATATGCTTATATTGGCGATGTCAGGTATCTAGGATAAATATTTTTTAACGAGGTTAAAGGAATCTAAATGTGAAATTTAATTTTAATAGATAATTAGGGAGGTATTTGTGCATCTGAAAAACAGACCCTTAATTTACATTTTCAATAAACATGATCATTATCTAGTTACTCGTATACAAAATGTGTGAAAGTCTGTAGCTTGGTTTTTATAGATATTACACATTGGTACTTCTGAACACAGTTCAAAATAATTTGATTTAAAGTCAAAAGTTCAAAATAAAGTTTTTTTTTATTGGGACGGCTAGATTTTTGCGGCCATGTTGTTTTGGTGACATCTGTCACATCCGTTGTTCAAACTACTTATCATTTTATTTTTTTTTAAGTAAGTACCTACACAGTATTCATATTTTACTTTTAAATTATATTTTTTTATAAATTTTTTAAAAGCAATGCCTAAGACTTATCTTCTTTATCCCCGGCTTGTGTGTCCTAGTCGTTTCCTTAATATAGTACTTTGACATTTGTGTAAGTAGGTAAGAGAGAATCGTATTAATAATGCTAGATTCAGCTGAAGGGAATAAAAAGCCAATGTGGCCACGCATTTATGGAATTAACGAAGATACACTACACTTACTGATCGCACACAATTGCGTTAAATGCTGCTTAAAAAACAACAAACAATTTTTATTTGAGTATTTACTTGGGTATAAATTAAAAAATTGATGACAAATTATAAATTCCCAGTGTAAAACACATCTACAGGAACTTCACACGTACCCTAAAAGTCAAATACAAATTAAATATACGGACACACCTATTCCCTATTTTCTGCAATTAAAGAGAAAATTTGAATCCACATATCATTGACTTTATAATACGTCAATGCCACATATACATACGAGTAATTAAAGAGTAGAATCATCTTGAAGCTTCTTTTATTCGTGTACAGCGCCATTACTTCTCTTTATTTAGAATAGATTTGGATTAGATTTTCGATCCATGATTTGAACAATCGGTTTGGAGTTGAATTGAAATTAAATGAAGAAATAATCTGTTTATAACAAAAAAAAAAAAAGAAACAATATATATTAAAACTCGAGTATACTGTGTCCATCAAGTTGGCCTCAACACTGCATAGGCGATTTACACGTTGCAATTCTTAAGTTGTTTCTGTTTTGGGTTGCTTGTAAACTGAAAAGCTGCTTTTGAGTTTACTTGAATTCAACTTATTGGGAATATCTACAGACGCTGGGTTATCTCATAGTTAAGTCCAGGACTGAAAATGTTACCCTTTTCTTATGACAAACATATTAGCAAGTTTTAGAATATTTGCGTGCACTTTTCAGTGCTGGCAGTAACTTTGAGCTGAACCTGCAAATAAATTGAACCCAAGTTATCTCAGAAATAGTTAGATATCTATCAAAATCAAAGTGCGACACTATATGGAAATGTGTTTTGACTATCGAAACGGAGATGTACATACATGCAGTACTATCACACCCTTAAAATCAAACAACCTCTCACAAAATGCATATTTTTCTTCATAAATTGTAAAATATTTATGAAAACTAGCACATCGGTGGATTTTGGGTGGGTGGAATCTCTGTACGGATATAAAACATAACTGTCGCACTGTATACGCTTTTCAGTAAAATGAATATAATAAACAGACACCGCCATATTATTCACTCCATTTAAACTTTAATCCGGATATATTTAAATTAAATTTGTATAATTTATATCCGGATTTAAGTTTTAATCCTCACAGATCTCATCGACAAAAACGTCGTCATGGATGACGTAATGAAAAGTCAAAATTTAAACAGGTTCATATAAAGACACGTGTCAGCGCACCCTAAGTGGATGGCATATATGAACATTGGCGCTGTTATCGTTAAGATGAACGTAAATAAGAAGACTATGGATTAGAGAACCGTCAGAACACTCAAAAATGGAATTCGTCAAGTTGTTTGTATATTAAGTATAGATAAAGATATATGTATATAAATATTTTTATATAAAAATGGCCTACAGATTTATTTTTGAATGTAGATGGCGTAGTTATTTGTATAGTACTAAGTTCTGTTTTATTTTATTGAAATTTATAGTTTACTTTTTGTTTAATTACAATAATATTTGCACGTATAAATGTTAATAATTCTAGACAGTTTGAAATACATATAAGATCATATTATTAAATGCGATCCAGTAGTTGTATAAATTTGACTGGCAAATAGTATTGTAACATTTTTTTTTTCTTCTTTACAGATCGGATATAACAAATTTTTAAGGTGAGTTTTTTCAAAAATCTTAATATCATAAAAGATAAGAATATATATATTTTATTCAAATATATTTACATAATTATGTATTTGTGAATTAAAAAAATAATTTAACACTAATGTTTTTCTTACTCAATAAATAATGTAGAAAGATAGCAAGTTCAGAATCATTTTGTATAAATACCGCATAAAAATTTTCTATACCGAGTCGCTATAAAAGAAGAATTCAATTTAAAAATAAAAACAAATTCAGAACTATAATTCGTTTATAATTGTATTTCGACAACGTGGGTACTAAAACTCACCTACTACATAATACTCAGTACCTAAAAATATCACCTTTATCGCGAGGTTTCTTTTCTGTGAAACCTGAAAAATTGATGAAAATTTAGGTATCTGTCATCGATAATGGTATTGTAATATTTTTCCAAAAATAGGTTCATTAAATAAAACTTATTACTCCTTTTAGAATTTCTTCTTTATTTACACTTTTCAAATCAAAACAATAAATCTCAATTTATAATCAACTCAAATACTTTTATTCAAATTTAAATCACACTTGTTTAATAACTTTTTACAATCCAATAAACAATACTTTTGCACACTTTCATAATCCAAAATCAACTGTGTTTCGCTCACCGCGAACACTCCCTTATATACTAAAATTAGTTGTTCTCGAAGGTTCTCATCTTGGAATGTTCTAGATGGTTGGAATAAGGGGAAATACATTTGACATTGGAAAAGAGCTTTTTGTTTCTTCCATAAAGTAGATATGCAATTTTCCAACAGATGGCACTGTAGGAGTCTAAAGCTCTGTTCACAACAGTATAAACATATACAGGCTGAGCTATTTAGTGATTTCTTTTTTGATCTTGCGTTATTTTGACACAAATAGCTTTTTCCCGCTTGAAATCTTGACAGAAAATCAGTACCATACCTCAGCGGAACGATATTAGTCATCGCTTTACGCATAAACAACGCTGGGAAATATTGAAAACTTATTTCCAAAGTAGTGCTGTATATCCCAAACACTGCGTTTTTTTTAAAAAAGTTTTGATCGAAATGAAGCACCCACCGCACCTGCTGTATGCAAGTTTGTGCAAAAACATCAACTCGCAATCGATCTTAACAGCTCAAATTTTCAGGCGCTATTTTGAGGAGAATTCTGCACAAAGATCTGGGATTATTCGCTTACAACGTCCAATTGACTCAGCAATTGAAGGCGCACGACCGTCCACTAGAAGAACATAGAAGATTTAATTGTAAGCAGTTTTCAATAATGTATCGGTCAAATAAAATGGGCCATAAACTCCAAACATTGTCTAAGCCTTTTTCTAAAGTTTTCATACACTATTTCAAACATTGATAAAGGAATTTGCAGGTTGCGACCTCATAATCCTGGGACTATCGTTGTAAACAAGAAATTTTAGGTATCCCCACAGAAAAAAATTGCAGTGGAGCAATTCGAGGAGCGTGCTGGCCATATTCAATCACCTCATAGAGAGATAAGATGACGGAAGAATCTGACTTGTAAAAAGTCCATGCAAGCATTGGCTGTGTAAGCCGTGGCTCCATCTAGGTGAAACCAAACATCTTCCACCTCCATATGTTCTAATTCGGGAATCATGGTCAGGTTAAGAAGTCACAGTAGCCGCTCGATAACTTTCTTGAAAAAATTAAAAACCGATGGTCCCTTGACCATCTTGATATTGTAGGTACACCACACTATCACTCTGTCGGAGTGTGAGGTCCTCTGATGGAACTCCTTGGGGTTCGTGCCACTCCAGTTTCAAATATGCTGGTAATTGACGATTCCACTGAGCAAGTATGTTTACGCTAGCGAGTTGTCTGATGGAATCGAAACCACATCTCAACAATTCTTGGACAATATCCAAGTTACAGGTGTGTAAAAGAAGATGTCTCCAAATGCCAAAGGTACCCGCTTGTTTTCCAAGTTAATGCCTGTGAGATTTTTCAAGTGCATATTCTCTCGATGTTTTTAGGGGTCTGTTTCTCTGGAGCCAACTTCTTATCGTTGACACATTTCCAGTACACAGCCTAACTGCTATATAACTCGGTCTATGGTTGCCCTAGTTGGACACTAATGCACCAATCCCAATGGTCAAATTCAGCCTCCATTCGCCAAATAAATAACAGAAATACTATTTAAGACATCGATAAAAGTTAAAAGTTAAGTTAAAAAAGCCTGGACGACAAATTTGGAGGAAGGGATTTAATCAGATGGAAGCACAAAGTCCTATACTGCGGTTGCTTTTCAAAAATATCTTAACATCAGGACTCCGGCTGATGGATCAATGAGGAAAAACGAGAATGGTGTTAAAAGAAAGACTATGTTGTTCAAACTTGAGGAAAACCTTAATTTTTTAAAGTAATTGTTCGCGTGTGCCCATTATTATGTTTCAAGACGCTCGTTCTAAGTTCAGAGCAGAGCCTGAGTTCTTAAAAAAAAGTTTGTTTCTTTTTTTTTTACCTCAGAGCGTTCGGAGCAGTGAAAAAATTAGGTACAGGGCACAAGGAGTGAAATTTCGAACGCGAACAGTTTTGGAAATCACTGATAAAACTAAAATAAACTATAATCATATGACAATTCAAGCTCAAAACGTGTTTCATAATTGAATCAGTGAGCTCTGAACACGCCCTTGCAGAGCTCACTCTGTTCACTAACACTCTGCTTAGTGCCAAAAAAAAAATTCTAGATATAGAGATTAATAGTTTGATTCCTTGCTTGTGGTCAGTATAAAACGCAGATTATTATACTAATCGAAGTATGTTGTATGTGTATTAGAACTGGAAATACAAATCAAGAAGACACATACATAGAATGGCAACTTTTATTATTGCTACAGAACTTAAAGAGCAGTGGCTTTTTGGTGTTGGGCTTTATCACTTTGAACCTCATAGTGAAAAAAAATAAACAAGAAAACTACATATGTAGCTTTTTATTGACGTAGTTCCATATAATTACCGAAGCCTTATCAATTATTCAAGATCGTACAATTTCACAGAAAAAGCTACAAAACTGCCAGAAATCTGAACCGCCTAAGCCACAACCTTGAAAATTATTACTGCCTCCTTACAATCAGTAATTTGCCTTATCATCGACCTAAAGAATTTCTACGAACAAAAACAAAACAGGAAAAATATGTAAACGTGTTATCTGCCAACTAACTAATTATTCCACTTAGTGTTTATAACTCACCGACAAATATGAAAAACGCCAAGAAATTATTTGATACTTGTCTTTCGTAAATTCACAATTTATTGAATATAAAATAAAAAAAAATATAAAAACGTTAATGGTGATGACCGATGCTGATGGACACCATCGAAGAAGAATATGGTGAAATTTTGCTGATCACAATCATTAATACAGATTAACTTTTTTAAAGCGTTACGTGACTTTTTTAAATTGACTGCTTTTAAGATTTATTGTTTTTTTTTTTTTTTTTTAAATGAATTTTTAATTTCTATTTTTATACTCGTACCTTTAATACTTGAGACAGGTGAGATGTGTGATTTTGTTTTATGTTTACATATTTTTTTCAATTTTGTTTTGCGATGAGATCAGAATTTTATAGTTACACGATCGCTATATTGTGAATGGATGTCACGTGAATGTGATCATGTGGAATAAAACTACTGTGAGAATCGTGTCAGGTTTTGATGGAAAGGTATTTATTTTTTTTATAATTTGGTATAATTATTGTTAACAGTAAAATAAATTCACTTCTCAGCGAATTCACGTTTTATAATAATAATAAAAAACTTTAAGACTTTTGAATATAAAGCTTTAAATATTTTAATGGATATTGTGTCTACTAACATGGGGTCGCCTTTTCTTTTTTTGCAGTAGGTGTTTGTCTTAAGATTTGAAATATTTGTTTTTTAGAGGGACTTAGAACATTATCAAAATAAATGTCTCAATATAGTCAATTGATGTTCCCAGATTTTGTGTCAGTTGACTACAGTGTTTTGTAAAAATCTGTACATTCAGGTAAATATTTAAAACGTCAATTTTCATTATTTGGTCACTTCAGTACGGTCAAAAACTGTTATACGAACATTAAAAATCTTGAATGTTCAATAAATGATACTCTACGACTTTCGAATCAAGGTTAGAAAGAATGAAGGGTATAGATAGGGTTAGGAAAATCCAAAAAAAGCGTTTATTATAGTATTCGAAAAATGAAAGACATGATAAAGCTATAGGTACATGCTGCTCCTCAGCTTTGATCAAAAAATACATTTGAGTCCAAACTTGAAAGAATCTCTTCCAAGGATTTAAACAAAATTAATTTGACATCGATTTACAACTGTATCCAGAGTGTAGATGAAATTTGGAAAGATCACCGGAGTCATGACAAAGAAACACCCATAAACTCGACTAAAAAGGATAAAAAATAATTTAAAAAAGGCTATTACGGCTCGTAGAGAGCTAAAGCCTAGTGGCCTATAATTCCTATGATTCCTTTGTGGCTGTTAGCAGGAACGGAGGAGCTTTATAATTTATTTTTTCGGGCGAGTTGAGTAGCAGTTTTGAATGATAAAAGATACTCTGGAGGATTAGGTCCACAGGTATCAAGTCCACTGAGGAACTTAGGTCCAACTCAGTGGGAACGAAATCCACTTTAGTAAAGTGGCCTTAGTTCCCATGCTGGTGGGAATCTACTTCCGAAAAAAATGTGTGGTTAAGTCCCCTTTGATTGTGAAATTAATTCCCACTTTTATCAAGAAGAATTTGAATAAAGGCAATGTTAATATTTTTTTTGGCGTAACCCTCATTTGTTTCAATATCAATTTTGACTTTATAATCCACAATGGGCAAAAATAAATTTTCTTCCAACGCAGAAATTACGTAACTTATATTTGCTCAGAAATCAAAACAAAAATGCTGAAACATTGTTTCTGCACGGAACTTTTCCTAGAGCAGAAATGGTGTAACCCACTTGCGCCACTTCTGTGATAGTACAATTTGAAATGAGTAGATTTCAAACACATTTACGTCAATCTTAGTAAAATTTGCATTGATGAAAATATTTGTTCATGCAAAAAAAAAAAAATGCGCTCAAAAAATTTCGGTTGATCAACGCATTATAAGCTTCAAACATTTTTCTGAATTGTCTTCTTTTGATCTTCAGAATTCATTTGTATTATCATTGATTCACATTGTTTCCAAGGCAAGGGCTTACACAAATGCTGAATATTCTAGAAGAAAAAGAAGCTGCTTATATTATATGCCTGATAACGAAGGCCAGAAAATAAGGGTTTGTAAAACTTTTTTCTTGAAAACATTCCAAGTATCCGATAGAAGAATATCCAGACTTATAAAACGCAAAGCTTCGACACAAACTCTACCTTCAGACCAACGCGGGAACCAGAGTTTAGACTTAGACTAGGTCTAGAGTTTAGACCAATGGACTAAAATTGCAAGAACTTAGAGAGTCCAAAAGCAAATTTCTTTCTTATGAGTCGGAGAGAATATTCTTATCCCCTGACTTTAAAATATCTAAAATGTTCAATTTGTATAAAAATTCTCACACCAGTCCTGTATCAGAGCACTTCCGGCAGACTTTTAATCGTGATTTTAACCTTTCATTCCATGCTCCAATAAAGGATTCTTGTAAGAAGTGTGACTTTTTGAACAATGAACTAAAGTTTGCGACTGATCACGAGAAGCCTCAAATACGAATTGAACATAAACTTCATCTTAGAAAAGCGGATTCGGCTAGAAATGGCATGAGAGATAACGCAACAAGAGCAAAGGAATCTGCTGACACTTCGGCGATTGCATTTGATCTCATGCAGACCTTGCCCACTCCAGTCATTTCAACGGGTGTAGCTATTACAAGACGCAATTTTGGACATACTGTCTAGGTGTCCATGACTTGGTAAGAAGCAAAGCTTATATGTATATTTGGAATGAGTCCGTTGAATCAAGAGGCCCCCAAGAAATTGGCAGCTGCTTATTGCATTTTATTAAAAAATGTATGTACACTGACCAGTGTGGTGGGCAATATAGAAACATTAAGATGTTCGTTTTGTGTCAATATATTGTTTCTCATAGTGACTTTCTTGTCAGTCAAATTGATCACAAATTTCTTATGAGTGGTCACTCATACTTACCTTGTGACCAAGACTTTGGTCTTATCGGAAAGCAGAAAAAGTATTTTAAAGACATTTTTGGTCCTATGGATTGGCAAAGGGTTATAGCGAGCGGCAAGAAAGAAGAATCCATTTCAAATTATTGTTATGGATGAATCTATGATGTTTTCGACGAAAAAATTTTAAAAGAATATAACAAATCGGAAAACTGTTTCTATAGACAGAAACGTTGGGCATGGTTGAGTACGTAGATGGCGAAGAAGAAAGAAAGTATCTATCATAGTAGTGTAAACTTAAACTTAACTTTCTAACTATTTTGTACTTAAAAGCGATCATAAATTTGGTTTTTCAAAACCTGTTTTTCAAATTATTAGTGTAACCAACTTTCTTTTTTAACCTTATTCCAGTATCCAAGAAGCAGTAGTGGTGCAACCCACATAAAGTCCAGTAATTAATAATTTAAAGAGAAGATTAAGGTCTTAAAAATAAGATATCCTACTAGTTATGCCATGACTGAAGCTTATCAACTATTATTTTAAATAGGAAGCCAATAACAAACATGTCTTTTTCGTTAACTTTTTAAACCGTGATTTTCTCAATAAGTGCATATTGGGGTTACGCCACTTCTGCTCTCAATGCCTCATTTATAGCATGGGAACTAAGGCCACTTTACTAAAGTGGATTTCGTTCCCACTGAATGGGAACTGAGTATCTCAGTCAACTTAGTACCCGTGGACCTAGTTCCCTGTACCCAGTACACCTTGCAATAGATCCACTGGTTATTTGATTGCATACCTCACTGAATGTGTGTTACCATCTCATATGGAATGATCATATAAAGTTCCATGTAGCCAAAAACTTTTTTTGAAAATATGTAAGAAATTTGTTCCTTCATCTGATCTGGCTACGATCTACAAGGCATACATCCTCCCAAACCTTTAGTATAGCTCTCATATCTGGGCTGGTACCCCCATTAATCATTTCAACCTTTTGGATTACATTCAGAATATAGTCCTTACACTTATAGGAGACTTGTGTTTCCCTTGAACGCCGTTGTAACGTTTCCTGTTTTTCATTGTTGTACCGCTTTTGCATTCCTTCCCTCAAACATTTCCGCCTTATACTCGTCTAGCTAGGACGTCAGTCAGTTTACACTAGGACCTAACTTCAGACGTATATACTTCAGGTACTTTTCTTTAGCCACACTACTAGAATGTGGATTAATTTACACCTTTAATTTTTAATTTTTGATTTTCCCTCTCATTGTAGTGTACAGGCTTTCAAAACCAATGTGCATCGATATCTTCTATTAAATCGTCCATTCCAAACAAATGCCAAATTTTTCTGTATAGAGAACTGACAGTTCGTCTTACTTGGTCTGAAAATATACTATTTTATATATGTAGTTTATAGGAAAGCGCTTTTCGATATATCGTGTCAAAAAAAAAGAGTATAAATCGGCAAACTAGGAATACAGTTATTTTTTTTATAAGAAATTGCAATGTTGAAATGAATAATTCTTGAGTAATCTTTTATAAATTCCGTTTGGAATTCGATTAGTACGGTTTTTTCTTGAACCCATTGGGTTAACCTTTTATCCATTAAGACTCCAACAAATTTCACTGAAGAATTAAAGAAGGATATTGTGCTGTAGTTTGATGGATTTTTAAGTCTCCTTTTTTTGTGCAGCGGAAAAATAATCGATTTTTTTTTTAAACTTCAGCTGTCTCGAAGATTTGATAGAATTCAATCAGTATAGAGAATACTGACCATTCCAATTTCGCGTTGCTGCGTTTGATGTTCCATACAAAAAATTGCTACCGACCACTTTTTACGACTGTCAAATGACAAGTGACAAATTTTACTCAAAGCAAAATGCACGCCTATTTCAGTATTTACTAGTTATCCGGTTATGCCTTGTGCTTATATAGTCAATTGGCTGCACTAACTACTACTTATACCTCAACATAGAATTATACTCTGTCCAACAAAAATTGTCAGTACAGGCCTTTTGGGAGAGCCTTTTCTAAAGCAGTGGCGCCTGATGCACCCTCACTACAATGCGTTAGGAAAAATGCCCCTAAAAAAAGAGCAAGCCACTGACTTTTCTTAAGGAATTGTTGTTGTAATTCTTTGCAAAAAGTTGTACACCCTAACACGACCGTCGTATCCCACTGCTGATGAGATACTGTCAAGAAACAAGAATGTCAAGTTCACTCAATACGATCGTGCGCTCTTTATCTACATCAAAACAGAGTTACCAATATCATTCTCAATTGCAAGCAAGGAGCTTTTTCAGTGGTTTTTATTAAGGAGCTTTTGGGATTTGAAGCGTTTGAGAACACATTTTAAGAAGATGAGTATGTTGAGTGTTGTCGTATTGTTTTTCAACTTAAAAAAAACGCGAAGATCTTTAAAACAAACTTGCTTTCAAAGCATTTTCTATAAGTCTAAGCAAATTTACGAAAAGCGTGTTTTATAAAGGATGTATTTTTAGAGGCGGATACGTTTAAATAAGCAGCACAGTTTTTGTTTTGAAAGTTCTTGGTCATATAGAGGTTATTTTGGTTAAGCAACTTATTATGAATATAGACTAGCGCAACGTTTGCAAATTATTCAAATTTATTTAAATAAAACTTGATTTAATTTGAGAAACATGGCGCCTTATGTGCATATAATAGTGGTCATAATCGTCCATTAAAAAAATTAATTCGAGAAAGTATGGACCGTTTTCGCAATACGTTTACTCTAAACCATATAACGCATTCCGTAAGGCGTCTTCATCGTACAGTGCATACAAAACAAGTCATTGCTTATGTGAAGCGTAGTGTTGATGATGATGAAAATGTGTCAATACGTCATCGTGCTCAACAATAAAACTTTTGCCCCTCAACTTTAAATATTTCCAAGAGTGTGTGAAAATTTTACCTCCAGGCCACGTTTTCGAAATTGTGTTCAAACATTAATGACAAAAAATTATCTTTTAAGTAGATATATTAAAAACATTTGTCTATGTTTTATTTCAAATAAGAGTTCGCCAACTCTAACAAAAACACCCTTTACAAACATAAAAACCAGAAACGTTATTTTCATGGAACTGCATTCTCACAAATGGAATTAACATTTTTACTACAGGATTTTAAAGATTTCTTTGATTATTATTTTTTCTTTTGAGTTAATTATGTTCGTTCATTAATTTTATATACAAGAAATGTATTGTTTTATGCAAATGAAACCTACATGCCCCATGAAGTATTCATATCTTCTAGTTTATTTTTACCATGATCAAAGAAAAAAAAAAAACTAATTTATGATATCGTTAGTTTGTTTTTTCTTTGAAATAACAAGTTCTATTTTTCTTTTGTTAGGTGTCATTAGTCGAATCGATGATGATAACTAATTTAACAATTCTTTAAAATTATAATTTTTGGAGAGGATACAACAAATCTCAATTCGAAAATAAAGTGCCCCATAGTTGTTTCTTATCTTACCGACAGATATTATATCTTCTGCCAATTGGGTTTCTTTAAAATGACATTTAAGCAACATATTGCGGAACCCATTAGTATACGAGTAAATAGAAAGTTTTTTTTTAAAATGTGTACGACTGTACGTATTCTTTTTAGATAAAAAATATTTGAATTACGTATTTCCTATTTTCGTGTTATTTTGATCTTCTATATCTTCTTTCCTATTCTTCAAAGTAATAGACCTATGTCAATCGCGATTGATTCGGTCTTTGTGAACCATTCACCAAAAAGACTAATTGATTGCAATCACAATATACCTACCAAATCAATCATTCATAATGTCAATCTCTTGCAACTGAAATTAACGAACGTAAAGTCAACGAAACAAATGCAAAACATGTATGTTGTTTTTAGTCATTTCACAATACCAAATAAGAATGGAAATGAATTTATATTCTTCATTTTATATTCAATGGAAGATGGCGTGAACGAACTTCAAAAGAAGTAGATAAAGCCAAACTTTCGTTCATTTTCACATTGAACGGTTAGAACGAAACGATTGAAAACATTTCGTATCGGTCTTGGTCTCGTTCAGAATTAAATGGCTGGTTAAAAATAATTTTGATTGAATGAACGATTGATTGAAAAGATCGAATCCTTGTTCCTTGAACCAATCAATCATTGATTGAGTTGATCTTTCAAAAGGAACATGTGGCACAGCTACCACAGAGTAACAGGTGACATTATTCAGCAGTTACTACGCCCATGGTGGTAGTCTAAGGTGTGATTTTTTGTGGTGTAAATAGGGCTAGTTGTATCAATTAATAAAAACCATTGAGAATTTTGTATGGTTTTTTTTTTTGATTAAAATTTGCGTGAATTCTGGTACACCCAAATAAAAACGACATGCTTTCAAAAAACCACCACACAACACCCTGTGTTTGACATTTGCCCGCAATATTTCCGCGTTATCATTTGGATCCAAAGTTCACACCCATATATATTGGGCCCTCCATAATGGAAAACAACATTTTAAGAGAACCATAATTCGGCAGCGGCGTAAAAAAAAAAATACAAGATTAACAGACACTTAATGTAATCGTGCAATAAAACAATGACCCCGTATAAATACCAAACATAAAAACAAAAATATTTACCAATCAAAATCTGCGGGAAAAAACCCGCAGAAAAGTCTTGTCTGCCTTTATTTTTTACAACACAACAATAGTATAGCCGAAGAACAATTATTAGTTTTAGCTAAGTTTAATTAATGTGAACAATAAAATAAGCTTAGCTAAGATACGTACCTACTTGACGAAAAACCTTATACTATGTATCGTTAATTAGGAAGGTTCACCAAAATGAGAGAGTTTTATTGCCAAGATTTTATGGGACAGTCACTGAACCTTATCAAAAGTTGTGCTGAAATCTTAATTGTGATTGAGATTTGGCATAATACACGAAAAATCTTAATCCCTCTTTTAACAGTCTAATGCGCTTCCACAACAATAAAAATTGATAAGATTTACGATCTGACCACAAAACCAAACAGTTTTAGTTTTGGGGAGAAAGTTTTCGTCTTTGGCGAAAATGTTCAATCTGTAAATTTTTTCTTATGATTTGAATCTTTGGTGAAATCAAAAGAAAAAGGAAATAAGCAGCTTTAATGCTAAAAGGTTGAAATATTTTTGTGCTTTAAGATTCCATAAGGTTTATGTATGACATTAAATATGTTTTACACATAAAAGTTTGTAAGAAATTAAAGTGGTTTTCATATATTTACCTTAAACATTCTTGTTAAAAGATCTGAAAATAAAAGTAAAAGAAGACATTAGTATTTTGTATATATGATAAAATTACAAAAAAAGTGGATTTGCAAAAAGATTAATATTTTTGATTTTGAAATTTGTCATCTTTTTTTTTTTAATACATTAAATAGATAAGACCATTGGAATTTTATTCATGTCACTTGGTAAATTGATATTTGCATAATTTCAAGAATTTAATGAAAAAGTGTTGACAATGCTATCGAGAATGAGAATTGGGAGTCTAGAACTTTAATTTGAACTTTTCAATATAAGACAAAGTAATTCTTATATGGATAAAGGTTATTTTAAGTTAGCTTGCAGTGGCTCATTGAACCATTTGGAGCGCCTTCCAATTTTGACGAGTTCGTCAGCCTAGTAGTTTCCTGGAATTTCAATATGCCCTGGCACGCAACAGAGGTGAATAGTGAACTGCTGCGGCATCTCCATAAGAGACGAACGGCAGTTAAGGGCTGTTATAGAGTTTTTAGGGACAGAGTCCAGATATTATTTGATGGCGCTACAGTGATTAGGAAGACGAAAGGAGATACTAAAATTTCGTCTGTCTGAGTAAAAAACAGCAGCAACCCCATCACCAGATTTTGATCCATCAGTGGATCGGTTCATTTTTCATATATGTCTCAGATAAATCTGGAAAGAATGGTAACCTAAAACTTTTTATTGAACTATATACATAGGTAATTGTAGAATAGTATAGTCTATGTTGATTGGTATTGGACCGAATGAATTTAGAATGATGAAGTGGCCAATTTCATCATAGGTCCACTGCAAAGAAGCATTAAGACGAATGATGATGCTTTGCCGAAAATATTGTTGGCGGGAACAGAAATGCCCAATGCGATGGAATGTTTCATGGAAGTCCTCCACCCATCCACCCAAAGCCTTAGTGTTGGAACTTGTTAAATTTGTACAGTTTGTTGTTTTATCTAAAGTGGTCCACCTAAATGTTACACATTATGTTAGAAATTGTCTGATTACCGAAGTGTATATAGGCAATGAGTAATGTCAATTTATATTCAACAACTTTTTGGTTAGAAAAGTGCCACTTAAGACCCGGTTCACACATGCGTTCTTTTAACGCGCGGTCCCGCAGCGGATTATCGGCTAAAAAAAGGAATATTCTATACATCACTATTTTCAAATGAGTGTAAAATCATTTTGTGAGTTCACAAAATACTTGACTAATACATATCCACGTAGCTCTTTTCTTTTTCGGGTCATGGTGTGTGAATCTGAAGCAACACTCCATATTTCTTGAAGCTTTTCTATGTCTTTGATAAATAATTCAGTATCCAATTCTTCCATGTTTGACATCTTTTTTTCGAATTTAACTAGCGTCAAAATCACGTATGTGTGCACTGCTCCATAACAAACAATGTACTCAAAGACGGAATGATTTTAAGTGACCTTGATTTTAGGACCTTTACAATTCTTTTCTGTTAAGGAAACAAAAATGATATCCGTGGTGATACACATTTGTGCTCGTCTTATCGCATTTTTCATGACTTTCCGCAAAGTTTCCAGTGATAAATGTTCGCGTTCCTGTCGAATATTCTCCTAATTGTCTGAGGCTTGTTGGCATAGCCCAGGAATTCAAGTGTTCCCGAAGAAAAAAGTCTGGGATGGTTAAATAAGGTGATCTTTGTGTCCATGGCAAATCGCCAAAACAGGAGATTACGCGACCAAGAAACGCGTCCTTCACAAAATCCCTTATGGCTTAGGCTGTCTGTGGGGTTACAACATCTTGTTGGAGCCACATGTTTACCAAGCCCCACTCATTCGATTACGGCAGTAAGAATTCGATTATCATGGTCCTGTTCTTCACTTCTATCGCGTAAATGCCGCACCGCACAGTGCCTTTGAGTGTATGTAATAGATCTTCTTCATCACACGCGAACATTCAATCCCTTAGAAACGACTATTTTGCTTATTGACGAAACCACTTAAGGAAAAATGCGCCTCGTTGCTTATAATGATTTTCGACACAAAATCGTCCTCTTCGTTGTTGGGATTGAGGATGGCTTGACAGTAATTCACAAGCGACCGACGGCCTTAACTGATGCACTGTTTGCAATTTGTAAAGGTACATGTGTAAGTCTTTCACTAAAACTCACTGCATGGTCCACCTGGTGATGTCCAATTGCGTGGCCCGTCATCTGGTTGTTGATTCTTCGTTCTCAGATCTCGGTATCGACAGCCACAGTGGCGATATTCCCGGTCGAACGACCAGTTCGGTTGCTGCCATGCACTGCATGGTCTATTGTGCGCGCAATAGATCTCCTAGTTGCAGTGCAATACCCCCAATACATATTAATTCATTCATGCTCTCATGTGGTTCCAGTGTGTTTGATTCATGTAGCTTAGCGCCGGAATGATTTCCCAGTTGGCTAGTCACGATTAGAAAACCGACGTCGAAATTCACGCTGCGCTAACATCACCGAGTGATTATTGGCCAAAAAACCGACCATGCTCTTACGGAGTATAGGGCTTGTCTGTTTGTATAATGCAGCTGTCTAGTCTAGTTCACAAATGTCAAATATGATTCACATACGACGCCATTTGCATAAATTCTAACATCTTGATTAATTTTGCGCCACCTTGTATAAAGTATTTTGTAAGAGTTCTTTCAACGTATTAGGATAGTTTTCTGATACGGTTGTAGCAATGTCATTTGCATAGCTAATCAGGTTAGCAGCTCATTTACTACCAAGTTTCACAATAAGTCTTTAGGCCGCAGTGCAAGCCCCCTCCCAATATTCATATTCTATAGAAGGTGAAACTGAACACCGCCTTGCGGCCCTCTACTGACACAACTTCTTGCGGAAAAACCGCCTAGTTTTGAATAAATATGTCTGCTGGTCAACAATTGATTATTCAATTCACCAAGCGAACTACCTGTATTCAAAAATGGGCGACCTCTATATCTAGGAAATCAACCATAGGCGTGCACAAATTCTAATCCAAATCATTCAGGTTAACTTTATATATTGATATCCTTTGTAAAAACTCAGCTTATAATATCTGAAGCAACTACCCAAATTGATGATCTTATATTTCCATGATCGCCAAAAGTCGTTTATTAATAAGCAATAAGGACTCTTGTTTTAGTTAAATCATTATTATTTGTATGACGTCAATTTAATTATCTGTTAAATATTCTCTGAAGTACACCTGAAAAAAAAAAAACACCTATACCAAACTTAAGCTCACAATATTTGACACAAATTTTAGGTAAAGCAATCCATTCGCATTCCGACGCTACTGGGCATAACCTCTTAATTTCTATACCTATCACTTTTATTTTTTCAAAATTTATTGACCTAGTATTCCTAACAAGTTCTATTAATTTTATAGGATTGTATAGTGATAAAACATTCTTCAGAAAAAAAAATAACAATGGAAAAACAATGAGCACAGAAATTTCATATCAACCTAAATATACACGATGCACAGATGATGCACTTGTTCAAATGTGTACCAACATTCATTTATCACATTTTTTATTTGTTTTCTTTCTTATTCTTTTTCTCCTCCCCTATTCGATGATCATTCTTTTATTCTGTTTATTCTGCTGTATTCAATCACAATAATCAGTACTTTTAATGCAGTAGTTTGTACCACATCTCTTTTTATTTTTTTTATTTTTCTTGCACGCTCTCGTAATCATTATGCCAACACACTTGTTTTATTTATACTCATTGTTGCCTTAGCTATCAACATACAACTTCCATAAAATTACGCGCTCTGGAGTTTTCAATTTCAACACAACTCACAAAAAAAACACAACAAAAAACACACCTTGATCGATAAAATTCTCAACACTGTGACCTTTAGACTACACGAAAGGAAATCTGTTTGTTTATTGACCTTTCAGTAATCCTTGCTGAGTGCATCAATTCAAAAGAGCTATATTTATCTCGTGTGTGTTTTTTTTAACTGACAACGATGTACATAGATAGACACATACAAAGCAACCACTCTGTATAACCAACATTATTGCTTTGTTAAGAAAAGTGTATATTCTATAAAGAGAAACCTTTATATTGCAACCAATATAAAATGGCGCCCAACGTGGAGATGTTCTCTCGTTCTATGTACTTTGCTAGATATGAGCGAAAGTGCTTTATAAGATAATAGCAATACCACTATATGTTAACACACTGTCTACATATTTCGGTGATTCAGAAGCAAACCTAGGAAAGCCAAAAGTTGGTAATTTGTCACTTCAAGTTAGCAAATCTTCATATTGATATCTGAAATATTCCTTTTATCTTCAACCCGTTTTTCTCAAAAAACTATAATTTGAGCTTCAAAGCTTAATTGGCCAATGGTATTTGCTATGATTGGGGAACACATCAATTATAGACGATAGCTAAAAAGTCCTACTTAAAAAACTAAAGACTATTTCGAAAGAGTGTAGGTTATTATTTCAAGTCAAAAGAAACTTGAAGTAAATTTAGCTACATAACCGATTTCAACTGTAGAATGTCTCTCCTACGCCACCTTCACCTCTAGAAAGATTAACGAAGTCACTGCTGCCTAGCAACCTTTTTATTTAAGCACACAAATTTCTGATGCAGTTCTTGATGTTCTGTGGTGAGAGGTATAACAGAGAAATAACCTTGATGCATAGCACATAATACGGGTTTATATTCGAGTGTATCTTGTAAATGTTGTTACTTTCGGATTTAAGTTTTGTTTACTTCTTGTGGTTGTTGTTTTTGTTTCTTGTGTTTTATTATTTATTTTTATTTGTAAAATGATCGAGCACTTTGTTATTTTAAGTTGTTTAATAACTTGTTTTATTAGGGAAACATAAAGGGAATGATCTTTTGATAAGTGAAAAAGTAACTTAAACAATTAACCACATGGAATAGTTTATTTATATATTTTTTTTTCTTAATTAGACAAGAAGGAAAGGAAAAATCAAGCAAATACCACCTAAGGTGACAAAAACAACCGAATGTGTATCAATATATTTGCAGTCATAATTGGTGATACAGGGTGACCTAAAACTTTTTATTGAATTTTAAAAAGAATTTAATTCATAACTAATGGAAACTTGTTTTTGGTTGGTTTGGTAGAGAACGGTGAGATTTATAATGGTCAAAAAACGATACAATCTTATCTAAATAATAACCAAAAATGATGGCCAAATTTGAATATCATCTATAAGGTAGAAAATCGCCAAAGACTCAAGTATTATTCTCGTATCAGAACAAGGTTTCTTATTAGACATTTAAATTTATTGGATAGACTGCAGAAGAGAGATCTGAAACTTATGTAAGACATATCCATTATAGGAACTTTTGTTGCTCTTGGAACACCATCGTAATGTCTTCTTTCTTTTATTATTTGATCCCAAAGTGCTCAAATGGAATAGCTAGTTGTATATATAATATATATACTCCCAAGCAATTTCCGTCAGACTCATCTAGGAATATCCATCAGTTTATCACGCTAAATTCGATCGTACCATCAAATATAGAGGTTCGTTTTTTAGTGGCACCCCTCGAATGTGGAACAATTTACATTTTTGGGTATACAAGTAGATATTAAAACATTTTTGAGGCAAAATTTCGGTACACAAATTTAAAGTTATAACCATTGTGAAAATAAAAATCAGAATTTCAAAAACTAATCAACCCGTCTCTGAGATATGGAATTTTCAAAAAAAAAACATTTTTTTTTTAAATATTATTTTTTTCAGTTGTGATATGCAATGTTTTTTTTAATTTTTTTTTAGAAAATTCTGTATTAAAAGATACACAGAACTCCGTTACACTGCTAATGAGAGAGTAAAATTCGAATATAATTTCAAACTAATTTCAAAACCTTTTAATTAAATTCGAAATCGTTAAAATTAAGCGTATGAAAAAAAAAAAAAAAAAAACAAAATTCTAGGTGACATTTTTGAGAAAAATACGGATTTCGAAAACAATTTTTTTTAAATTTGTATGTTGGGTACCGATATTTTTAGGCAAAATAAAAAAAAGTTATCAGGACTTATAGATATTGTTAAAAAACTGTACATTTTAAAGTTAAAAAAAATTTTAAAAAAATTCTTAAGTTTTTTCAAAAATCCAAAACAATTTTTTTCTTGAAAATTTCAATACTTTATACTTTTTAGACTTCTTAGGAGCTTTATCATAAAAAAGGCTAAAATCAGTTTTATGGTTTTTTGAGAAATTCGAAAACAAATAAAATGCACGACTGGATCGCACGAACTTGCTCTTATGTAAAAGTACTTTGGAATTTAAGATACATTTTATAAATGTAAAACATGGATTTAATGAGATAATAATGTTCAAATGCATAAAATTGCCGTCTGGTTTCCGGAAAAGTATGAATTTATGCAAATAAACTTAAAAAAAAAAAACGTTTTATTATTAAATAAATTTTTTATATAAGAAATTTCTCTAAAATTTTTCAAGAAAGAAATGTGGGATGCGAATTTTAAGTATTAAATAATATTGATTCTAGGAAATAATTTCAAAAAATAATCGTTCATAGGTTTTGAAGATATTGATTTAAAAAAAAAAAAATTTGTCAAAAAAACCCAACAAATATTTTTTCGAATATTTTTGTATACAATATTATTTTAAACTTAAGGGGACTCCTGCTGAAAATTTTTGGTTAAAATCCTTAGAGCCGTTAATGAGAAAGTCGAAAATAAAAAAACGGGTCTATGGCAGGTACCCCTAATAACATTTTGCCACAAAATTTTTGTTGACCAAAATGTAGTCCATGTCCATAATATCACACCTAATTTTTTTTATCAAAATCGTTAGAGCCGTTTTCGAGATAAATAAGATTTTGCATTACGTGTGTATGGGGGGTACCCTTAGTTTTGGAGATAAAAAAAAAATTTCAATTTCTCCTCTAGGGAATCACCGAAGACCCTTAACTACCGAGATTGAAAGAAATAGGTCCAGTGGTTTAGGCTGTAGTTCGAGGTACAGACATACAGACACACTGAAACATGTTTTTTGTGTACTAAATTTTCCTTAAAATTTTTATAAAAAAAATTGATATGCAAATTGTTAGTATTTAATAAAATACATTTTAAAACGTAATTTAAAAATTTAATCGTGTATCGGTTTTCAAGATATTGAATTTACAAAAAAAAAATTGTATTATTTTTATAAAAATCCAAAAACTATTTTTTCGAAAAACGTTTTAGTTTATAATTTTTCAAATGCAAAGCAGCTCCTGCATAAAAATTTTTGTTAAAATCGTTACAGCCGTTGGTGAGAAATTCGAAAATCAAAAAAACCGTTCTATGACAGGTACCCCTAATAACATTTCCCCGCAAATTTTTTTTCACCAAAATATAGTCCATGTCCATAATATAACACTTAATTTTTTTTATCAAAATCGTTAGAGCCGTTTTCGAGATAAATAAGATTTTGCATTACGGGTGTATGGGGGGTACCCTTAGTTTTGGAGCTAAAAATAAACTTTCAATTTTTCCTCTAGGGAATCACCGAAGACTCTTAACTACCGAGATTGAAAGAAATAGGTCCAGTGGTTTAGGCTGTAGTTCGAGGTACAGACATACAGACACACTGAAACATGTTTTTTGTGTACTAAATTTTCCTTAAAATTTTTATAAAAAAAATTGATATGCAAATTGTTAGTATTTTATAAAATACATTTTAAAACGTAATTTAAAAATTTAATTGTGTATCGGTTTTCAAGATATTGAATTTTCAAAAAAAAAATTGTATTATTTTTTTAAAAATCCAAAAACTAATTTTTCGAAAAAATTTTTAGTTTATATTTTTTGAAATGCAAAGCAGCTCCTGCATAAAAATTTTGGTTAAAATCGTTAGAGCCGTTGGTGAGAAATTCGAAAATCAAAAAAACCGTTCTATGACAGGTACCCCTAATAACATTTCCCCCCAAATTTTTTTTTGACCAAAATGTAGTGCATGTGCATAATATCACACCTAATTTTTTTTATCAAAATCGTTAGAGCCGTTTTCGAGATAAATAAGATTTTGTATTACGGGTGTATGGGGGGTACCCTTAGTTTTGGAGATAAAAAAAAAATTTCAATTTCTCCTCTAGGGAATCACCGAAGACCCTTAACTACTGAGTTTGAAGAAAATACCTCCGGTAGTTTAGGCTGTAGTTCGAGGTACAGACATACAGACATACAGACATACAGACATACAGACATACAGACATACAGACATACAGACATACAGACAGACAGACGGAATTGTCGGACCCACTTTTTTCGTCTTCGCTATCATCGTAATGTCAACTTTGATCAAAATCTCGAGTTCGATTTTTTTTCCAAATGCAGAACTTGCCCTATAGTACCTATATCGCAAGTAAAAATTGGTTCTATGGGGGGTAAAATTGTTCGGATTTTTTTTTTTATCAACCATTGGCTAGCTTTTTCCAAATGAAATTTTTGTTATTTTTACTTGCGACTTATAGCTACTATAAGCGTTAAATCGAACTCGAGATTTTCATGAAAGTTGAAATTACGATGATAGCGAAGACCAAAAAAGTGGGTCTTGCAGTTCTGTTTGTCTTTTCGACTAGAGCCTATACGGTTTGGCCGAATTTCTTTGAACTTGGTAGATAGTGTTTTTAATTTCCCCCCCCCACGCATTTTTTTCTTTTTTTTTAAGACCAAAAATAAAGGTACCCGCCATACGATTTTTTTCGAAATCTTATAAATATTTTTTTTTTCTCAAAAACTGTCCCACAGATTTAAAAAAAAATCAAAAAATTTCATTTAGTTAGAGCTAGGAAATGGTTGGAAAAAAAAAATTTTCCAAAAAATGGTTATTTTTGGTACCCCACTTGGAACCATTTTTTTGTTTTTAATTTTCTCAAAAACGGTACAACAGATTTTGCTAAGTTTTTGTATGCTAAGACTCCCCAGCAGTTTGAATATTATTTTGTTTTCAAATTTTTCAGAAAAAATTTCCTAGATTTAAAAAAATTTTTTTTTTGAAAACTCAATATTTCAAAAACACCACATGCTCGATTTTCTTAAAACTTGATAAATAAAAGTTTCTTAATATAAGTTACAAGATGTAAGAAAAAAAATTATTTTACCTAAAAATAACGGTACCCCCATACAAATGTTAAAAAATATTTTTCGAAAATCTTATTTTTCACGAAAACTGCACCTAGAATTTTGATACTTTTTTTTCTTTCGATGAATTTTTACGATCTATAGTTTAATAAAAAATTTGAAAACAAGATATTACTGACTGTACCTACCATAGAAAGATTTTTTCGAATTTTGAATTTCTCATTATCGGCATAACGGATTTTAATGAAATGTTTTATAGAGCTTCTAAGAAGTTTAAAAAACATTGCATTTCAAAACTTTAAGAAAAATATTTTTTGAATTTTTGAATTTTTGAAAAAAAAATTAATTTTTTTTTTTTGGAAAATTCTATAACTCATAAACGGCTCAATATTTTTGTTTGTAAATTTAATTTTTATTCTATTGTACCAATTTTTTTTCTTTAAAACTTTTTAAAAATTTTGTATTTAAAAGCTTATTTTTTAAGAGACCACTACAAAAATAATTTTTATTCTTGCATAAACCCATATTTTGCTTGAATAACATGGCATTCTATTTTTACCTCCATCTACTGAAGAAGTTCTTTTAATCTGTTAAAAAATTTATTGTATGCTTATGAACAGTTTTTCTCTAATAACATTCATTTTGAAATACTTAGTCTTTTACATAAGAGCAAGTCCGTGCGTGCATTTTATTTTTTTAAATCTGTGCAACACTTTTGGAGAAAAAAATATATTTTCTCAGATTTCGAAAAAATTTGTATGACAGGTACTTTTTTATAACTTTAAAAGTCTCTAGCCACTCAAGCAGCCGGAGACCTTACCAGTTATCTTCCGTCATAAACCAGTAAAACCTTAAAACTTCTCCCTTGGGTTTGCTTAGTTGTCTAAATCTCTAGCTGATCGAGCAGCTAGAGAATAGACGTAAGCCCCCCCACCACGACAAGGTGAAACCCCCGTTTTCGTTGGAAAATATTTTTTTTTATATTATACGCGCACTCAAGGGGTTTTGAATACCCTTATAAAGTTGAACACAAACACAGTGCGAACAATCAGCAAAGTAGAATGAGACCGTATTTTAGGAATTTTTGGTTAATTTAAAAAAATTGTCCTACTTTTCTTTAAGAAAAAAGTGGGCAACAATTTTTTTTCTTTCACAAAAAGTTTACAAATTTTCTTAATTTAATATATGTTCACTTTTAGAAGTGGTAACTCAATTTTGTTAACACTTAGGTAACCAACCCTACTTAGCTCAGAATTATTTCGTTTTTTTTTTCAACTTTCGAGATATTCAAATGTAGAAGGACTTAAATATCGTTTTTTCGGTATGTTTAACCTTAGGACAAAATAAGTTTTCTTAAAAAAAACTTTTTGCAAGATCTGAAAGCAGTTATCTCTTTTTAGAGAAATCTTAACTTAATTGTTAGTATTCTTTTAACCCTTCTAATGAACAATACACCTTTTATTTGAGAAATGCATGCATTTCAAGTTCGGACTTTCTTAAAGAAAAGTTCATACTTTTAGATTTTAGATTTTTAGATTTAGAGACAAAATTATTGTGTCATATAAATTGAACTTGAAACACGCTAAACAAACGATATTTTTGGCCTTTGAAGTCATTGAAAGATCCGGAGTCGGAATCGAATTCAAGGCATTAACAACTTTCTGAAAATCTTCTTCCAAATAATAAAAAAAAAACTGTGAGTAGTGTTTTATTTGGGCTACCCTGTAGTGAAAACATATATATATTTGCAGAGAACTGGTTTTCATTTGCAAGTTAATTTAATTTTGTAAAAGTTGCCCCCGAAGCCAATCTACCACAGAAGTTTGCCAACAAAACCATGACACCGGAGTATCTATCTACAAAAAAAAATAAAAAAAAAAATGAAAATGTCAATCTTTTACGGATTGAATTGGAAGATAGAAAGAACGAAGGGCGAGAGAGATAAACTATATACCTCCAACAAAAACACAAAAACAAAAAAAACTGTATTAAAAGACATCTGTGGGAATTATGCAAAGCCGATTTGTTATAGACAGGTACCTAGTTGTGATTTATGTTGTTATTTGAAAGTTATAATGTAGATACACATGGTAATCAGAATAACCACGGGAGTGTCAGGTTTTTGTTCTGTTGGACAGAATGAAATTGAAAAAAAAAAAAACTTAGCCACGGGTAAGATGACCATTTCGATGTTCGTGGTATATTTGATATCCGGTAGATATGTAGGTATTTTTATTTCTTTTTTGTTTTTGAGAAATCACGTAACTTTCGAGGACTACCTACAAGAAGATTTTATTTGGAAAGAGTATCATATCACTTGCACTTCAGAAGTTTGTTTTGTATTTCCATTTTAAAGAACCTTGAAATATTTAAATCTGTATGGGGTAATTCTTTATACGGACTTGAAGTGGTTCTTGGATTGAAAAAAATTCACGTATTTAGCTGAAAATTATGTTAACTTATTTAAAATTAAAAAAGTAGATTGTGTCTTCACCTTCACAGACTTCAGTGAGGCATTTAAAAAAACTCACAGTCAGTGCAGTTGTATAAATTGATGAAACTAGAAATGTGGTTCTAAATTTATTTATTCCCAAGATTTAGATCGATGATTTGTAAGATTTGAAAATCAAATAATTTTAAATTTCACTCTGGAATATCGCAGGGTAGCCATATAGTTCCTGTTATTTTTATTAAATTAACTAATAACACGTTATCTATGTTGAAGTATTCAAACTGTCGATATCTCTTATGCAGATGTAGTTACAATCTTCAAAACCATTTCAAGTTTTCGTCTGACCTTAATTCATTCTTCCGTTAGTGTATTCGGTATCATTCGTATTATCGACAAAAAGACTTGATTAAATAATTTGTTTTTGTGTTATTATAGCTATAAGAAAGCTATAAGTAACACTTTTTACTAAAATCAATGTTCCTCATATGTATACAATTCTTCGAAAATGATCCTTTTGTAAGAAAAATCGCTTTTGAGATTTGGATCAAACTTTGACATTACGATGGAGTTTATTCAAATACAGTCTAATCGGCTCGACCGATTTTCTATAAACTTGGTTGGTAACATTTTTAAATTTTTTTCTCGATACGTTTTTTCTCAAAAACTTATTTTAAGATTTAAAAACAAAAATCAAAACAACTTCATTTAGTAAAAGCTAGCTTATAGAGAATTTTTCTTGACATTCACTTTTTAAAGAAAATCCCTTTCAAATGTTGGCCGCAACTGGGCCGTAGCTCGTCCGTGCGGACGTTCCAATTTTTGATGACGCGTTTGGCGATTCGTCGGTATCTCGCGAAAAACACGGGTAATGTTAGCCTCCAATACTTCAATCGAAGCTGAGTTATCCACAAACACCTTAGACTTTACGTAGCCACAAAGGAGAAGTCAAACGGTGTGATATTGCATTCTCTTACTGGCCAATTCACTGGTCCGAAGCGTGAAATTAATTGTCCGCCGAAGCAGTCTCACAATATGTTCATTATTTCAACGGCTGTGTGGCAATTAGCACCGTCTTGTTGGAACCAAATATTGTTGAAATCTCGGGCTTCAATTTCAGGCAAAAAATAGTCCGTTATCATGGCGCGGTCGAGTGTAATAAAAAAGTAAATGATGCTTCTCCAATTTCTTGATGGTATGGCGAATAGTGGCTTCAGTAGGTCGATTATGGACATGGACACTATAAGTTCGCCGAAGCGAATGAAAAGCATTCTTCACATATCGTAAATTTTCATAATTATAATTGAAAAGCAAACGTTGTTCGGGTGTAAGTCTATCCATAATGAAATGTCAATGAATACTGAATAAAAAAACACTAACTCGGCAAAACGTGGAACCTAATAGGTAATTTAGATAAATCAAAGGTAATGAATTTTACAAGAGGTGGTGGAAGAAATTGCACTAACATCGAAGTATCGAAGAAGTAAAGTAGTACAAATTGCTTGGTGTCTATTTTACAAGGAATTTAAGTATTCAGAATCATCTTAATGAAAAAGTTGTGATGGCGAAGAATGGAATTGGTACTACATTAAAAAACTGTTTCGCAGACAAAAATACAGTTCATAGTAGCGAATTGCGAAAATTTGAAGCATTTTCCCAAGTCAATTATGCTCTATGCAGCCCAATTATGGGGTTTTAAGAATGCCTCTCAAGCAGGGTTGCGAATTTTTGAATTAAAAAATCCCTAAGTCATAAATCTATAGATGACTTGTGAATTAAAAAAATTTAATTCATAAGATATTTGGTGACTTATGAATTAAAAAAAATTTAATTCACAACCCCCAAAGTGACTTATGAATTAAAAAAAATTTAAATCCTAAGCTACTAAGTGACTTATGAATTTAAAAAAATTTAATTCACCACCTACCAAGTGACTTATGAATTAAAAAAAATTAAGTCATCAGGGAGTAAGTGACTTATGAATTAAAAAAATTTAAGTCATGAGCAACAAAGTGACTTATGAATTAAAAAAAATTTAATTCACCACCTACTAAGTGACTTGTGAATTAAAAAAAATCAAGTCATCAGGGAGTAAGTGACTTATGAATTAAAAAAAATTTAATTCACAAGTCAGTTGGTGACTTGTGAATTAAAAAAAATTTAATTCATAAGTTAGTTGGTAGATTGGAAATTTTTAAGCTTGTTTTGACTACATAATTATTTAATTATTAACGAAAGCTTTCAAATCTAGTTTTTAAATCATAAGATTATCACGCTAGCTTATAAATTATCCATTTCATAATTTTTCTAATCAGCATTTATCCATTAACTTATGAATTAAATTTTTTTTAATTCATAAGTCACTAAGTTGGTTTTGAATTAAATTTTTTTAATTCATAAGTCACTTACTTGCTGATGATTTGAATTTTTTTAATTCATAAGTCACTTACTTGCTCATGACTTGAATTTTTTTAATTCCTAAGTCACTAAGTAGGTTGGGAATTAAATTTTTTTAATTCATAAGTCACTTACTTGCCCATGACTTAAATTTTTTTAATTCATAAGTCACTTAGTAGCTTCTGAATTATTTTTTTTTAATTCATAAGTCACTAAGAAGCTTATGATTTAAATTTTTTTAATTCACAAGTCACCAACTGACTTGTGAATTAAATTTTTTTTAATTCATAAGTCAGTTCCTAGCTGCTGAATTATATTTATTTTAATTCATAAGTCACTCACTAGCTTGTGAATTAAAGCCAAGCTTAAGCTAACAAGTGACTTAAGCTTTTGCAACCCTGCTCTCAAGTTAACAGATCAATGTCGATAGAACAAAGTTTTGGTTGTGCAATAATAAGGCGCTTATTAAGTGCTAATTATGTACCCAAAAATAATAAAATGCTTAAACCGTTAGATATGTAAATAAATCACGGTTTATCTAATATTTAGGTGTTATTTAAATGCTCTAGGAATCCAAAAATATTTGAGAAATATTGTTAAAAAAAAATTATAATTTAATTATATTTTTTCCTATAAAATTGTTTTGGTTTATGAAGAGCTCTGTTAGCTCGAATGAAGTACCCTATTTTAAAAATTTTTATCTAGGATTTAACGTTAACAAAATAATTCTATTTTCCAAACTCCTTGTTCTGCTAACTTCAATTCCATTTTTGTCAAAAAGTTCAACTTTTTTCGAAACATATCTTTTTGATTAATTGATAGTTTATATCTAGTTTGAATTAAGTATCCTATTTTGAAAATAAAATTGGTCTGCTAACTTGAGGGATATTATTACAACATACCCCGAAAAAATGTTACAACTAGCCCCGCTATGAAATTTATCAAGAATTAAATTTTTTTAAATAAAACAAAGGTCACATATATATTTCATAATATTAAGCACAAACTTAACCATAACCAAATGCCAGCCCACAAAAACTCACAGGCACTGTATCTCTTTGGCGTGAAGAGAAAGACTAAAAATATAGGGAAAAAAGATACAAGCCTACTAATTGTTTGGACCACCACTAAATATCCTCCGAAAATTATATCTGAAGTAGATAAGTCGGTAATTGTGTAGAAGATGAACATTTTTTTATGTAAGTCGATTCCTAATTTTTAGGGGACCATTCTTATTTATTTAGTTGCCACATCGTACGCCTGTTACTTTTAGCCCCCCCCCCCTCCCCTACTATTTGGTATGTCTTACATTTTGGTGTACAAAAAATGTTATAACCATAACGGCCTTAGAATGTTTATCTGATTTTCGAACTAATCATTAATGTTTGAACTGTTTTCTATAAAATTGTGTAGAAGTAGATACATATCAAAATGCTCCAAAAACTTTTTTGCATTTAAGAAAACAATAATTTTTTTATTTTAATTTCAAAATTTAAAATCATCTCGAAAATAATTCCTCCTGATGTAAGGAACTTGAGGCCTTTACCTGTGCATATCTCTATATTTTTTTTATCCAAAGGACTGAAAAACTCATGCAGAGTCGACTTCCATGCACTCCGTTCGCCAATTTCTAGTTCAACACCAGTTTCATGTGCCAGTTCAACCAAGTCTTTGAAAAAAACCCTGTTTTTTGGATCGCATGAAAAGCTGCTTTTTTCGGAAGCCGTTATTTGGACATATTGAGCACTTTTAGTATGTAGTCGACTTGTAATTTCAAAGTTTTGATGAATAATGTGTGATTTTCCTATTTCTAGCATTATCACAACGGATCTAAATTGATCTAATTGTGACGTTAACAAGATCAACAGTCAGCCCACTAACCTAACCTAGCTTTATCATATAGTTTAAGTTACTTGGAAGAAAGTGAAAAATACGTTTTATGTAAAACCTGAGCAATTTTTCCACGGCCTTATACATTTTTTCCTCTCAAAACTTGACCTTCATAAAAATGAATGGATTCAGATACTGTTTTAAAAACTTAACATTCGCTGCAATGTGCAATGTTCTTATTGTTAAGACTTTCTCTCTATGTCATATCAATGGCAGTTTTAGCCTTTAACAGTTTTTCGTTGAGATGCTTATCTATGTTTAAATTTTGTGTGAAAAGAACTGCTATACTCTGTCCAACAAAAATTGTCTGTACAGGCCTTATGGGAGAGCTTTTTCTAAAGCAGTGGCGCATGATGCACCCTCACTACAATGCGTTAGGAAAAATGCCACTAAAAAAAGAGCAAGCCACTGACTTTTCTTAAGGAATTGTTGTTGTAATTCTTTGCAAAAAGTTGTACACACCAACACGACCGTCGTTTCCCACTGCTGATGAGATACTGTCAAGATCAAAACAAGAGTGTCAAGTGTCACTCAATGACTCAATACGATCGTGCGCTCTTTATCTACATCAAAACAGAGTTACCATTATCATTCTCAATGGCAAGCAAAGAGCTTTTTCAGTGGTTTTTATTAAGGAGCTTTTGGGATTTGAAGCTTTTGAGAACACATTTTAAGAAGATGAGTATGTTGAGTGTTGTCGTATTGCTTTTCAACTTAAAAAAAAACGCGCCTATTATCTTACCTCTTGGCGTTGTGGGAAAAGGTAAATTGAATATTGTTTTCAGTCGTTTTGAATCGGCAGACGATAGCCCTACGCGTTTTTTACTTTCATTTGCGGCGATTTATAATTTAAACTAGGGAATCCCTGTGAGAGCTTTAAAAGGCGACACACTTATGCATGGCAATGCAACCAGAATGAGAGACAAACGTCCTATCTTCCCTGTACTGACAATTTTTATTGGACAGAGTATAGGTATTTATACTCTTTAACAATCTCTTTTCGTTCGTTGTTATAACACCACTGCTCGTTTGCGCTTGATCTATCTGCAGCTTTTCTGAATACCATAACCTTGGACTTGCTAAAGTTTACAACCAGGTTCCATTTCTTACAATAGTCGGGCAACTTGTTTATCATGAACTGCAGCGATTCCGGAGTGTATGCAAACAAAACAGTACAATGTCATCTCCAAAAAGGAGTGCTTTTATAACAATTCCTACGTAATCTACACCTCAAGGCAATGTCCTCGTTATTTTTTCGATGAATAGTGCAAATAAACTTAACGCACAACCCTGCCTGACTCCTACCTTCGCCTGGAAGCACTCAGATATATTTTTTCCATTCCAAAGTGCAGCCCTGGAAAATTCTCTTGTTACCTGTCCAAACTTCCGCGACATTCCCAATGCAAAATTTTAAATATTGGTTAGTGATTTTCTTTGAAATTAAGTTTGTAAGAGAACATTAGTAAGCTCTTAACTATTTTAATTCGTGTTAAAAATTGTATATACACATACAGGGTGCGATTATGTTGCAGGTTAATACTTTTTTCAATATTATTTAAATGAAATACAATTTTAAATTTTAATTCTTAAGTTGTCTTTAAGCATAAGGGTTGTGATTGGTTTGTTGATGTACACACATTTTCCTTTAAGTATCCTTATAAGAAGAAATCGAGAGGCGTCTTGGCGTCCAGCAGGCTGGGAAAAAAATGTTCCGCGTATTTACAATTGAACAATTATTTATTTATTTTTTATTATTTATTATATAAAATGTTTCAATAATTTTAACATGTTTAAGCTGCGTAAGATGCTCCATAATAAATTGTTATCGACCACTTTATACGACTGTAAAAAGTCAACAGACAATTTTTATTACACGAAAATGGCAGCCAAATAAAATCGACCTGAAACATACAACGCACACTGTACACGCTTACCTACAAAAATTAAGTTTTAAGAAACTCATTTTATATACTAAGAAACATAGTAGTATTTTTTTAATTTATCTGTTTTTTTTTTATTTGTATCTAAATGAATACATTTATCAAAGCACCTGCTTCCTTTTGTCGTTTAGAAACTTATTTTGTTATTTTAATTTCGTTAATATCGTGAATGCGTTACGTTAAGAATGACATATGGGATTATTTTATTTCGAATTGCTGGCGCCATAGCGCCAGTGTGACAAATGCCTGAGCTGTCTGCAAATGCATATAACTGCACTTGCTTCGACATCATTTCACTTTTTATATTTTCTTAAAAATATTTAAGTCGATGTTTATAACGTGTTATATCATCACTTAATTTATTTAATTTTAATTTCTTGACTCCATCATAAGTTACACAAACTCAAAAATAACAACAAAAATGTAAAACTTTCTAAAAATATAATTAAGAAAACAAAATGAGGAGGAGAAAATACGGAAATACGGAAATAATGAATAATGATTGCTTTGGCACTTGTGATAAATAAACCTCCCATCAGAATGTCATTTAAATCCCGCCTTTCTCAAATCATGATAAAAAGAATCTAAATTGGATCAATCCACTTAAGTTAACAAAAATAAAAAAAAACACTGAAGATGTTTTAAATTTCTTTCCATTTCTTCCGTGTTTTATTTTTTCTTCGTTGGAATGAAGGAGGGAAAAATCGCAAATCACTTGTCAGAAATGTCAAAATATAATTCATCATAATCGTTGGATATAGAGATGGAGTAGGAAGATGAGACTGCTGTTGTTTCAAATCATGCCAGCAAAAAATAAAGACCCTTTTCAACTTTTGAAACAAAAGAAAATCTTTTGCTTCTGATTACCCCCGATACCCATGTAATGATCATAATCGTCAACCTATCAAAAACAAATATTAAAATATTCACAATCAAACAGTTGGGTTGTGGCCCCCTTTTTTCGCCATATCACAGCGAAGTGACGCATAAATTAGCATCTTTTAAGCAGGCAGAGCTTTGAATACAGTTTATGTTTATTTTTTGACATTTAAATTGGTTTGAATATTTATGTACAACATACATGGTACATACATATATATAGATTTTTATTGTTTTTCTTCTATTTTAATTTTATATGTCAAAGGAGATTTTGGACCGCTAGACAACATCGCGTGCTAAGATAGAATTATGATAGTTCATATTGAACTCAGTGCCGGATTCAGGGATTCGCAAATCAAGTGTCTGCGAAAGGCACACAGTAAAAATTTCTTTTCGAAAAGGTGTCGTATGAATTTTGAAAATTTATATACGTATTTGGATTTGGATTGATTTATAACCACACGTTAGACCAATTATTCTCTTTCAGGGTCCAAAGTGAACTGATGAGCTGAGCATTCCGAACGAAACAGGTATAACGAGTGAACTGATTAAGAGGAAGAATGCAACTACTTCGAGTGAGCATTGCTTGTGAATTCTGTTCAAGAGATAGGAATCATTTCATGATAGCTCTGTTTCCTACCAGTCTTAACGCTCAGTTTTTCGATGAAAGGTTCATTCAAGGACAATGGTATAGGGCTAACATTTGGCTTCAAAGGCAAAAGACAGCACTGTACCATTCCAATTCCACTTCCGAAGAAAATGGACGTGAATTTAGGAATTTTTATGAGAAGATGAGACTAGAATCAACGGAAAAACAATGAAGTGCATTAGAAGTTTCAGACAAAAGATCATTTACGAAAATAAAGAAGAGAGTCGGTGACAAAACGGAGCCTTGGGGAACACCAACATTTATTTTGTGAAGATCAGACTTGAAACCGTAGCGGGGAGGGGTAGGACAGATCACTTTTTTTTTAAAACAGGATACACAAGCAATGGAGCAATGGCAATGTTTACTCAATGATTTTGCCAGCGACGTAGAACGCTTATTAAAAAGAATGGGGGGTATACCATCGGGACCAGCGGATTTCAAGATCTCAAAGGGCTCTTGCAACTAAGCGAGTGCGGTAATATACCTGTCCCATTGAATGATTTATGCTCTTAAGAACAGGAAGGGCAAAGTTGCCATCAGGCAGTATAGAACTATCAACTAAATGAGATGCAAGTATGTTTGCTTTATCTAAAGTGCTAGTTATCGGGCTGTCATTGAAGAACCGAAGATGAAGTTGAAAAGGTACCAGAAATTTCTACTGCCTTTGGGACATTGCAGAATTTTTTTTGTCTTAATTTCTGGTCATGTAGGAATTTGGTTCTTTTTATAACGACGTTGCAATGGTTTCTGAATTGTTTATGCTTTATCCGATTTCCCTCAGTTGGGTTGGCTTTGTAAAAGCTTCTTTACAGGTTGTATCGAACCAAGACTTTTCTTAAGACTTAATACTCTTAATACTTTTGGAAATAAAAGTACGTATCCAAGAAAAATGACTTCTGCTATCATATCAGCATTGGCATCAACGTCACTACCGAAGAGACAGTGACCAGTTCAAAATTCTAAAAAGGTTTTTCGGACCGTCCCAGTTGGCTTTCTAGTATTTCCAAGCAGTCCTAGTAGAATACTTTTCTTCAACTGGATGAATGGAACAAGCTGAGTAAGATGGCGCATCTCAGCAAGGATCTCAACATATCTTACTTCGGGTCTTTTCTATCCTGGATAGCGGAGCCAACTTGAATTGTGTACATTGAAGTCGCCCGCAATATCGACTTCAGTGTGAGGATACAAAGAGACAGTTCGGGAAATGTAATCAGACAGCGGATCAAACTTATTATTAGTTGAATTGCTGTCAAGATTAGGACACCTATAAGTAAAACAATAATGAATTATTTAGGTGCGGACAATAAATTTGAGCCACATGAAATTAAAGTTCGTATTAGAACAAGGGAAGGCTCTGGCAAGCAACATCATTTCTAACCTAAACTAAAAGGCCGTGATGGCGAAAGAGTAATGACATTAGGTTATAGCCAGGCAGACGAAATTCTGAAAGATCATTTATCTGTACCAACTCGTGTTTCACCTAGTATCAAAAGACCTAATCTGTACAGAATGGTTGTACACGTCAAAAAAAAAAAAAAATTCCTTCCTAGCCCATGAATATTGGTAAACAAGACATAAAAATCACTCACCATTTCAAAAATCACAAACACAATTATTCTGACGATATGAGATCAATCAAGGCATACAAACACAATTGAACTATACATCAGATGTCACTTATCTATCGATTGCAAGAATCATGCGATAACCATCACAAGAGACATGCAATGGGTAGTAAGCGACAGTTACTCTACTCTGTTCAACAAAAATTGTCAGTACAGGCCTTATGGGAGAGCTTTTTCCAAAGCAGTAGCGCCTGATGCACCCTCACTACACTGCGTTGGGAAAAAATGCTACTTAAAAAAGAGCAAGCCACTGACTCCTTAAAGAATTGTTGTTGTTATTCTTCGCAAAAGGTTGTACACCCCAACACGGCCGTTGTTTCCCACTGCTGACAGGATACTGCCAACGCCAAGTCAATACGATCGTGCGCTTGTTATCTACATCAAAACAGAGTTACCAGTTACCACTATCATTCTCAATTACAAGCAAGGAGCTTATTCAGTTGATTTTATTAAGGAGAAAGGAGCTTTTGGGATTTGAAGCTTTTGAGAACACATTTTATGAAGTTGAGTATGTTGAGTGTTGTCGATCTATAATGTAAGCTAGGGAAATTCTGTGAGAGCTTTGAAAGGCGACACACATATGCATGCCAATGAAACCTGAGTGAGAGGCAAACATCCTATCTTCCCTGTATTGACAATTTTTGTTAAACAGAGTATAGTCAATTTGGGAAAGCAAGTGGATGAGTGGAAATGGAGAGAGTGCGTTGTTGTTTTTTATGTATTAATGACAGTTCACGGAACTTTGCTGTGAAAATTCATGTAAAAATCACTTTAACAAGGTGTGAATTATCAAAAATATTTATGATTCTTCTACAGTACAAATAAAAACAGAAATATAGGAAGAAATATTTAAACTACAAAGCGGAACGAAACAAGGAGACCCAATCTCAGCACCTTTCTTCGTAGCCATTTTAGAATAATGTTTTGGGAAAATATTGGCAAGAAGTCAATGGAAAATATCTTTCAAACTTGCGGTTTGCTGATGATATTATTCTGATGAACTCTGAACCCGAAGATCTGCAGAAGATGATAAAAGAACTTTATGTTAAATACTTGAAATCAGATCTACAGGTTTATATAAACAAAACGAAAATTATGACAAATACGTGTAGATGACCTATGTATTTAAATAGAGAGATGGAATATGTGGATGACTTCATATTCCCAAGACAAGTTAGTTCTTTTAATGGAAGAGAAAATAAGGAAATTTTCCGAAGAATAACAAACAGTTAGAGGCAATTTTGGGACGTTAGACCAATGCTGGATTCCAATATTTCAAAAGCTATTAAAAAGTACATCGTCAGCACCACGGTTTTTGCCGGTGCTTATACATGGATCCCAGACATGGAATAACAATGTACTCGTATCGTTGAAAAGGAGGCTTGAAATAACTTAAAGGTCCATGGAAACATTAATCCTAAGAATAAGGAGATCGCAACGAGTAAGAAACGTCGACATATCAGATAGACAAGTTTGGAAGATTATGTTGTTCGGAAGACACAAAAGCTGATATGGGACGGGCGGGACATGTCATGCGAAATTCAGATGGCAGATAGACAAAATGACACCACGGTTTCAACACTGTCTACCATTATCGTTTTTATCGTTTGGGATATTGTAAATACTCGCGGTGGACCCTAATGTGATGCATAATCTACAACAAAAAAAGTCAAAAGATAGATATGTATACCCAATTTCAGTACCTAATGGTGTGGTTGTGAGGCATGGCCTTTCCACCTCTGGAGTGGGTTATCTTTCGAGCGGATGAATTAGGGGCATGTTACACGTCATCACGTCAAGTGAGATTTTTAAAACTGATCTTAAACTGTATGTAATTTTGGGATGTTTTCCCATGGCTTAAAGATAAATCATTTTACGTTTATGGTAGAAGAAAAGACGCCCCTTGTTCATAGTGCGTGGACGCGTCAATTCGTCTGAATTCGGACACATAAAAACAAAACCAAATATCTCAAAAGCAAGTATTTTTTTCGTTTTTAATTATTATTTTTATTACTTAATGCCACTACATAATTCTTCTATTTTTTTTTTATTTTTTTCCTTAGTAATTTGCGCTTTATTCAAACTGATAACAGAGTGGTGATAGTTTTTTGTTTACTATAATCTTAATACACATAAAAAATCAGCACGGAAATTGTGTCTTTTTTGAAAGTTGGTCGAATAAAGTTCATTATCAATTCAATAAGCTTGCTCTGGGAGATGTATAATGCTATAGGTATAAATCTATATTACAATATCATGCTTCTGATAAGGGTGTTTTTTTTTTTTGTGTCTTCTTCTTACGATTGGAGGATAATAATGAAGATGATTTAATCGCGTCTGTTGAAACTTTTTCTTCAAATGATAACCTTAATTTATTCATTTCTCAGGGTTAATATTATATATTTTTTGTTTGTAGGTATTGTTTTATTTACTGAATGTGGTAACTGAGATAATTCATCTTTTGTCAATATTACTTCTGATGCATCATTTCTATTTAAGGCATTTAAAGCTTAACTATTCAAACTGATCATAAGGATTGGCTATAAGATGAAGCTGGAATGTCAATATAAAAGGTCCGTGGGATCTTTCACATCAAGGAAACCATTTTTCAATAGTAATTCAGTCCAAAAGACACGTAATATCAGACGAAAGACCTTTCGTAATACGGTTAGCGAAGAGGTGGCCCTCAACATTCCTGATACAAGCAAATTCAACGTCTAAAGAATTAAATCAGCCATATAAATAGCAAACCGGAAGGTCTGTTGCTGAGTTATAAGTCACTGAGTGTTAATAGTGATCTACCTATATTATACATATGAAGAAGAACAAAAGCTATTGATGGGTTAAAGTTCATTTCTTTCAATCTTTACCACGATAAACTATACCTATCAACTGGTTCTGAATCTCTTAAGCATCTACACCTATTTGAAAAGACTGGTTTGTTAGTTATTATTCAGCAAACGAATTCTTAAAAATCCGCATTTGATAACCTTCTATTGGATAAAAGGCCTCCTCATCAAGTAGGTATCATTTGAGAAACCACAGTTACTCGAGTGTACCGGAAGACTCTAAGCCCAACCGCAATCAATCTAATCAATTGTTGTTAAACAAACCCTCAATAGCAATAAAAATCCATTCCAATTAAGAATACAAGCTCCACAAGCTTAATACAGCAACAACAAGAAAACGAGAAAGAATACCGATCGCAATCTCCCCCTCGTTGTCAGTTTTATTTGTGGCAAACAATCGCACGCCATATATGCTCTTTCTCGCTCTCTGTAAGGCAAGTGGCTGGGGCAGCCTCAGCAGCTTCCCAATGTTGATCAGCATAATGCTAAAACAAATGCCCACCCATGTGGCAAGGAGATCATCTGAACTCATGCAACACCACCACAGAGTTAAAAAAAAGAACAGAAAAACCATTACATCCATTCCATATCGTGCTTTAGTAACCATTGTTTATGACGGGTCGGGGCTGTTGCAGCCACAGCTTGGTTTGTATGATGGGAAGTGAATCGAGAACAAACGCAAAACACAAATCCACAAAGACGCACGATCGATGCAAGAAAACAAAAAAAAAAAAACATAAAATGGCAATAGTTCGCCAAAGCTGATGGTATTATTAGATACTTTGGTTGTGCCTTTTATGCATCCGATAGCTCTGAGAACCGAGCCGCCTTGTTTAGAATCGACTTCAGCGTCGTCGTCGTTTGTCCGCGGTCCAACATCTAATGCAACTTTAACTTCAGCTTTGAATCGCTGTTCCTTCCCTCATTTATTAAAGTTCTATAGGTCATGTTTATGGCGTAAGATGGTATTGTTTTATGTTGTATCGGTTGGAGGTTATCGTCATGGTTGCCAGATTTGGTATCTACTAAGGGAATTTTGGATTTGACGATCAATTTTTATAACAGCTATTGAACTGAAAAAAGGTATTTGCAAAACAAATTTAATGCGCATCTACTTCTGAAGACACAGGACCTAGTGGCTTAGAGCTCCTAACGATGTCTCAATGTTTGTTGTCGTGTCGTCAGGAATAGAGGGGACCTATAATTTCATGCTGAAACTCAATGGATTAGACGAAAATCACAAGTGTCTCACTTGGAAGATTGTTCACCTCCTCGCAAGAGGCAGTATCCCTGAATTTTATTTTTGTTTTAAGGTGGGAAACGATCTCAGATTTTCGGCCTGATCTCCAGGGTAGTTTAAAAACACAGTCTCTTTTTTCCAAATAACAAGAAGAGGAGGCAAGAAGATCCAAAAACTGCAAAAAATTCCCAAATTTAACGCAGGCAAAACTACTACTGGGCAATTCCAATTTCAACAACTGAATCAGTTTAAGTAGGAACAACATAAGAATAATAACTCTCACTAGATAATGCAAACTTAGAAGACACCTAGGTTTACATGGTGTAGTAAGTAGTCCCAAATGTCGATTCTGCAATATGTACAGGATGAACTGTACACTGACAGCTGTTTCCCGCTCGAAATTTTGACAGGGAGTCAATACCATACCTTCACAAAACATAATGATTCGCTTTACGCTTGAAAAACGTTGGGAAATATTGAAAACTTATTTCCAAAGTTAGTGCTGTGTACCCCAAACAGTGCGTTTTTTGAAAAGAAGTTTTGGCCGAAATGAAGCACCCTCCGCGCCTGCTTTACACAAGTTTGTTCAAAAATTTCGTGAGACTGGTATGCTATTTTTCAACACTTATGGTCTCCATCGTCGTACGGTATACACAAACGAGAATGTGGCTGCTGTAGCCAAGAGTGTGAGACTCAATTCACGAACCTCAACTCGCCATCGATCTCAACAGCTCAACATTTCACGCAGTTTTTTCATGGATTATTCGCTTTGGAGTGACAGAATGTGCTACTGCGAAGCCATCTGGAGCAGTAACTTGAACGACATTGTGTTCTTTAATTAATGGGAATGTTTGCTCTTACTAATTAAGCGATAATACATAAAAAAATGAATTTTGTGAATTTAATTGCATTTTTAAAAACAAACTTGTGTTTGGCCCTCTTTTTATGAGGAATAACCAGACCACATACTAAGAAAATGTTTTCCACTCATCACCGAAGTAAAAACTAACTGGCGAAACCAGTTAGAAGACAGCGACCTTTCCTCTCTGAAGGTGCCCCAAATACTAAAATTTCTGAGAGCGATAGATTTGGAGAAAGAATTGTAGGATGAGCAAACTCATCCAGATGAAGGTTGGGTGCACAATCTCTAGGTCGCAGTTGAATCCCCAAACCCCAATATATATAGTTCATTCCAAAATAACTAAAGACTTATTAAATTAGTAGCTCGTGAAGATCCAAGGCTTAGTGACTAACACTTTCGTCCATTCCTATGTGCGTGTTATCGGTGGAAATAGAGAGCAGCTGCAACTTTCTTTTGATTCCGAAGGTCTTACATTGGACCCTTAATCATAACAAGAATTCCTCTTGGAAGATTTATTTATTTCCTCGCAAGAGGTAAAGAGTCAGTATCCTTTAAATGTTTGTCTTGTTTTTTTAGGTCGCAGGAGCTGGGAAAAGATCCAAGACTTTGGGTATTACAGTCCAACGATACGGAATACTATAAATACTCGTATATGAACAGCGAACTTAGTAAAAAAAAAAATTGCTGTGTGACCCAGAGTCTTATAAAATCTACCATTTTTGTTAGCGAATTGTTGATCAACAGCAATAGAGGATACCTTCAACTTTCTGCCTTGTCCGAATTGGTAATATGAGAAACTCTTGGAAGATTTGATACTTCATCGCAAGAGGCTGTTCCCCTGAATTTTCGTTTTGTTTTTAGGTGGCAGCTCCAGGAAAACGACCTCAGGCTGGATTCGAACCAAGACCTCCTCTTCACTCAATATTGTTTACATATTTAAAAATACCTTAAATTGTGTGTCTACTTTGTTACAAAAAAAATCAATTCGCACATTAAAAACAAGTCTGGCAACCATAAGCCGCTTAAATGCATTTGCGAATCACAGTCAGTCTCGGTATTAGAAGACACAACCATGAATCAAAGAACAAAAACAAAATGCATTAAGAAAAAAATTCGAGGTAATCACCATGATCTGGTCATGGTTCTTCGGCAGAATTCCCATCCTTTCTCTGCTTATGTGCCTATGTACGAGTATACCAGCAGAAATAGCCCTTTCTTTTACTTAGGTCTCATTCGAGCTTGCCTCGCTTAAGTTGCTCCCTCTGTTTGGGTTCTTCAACCGGAAGCCGGGGCATTGATCATTTGCATAATACGCTCAAAAGAAGCAACAAGAGATGTCTTACAAGACACAAGGGGCATGCCGGCCGGCTGGCCGCTCTTCCTCCTCGAACGGATGGACAAACTTATGTTTATGGTTGGTAAGTTCTATTGAAGCAAGTGTGCCGCCCTGCCGCATCAAGTCGCACAGTTGAAGGAACTGATAAAGCAACAGACGCAACAACAATAATGTAAGTATAATAAAAAACACACAAACATGCAACAAGACAAAACCTAGTATGAAATAATATGAGTATGTACTCGTATATAGAGGGCGCTGAGGGCACAAGGGGGAAATTATGTAATCTTAATATGTGTGACAACTGACAGTTCATTGTTGAAGAGGAGGTGCATCGCTTTATCGTCAGCGTCACAGCAGGTTGCAGGTGGAATTCTACTTACTTAGACAGAGAGGGAGAGAAGGAACAACAGAAATGACGACGTTGCGTTGGTTTGCGGGATACACTTTGTGTTACCTACGGGAACACGGGAAGATCGACAACTCTTATGCAGTTGCGGTTGAGTAATTTTTGTGCAAAAGGAAGTGTTTTGTTTTTGCTTGTATGCGGGTGTAACGGAAACTATTTTACAGGCAAAATAGAGACATTGTTAATGGATTCTAGAGAATTTGTATTTAAATTAAGGGATAATAGGATAGCAGTAAGGAAATGAAGAAGTTTTTTTTTTTTTGGATTGTGTGTCGTTTTGATGAACAGGGATAAGCAGAACTTAGGTTTAACTCTACCTGCATTTTTGCATGTTGCTGTCTTTTGCCATTTTTTGTTGTTGTAGATTTTATTGCGATTTTACTTAAGAATTTTGTTTCCTCTGGAGAACATTTTTTTGTTTCTTATGTTATAGGGGTGAGAATAGAGATTAGAAAATTTATGAAATTATATGGGTAAGTGATCTAAGATTTTGTTTCCTTCGAAGAAACTCCAAGTTGGACATTATTAATAAATTGTTATTAGAATAGCTACTTTTTAGAATACGAGTTAAGAGTTTGTTGCCCTGGTAATCTGGCTTGTACCTACCTATTTAAAACAGAAAATAATTATAAAAATGCTGAGAATTCCACCAAGGAGTAATTCTGTCAATTTGACGTCAACTAATGATTGTAAACGGTTGTTAAGTATACCTATACGACTTCTTTAAATAAGCTTAGCGATTGCTAAAAATAGTTGTTGTGATCGATAGAAATGTATCAAGGAAAAAAAATGCGGATATGCCAAACTTATTGGGTTTTGTATTCTTCTGACTAAAGAACTACTGAAACTTAATTATTTTGCATATCCCCAAAATCATTTCGCATAACTGAGCTCTTCTTACCAAGAAAAGTAACGAGTGATTTTTTAAGGCTAGGCGCGTACATTCAATTTTTAGCTGCACAACTGTTTAGTTGCTTATAGAAAACAGATGAACAATTTTGTTGAATGTCCGCGCAGGTGCATATAATTATATATGTTACACAAAATAGCGAACTCATTTTAGGCAATCGTTTAGTTTGTGTCAAAACAAAAAAATTTTAATTGCTTGAACCAAGCAGTTGCGCAACTAAAAGTTGAATGTGCGCGCCTACCCTAAGAGGTATCAGAAATTAAAAAAAAAACACATAAAATTCAGAAAAATGCATGAAATCTTTATTTGAATCGATAGTATGGTCGATATAATTTAATATTTGAAGATTATTTCATGCAAATGTTGGGCGCGCCTGCGCCTCAAATGGTCCATACACTTAGTCCAATTTTGGCATACTCTTTCTAACATTTCGGCCGGTATCTCACGAATAAATGCTTCAATGTTGGCTTCCAGGGCGTCAATCGAAGCGGGCTTGTCGCTATACATATAAGCCTTAACATAGGCCCACAAAAAATAGTCAAGAGGCGTTAAATCGCACGATCTAGGTGGCCAATTTACCGGACCCAAACGTGAAATAAACTGTTCACCGAACTCGCATCTCAATTGGTCCATTGTTACGCGTGCTGTGTGGCATGTGGCACCGTCTTGTTGAAACCACATGTCAAGCTCTTCCATTTTGCGCAAAAAAAAACTTAGTTATCATCGCACGGTAGCGCTCACCATTCACAGTAACGTTGCGATTCGCATCATCTTTGAAGAAATACGGCCCAATGATTCCGCCAGCCCATAATCCACACCAAGCAGTGACTTTTTCTGGATGATCTTGCAATTCTTCTGGCTGCTCTTCACTCAAAATTCGGCAGTTTTGCTTGTTCAAGTATCCATTCAAAGAAATGAGCTTCGTCGCTGAACACAATTTTTCGATAAAAAAGTGGATCTTCGGCCAACTTTTCAAGAGCCCATTCACCAAAAATTCAGCGTTGTGGTGGGTCGTTCAGCTTCAATTCTTGCACCAGCTGTATTTTGAAAGGCTTCACACCTTATTCCTTCCGCAAAATTTTCCACGTAGTGTAGTAACGGAGGCCCAATTGCTGCGAACGGCGCCGAATCGATAATTCACGGTCATCACTAACAATGGCCGATACAGCTGCGATATTTTCCTCAGTTCGCACTCCACGTAAGTGTGTTGGTGGCTTAATGTCCTACAATGTAAATTTGATGTGAAAAAGCCCGAATAGCCGCCTCAATAGGTCGATTAAACTGACCATAAAATGGAAGAAGCGCGCGATGAACTTTCTTAACAGAGCACGCATTCTGATAATAAAATTCAATAATTTGCAAGCGTTGTTCGTTTGTACTCGTAAGACGATTCATTGTTAAATTATAGACTAAACTGAAGATGTTTGACAGTTACACAAAACACGAAATGTGCGTGAGCTATCAAAACCAGCGTTGCCAAAAAGAAAATAGCATAAAAACTGACTGACTCACTGACAGATCATCTAAATTATGGAGCACTTCCCGACATCGTAGAATCTTGTAATTTTGCACAACGGAAGATTTTGTCATGCAAGCAGAGAAAAATTTGAGGTTTTCCATTCAGGGGCGTGCTAGGCACTCACTTTCTCCGAATTGGTGTTGGTTAAATGGAGCACTTTGGACTGCTGTAAAACGATGAAATTTGGTAAAGTGGTGAGCTTAAATTGCATAAAAAAAAATATAAAATTTGAGGGTTTCCATTCCGGGGCATGGTATCCGCCCACTTTCTGAGAAAATGTTTAATTTATATAGAGTACTTCCGATTGCTGTAGACTGATGACATTTGGTAGAGCGGTATAGCTTAATGTACATTCGAAGCAAAAAATACAAAAATCTAAAATTTTTCATTCGAAGTGTCTTTTTATTGTCATTTTGAAACTATACATGCAGCTTGAAAATTCATAACTTTTCTTAGAACTAGAGGGCTCGATTTGGTACTCTTTGTTACGTTTACATGAATGAAAAAAGAAAAAAATTTCATACCTGAAAAAATTATGAGTTTACATAAAAAAAAAACTCTTGACTGTGATTTGAACTATGATTAAACCACTAATTAGGCTATTAATTGGTGGGCTACCTTCATTTAAAAAAAAGGAGTTAAGATTGCAACAAAAACTTACATTTGATGGGCTTACAAATACCTAGGTAGATGGCGAAAAAAACGACTTAATAAAATAAATAAAATAGTAATAATAAAAAAAAATGGAATTAAATATTTCTGCAAAAACGAAGAAATTGTCTCTCGATAAAATGTATGATATGCTCCTCACTGATAGTACAGTACAATCTCGATTTACGCAACTAATAGAAATTAAGGCAGTTGCAATAACATGCTACGATTTTAGTTTTGCGAAAATCGAGAAAATCGAGGGGTTGCGTTAACCGAGTTCGTACTGTAATTTTAAGCCACAATTCGTATTAAAAAAGTTGTTGTACTGAGGTTGAAACTTTGCTAGCAACATCATTACGAGTGTACAAGGCATGATGGTCTAAAGACTTAATTCTTTGATATCAGTATTTTCATTTACTTGTGTTTCATTTAATGCCAAAACTGCTGGCCTATACTTAACAGTATGGATGTACATGTACGCGGCAATAAAATTCTTTTTTAAACAACGAATGTTACAATAGTCCACTTGAAAATTACCAATCACGACGAAACAATTTTGCCAATATCGAAAAACTTAGCTTACCAAGGTAGAAAAATTAATACTCGTCTTAAATTTGAGTAGCAGGTGCGCAGTTACATCGAAATCGCTGCAGCCGTTTTTGACAAAACTTAAAATTTAGATGACCCAAACCGGAAATTCGAGAGAATCATATAAGAATACCTTGTAATACAATTTCAAGCAAAAGCGTTTTTCCTCTTAGATGTACATCTGGATCCACAAAGATCGTTAATGTAAAGGTGAAAAGAACGTTCTAATCTAACTAACTTCAGTGACTCATTTCGTTCCGCGTAGGTATGATACTGATTTTCTGTCCAGATTTGGAGCGGGAAACAGCTGTCAGAGTCAAAATAATCTATATCATTTAAAAAGAAACCACTAGATGACCCACCCTGTATTTTAAGTTTTATAACCTCTAATTATCAATTTTAGAATCTAAGGAAAATCCATTTATTCTCTGGCGAAATTATTTTGAAGCAAGTCAAGAAAAATTAAAAATTTTCTGAAACACCCCAATGTTCTATGTACATTGTTTTACAAACCTTCATATTCGTACACATATGTGTACATGTATATGTGTACTTATATGTGCGATAAACGATTTGTGGCCTCAAATGATGCGCTTATAATTGGGTTTTACTGTAATCGATTCTATTGTTGTTCTTCAGAGTCATAACCAACTATTGTGACTTATGAGTTTCTGGCTCATTCATAATCCTCAAAAAGTATTATTGTTTGTGAAGTAAGCAAAATAACAAAACTCATGTAGATTGTACAAGTAGGTAGACACCGCGTGACAAATCACGTCCTTCCAATACCAGGACACGTGTTGCACATGTCTCAAATTGAAATACATACCTAGTTTCAAATGAAATTCGCATAATGATCATTCAACAATAACCTGGTGATTTGCATGGCATTTTCGCTTCCACACAGCATAGGCAAAGCGCATAAAGGTATGTATTCCTGAAATATTGACAAACCTTCATGGTGCGACCAGCAAGAGTGCGTCATCAATGCCCACCTTTATCAACAACAACATACCAGACCTTATATTGTGTTTCCTACGTATTTCTATGATATGAACCAGCAGAGGTAGGTAGAAGCACCTTTTGTTTTCGAACTGTTCTATGCTATCAACAGTCATACTCAATAAATTAGTTACACGTTGGTTTGATAACTTCCTCCGGAATTCTTCATTTTCATGGACAATTTTCCTCCTCCCGCCTTCATGGTTGGTAGTTGGAATGGAGTTTTCTATATAAAGTAAAGTATTTTTCGTCGTCATCGTCCATGGAAGTTAAAAAGAGCCCATAAAATCTGAATGAAACCCCAAAGGGTTGTCACGTCAAATAAACTAGTGGGCATGGAACGACAGTACCATAGCTCAGGCTCAGCACCCAGCACTCAGCAGCATGCATTGCACGCATTGAATGAGTCATTTCTGATGTTGACTGCGACCATAATAATAATAATGCAGACGTATAAGAAGGTAAATTGTGTACGCATTTATGACAGGCTTATATGGGTTTAATTACATTTTTATTAGTGTACACCGCAACCGGTTTTTATTAAACCGCATGATATAGAGTGGAAATATTCCGGAAAAGTAGCATTTTATTGGCTTTTCTTGGATACCTACATTATTTTATTGCTCTCGTTGGAGGATTTAGATTAGAATTGGGAGTACTCGGTTAAAGGTATCTTTAGTTCTGAATTTATGGCCCATTACTGTTTGCTTTTTCAAAAGGCCAAAATTTAAGTAAAGTTGCTTCGTGTAGTTTATAAAGTTCTGGTTGCTTTCAGAAGGATTTGAAATTCACAAGTGGGTAAATAATGCTCCCAGGAGAAAACTGAAAAACTAGGTCAATGGTTTTTTGGTGTTCATATTGGGATATAATGGGGTCTAAAAAAACCCATCAGGGTTTACCTATATTGAAATGATTTTACTTTAATTTTTCAATATAACGGGTGATTTTTTTGAGGTTAGGATTTTCATGCATTAGTATTTGACAGATCACGCGGGATTTCAGACATGGTGTCAAAGAGAAAGATGCTCAGTATGCTTTGACATTTCATCATGAATAGACGTACTAACGAGCAACGCTTGCAAATCATTGAATTTTATTACCAAAATCAGTGTTCGGTTCGAAATGTGTTTCGCGCTTTACGTCCGATTTATGGTCTACATAATCGACCAAGTGAGCAAACAATTAATGCGATTGTGACCAAGTTTCGCACTCAGTTTACTTTATTGGACATTAAACCAACCACACGAATGCGTACAGTGCGTACAGAAGAGAATATTGCGTCTGTTTCTGAGAGTGTTGCTGAAGACCGTGAAATGTCGATTCGTCGCCGTTCGCAGCAATTGGGTTTGTGTTATTCGACCACATGGAAGATTTTACGCAAAGATCTTGGTGTAAAACCGTATAAAATACAGCTCGTGCAAGAACTGAAGCCGAACGATCTGCCACAACGTCGAATTTTCAGTGAATGGGCCCTAGAAAAGTTGGCAGAAAATCCGCTTTTTTATCGACAAATTTTGTTCAGCGATGAGGCTCATTTCTGGTTGAATGGCTACGTAAATAAGCAAAATTGCCGCATTTGGAGTGAAGAGCAACCAGAAGCCGTTCAAGAACTGCCCATGCATCCCGAAAAATGCACTGTTTGGTGTGGTTTGTACGCTGGTGGAATCATTGGACCGTATTTTTTCAAAGATGCTGTTGGACGCAACGTTACGGTGAATGGCGATCGCTATCGTTCAATGCTAACAAACTTTTTGTTGCCAAAAATGGAAGAACTGAACTTGGTTGACATGTGGTTTCAACAAGATGGCGCTACATGCCACACAGCTCGCGATTCTATGGCCATTTTGAGGGAAAACTTCGGAGAACAATTCATCTCAAGGAATGGACCGGTAAGTTGGCCACCAAGATCATGCGATTTGACGCCTTTAGACTATTTTTTGTGGGGCTACGTCAAGTCTAAAGTCTACACAAATAAGCCAGCAACTATTCCAGCTTTGGAAGACAACATTTCCGAAGAAATTCGGGCTATTCCGGCCGAAATGCTCGAAAAAGTTACCCAAAATTGGACTTTCCGAATGGACCACCTAAGACGCAGCCGCGGTCAACATTTAAATGAAATTATCTTCAAAAAGTAAATGTCATGGACCAATCTAACGTTTCAAATAAAGAATCGATGAGATTTTGCAAATTTTATGCCACCCGTTACATTTGAAACAGGCATGATTGTGTTTGGATAAGTACTGACACGTCGCCGTCGGGGGTGTCGGGACCAAATACCTTCCCATGCACCATTAAACCAAATTTTTTAGGGATTCCACTTCTTCCGAGGAACTAAAAAATCCTTGAGGAGGGTTTTGTACATTTGTTTTAAAGTTCTGAACATACAAATGGAAGGTAAAAATAGAGCCGGGTAAATCATTGCGCATTGTGTTATTCGAATTAATAAAGAATAGATACGTTCGACGTAAGAAGTAAGTTCACCAATATTTTATTAATAGAAATGCAATCATCATGACTACATGATTTTAACTATTCTTTAGAAGACTTAAATGATTTCATGGAAGGAATTTTCTTTTAGACTCGTACAAATTTTCGTTTTTAATAAAACTTTGGTAGCTTTTTATTTTCAACATGCAATCTGGTGTAAGATACTTAAGTAAGACCTTAATAATAATTAAGGGTAGATATCTGCAGCGTTTGGTAGACAAACATGACAACTCCATCGCCACATCCAACTTAGCTTCCTTAGGTTAACTTTACATCGAGCTGGAACCTTTACGGTTAAACTTGTTTCCTTAAAATTCTTATATCAATTTTGAAGAAAATCAGTCAACCTGTTAAAGGCCTAACTCAGCTTCAAAGTAAAGTGTTTATGAACTTATCATGTTTGTACCAAACACCACTGATATATTTAAGTAAATTTTTAAATATTAAACCAAACGGAACACTTTATTTTTTTTTTTAATAAAAATCACCAGTTACTGTGTTCGTACGTGATAATCTCTGAAACCATCCAACCTATTTCAATGAAATTTTGTTATTTTTATGGCTGGATCGAGGTTGAAAGAGAGGATAGTTTTAAACATTGTTATTATTAATATACTATTCGAAACGTACACGCTTTCAAGGGTTCATTTGGAGACTCGCATAATGTTGAACATTAATATAACACGATTGATTGGGAAATTAGGGGAGGGGAGGGGGGAAAGTATTTGTTTATGAACATTGGTCTTAGTTGATGTGTTTCTTTATCAATTTGCCAATGAATTTGAACTCTCAAAAAAAGTACCATTTTCCAATCGTATTGCATGTAAATCTCAATGTGTTGTAGCGTTGGGCCTGTTCAGGATAGATGTACATCGAAAACGAACACATCTAATTCAAATGACATAATAAATTGACATATATTTTTCGATTTTCTTGAAAACAGGTGCAAGGTAGAACTATTATTAAAGTATGTCATGTGTGATTTCTTTTTTTGACAATGTGGGAACTTACTTTTGGTTAATTTACTTATAACATTAGCTTTACTGAGCTTAAAACTATGACAGTTCTATTAATCGTGCAAATGCTCGAGGTTTCTCATTAGTTCTGTCAGCATGAAAATAGTGACAGGTGCAAGCGACGTTTCATTTTTATATTAACACTGGCGTCTTGTCTTCGTGTAAATATTTTTCTTGAATAAATGGAAAATTATTGTTTTCGTTTATTTTTTTTTGCAACCATTAACGGTATTCACATTTGACTCACTCTAACTCAATCAAATAAGGTTAACGTCTGTTGGCCATATAGCTCTTCGTTTCCATTGTAACGGGCCGTCCCACTTGACCGCCAACGAACGATATCTCTGATACAAAAATCAGCCATTTTTTTTTCGCTGAGCATTCCATGTCTTTACATTTAATTTAAGAAAGAGAGGTAGATTGGTATGTATTTCCGAGTTCCGACAAACGTCAAACTATAGAATTTTGTTTCTTTGACCATTGATGAGAAATTTGTTTGTTTTGTTTTTTTTTTTTTATTTTTGGTTTGCCTCTTGTTTAATTCTCTTCTTAATTTTTAAAGTGACACAAAAAGGAAAAAAACGAAATCGAAGAGAGAGATCGCTTACATGCAAACACAACATGACACAAAGCGACTCCATTAGACATTTCATGTAAGAATGAGTATTCTGAGAGAAATTATTTCTAGTGAAGTCACTGTAAGACGGGCGAAGTGACATTTGACATTTGCTATTGTGACATTTGCCTTTTTTTAACCAATATTTTAAATGTTTTCACAAATTTTGATTCCCAATTTAAACTAAGCATAAGTAGATATAAATTAAAATATAATTATCAAGGATAATTTTCTAATTTTGTGTTTTTTTTTTTTCTTGAATTCATCGTTTCTGAACAAGGTAGGGTGAACTTATGTCAAAAAATGGATCCAATGTGAATACCGCCATTCACTGTTGTTCTTATTATATCCAAACGAATTGAATATGGGTATTCACGATACGGTGTAACTAGTCTTGTATTATCTTAAAAGGCTTAAAGTTTAACATTTTCTTACACTTCAACAACAATATGTACCTACTGATTGAAATTTTATAAGACTTTTGTACTTTTACTATACCCTAAGCCTAAGCATTTCGTACTATACCAGCTGTTATTCGTTTCATTGTTGTTGCAAATTACAATGAGTGCGTTAATGATCAAGTAACAAAAAATTAAACTTTACACTTTTACTAGACTTGTAGCACCAGATCGTGAAAACCCCTAATGTGCTTTTAAATATTTTTTTTAATGAAATTGTTAGCAGAATAATGTTGTGTCAAAATATAAAATTTTTTTTTTACTTGCGACTTATAGGTACTATAAGGCAAGTTATGCATTCGGAAAAAAAATCGAACTCGAGATTTTGATCAAAGTTGACATTACGATGATAGCGAAGACCAAAAAAGTGGGTCTCGCAATTCTGTCTCTGTCTGTCTGTCCGTTCGATTGCAGCTAAACGGCTCGGCCGATTTTCTTCAAACTTGGTAGATATGGGTTTTAATTTTTTCCCCCCGGATGTTTTTTGATTTGATTTTTAAGACCAAAAGTAACGGTACCATACATACGAATTTTTTTCGAAATTTTATAAACATTTTTTTTTCTCAAAAACTGTTCTACAGATTTTAAAAATAAAAATACAAAAAAATTTCATTTAATTAAAGCTAGGTATTGGTTGTAAAAAATTTTCCGAAAAATGGTTATTGAGGGTACCCCCCATGGAACCATTTTATTTGTTTTTGATTTTCTCAAAAACGGTACAACCGATTTTGATAACTTTTTTTTTGCTTAAGCTCCCCAAAAACATAAATAGAATTGTGTACTCAAATTTTCAAAAAAAAAAAAAATTTTTGGATTTTTAAAAAAAGCTTCAAAATTTTTTTTTTCAAAACTCAATATGTATTTCGAAAACCCCATGCTAGATTTTTTTTAAACTTGATAAATAAAAGTTTCTCAATATGATCTACAAGATGTGTGGAAAAAAATTTTATTTTACCTAAAAATAAAGGTACCTACCATAAAAATGTTAAAAAATTTTAAAAAAAATGGTTTTCAAAAATCGTATTTTTCTCGAAAACGGTGCCTAGAATTTTGATAATTTTTTTTTTCTTTCAATTAATTTTTACCATCTTTAATTTAATAAAAAAATTGAAATTAAGATAAATATTACAGCTTGTACCTACCATAGAACCATTTTTTTCGAATTTTGAATTTCTCATTATCCACATAACGGATCTTAATGAAATTTTTTATAGAGAAGCTTCTAAAAAGTCTTAAACACATTGCATTTCAAAACTTTAAAATAAATATTTTTTGAATTTTTGAAAAAAAGAATCTATTTTTTTTTTGAAAATCCGATATCTAAAAAACGGCCGAATATTTTTTTTGTAAATTAAATTTTTATTCGAACAATAATACAAACTTTAAATTTGCGTATACCAAAATTGTTTCTTAAGACGGTTTAAAAATTTTGTATATAAAAGCTTGTTTTTTTCAGGAACCCGTACAGACTTATAAATTTTGTTCTTGTATAAGCTAATATTTGCTTGAATCACATGGCATCCCGTTTTTAGCTGCAACTACTAAAGGAATTATTTTAGTCTATTAAAATATTAATTTTATGCTTATGAACAGTTTTTCTCTAATAACATTCGTATTTAAAATTCCTAGTCTATTACATAGGAGCAAGTTCGTGCGACCCAGTCGTGCATTTTATTTCTAATTCCTTCCATACAAAAAAAAAATAATAAAAGTTTTATTACTAAGATAAATACAAAAAGTAATGAAAATGTATAAAAATGAATACTTCAAAGGACAAATATTGAACATACAGATTTGCTTATGGGTAGTTAGCCTATAAATGAATTTACTGGCAGCAGTAGGTAGTTTCGTGAAAGCATAGTTACGATTTACCAAAGATATCCTTCATGGAGTTCAACAAAAACATTATATTTCAAGGCAATTTTAAGAACATTATAACATTACTTATTTTCAAAATAATCAAATTTAGCTTGAGTAACTGATGAAACGTTGAAACAATATCAACGGTTCATATGGCAGGTATTATATGTATGTATGTAAAATGCATTAAATATCCGACAATAGTGAGAAAAGATAAAAAGACGGTTCACAATGAGGTCTACATAAAATATAGTCTACAAAATGTGGTAGGCAGCGTCTGGCTATTTTAAACCAATCAAACTATCTTAATCGATAATAAAATAAGGTCGTTAACAATTTGTCGTTGTTGGAGGCATAAGTTCTAAAGAAATCCATATTACGTCGGGTGTTCCTGAAGGAACCCATCTGGATCCTCCTATTTTCTGTTACATATGAATGATGTGCTGAATATTCGAAAGTTTTGCAAATGCCTTTTATTCGTGGATGACATAAAGTTTTTTGCTGTTATTTTATATGTAAATGATTGCTTCCTCTTTCAAAATGATCTGATGCATTTTGTAAGTGGTGTACCTACCTAAAATCATCGTAAATTAAATATTGATATGCTTTTATGTCTTATAACAGGGTCTTATATCATAAAATTCCATCATATTCTTTGGAAAATGTTGCACTAAAAATTGTTCATCATGTTGAGGATCTTGATGAAGAAACTTCATGTCAACTCAGTTATTTTTAAAGCTTATTCAATAATGGTTTTTTAAAAAGAAACTCGGCGGAGTGCAAAAATCCTTATACTCTTCAATTAATTTATTTTAGTTTGTACATAAGCCCTTCCTTAGAATATGCTTGTGTTGTATGGAATCCATTAACACAATATGATATAAGGGTGATTCTACAAACAATGGAATAAAATGATACAAATGTCGGCACGACATTTTTGGATTCCAAAAGTCGTAAGAGTTGTCCTATATGATCATTAGAACGTCCCTTTGCGTTGTTGAAAGCGGCAGTTAAAAAAATAAAAAATGACGATTTTAAGGACATTTTTTGAAAAAGGATGTTCAGGGTACTGAGTTTTTTTTAAGGGAACTGAATACATCTTTATTTTTTTTTTCTTATTTTCTCTTGGGTACACATTGAAATATAGAAATTAAATTTAATTATTCTTCATAAACATAAACATTCATGGTAAATAAATATTATTTAGCATTTTATTAAGAGAATATAATATATTATAATTAAATTTTTTTTTTTCTAAGAATCAATTTAAAATAAATTATATTCTTTTTAAAAATTTTAAAAATATTTCGCAATGAAGTTTAAAGTTCAATATAACTAAAAATTTCTCAGGTTTCTGAATAAAATATCATTTGCTCAGTTATAAACCAGGGGCCTGAGGCCAAGGCACTGTCTTTTTCACAATACTAACATAAGAAACAGAATCGATTTGCACCACAATTTTATTGTATGGAGATTTGGTACTTCAAATTGCCAGTGCTAAAAATTCGATCAATATCCTAGTTATTGATTTTTTCGACTGATTCAATATGCCAGAGGACTGATACAAAAACCGGGGGACAAAGTTTAATTAAGTTTTTTTGTAATAAAATAAATTACTAAAAAATATTTATCTATTTCGTAGCAAAGATGTGTTATTTTCCGTAACTTTGGTGCAATTCATCTAAGTATGAGAGCTGAAATGAGAGAACGGTAATAATTTTTCTTTGCGAAAACGCACTGGGGACACGTCAGGGGACTGAGAATCAGACACTTTGAAGAATTTTTTGAGCAAGATAAAATAAGGTCAACCTAATAATATTGTTAGGCCAGGTAGATATCAACAAGATTTATTTTTATAAAAAAAAATCAGATTAAATAATTGAACGGATTTTAAAATATTTCTTGGGCCGCCCAAAATCCCATCGTTTGTAGAATCACCCATAAATAGGATTGAAAGTGTTCAAAGGAACTTTTTGCGCTTTGCTATTATATGATTCTTATGGGTCTAAATGCTTGTTGTTAGAAATACAAGCTCTCTATTCAAGCAGGAAAATGTATAGTATGTACAATGTTTGTTCGCTATATTCCTTGCAGTTTTGTTTACTGCGAAAATTTACTTGCTTTATTAAATATATAAGTTTCTTCAAGATCTTTGAGACATAGGCCGTTACTATTTGAGGTTATGGATTACGTGAATTTTGAGTCTTTGTTGTAGATTTCACACTAAAACTTAGTTATAAATTTGAAAAAAAAAATACCGCAAAATTTTAGTTGAATTAGTACGATGTTAAAGCTGTTTTAGAATGAAACTAGGTTAAAACAACGATTTTGCAAATTTTATTAAAGTTAAAGTCATCGAATACCTTTTTCATTATTTTAGTATCGTGCTAACTTTAATATGACTCTGACATTTGCAAACGTCAAAAAAAGTCTGTTTACTTAGTTTTTGCATGAACTGTCATTGTTCTAGGTGTGTTCAGAATCAATTTATTAAGAAAATTGCATTAATACGATACTAGTTATAAAATGTTTGAAATTAAAAATGAGTTAGTAAAGTCCTTTAAAGATAGCAAATTTAATAGAATATCATTACTAGTATCTTTATAATAGTCTGTTTAATATTTTGCTCCAATATTTTTCAAGAATTTGTTGTTGGCTTATTTAACCCACAAATATAATTCTAGCATTTAAGAATTTGTATTTTTATATAATATATAATAATAATAATAAATATCAAAAAATACATTGCTATGTATTCATTAACTGATACTACAGAGAACTAAATTTTATTCTTTGAATATGATATTTTATAAAAGGTGATAAAATGAATAAAATTAAAGGACCTTATTCGGAATTCCCCCCCCCCCCCCCACCAAAATGAACTTTTTTTTTTAAGGAATCGATAAAAAAGTGTTTGCTGTTGATAAAAACCATCAAATTATGTAGGAGAAACACTTTTTTATGGTAAAAAAGTGAAGTATAAGCGGACCACCCACAGTACTATACTTAAAACTACTTCTTTTTTATGGGATATTTGCTTTTTGTGCTTCCTTACGCATTATGGCATTTAAACAGTGAGATATGTATGGGGGGCATGCTGCCGCCATGCAACCCCCCTGCTTGGGCACACTATAGGATTTGGGGTAGGTGCGAGGTTGGTTATATGCAAGGTTTCTTTTGCATTTACAGAATCTGGATTTAAAGAAACTTTGAATTTACCCTATGGCCTATATTCATTTTTTTATACTTCACTTTTTTACCATAAAAAAGTGTTTCTCCTCCATAATTTGATGTTTTTTATCAACATCACTTTTTAACTTCCCATAGGGAGTTATTGTAATCGGTCCGATTTGTCAAATTGGAATTTTTGACATTTCTCGACGTTTCAAGGTCCCTAGAGGCTATATCAATCATTTTTAGAGAGATGTCTGTGTGTGTGTGTGTACGTACGTTCGTACGTTCGTACGTGCGTACGTTCGTACGTCCGTACGTTCTCGTACCATTTTTCGTCGTCGATATCTCAAGAACGAGTAAAGATATCGACTTCAAATAAGTTTTGTTTAATAGATAAGAACTTCGAAAGAGGCTGAAAGGGCGTTTATTAAAATTCAGTTAGTAGTTTTTTCACTATAACGGTTTTAAAAAAAAGTAAAAATTTTGGTTAGTTTCAAATATCTCACGAAAAAATAATGCTATTGATTTCAAATAAAATTTAATATACTCATTATAAGGTCATACAGATTTGATATAAATTTGGAAAAAAATGAACTTACAGTATTTTTTTAAATAAAAAAAACTGAAAAAAAAAATTTTATAACCCAGATATTCTAAGAACGGAAAACAATTTGAAACTCAAAATAATTTTATTTTACGAAAAAAAATGTGTTTGACAACTGGTGAAAATTTCAAAAAAAATCAGTTTACAGTTTTTTTACAAAAAATAAAAAACTATATAAAATTCTATTGAAAATTGGTAAAAATTGTTTTTCGACTAAAGTTTCTCGAGAACTAGTAGTGATATTGACTTCTAATTTAGTTTATTTTATACATAGTATAATTTTGTACAATTGGTAAAATTTTGACAAATATTGAATTAATAGTTTTTTTTTTAAATAAAAAAACTATTAAAAATTCTAGTGAAAAGTAGTTAAAATTGTATTTCAAGTCGAATTTCTTCGGAATAAACTCCGACAGTGCCTTCTAAAGTATGTTGTTTTATACATCGATACCTTCCCGTAAGAATGTATACTAAGCGACATTTCTAAAATTTTTCAGGAAACGAAAAAAAACGAAGAAAGTTCGTTGGCGAAACCCAGGCCAAAACGTGGCCCTTAACATATATTATATTTCCTCATCAAAAAGTCATTTTCGGAAAAAGTTTCGCTTAGTACATTCTTACGGGAAGGTATCGACATAATACAATTATTAACATATGGTTAAATTTTGACAAGTATCGAATTGACAGTTTTAACAAAAATATAAAAAAAATCTACTAAAAAGTGTTTTTCGACTAGAATATCTTGAGAACTAGCAATGATATTGACTTTGCCATTATTTAATTTTATACATAATACAATTTCTAACAAATGGTTTATATTTGACATAAATCTAGTTTTAGAGCGGATATATTTTGTAAGTACACTTCCATCAATAACCAAACCATATCTTTTATATTTGAATATTTCGTTTTTAATTTTTTTGTCAATTAAAATGTTTGGAACCGAAATAATAAAGTAATTTCTATAATATAATATTAAAAAACACGGAAATCTATAATTCAATATATAATATGTACCTTACCAACCTTCTTAGTTATTACAAGTTTTCAAGACCACAAATGGGAAGTTATCAGTGTGGGTCGCACCCAGCCTCTTTTTTTTTTTATCGATTCATTAAAAAAAAGTGCATGTTGGTGGGGGGGGGGGGGGGGAATTCCGAATAAGGACCAAATTAAATTTGTTCCATATATTATGTCGGGGACCATGAGTGTTGTCCATCAGACTCATGAATTTTTCGTACAAACTTACGTATAGTACCTAAGTCAAAACTTCATTTAAGAAAACGTACTGTTTGGCCTACACAACACTCACTTTGAAAATAAGTTTTCAATATTTCCCAACGTTGTAATGGCTTACGAAAAACAAAAACCATATCAACTCTCCGAGCCGCTTTTTTTGTAAAATCCTTTTATTCGGATCATTTTTAAACACATTGTTTAAATGATGAAGTTAGCAGTTCGGAACACAGCCATATGTGAATTATGAAAAAGATTTAATTAATTGAATGTTTGCACAGCCAGTTAATAATTACGAAAAGGTGTTACACACTAATTAGTTCCTCAGAAATTTGATATTTTCGTCTGTAAAATTGTCAAAGTTTATAATGAAAAGTCAAGTAAAATATTGTTTTTAAACTTAATTAAAATATAATTAAAAACTGAGTACCAGGAGTGTAAAATATTGAAATGTATTTCCAATGATTCAATGGATTGGACAAATTTCGTCAGAAAAACCAACATTAATTACAAACTCAAAACATTAATCAAAGATACACACGAGTATATTTATAAACTTATCGATAAAAATAAACGAATACATTAGGTACTTTGCCAATTTTGCAATTTCAGTGGGACATTTTATGAACAAAATAATTACTCGTAGATATAATAATTTCGCTATCACAGGTAATATGGGTAGGTACGTATAGTAATTATTATTATGGTCAAGTAAATCATGTTGAAATTACTTTTTCGAATGTCGGAATTTCCCGGTAACTTTTACGTTCATTACCTAATGAGAATTCAGGTATTTGTTCAGTTCATGAAATATCTATTTATTATTTGTTTACTTACATACATATTTGCTTTGCAGTTACGCACAATTTGGCGAGCAAAGACTCGTTAAATTAAAGTTCACAGGCCTTGGCACTTATACTGCCATAAGTTATTAGCACATATTAATGAGAAAACAAGAGTTAATTTATTTGTATTTTTGTTTTTAATTTTCCTGGATTATTAAATTCGACATTAAATACTGTAGGTCCTTTAAATGCTCGAAAGTTCTACTCCAAAAGCTAGATTAGATTTCGTTTTGTAATTTGAAATGACGTTAAATTTCCACTGGAGTTTTCGTCTTCGATAAATCTCCTTTAGAATTTAGTTGGCGATATTTTTTATAATTTATTTTTAAGGGATTATGACGACCCTTAAAATGTTGGATCACAATGTGAGCTTTTAAAATGTTGGATAGGATTGAAAAGGAGAAACCGATGCACATTGGTTTTTAATGTCTGAACATCATTGTGCGAGGGTTAGGTTGGTGACCACTTTACCAAGATTTCAACAAACATTTCTTAACTTGACAATTTTTACTTGATATTGACAGCTATCCAATCGAATGCCTTATACCTATAGAGTTTAGCTGAAAAAAATAAACCTATTTTACTTGCATTGAACCCGGCATAAATTAATCGTTTTGTTAATAAATCAACACAAATAACACAACTGATTGCAAAAACAATTCAAAAAAAAAGAAACAAAATTAAAATAACAAAAGAATGAGACAAAAGCTGATTGACTGATAAATAAATAAAACCAACTGTGTAGAATATTTTATTTTTGTTCTTGCGCTCCAATTTAGCATTTTAAGTACAGAGTAGCCGCAATAAATTGCGTGTGCAATAATTGACAGATCGGAGGCGAGTTTGCGGAAATCAGCTATAGGGAAGGCAAAGACAACAAGTCTCACAAGTTACAAACATAGTTACGTACATAGCTTTTAGAGATGAGAAAAGCCTCAAAAAATTAATAGGTACAACAACTTACTTTGAAAAAATTAATCTCAGGTTCTTCTCTCTGCGGCAATGTGTTGTTCGATGAAAACTTAATCCAAATATATGTGTGATGTGCTGTGTTGTAGAATTTGAAGGTAATCCACTTAAATGTTTTGCCTTTCGTTTTTTAAGAACAAACTAAATAAAGAGAGCCCCCCGCCCCCTTGATCTATACTTTCCTTGATCCCGATTTGATTAACTATGTTGCCAAAGCCTTTTCCAATATCAAATTTCTCACAAATAACTGTTTAAGTACAACCAAAAAACAAAGAACTCTCACCAAACAAGATCGCGGTTTCTCGATCGATACCTAGATGGTGATCGTGATAACACCTTTAACCTACGATCGCACTATAAATTCGATTGAATTAACAAATCGAATAATTCGAAAAAAAATATTCACACACACAATTCCTTTTTCTGGTTGGATTTTTCTTGATTTTAATCGCTTTTATTCAAAAACTGGGCAACACACATACAAACAATGAAACCGCACCAACAACAACTACAACACAATGTAAACAAAAATCTCCCCAACGAACGGGCATTTACAAAGTTCGAACTTATTTCTTTCTTGAATTTTTGATTTTCCTTCTTTTTTTTTTTGTTAAATATATTTTTGGCTTTTCCTTGCGGATTTTTGATTATTTTTACAATTTTTACACCACAAATGAAAATATTTTGTTGCTTACACAATTTCCTTCACAACATTTCAAAACAAACAAAATTCACCGAAATTCTTTTTGATCGGTTGGGATTTTTGATATTTCTTGATCGAATTTTGAACGAACAAATAAGAAACGAATATTTGTATTTTATTTTTGAAATTTGAATTAAAAAAATAATCGACGGAAAGATGTATAAATCATGCCTTAACAACAGAAGAACAATGCGGTATGACGTCTCGGTGTTGACTAAAAAATGTGTCGAGACATTATAACGTTAGTTTTCTATTTTGCTGGCTGGCTGATCAGTGATGAAGCCAGCAACAAGAATCTGAGCGTTGACCGAATCGAAAAAGAACGGTTGTCTGTACAGTAGAGCTGATGTGACTACATATGGCTGAGAGACAAGATCGTCTATATACGAGCATGTACCTACGGAGAGGGTGATCGTAAAATGAATTTTTATTGCTTGTTTCTGTTTAGTGAGTGTTTATCGATGTTTATCGGTTGGACTTTTGTTGACAGTGAACGGCGGAGCACGGTATAATCGCATGTCGCATAGAGATGAAATGACTTCTGTTGATGAACAGGTTGAAGTGGGAGACGGAAATATAATTCTCTTTTTCTCTTTTGATGTTTCAGAGGATTGTTGATCTCTCTTTTTCAATGCCTACAATGTTGTGTGAGTGGTGACTCTTTGGTGACAAGGTTGTCTGTTACAGTGATGCCAATTCAGTCGGATGTTAAAGTATTAAATAAGTATTTTTTTTTGTAAGACTGGTTTCATGTCCACACAACATTGACTTTAGTTTTCATTTAAAAGAAAAGTATACAAAAATATTAAATTTAAAATTTTGTTTTATAAAAAAATACCCATTTAAGAAAATCTGTGTAAATCTGGTTTTATTTTGAAATGGTTGAAATATGGGGCTTGTAAATTTTACCTGGGGAATATTTCTTAAGTGATGGGTATAGAAGATATAAAACTTTGAGGAACAATATGTTGAAATGCATTTTAAGCCTAAAATTATTCAATCACAAGAAGATAGAACAAGATTGTGAAATTTCTCAAAGCAGCATTTTTATACTACTTTGACTATAGAATTCTTTTGATGTTTAAGACCTTCAAGAGGTTTTGATATTTATACATTTTATGAAATTCTGCTTAACTCGTTGTACTGCAAGAACCTTCGATTGCTCACACTATGGAATTTTCTGATTTCGATGAATTATAGAGTTTTTCGTCAATTCTGAAGCTATAAATTCAGAAAAAGACATTTTGTTGGCATTCAGTTGACTGTGTATACTTATATTTTGGATGACGATGTTCTTTTACACGACTGGAATCGAAAAAGAAACACCGAGTTATCGAGAATTTCTAGTACCTTAAATATTCAAAAAACTTGAATGCATTTTCTGGTTCTTAACAAAATTAAAAATTCATTACTTGGAGTGCATACAACTTTTTTTGTAGTTCGCAAAATGTAGTTCATGGTGTGTTTTATGTTCCAGATTCATGTTCTTTTATTTATAATTTATATTTTGTTGATGGATTATATTGTCCTTAATATTAAAGGCATTATTTACATCCTTAAAATGTTTGACAACGAGTGTTAGAGAAGTGTTAAGAGAAGTTGGAGAGGATTTAAAAGGAGTTAGCAATGGTTAGCAATGCGCATTGGTCTTTAAATGCCTGAATATCATAATAGGAGGGAGTCGGGTAAAGCATTCAACATTCGTGTAGTGCGGCTAAATAAATAATCTCTGAATTTAACAGTTCGTCCGAAGTTGGGCTCAAAGGTAAACTGATGAGTATTACCTGAAGCGCGAGTATTACAATTGAATTGTTTAACGTGAGAAATGCTGGCTATTTAATTAGAACACTGTTTATAAAAATAACGGCAAAATAATGATATACAAGAAACATTACCGCAGTGCTCGAGAGATTCAAATGTTTCTTTTATACTTCTATCACCTATCACTTTTTAAGATCTTTTCATGATTCCATTTAAAAGACTAAAGTGGGTTATTGGAGCACCTCGAGCTTTGGATGAATAAAGGCCTTATAGATTACAACTGCAGAGAAGGAAACGTAAACAATTAGCAGCGTTCTTGAAGACGTCGAATATGTGTTCATTTAATGCAATGCGGTCTGAGATGCAACATCAAGAACTGAGAGGTGTTCAGTTTTCTCGTTGCAATTGCCACTCATTGATGCATGGGAGTGGGTTGCGTTTTAACGAAAGAGGATAGCATTGAGTTTTTGAAGCATGAAATTCTACGCGGATTATTGTTATTTCTTTGACAATGCTGTCCAAATCGGAATTTTATGAGCTTTTCATAGACAGCCGTTCTACATCCACATTCAAAGGACAAGGGCATTTATCTAGAAATAAATATGAGAAGCTGAGGGTACTGTCATCAGCAAAACAATTTAATGGATCAGAAGTTTCAGACAAAAGATCATTGATAAATATCAGAAAGAGAATCGGAGACAAAACGGAGCCCTGTGGGCCCTGTGGCACACCAGCATTTATTTTATAAATAACAAAATATTGAATATGATGTCGGTCAAGTTGGGGCATCTGGCGGTGGCACAAAAGCTAGCTATTTTAGGGATATGAAATTTTGCATAACAAAGTTTGTAAACAATTTCGTGTGCCCCGCATCGATGCTTCACTGCTTCAATATTTTCTATCGTACGGTGGCTTATTTGTTGCACAGTCTTTACTTTATCGTCCAGTTTATATGAACTGTCAAAATTAAAATTTTTTCGCTGAATAGCTGAGTTTTTCGGTAAATGAATACCACTATGTAAAGTATCTTAATTTTTTCCGCCGCGTATTATTAATTTGACAATTTATCTAAATATAAAGTTTTAATAATGTCAACATATATGTCAACACGTTGTTGCTGAGTTAGATGGTTCAGAATTAATTGTTATCGGCCACTTTCTACTACTGCTTTTATTTTTAGAAAAATTAAAAATAAACAAACAAAAAACTGTTAAAGAAAAATTATATATTTTGTATTTTTTGAAACTTTTCCGTTAATAATGTATCAATAGAGGCTTGAACTACAAGAGCAGCCTAGCTAGGTTTTTTCTTCGTTGCTGAAGGAGTCATTCATTTATTTAAAAAGGACAATCGTAGTGAAATTAGTAATTACAGACCGATAATTTTATTACCTATGTACATCATAAGGATCTTATGATTTCATTTTCAAACAAAATCGATTATTTTAGCAAATATAATTTTGATTTTCTTAGAAAGTAGATGATAAACTGAGGACGATATAGTGAAGATTTGTTTGTTAGTATACGTTTCAATAACAGCAAAAGTGTTCTAGTACTGTTTTTTGACATGATTAAAGCGTTTGACTGGGTAAACCATCAGACTTTTAGAAAAACCTTAGAAGGCTGGGTCAAGTTTTTGGTTGTTTTGCTTCGTACCTTACTGATAGATGCCAAAGTGCTATAATTGATGGAGTTTATAGGAATGCTTTCGAAAAACCCGTGTACCTCAAAGCTCTGTGTTAGGCCCGATTTTATTTCTAATATATACTAACTCTATCTCTAAGCAACCTCTAAAAGCTTATAGAATTGCATTCGAAGATGACATGGCTTTCACATATACAAATAGTTCTGTGATTGAATCGGTCAACGAGATGCAACATGATGTAAGTATTTGTTCTAAGCCAATTATTTGCTATAGGCATTAACTTATCGTAAGTGAGAGACCAAAATTAAGCTCTGCAATCTCAAAGCTAATTTATTAGTCCCAAATTGTAATGTTATGTTTCATTCAGCAATGTATATAATAATCTAAGCTTAGGCACTCATTCTTGTTTTAAATGCAGCTTTATAAAAAAATAATGTATATATGTTCTAATGGATGTTTTAATATCAATTTGTTAAAAAATTTAGATACTTAGCCGTATTAATCGATCAAAATTTAAACAAGAAAACTCAAACTGCAGATCTTAAAATATAATATATGTTAGCTTTGACTCGTTAGGAAATTTTATTAAAACCGAAATTTATTTTAAAAAAACTTTTAATGAATCGTTTTTGAGATATCGAATTTTCAAAAAAGTTTAAATTAAAACAAAAAAATAATATAATTTGCAATGTTTTTTTTTAACTTTTAAGAAAATTGCATATAAAAATTTTTCATTAAAATCCTTATGCAGATAATGAGAAATCCAAAACTCGTTTTCGAGTAAAATACAATTTTCCAAACCTATTTTGAAAAATCTTAAACAAAATACCATTCAAACATTTCGAGTGCTTAGAATACGCAAAATTGATCAAAATCCGTTAAAAAGTTCTTGAGAAAATCTAAAACTAAAAAATGGTTCTATGAGAGGTACCATTAATACTTTTTGGACTTAAGAAAAAGAAAAACACTTGTGGGGATAACAATTTAAAAATGATATCCACCAAGCTTAACGAAAATCTGCCGCTTAGGCTGTAACTAGTCGAACAGTTAGACAGAATTGTGAGACCCCCTTTTTTGTCTTCCCTATCATCGTAATGTCAAATCTGATCAAAATATCGATTTCAATTTTATTTATAGCTTACCATTTAGTAACTTTATGTCGCTAGCAAAAAAAAAATTTTTTCGGGTGTACTGCATCTAGCGGGGAAGTGACAAATGTTCCCAGAGTAGGTATCTCTTGTCATGAAAACCATTTTGAATCTTAGACATTCAGACTCGCCAGAAAATTGGAGGTCCTCTTCATTCATGGGTAAGAGTATACCAAAGTAAGCCTTTTATAAAGTCCTCGATAAATGATGTCCACATTGGACTATAAAAATTAATATTTGTTGCTTTCAAATCATGCCCAAGAATCATTTCCCACAAAATTGTTCATTAATAAATAATGAACTATCTTGTATATGAAAACCATTGACATGTGAATATATACATATATGAATATAATTCGAATATATTTTTTTTTAATACAAATACATGCACCTTTTCTAAGTTGAGGCTCTACAGTCTAAACTCTCTGAATTTTGTCTTGTTCTTTCACACTTAAAGAACAATTTATGTTCGCATCAATCGAGTTGTGTGAGCTGAAAATTGCATCAAAGATACACTTACAAGCTACACGTAACCTCGGCTTAAGGTTAAGCAACATGTTGCAAGAACTTCTCTTATTGCATTGATTATATTGGTTATCATTTTGGTTCTCTTTCACATTAGCTTAGAAATAATAAGATATATGAGGAGGTAAATTTCAATTCTATTTTATCTGTCACTTAGTTCTCTATCTTCGATGGTCCAAATTTCAATTCTATTTACTTACCTATTCAATGCTGCTCTGGCTTGTCATCATCATCACATTTTTTAATCTGTTCCTTTTTCAGAAAGATTCAGGTGCGGACACGGAAGGGGGTATTGGGTGAAAGTGATTCTCAAGCTAGATTCCAGACGGATGGACGAATTTGCTACAAATTTTGTACAAAACATTTTGATGTGATTCTCTAAAAGAAGGATTTGAATTTTTGTTTAAGGTCATGTAAAAACGTTTAATCTTTCTCCAAATGTTCTCGAAAACGGCTCTAATGATTTTAGCTAAAATTCGTGCATGAAATTTTTAATGCAATCTACTTTTCATATTTTTGCAACAAAAAAATTGTGTAGCAATATAAGGGTTCTTAAAATTTGGGAATAGTAACTTTTCAGGCTAACACATAAATCTTCTTAGTGGTTTGAGGTATTTATAATTAATTTTGCAGTCCGAAAGAACTTAGTAGTTCAAGTAATACTGATTAAAAGAAGAAAAATATTTTCGTTAACAAAAAAATTAAAGAAAATATCGATTTCAAGATTATTATCAAACAATCCCTTTCTTAATTACAAATCAAAATTCAGAGGTCCAAACTGAATCTTTTTAACTGATTGTTGATGTGATGCTGATCAAAACCTTTAAAGAAATAAGAACCAAGTAGAAATCCCCCAATTTGAGAAATATATCTATCCACCCCTGGATGAATTCCAGGGAATGTACATCAATCCCAGAGCCCAATCCCAAGTGCAGTGCACGCGGCATCTTTTTCAACTCACCAAGTCATTGTGACAAAACAAAACACTCACACAGCCAACCAGGCGGGACCTAAAGTTGATTGATTGCATGTTGTTTACACAATTAATTGACGCTGGAATCATGTAATAAAAATAAATTTTTTTACTGCTGCCTATATAGATAAATGCCTTTGCCTACCTACTTAGGGCAAAATAAATCGGTCCCTTTGCATTTAACCTTAGAGAATTGTAAGTTCTGTATTCTGATCTTTCAGCTCGGGGGCCACAGAGTCAATTCTGTTTTATCGTTAGTTCCTTGTTTTTATTTTTATTGTTTTATGGGCTGTTATTATCGAAGTGGGGGAGAAAATAAAATATTTTATTTTCTATCTTCGAACTGTTTTGATGGTAGGAGCCAGCAGCTCCGATACTAATGGATTTAGAAACTTGTAGAACGATCTTTTTGGATTGTCTTACAAAAAAAAAACATTTGTCCTGGTTGGAGATTGACAATTTTAAAATAAATATTTTTTTTAAATTGCACACGATCGTGTTAACTAGGGCCGATGATGGAGATTTAAAAGGCTGGCTTTAATTAGGGAACAGCATACCGAGGTATCAACTATTTATAGCTTTATATGGGAGACAGGGCTTTTTTAAGTTTTTATGATACAACTTGAGAAGTTTTATTGTTTTAACAATTAGTTCAGAATTTATATTAAAAAATATTTATGTAAATTTGGTGGCGCGACAGCTCGAGGAGAACCAGAGTTTAATGGCTGATAACTCTTAATCATTTCAAATATAGAAATAATTTTTCATGAAAAAAGAAATAAATTTTCATGAAAAAGAGATACTATTTTAGTATTTCTGCAGTTTGCCTGCGAAATTGTGTGTTCATTTTTAGTTGGTTTCGACTGGAAATTGGAAATCAATCGCTAGATCTATTGAGAGTGTCAAGTAAGAATTCTTACCACTACGCCATAGGGTATTACCCACTAACATTTAATTTGTATTAATATTAACTATGCTATTGAAAAGTTAAGAAGAAAAACTTTGAGCAAAAATTAAAATTTGCAGAAATCACTAATCTGTTGGAGCCGTTTTCGAGAAAAATATCTATGTTCTTCAAATTGCCTTTGAAAAGTTTTCAAAATAAAAGATCAACTCAAACTTTTTACAACTCTTCAATCAATTCGAAAATCTTGAGTTAAATATTTAGACGACTTAACGTCGGCGTCGTGTCGTGACTCCCAAATCAAATAAAATTCCAATACCTTCAATACGATATTTTTCGAAATTTTATAAAATATTTTTTTTTCAAAAACTATTCCACAGATTTTTTTAAAATAATCCAAAAAACTTTCATTTAATTAAATCTAAGTAATTCTTAGAAAATCCTGTTCAGTCACATGTATGGTACCCCCTCTAGAACCATTTATTTGTTTCTGATTTTCTCAAAAACGATACCACAGATTCTGATCATTTTTTGTATGCAAAAGCTCCCCAATAGTTTGGATAGAATTGTTAATTCAAATTTGAAAAATGTATTTGGATTTTTAAAAAGTTTTCGAAAAAAACTTTTTCAAAACACGGCTTACCGAAAAACTCGTGCTCGATTTTTCAATAAAAAGAAAAAATATTTTATCCAAATGTTAAAAATTGGTTTTCGAATATCGTATTTTTCTTTAAGACGGCGCGCGCCTAGATTTTTGGTAATTTTTTTTTTTCTATTAATTCTTCTTAAAAAAAATTGAATAAGATACTATTGACTGTACTTACCATTTAATTTTTTCATATTTCTCACTATCGAAATAACAGATTTTAATGAAATTTTTTTAACGTAAAAAAATATTTTTTGAATTTTTGAAAATAAAAAATCATTTTTTTTAATTCGATATCTCAAAAATAAATATTTTTTTTTAAATTTAAATTTTATTCTTGCAATAATAAACACTTAAAATTGGTGTACCAATTTTTTTTTCAAAAAAATGTTTTAAAAATTGTATACAAATAGGTTATTTTTTCGAGAAACTGCTAGTATTGTTTATAATATTTGTTCTTGGAGAAATTTATAATTCTAATCACATGGCATTCTCTTTTTATCTCTTCGTAGTAAAAAAGAGTTTTTATGCTCATGAAAAGTTTTCTGTAATAACGTTCTTTTTTAAAATTCTTAGTCTATTACATAGGAGCAAGTTCGTGAAACTTTTTTTATTCAACCAAAAAACATTGGCGCAAAATTTTAAACATTTACATTTAAAACCTACTCTAAATCAATTTTAGAATGGGAGTCGACTCTAACTCTTACTTTAACAGCAGCAAATAGCTAGTTTATCTTTTAAAAGTATACTTTATCCATATTGACAATGGTCGTTTCATATCAAAGCAAATCGAAGAAAAAATGTTTACTGATGTTTTATTCGATTTTTTAAAGATGTTTTTTTTGTAAATAGACTGAATAACTGAATTATATAAATTCGAAACTCGAAATGTATCTGTCAAATTAAGGGTTGTTTAACGCAAATTCGCTTAGGTTCTGTTGTAAAACCCACATCAGCTAGAAGAGTTGTCTAAAGTGTTTAAAATTATGCAAAAGTTAGACCAAGTCTCTTAGGTAAACGACTGCGTTAAGTAGAGCCGGTTTAATTTCTTAAACAAGAACTGTTTAAAATTTTGCGCCATTAAGTTCCAATTTTTAAGTTCAACCATCAACATTGCATTAATGGAGGTCAAACCGATCGTAGCGTGCGTCGCTCGGGTTGTGGGTTCGTACCTTCCATTGAGTTAGAGGCTAAGCAGGTAAACAGATTCCTTAGAAGAGAAATTCCATTCGGTTTTTGGAAAAAAACCCCTTAGGAAGTTGCAATAAATCAACGTTTCTGGTTCTTGATGCTTACAACTTACAACACATAAAGATTTTGGACATTTTTTGAGATAATTGTCTTACTTTTTGACTAATGCAATGTCCAAAGCATTTGATAGAGTTTGGCATCAAGCTCTCTTATCGAAAATGCGTGCATTTGGCGTTGATGAATCTCTTCTTCGATTGATTAGACACTACCTTTCAAACCGCTGAATAATAAAATAAATGCTGGTGTGCCACAGGGCTCTGTTTTGTCTCCGACTGTCTTTCTGATATTCATCAACGAACTTTTGTCTGAAAGCTCTAATCCATTAAATTGTTTTGCTGATGACAGTGCCCTCTCATATTCGTTTCCAGATACATACATGTCCTTGTTCTTCGGATGTGAATCTAGAATGGCGGCGTATGATAAGCTCATTAAATTCAGATCTTGATAGCATTTTCAAATGGGGAATGAAAAACCTTGTAGAATTTCATGCTTCAAAAACTCAATGCTGTCTCCTGTCGTTAAAGCAGAACCCACCCCCCTATGCCGCTATTTATGAGTGGCACTTGCATTGAGGAAACCAAACAGCTCTCAGTTCTCGGTATGTGTATCACAGACCACCTTGTATGGAATGACCATATATTCGACGTCGCCAAAAACGCTGCTAAGTGCTTAGGTTTCCTTCGACGTTGCAAGAAATTTTTTACCCTTCTGATCTGGCTGTCATCTATTAGGCCTATATTCGTCCAAAGCTCGAGTACAATTCCCATATTTGGGCAGGTGCTCCAATAACTCACTTGAGTCTCTTGGATAGATCCAAAAAAGAGCTTTAAAAATGATGGGTGATAAAAATATAACAGAAACATTTGAAACTCTTGAGCACTGTTCTAGTGAAGTAGCCAGCTGCATTCCTCCCCTTAAACTATTTAACCGTAATACACGCGCTTCAAGAAATGCCCATCAGTTTACCCTTGAGCTCAATTTCGGACGTACAGTTAAATTCAGAGATTCTTTCTTTAGCCACACCACACGAATGTGGAATGCTTAACTCGACTCTATGTTTCCCTCCCATTATAATATTCAGACATTCAAAACCAATGTGCATCGGTGCCTCCTCTTAACTCCTCTCCCACTTTCCTAAAACTCTCGCACTGTGCTAAATCATTTCAAGGGTCGTAATCCCTTTAGTGCGTGTAAATAAAAAAAAATGGATTATCTACTTTCGCACTTGTCCTCTGGTTCGTTCTGCGATGTTTGGAAATAACACAATTTTACAAATCTTCAATTCAATATTTAAAGAAAAATTAACAGAAATATCAAAACCCGTTCTCATCATCAATTTTTATTATCATATTTAAAAAATAATTAATGAACAATATTATTCTAAATTAGATGGGTACAGACCAGACTTAAAAGACAAATTTATCATTTAGTACTTTTTAGTACACACCTTTATAGTTCAAGCAATAAAATGGAAACTTACTGTGAAAACACAAATTATAAATTTCTTTGATTAATTTGCAGTCTTACAGATCTGAAATTAAACTCTCCAGCATCTTCTGCAACTTGCAAGCTGATATCATTCTGGAAATGGAAGACAATCCATGAAAGCTCAGCACACGATAGCACTGAGACGGATGAATTTGAGGGTAATATCTAGCAAGGATCTCATATTATTTTTCGTACAAATCACTAACTATTTGCCAGATATTTAGGCCTCCATTTTGAACACAAAATGGGTTTCCTTTTTTTTCCTTTGCGATTGTCCCATTGACGGAATTATAAGTTCTGTGTTCACAAATAAAATAAAATGCACGACTGGATCGCACGAACTTGCTCTTATGTAAAAGTACTTTGGAATTTAAGATACATTTTATAAATATAAAACATGGATTTAATGAGATAATAATGTTCAAATGCATAAAATTGCCGTCTGGTTTCCGGAAAAGTATGAATTTATGCAAATAAACCTTAAAAAATCATTTTATTATTAAATAAATTTTTCATATAAGAAATTTCTCTAAAATTTATCAAGAAAAAAATGTGGGATGCGAATTTTAAGTATTTAATAATATTAGGAAATAATTTCAAAAAATAATCGTTCATACATAGGTTTTGAAGATATTGATTTAAATTTTTTTTTTAAAACCCAATAAATATTTTTTAGAATATTTTTATATACAATATTATTTTAAACTTAAGGGGACTCCTGCTAAAAATTTTGGGTTAAAATCCTTAGAGCCGTTAATGAGAAAGTCGAAAATCAAAAAAACGGGTCTATGGCAGGTACCCCTAATAAAATTTTGCCCCAAAATTTTTGTTAACCAAAATGTAGTCCATGTCCATAATATCACACCTAATTTTTTTTATCAAAATCGTTAGAGCCGTTTTCGAGATAAATAAGATTTTGCATTACGGGTGTATGGGGGGTACCCTTAGTTTTGGAGCTAAAAAAAAATTTCAATTTCTCCTCTAGGGAATCACCGAAGACCCTTAACTACCGAGATTGAACGAAATAGGTCCAGTGGTTTAGGCTGTAGTTCGAGGAACAGACATACAAACACACTGAAACATGTTTTTTGTGTACTAAATTTTCCTTAAAATTTTTATAAAAAAAATTGATATGCAAATTGTTAGTATTTAATAAAATACATTTTAAAACGTAATTTAAAAATTTAATCGTGTATCGGTTTTCAAGATATTGAATTTTCAAAAAAAAAATTGTATTATTTTTTTAAAAATCCAAAAACTATTTTTTCGAAAAAATGTTTAATTTATAATTTTTCAAATGCAAAGCAGCTCCTGCATACAAATTTTGGTTAAAATCGTTAGAGCCGTTGGTGAGAAATTCGAAAATCAAAAAAACCGTTCTATGACGGGTACCCCTAATAACATTTCCCCCCAAATTTTTTTTTCACCAAAATATAGTCCATGTTCATAATATCACACTTAATTTTTTTTATCAAAATCGTTAGAGCCGTTTTCGAGATAAATAAGATTTTGTATTACGGGTGTACGGGGGGTACCCTTAGTTTTGGAGCTAAAAAAAAAATTTCAATTTCTCCTCTAGGGAATCACCGAAGACCCTTAACTACCGAGTTTGAAGAAAATACCTCCGATAGTTTAGGCTGTAGTTCGAGGTACAGACATACAGACATACAGACATACAGACATACAGACATACAGACATACAGACAGACAGACGGAATTGTCGGACCCACTTTTTTCGTCTTCGCTATCATCGTAATGTCAACTTTGATCAAAATCTCGAGTTCGATTTTTTTTCCAAATGCAGAACTTGCCCTATAGTACCTATATCGCAAGTAAAAAAAATATATATAACGTTTTATCAAAAATTGTGAAAACCACATCAAAATTCTCGTACCTAAACTTCAGCTTTTTGGTATTCATGGATTACTTCTGAAATGGATATCCAGCTATCTTAATGACAGACTCAATGTTTGAAATCTAATATCATAAAAGTTACGTCTGGAGTTCTTCAAAGTAGTCACATTGGACCACTTCTTTTTAAAAGTTTTTAAATGATATCCCATTTCTCCTTAAGACTGCCTCGTGTTTAATGTATGCGGACGAAATAAAATTTGTCTGTGTATCAAAAATGGAATTGGTAATGAAAATCTTCAATATGATTTAAATAATTTAGCTGCTTGGAATATCAAAAAATTTAATGTTTTTACAGCACATCGAACTTTAGTACCAATGGTATACGACTATCAAATATTCAACAAAATTCTTGATCGCAAATCTATTGAAAGAGTTCAAAAGGCTTTCACAAGATTTGTAGTCAGGCAACTGAATTTAGAGAATAGATACTTCTTCATATGTCTCAAGATGTGCCTTCATTGGCCTTGATTGTTGATTCCTTACAAAAAAGAATTTCTATTTAGTGTCTATTGTTCGTTAATGCTGTATTTTCATATCGTATAAAATGTCCACAGATTGTTACCTACTTTGAATTCTATATTCCAGAAAGAGATTTGCTTCCACGTCATTTCTTTTTTAATAACCATAACCAAAGACATATAGATGCAATTATAGTAGCAATGAATCATTTTCGAGAAGCATTAAACTTTTCAATTTAATATAAAATGAACTCGATCTCTCAATTAACAGATTGGAATTTAAAATTAAATTACAAAATATTATTTCTTACATTTAAGTTATAAAGTTAAGATTTAAGTTTATTGAAAACTTATATTGAATTGTAAGTAATCTGTAACATTTATATCCGTAGATGAAAAAATAAATAAATAAAATATTAATAATAAAGACCTAAAAGTTCAATCATTATTTATTGTCAAAATTCATCAATTTAATAAAAAAAAGTGGGTCAAGTTCAAAATACAAAGGTAAATTCTTTACTGCATTTTATAATACGAAAGGAATTTGAATTCTTCTGTAAGAGCCTGTCGCAAGTAATGACTCTGCAACCATAAAAGTTTTCCTCAAACATAAAATATAAATTGAGCAGTAAAACGTGTGAAATAAGCCTGTCCCTCGGCCAGCGCTCGGCAGTCCCTTGGGGTTAATGCTTTCCGGGTGTTCCCGCAACTCTTTCCAAATTCCTCGATTACTTACTTCTGCATGCAACTAAGCCGATTAAAAAAAAACGCCTATCTTTGCTTTAACAATAACATTATGTGTTGTTTACTTACTTCATCGAGTGCGAAAATCCACATATTAAGCGAAATAAAAATTTAAAAAAAAAAACCCTTTCCGACATTAACGTTAAAATAAAAAAAAATTGAAAACACTTTTTGCAAACTCCAGCAAAAGCTAATTTACTCTGCGCCTATTTTTTACCTTTAAAATAGTAAACCATGCCAAAAGCCCTCTCTCTCACTCATTGAATTGTGCTGCGGTGTCGTTGTTGTCTGCGGAAGTAATGCTGCATGCAATTAAAGGAAAAAACAAAAATATAAAAAAAAAAAAACTGTTGATGCAACATTAACACAAACAGAAACACAAAAGCTGTAATGCGATTAAGAGATTCTTTATTTTCCGTGTGTCGCCAGCCTCCTGAGCCGTTTTTGTACGACAGCGCGAAAATACGATGATTTTTTTGTGTTATGGTAAAATTAAAATCCAAAAACAAAAAAAATGTTTATTTTTTAAGAGCCAACTCGACCTCAGAAGGGTAAATTAAAAAAAAAATATTCTTTTGCCGCCTGGGCGGGATAAATTCTGCTTTGAATGATTTCAAGCCTTTCAAACAGTGGTGTATTAGCAGAATATGTTTGGGGCCTGGATATTGGAGGGGGCCCTTTCAAAGCTATAGCCTGAAATGTCTGGGAGTTCTTCTAAGTCATTGAAGAAATGTCTGTCAGCACATAATCACCTGGTTGAGGAGAGGTAGACACGTTTTATGAGCGTGGTCCTTTCCTTTACCCTCTTGAGAAATCATCCCACCCCCAGGCCCGTAGGAGCATGTGGCTCCTTGCAACGTCTGGTAGATGAGTTTGATATGACAACGTTTGGGGTTTATGTTCGTTGTTTTGGTCAGTATTGCTGATTAAATTGAAGGGGCTGTCCCTTTTTTCAATAGGATGTTACCAATCTTAGGGAGAAGTGGCCCCATCAACTCCATCCAAATGGGAGTAATTGCATTAAGTATACAAAATTATGGCCTCTGTATCGGAACATTTCGAGATTGGTAAGAATCGGTTCAAAGCCTCCGTGAGGTCACCACTGGCGAAGGTCTCTTAATACAGGAAGATATGGTTCAAACCGTTCGAATTTCGGTACGCAGGAAGAACCACTTTTCAGTATTGTCTTAAATATCTTGTTTAAGTGGGCATTAATCATTTAACACTTCACTAAACAGTTTTATGCGCAAACACGCCTATTACAAGAACCTTTTTTCAACCGGGGGTATAATACCTTCATTTGTGGTAATGTTACAAAAATTTTATGAAATGGTATTGCTTTTAAGAGTCAAAATTGCTATTTCTTTGATATTTTGGTTTATAAAAAAATAATTTGTAAAAGTTTTGGATGTAATATTATTAAGAATGAATGAATATTGAGGGCGTCTTTGAGGTATCGATTTTTCCAAAAAAATCAAAATATATTTTTTTTTAGTTTTGAAATGCAATGTTTTTTAAACTTTTTAGAAGCATCTACATACATAAAAATTTTCATTAAAATCCGTTATGTCAATAATGAGAAATTCAAAATTAAAAAAAAAAATGGTTCTGTGTTAGGTACAAGCTGTAATATTTTAATTTCAAAATTTTTTTTATTAAATAAAAGATCGTAAAAATTAATTGAAAGAAAAAAACTTGTATAAAAATTCTAGGCGCTGTTTTCGAGAAAAATACGATTTTTTTAAAAACATTTTTTAACATTTTTTCTCACATCTTGTAGATTATATTGAAAAACTTTTACTTATCAAGTTTAAAAAAAAATCTAGAATGGGATTTTCGAAATATTGAGTTTTGAAAAGAAAATTTTGATTTTTTTTTTAAATCGAATAATTTTTTTTTTTGAAAATTTGAATACACAATACTATTGAAATTTTTGGGGACCTTTAGCAAAAAAAAAATGATCAAAATTGGTTGTACCGTTTTCGAGAAAATCAAAATCAAAAAAAATGGTTCCTTACCCTCAATAATCATTTTTCCGAATTTTTGTTTTCAACTATTACTGAATTAAATTTGTTTGTATTTTTATTTTTTAAATCTGTCAAACAGTTTTTGAGAAAAAAAAAATATTTAAAAAATTTCGAAAAAAATCGTATGGCAGGTACCGTTATTTTTGGTCTTAAAAAAAAGAATACAAATTGTGGGGGGGAAAATTGAAGGTGATATCTACCAAGTTTAAAGAAAATCGGCCGAGCCGTTTAGGCTATAGTCGAACAGACAGAATTGCGAGACCCACTTTTTTAGTCTTCGCTATCATCGTAATGTCAACTTTGATCAAAATGTCGAGTTCGATTTGTTTTCCGAATGCATAACTTGCCTTATAGTACCTATAAGTCACAAGATAAAAGTCTAGCGGAGGCAAATCGCATGACCTCGGTGGCCAATTTACGTCAACTTAACGAGAAATAATCTTAACCTCAAACCTTTCATGGAGAATGTCAATTGCGGCATCCGTTTTTTGGCACGTAGCACCTTCCCGCTGGAACCACATGTCATCTAGATCGATATGGTTCAATTAAGGCGATAAGAAATTAGTTACCGTCTTTCTGTAGCGCTCACAATTGACGTCGACCGCCTCACCAACGTCCTTTTTCGAAAAATTTCGGACCAATGACGCCGCCGCCCGGCCCGAAATCCACAACAAACGGCAACTTTTTGAGGATGCATTGTCTCCCTGGTGAACCTCGTGTGAGTTGGTGTCGTCCCATATATCTGCGGAAATTTCGCTTGCTAACACAGCCATTCATCCAAAAATTTACTTCGTCGCTTAAGATGATTTTTCGACCAAATTTGAGGTTCTCTTCCAAACGCTACCAACTCCAATCAGCGAATAAACGGCATTGTCTATGCTCATGAAGTTTGACCTCTTGGGTCAATTGGATTTTGTACGGGTGTGCCTAAGTCCTGACCCGAAATTCGCCAAGTTGAAGTTTGCGAAAGGCCGAGTTATTGTGCAAGGCGAGGAATCGACTGCTTCGGGTTCTGCTGTGTACTTTCATAGACCCCGGCGATGTTCTCGGCCGATCTTGCTTTCTACGAATGCTTGCTGATTGATTACGGATCTGGTCTGGTGGTCTCAAATTTAGACACGAAACGTTAAGATTCAAATGTGAAGGGACACCAAGTTTGCACTAACGAACAATGATTTTGATAATAAAGTTTTATCATTTGGAATTGCTTTTCAATAGTCTTACTCGGCATGGTAATTTCGCATCAGTAACTACATAACGAAGAGCATATTTGACAGATGTCATCAAAACATCATCGCCGCCACAGGCCACAAAAATCTACCCGCGTAAATTGAAAAACCTTTTAAAACACGACTCTATACTGCCGTCTCCAAGCGTAACAGAAATAGAAATATCTATAAGTCTGCTGAATTTTAACCTATGCGACTAAATAATTATGTAGAACCAACTTTACATCAAACATTGATTAAGAAAGTATAACTGGATATACTTGGACAAGTTTCATTGGCATTTTTAACCTATAGGCATAAACTCTCCTTCATCCTAAAAGGACCATTTTAGATTTGAGTGGAAAAGCTTAACAAACCAATTTGTATGCTATATAACAAGGTATGTACCTGCTTAACATTCGAAGCTGATGAATTCAAGAAACCCTAAATATCTGGATAGATGGTTAAATTTGTTGTAAATATAAAATATGAAATAAATATGTAAATCTAATGCTTAAAACAAAACGGATTAGTGAAAACGTTTTTTAACTTCAACACACACCACTCGAAACAAAATCTTAAGGAATCAAATTATTTCACTTTTCTGTTTCGTGTGATTCTTCACGAAATCTTTAAATACATTTAAACGCCAGTGTTAACAAATTAAAAATCGCAAAACGTTGTTTTTGAAATCCATGAAAACATGTTTTTTCTGTTTCACGTCCTGATGTGCACTGTGTCTTGGCCCTTAGTAAAAGCTCGACAAAAGCTCATGAAACACTTCAAAACAAAAACATGTGTTTCCAATGAAATTTTTGGTGTATGTTAAATGATAAGAGCATTATATTGTCATAAGTCAGAACAAAATGTTTTGACTGATTCGCTGGGATTGTTGTTGATGCGTTGTTTATTGCTAGATCAGATTCAGTCAAGAGCCTGACAGCTATATTGTTTATTGTTTGCGAGGCCTGCGATCCAAAACACTAACTCCACCACTGCTTCGTGAACCACAATACAGCATGGACCACAACTCATAATAAAAGACTGATGTAAATTTTGCAATAAAATTTAATTGTTCTGAGATTTTTTTTTCTTGTAGTTGTTTCGCTTGTTTTACTATAAAGCCTCACGCTATAATCGCTTTCTATAAACAATCATAAAATAGCGTTCAAAAACATGTGCCAGCTGGGTGGAGTTTTTGGCGCTCACTCATGCATTGGCTCAATCGTCAACTTAACTCAAAATGCGACGGTGGTGGCCGACGGCGGCGGCGGCGTTGTCAGTGGTGTGAATGCCACCCGCTGATTTATGACGGTTTTATGGGAATGAGTTGCCCATAATATTCCACAAACATTTCATTAATTTTTCTTTCTGTTTTTTCTCTTTTGAGTGGATACGATATGAAAATCTTTTTGATAACAAACAAATTTTCAATTTTCAATTTTTCCAATAATTAATCCAATAAAAAATCAAAATATTTTTTTTTTATTTTTATAAATAAATTAATTTCATTGATGATAGAACGGTTACGGGCGAGTTGTTGATTGAAGAGGAAAATCTTTTCTTCAACATTGTTTGCCATCGGGAAATTTGGGAAAACCATTTGTTCCGTAATGACTTTTAGCCAAAAAGGAAGGTTGCGTGAATGAGTGGTGCGAGCAAGGGAAATCAATCATATAAAAATAATTCTCCTAATGGATACAAAATTCGGGAAAAAAATCTTCAATTCAAGTGAATTTGTGAGGCTCTTAAGATATTCGTGTATTTTTTTAATAGAATCATTAAAGCCCAAATCATTTAACCATGAATTTTCGTTAGCAAAGTGTCTGTAGTACACTGTTCTAATTTTGTGTTTATTTTTAAAGATTTTTTATACTTTTTGGCCTTATTTGAAGGACTTTTTATGTTAATTTTTTTAAGTAGGGTAATTACACGAATAAATCAAACAACGATTTTAAATCAATATTGAAAAATATGCTTCTGCTGGTACGGTGGTTGAACAAAAATAATTGTGTTTTTGAATAACAAATGAAATCAACAAATAGGTAGTGTAAATGATTGTGCCGTATTCAATCAATACTCTCAATATTCTTGCGATATAGGTACTGTAGGGCAAGTTCTGCATTTGGAAACAAAATTGAACTCGAGATTTTGATCAAAGCTGACATTAAATAAATTTGGTGGTGCAACAGCTCGAAAAGAACCAGGACCTAGTGACTTACAACTCTCAACCATTCCTATGTTTGTGCGTGTTATTATCAGGAATGGAGGAGACCTACAATTTTCTGTCGATTCCGAACAGCTAATGAGCAACTCTTTTCATGATAAGAAATACTATCAGAGGATTTGTCAATTCCTCGTAAGAGGCAGTACACGCCTGAAAAACTTTATTACTTTATTACCGTTATGCCAAGTGTTACCAAGGTATACATTACGATGATCCAGCAATTCCGTATTGCTTTGTGTATGTCTGTACTTCAACCTACAGCCTTAACTACTGGAGCTATTTTCTTAAAACTCGGTATTTAAAGGTCTTCGGTGATTCCCCAGAGGGGAAATTGAAATTAGTTTTTCTCTAAACCATACACCCGTAATGCATAATCTTATTTATCTCGAAAACGGCTCTAACGATTTTGATAAAATAAATTATGTGTGATATTATGAACATGGGCTATATTTTTGTAAAAAACATATTTGGGGCAAAATGTTATTAATGGTACCTTTCATAGAACCGTTTTTTTTTTATTTTCGACTTTCTCATTAAAGGTTCCAACGATTTTAACCAAAAACTTTCACCAGGAGCCCCCTTAAGTTTAAAATAATATTGTATACAAAAATATTCGAAAAAAAAATATTTATTTTGTTTTTTTGAAAAATAAATTCCAATTTATTTTTTGAAAAATCAATATCTTGAAAACGTGTGAATTATTATTTTTTCAAATTTTTTCCTAAAATCTATATTACTAAGCACCTAAAATTAGTATCCCAAATTTCGTTCTATAAAAATTTGAGAGAAATTTGATATACGAGTACTTCATATAAAAAATTAATTTAATAAAACGATTTTTAAACTTTCTTTGCGTAAATTCATACTTTTCCGGAAATCAGACGGCAATTCCCTTATAAAATGTATTTTAAATCCCAAAGTACTTTTACATAAGAGCAAGTTCGTGCGATCCAGTCGTGCATTTTTTTTTTTTTATTTTCGACTTTCTCGTTAACGTTTTGACCAAAATTGTTGTACAGGAGCTCTTATGAGTCTAACATAATATTGTATCTAAAAACATTCGAAACATTATTTTTTTTGATTTGGTTTTTGAAAAAAAATTCCAGTTTTGAAAGCCTTTGAACGATTATTTTTTAAAATTGTTTCCTTATACCTGTCACTAAATACTTGAAATTGACATCCCAAATTTTTTCTTGAAAAATTAAAAAAAAATTTGTTCTATAAAAAATTAATTTAAAAATTAAACGATTTTAAGCTTTGTTTGCATAAGTTCATATTTTTTTTGAAATGAGACGGCAATTTTATGCATTTGAACATTTTTATCTCATTAAATCCATGTTTACATCTATACAAGATTCAACTGACTTAAAAGCCATAGGTATCGCTGTTAACAATCAAAATTGGCACTATAAGAGACAACACCAACTCACACGAGGTTCACCAGGTGACAATACATCCTTAATTCTTGGGCCGGCGGCATAATTGGTCCGCACTTTAATAAAACCGACGTTGGTGAGACGGTCACCGTCAATGCCGAGCACTACAGAACGATGATAATCAAATTGGGTCATATTAACCTAGACGACATGTGGCTCCAGTATGATGGCGCTACGTGCCACACAGCGGATGCCACGATTGACATTATGCATGAACGATTTGAGCGTAAGTTTATCTCACGGTGGCAATGTGAATTGGCACAGAAGTCGTGGGATTTGACCCCGCTAGACTTTTTTTGTGGGGTTTCCTGAATTTGCAAAACTATGCAAATAAATTACAATGGCCGTTGCCCTTAAGTTGTACATAACGCTCAAATTCAGCCGGATCTATTCTGAAAAGTCATTGAAAATTGCATCACTTGGATCCGAGCCATCGTAAGAAGCGGAGGAGGACATTTGAAAAGTGTTACGAGTATATACCACACATAATGTACATAATGCATACATAGGCCTTTCAATTAAAAAAATTTCTTAATTCTTCATACACAGAGTATTGTATTCTATTTCCACATCTACCCCCCTTTTTGAAAAACCCTTTAAACGTATGAAACAGATGAAATTTGCTGTCTAGAATTGCAACTCAACCGGCATGTAAAGTTGAAAATCAGCAGAAATATCCATCGAAATGATATTAGACGTCAAATTTATTTCTTGGTTCATTGCTACAAAGATGGTAAAAAAACTCTGAAATCGATTTCATGAAATTTATGGTCTCGATTAGAAACTTCTTGCTTGTGGAGGCGTGGGGTAATCAATTTGTATTTGACAAAGAGGTTTGAACTTGTCTATAGTACAAATTTAGAAGATTTTCTAAGAAAATTATATTGTAATCCGTTATCCAATAGAGAGAAAGTCCAAAATAAACATAAAACCGTTATATGCAGACAAGGTTCTGTTATTTAACCCTTTTTATAAATTTTAATTTAATGAAATAGGAGGTTTTACTTCTTAAACTAAGCTAATAAAATCATATGAGCAGTTTCCGAGGAAATAAGATTATTCCTCGCGGGTTTTAACGAGTTTTCTTTACTTTTGACGGAGGACCAAGAAAATTCAGTTATATTGAAAATTGTTCTAAATAATCTCCTTAATTTTTTTGTTGCCCCAAATACTGATATGTCCTTAATTATATAAGGGGTTTTTCCATTGCATGCCACGGAAACTGATTCGCGTTAGTTCTTGATGTATTAGATTGTTATTTTTAATTCTTCCTTATATTATTTTTCCAACTTACTTTTTTCGTTTCTTGCTCATTACTTCCAAAATAAACAATAACGATTGACAGAAAGGTACCACAATTTTCAATTCCCTAGCATTATCGCTAAATAGTTTTAATGCTAGTTTTACGCTTTTTCTTACTCCGGTAAATTTTAAGACACCTAATGACAAAGAAAAAGGCTTGGCTTAAAATTGGTCTGGAAAATTTCTGGCTGTTTTTGGTCAAGACAAGCCTTTGCTCTTAATTGTTACAAGCCATAACTCATAAGGCTTACAACTTACCTCGGTGAAACGCACTTTGTAGTTGAAGTCACTTGAGATTTCAATTGAATTAAATTCAATCAATCAAACGGAAATAATTTTCATATTTTATAATTATATCTTCATTTATTATCATTAACGATACCTCTTGGATTTTTTTTATTTCCGATTTTCACGATAATGAAGAAACTGCTTTTGATCAGGTTCTTTACGCAAAAGCTTCTAAAAAATATTGTGTCTCTAAATTTGCAAAAAATATTATTTGAATTTAAATGAAAAAAATTATTTTTAAGGAACTTACTAGTCGTTCTTAATAATATCTAGAAGATTCTAAAAAAAAAAAACAATTAATTTTTCAAAAGCTAATGGAACCTACCATACAGGTGTTAAAAAACACGCTTCCAAAAATGAATTATTTTCTTGAAAACTGCTCCAAGAATGTTGATACAATTTTCCGCGACTTTGCCGCATCAACTTGCTCTAACGTTCAAGAACTTAAATTTCTAAAAAGTATTTTTTTTAATGACTAAATAACAATTCTGTGGTTGGAGTTAAGTTTCAAAAAAATCTAGTACATATATGGTTTTCCAAACACTTAATTTAAAAGCAAAAATTTAAATACACATTACTACTTCAAACTTTTGTAGCAGTTTTATGAAAGGTAAGAACCATTTTTCGTGATTTTGTTCAACTATAACTGGCTGAACACAATGCAGGTGATGCTGTAACTAAAACTGGAGCTGGAATATCAAAAAAATGAATTTCGAAAAAATTCAATATTACAAACAGCGATGCCACTTTGCTGCAATTGCAGTAGATCTATTGTCTTTTCTGCAGGCAAACAATTTACTGCTACAGAATCAAATTTACTGCACTTTTCTTCAAAATAACTACTCTCAAGCTTCTCTAGTAAAAATTATTGGAGCAGAAGAGTTTTTTCAGCAGAAACAAAACAACACTTATCCACTGTAAAACTCTAAGAGAACCAAAACCTATAGTGACTTACAACTCTCATCCATTTTCTAAAACTTTCTGCCGATTCCGGACGGGTAATGAACAGCAGTTTTGTCAATGTCAGCAGGATTTGTCAATTCCACGCAACAGGCAGTACATTACTAAAAAACTTTTTTGCGGCGGCTGAGAATAGAACCCAAGGCCTTATGCATGACAATCCAACGCACTAACCATTACGCCAAGAGGAACTACAATTCAATATAAAAAAATTAATTCAAATTCGTATTTTATTCGCCGCGAAAAATATAATGAATTTTTCATTGAAATCTGAATTTGCCATTAGCAAACCCCATTTGTATCAATTCTCTTGAAAATGTCAGCAGAAGGGTGTTGGACAATCCCACACTCAGCCGGGCATTTGGGGTACTACACCGCATTGTTAAGCCAGTAAGTTAGCTTGTACTAAAAGAAATTTTATTGTTCGAAATTTCGAGTTCGATTTTTTTACGAATGCTAAACCTGCCGTAAATTAAGAAAAAGCGATAGGAAATCATCCACGATTTTTTTTAATCAGCTTATAAAAGCATAAATTCTATTTTACCAATCCACAAGTAAGTTCTTTGACTTAATTAAATGTGTACTAAATTTGAAAGAAATATTTAAGGTATCCGAAAGTCTAGAAACCTTTGTAGTTATTATTGCAACTTCAGAGTTCTTTAAAGGGCAATCAAAAATCTGTGTACAAATTACCACATTGCCCATTAAATATTTGTTGATTTACCACGAACTTTGTAGGGACTTTTCGCTCCAATTCGTTTTTTTTCCATACTCTACTTCGAGTACCTACCAAAAAGAAGAGGCATTGTTCCCATCCAAATAACCGAAACAGTTTTAACTATATTATACAAAGGTATCGGTGTGTCACACTTCCGTTTCAGTTACAGTCTGTGTCTGACCTTAAACTTTACAATATGTTTTATTAATGTTATACATCACAAAAAAAAAAAAAACAATAACAAGACTTCATAATATTTCACAAAAAAAAAAAAAAGAACTCTAATGAAATAAGAGCTATTTTACCGACTAGACCTTGACCGCTGAGCTGCGATCCAGTCATTAAACTTTGTAGGCCTATGTTATGGCTTTGAGTAATTCGGTTTTTATTTAGGTAGACATTTAATTTGTTTGGTAGTGTCATACAAATTTAATTTATATTTGTTTAAATATTTTTGTATTGTAGGTACACTCATTAAAATACTAAAATTGCGTTGTCACACGCATTGCCACCGCGAACAAATGTGAGGATTGAAAATTTAGATAGTAAAACTTCCTCCAGATCCTTCATAGTCTTTAATAAGTATATGTGGTAACGGGATAAAGTAGTAAGCTTTTAGAAAAAAAAATTGACTGGGAGTGTAAATGTAATAATGAAAATGGTAGCGTAACGTCCAATTTTGCTGAGCTTGATTGATATGTTTCAGAATAAGAAACTGTCAAGAACTTCCGATCAATCTTATGGAAACATTTTTTTTCAGGTACACAGTTTTTTTTAAGTATTTGAAGAAGAAACTCGCAGTTGAAGGCCTTCAACTTCAAAAAATTACCAAAACAAAAATTATGGCTATAACTTGACTGTCAATTTAAAACTACCACCCCTCAAACTAGGCTAAATGGAAAAAAGAAAAGGAAAGTTTTAATAATTATCGTAAATTTTTTGTAAATAATTCGTAAAGGCAATCATTTGTTCACCATTCTTTTCGTTTTTAAATAACCCATGAGAGTGATAAAACTTGACAGTCAAATTAGCACTATTAGAGTTTATTTAAAAAATAAACAAGCGCAATAAATTGTTTTGCTTAGCGACAAATTTACAACAATTAATCTAATTATTACATCTTTAAAATTTAAAAGTGGTAATGCTTACTTGATATACCACTTATAGAAGTCGTCGAGGTTCATCTCGAAGCCATTTCGTCATGTTGAGAAAAGAGACCAAGTCTTTTATTTTCAGTTCAAATAGATCGCAAGGCTCTCATTTTGGCCAGAAAAGAACATTTACAACATATTTATAATAATAAATAAATAAGCGTTTCCTGCTGATCCCCATAACTACGACAACTAGATTTAAGGAATTCCCAGCTTGGCTGCATGTTCCCTTATTGCCCAACGTCAAATGCACGTTGCAACTGCCGTGACACGTCTTGCCTTGGTCTGCATACGAGTATTAGGTAATTTTTTCAGTTCTTATAATAAGGTGGCCTCATCTTTCTACATATATACAATGCAATAGGTTAAGCTACGAACATAGCTTTGATACTTCAATCACTGAGCATGGATATTATAGATTCTCTGACATAGTCTTCTACACTGAAGTCAACGAGTGATTTTCAAATTCAGTTAGTTTCCGTTATTCTAATTTGTTTACAAAAATTCAAAACGCTGATTAATTGCACTTCTTTATGATTGAAAGAAGTATGCAGATTTTTGCACCCCCACGCAAACAAAAAGAAGAATAATTGACATCTGGCATTATTGACATTGACAGTGTGTATAACTGATAAAATACAGGGTGCGCCAGAGAAACTTCAATTATTGTTTTAATTTTTTTTTATTTGAGAATATCCCAATTTTTTTTTCATGCAGTCTTGAAAATGACATCGGATAAATGGCGACCCCCATTGCGCATACACTGATGAAGTCGATTTTTGAAATTTTGAATTTTGCAGCATATCAATCGGTATGTTGGCAATGGCAAATGCATTTTGACGGGCAACAAAATCGCGTTCAGTTAATTCTTGCACAACAGCCAGTTTATAGGGATGAAATTGAAGGTCTTAATGGAGAATTCGTCGAACAGTGGTGTCGGAAATTCCCATAGCAGCTGCGTGTTTGCGAGCCCAACGCCGGGGAGAACGCACAACTGACTGCCTCACTCTTTCGATATTTTCCGGAGTTCTGATGGTCCGTTGAAGTCCATTTCTGGGTTTAGCGACACTTCCACACTCCCGAAATGAGTTAACCCACGACAGAATCGAATTACGGCCAGGAACGAGTCTGTGAGGAGGAATTTCAAAGCGAGCGCGGAAGGCACGTTGCGTAGCAACAAGTGAGCGACCGTTAGAAAAGAAGCTCTCGACTGCGAAGGCCCGCTGCTCTCTAGACCAGAGCATGATGGCAACTGACTGGAGGGAGAAACAAACTTGGGAACTTCCCCCTCCAGATGCGCCCCCTCTCGCCCCTCTAACCGCCCAAATCACCGCGCAGGAATTTTTTCAAATAAGTAAGTTTCTCTGGTGCACCCTGTAGAATGCACGTTTCTATTAATACTCGTTTTCTGAAACATATGAGGTAAATGCAAGTGTTTCCCAAGGGTCGGTTCTCTCTCCTATATTGTAACGAGTGATTTTTTAAGAGCTATCGGAAGTTGAAAACAAAAAAAAACACAAAATTCAGAAAAATGCATGAAATCTTTGTTTGAATTGATAGTACTGTACGGCCGATATAATTTAATGTTTGAAGATTATTTCATGCAAATGTTGGCCGCGGCTGCGCCTCAAATGGTCCATCCGCTAATTTTTGTCTAGTCTTTGGCATACTCTTTCTAACATTTTGGCCGGTATCTCACGAATACATGCTTCAATGTTGACTTCCAGGGTGTCAATCGAAGCGGGCTTGTCGCCTTAGATTTGAGCCTTAACATAGCCCCACAAACAGTAGTCTAGAAGCGTTAAATCCCACAATCTAGGCCGCCAGTTGACCGGCCGCAAACGTGAAATTAACCGTTCACCGAACTCGCCTCTCAATTGGTCCATTGTTACGTGTGCTGTGTGGCATGTGACACCGTTTTGTTGAAACCACATCTCATGCAAGTCAAGCTCTTCCAGTTGGCGCAAGAAAAAACTTGGTTATCATCGCACGGTAGCGCACACCATGCACAGTAACGTTGCGATTTGCATCATCTTTGAAGAAATACGGCCCAATGATTCCGCCAGCCCATAGTCCGCACCAAACAGTGACTTTTTCTGGATGCAATGGTAGCTCTTGCAATGCTTCTGGCTGCTCTTTACTCCAAATATGGCAGTTTTGCCGCATCCATTCAACCAGAAATGAGCTTCGTCGCTGAACACAATTTTTCGATAAAAAACTGGATCTTCGGCCAACTTTTCAGGAGTCCATTCACCAAAAATTCGGCGTTGTGGTAGGTCGTTCGACTTCAATTCTTGCACCAGCTGTATTTTAAAAGGCTTCACACCTAAATCATGCAACTGCGATATTTTCCTCAGTTCACACTCTGCGTAAGCGTGTTGGTGGTGTTATGTCCAACAATATAAATTTGGTGCGAAATCTAGTCACAATAGCCCGAATAACCGCCTCAGTAGGTCGATTAAACTGACCATAAAATGGAAGAAGCGCGCGATGAACTTTCTTATACGAGTAAGAGAGCACCCGTTTTGATAATAAAATTCAATAATTTGCAAGCGTTGTTCTTTTTTGTAAGACGATTCATGATGGTTAAGTTATAGATCAAACTGAAGATGTTTGACAGTGACACAAAACACGAAACGTGCGTGAGCTGTCAAAACCAGTGTTGCCAAAAAGAAAATAGCAAAAAAAATCACAAATCACCCATTATAATATTTTGACTCTGAAAAATCTTATTTTGCGGACGACATTTGTATCTACCCTTCCTTAATTGAAACCAAATTGTAATTTGCATTGAATGTAGTGCAAAGCTATTGTAATGATTAGAAAGACTCAAGCTGTTCTTTCCACAAGAAAAAAAAGTCTGTTTCTTACCAAGCAAAAGTGTGTCAAAAGTGGTACTAGCGCGAATTGGCAGTCGAGTGCTTAATATCTTGGAGTGCACCTTGACAACTCCCTTACTTTTGGACTTTACACTCAAGAAGTTGTTGAAAAAATGTAACAACAATCAAGGTTCACTACCCATTTATCAACCGTACATTAATATTAGGCAATGAAAATGTCGCCAGCCTGGGGACAATGTGCAGTAAATCATATTCGGAGGCCTCAAATAGCTTAGAATATAGTTTTGAAAATGGTCTTTTCTTATAGAAGAACTTCACCAGATTTCAGATACTGAATTGGTCTCGACAAGAAATTCTAGGTTTTATGAGCGATATAACTTTTCTTCCATTTCTTCGAAAATACATTGATAGCAAACCTTGCTATTTAATTTTAAAAACATGTATTTACTATATTTATTTACTTATTTTTTTTACTTATTTATTTATCAGTCAGTATGATATTTGTTTGTTATTTATTTTTTAATTAATTTATTGATTTATTATGTATTTATAAGTCAGAGTTTATTTTATTTGTTTATTTAATTAGTTATTTATTTATTCATAAATCTATTTGCTATTAATGTATTTATTTATCAGGCAATATGTTTTATTTTTTTTTTCGTTAATAATTCATTATCTTTCGTTAGTTTGTCATGTATATTTATTATATTGTTTATTTGTCTTTAATTCTATTAATTTTTATTTATTGTATACATAAGTATTATATACATTTTTCTAGTTTTGTTAATTTATTTAAATTTTTGTTTGGTAAATTGGAATTTTTTTCATTATTTTTGTCATGATTTATTTATTTATTTATTGGTTTGTAGAGTGTGGTTTCTGTCACGAGCTCCAATGCCTTCTCATATTCTGCTCAATGAAGATTTTTTAGCTTTACCTTCACATTTTAGTTTTCCTTTGTCATTTTTTCTTAAATATGTAATATTTTGAGTAGTAAATAAATAACGTACCTTAACTCTGTAAATAAATATATCAAAGGGCAGCCAAGTTCTGGCACTACACCCTTTTTACAGGAACAAACTCAGGCGCTTTTTTACCCCTCCCTATCTTCAGTACCAATGAAGACAGAAACCTAAAATTCCGAATATTTTCTAAGCTAGTCAGGCACAGGCCTTTCACCAAATTTCAATTTTCTAGCATAAGCGGTTCCTGAGATATAAGAGGCCTCAAAAATCACAAAAACCCTAACTGACTGACTGAATGAGAGATCAACAAAATTATACTTCCCGACATCATAGAACCTTGTAATTTTGCACAACGGTAGGTCTTGTCATCGAAAAATCGAAAATTTGAAGTTTTCTATTCAGGGGGCGTGGTTCCGCCCACTTACTGAGAAAATGTTCAATTTGTATAGAGCATTTCCGATTGCTGTAGAATGATGAAATTTGGTAGAGCGGTATAGCTTAATGTACATTCAAAGCGAAAAATAGAAAATCTAAGATTTTTCATTCGAAGTGTCGTTTTATTGTCATTTATGCATCTTGAAAATTCATGACTTTTCTTAGAACTAGAGTGCAAGATTTGGTACTCTATGTTATGTTAATATGAATGAAAAAAGAAAACATTTGCATGCCTTTGCATACGTGGCAAGTTATTTTGTATGACCAATTCGAAAGGTTTTTAAAACTTGACCAGTGAACCCATCAAATTTTAGTCAGTAATCATTAAATAATAAAATTTCTCTATTACTTGTAGCTGTATCAATATTTTTCTTCTTTAAATATCCGGTATTAAACCTTCATTTAGTTAGAACTTAGCGTACTTTTAGATCTTAGTACTTTTCATGGCTGACTTGTTACACAAACGTTATTGTATAGAAGAACTTGGCTCTTTTTTTAACATTTATGTTCTTGGTCTGATATAATATACCAGAACGTACGTTTGGGTCGCTCGAACTTGCTCTTTTATTAAAAAATAAAGGCGTATACATAAAACCCTTAAAACATTTTTAAGGAAAAAACCAGTTTTTGAGATATCGAATTTAAAAGAAATCAATTTTTTTTTTTTTCAAAATTAAAAAAAAAAATTAAGATTTGACATGCTATATTTTTTTACTTTTTGGAACCTTCTGTGTAAAAAATTTCATTTAAATCATTTCACCGATAACGAAAAACACAATAATCGAAAAAATTTTGTCTGTAGTAGGAAATGTGAGTAAAGACTTTATTTTTTTTTAAATTAAACGAAATAGAAAAAAAAATGTTACCAAAATTTGCGAAAAATACGATTGCATGGTCGGTACCATTACTTCTGCATGATCCTAATTACAGCTTCCACCATTTCTACCATTTTAGGCTAAGACCGCACTTGCGATTTCAATCGCACGATTTCTTAGTCGCAAAAATAGAGCACATGAATTTAAATGAGAATAAACGCACTTGCTACCAACAAATCATGACGATTTAAAAGTCGCAATTTGTTTAATTTTTCTTGCGATGCGATTGTCGTAAACTTAAATGAAACACATGTACTCAAATGGATATGCCCACACTTGCAATTTAAATTACGAGTACTACGACTTAAAAATCGTAGTCGCAAAGAGAAATTGGCATGCACGTACTTGCGATTTTTAATCCACGATTTTTTAGTCGCAAAAAGTAAGACACATGGCCTTAAATGTGAATGCACGCACGTGCGACTTAAAGATCGATTATAAAAATGAAACAAGTTCTATTTTTTCAAGCGATTTTTCTGTCGCTACTTTTTTGTAGCAAATGCGTGCACTCACATAAAAAGTAGTGTTTTTTATTTTTCGCGATTAAATAATAGCGCAAGTGCGTGCGTGACAATAATTTGTAGCGACTACGACTTTTTAATCGCCTCGACGAAAAATCACAAGTGCGGTCCTAGCCTAGGGCTTCAGAGCCATAAGTGCACGCATTTGCTACAAATTAGTAGAGACAGAAAAATCGCTTGAAAAAATAGAACTTGTTTCATTTTTATAATCGATCTTTAAGTCGCACGTGCGTGCATTCACATTTAAGGCCATGTGTCTTACTTTTTGCGACTAAAAAATCGTGGATTAAAAATCGCAAGTGCGTGCATGCCAATTTCTCTTTGCGACTACGATTTTTAAGTCGTAGTAATTTAAATCGCAAGTGTGGGCATATCCATTTGAGTACATGTGTTTCATTTAAGTTTACGATAATCGCATCGCAAGAAAAATGAAACAAATTGCGATTTTAATCGCTGGTGCGGTCCTAGCCTAACTCTTTTGGTAGTTTTGAATATTGAAAAGTGATCCTAACTCCCACTACCTGAGGGAATTGGCAATTACAGGTGATTTTAATTTGTTCAAGTTTTCCATATAAAATAAAAATTAAATGAAAACCTATTCCATTGAAAATTCCTGGTGACTCACTTCGTATAAATTCCCACTGGATTGGAACCTTATTTATAATTTCACTTGAGTCACTTAACTCATTCTGCTTTCGTTCTTTCTATAGATGAACGGCTACAGCATCATTAATGGGATGGTTTCTTATCGCTCCCATATGCCCCATATGATTGTGACAGTTTGATGAATTCGATTCCAGAAAGGAATGAATGCATCTAGTGTGAATCATCATAAGAGGAAGATGACTTCAACATGCATGCAACTTAGGTAAGGCCATAGGAGAAATTTGAATTCTTTGATTGTGAGTCAGAAGAAAACAAAGCAAATTCCATGAATTTAATGAACCTTTGAATTTAAAGGGTTTAAATTCTTAATAAGAGTATTTTTCTGGGTCTGTTATCGGATCAAAATTTAGGTAGGCATGTCAATGAAGAATTTCAAATTGGGACTAGACCTACATGCATTCCTTTGGTGAAAGGTATTCTTTATTTGAATATTCAAGAAACTCAATAGATTAAGATTTGGGTTTATAGTTGGTCTTAAAATAATATACTCGTAGTTGATGAATCAAGGTTGAAATTTTCAAGTAAATTAAGCAAATTATTATAAATTGAATATTTTCTTTGCTTTGCTTATAGGGCCTACTAATTATATTGGTTGAGAAGCAATCAAGCATACAGGAGGACTGAGCAAACAAGGCTAAATTATAATAAGTTAATATATGTGCATATGATTGACCAAGGCACAGTACATGTACAGTCAATGTTTTCAAAGTAATCTCTTGATAACTCCAAAAGTCTATGTCCTCGGTCTTCCTAAATTGAAGTAAAATGCACAATTATGTCCCACGTACTTGCTTTCTTGTTCAACAGGCTTTGAGCTTTATGCATGGACGTTGCATGAGAAAAAGGTTTTAAGGCATGAACATCCCATCCAACTCTTGCCTTTGGTCAACACGATGTTCCTAACTATTTTATTCGAAATTTAATGCTATTGTTTATTTAATTATTGGTCATAAATTGTCAATATTGTAGATTTAAGTCTTCATCTAAAAAAAGTTAAAAAAAATTAACGTATGATACGAGTAACAAGAAATAAAATCCGCCACTGAATCGCACGCAGGTGCTCTTATGGACAAGTAACTTGCAATTAAGGAAATGTATTTATAAGAACAGGTTTCATTAATGCATAAGATTCGTTCTTTAGTTAGCTAAAACATCTTCTGAAATAGTATGAGGTAAAAAAAGAGAAAACTATGAATTTATTCAAACAAAATTTGATAAATCGTTGTAGAAATTTATAAGAAAATAATTTTTTCTAAGGAAATTAGTAAAAAATAAAAAAAAAAACATGGTATGTATAGCAATGTTAAGTATTAAGTAATATACAGTAAAGGAAACAATTTCAAAAACAATTCGTGACTTTTTTTAAGATTTTTAACTAAATTGTTTTTTCTATAATCCAAAAACATTTTTTTTCCAATTTTCTTATGAAAAATATTATTTAAAATTGAAAGGAACTCCTGAACAAAAAGTTTGAAAAAAATCGGTGCAGCCGTTAATGAGAAATTCGAAAATGAAAAGAAAAAAAAAACAAACCTTCTATAAGAGGTCTCTCATAATATCATATTTTTTGTATTTTTTTTGAACCAAAATTCAGACCTTGCTTACAAGATTACATTTAATTGTTTTTATTATCTTCTTCTTCTTCTTCCTTTGTTTCGGCGCTGTTATGATCTCGATGTCGAGGGGATCATAACTCTCCCACGTATCTGCTTCACACTAGTGATCCGCGTGTGGGGTTCGCCGGGTTGACCTCAGAAATCGGCGGCAAGCCTCCCGGTTTTGTATTGTTCCATTTCTGAGGCCAACTGAATGCTGGTGTTTTTGCATTTGTTTGTACCAGGAGTGTTTAGGCCTACCTTTCTTTTTACTCCGAATTGGAACGTTGTATGATATTGCTCTTTTGACGGGGTTCTCAGGATCTCTCCTTTGAACATGGCAATACCAACTGAGTCGGTCGTGTTCAATTTTTTGGGAAATGGTATTCTTAACATGAAGGCTTCCTCGGATCTTCGTACTTCTAATTCGATCAAGCTTTGTAACTCCTGCTGTCATACGAAGCATCTTCATCTCAGCTGCCGTTAGCTTACTCTCATACTTTTTGTACATTGTCCAACATTGTGAACCGTATGTGAGTGCTGGACGCACAACTGAAGTGTAGAGCTTTCCTTTCAGCTTAGGGGGCATTTTTCGGTCACAGAAGATAGCAGAATTTTCCCGCCACTTCATCCACCCTACGCTTACGCGATGATTGATATCGTCATCACAAGTAGCTTCGTTATTTATCATAGACCCCAGATATTTAAACTTTTCACACTTGGGAAGCACTACTCCATTCAAATAAATGTCTGGAATAGGCCTGTGTGGATCAGAAAATGGGCAGCATAGGTATTCTGTCTTTTTCGCGCTTATGCGGTACCCACTTCCTTCTAGAACATCCACCCATACGTCAAGTGCTCGTTGTAGGGATATCGGGTCTTCACTTATGATGGCTCCATCGTCAGCAAAGAATAACTGATGCACTTTTGGATCCGTCACTTTGCCTTCAAGCAGGTAATCAAGAACTGTAATAAAGAGCAGGGGACTCAAGACACTTCCCTGGTGTACACCTACTGTGATTTCGAATTCTTCGGTGACTCCAGCTGCGCATCTCACTTTAGTAACTGCTCCATCATACATGTCCATAATTATCCGCACATAGGTTTCTGGAACTCCTCGTAGCCTGAGGGCCACCCATATTAAATCTCGTGGTTGCCGATCGAATGCTTTTTCAAAATCAACCAATACTACATGCAAATCCTCCAAAGAATACCGATGTTTTTCCATAATTATTCTTATACTCTGGATTGCATCCGTGGTTGACTTATCCCCGACAAACCCGCACTGGTCATCAGATAGCCTAATTATTTTTCGCAGTCGGCTACCCAAGACTCGCTCAACGATCTTCATGGTGTGTGACATCAGCTTAATCGAACGGTAATTATCACAGCTTCGAGTATCACCCTTTCCTTTATAAATTGGAAGAAGGTAACTTTCCCTCCATTGATTAGGCATGCGATCACCTCGTATAAGTTTGGAGACAAGAATCATGAGCCATCTAAACCCGATGTCTCCCATCTTTTTCCAAAACTCTGAGGGTATTTCGTCTGGGCCAACAGCTTTTCCCTTTTTGGAGTATTTTACCGCCTCACTAACTTCTTCGACTGTGACGTCGGATACTTCGCTTAAGTTAGGTGAAGCTATTGGAAAGTACAGCCTTGGAAATTGTTCGTTTAGAAGTCCGTCACAATACTGTCGCCACCTGTGAAGAATTTCGTTGTCTTCCACAAGAAGTTGGCCTTGAGCATTGTTAATGAACTTTGGCGAACAAATCTCCTGGGCATTTCTTCTTCTTTGAGCGGCTATTTTGAAGATAGTTGCGCCCTTATTCGTGTTTTGCCGTAGCTCTTGAATAGCACCAGCTGTCGGGGTAGAAATTTCATCCAGCTCCCATTACAGGTTTTCTGTATTCTTTGCTTGAATTTGGGCGCACTTCTTCTTCGCTTCTTTCTTGCAGTTCCTATATTCCACTTCGAGGCGTGACTTTTGCTCTGTATCATTAGAGGGGCACTTCGACCAAGCCTTGAAAGCCATTTTCTTTTTACTTATAACTGATTTAGCTTCATCATTCCACCACCATGTTTCTTTGCCTTGTTGGTTGTGTCCTTTTGAAACCCCTAACAGTGTTTTGGCTTTTTCTTTGCAAGTTGTCTGTAGGAGATAATTGTTTTTATTATCAAAATTGTTAAAGTTGTTTTTGAGATAAATATGATTTTTCATTACGCTTATATAGTGGTTACCATTTCTTTTCAGACCTGAAGCGAATCACCGAAGAATCTTAAGTATCTAGTTTGAAGAATGTTGCCACTTGTCATTAAAAAAAAACTAATAAAAGGTTTTTTTTTTTATAAAGGCAGATAGATGTAGAAATAAAAGAAAACAATCTGTGTGTAAGTTATTAACAAAATTCTTTTTTATTTGAAAGGCCCTGCCACTATGTATGAAATATGAAATCAGCTTCTTACGGTAAAAGAACCCGGGTAGAATTTTCGACTCGATAATGCCAAGGCCCCAGCTAGTTTTTCTTAGTTTCAATCATGGCCCTACCGAGCAGTATCTAGCTTGTCCCTCGCTAATTTGTTAATGCTCTGTATATAATGGGCCTTGCTAGATGTTCCTATATGGGCCCTAGATGGGTCTTCACAAGTAGCACAAGAGCTACGGCAGTTCTTAAAAAATTATTAGAAACAATAAAAAATTTTTTTTTTATTTTTTATTATTGTTGATTATTTTCATTTTTTCTTTGCCTCCCTATATTCGACCCTTTAAGTGATTTTTTGCTGGAATGAAAGAATTTTTTTTTTTTTTTAATTTACCTCCACTGAGATTCGAACCCGAGACCTCTCGGTTGCCGTGCTTGAGCGCTACCTATTGCGCCACTGTGATATATAAAACATCGTGTCTCAAAGTGCTACTCAAATAACTCTCTTTTAATTATACTGTTTAAAAGACTTAAATACGTATTAAAGAATCTGAAAAATACCGATTTAGGACCAAAACAAAAAAGTTATGTTTTTAGAAGGATAATGGATAGCCTTTTATAGAGAAATATGTATAGGCACATCTAGGATACATCAAGTAAAAACTATATAGCTCCAGTATAAGTAACATCTGAGAATGCCTATAAAGAGGCGAGACTAGCTAAGGCCAATATAACGCCCAGATACAATTCCTTATCCAGGCTACACCAAGTAAAAACTATCCAGGTCCCATGAAGTTTATATGTTACAATGCCAATAAAGAGGCGATACTATCTACGGCCAATATATCGCCAAGGAAATGTTTCATATCTAGGATACATCAAGTAAAAACTATCTACCCCCAGTATAAGTAAAATCTGAGAACGCCTATAAAGAGGCGACACTAGCTAAGGCCAATATAACGCCCAGATACAATTCCTTATCCAGGCTACACCAAGTAAAAACTATCCAGGTCCCTTGTAGTTTATTTGTTACAATGCCAATAAAGAGGCGATACTATCTACAGCCAAGATATCGCCAAGAAAAAGTTTCATATCTAGGCTAAATCAATTTAAAAATATCTAGGCCCAGTCTAAGATACTCCTGGAAAAGCAAATAAATAGGCAGTTCTAGCCAGGTTCAATATAAAGCCAGGATAAGCATAAATTAGTCAATATTCGCCAGGCTTGCATCTGTCTAGGCCCAGCATAGGATTTACAATATAATGGCCAATCTAGCTAGGGCCACGCTATTCGATAGCGTTTCCTAGATAATTTTCTACCCGGGAACCGATGGGTCTTATTTTCAATGACTCTTCCACATAGATCCTGCCTGTACTGTGATTCAATTTGGGACATAAGAAATTGGTTATCGTCGCTTTGTAGCTTTGATCATTAACCAAATTCCACCAAAAGGTAATATTTGAAGGATGCATTGTCGCCTGGTGAGTCTCGTGCGGATTGGTTACGTCCTATACATGGTAAGTGTGCTTATTAACACTCATTCATCCAAAAATGCGTCCTATTGCTAAAGATGCCGAAATTGGGGTCCTCTTCCCAACATTACGAAGCTCTTTCAGCCAACAAATGGCGTTGTCTATGGTCATGACCCTACAGCTCATGTAGTCCGAGTTCTTGTAAACGGCGAGGAACTCACTGCCTTGAATTAGGCAGTATTCTTTGACGGACCGCAGTTATATTCTTGTCCGATATTGCGTTTGACGAATGAATATTGGCTGATTGATAATAATCGAACCCAGGCGCGCACAGTGGAACGTCTAGTACAAAATGCCGGACATTGGGGGATTTTTTTTTTTATTCTTGGGAATATTTTTTGTTTGATATGAATTGAAAATTGTCGCCTCTTTTACATATGTATATATAAAACAGTTTTTTTTATGTACACCCTTTAATTTTCAAATAATAGGGACTCAAAGATGCAGTTTTTTTAAAACCAAAAAATGGAATTTTGACGCATTTTTGTAACTTGTTTTTCTCAGACCCTTTTTTCGAAATAAATTTTGTAGGCATGCAATTGGTTCACTTAAGCTTCACAATTAAAAAACCCTTGAAACACGGTTGTTTTAGCCTTAAAAAAATCTTTTCGTTAGTAATTTAAAAAAAAAAATCTGATTTCAGGTTTGAAGATGATTTTAAAAAAGTGGAACAGTGCATACATTGACATGAAAGAAAAAGGGAGGGGGTGGGGGGTTCTCCTTTTATCAATTAAATCTTATTTGCTCTGGTTAAAGAGATTTTTTCTTTAGGATTTCATTATTTTTTGTAGACTAAATGACAAAACAAAGTATGGCTCTCATACTAACGGTTATTTTTTCTCCCTTAATTAAAAAAAAAAGTAATCATGTGATTTTATAATAATGAATTTGGTTTAATTAACAAATGTCTAGTACACAAATAATTTTTCAACGTTTTAAAGGCTAACGGTCGTGACTTAAGTAAATTTAAATATTCGCAAGTTTTATTTAAAACTGGAAACTAGAATTGTAGAATGCAGTTGCAAAAAAATTATAATTTTAAAACGGTATAAAACGTGGCTTGAAACGGAATTCAACACTTTAACCTTTATAAAAGAAGCACCCCCATAAACCGCTAACAACACTGATGAACAGTTTGAAAACTTCAGTGAGCGACAAAACTGACGTGAAACCCAAGCTTTACGTCAAAGTACAGGGAGCACTACGATCCTTTTTGCAGAAAAAACTAATCTGAAAGGTGAAGTTAAGCTTGATACTTCAAAAGTGATAGATTTTTTAATAAAATACCATGAAAAAACAACAGACATTTTGTTTGTTGTTTAACTAGAACTAGGTATTCAATATAAATAACATTCAAATTAAATTGTGAACGATGTCTCGAAACACATATTTAAAAAAAAGTGCAAAAATGCACATCAAACTTGTAATATGAATTAAGAGCAATAAATATTAATAATTTTTCCTCCATAAAATTAATTTTACTTGCCCAGAACTAAAATTTAGAAGATTCTTAGTTTCAGGGGTTAAGGAATATTGCTCATTTTTTCCGATTTTTTAAAAGTACACTATAAGGTAGGGGGGCCAAATAAGGCCCTGTTCCTAATAAGGCCCACTTGTCAGAAAACACAGAAACGAACAAATAATGGGACTTTTTTTGATTTGCATATTTAAACCATGTCTACAAGAACACATACAAAGGAAAAAAAGCCAGCTGCGCGATTCATGTCTTGACCTACAGCTCAATGAAGTTCGTCTGGGGGGAAAAACTAGCAAATTATAAAAAAGTAGTGTGTTTTGTGTTCTTTTTTAACAAATTTAAACCAAGTAAGTACCTTTTTTTTGATTTTTCCCGTATAATATATAATATTTTGAGTAAATTACAACATTATTTGTTTGTAAAAAATGTTTGATCGTTAGTTTTAAATAATTTTTTTTTAAGTCTTGCATGTTCATAATAAGGCCCACAAAAATAAGGGATGGGCCTTATTGGGCACACGCAAATTTGCTTTTAATTATTGGGTTTTATATTATACATATATTTTTTATTTTATATTTTTAATGTGTTTCAGACCAAATGCCAACTTCTTCTAATAGGACAATAACCAACATAAAACGACACATTGCAGGTTAAAGAATATTTTAGTTTTATTTTTTTACGAAGAAGTGAAGTTTATATTTTTTTGTTTAAGTTTTTTGCTAAAATTAAGTTTTTTATTCAATTTGTGTTTTTTGTTAAACTAAAGAGACTATTTCCTTATGAAATAAATTTAATTTTTGTGTTTTTAATTGCGATATTCTTAAGAAAACTGAGTGGGCCTTATTAAGACCCCATGGGCCTTATTAAGAACAACGTAAGCTTTTTATAAATTTCAAAAAAGTATACTTTTCAATCCTACGAAAACAATAAAATCTATGTTTTCATGTAGATAAAATGACAAAGAATCATAACCTTTTTAGTTTACTCGGATACTCTCAAAAATCTAGCAGATATTTCGAAAAATCCGTTAGGTGGGCCTTATTTGGCCCCCCTACCTTAGTGAAAATCGTTTCAAAATCCATCCATTATTTCAAAAGTTACAGCCCGATGACTAATTTTTCATTTTTTTGGTTCCACTGTTCCACGCCGCCGTTTTCGAGAAACATACGATTTTCGAGAACTATTTTTTAACATTTTTATTTTAACATTTTTATGGGTACCGTTACTTTTATGTAAAATAATATTTATTTTCTCACATCTTGTAGATTATATTGAGAAACTTTTATTTATAAAGTTAAAAAAAATCAAGCATAGGGTTTTCAAAATATTGAGTTTTGAAAAAAAAATTGAAACTTTTTTAAAAATCCAAAATAAATTTTTTTGAAAATTTTTGAAAACACAGTTCTATTCAAATTTTTGGGGAGCCTTAGCATAAAAAAGTTATCAAAATCGCTTGTACCGTTTTTGAGAAAATTAAAACAACAAAAATAGTGCCAGGGGGGTACCATTAATAACCAATTTTCAGAAAATTTTGTTAACCTTTTTCTTGCTTTAACTACGAGTAAATAAAATTTTTTTGTATCTTCTTTTTTAAATCTGTCGAACAGTTTTTGAGAAAAAAAAATCGTATAGCAGGTAGCCTTATTTTTAGTCTTAGAAAAAAAAAAAGAAATAAAATGCACGCCTCGATTCCACGAACTTGCTCTTATGTAAAAGTACTTTGGAATTTAAAATAAATTTTATAAATATAAAACATGTATTTAATGAGATAAAAATGTTCAAATGTATGGAATTGCCGTCTGATAAATCCTTTTAATATTAAATTAATTTTTTATATAAGGAATTTACTTAAAATTTTTCGAGATCAAAATTTGGGATGCCAAATTTTAAGTTTATTTAGAAGTATAGTTTTTAGAAATAGTTTCAAAAAATAATCGTTCACACGTTTTAAAGATATTGTGTTTTCAAAAAAAAAAAAACTTGTAATTTTTTTTTTCAAAAATCAAAAAAAAAAAAAATTCGAATATTTTTATACACAATATTATTTTAAACTTGAGGGGGCTCCTGCGAGAAATTTTTGGTTAAAATCGGTAAAGCCATTAATGAGTAAGTCAAAAAATTAAAAAAACGGTTCAATGACAAATTTGTTTTTGACTGAAATGTAGTCCATGTCTATAATATCACACATAATTTTTCTTATTAAAATCGTTAGAGCCGTTTTCGAGATAAATAAGATTATGCATTACGGGTGTATGGGGTGTACCGTTAGCTTTGGAGCTAAAAAAAATTTCAATTTCCCCTCTAGGGAATCATCGAAAACCCTTAAGTAGGTCCAGTGGCTAAGGCTCTAGATCGAGGTACAGACATACAGACATACAGAGAGACAGCGTATAAGCCAGATCATTCCACAATGGTCAGTGTCCACGACCAATTTGAAGGCATGGTTATCCCACGCAGAGCTACGATGTGCAATGGTCACGAGTGATTTGAACCTACATACACGGTTAAAAATCCTGGCGTTAAATTTAATATTTTTTGAGTTGCATATATGACCAGTTCAAAATGGTATTTAAATGTAATACTTTGAATATATTTGATTTTCAAACTCAATAGAATACATATTGAATTTTAATACTGTTTTGTATTAAAAAACAAGTTCGTATTATTAAATAGTAACACGCATAATTATTAGTATTTAAACCAAAAAAATAAAATTCATCACTTCTTGTATTGGTTTTAAATGCATTTATATTAGAATTTAATACGCTGGATATTGAAAACATATATATTTTTTCATTTAAATTGAATATATTTTTTACTCGTTTTAAGCCCAAAGAGAGTTTAAATGTAATACAAGATTATTAAATCTTAATACTATTTAAGGTTTCATTGGATTACTTTTGAACCCACATAGTATTGAAAACTAATACCTATTTATTAAATTTCAATACTATTTATAAGATTTGATTGGATTACTTTTGAACCCAGATAGTATTGAAAATTAATAGCAGATACTCAGCTCCCGCCATCACTAACGCCCTTCGAGAAGAATCCTTTAGCGTACTCATCCGCTGTGCTTGTTTTTATAAGTGCTTTTAATCCCTGTAAAATTAGGAAAATTTTATTTATATATGTAGGTACATTAAATTTACTATTGAAAAAGTTACTTACTTCTTTATATAAAAGAAGAGAGCTCCCAATTGCTGCTTACTGTTTTTTCAAATTTTCACTTATTTGATTAGGAGGCTCTCCATCAGCAGTGTCAAGAACCACAAGGAAGCAGGCACAGCCTGAATACTGCCGCACTATATCGCACAAGGAATCCACTGGAATCAGCACACCGTCTCGATCTTTCAAAGTAAATCCGTTCGCCAGTTCTTCGTTTTCCAAGACTAAAATAAAAAAAAAATTACATAAATTAGCACGGCTTGCACTCTCCAGGAAATACTCGTAAATATATGGCACTTAAACTTACTATTTATTACTTACCTGAAAGAAGGATATCTTCATTTGAAACAATTAAGGATTCAGATGATTCATGCGTCTGATTTTTTAATTGATTGTATTTTTTTCCACGTTTTTCACTTTAATGTAAATCCCAACTAAATTATCGATTAGGAACTCCATGTTGCCGACCGACGACGCCGACGCACGTGTTGAAACAAACTAACGGAGTTTTCTTTCGACAAAATTATACATATTAAAAATCAATACCTAACCTACATAATGTATTAAAATCTAATATTAATGTGTTCAAAATTAATACCTCGATATTCAATTCAAGTACGAGTTAAAAAGTATTTCTTGAGCATTGAGTCAAGAGTTTCGGCCTAAATAAAAAATTTATTGAATTTTAATACAATCAAATATTAAATTTCAATACATTATTTTATTATGGTCACTTTTAACCTAATATTCTACTAAAATCAAATAACAAATTATTGAAATATAAGTTTTCAATAATAATGGTAATAGATTATAATATAGAAAAATTATATTTTAATATTTGAAGATTAAATTTTAGTGGAAAAGTATTAAAAAAAAAACATTTTAGTGGGATATGTACTGAGTTTTAATACCAAATTATTACAAAAAATGTTTAATAAAGTTGGAATATTAAAAACAAATTATTCATGTATTGCATACGGCTGTAATACGAGGGCCGTATTAAAAAACATCGCAGAATTTTTAACCGTGTACGAGTATATTCCAGATGTTTTTTCAAAACGATAAGAAAATTTAACAAAATTGGAATGAAATCTTAATTTTAACTCTTAATCGATTTTAATACCTATCTGTTAAATATGTATGTAAGACGATAAGCCCCATCACTAATCCAAAACGCCCCCTCTTTAAACAACAACATAAATCCCTCCTAATCATAATGACTCATTAGAATATTGTATAGGAACTTGTGTTGTTCAATAACACTTGTCCCCTTCTTTTATACCGCCTCCCCCTAAGTCCAATGCAAACATGTGCGTTTCTTTATGTTAACGCACTGATTTGACAGGATAATCCGCCTGTAGCAATTGAACGGAGATTTTATCAGACCATATGATGCTAAACATCCTACGGTAGAACGAAGGAATGGATAAATAAACGGGCGGGTCATTTAAACATGACACTTTAAAAATTGAACACAAACATCTTGTACTGCAGCCTGCATGTTAAGTTTGTAGGCCTAAGGTGCTATGCGTGTGATTAGTGGACATGGCGCCGAACGTGTCTGTTGCAATGGACCACAAAGTATGGTAAATCATAAATCATTACACCACCAGCACAAGTCGTTGGGACGGAGGGGCAGGGGAGAAGCAGATGGTACACGTTAAATATACACATAAATATGCAAATCCGACCTTGACCATTTCTGACAGCCAGCCGTCAGGTAAGTAGCGCTCACTACCAACCATTATTTGCAATGCGAATGTAGAATTCTATTTGCGGACCGTATAAGTCGCGACTTGCGACGCGTCTCGTGTAGTACCATCCGCCGTTGTTGCCGCTGCGTTGGGTGAAACAAGAAATTCCTGTCCCGCTACTGGCCTAACAAGTCGAGAAAAAATGCATTGCCCATAAAATTCTGTGACAAGTTGTTTGTGTTTACAAAGTCAAGAGGTCAGAAAGGTAGGCGACTAAGAAACCACCGAGCGCCTGCCGCGCGCCACCATCAAATCTGAGATTCATGCCTTGCCTCGGAGGTGTTTGGAATGTGAGTGGAGTTGGCGGGGCAACTACATATACACTTATTCCTACTCGTAGTCGAAGTACAAGACCGCAGTGTCGGCCGAGTGTGGTGTGTCTTTATTATGAGGAAATCCCACATGGTATGTGAATGTGAAGGTATTTGCTCGAGGGCTCTTAAGGAGATGTATGGAGATTATCTTGAAATGGATCTCTGCTATCTCTATGCCAGTACGGCTGTCTGGGTGCCTACGTTGAGAGGAATGTTTTGGAATAAAGTAACATCTATCATTAAACTGAAAATAACTTTCACACACACGCACATGACTAAAGATTATTCTGAGATTTACATGCTAACTTACCTACCTAACGATGGAAATTTTGGAAAACACATTCGTGGGGACTTTAATCTCATGCTGGACTTTGGATGGAATTTGTAGGTTTTTTATAGAACTTGAAGATGAAGGTGACATAAAGAAATATTGAAACTTGAAGTGTTGATAAGGCCAATGCTTATTTATGGCACATTTTCAATGGAATAAGGTGGGATTTTATTTTTATTATAATTGAAAAAAAAAGACAATAAAACGAAGCGAAGTGGTGGTTACATTATGAAACCACCAAATAAAATAATTTTATATGGGCCCGTGGTTCTAATGCGAAACCACCTTCTAAAAGGTTGTCATTTGAATTCGTAGAACAAAAAGAAAATTTTTTGTACGGGAACCTAAAATTTATAATTATTTTGTGGCAGGTGAAAGTTATTGGAGGATTGTTTTTCGTAGTACAAGGTGTGTAGACCAACAGACAGAAAGTTTTTTATTTTTTATATTGAAATACAAAATTTGGCAAGTATCGCAAATGATTGACTCTTTTGCATATTTTTTAATTGAGATCTTAGATAGGTACTACTTTTAATAAAATTTAACATATTAATGAGTTTTTTTGTCAGTGTGGTTTCTCTATGAAACCACTAAGACTCGCCAATTGGTCTAGAATGATATATTGTTGCCATTGTGGAGCACATTCCTTCAGACCAAGGCCTCTTATATGAGGATGAGGAACAAGATGGGGCATATTGAAATCGAATTCGTAGCAGGTCCGATGCTCCATACTCATACATAACTTTACAATCGGATTGGTCATCTGAAGATGAAGTTAGATATGCTAAGTAAAATGAGAACTGTACAGAATGTAACAGCTTAGACAGTAGATTATATCCAAGAAACCCAGAATTGATCAGTTCTTATGAGTGGTACGTGAATGTATATCAGAACCCGAGGTAGTCGATTCCTCGAAGTGTACAAGAACTTGGCCTTTCGCAAACTTTCACTTGGCAAATTTTGTTCCCGGACTAAGGCCTACGACCATCCAAGATCCAACTTAACTAGCAGCTCAAAGTTCAGGGCCATAGACAACGCCGTTTATTCTGTGACTGCGCTTGGAAGAGGAACCCAATTTTGGCCGAAAAATCACCTTTAGCGACAAGGCGCATTTTTTGATGAAAGGCCGTGTTACCAAGCGAAATTGCCGTGAATGGGACGATCCAACCCACACTATGTTCGAAAATATGACGGTTGGTTTGAATTTTGGACGATGACATTGGTCCGTCCTTTTTTGAAAACGACATTATTGAGGCGGTCACCGTTAATAACGAGTTCTACAGAACAATGGTAACCAATTTCTTATGGCCCAAATTGAGCTATATGGATCTAGACGACTATGGTTCGATCGTGACAGTTCTATGAGCCACAAAGCGGACGCTACGATTAATATTCTGCATGAACAATTTGATAGTATGGTTATCTCTCATAGAGACGAATTGACCACCAATAGCATGTGATTTGACCACGTCAGAATTTTTGTTGTGGGGTTTCCTGAAGTTGTTGGCCTATGCAATTACACCATACATCGATGCCCTTAAGGTGAACATAAGACATCGCTCAAATTCAGCTGGATATATGCGCAAGAATCATTAAAAATTGAACCACTGTAGCAGTGCCACCTTAAGAAGTATACGCGAAATTGTAATGTGATTTTAAGACCGACATCATTTATGTATTCCAAAGAAATAACTAATCAATGAAATAAATATAAATTATAAAATTGTATTTCATTACATGTTTTGCCCAATGGTCAGCTATCCAGGGTGTGAGACAGGAGGATGTTCTATCGCGGATTCTTTTTTTCAGCGTACAGGAGAAAACAGTTGACGAAGTTGAAAAGTTTAATTACCTTGGAAGTACATGGTCACTAATTTTTCAGCTTCGAAAGTGTAGCTAAATAAAATAAACACAGCGATACATTTTTTATGAAAATTTTATTTCATTATAAAGTTAAGACTTTGCCATTAAGTGTGAAAAGCAATATCATTCAAATGGCCGCCTTGAGAAGATTCGCAGCATGCGATTCTTTTAAAGTATCTAATTTCTAATCACTTTTTCGCGCATTTCGATCGGTATCTCGGCCATAACTTGATTAATGTTGGTTTTTAATGCGTCTAGAGTTCGGAGAAAAATCCAAAGTTGTCAAATCGCATAATCTTGGTGGCCAATTGACGTTGCCAAAACGTGAAATTACATGACCAGGAAACTTCTCAAGCAATAAAGCCATAATTGGCTGTGTGTGAACCATATACCGTTTAAGTCATGATCTTCAATCGACGGCCAAAAAAAATCGGCTATCAATGACATCTGTCAACCATAAAGCGCACCAAACAGTGTCTGGATGCAACGGCCCTCTTCGATCACTTGTGGGTTGTCTAAACTCCTTATGCTGCAATTTTGTTTGTTTACATATCCACAGAGTGAGAAATGTGTCTCAACGCTGAAAAAAATGTTGTTCGAAAAATCAGTGTTTATTGTCAGTTGTTCAAACACCCAAGAAACGTCAGCTGTCATTGGTCAGCAGGCTTCGATTGTTGCGTAATTTGAAATTTATAAAGACGAAAATGCAAATCGAAATATGTACAAAATACGCCATAGTGTGTACGACACGTTCAATTGCTGCGAACTCCGGGAAATCCATAAATTCGTATCATCACCAACACTTGCACTTGCACAGGTCTTACAACATAAGTAACATCCACACTCTTCAAATTTCATTACAATTTTACCGATTGCTTGCGTAGTCGGTCGATTATGACGACCATATTTATCACGTAATGCACAAAAAGTAACTACGTTTGAATCATCACTTTTGTAGTAAGTTTTAATAATTTTAACACCGTGTCTGATTGTTTATTATCTGATTATCTTTAATGGCAAAATTATGACACTTTAAATGGCAGCTGTGTTTGACAAGTGTCAAATGCCAGTGCTACCAACTTGAAACCACGAAATGAATGACCGTATATTATATTAGCAAATGGTGGCATTGATCTGGCCGTTAAAAGTAGAATAAATAAAGCTCACGCTGCCTTTGGCACTCTATCTGAAACTTGGGAATTCCAGTCGAATCTCTTAACGCCCTTAATTAAGATTCTTCCAATCTAATCTTAAATCCGTGTTATTATTTGCCTGCGAAACATGGAAAATCTCGGCTTTCTTCTCGAGAAATATGCAGTCTTTTGTGAATCCCTGCTTACGCCACGTCCGTGGTGCAGGACAAGTCATGATTGGCTGGATGTCGATATAAGAAAGCGAAAATTGCAATGAAATGGTCACACATTTAAGAATCCCAACGATGATATTGCAAAGCAGTCCTTTGAATGGAATCGTCAGAGAGCACGGCGGATTGGAAGACCAAGAACGACATTGAAATCAACTGTCTTAGCAGAAGCGTATTTTCAGAGAAAGACGTGGCCACATTTAAAATATCTAGCTGCAGTAAAAGACGGAGGCGATTTGTCGGCGCCCTATGTCCCAACCGGATTATCAGGACATGCTGATGATGATTTTATTTAAAATGTTATTAAAAAAAATATAGACCTGGAACTTAAATCACCCATTGGTACACTCTCTCAGTACCTTAAAGATACAAGATGGATGACGTTTGATGGCCCTTATAGTGGTCATTGCCCTTAACGTGGATCGGAAATCGATTCAACAACAAAGATCTGATCCCAAAAGAAATGCGGACGACTGTGGATCGCGGCGAATTTGATATTACTCGCTTTTAGAATGCCAACCATAATTGTATATTGTATTATTGGTAATAAAATATGGAACGCTAACGGCAAGTACCTTCAGTTGTCTCCAAATCTGGGCAAAAGTCAAACGAATTACGGTGTTCGCCTTCCTAATTTGAGTTTTTTGAAAAAAGCCTCCAATAAGTTTCCACAAATGACTCCTTAAATCTAAATTCAAGGGGAAAAATTTTTTTTTACTCACAGGCAATTAAATTATTAAAATGTATTTCTTACTTGCGACTCATAGGTACTATAAGGCAAGTTATGCATTCGTAAAAAAAATCGAACTCGAAATTTTGATCAAAGTTGACATTACGATGATAGCGAAGACCAAAAAAGTGGGTCTCGCAATTCTGTCTGTCTGTCTGTCGGTTCGACTACAGCCTAAACGGCTTGGCCGATTTTCTTCAAACTTGGTAGATATGGGTTTTAATTTTTTCCCCCCACACGTTTTTTTCTTTTTTTTTTTAAGACCAAAAATAACGGTAACTGCCATACGATTTTTTTCGAAGTTTCATAAATATTTTTTTTTCTCAAAAACTGTCCCACAGAATTAAAAAAAAAAATTGAAAAATTTCATTTCGTTAAAACTAGCTAATGGTTGAAAAAAATTTTCCAAAAAATTATTATTTTTGGTTGCCCTCCTGGGTCCATTTTTTTTGTTTTTGATTTTCTCGAAAACGGTACACCCGATTTCAATCATTTTTTTTATGCCAAAGCTCCTCCAAAGTTTGAATATTATTACATATTCAAATTTTCAATTTCTTATTTTTTGGATTTAAAAAAAATTCAAAATTTTTTTTGAAAACTCAATATTTCGAAAAACCCCAAGATCGATGTTTTTCAAACTTGACAAAGAAAAGTTTTTTAACATAATTTACAAGATTTAAGAAAACAAATTTTGTTTTATCTAAAACTAACGGTACCTTCCATAGAAATATTAAAAAATGGTTTTCGAAAATCGTATTTAAAACGCTTCCGAAAATTTCGCAAAATTTTTTTTTCTTTTTCTTGAAAAAAAGAAATTTCTTAGGTATACCTATAAAAATTACTTTAATAATAAAACGATTTTTAGATTTTTTTTTTACATTTTCACTTTTCAAGTTCATTGCAGTTATGGCTTTACAATAATAGGGGTATTCATGCATAAGTGTAAGCTCTGCGTATTTGTATAAGTCAATTATTTTCAAAACTTATTTACATTTGTCTGCATTTGAATTTTAAATATTTGCGAAAAAAGAGAATACAAAATGCTCGAAATGTATTTGTCAGGGAAAGAGAGAAGATAGAAAATGCTGACGTGAAACGTCGCGTCGTCAAAAATGCGGACGAACATGACTTACGTTACGATACAAATTTAAATCTCCATGGCTGAATGCGTTCCATGGGCTCAAACCTACCTCATTTTCGGAACACTTCCATTTATGTCATTTTTTGTTGACAATAAACAGCTGGCCGATCGATGTGCAAACAAAAAAAGTTTTACAAAAGTAAATTGAATTTATGTTTTTGAAGTTAGCTACATTTCTTTAGGCGCGTTATGAAAAAATGATGAGTGAAATTTAAAAAAAAATTCACATGTATGTAATACAAAATTCACAGGTTGACGTCACTCTGGCGACGTGCGTGGGTTCGATTCCAATATTATGGCCGTAACAACAGCTGAAAGACAATGACATGAAAGAATCGAAACAAAAATTGTAAATGTGTCAAAAATGTACATATATAGGTTTGAAAGTTTGTTTACCATTGGATTCCAGGATTGAGTGCTTAGTAGGTACTTCTCATTGCATTCAACAATTTGAAAAAATCATGAATTATCTGTCTTTTATTGAATGATAATGAATTAAATATTTTTTTTATTTAATTATACACGAATAAAAAGTGTAAGTCCTATTAAGGTTGGGAGGAAAAGTCACTAGTGGTCGGCGACCATTAACAACTCAGAATTTGCTACTGGAAGAATTTTGTTAGGGACCGTCAAACTTGAAGAAGCTTGAGAAAGTGCGTTCCATCCAGAAATGGAAATAGTACTGCCTACGAGTCGACAGCAGACGTGACTTTTGCAAGTCTCGTTTCCGCCTTGTTATAGTCGAGGAGTTTCAGTATATCATCTCAGAATTAATCTATGAACTTACCTCCACCCGGTATTGTCTTGTTTTGCCGCAGTTTTGTATAGGGTTTTCAGTGAAAAAATGTACACGTGAAGTTCAAATCGGACAACTGCATTAGACAAGTTTTGTATCGCTAATCTCTCATTTCGAGTCCTCTGTGTTCAAAAATACTGATGCTTGGAATGTATTTGACTCATTTCGGTTTCTCAGCTTTCGAAACTTGCAACATTGAATTGATGTTTCGATATTATATTACAGAACTAGCATACATGTTAATGTATGATGTAAATTTTCAGTTGATATTGAAGTAAGAAGCCATCTGGAAAGTCCAACATAGAATTGTAGTGGAAACTATTTGGTAATATTTTAAAGTATTTATCCTACATTAATCTCCTGAAGCTTGTCTTTCCTTTCGACAAAAATAAATTGCCATTAACTTTAAAATTCCATCACCGCATTAATGCCATCACAATCCGGAAGTTAAAATGATAAAAACTCAAAACATTTATATTTGTAATTAATAATCAATCATTCTGTCTGAATAATTAAAACTCTCTCATAAAAACTGTTGAATTCCTTTAGGACATGGATATAATTAAACATACTTTATATTGAAATAACAATCAAACCATCAATTCAAAAGATAAAAATACACAACTGTTAAACTGACACTACGAAAATAAAATTACAAAAAAAATGTCTGCATTAAAATTTCCGGACACACTCTCTTTCTTTGTCAGTTTTATTCCAAACAACTCTACATTCCAACTAAATACGTACGAGTACATATGTATATGTAGGTACTTATAATTGTCAACAATTTTGTTTAATTTTTTTTTGAAACATGTTTTCATGTCCAGAAGTCATCATCAATCAAACAGCCTATGGCTACCGGTCACGAATCAACACTTCAAGGGGTTAACCCAAATTTAAATGCGCCTTTCAGTTCGAAATCTACAACTTTGATACAGTAATAAAAAAATTTAAAAAAAAAAAACATAATAACAACGTGATCAAAAAGAAAAAAAAATAAACAAGAAGTCTGATCGATCAAGATCAATTAGCGTGTTCTACGGCATGCAGTGCTCTGCCTCCAGCTTAATGTTCAAGAAAGTTTTGCGGTATCATCTTAGCCAGTTTAGTCGAGACTCAGAGCAATTACTCTTGTAATTGCTTTCACTTAATGGGCGGCATGGCGGCGCGTCTGGTAGACGATTTCAATTTTCATCTCAAGCTGAGAACTCGAAACAGGAAATCGGGTTTGGGTTCTTCTTCGAATAAATAAAATAAAAAAATATTATTTTATGGATGTTTTATATTTGGGAGAGCTGCGCTGTAAAAAGAAAGGGAAATTTAAAAATACCATTGCCAGAGAGAGGCTTGACGGCTTGTGTTCACAAGTTTTTAGTGAATGATGGAAAAAGGATCAAAAATTAATATTATTTTGTTAATTTAAAAAAAAATGTTTATGTTCTGAATCAAGTCAAGTTAATGTATAGGGTGTTAACAAGCTAGGATTTAATGCTTAAGGCAAATATTAATGGCCATGTTCTAAAACAAATAGGTCGTTCGGCCAAGAATATCGCGAATATATGCGCGCTGATTGTCCGTCGCGTGTGGATTACTGTCAAGCCATCCTCACTCTCAACAACGAAGATGACGATTTTATGTCGAAAATAATCATGAGTGACGAGACGCATTTCAACTTAAGCGATTACGTCAAAGCCATTACGAAGAGCCTTTACATCTACTGAAAGTTCACTAGGGAGGAGTGATCTGGTCGCATTTTCTTGAGGACACCATCGGCAATACGGTCACTATTAGTGGCGAACGCTATAGGGCCATGATAAACGACTTCTTGCTGTCGGAATTAGATGAGCGGCGCTTGATGACCATTTGGCTTAAACAGGACTTGGCGACCGAACACACAACACTAGCCACAATAGTTATTGGGAAGGAAGACTTGTGTATCAACATTGGATATCGTCTTTTTCACATAACAGAAAAAAATTTATTCCATCACTCAAATAATTTTTTTTTATTTAGTAAAAAAGTAATTTAAAAAACAAAATTGGTTTCCCCAGTTTACATTATAAATCGCCAACACTCAACAAACCCAACTTCATAAAATCTGTTCTCAAAAGCTTCAAATCTCAAAAGTTCTTTAATAAAATCCACTCAATAAGCTCCTGGCTTGTAATTCAGAATGATAATGGTACCTCTGTTTTGATGTATATACGAGTATCAAGGGTACGATCGTATTGACTTGATGTTGATAGTATCCCTTCAGCAGTGGGATACGATGGTGGCGTTGGGGTGAACAACTTTTTGTGAAGAATTACAACAACAATTCTTTAAGGAAAGTCAGTGGCTTGCTCTCTTTTAAGTATAATTTTTCCCAACGTAGTGCATTGAGGGTGCATCAGGCGCCACTGCTTTGGAAAAAGCACTCCCATAAGGCCTGTACTGACAATTTTTGTTGAACAGAGTAAAGCTCCCACAAGCTTCGAGTGCAAACGCTTGGATTTTCCTGTATTGACGAGGCTACATCCGCGATTTATTTATCTACCAAGTTTAAAAAAAAATCGAACAGATAGACAGGCAAAATTGTAAGACCCACTTTTGTCGTCTTTTCTATCATCGTAATGTAAAGTCTGAACAATATCTCGAGTTCGATTTTTTTAACGAAAGAAGGTATTTCAATATAGTACCTACATTATACAGTATGCAGTTTAAAATACTGCATGATTTCATGTTAGCCACACACAAGATATTCCCGTTATTTTCTAGACAATTGCTAAGTGTATACAGCAATCAACGGAAATGCATAATCGACGAAAATTCTTCCATGAAGCACTATTTTGGTTCATAGAGCTCGACATAGCTCTAAATAGCTGATGCAATTTATTTGAATATGAGAACTTACATGGAATCTGATGATTTCATCAGCATCATCTTCAAACCAATAGCTAAGCACCCTTCACGTGCAAGGTACATTAACAAACATCCCATAATTTTAACGAAAAAACTACAGCAGAAACCCTTCTATTAAACAAAATTCTTGAAATTTCAATGAGGAAAGAGTTTTGATTTCCAAACATTTCGACACATTGCCTCCTACGAGCACTTTCGACCAAATACCGAATTGCTTATAGGAACGAGTATAAATAACAAAACTGATTTCTATCTCGATTACGTAGAAAGAACATAGAGTAGGTACACTATAGTACATCACATAGTATAGGCGCACTCAAATTTCCTAAGAAAAGTCAACAGCCTTTCCATGCAAAACCAAAACTCTACAGAAACGAGTACGTAACATTCTCCTCAATCCCGGAGCAGCAACCATCATCAGTAAAGAACAACAACACCTCATTAAATCCAAACGAGGCAGAAACCAAACAGTGCTGCACACCCATCATCCAACTTCTTTGGTTCAATTAAATCGCATTTAATCCACGTTTTCATAGAAATGAAAACCGTTTATACATTCTGACCATCATCATTGTCGTGTTGCACACATCAAGCACCAGTTCCTACAGAATATAGAGAGGTTTGCTAGTGTAGGTATCATAGGTATCCAAGAATCATTGCCTGACCAAAACCCAATCAAGATCTCACTTTAATGGCCCCTAACTAGCAAACAACGTTCATTTATATGGTTTACGGGACGACCGACCAACAAATGGACGAACGGACGGACGGGCGGCTGTAATACTTGGGGATCCTCTTTCGTTTCGTGCAAAGCGACGCGATAGAAAGCATCCATCGAGGCATGGGAAAACAAAATAAAAACTCAACTTAACTCAAAACCAGACCATGACCAAAGACAACATTCGAAGTCTCGCCATTATTTGTCTGCACTCGATGCCGATGCCGATGCCGACTACCGACAGACGAACAACTACGACGAGACGACATCAACAAAACAGCGCAGTCTTGTTTAGAAAAGAACACTGCATATTAATCCCGCCGCTCTAAAAAAGGAATAAGGAAGTGCCCGCAAAGCCATTAGAATCGCTGTATATATGTAATTACCCCATCTCGAGGGCTTATAGAGATACATTTAACCCGGGCTAATATGGGTGACGAGAGTGCGGGTAAGGTTTAGACTGAACTGACCGATCCGACAAAATTGATGCGAATAATTTTAACCAGATTCAAGTTCGTGGAACTTAAATAAAAACATCTATGACGTGTCAAAGTCAAAACAAAACGAACCGATACGTTGCCACTGCTATATCCCTTTCCAATGTTGAAGGTTTCTTGTCCCGCATGTCAACTGAAAGACCAGACTCATCAGGGCACACCATACCTGTGAGTAAAGTGTGGGGAACACAAAGGCGCTAGTAGGGTACGAAGCTAACATTTAAGCAAGAGTTCTTCAAACACTGATTTCACCGTCAATTTTCAGGAATGCTCAAAACTGCTATTGAAAGATGTTGGAGACTTGGAGACTTTCGGGGTGCGCCTTAAGTATTAGAACATATCATCATTGCAGACCGATATTACCATTAATAAAGTAACTTGGGCCTCTATGAGACCTTCTGTACAGGTCCTCTTAAAAATTTTCATGATATTGGAAGAAATTGCTGGTTTCCCTAATTATTATCAATCGTAGGATGAAGTAATACGTATGCATTGACGCCTGCGTGCAACTGACCCCACGTGTGCACTGATCTATTGAAACAAACGTGTATTACATTCAAGCAGCAGACAAGCGTCGTACGCTTCTATGAAGAGACACTTAGTTTGGAGAAGTCCTTAGTTTCAATACATAGACACGGGAGCGCAACAATTGTCCACAAAATCCGTAATAAGGAAATTTGGCATTTTTTAAATAAATCGCTTGTAACGAAATTTCGCAATTTCAAAATCTCACATTATCAAAATTTCACTTTTAAAAATCGAAATAGCGCAAACGCAGAAAGTTCTCTCATTAAACGACTTTGGTTTTACACCGCTTTCCTTTTTGAGTTTGGGGTAGAGACCTAGGGCAATATACATTTAAAATTTTGCGAGATCATAATTTTCTAAATTATGTTTTGCAAAATTTTAATTTTGCGAAACGGCGATGTGCGAGATTTTATAGTTGCGATATTACTAAAATGCGAAATTGCGATATCCAAGATTTTTAAAACTAGATTTTAAAATGCGGACAATCGTATAGAACCCCAGGGCTACGGGTATTGGTTAAAACTGTTAAAACTCGCATTGTCAACGAAAATGTCGGTGGAACGAAAATGGCGGTGGCGATGGTAGGACTATATTCAATTTTATATTCAAAGATTTTCTAAAACGGCGGATTCTTTGGAAACATTTGTGTTAACGTTCAAATGAAACAGTATTGCAAGTATAAATTAGAGGTTCATATTAATTGTAAACAGGCGCCACACCACTCCGCTTCGTTACTGTGGATCTCCCTGAACCCTGAGTTTGTTTTATTATGTTTTGACTGGCCAGCTCTATTTTGATTGTCTGATTTAAAAATAGTGACATCGCATATTGCTGTTGGCCAAATCGAAGGACGTCAACAATATGCATACCTGCATTGGGAGTCAAGATCAACAACATTGACTTAAGAGATAAAGTCAATGACAGCTCGTTGAATTTTACAGAAGCACAGCTTCTCCTGAAGTTGCGCTCTTATAGCCTTCAGAGGATTAAACTTGACTTCACAACAAGTTTCAAGAAGAAACACAATTACAAGCTTAGTTCTGGATTGATTACACTGGTTAACAAAGTTTTACAAGTAAATGCTTAGGGATTTTTTTTATAATATACGCGCACTCAAGGGTTTTATCTTCTCTTAAAATGATAAATAGAGTGCTAGTGCTAGGAAAACATTAAAGGTTTTAAAAAGGAGACACCGATTTGTTTGAATTTCTGTATATTACAATGTAGAGGGAAAACAGTGCTAAATTAGAAAGTGCATTCGAATAGTGCTGCTGTAAAAAAAATCTCTGATGAGATGTCATAAAAGCGCCAGTATAACAATTGAATGCAATATGTGTCATTTCTCGAGAATAGTGTTTTTAAAAACAGCTTAAGAGATGCTATTTGAAATAGTACTTTGGGTTTTCAGCCGATTCAAAATACCTGTCGGCGTTTTGACAGTTCGTGCTGAAGAAAGTACTCAAAGCTTTAGCCTTAAATCAGGTATTGTATTTATTTGTTAACATAAGAAATTTAATCAAATGTTAGTTGCTTAAATTTAATGGAGATCACTGGTAGTCAAGCTCTGAAGCCCAATTAGCGCCGAAGTTCAGCGTTTTGATACCATAACTCGTTTGAACCTGTGGAAGGAATTGATATATTGTGGACATATTTTTGGTGACATATACCTAAGCCACATTGAATTGATTGTATGTATATGTAGGATTGTAGGTAATAGGGCAAGATCTCCGTTTGGAAAAAATATCGAACTCGAGATTTTGATCAAAGTTGACATTACGATGATAGCGAAAACAAACAAAGTGGGTCCGGCAATTTCGTCTGTCTGTCTGTATGTACATATGTACCTCGATCTGCAGCCTGTCGTCTGTCTGTCTGTCTGTACTGGAGGTGTTTTCTTCAAACTCGGTACTTAAGAGTCTTCGGTGATTCCCTAGGAGAAATAGATTTTTTTTTTCTGTCTAAAACTAACGGTACCCCCATACACCCGTAATGCAAAATCTTATTTATCTCGAAAACGCCACTAACAATTTTGATCAAAAAAATTAAGTGTGCTATTATGGACATGCACTATTTTTTTGTCAAACAAAAATTAGAAACAAATATCAAAAACGGTCAATTTTCAATTCAATTTTGTTTTATTGAACATACTATTTACAATTTGGCTTACAACTAATAAGATACTACATACGTGTGAAAATTTACATTCGTTGGCTCATAGGCGGCCTAACTATATACAGTGACTTAAGTTTAATTATTTTTGTATAAAATTTACATGACGAAAATATAAAATTTAAAAGGTCGGTTGACTGTATTGTCCTCAGGGTGCTCATTCCCGGTTGTCAGTGGTGATTGTTGTGGGTTGTGGGCAGGGATGGCGTTTTAGCCGCGGTGGTAGGCTGACCCAATGTCAGCGTAGAACGAGACTACGTCCTCTTTGTCCATGATTACGTTGTCATCTAGAGTTTCCGTCACACTGAGGTACCTCGGTTCGGAATGCCGTTGTTCTGTGGTCATCCTTCTCATAAGCTGATTCAGTGATGTTCCCCATTAGTTTCTTCGTTGAATGAACTAGATATTTGTCCAGTGGGATTAAATTCGCTTCTGTATAGAGATGCTCATTCCTGTAGTGTTTCTGTCATTGACGGTCGAAGGAGAGTCCAGTGCAGATCCTCAGTATCTTCCTTTCAAATAGTTGAAGTTCCTTCATAGCTGCCTTCGAGATGGAAAACCATACTGGGAAGGAATAGTTGATCAATGGTCGCAGGAGCTGCTTGCAGATCAATATCTTTGTCGGTTGGCTAAGACCTGATCTTCTTTGCAGCAATGGGTGCAAATGGCTGAAGGCCCAGCTGGCCTTTTTCAGAACATTTCTTGAGTGTAGGTTAAACCTTAGCAACTCGCACTTCCAGATACTTGAAACTTCACTGAAAATAAAATCTAGGTATATATGATAAAAATCTAGGTTGATTTGACAAAAATTTTGTCAATATACGTCCAACAAAAAGTTTTATCAAATTGACAAAAATTATAGAATTTTGTTGAGGTAACAAAAAATATTTTGTTGTATCCACAAAATTATTTTGTTATGCTAACAGATAAATTTGTTGAAATAACAAAAATATTTTGTCAATATGACAAAATTTCGTAGAATTTACAAAATTAATTTGTCATATGTATTAACAATTCTTTTGTTGTATTAACAATTTTTTTGTTAGTGTTATTGTTTTTTTTATTATTATCGGATTGACAAATTTTTTTTTGTCAAATTAACAATATTGTTTTGTTAAATTAACAAAATATTTTGTTAAATTAACAAAAATTTCTTGTTATATTTTGTTAAATTAACAAAATATTTTGTCAATTCAACAAAATATTTTGTCAATTTTACAAATTTCTTTTGTTGAATCTACAAAAAACAAAATTAATTTTGTCAAAATAGTTTTTTTTTTTGGGATTTAAGTCCACAAAAATTGGCGTTTCGTTCCTACGATCTCACATGCAACCATCTCTGAGGGCGTATGGACAATACGCAGTTTTTGTTAAGTTCAAGTTATCTTACATCGATTTTTTAACAAAAACCAAATGTGAACTATATCATACACAAAAGAATTTCTTTTGATTTCGTTACAAAATAGTTTTATCTATCTGATAATATTATTTTATCAATATTACAAAATAATTCAACCCCAAAACAAAATATTTGTCATTTTAACAAAAATGTTTTCATTTTTTGTTAAATTGACAAAAAAAAATTAACAAAAACTTTGTGATATTGACAAACATTTACAAAACAGATTTTTTGCAGATACAACAAACATTTTGTTAACATCACAAAAAAGTTTGTCCATGTGACAAAAATCTCTGTTTTATTTTGTTATATTAACAAAACTTGGTTTGTTAAACTGACAATAATTATTTGTAGTGCATATTTTGTTAAACTGACAAAAAATCATACTGGATTATAAAAATTTTGTGAAATCAACAAAATTATTCTTTCGTATTGACAAAAATTTTATCAAAACGATAAAATTGTTTTGTTAAAGGTCAACAAAACGTTTTTGTCAATATTACCTAGGAATTTATTTTCAGTGTTGGCTTTGCTACTATGGTGGATCCGTCAGGGAGTCTCAGGTCTAGATTTCTGCAAATTTTTGCGGTGCGAATGCCTCTACCAGTTGAAGGTCTCCTGAAGCAGACAAGTTCCGATTTGGAAGTGTTGATTCGGATGATTAATAACGGTACCTGTGATAGAACCGTTTTTTTTTTTTATTTTCGACTTTCTCATTGACGGCTCTAACGATTGTAACCAATATTTTTTAAGAGGAGCCCCGTTAAATTTAAAATAGTATTGTATATAAAAATATTCGAACAAATATTTTTTGGGTTTTTTTGAAAAAAAAAAACTAATATCTTTGAAAAACTAATATCTTCAAAATGTGTGAACGATTATTTTTTGAAGTTGTTACTTAAAATCTGCCTAACTAAACACTTACAATTGGTATCCCAAATTTTTTTTTTTGAAAATTCTTAAAGAAATTTCTTATATAAAAAAATTATTTAATAATAAACGATTCTTAAACTTTATTTGCATAAATTCATACTCGTACTTTGAACAATTTTATCTCATTAAATCCATGTTTTATATTTATTTAAACATAATTTTTAAATTTTAAGGAACTTTGACCAACGAGCAAGTACGTGCGATGAGTCGTACTTTTTATTTTTTTTTTTTTTTTGACTTTATTACAATATCAATTAAATTTAATAGTGATGGTTTGTTTTCTTTTATTTCAGGTACGCTTCTAATTATTTCAATTCTAATGTGTTTTCTGGTAAGATTTATTTCAATATTTTTAATATTTTCACACTAAAATTTGACTTGACTTTAAATACATTTTCATAATTTGACTTTGGTGTGGTTAACACAAATCTCTTCAAAATAATGTTCTTTTTTGAAAAGAAGTCATTAAAGATGGAGGGATACTATTCGGACAGTATTTCAAAATTTCACTTATAAAAATAATAATAAAAAAAGTGAGAATGATTAATATTGTATGTGCATTTGGTGCCTAGCTGAAGGCGATTTGAAGCACTGTTGTCCTTTTGTTCGATCTGGCAGAACCAATGTAACTAGTCGACGTGGTTTGACTTTTGTGACTGCGTTCATATGGTATAGTATACTGAGTTCGCAGTTGTACCTTCTCACCCATTTGCCCTCCTTTTACACACAGGACTTGTCGAAGAACAATTGTTTTTTTTTTTCAAAAGAACCCGGTAAAAGCTCCATATTACCACTAGTTTACCAACATCCATGCCCTAAGGACTAGCTAGCTGCACAAGGGTTTTGTCAAGTGTGCACTTTGTTTTTTCCGAGTTAGGGAGTACTTAAATCTTGATGTGATTTCTTGAACTTTAAATTTAAAGCCAAACTTTAAATAAAAACATTCATTAAATCAGCCTCAGCGCTAAAACAATTCTTTAAAAAAAAATAAATGCAGGGCCTTTGAACATGAACATCATTCACATGATGTGTTAGAAACCCTTTCTCGTTTCATGTTTAAAATGCAGAAAAAAACACGTTCTTACGTCACGTTCCAGCATTCTTTCGGTCAGCTTTGCTTTGCAGTTCTTTGAGTCCCTACGATGATGCACAAACAAAGTGGAATAAATGGGTTTGCTAACACGATTGTATTTCCAACTAACCACGTGCGTCCGTGCGTCGGTCGTCATCGTCGTCGTCCTTCTCGTCGTTGTTTGGGATTGGGATCAGGGAATTAACATACCAATTGTGTCGCCTTGCTTTTCAGTATAATATTCCTGCTCTGAGCTGAGTCCTAGTTCTGACGGTCCCTGCTGATTCCTGTGACTTTATGTTTTACTATTTTTCGGAATTAATTTTCTTTTCCCCTTTTGGTGTACTTTCAACTGAAAATTGCCCAAGGAATTCAGATTTATGCGTTCGTTCAGCGGCATTCCCATGGATGGTATTTTTCTTTATTATTTTCAATTTTTTTTTTTTTGCTATCCTTTATCCTGGGGGACGGAAAAAAACATCAATAGTGTTTGAAATATGATCCTGATTGTCCTGTGTCGTTGTTTTTTTTTGTCATCTGTGCATGTTGGGGGGATTTTGTTTTTGCAACATGGGGGATACAAAAATAATGTAAGGACACAAAAAATGTCACCCCTTTTAAGCCCAATGACTGCGTTGACATGACATTCGGATCGCAGATTTTTTTTCCTTTGACGGAGGTGAATAGCGTTTGAATTTTGAATATCAAAAAAAAAACAAGAAAGTAAAGCAGACCGGGTAGGTACGCTTGGAGGATTTATACGGATGGTAGAAAATACAAATATCCGTCAAGCTAACCGGCAGAAGGGTTAACAGATGGATGGGTGATGGAAAAGTTCAAAAAAGTATTATGGATTATGCAAATATGTTGAAAGTTGACAAGCGCTTTTGATTGGATCTTTTTTCTGATGTTTTTTTTTTGTTTGTTTTTTAATCTTTTATGGAACATTTTGATATAATTTTTCGAATCTGTTATCAATGATGGAACGGTCTAGTGGTAGGTAGGGGTTTTGTTTCATTTTTGTAGATTGAGGTCGCTGTGATGGACTATTATACTGGGCTGTTGGCTTCATTTTTGTTTTAAACGAGTGAATATTTGATCATGAAACTAAGCACATTTATTTTTCATATTTCGTTTAACATAAATCTTCAATTTAAATCATTTAACGGACTGTTCAAAATGCTAAGCCATAGAGTGTAAAACTGTTGGAGCTATATGTGGAAAAAGAACGACACATTTATAGTTTAAAGTTGAACAAAAAAAAAACAGGACTTCGAGAGACTTTTAAAGTCTCGTTCTCTATAAAAATAATTTACGAGATAAAAAAACTAACTAGGCACTTAAAATATTCATACTGTGTCACACTACCATATTGAAGAAGTGTATGGTAACTTTGAGATATTTAAGGTGTATCCATGTACCTACACCTGGGCTCCAGAGCTCCCAAGATGATCAATAATACAACATAAATTTTTAAGTTAGCTTAGCGCTCGGGAAGTTCATTGGTAAATTCGGAAATGAAGACATTCTTAGAAATCTTGTTATAAGCAAATCAGCTGGTCCTAATGGTATACCCCATCCTTCTGAACACCTCGTTCTTCACCGCTGGCAAAACCATCGCTCCTACTATTATGGAATCTTCCCTAGAAGATGGAAAAGAGCCTTTTCCTCCTTCTCCTACCGACCAATACCACTTACGTACATTCTTTTGAAGGTCATGTAATTGCTGATCAATCATCAGCTAAAAAAATATCTCGAAGATCGAAAGCTTCTAAATGACCGACAATACGGATTTCGCATAAATCGTTCTACTGGTGATATTTATTGTTTGAAAAAAGGAAAATTATTGCGCTTGATATTTCTAAGGCATTTTGAGTTTTGGATCAGGCTCTCTTATCGAAAATGTGTGTATTTATTGTCAATGAAACCCTGAATCTTTGGTTGGAAGTTACCTTATGGATCATTCGATACATGTTGTATTGGATAGTTTCAAGTCTGATCTTTACAAAATAAATGCTGGTGTTCCTCAGGGCTCCATTTTGTATCCGAACCTATTATTTCTCATTTTTATAAATGAGGTCTTATCTGAAACTTGTAACACACTTAATTGTTAAGCCGACAATGAAATGGAATTTCATAAGATATTATATGATAAGTATATTAAACCGATCTTTATAGAATTGTTAAATTGGGCTTAAAAAATCTTTTAGAGTTCAATGCTTCGAAAACTCAATGCTGTCTATTTACGTTAAGGCACGATCTTTGTTGGAATGACTACATTTTCGAGACTGACAAAAATTCTGTTTAATGCAACGCCTCTGGTGGCACTAATCGGCAGATACAAATCGCCCCTGGTGGCACTAATCAGCAGGTACTAAATGCCCCTGGTGGCACTAGAACAGCAGGCTAAACGCTCTGGTAGATCAGCAGGTATAAATCGCCCCTGGTGGCACTAATCAGCAGGTACTAAACGCGCCTGGTGGCACTAGAACAGCAGGCTAAACGTTCTGGTAGAAGGTAGATCAGCAGGTACAAATCGCCCCTGGTGGCACTAATCAGCAGGTACAAAACTCCCTTGGTGGCACTAGAACAGCAGGCTAAACGCTCTGGTAGATCAGCAGGTATAAATCGCCCCTGGTGGCACTAATCAGCAGGTACAAAACTCCCTTGGTGGCACTAGAACAGCAGGCTAAACGCTCTGGTAGATCAGCAGGTATAAATCGCCCCTGGTGGCACTAATCAGCAGGTACTAAACGCCCCTGGTGGCACTAATCAGCAGGTACTAAACGCGCCTGGTGGCACTAGAACAGCAGGCTAAACACTCTGGAAGATCGGCAGGTACAAATCGCCCCTGGTGGCACTAATCAGCAGGTACTAAACGCCCCTGATGGCACTAGAACAGCAGGCTAAACACTCTGGTAGATCAGCAGGTACAAATCGCCCCTGGTGGCACTAATCAGCAGGTACTAAACACCCCTGGTGGCACTAGAACAGCAGGCTAAACACTCTAGTAGATCAGCAGGTACAAATCGCCCCTGGTGGCACTAATCAGCAGGTACTAAACGCCCCTGGCGGCACTAGAACAGCAGGCTAAACGCTCTAGTAGATAAGAAGGTACAAATCGCCCCTGGTGGCACTAATCAGCAGGTACTAAACGCGCCTGGTGGCACTAGAACAGCAGGCTAAACGTTCTGGTAGATCAGCAGGTATAAATCGCCCCTGGTGGCACTAATCAGCAGGTAATAAACGCCTCTGGTGGCACTAGAACAGCAAGCTCAACGCTCTGGTAAATAAGCAAGTATAAATCGCCCCTGGTGGCACTAATCAGCAGGTACTAAACGCGCCTGGTGGCACTAGAACAGCAGGCTAAAAGTTCTGGTAGATCAGCAGGTACAAATCGCCCCTGGTAGCACTAATCAGCAGGTACAAAACTCCCTTGGTGGCACTAGAACAGCAGGCTAAACGCTCTGGTAGATCAGCAGGTATAAATCGCCCCTGGTGGCACTAATCAGCAGGTACTAAACGCCCCTGGTGGCACTAGAACAGCAAGCTCAACGCTCTGGTAGATCAGCAGGTACAAATCGCTCCTGGTGGCAATTAGGACATTAGGACTCGCAAAAGCAAGAAAAGCTAAAGTGACCAATTCGTCTCCACTTGTCTACGACTGGATTTCGAATGCAATCAATTGTACTAGGCCGCCTGACTGTATGTATGATCGTTACAATCGGTGTAGGAAATTTTTTATTTCCCCTTTCCGATCTGGCTACAATTTATGAGGCCTTTACACGTCCAAAACTCGAGTATTTTTCACATCTTTGGCCAGGTACAGCCCAAGCTATTCTACATTTAATGGATAAGATCCTGAACAGAGCACATTTTTACCTTTTTAGTACCGTTATAGGTATTAATTCATATGACATTGTGACAATTCCAAATTTCAAAACTGTCATGAACAACTGTCATTAATTTGGGTGTGTTCAGAAGAAATTTATTAAAATAAATGGTCTCAGCAAGGTACTATTTCAAAAGTATTAAACATAAAGACAAAATTAGTAAACTGCTTTAAAATTAGAAGAAATTCTTTAATTATATTATGCTTATACCTTAATACTAACATGATTTAAAATGTTGCCCCATTATTTTTAAAAAACTCAATTTAAATATTTTCAAATCAGTTTTCAAATATTTATAATTCTAAGCTCATAGACGTAAGCAAAATTTTAACCACCTAAAGAGAATAAGGTTCTTTTATCTTACTATGCAATCTTATCCCTCTATATGTGTTGTTATTTTTAATAAGGGGTCAAAGAAAGTTTTTCAGAAGTTTGACGAGCACTTAAAGCCATAATACCTCAGGGATACATATGATGTATGTCCGCTTCATAATCAAGTGAAAGGCAGTTCTAAAGTTTTTATTTTTTGCTTTCATCATAAATAGAGATACTCTGCCCAGTTTGGTCATAAATGTGACAGTGAATCAAATTATGCTGCAATGATTCTATCCTTGTTCTATCAATCAAACTTAAGTAAGATTGGAAATAATAAAAGTAAATTCATGACTAAGTCGCACCAACTTGCAGTTATGATTCAAATCAATTGAAAGCTTATTGTGACCTCTAGTCCAAATGCGTTTCGCTCAGGTACGACAGTTGGGCTCATCAGTTAGATGCTGTCGCACCCTTCTAAGCAGGGTTGCAAAAGCTTAAGTCACTTGTTAGCTTAAGCTTGGCTTTAATTCACAAGCTAGTGAGTGACTTATGAATTAAAAAAATATAATTCAGCAGCTACGAACTGACTTATGAATTAAAAAAAATTTAATTCACAAGTCAGTTGGTGACTTATTTATTATTATTAAATTTTTTTTAATTCACAAGTCACCAACTGACTTGTGAATTAATTTTTTTTTAATTCATAAGTCACTTACTCCCTGATGACTTGATTTTTTTTTAATTCACAAGTCACTTAGTAGGTTGTGAATTAATTTTTTTTTAATTCATAAGTCACCAAATATCTTATGAATTAAATTTTTTTAATTCACAAGTCATCTATAGACTTATGACTTAAGGATTTTTTAATTCAAAAATTCGCAAAATTTTTTTTTCTCACATCTTGTATATTATCAAGTTTAAAAAAATTAAGCATGAGGTTTTCGAAAGAGTGAGTTTTAAAATTTTTTTTTTAAAAATCCTAAAAAAAAATTGTTTCAAAATTTTAATACACAATTCTATTTAAGTTTTTGGGGAGCCTTGGCAAAAAAAATGAACAAATTCGGTTGTACCGTTTTTGAGAAAATCAAAAACAAAAAAAAAAAAATGGTTACATGGGAGGTACCCTCAATAACCATTTACCTGAAGTTTTTTTCAACCATTTTTATTTTTTAAATCTATCGAACAGTTTTTTTAGAAAAAAAAGAAAAAAATTTAAAAAAAAATTCGTATGGCAAGTACCTTTATTTTTGGTCTTAAAAAAAAAGAAGAAAACGTGTGGGGGGGGGAAATTAAAAATGATATCTACCAAGTTTAAAGAAAATCGGCCGAGCCGTTTAGGCTGTAGTCGAACCAACAGACAATTTTCTCAGAAAAGGCTTCTAAAATTTTAATTAGATTTTATATATAAGTATTGCTTAATTTGTGCGATTTTTTCTAAGAACCATTTTATGATTTTCTTATAAATCGGCACCATAGAATAAAATAAAACTATTTTTATTCAGCAGCTTCCCAATATGTACTTTAAAACAGATTGAATATCAAAACTTAAAAAAAAAAATAATACTTTTTTGCATTTTTTAAGGTCCTTTTCTATCTATAATTCTATATTTTTCATTCTTTGTATTCAAAAATAAAATCATAAAATTTAGCGTACCAAAATTTTATAAATGCATAAAAACTTATTTAAAAAACATATTAGAAAACAAAATCTTTCTTAAACTGGAAAGCCATGTTTCAGCAAAATAATCCACTAAGAAAGTTCAGCAAAGCTGGTTGAGAAGATAACAAGATACTCGTATATGTAGCATTAAAAAAACTTTAAACTTACTCCGACTATACTTATAGAGTAAATTGTAACATAAGTCGGGTTAAATTGTGACAAGAATCATAAAGAAATGGTTAATATGTAGCAAAGAAACTAAGACCAGAACGAAACACAAACAAATAAAACCATTCTCAATCGTTTTTGATCAGAGCTATCTGTTGGAAAAATGACCGATGATAGTTTCTTACTTGGGAACATTGTTACAATTAGCTCCGCCATGAAATTAGACAACAACATAATTTAAAACAAAACGAAGGTCGTTTATAGGTATATTACAGATGTTCAAACACCAAAGAAGCCTATCTATGGAGGGGGGGGGTCTTTTTGTGAATGTCCAGCAGGCTTCAAGTGTTGCGTAATTTGAACTTTATAAGGATGGAGATGCAAATCCAAATGCAAAATACGCCATAGTGACGTGTACGACACGTTTAATTGCTGCGAGCGCCGGAAAATCTATAAATTCGGGTCATTACCAACACTTGTCGATTATGACGACTATAATCATCGCGTAATGCGCAAAAAGTGGCTACGATAGAATCACCACTTTTGTAGTAAGTTGTAATAATTTTAACGCATTGTTTGATTGGTAAGCGATATGTTATCGTATATGACAGACATTCAACTAATATTATGACACTTTAAATTACAGTTGAGTTTGACAGGTGTCAAATTTAAGTGCTACCAACTTAAAGCCACGAAATTTATGACAATTTACTTGTCAACTTCAAAACGGATCGCCGCAGACATGATGGAGAAATACCCTAGTTAAACGTTCAAAATTTCATCAAACTTTTTGAATCAAGTATTCAAGCTTCCATAAAATAATGCGCAAACTACGAACAAACCAGAAGGAAGGATATTTTGAGACGTTGTTACTTAAAGTGGACTTACATGTTTCTGCATCTGCAAAATGCAGAAAAGTAGAGAGAGGCAGATGTATGCCGAAACCCGAAAGTGGGAGAGAATACACAGGGGGTAACTCTTTTTTACTTCCTATAAACTGCTATAACTTGTTGGCCTGTTAATACGAAGCTATGCAATGAAAATTTAGCTTACCTTTATTTTCTTCCATTTCGATTCATTGTTTTGTTTCATATCATGCGTCAAAATTATAGACAAATGTGAAAATATCGCAAATTTATAAAATGCAGACGAAGATGCTATAATAAAGATGAACATGTTCGTATTTACTATAATCTTAATTTTTGCATTTCTCGAATTTCCTATAAAGCAGAAATGGAGTCCTTCTGCATTTCGCTCTTTTTCTCTCTATTTAACAAATATGAATTCTGTATTTGGCATCCCTTTTTTTTGCAGAAATCAAATGCAGATACATGTAAATCCACCATTATGCATCGCAATAAAGCAGAAATGTTTAAACATTAATTTGACGTTTGTTAACCCAAGTGTCACCGTTCCTGTAGAACTGTAACAAGATTAATCAGATTATAATATCGAGGTCCCATCTGTTTAGAATTTGAAAATTTATATCGAGGTAACCTTAAGTTAAAGATAAATTTTAAGTTTTTTTTTTTTTGCAAATCCACAACTTGTACTTTAAGACCAATTTCGCAAATTATAGCGAAGAATCATTCGTAGAACTAAAAAGTTAAAAGGAACCTCTATCATCCAACTTTATTCCATAAAAAGTGAACTCCATCAGAAGCATGAGTTCTTTTTGCTTTGTAAGAAAAAAAAAAGGAAAATATACTTTTACGTTCACTACACCGTGTTTTGCTCCACTTTTATCCCCTTTGGTCCGAAAGTGCGAGTTCAATTCGAATTCGTATGCGTGTGACAGTTGCGCTTCGAGAGAAAATCGATTTCAGCAGGAAGTATGATCACATGGCATGCGATTTGGTGATTCCCTGTTTCGATATTTTTTTTTATTATTGTTGATTCTTTTTTCTTTGACTGTTTATGCATTACTGCTTCTGGCTGAAAGAGGAAACAAGTTCTTTTGCCTTTGGGAAAATATCAAACAAACTGGAAATGGAAAATGAAACTCGAATGTTGAAAGAATTATAATTGCAAAAGAACATAACATTTGATCCGTAGAGTGCAATGGTATACCGGTATACCCTATTTTTTAATCAATATGGTCGATACAGTCAAATCGACTTTATACGAGTAGATACTTAGATACAGGAAAGATCGACTTTTTCATGGAACGAAAAATATAGGATGGTTTATTTTGCATTCTAAAAAATAATTTTTCGATCTGGAAAGCTGTTTTGAGTCCATTAAAAAAAAAATCCCATAAGACTTAATACGATTGAGCGATTTGAACAAAATTGCAGTCGAATATAACCATCCTAAGCTTTCATAAGGAGGGTCTAGCTGGGGGTTGAAATAAGGTTTCTATTTATTTTCACTAAAATTTGAGATTTCTCGAAAACTTTATTATATCCTTGATTTTCGATTACTCGGCCACACATTTAACGGGAACGGGCCCTTTATCTCGATCAATATTGGAACTGAGCTCCTCTAACGATGCCGGCATTTTGGCATCGACTAATTATCTAAAGTAACGGGTGATTTTTTTGAGGTTAGGATTTTCATGCATTAGTATTTGACAGATCACGCGGGATTTCAGACATGGTGTCAAAGAGAAAGATGCTCAGTATGCTTTGACATTTCATCATGAATAGACTTACTAACGAGCAACGCTTGCAAATCATTGAATTTTATTACCAAAATCAGTGTTTGGTTCGAAATGTGTTTCGCGCTTTACGTCCGATTTATGGTTTTGAGGGAAAACTTCGGAGAACAATTCATCTCAAGGAATGGACCGGTAAGTTGGCCACCAAGATCATGCGATTTGACGCCTTTAGACTATTTTTTGTGGGGCTACGTCAAGTCTAAAGTCTACACAAATAAGCCAGCAACTATTCCAGCTTTGGAAGACAACATTTCCGAAGAAATTCGGGCTATTCCGGCCGAAATGCTCGAAAAAGTTACCCAAAATTGGACTTTCCGAATGGACCACCTAAGACGCAGCCGCGGTCAACATTTAAATGAAATTATCTTCAAAAAGTAAATGTCATGGACCAATCTAACGTTTCAAATAAAGAATCGATGAGATTTTGCAAATTTTATGCGTTTTTTTTTTAAAAAAAGTTCTCAAGCTCTTAAAAAATCACCCGTTAGCTTAAAAAAAAGTCTAGAGGTGTTAAATTACACGATCTAGGTGACCAATTGACAGGTCCGTTTCTAGGTAGATAAAGCATGTTCATCAAATTTAGTTCTGAATAAGTCAACTGTTATACCCGAGAACATACGAGTAGGTCAGACATAATGATCGAGTGGTTTTAGTTCTTGAGTTAAGTTCATATTAAATGGGTTCAGGACAAGATCCTTTCACAAAAGACGCCAAAGTGTAGCCTTAGCGGTGCCCACAGCTTAACAACACCGTGAAATTGTTTGTTTTGCTTCGTTACAGCAGTTATTTGAACGGCAGTATTATTCAAGACACTTCGACGAACCCGTTGTCTCACTTACTCGGGATCATCGAGCAACTAAGAATAAAATTTGTTTACTAGACTATGAACTGTTTGTCTAATGAGACTAACATTATTACCAAAAATTGGTGTTCACATTTTTAAAACTGCCGTCACTGACTGGGAATTTTAGTAATAAATTTTAATTATTTGTAAACGTTCATCGCTCAGAAACTTCATCATGATGAAAATGTCGCTTTTATGAAAGTTTTGACATTGAAAGTTCGGTCATTGGCAATGTGCGTTCACATTGTGAAGTTTCAATTTGAAAACGCGAAGCAAATAACTGGCTGAACACAATAGAATGCTGCAACTGGAGCTGCAGCTGCAACTGGAAGAGCTGTCAAAAAGTGTCGTACGTACTTTTTTTTATGCGCCCACAATGAGGCTGTACAGATTTCATGTTTTGTTGTCATTTGTTGGGTCAGGTGTTGAATCTTTGGCAAATTTTAAATATTTTAAGTAATTGAAACTATAAAATGGACACTGAAATTGAAGATTTTCGTCCATTATTTTAATAAAAATTTAACCACGAAATCACAATACAACAAAACAACACTTAAAATCACAGACAGATATATAAAATTTGAAATGTCAAAAATGCTGCACGAAAAAGTTAAAAGTTCGCCAACTCTTGCAGCACCGACTGCAGCACCGACTGCAGTTGCGTTGTGTTGTGTTCGTAACATTGAATTTACGTGTATTGAATATTTTGACAGCTATTCCAGTTGCAGCTCCAGTTGCAGCTCCGTCTCCATTGTGTTCAGCCAGTAAGAGATGATTTAATTGCCCACAACTTTGCCATTAAAAATTTTTTTGCATAGACCAGTTTCGTCTTCATTTTCCAATGTAGCGGATCTCCTACCAGCCTTCCTCCATTCTTACAAATTGTTTATTTTTTTTTTTTGCGTTAACTTAACACGTCTCTTATAAATTTGAAATTTCACAAAAGCTGGGTCCATCAGTTTTGACAGTTGTCTAATATAAGCTGTTTTATTCATTGCTGCATAGCCAGCATAGCATTCAAGTGCGAATAAAACGATGAAACTCAGTCCATATGTCAATTTCAATTTATATTTCAATGTTGGCCATTATTATAGAAAATATCAAAATCTGATGTCAAAACATGTATGTACATTATGTTTAATTCTAAAATTTATTGCATAGCGCCATTTTCATTTCAATAATTTAAAATTCTATCACCAGCACAACTGCCACTTTTTTTACTGGCTGCTTTTTCGCCAGCAATCAAATTGTTGTTGTTTGTCGAGGGAAATTTTGCTGCGCTAGCTATGCAGCAGTGCATAAAACACATCTATAGCTAGTTAGTCAGATTTCTATGGGTGTTTTATATTTCTTTGGTTATCAAAGTTGTACAACTTTACCTACCAGGTAATAATGCTGATACTGTTTCAATCAAACTTGAAACGATTTTTTAGGTATACTACGGCATCGCAGTAAGATCTTTTATAAGCGATAGATTTATGCAATACGATGACACAAAATTTAGCTGCAAACGTTATATTTCCTGTACTGACAAATTTTGTTGCTTAAATCTGCATGTTCGACTATTAAAAGCATTTTAAGACGAATGTTTATGTTCACACATCTTCACCGTGTGCTCTGAAACTCGTCTATCTCTATCTCAATGTAAATTGTATTGATTGCCTTTAACCTTTAGAACAAGATGTGTGAACTAAGAGTGAATATTAGGGTGGTCGTTAAGAAAAATGTTATCTTTTGGTTTTGAATATGCCAAATTTCCATTATTATATAGGGTGATTCATGCAAAATGTATCTACTTAAAAGACAGGGCATATATGTAAGCTGAGACCAGAACTTAGATTTGAGAAGCTATTTACTAAAAAATCTCACTTAAAACATAATAAAACTATTTTAAAACAACGGCAGCACTTACAATAATATGCGATAAGATTTATAAATTCAAGTCTGATATAGTTAAAAATGATTTATTTGAGAATATTTTGTTACTATCGTTAAAATGCTTCATAGAATGCTTACATACTGTTGGAGGGTTTCCATCAACTTGATTTAAAAAGTGATATCGATTTTCACTTCTTTTTTCTAAATGATACGCGAGAAGTAGATAAATGTTTTAGTGTTTTTTGATATCAAAATAAGTTGTTGTTAAATGTAGTGCCATGTTGTTTCGTTGACATCTGTCAAATCTTTTGTTTATTTTTCAATAACTGATGTTAAATCACTATGACCAGCTACATGATTGAACAGCACGTCCGAATGATAAAACTTTAAAACTTACAAGACCTTCGCAGAGTTCGAATTTTGGCAGGGACCTCAAAGTCCATGACCATAGACAACGCCGATTGACCGCTGATTGGGCTTCGAAGCGTTTGAAAGAGGATACCAAATTGTCCAAAAGTCATAAATGGCTGTGTAAACAAGCAAAACCTTATATTAGACGAAACCAACCCACAGGAGATTCATTAGGCAACAATGCATCATCAAAAAGTAACCGTTCTGTGTGGATTTTGGCCTGCAGCGTCATTTACTTTTTCGAAAACGACGTTAGTGAAGCGGATATCGTCAATGGCGAGCGCTTATAGAACGATGATAACCAATCGCTTATGGCCAAAATTGAACCATATGGATCTAGACAACATATGGGTTTTGCATGAACGACTTAAGGGTAATATTATCCCTCACAGAAGTGACGTGAATTGGCCAGCATGGTCATGCGATATACTTTTTAGTTTTCCAGAAGTCGCAGGCTTATACAAATAAACCACAATAGACCAAATCCCTTAAGTTGAACATAACCCATTTAAGACCATCAAAATAAAAATATTCCTGAAAAAAAAAAACATCTAACCACCACCTTATATCATATAAATTTAAAAACTCTATTGGTTTAAATTTCCTTTACAAATTCCATGCACCCTATCATGCGATTAAGGAATGTCTCGAAAAAGAACACACAGCCAAGGAAGAGAAGAGCAAGTTGAAAGCAACCTGCCAGAATAGAAAGAAGACCGACGACACCTTAAGTGCGCTGCGTGTAAAAGTGGCATATCCACTTAAAGTTTTACTACTTCGCTTCGGTTTGGTTATCCGCTATTTTATTTTGTTTTTGTTCTTCTTCACTTTTCTTGAAAATTTTAATAGCACTTTTGTTCGTCATCACACCTGAAATTGAGGTCTTTTGTAGGAGTTGCGGCAGTATCGCGACGCACCGCTGTCATCACCGCGCGGATCAAATTCAGCGAAACATACTCTACTGCTCGCTGTAGTCAGCCAGCCAAAGAGATGGGTGTATTTAGGTAGGCTGGTGGCTGCTTCCTCAAGAGCTCTCCAGCTTCTATCAAGTGTGAAAAGTAACTTTTGCTTTCAAAAAGACTCTCGTTTCAAAAAAAAACAAAAATAACCATACACATAGTTTGCTTTGCGAAAAGAACCATTAAAAGAGAGAAAAATGTGTGCCAATTGAAAGTTTTCAATTTCACACAGAAGCACTCAGATTTGCATGGAAGAAATGACAACTGAAAAGTAAAAGGAACAGCACCCGACCAAAAAGGGGAGCAGATGGTAGTGGTGAAGAGGAAGTTTAGTAAAGTGAAGAGCTGCTGATGGCAAAGTAGTTTTTTACATTTCACAACTTTGTTTTAAAGTTTTGCATTAAATTGTGTAACCGATCGAAAGATGTTACCTAAAAAGTTTTGTAAGCCAATTTAATTCCGAAACCTATTTAAAGTGCGACATTGTTTGAGGATTTTCAATTAACAGCGAGAAATGTAGGTTTAGTTGAGGACACACTACACAGTTATTATAGTTGGGAAATGAGATCAGCTTTTAAATTTAAATTACCGAACTCGGTTTTATTGAGGAATGGCATGAAGACAATTTATTGAAATTTGAGTAGTGTTGGAATCTCTAAACTTAAGGCTGTCACTTGGGTCTGTTTCATCTACTCGATTGACTTGCAGTATGTGTATATGAGATTTCACATTTTATTCATTTCTATACGATTACCAATCGTCTTTGTTCGACCCGAACTCAAACCTTTTTGATTTGGTTAAAAATCAACGAAATTGTTTCGACTGAACAATAATTTTCTTGTCTTTACGTCAGCTGTCAGATTTGTTTTGACTGAGGTCGGTGCATCATTTTAATCTGTGGAATTTCTTATTGAATTTTGGTGTTATGTCTTGTGAGATGAATTGGTCAGGTGAGAGGGCTCTAATCTGCAGTAGCAGAAACCAATAGAGAATCTTCTTCAACACAAATTGTTCTGAAATTATTTCCAACACAAATGACACTAAATACATCGTCATAGAAAGGTATACACTAGATAAGACTATAAGGACGGGTTAAAATGTTGACAATGTTGATTGACAATTTACATATTTAGGTACCTGTATCTATAAATAATTTTAATCGGCGTAGTGTGGATGCAGATCGATTTCAAAAAACTTCACGGAAGTGTTTTGTTATACAAAGTGGCGGAAAAGGTGTCACCCTATTAGAAGGAGCTATAATTTTTGCAAATGGTGGCAAATGTCAATTCTACTTTGTAATTTGTGAAGTAAGCAACATGCCAAATCGCTATACTCCTAAGGAACGCGGAATAATTTGTTTTCGATTTTTTGGAATAATTCGTGACACTTATACGTTTAGCAGCTCGCCTAGGTTAGGTTAGGTTAATGGTCTAAAAGTTAATTTTGTAACCGTCACAATCCATGTAGATCCATTGTGATACCCTAGGGATTGTGTCTCTCATGAATTGAAACCTATGATAAATTCTATTCAAGTGCATTAAGGGTGTTAACGAATTTCAGCAATCTAAAGCCTGTAATGCCGGATTGTACTTCTAAGAGATGTGAAGTGAAGTAATGTCTGTCGTCACATAATTACCTGAGTAGAGGTTGACTGCTGTAGGGGCATTTTCAAGTGTTAGTAAAATTCAACAGGTTTTTGCTTGGAATGTCAGAGAGTTCCCCCAAATCGATGAAGAAGTGTCTCCCTAGAAGTCTGTTTCTCAGATGATATACCGCAGGGCAGTGACACATAGTTAAAGGTATTCTCATGTACCTTTTCTGCATAAGTCATCCATAAACTGAGTTACATCTTTTTCTTGTGGTTACCCCATTAGTTGGGTCCGGTGTTTTGTTCTCGATAACCTGTTTGAGATTATAGGGTGGGACCTGAACTGTTGTGACTGTGTGGTTATAATGAAGTGTTGATCCTATTCTTGCAGTTGCCTTACATTACCTGGGCCACCACTGTGACCGGGAACCCAACAGAGCCTTATGTTATTGTGCTGTGTACCAAGAACCCTTAGCTTTTACCGACAGCAAGTCACTTTTATTGGCCCTTGGCTATCAATGAAATAGGTGATATCAGCTTGTGGTACTGTCATTATTGAGACTTATTTAGCAGCTTTGATCACTGTCAGGACCTCAGCTTGAAAGACACTGCTGTAATCAGGAAGTCTGAATGAGCTGGCTAGTCCAAAGTTTTCTGGAAAGAATCCTGCACCAAAACCAGTATCCATATTGGAACCGTCTTGCTACTATCGATTCGCAAGTTGATGGCTCGATGAATTTCCCAGTCGTTTCTGCTAGGAGAGTCGTTCATGTAAAACTTGTTAAATCCAAAAGTGATATTATGTAGTCAGTGGCTCAGTGCATACTCTATTTCCCGTGTATTTTTGTAGAATCTGCTCGTAACCTGCCTATTCTTGTATAAATATATCTAGGGATTTTATATGGAGCATAGCTTTCAGACCCGCTGTGGGGGACCTTATTGCCCCAGTGATTCCAACACTTGCCATTCTTTGTACCTTGGTCATGGTTTTAAGGTTGGTAAGTTTGTTCAATGCATTCCACTAAACTACATTACTGTATGTTAAAACCTATGGCCGTGTGCATCCACTTGATAATTTTTGAACTTGGGCCCCAGGTCTCAGCCAATGTTCTGTTGTAAAAGCAGAAAGCAAACATGGATTTATTCGTTCTTCCTTAAAGGTTGAGACTCCATTTCAATTTCTTTTCCACGATCACGCGTGATCGAAGATTTTGAGTTGAGTCCCTTCAATTAAGTGTATTTTAAAAGTCGGTAATTTCCTTTTGCTCTATTGATTAGGCATTCTCTATTTGTTCGCTAATTGTGGAGGTAAATTTATCTGTCGCTAGTAATGCTAGATCATCTGCATATGCAATTACTTGAACTCCACTGTAGGTATTTAATCCCCTTGCCTAAACGGGCATGGAACAACACAAGTGCCACGCAATTGGTCATCAATCAGCAGGCGGTCTTTAAGGAGAATTTTAGTGAAAGACTTAAAGTTCTCCTTTTATAATGTGCAATGGTTAACTGTTGCTTCGTCGTTGAGTACAAGTATGGCTTCCGGTCTCGCAGATTGACTATAGACCAAATATTCACATTCAACACCTGTCCACCGATTAGAGGAAAACGTTACTATTGATAGCAAAAAGTGTAAGGTAGTTACAACAGAGTTCATCTACCTCGGAGTTAATATTAACTCCTCGAACGTCATCTTAGTGGAGATCGGCCGAAGAATTATCCTAGAAAACCGCTGCTAATTCGATTTAGTAAAACAAAACCTTTATATTACCAATCATGCTTTACGGCGCTTAGTGGACTATAAGCAGAAAGAAAGAGATGACACTGGGCTTTTTCGAAAGATATATTTTTCGACGGGTCTTGATCATGTGTGCGAAAAGAGCGAAAGAAAGAACAGATATAACCAAGATGTGGATGTAGTTCAAAAAGCCAAAACACGTTGACTATACAGTGGTTCGACCACATTGAGCAAATGGACAACAATGCTAAAGCTAAGAGAGTCTTCTAATCCTAGCCCCCAAATTCGCTCGACAAGGAAGACCAAACCTCCGGCTTAAAGACCAAGCCACCGCCCCCGATGTCAGAGCGTTTGACCTAGACGATTGGAAATACTGCGCTCGGAATCGAGAGCCGGTTAAGTAAGTAAGTCAGTCAATTGCTGGCCAAGCACGTGAAATCTGGCCTCGAAAATTCTATGATTTATTGCTAAACTATGTATATATTTTGCTCCTAAGGTCGGTGTAGGTTGCAACGAATAGCTGGATTAATTAGCAACTTCGATTTCTTTTCTGGCCATGGGTTAGGACCTTAGTTGGAGAACAGCAGTTTAAATCCCATCTTCCCATCTTACTCATTCGATCACTGATGAGACTCACCCACTCCTTCACTGAAACGGTAAATTGGCCGCCGAACCCTTGGATAATGATTATTGAAAAAACATATAGGTGCATATTTAACTTTTCAAATTTATATTTAAATAATTGCATAGAATCTTTAAATCAAAAATTAGTTCAGTTGGGAAATCTTGACAAAGGTAAAAGCAAGTTTAATTACATATTCCGCTTTGGCAAAATCCAAATTCTTAATCTTAAAAGCTGCCTGAAGATAAAGCTTTCATTAAACAAACTTAAGTGGTTACCTTTCTGTAAAGTAGGTCAAGTTTACAAAAACTTCGATCAAAATTTATTCAAAAACCTTAAAACTACATCGTGTCCTTAAGTAATGCAATAGTTGACATTTGCATTTTATTGAACTAAAAGTCTACTTTCTGAAACCTTATTCGTGATCAAATACTTAGAGGAAGTCAATCATTGAAATAATGCATTCAATCCCATTGAAATCGAACCTGTGTCAATGCACTATCCCGTAACAAAATAAATCCCACCGCTTCTCAAGGAATATGTATGTAAATGTAGAGCGAAGATTCCATTAATTCAAAATGTAACATATATGCAAACATCCTCGAACCTCATGCAAAACAGGATAACCAAACCATGTTCGTTATTTTATTAATGAATTACTACTATAGTGAAATCTGAGAAGATGACAAAATTCGATACGCTTCCTCGCTGGAATCACCATCCCAGCTGTTTCCTTGCTGTTCCATTCACATCGTGTCAATATTATGTTAATGAATTAAAGAAAACATAACTGTAAGAGAGAACGTACACAGAATGAGATGAGATTAAACAGAAAGAGCACCACGATACACAGTGGGACAGAATAACCACATTTTTTGGATTTGTTTTATATGGTTGCATATTATGAATGGATAACATAATGAGACTATTATACTGCGTCTTAATAAAATATTATGGCCCCTCCTAGAACAGGATGAAATTGCTCATGTTTTAACTCTTTTTCCAGGTTTATTTATCTTATATCTTATCTGACATTTTATTTACCTTGATAGCACTCCGCTACCTGTTTCTTATGATGTAGACATTAAAGAGCAAATTTTGCATTTGAGAGAAAAATCACACTCGAGATAAAACTTGACATTACGATGATACGGAAGGCTGCCTGTCTGTTTGTTCCACTACAGCATTAACGACTAAGCGATTTTTTAAAAAGTGGTAGATAGCATTTTTTAAATTTTCTCCCAGAACATCTTTTTTTTTTATTTAAGACCAAAAATCAACAAATTTATTTAGTTTGAAAAAAAAGTGTCCAATGGTACCACCCGATTTTCTCGAAAACGGTAATACTGATTTTGATACTTTTACTCAGGGACAGAAAGAATTCTAGGCAAGTTAGGTAATATAAACTTGACCAAGCACTTTAGCAGAGGAATACCTCAGGGCGGAATTCTGTCACCTCTTCTATGACTCTTAGTCAATTTAGCCATGAATAAATGATGTCAGAAAGATGTGGCGTAGAGGCGGTTGCGTACACAGATGACTTGGTACTACAAGTGTTAGAAAAGTTTAGAATTGTGTTAATTAAAATCCCAGAAATGACTTTACAAAAAAGTAGTAACTAAACGAGTTGTTTACTAGGTGCTATAAATAAAAAATAAAAAAAATTTGGTGGTGCAACAGCTCGGAGTGAACCAGGACCTAGTGACTTACAACTCTCAACCATTCCTGTGTGCGTGTTACCAGGAACGGAGGGGACCTACAATTTTCTGCCGATTCCGAACGGCTAATGAGCAGCACTTTCCATGACAAGAGATAACTCTTGGAGAATTTTTCAATTTCTCGCAAGAGGCAGTACACCCCTGAAAAAAACTTTCTTCCAGCGGCTGAGAATCGAACTCGAAACCTTCCGCATGACAGTCCAACGCACTAACCATTATGCCATGGGGTACTTACTAGGTGCTAAGCAAAAAAAAAAAAAACTGAAGTGATATTATTTACTACCAAAACTAAAAAACAGTTCTTCGCTCTACCCCGACTCAACGGTCAAACACTTTTGCTCTCATTGCAAAATATCTCTGTGTTATTCCAGACTCTTAGTTCCGCTGGAACTTAATCGTGAAGAAAGGGTTAAGAATGCCTGCATAACGTTCTACGCATGTACACCTTTTACATTTGGTAAAAAAGTGTGGCCTTCAATTTAAGATGATTTTGTGGACATACACAGCCGTGGTTCGACCGATTCTCACTTATGGTTTCTATTGTTTGGTGGTCCGCGCTTACCAAAGCACATATTAAGGCCATGTTCCCATCAAGAAAGGACTGGGATGGTGACGTGGTGACGAAAGACTTCGACATAACTATCTTTACTGATGGCTCAAAGATGGAGTGTTGTTTTGCTTCAAAAATCTTTGAATATATATAGGTCGCTTAGGCTACCCTACTTTGCAAGTGCTTTACAAGCTGAATTACTGGCTATCAGGAAAGCATTAAATGTACTCAAACAAGATCCAAATCAGAGCCGGTTACTATCATGGACAGTCAGATGGCTATTAAAACCATTCATTCCGGTACATCATCCTCCAAATTGGTCTAGCAATTGCTTCAAAAATAACCACAATGACACTTTTATCTGGGTTCTGGCTCATTGTGATATTGATGGGAATAAACGGGCGGATAAGCTAGCCAGGCAAGTATCAGCCCTTCTTAGCTAACTTGCGGAAAGGGTCAACAGTCCGGTCGGAGTTATAACTGCCGATATTCTCTCAATTTTTCTAAACGAATCAAACCGTAGGTGGAGCAGTTTAACTAACTGAATTATATCTAGGAATATTTGACCCACCATTAATAAATCCCGAATACTTGATCTGATATGCAAACCTAGGCAAGACACAGCCGGGATCGTAAGCTATCTGTAGCGGTCTGTGGCCAATAGTAGAGCATGCAGTGAAGCTAGGCATTTCTCACAACACTCACAGTGGGAAAAGGAAACAGTCTTCTATTTCCTCTGCAAATACCCTGCTCTGGACAAAATTTAGAGTACAATCATTAGGGAGGGCGTTTTTTGAAGACATTGACGAAATTTCGGAAATAAAGATCAAAGATTTGATCTCTTTTTTCAACGCAACGAAATAGCTCCAGGACGAAATTCTGTTACTTCTGTATCGTACCCTCGTTTAATTTCTTAGATCCCGAGCTAGACGACTGAAGACTTTGACGAATGTTTGAGCTGGATGGATGATCACTCAATCAGATTGGCAACTGTTTGAGCACTAGTCAAGAAGCTGCCTAGCTTGACGCAGTTTATTTAATGTCGGATGAGTGTGGTGGTCTGGTTTAGTGAGTGACCCAAATTCCGGATAAATGTTCAAAAGCAAACAATCAGAACCATCAAAAACTACAGAGGCAGAAGAGGCCGCAAGTAGTTGTGACAGTAGGACCGTCAACAGAATTACCAAAGAGCTAACAGGTGCCCAAAGCTCTAAGCAACACCTCTTAAAGGACATAGACAGATCACTGCCAGTTTCGGATGATAACCAGCTCAAAAGGTGGAAGGGACACTTTTCTGCGGTTTTAAATCACGTTTTCACCAGCGAAGTCAACCGTCCGTAGTAACAAATTCCCGAATACGCACTATATCCCCCAGTAGAAAAGAAATCTTAACCGCAATCAGGGCACTGAAGAACAACAAAGCGGTTGAACTTGACGGTATTCCCGTCTGAGCTCCTGCACCCACTCAAAGAAAGAGCTTGGGAAACAGAAAGTTTTCCTGAGGAGTGGAAAAATGGGATGATTGTCAAGCTTCCAAAGAAAGGAGACCTTACGCAGTGTGAAAACTGGAGAGGGATCTGCGTGCTGTATGCTGTAGCGAAGGTTATAGCAAGAATCGTCCTAGGTCGAATGAAAGACCACTTAGAAGATACGCTTGACGCCGATCTTCCTGTGTGGATCACATCAACACCTTGCGGATCAGTTCATTGATCGATCACCACTTCACCTGCTGTTCATCAATTTCGACAAGGCGTTTGACAGTGTCAACAGAGAATTTATTTGGCTTGCCTTGCGCAGGAGGGGCATCCCGGATAAATTGATCGCTATTATCAAGGATACATATGAAGGTTCCAAATGTCACGTTCTGCATAAAGGAAGGTTGCCAGAGGAGTTGGAAATCCAAAGTGCTGTTAGACAGGATTGTATACTGTCACTAATACTGTTCCTGTTGGTAATAAGTGATGTGCTGTATGCAGCTTTGTCGGCTTTAAATGGAGGAATTCAGTGGAATGACGTGTACCTACTCTCTCATAGGATCATGGACCTCCATCAAATGACAACAAGGGTGGAGAGAGAAGCCGATACCGTTTCTGAACAACCAGTAGAGACGGTAGAGAGTTTTCAATACCTTGGGAGTACTGTCTCTACTGATGGCGGGACCGAACTAGATATATCCAGCCGAATCGGGAAAGCAAAGACTGCGTTCGGAATGCTGTCCAAAATATGGAGAAACAACTCTATAAGCCTTAAGAGCAAGCTACGACTGTTCCGCTCCAATGTAGAATCCGTGCTTCTTTATGAATGCAGCACTTAGAAAGTAACACTCACTCTCACAAGAAAGCTGCAAACGTTCGTTCTCTCCTAACCGTATCTCCAATGATGAACTTCATGCGAGGACAGGTCAGGAACCCATCGACTCAAGAATACGAAAACGTAAGTGTCATTGGATTAGACATACGCTTCGAAAAGGCCACGAGTGCATTGCGAGTCAAGCGATGCAATGAAACCCTCTCACGCGCAGCGAGGCAAAGGAGTGGGCCGACCCAGAAGTACTTGGCGAAGAAGGGTCGAAGAGGAATCAGCACAACTGGGGAAGAGTTGGAGAGAGCTGAGGTACAACTCCAGAAACCGTACACGATGGCGCGTAGGTGTAGTAGATGCTCTATGCCCCACAAGGGGAACAAACAACACCGGACGTAACAGGTCCGAAGGATCTAAGTAAAAGTATTATACATTTTGTTCCAATGAACGTGACTGTTTAACTAAAAGGGTTGCATTAAAATGAAAAAAACACATCTCATTAAAGTGTGGCTTTATCAGTTGTCTCTTTCTTAATAAAAAATGTTGGAACAAAGTTCTGCTAAATTTTGGCAACTCTAATTTATATCAAAAAAGGCAAACCATTACACAGAGATATGAAGATCTAGGTGCTTGCACAAAAAATAGGAACACATTCCTTTTGAAGTTTGGGGGAAACTGCGCTGTTTTTATGCAAACAGAAACGTTTACTCATAACACGAACCCCATACATAACCTTCCATTTACTGTCCTTAAAGGCTTCTTCATTGTGCTTCACGTCCGCCTAAAATCGGAAGCTATATGAAATTATCAAAATGTTATGTAAATTGTGTTAGTCCTTGAGAATCTCACCGAAGCATTGTGTTCAGATTTTTAAATTGCATTTGCCACCTATAAAACTGGCCACTAAACCATTAACAACAAATTAAACTTTTTTTCCAAGACAAAAAATTTAAACACATCAAAGGCTGAAAGTATGAACAAGAAGTTTGATTAAACGAGCACTTTATTAATTTATTTATTTTTATTTTTTTGGGGAAGTGTCAGAGAGACGTGTCCAGCATACCTAGCAGTGTAAGCCCATGAATTATGTTCATGATGAAGCCATAATAATTTGTTGTACAATATTATATTGTGTGTGCGGCAACTGATGAATGCAAAATGAAAATTATTGACATTGGTCATGAGTCGAATAATGAACTTTGAGGAAAGTTTGTATTTGTATACGTTTTATAAATAGTATTAAGAACCTATCAGCATAAGATAGAGGTTAAGAGGACTTTCCAAAATGGAATAACATACAAACATTTTTTGAATTTTTAGGTTTCAAGAACCCTTGACATAATAATTATTGCATTAGACTGTCATGCAGAGAGTCTTGTGTTAGATTATCAGCCGCTGCAAAAATGTTTTTCAGAGTTGCACTGCCTTTTGCTTGGAAGTAACAAATCCTTCAAGAGTCATTCTTGCCTATCAAATAGTGTCCTGTTATAACACCTATTATGAAGCCTATGTGCGACCTGTTTAAAGATATTTAACATTTGGAGAGCTTCAGATCCAGCATTAAACAAATCTGTTTTGTCGTCAAGTAGGTGGTGATATTGTCCCACACCTGAGGTTTGTTCTCTGTATAAGATCTTGTTTTAGCATAAGTTTACACATATAGGGAATACCTACATTTACCTTGTCTGGTAATAAAGGTATCATTTTTCCACTTTTGAGGAGTTCATCAAATTTACAATTTACTGAAAAGTCCCTGTGGCCCGACACCCAGTAGGAGTAATGTTAAACTGCTGCGCCCTCTATCAAAATTAAAAGGCGGTATTATGTGGAAAGAGACAGATTTAGGATTTTCTGCATTTGAAGGGTTGAATACAAATTTGACACTAATTTTAAATCGTCTTCATTATTTAAATTTCAATATTTTTGAAACCATGCGTCAAAAATATGAAAATCAAAAACTGCCGAAAACTGGTCTCAAAATACATATGTATCTTTGTGAGTTCCTATGTTTCTTAAACATAGTGAAAACATTTCGTTTATGGTAAATTCCACCGTCAAGGTAAGGGTCATTAGTAAAATATTTTTTTTTTTGTTCTTTTTCAAATAATAACCAAATTATCTTATAAAATCAACAAAAATTTTCCAATAATTTTATTTCTAATTAATTTTTGCTAAAATGAAAAACTCCCACTTTATTGTAATTTGAAAATAGACAGCGGGTTTTTTTCTGTCACGGGTGGGAAAGAATTTTTATTTCGCACACACCGAAAAAAATATGTCCATCAATCCAATGAAAAATGGCATACGATTGATGAATTTTTGCATTAGATTTGAGCTGATGACCGATTTCATACGATTTATGATTTCCATTTCATCATCGTATGACAGCAATCATCATCGTATGACAGAAATCATAAAATGTATGAAATAGTTACATCACGTGAAAAAATCCATTTCCCCTCCTTTTTGATGTTTTCTTTCATATGATTGTTGTAAAGTTTCATAAGATGTATGCAATATATACATAAGATTCGCATGTAATCTTGCATAAACTTTATGAATACAGGCATAGTAATTATGAATATGTTCATACGAATATATCAAATTTGTGATGCATTGTATGAAAAATTACATACAATTGATGTAACTTTGCATACAATTTATGAATACAGGCATACAATTTTTTATTTTTTGCATAGAATCTATGAAATTTGTAATGTATCGTATGAAAAGTTACATACAACTTATGTAATTTTGCATGAAATCTATGAATATATTCATACGATTTATGATTTTTTGCATAGAATGTGTAATGCATCGTATGAAAAGTTACATACAATTTATGTAATTTTGCATGAAATCTATGAATATATTCATACGATTTATGATTTTTTGCATAGAATGTGTAATGCATCGTATGAAAAGTTACATACAATTTATGTAATTTTGCATGAAATCTATGAATATATTCATACGATTTATGATTTTTTGCATAGAATGTGTAATGCATCGTATGAAAAGTTACATACAATTTATGTAATTTTGCATGAAATCTATGAATATATTCATACGATTTATGATTTTTTGCATAGAATCTATGAAAAGTTTAATGCATCGTATGAAAAGTTACATACAATTTATGTAATTTTGCATGAAATCTATGAATATATTCATACGATTTATGATTTTTTGCATAGAATCTATGAAAAGTTTAATGCATCGTATGAAAAGTTACATACAATTTATGTAATTTTGCATGAAATCTATGAATATATTCATACGATTTATGATTTTTTGCATAGAATCTATGAAATGTGTAATGCATCGTATGAAAAGTTACATACAATTTATGTAATTTTGCATGAAATCTATGAATATATTCATACAATTTATGATTTTTTGCATAGAATCTATGAAATTTGTAATGTATCGTATGAAAAGTTACATACAATTTATGTAATTTTACATGAAATCTATGAATATATTCATACGATTTATGATTTTTTGCATAGAATGTGTAATGCATCGTATGAAAAGTTACATACAATTTATGTAATTTTGCATGAAATCTATGAATATATTCATACGATTTATGATTTTTTGCATAGAATGTGTAATGCATCGTATGAAAAGTTACATACAATTTATGTAATTTTGCATGAAATCTATGAATACAGGCATACAATTTATGATTTTTTGCATAGAATCTATGAAATTTGTTATGGAACGCATAAAAAGTTACATAAATTGTATGTAATCATACATACGATGCATTATTGTCTTCATAGAACATATGAAACTTGTAATACATCGTATGAATAGTTACATACAATGTATGTTTTCTTTCATACGATGCATTATTTTTTTTCATAGAATGTATGAAAAAATAAATGCATCATATGAATGAAATTTCGTGAAATCTATGAATGCAATCATATGAAATATGAATATTTTCGCACGATTTAGATATGCATTATTTCATAAAATTAATGCAGTTTTTCATACTTCGTATGGTAAATAACAGTTTTGTTGTAATTTTTCATACGAAATATGAAAGGATGCAGAAATTCTATGAAATAAGACACACAACCATAAAATATTCATAATCCGCATGTTTTCAATCATAGATTACTTGAAAGAAAAGATTATATAGAAAATAATTAGGTTATTATTTTATATTAAAGTATGTGTATGCATGTATGTATTTCATGAAAGATTATATAAAATATATGTAAATTTTGTTAGCTTACCCATACCGACTTTCAAAATGTATCTTCGAAATAGTTCCATTTCTTCTTCTTTTCGATTTCCTGAAAAGCTTAAATATTTCATTGAAAACAATACTTTTTATCAATTTTAAACTTATTATTTTCGTCAAATTTAGTATTTACATTAATGGCTTAAGGCTAATGCTTGATTAACATATTCATCAATTTTATGTACATTACCGGTACAACACGGTATAGCTGAATAAAAAATGATTGTCAAACATATTAAAATCTACGATCAACGCACAAGATTTAAGCTGAAGGACTCTTCAATTGAATCACCAATTGGAACAAGGGAATAAGTGCAAAAATTTCCAAAAATGACATTTTGATGCAAATGTCATCTGTATATCTAGACCCATTGGTTAGGCCGATGGTGATTTTATAAATGCATCTTAGAACACAAATAAATTATTCAGTTTTTTGCGTTTTCCCAACAATTAAATCAGATATATATATCTCCTTCTTCCAATTGGTGATTCAATTGTTCTGAAAGTACAAACATTTTAGATGATATATTTTTTGTAATTTTCATATCATAAAAGTGATTTTCTATAAATGCCCAAAATTGAGAGCAGGCAGGAGGATATTCTAAATTAAATAAATGGAAGGTCTTAAAACAAATATCAACTGCTCTTAAGAAGGAGTTGAAAAGAAACTTAACTCCATCTACATATACATAAAAGTTTAATATATTTTCTAAGTCGCTGTCACCTAAACCAAGCATAAACGGCTGAATGTTTTCACCTTTGCTCTTCAAAAAAGATATGTGGTCATCAATCTCCTGTATGGATTTACCCATAAATAGGAATGCCTGCTGTGAACTTGAAACTGTGAATTTGACAACACTCTTCTTTCCACAGTTGTCTTTTTTCACAGATTTTTGGGTAGGAAAGAGGAAAAAGTGCAGGCACCATAATAATTTGACTGCTGTTGCATCTGGAAATAGAATTCAGAAATTTTTTTTTATAAATTAATGGTAAAGTAAGATAAAAAGTTGTTAGTTCTTAACCTAATTTTATTCTAAACGGAATACCTAGCATAGTTAAAAGTATTAGTGGTAAACATAACATAATTTCTGCGGACGAGAATTTATGTTTTGCTCAACCAAATACTTATAAAGGAAAAAATAAAGAAAACTAATTACCGCTGTTAACATCTTCTTGATTTATCGATTCCAAAATTGCTCTCATTTTTTTATCTCTCGATTGGGTTTGCTTCAAGAGAAAATTTATTAATGAACTAGCTTGTTCTGGCCATCTACCAAGTATTCCCGGACGACTTCCATAAATTGTTGCAAAATCCTTGTCAATCTGGAGAATTAATTAATAAAATTTAAATCATGTAAAATTCGATATATATACATCAGACTATAGATAGAATAAAAAAAAAATAAAAAAAAAATAAAAAATAAAAATAAAAAAGAAAAAAGTATATGTAGGTTAATTAAGGTACTTGAGTTTTTAAAACCTTAAATTGACGGTTTCTTAAGGAATATTTGAAACATATGGGTTTGGGACAGAATCACGAAAAACATTTCAGGATTTCTTTTTCCTTACGAATCTAATTTTTTGTATCAAAGTATACATACCTATGACATTAATTGAAATTTAAATTGTTGATTAAATAAATTTTTTTGTATAAAAGAACTTAATTTAATCGAAGCACAGATCCAATATTTTTGTATTGCTTTCAATTTAAATGTAAAGTAAAAAGTGTTTGTCTATTTCCGTTTTACTTCGCTTTTTTTGATGATTTTTATTAATAAAAGAGTTTCAAGTACTTTTTTTACGCTTAACTTGTTTGTTTAGTGAAAGTACAAACATTTTAGATGATATATTTTTTGTAATTTTCATATCATAAAAGTGATTTTCTATAAATGCCCAAAATTGAGAGCAGGCAGGAGCATATTCTAAATTAAACAAATGGAAAGTCTTAAAACAAATATCAACTACTCTTAGGCTGAAAACACACCGGATAAAGCAAAACGTGTTTTTTGTTTTGTGAATCAAGAGAACATTGTTTCATATGAGACTACACACACCAAACAAAACACACGTTTTTGTTTTGAAGAGTTTCGGTGGTGGTTGTCGAAAATACGAGTACATGCCATTGTATGAGAGCAACATACACCGAATGCAACAAAACTGTTTCGAACAAGGGTCGTTGACGATAATTGCCTACTTTCTTGTGGCGCAAAACACACCGAATGAAACGAAACATAAAAACCAAAGCAAACAGAAAAATATGTTTCGTTGCCGATAGCTGACCTGTTGTTTTTTGCAAAACAAAATTTTATTTCCGTTTGCTTCTACGTTTACTCTGTGCGCAAATTTTAAATTAATATGAAAGTATATGTTCATTTTTTTAATTGAGGCAAGAAGCCCTATCTATATTTACAAAGATAAGGACATGCCAATAAACTTACTATTGATAAGCTGTGGATTGCTACTACCTACTATGTCACTTGGAGATTGGCAAGATTAAAAGCTTTTCTCTTTTCTTATAAATAATTCCATAATGTCTATTTTGTAAACACAAAATTGTTGTTTGTATTTACTTGCCGTAGAGTTATTATCTTTCAGCCGGAGTTAAGCTTTTACGATACTCGTAGTTCGTATTTTGTTTTATTTCAACGCACACCAAAGGAAACAAAAGCACAAAACATTTTGTTTTTTTTATTCTGTTTCGCTTGGTGTGGTTCAAATAAAAAATGTTTTTTTTGACTATAGAATCAAAAACGTTTTGCTTGATCCGGTGTGTTTTGTTGAGCCTTAAGAAGCAGTTGAAAAGAAACTTAACTCCATCTACATATATATAAAAGTTTAATATATTTTCTGAGTCGCTGTCACCTAAACCAAGCATAAACGGCTGAATGCTTTCACCTTTGCTCTTCAAAAAAGATATGTGGTCGTCAATCTGCTGTATGTACTCGTATTTACCCATAAATAAGAATTCCTGATGTGAACTTGATACTGTGAATTTGACAACACTCTTCTTTCCGCAGTTGTCTTTTTTCACAGATTTTTGGGTAGAAAAGAGGAAAGAACATTTCAGGATTTCTTTTTCGTTACGAATCTAATTTTTTGTATCAAAGTATACATACCTATATATGTATATTAATTGAAATTTAAATTGTTGATTAAATAAAATTTTTTATATAAAAGAACTTAATTTAATCGAAGCACAGATCCAATATTTTTGTATTGCTTTCAATTTAAATATAAAGTAAAAAGTGTTTGTCTATTTCCGTTTTACTTCGCTTTTTTCGATATTTTTTTATAAAAAAAGAGTTTCAAGTACTTTTCTTACGTTTTACTTGTTTAAATACTGTTATTTTGAATTAGTTTAGTAAATATTTGAATACTTAGCGGTATTTTAAAATATAAATATATATGGTTTTTATAATTCAAATAAAACTTACTAATCGAAAACCAGTTGGGGTCTTATACTCCGGCCATTTTGCAAAAATATCATGCAAAGAACTTGCTTGCTGCACGTTTTGCATCCTATATTGACTGCATGCCTGCCAACAGCTGTCAAATTCCGCAACTGATAAGTTGTCATACTTTAAGCTACGTATGCACTCCTCTGCATCAGTTTCTGGACCTGTTGGTTAATAATATTTAGATTATATTCTCATGTTTATTTGCAAATTTTGGGATAGGTACTTAATTTTATACATAGAACATAAAAACATAAAAGAGTGCTAAGTAATAAGAATGGATCTATGCAATAGCTAATAATTCAGTAACTCCTTAATTTAAATTGAATTTTCTCATAAATAGGAATTTAATTTGAACTCGAAACTGTCAATTTGACAATACTCTTTTTTTCCGCATTCGGCCTTTTTTATGGCTTTTTAGGAAAAAAGAAGTACAATTATTTCATTTAATTAGTATGCTTGATTGTTTATAGTTATGTTTGAACATATTTATTCGGAAATTTGATTTCTCATATTATGAAACTACATATTTCTTGCAGTAAGTTTTATCAATTTTATTTAAACTAAAGTAAATTTAACTTTAAGTGGTAGGGTTGAATGGTTTTAAAATTTGTCTAAAGTTTAAGCAAAGTTCTTGTATTAAAACGTGCTTTAAAGTTACTTACAGAACTGTTTATTACGTGGGTTTGGTGGTTCAACATCAGGGCTGTCAGACGCATCCGCATCCAAAGCTAATGTCCGTTTAAGAAGCGACCGATAACTCCTCTTGTCATTACAAGCTTTGGCATATATTTTTCCCCGTCTTCCCACACGGTAGTATTCCAGTTTTTCTCCAGGAAAACGATTAAGAATTTCATTTTCTAATCTATAACTGGTTTTCAAGGACATGTGAAGATTATTTTCTTCAAAATAACAGCATATTATGCTTATCAATATAGATCTGTGTTCTGCCAGTAACTTAGAATGCCGCTCATAGTAACGCGTCATAATACTTGATTTATTGGAATCATTCAATATGTCTGATAAATGTACTGACACTTCTATGGCTTCTGGTGAAGTAGGTCCTCTTGAGCTAGATGGTGTGATGGGTGATACAGAACTCAGATTTCTTTTTAAAGAACTACTACATTCACTATCCTCTTCGTCTACAAACAAGGATGATCTTGAACGCCATTCTATTAAATTTTCTTCGAACACCACTAGATCACCAATTTTTTGGTCTTTGAAAAGCATATTTATGTGGTGTCGTTTGATTACTTCCAAAATGCCGATGGTGATTTTTTCAGCTATATTTAAAATAATTTTTAAAAAAATTAGAATTTCAGAAGGTGCAGGATTCATAAATGATTCAACAAAAGCGTGTGTACAGATTATTATTACTATATATTTATAATATTAACCTTTGAAAACTAAGTCAACAATTTTCATTTTCATTCTAAAACTAAATCAAGTTTTACGGAGTTTTTTTTTAATTTACTTGCATAAGTGATAATTGATAGCTATTGTGTGATAGTTTTTACATATTATGCTTTAAAGTGATAAAGTAGACTCACATATTAAGAATTCTGTTAAATGATCTAAATTCCATGACTTGAGAAGTTTTCGCAAAGCATCTTGAGAATGGTCGAATTGCAGATTAGAAGAAGTTAAATCCTGACCGTCGTTGTGTTTTAGGGACGTTATATTGCACTTTCTTTCTTGTTGATTGAAGCATTCAAGTGATCCGAGTAAATTGTTCTCTGAGCTGTTAAAAGATATGTTTTCAACAATATCTACTGTGGGTCTTCCATAAGTTGGTGAATTTTCTATGTACAAGTAGGTTTGGGATTGATTAGGGCTTTTTCTGCCTTCTATGCTTTCATTCATTGTTTAATTAAATGATTTTCTTGTCGAGTGAACGGAACTGAAAGTATACAAATGTTTGTATAATAATGAAATTTTGAAAACCCACACAATTACTATTAACACATTTTATTTCAAGTTCCTTCAACTTTCTTATGGTAGAAAGTATTCTTTTATGTGCATCATAGTTTTCCCTTTCGGAGTTTTTATTACTGTTGCTGGAGGTCCAATTAATTCCTCAAAGTGTAAAATAAAATATTCACCCAGAAAAGAAGCATCGACTTCAAACGCCATGTAGTGTGGTCGGTAGTGAATTTCATTTAATTTTTGACAGAATAAACTAATGTCTTCTTCGTTTTGAACGAAATTTATAATTACGTATATATTATAATCATTAGTTAATCTGGACACGTAATAACCGCTTTTATATTCAATGCCATTGTATTCTGCTTCACACCAAAAGTTCAGTCGTTCTTTCTGAACCTCCAATTTGTTGCTTATTAATGAAATCAAGCCACTAGGCGTGTTGTGTTTCTTCCAAACTACACATTTAACGGTGTTATATTTAAAATTTAAAATTCTATTGGCAAACTTAAGCTGAAATTTTTTTGCTAATGTAAGGCATATATTTTTTCTGGAAGTTATAGCATGGGCATATAATTTAAAGCTTTTGTGCTTCGCTTCATATTTAAAACACCAATATTTTCTTAATGGTCCTGATTTTTGTAATATTGTTGGATAGTGTGTAATAATATGGAATTTGGGTTTTAATTTGTCTTGGAAAAGTTGAAGATATTGTTCATTATGCGTTTTTATTTTGCTCCTCAATGTTGATATCGACTCATCTGAGATCTCAAAGCATAGTACTATATTAATTATTTCTAGAAGGTTTAAAAGAAAGTTCCAAACGTCATCTTTTAATGGCACCATATCTCCTACCATAAGAGGCAGCAACTGAGCAAAAGTAAGCATTTCCCTTGCTGACATTCGTAGATGGCGCTTTTTTAAATGAGTTGGATGTATTTCATTCGAAGCATTTCCTATTTCTATAGGACCGTATTCAAATGTTTGTTTTCTTTTGTTTAAGGTTTCTAATGAAAAATATTTTTTTATTTGAGTGAAATGAATTATTACGTGACAAAGATCGTAATGGCATATTCCTTCAAAAATGTCATGCATAACATCCACGCTGAAGTTTTCAACAACATGGAATGAGGGGATGTCATTAAAACAGCATTCACTGTTAATACCAGTTTCTTTGGGATTATTTTTTTGTAGGTCAAAGTTGTAGTTACTTATATTTCTCCGTTTATCAGAATTTTCCGTACAAGTTTCACTGCATTCATCTTTATTCAAGCGACAAAATCGACAAAATGTTCCAGAAAACGACTTGCTGAAACCCAGTAATGTGTTAAGGCCTAAGTTATCACCAAGTATAAGACCCAAAATAAAGTGAACGTGGAATGTATCCCCATCGGGTGGCCTTACAAGGATACCTTCTTCTTCAAGAAATTTTAACTCATTTATGAGGGGTTGCAAACATTTTTCGTTCCCGTATTTTTTAATGTCTTTCGATTTGATTGCTGCTGCTAAAAATATGTTTTCTAGTTTTGCTTCATTAAGGGGCATACATGCAAATGAATAATAAAAGTTGCAGATAGAGTGTATTGAGGAATGAGATCCGAGGGGGTTGTTAATTTCAAATTCGTCTGCATACAAATAATATGGAACAAGTATTTTGTTTGGGTACAATTTACACTTTGTTTTCCACAGTTCTGCCTGAACAAAATTAATGAACTGATTACTTTTTTCCAAAGATTTCATGTAACTTAACATATTAGAAAGAAAGTTTTCAGTTTCAAATAATGCTCTGAATTGTGAACGAAGCGGTAATACAACGGCTTTGTTAATAACTTCCTGCAAATTTAACTCCCCATTACGATGATTGATATTTATTTCATTATTAATCACAAACTCATTTACATCGTCCATGTATCCACCCTTTCTAAGACATTGAGTTAAAAGATAATCTGAATCACATTTTTCGAATGGATTTGTACATGCATTAATCACACTACATATTTCATTTAAAATGACTTCATTTGACTGTAGTTTGCACCTAGCAAAGCTATCAAAAATTTCTAGAAGTGGTTTGATAATGAAATTTAAGGAACCTTTCTGTATTTCGTAAACATCTTTCCTTGAAAAATTGTCATTCGAGTGTAATGATATTGACCATTTGAGTGCGCTTTCCAAAAGCTTTTTTATCGCAATTTCTTTTTCAAATACTTTTTCTTTGCCACAATTTATTTCTGTTGAAGCTGAATTCGCTAAAGAACTATCAAGTATGATTTCATTTTGAATCAAGACGGAGCTTTCATTTATCTTTTCAGCATTAGGCGTTATTTGTTTTTCAACTTCTGTAGGTTTGAATGCTTTAACATGTAAGCGTCTTATATGTCTCTTGTAACTGGAGGAACTCATGAACAATAGGGAACATTTTTTGTCAAAACAACGAAAAGTACTGTTGGAATTCAAGTCATGCTTTTTTCGAAGATGATGCATAAGAATATCAATGTGGTCAAACTCTTTTTTGCAAACGAAGCACGACATTATAAAATATCTGAAATATTTTTAGAGGTTAATGACTTGTTCGGTAGGAAGTAACAGATAATGAAACACACAATGTGTAACTATTATAGCTATCGTTACCTGATTACAAGAACTAGGTAACTCGGTAACTAGGTAATTTTTTAAACTATAGATACAGCAACGTTCTTGAGTAGATGACTATAAAACAGAAATTCGCAACATATTCTTATTGAATCATGCCTAATTCTTTTGAAATTAGCGTTAGTCTAAACAAAAAAATTAATCAAATTGTTTCCGAGAATGTCAAAAGTCGAAAATTTTCTAAAAATTTTCATTAATTAAAAAACCAACACCCAAGGTTTTTAGAGGTAGACGATAAAAAAAGAATACAATATAAAGGTTGCATATAGAAGTAGAAATTAAGAAATTATAAAACACAAGCAAAACCGATCATAGCGTTCATTCGTGCATTTGTTTCTTTTTAAGTTACTGCTTTATCCAACAAGTTAGATTGAATTAAATAAAAAAACAAACTTTCTTAAATTAATTTAAAATTAATGATGTGCTGGCAGATCGCATTTTCGTAAAAAAAAATAAAATAAAAAAATTACTACTTTGAATAAATAATCCCACGCCTCTTTCCCCCCAGATACCGCACGCGCTGGGTCCATCTATTCCAAGTACAAAAGCAATTTTTGGTTGCAATTTGTATCGGAGCTTATTTCATTAAATTATTAAACTAATTTATTGCCAACGCGAATGTTCAAGGACGATAAAAAAAATTAATCAGATGAATGTAAATAATTTGTGAGGCATAAAACGAAGAAAATAAAAGTTTAAATCTTAAAAAATGTATTAAACGTTAATTTTATTTTGAAAAAGAGCTCGCAGCTCTATTAACAAGAAGATTCTTAAAATGACAAGTCTTATGATCCGATAAGAAATGCTACTCGTATGTATCTGACTGGGCATCTTACAATCAATCATGCCGTAAAAAAAGGAAGAATTGTGATCATACCATCTTATATTTACGTACTGCTTTTGTTTACTAAAATGAATAGTTTTGTATAGAGATATTTTCAAAAAATGTTTTCTCATGTGTACGCTTAATTTTTTCCTACACATAATCAAGAATAAGATAAGTGCTACCACCTACTCCTCTTATAAATTTTTGATATAAGAAAAACCGATTTAATATTTTTGTTGACATGATTTATGTTATACAGAATCCTTTCCAAATAAAAAGAATTTTGTTACATACTAGCCATAAATGAATTTTAATCATGTTCATTCTTTGAAAGGATTTAAATATATGTACATATATACGAGTATTATGTTTGAACTTAAATACCTACATCCATTCTTCTTAGGAAAAGTTAAACTTATGATTTATACCTACAATTCAATTTTTTATTGAAATTTGAAAATAAATATAAAATTACAAGAACTCAATACATACATATGTGTTGAAAAAAATTGAAAATCAAATAATAATTACTTTTCATATACATATTTATAAATGTTGGCAAAAAAGTAAGTAGGGAAGTTTTAACTAACTCGAAAATTCGTTAAAAAATGGATATGCATAGAAGATTGGTAAAATTACAAGATCTATAACAAATGATTTCAGCTATACTGGAAAAAAAATTCGTAAAACAAGTAAAACCAATCAACGGAATATTGATAATGCTTAGTTTTGTTTAAAAATGTTTTTAAAATATGTATTTTTTTACGTTTCTACTTATGCAGGTATATATAAATGCAAAGAGCATTTTTTATAATAAAAATAAGAACTTATCATATTTTAAAGAAATAAAAAGTTATGGTAAATACGCTCATCCTCAATTCGATGACAATTTATATAGATGCCCTCTAAACAGAAAAAGAGATGAATGTTGAACAACTGGGTTTTAAGATTTTTAGAACATATTGGCCCTCTTGTAACAAAATGATCAACCGGTTAGGCCTCTGCTTGTGGTCTGAGTACCTCCAGATCACGAAATTTAAGAAAAAAAAAAATTTGGAAAAATTACTAACTTACTTAAACAAAAATGAATGTGTTTCAAAACTATTTGTATTGACGAAAGTATTTATGTTGTATATAAAAGTAGAAAAGTATGTTTGAACTTCCTTGTAGCTTCGCTAAAAACTCGATTGACATGGATTATTTCTGAAATTATAAGATCTATCTACTCAATAATCTGATAAGAAAAATGTTTTTGACTGACTAGCAAAGTATTTTTTTTTTCGTTATTTCGTAAAACTAGCAAAACCAATCAACGCAATATTGGTAATGCTTAGTTTTATAAAGTATATTGTTTTCAAAATGTTTTTTTACATTCCTACTTATGTAGGTACATATAAATACGAGCATGTTTATAATAAAAACTATTCACCTCTTAAAGCAATCAAAATGTATGATAAATACATTTCCCCCTCCCTCCCCCGATACCGATGACTTAGATAACTGTCGAACTTAACTAGTGGTTTTTATTATTTTAAAGTATCAAAAACGATAAGAACTTAATTTAAGAATTTGTAAAGATCAATATTATGTAAACATATATATCAAAAGGAGCTTTCTAAAGAAAAACTATATTCTGAAAGCAATTTTAAATTCAAGATGTGACTGCAAACCGCTTTTTTTAAGTTGACATCGAATAAAAAATGAAAAAGTTACTACTTTACAACCATAACAAAATAAATAAAAAAGTTTTTAAAATATGATAAAAACCAATAGATCGTTTTAAAAAATACATACATATGTTGATAATGAAAGAGGTAGGTATGTATTGAACTTCCTTGTAACTCGCTAGAAAATGGGTTTGCTTGGAATATTGCTGAAATTATAAGACCTATCTACTAAATATATCTGATAACAAAAAATTTTTGACTGACTAGAAAAGTTTTTTTTTCATTATTTCGTAAAACTAACAAAACCAATCAACGCAATATTGGTAATGCTTAGTTTCATAAAGTTTTGCTTTCAAAATGTTTTTTTCAGTTCCTACTTATGTAGGTACATATAAATGCAACGAGCATTCTTTATAATAAAAATAAAAACTTATCATATTCTAAAGAAATTAAATTTATTTTTTTTAAATACACTCACCCTCAATCTGACGACAACTTATATATGTAGGTGCTCCTTAAACAGAAATAAGATGAATTTTGAACAGCTTGATTTGTAGATTTTTTGAAAATATATGTAGGTGCTCCTGTAAAAAATGATCAACAGGTTAGGTATCTGCTTGTGATCTGAGTACCTCCAGTTAACGTTTTGATTGAAATTTTAAGAATACATGAAAAGAAAAACAGATTTTTAATTAGTTTTGTTAAAAATTGTTTTTAAGATATGTATTTTTTTACGTTTCTACTTATGCAGGTAAAATTCAACGAGCATTTTTATAATAAAAACCATTCACCTCTTAGAACAATCAAAATGTATGATTAATACACTTCCCCCTCCCTCCCCCGATACCGATGTCTTAGATAACTGTCGAACTTAACTAGTGGTTTTTATTATTTTAAAGTATCAAAAACGATAAGGACTTAATTTAAGAATTTGTAAAGATCAATATTATGTATATATATATATCAAAAGGAGCTTTTTAAAGAAAAACTATATTCTGAAAGCAATTTTAAATTCAAGATGTGACTGCAAACCGCTTTTTTTTAAGTTGACAACGAATACAAAAATGAAAAAGTTACTACTTTACAACCATAACAAAATAAATAAAAAAGTTTTTAAAATATGATAAAAACCAAAAGTTCGTTTTAAAAAATATATACATATGTTGATAAGGAAAGAGGTAGGTATGTATTGAACTTCCTTGTAACTCGCTAGAAAATGGGTATGCTTGGAATATTGCTGAAATTATAAGACCTATCTACTAAATAATCTGATAAGAAAAAATTTTTGGCTGACTAGAAAAGTTTTTTTTTCCATTATTTCGTAATACTAGCAAAACCAATCAACGCAATATTGGTAATGCTTAGTTTTATAAATTATTGTTTTGAAAATGTTTTTTTACGTTCCTACTTATGTAGGTAGGTACATATAAATGCAACGAGCATTTTTATAATAAAAATAAAAACTTATCATATTTTAAAGAAATTAAAAGTTATGGTAAATACGCTCATCCTCAATTCAATGACAATTTGTATAGATGCCCTCTAAACAGAAAAAGAGATGAATGTTGAACAACTGGGTTTTAAGATTTTTAGAACATATTGGCCCTCCTGTAACAAAATGATCAACCGGTTAAGCCTCTGCTTGTGGTCTGAGTACCTCCAGGTCACGAAATTTAAGAACAAAAAAAAATTGGAAAAATTACTAACTTACTTAAACAAAAATGAATGTGTTTTAAAACTATTTGTATTGACGAAAGTATTTATGTTGTATATAAAAGTAGAAAAGTATGTTTGAACTTCCTTGTAGCTTCGCTAAAAACTCGATTGACATGGATTATTTCTGAAATTATAAGATCTATCTACTCAATAATCTGATAAGAAAAATGTTTTTGACTGACTAGCAAAGTATTTTTTTTTTCGTTATTTCGTAAAACTAGCAAAACCAATCAACGCAATATTGGTAATGCTTAGTTTTATAAAGTATATTGTTTTCAAAATGTTTTTTTACATTCCTACTTATGTAGGTACATATAAATACGAGCATGTTTATAATAAAAACTATTCACCTCTTAAAGCAATCAAAATGTATGATAAATACATTTCCCCCTCCCTCCCCCGATACCGATGACTTAGATAACTGTCGAACTTAACTAGTGGTTTTTATTATTTTAAAGTATCAAAAACGATAAGAACTTAATTTAAGAATTTGTAAAGATCAATATTATGTAAACATATATATCAAAAGGAGCTTTCTAAAGAAAAACTATATTCTGAAAGCAATTTTAAATTCAAGATGTGACTGCAAACCGCTTTTTTTAAGTTGACATCGAATAAAAAATGAAAAAGTTACTACTTTACAACCATAACAAAATAAATAAAAAAGTTTTTAAAATATGATAAAAACCAATAGATCGTTTTAAAAAATACATACATATGTTGATAATGAAAGAGGTAGGTATGTATTGAACTTCCTTGTAACTCGCTAGAAAATGGGTTTGCTTGGAATATTGCTGAAATTATAAGACCTATCTACTAAATATATCTGATAACAAAAAATTTTTGACTGACTAGAAAAGTTTTTTTTTCATTATTTCGTAAAACTAACAAAACCAATCAACGCAATATTGGTAATGCTTAGTTTCATAAAGTTTTGCTTTCAAAATGTTTTTTTCAGTTCCTACTTATGTAGGTACATATAAATGCAACGAGCATTCTTTATAATAAAAATAAAAACTTATCATATTCTAAAGAAATTAAATTTATTTTTTTTAAATACACTCACCCTCAATCTGACGACAACTTATATATGTAGGTGCTCCTTAAACAGAAATAAGATGAATTTTGAACAGCTTGATTTGTAGATTTTTTGAAAATATATGTAGGTGCTCCTGTAAAAAATGATCAACAGGTTAGGTATCTGCTTGTGATCTGAGTACCTCCAGTTAACGTTTTGATTGAAATTTTAAGAATACATGAAAAGAAAAACAGATTTTTAATTAGTTTTGTTAAAAATTGTTTTTAAGATATGTATTTTTTTACGTTTCTACTTATGCAGGTAAAATTCAACGAGCATTTTTATAATAAAAACCATTCACCTCTTAGAACAATCAAAATGTATGATAAATACACTTCCCCCTCCCTCCCCCGATACCGATGTCTTAGATAACTGTCGAACTTAACTAGTGGTTTTTATTATTTTAAAGTATCAAAAACGATAAGGACTTAATTTAAGAATTTGTAAAGATCAATATTATGTATATATATATATCAAAAGGAGCTTTTTAAAGAAAAACTATATTCTGAAAGCAATTTTAAATTCAAGATGTGACTGCAAACCGCTTTTTTTTAAGTTGACAACGAATACAAAAATGAAAAAGTTACTACTTTACAACCATAACAAAATAAATAAAAAAGTTTTTAAAATATGATAAAAACCAAAAGTTCGTTTTAAAAAATATATACATATGTTGATAAGGAAAGAGGTAGGTATGTATTGAACTTCCTTGTAACTCGCTAGAAAATGGGTATGCTTGGAATATTGCTGAAATTATAAGACCTATCTACTAAATAATCTGATAAGAAAAAATTTTTGGCTGACTAGAAAAGTTTTTTTTTCCATTATTTCGTAATACTAGCAAAACCAATCAACGCAATATTGGTAATGCTTAGTTTTATAAATTATTGTTTTGAAAATGTTTTTTTACGTTCCTACTTATGTAGGTAGGTACATATAAATGCAACGAGCATTTTTATAATAAAAATAAAAACTTATCATATTTTAAAGAAATTAAAAGTTATGGTAAATACGCTCATCCTCAATTCAATGACAATTTGTATAGATGCCCTCTAAACAGAAAAAGAGATGAATGTTGAACAACTGGGTTTTAAGATTTTTAGAACATATTGGCCCTCCTGTAACAAAATGATCAACCGGTTAAGCCTCTGCTTGTGGTCTGAGTACCTCCAGGTCACGAAATTTAAGAACAAAAAAAAATTGGAAAAATTACTAACTTACTTAAACAAAAATGAATGTGTTTTAAAACTATTTGTATTGACGAAAGTATTTATGTTGTATATAAAAGTAGAAAAGTATGTTTGAACTTCCTTGTAGCTTCGCTAAAAACTCGATTGACATGGATTATTTCTGAAATTATAAGATCTATCTACTCAATAATCTGATAAGAAAAATGTTTTTGACTGACTAGCAAAGTATTTTTTTTTTCGTTATTTCGTAAAACTAGCAAAACCAATCAACGCAATATTGGTAATGCTTAGTTTTATAAAGTATATTGTTTTCAAAATGTTTTTTTACGTTCCTACTTATGTAGGTACATATAAATGCAACGAGCATTCTTTATAATAAAAATAAAAACTTATCATATTCTAAAGAAATTAAATTTATTTTTGTTAAATACACTCACCCTCAATCTGATGACAATTTATATAGGTGCTCCTTAAACAGAAATAAGATGAATTTTGAACAGCTTGATTTGAAGATTTTTCGAAAATATATGTAGGTGCTCCTGTAAAAAATGATCAACAGGTTAGGTATCTGCTTGTGATCTGAGTACCTCCAGTTAACGTTTTGATTGAAATTTTAAGAATACATGAAAAGAAAAAAAGATAAAATTATTATTTGTAAAATATAAAAATTGTTTTCAACACGTACAAAATATTTTTGTGCAATTATATTTTTTTGATACCACGTGCTTAACTCTAATTTTTTTTTTTGTTTAAATGGGATTAAAATTTAAGACTTGTAAGAAATAAGCAATACTGATCCAATATACTGGTTAAATTGCTTATTTTTATAAAAAACTAATTGCAAAAAAAAGAATTTTGTAGGTACAGACTACCCACAAAATTCCTTCCTTGAAAGAATTATATTATCGTATATATATGTAAGTACATACGTAAGTACAAATAGAGTTTTGAGAACTTACCTTTTTAAATGTTAATTCTTCCTTTTTTATGTTTGGTTTTCTTTATTTCACACTATTAGACAACCACGACGACTTTTTTATTTTAATTTTAATAAAATTATGGCGACGGACAAACGAGACAAACGCGCAGCAGCAGCAACAGACAATCTTTTACAAATGGCCACAGACACAGAACGACGCCGAAGCGACACCATACTTACTCAAGTTGAAATTGGTTTGAACTGAACGAATGTGACATGTAAGCATTCATTGATGTTCGGTCGACTAGCTTCCTGCCGATGGTCATGTTCAGACATACAAATGTCTTGACTCTTGTGTATATCAAGTTGCACAGTTTATTGTTTTGATTTTGCGTTTGATGAAATTTTTCATAAATGTTATGGCATTTTACATACAGAATATTGTTAGATTGCATACAAAATATGAAAAACATCATTTTGAAGAAAGTTTGTCATCAAATGGAAACATCAAACATATTCTGTATGTAAAATTGCATACATTTTATGATTCTAATCTTCAAATGGTGGGTTGGCAACAAAAATTGAGTTGAATCCAGACAGCGTTGGTTTTGGCGGTATCCAATCAAATTGGGATACGTGGATTAACCCTGCACTTACACTGGGATTTCGTAAATTTTTCAGACATGAGAAAAAATTGCCAAAGATATATTTATGACATTTTTTTTTTCAGGCTTTTTATTGAAAACAATTATTAAATGTGAGTTGCATTAATATGACTTTAATTTTTTAACATGTCTTGCAATCAAAACCTTGAAAATTTATAATGTTAAACTGAATAACTCATTAAATTAAGTTATTTTCAGGATTTTTTTACAAAACGAAAAACAATTTGTACAATTCGCAAGATTTTCGCACAGGTTTTTTACAAGTTTTGCAAAAGAAATTTTGGAAATTTGTTTTGATAGAAGAAAATTACTAATAAAAGAAGTTATTTTCTTAGAAAACAGAAACATTCAATACAATTGCGCGGTTTATAAAAGTTTTTTCGATAAGAATCTTGTAAATTTGTTTTGATTAATGAAAGAAATTCACAAAAGTAGTGTTATTCAAGTTTGAACTTGAATGGCATAAAACATCATTAAAGAATGCTTGATTTTCATTTTGGTTTGTACAACTTTTTTAGTTGAAATCTTGAGAATAAATGTTGATAAAAGTAAATACTTTTATATATACATGCAAGCGCTACTCAAACTTGCAGAAAAACAAACAATCGATGAAAATCCTGAGATTTTCACAAAAGTTTCGTAGGTACAATCTTTTAATAGATATATTGAAACTTAGTTAGGCTGAAAACACACCGGATAAAGCAAAACGTGTTTTTTTGTTTTGTAAATCAAGAGAACACACCGAATGAAACGAAACATAAAAACCAAAGCAAACAGAAAAATATGTTTCGTTGCCGATAGCTGACCTGTTGTTTTTTGCAAAACAAAATTTTATTTCCGTTTGCTTCTACGTTTACTCTGTGCGCAAATTTTAAATTAATATGAAAGTATATGTTCATTTTTTTAATTGAGGCAAGAAGCGCTATCTATATTTATAAAGATAAGGAACATGCCAATAAACTTACTATTGATAAGCTGTGGATTGCTACTTCCTACTATGACATCTGGAGATTGGCAAGATTAAAAGCTTATCTCTTTTCTTATAAATAACTCCATAATGTCTATTTTGTAAACACAAAATTGTTATTTGTAATTACTTGCCGTAGAGTTATAATCTTTCAGCCGGAGTTAAGCTTTTACGATAGTTCGTATTTTGTTTCATTTCAACGCACACCAAACGAAACAAAAGCACATAACGTTTTGTTGTGTTTTGTTTTATTCTGTTTCGCTTGGTGTGTGTTCAAATAAAAAATGTTATTTTGACTATTGAATCATTAACTTTTTTTTGATCCGGTGTGTTTTCAGCCTTAGTTTGTAAGATTTTACTTGCAAACAAAAAATTACTGTTTCGATTTTGCGTTTGATGAAATTTTTCATAAATGTTATGGCATTTTACATACAGAATATTGTTATATTGCATACAAAATATGAAAAACATCATTTTGAAGAAAGTTTGTCATCAAATGGAAACATCAAACATATTCTGTATGTAAAATTGCATACATTTTATGATTCTAATCTTCAAATGGTGGGTTGGCAACAAAAATTGAGTTGAATCCAGACAGCGTTGGTTTTGGCGGTATCCAATCAAATTGGGATACGTGGATTAACCCTGCACTTACACTGGGATTTCGTAAATTTTTCAGACATGAGAAAAAATTGCCAAAGATATATTTATGACATTTTTTTTTTCAGGCTTTTTATTGAAAACAATTATTAAATGTGAGTTGCATTAATATGACTTTAATTTTTTAACATGTCTTGCAATCAAAACCTTGAAAATTTATAATGTTAAACTGAATAACTCATTAAATTAAGTTATTTTCAGGATTTTTTTACAAAACGAAAAACAATTTGTACAATTCGCAAGATTTTCGCACAGGTTTTTTACAAGTTTTGCAAAAGAAATTTTGGAAATTTGTTTTGATAGAAGAAAATTACTAATAAAAGAAGTTATTTTCTTAGAAAACAGAAACATTCAATACAATTGCGCGGTTTATAAAAGTTTTTTCGATAAGAATCTTGTAAATTTGTTTTGATTAATGAAAGAAATTCACAAAAGTAGTGTTATTCAAGTTTGAACTTGAATGGCATAAAACATCATTAAAGAATGCTTGATTTTCATTTTGGTTTGTACAACTTTTTTAGTTGAAATCTTGAGAATAAATGTTGATAAAAGTAAATACTTTTATATATACATGCAAGCGCTACTCAAACTTGCAGAAAAACAAACAATCGATGAAAATCCTGAGATTTTCACAAAAGTTTCGTAGGTACAATCTTTTAATAGATATATTGAAACTTAGTTAGGCTGAAAACACACCGGATAAAGCAAAACGTGTTTTTTTGTTTTGTAAATCAAGAGAACACACCGAATGAAACGAAACATAAAAACCAAAGCAAACAGAAAAATATGTTTCGTTGCCGATAGCTGACCTGTTGTTTTTTGCAAAACAAAATTTTATTTCCGTTTGCTTCTACGTTTACTCTGTGCGCAAATTTTAAATTAATATGAAAGTATATGTTCATTTTTTTAATTGAGGCAAGAAGCGCTATCTATATTTATAAAGATAAGGAACATGCCAATAAACTTACTATTGATAAGCTGTGGATTGCTACTTCCTACTATGACATCTGGAGATTGGCAAGATTAAAAGCTTATCTCTTTTCTTATAAATAACTCCATAATGTCTATTTTGTAAACACAAAATTGTTATTTGTAATTACTTGCCGTAGAGTTATAATCTTTCAGCCGGAGTTAAGCTTTTACGATAGTTCGTATTTTGTTTCATTTCAACGCACACCAAACGAAACAAAAGCACATAACGTTTTGTTGTGTTTTGTTTTATTCTGTTTCGCTTGGTGTGTGTTCAAATAAAAAATGTTATTTTGACTATTGAATCATTAACTTTTTTTTGATCCGGTGTGTTTTCAGCCTTAGTTTGTAAGATTTTACTTGCAAACAAAAAATTACTGTTTCGATTTTGCGTTTGATGAAATTTTTCATAAATGTTATGGCATTTTACATACAGAATATTGTTATATTGCATACAAAATATGAAAAACATCATTTTGAAGAAAGTTTGTCATCAAATGGAAACATCAAACATATTCTGTATGTAAAATTGCATACATTTTATGATTCTAATCTTCAAATGGTGGGTTGGCAACAAAAATTGAGTTGAATCCAGACAGCGTTGGTTTTGGCGGTATCCAATCAAATTGGGATACGTGGATTAACCCTGCACTTACACTGGGATTTCGTAAATTTTTCAGACATGAGAAAAAATTGCCAAAGATATATTTATGACATTTTTTTTTTCAGGCTTTTTATTGAAAACAATTATTAAATGTGAGTTGCATTAATATGACTTTAATTTTTTAACATGTCTTGCAATCAAAACCTTGAAAATTTATAATGTTAAACTGAATAACTCATTAAATTAAGTTATTTTCAGGATTTTTTTACAAAACGAAAAACAATTTGTACAATTCGCAAGATTTTCGCACAGGTTTTTTACAAGTTTTGCAAAAGAAATTTTGGAAATTTGTTTTGATAGAAGAAAATTACTAATAAAAGAAGTTATTTTCTTAGAAAACAGAAACATTCAATACAATTGCGCGGTTTATAAAAGTTTTTTCGATAAGAATCTTGTAAATTTGTTTTGATTAATGAAAGAAATTCACAAAAGTAGTGTTATTCAAGTTTGAACTTGAATGGCATAAAACATCATTAAAGAATGCTTGATTTTCATTTTGGTTTGTACAACTTTTTTAGTTGAAATCTTGAGAATAAATGTTGATAAAAGTAAATACTTTTATATATACATGCAAGCGCTACTCAAACTTGCAGAAAAACAAACAATCGATGAAAATCCTGAGATTTTCACAAAAGTTTCGTAGGTACAATCTTTTAATAGATATATTGAAACTTAGTTAGGCTGAAAACACACCGGATAAAGCAAAACGTGTTTTTTTGTTTTGTAAATCAAGAGAACACACCGAATGAAACGAAACATAAAAACCAAAGCAAACAGAAAAATATGTTTCGTTGCCGATAGCTGACCTGTTGTTTTTTGCAAAACAAAATTTTATTTCCGTTTGCTTCTACGTTTACTCTGTGCGCAAATTTTAAATTAATATGAAAGTATATGTTCATTTTTTTAATTGAGGCAAGAAGCGCTATCTATATTTATAAAGATAAGGAACATGCCAATAAACTTACTATTGATAAGCTGTGGATTGCTACTTCCTACTATGACATCTGGAGATTGGCAAGATTAAAAGCTTATCTCTTTTCTTATAAATAACTCCATAATGTCTATTTTGTAAACACAAAATTGTTATTTGTAATTACTTGCCGTAGAGTTATAATCTTTCAGCCGGAGTTAAGCTTTTACGATAGTTCGTATTTTGTTTCATTTCAACGCACACCAAACGAAACAAAAGCACATAACGTTTTGTTGTGTTTTGTTTTATTCTGTTTCGCTTGGTGTGTGTTCAAATAAAAAATGTTATTTTGACTATTGAATCATTAACTTTTTTTTGATCCGGTGTGTTTTCAGCCTTAGTTTGTAAGATTTTACTTGCAAACAAAAAATTACTGTTTCGATTTTGCGTTTGATGAAATTTTTCATAAATGTTATGGCATTTTACATACAGAATATTGTTATATTGCATACAAAATATGAAAAACATCATTTTGAAGAAAGTTTGTCATCAAATGGAAACATCAAACATATTCTGTATGTAAAATTGCATACATTTTATGATTCTAATCTTCAAATGGTGGGTTGGCAACAAAAATTGAGTTGAATCCAGACAGCGTTGGTTTTGGCGGTATCCAATCAAATTGGGATACGTGGATTAACCCTGCACTTACACTGGGATTTCGTAAATTTTTCAGACATGAGAAAAAATTGCCAAAGATATATTTATGACATTTTTTTTTTCAGGCTTTTTATTGAAAACAATTATTAAATGTGAGTTGCATTAATATGACTTTAATTTTTTAACATGTCTTGCAATCAAAACCTTGAAAATTTATAATGTTAAACTGAATAACTCATTAAATTAAGTTATTTTCAGGATTTTTTTACAAAACGAAAAACAATTTGTACAATTCGCAAGATTTTCGCACAGGTTTTTTACAAGTTTTGCAAAAGAAATTTTGGAAATTTGTTTTGATAGAAGAAAATTACTAATAAAAGAAGTTATTTTCTTAGAAAACAGAAACATTCAATACAATTGCGCGGTTTATAAAAGTTTTTTCGATAAGAATCTTGTAAATTTGTTTTGATTAATGAAAGAAATTCACAAAAGTAGTGTTATTCAAGTTTGAACTTGAATGGCATAAAACATCATTAAAGAATGCTTGATTTTCATTTTGGTTTGTACAACTTTTTTAGTTGAAATCTTGAGAATAAATGTTGATAAAAGTAAATACTTTTATATATACATGCAAGCGCTACTCAAACTTGCAGAAAAACAAACAATCGATGAAAATCCTGAGATTTTCACAAAAGTTTCGTAGGTACAATCTTTTAATAGATATATTGAAACTTAGTTAGGCTGAAAACACACCGGATAAAGCAAAACGTGTTTTTTTGTTTTGTAAATCAAGAGAACACACCGAATGAAACGAAACATAAAAACCAAAGCAAACAGAAAAATATGTTTCGTTGCCGATAGCTGACCTGTTGTTTTTTGCAAAACAAAATTTTATTTCCGTTTGCTTCTACGTTTACTCTGTGCGCAAATTTTAAATTAATATGAAAGTATATGTTCATTTTTTTAATTGAGGCAAGAAGCGCTATCTATATTTATAAAGATAAGGAACATGCCAATAAACTTACTATTGATAAGCTGTGGATTGCTACTTCCTACTATGACATCTGGAGATTGGCAAGATTAAAAGCTTATCTCTTTTCTTATAAATAACTCCATAATGTCTATTTTGTAAACACAAAATTGTTATTTGTAATTACTTGCCGTAGAGTTATAATCTTTCAGCCGGAGTTAAGCTTTTACGATAGTTCGTATTTTGTTTCATTTCAACGCACACCAAACGAAACAAAAGCACATAACGTTTTGTTGTGTTTTGTTTTATTCTGTTTCGCTTGGTGTGTGTTCAAATAAAAAATGTTATTTTGACTATTGAATCATTAACTTTTTTTTGATCCGGTGTGTTTTCAGCCTTAGTTTGTAAGATTTTACTTGCAAACAAAAAATTACTGTTTCGATTTTGCGTTTGATGAAATTTTTCATAAATGTTATGGCATTTTACATACAGAATATTGTTATATTGCATACAAAATATGAAAAACATCATTTTGAAGAAAGTTTGTCATCAAATGGAAACATCAAACATATTCTGTATGTAAAATTGCATACATTTTATGATTCTAATCTTCAAATGGTGGGTTGGCAACACAAATTGAGTTGAATCCAGACAGCGTTGGTTTTGGCGGTATCCAATGAAATTGGGCTACGTAGATTAACCCTGCACTTACACTGGGATGTCGTAAATGACAAAAAAAAATTCAGGCATATATTAATGACACTTTTATTTTTCAGGATGTTTATTGAAAACCCAAAAATAATTACGTATGGTAAATTGCAACATTTTTTAACAAGTTTTTGAAAGAAAATCTTGAAAATTTTATGATGATAAGAGTAAATAAGTCATTAAATTAAGTTATTTTAAGGATTTTCTTGCAGAACATATTATAATCAATGAAAATATCACACTTTTTTAAAAGTTTTTACTATTTTTGCAACAATTTCAAACGTTTTTGATAGTTTTCACATTAAAATTCGTATGAAAAGTGTCATAAATCACGTTGTAAGTCGTCATCACCTTTGGACTTGTATTTTTAACCAACAATTTCAATAAAAACAATTGTTTGCATAAAAGAATTGTAAAATTTCATGCATTTGATGTAACGTGACATCAATCGTCACATTGAAATTCGTATGAAAAGTTTCATAAATCAAATGTTAGATTACATAACCTTCTTGATTTTTTTTAAACCCACAATTTCAATAAAGACAATTTTTTGCATAAAAGAATTGTAAAATTTCATGCATTTGATGTAACGTGACATCAATCTTCACATTGAAATTCGTATGAAAAGTTTCATAAATCAAATGTTAGATTACATAACCTTCTTGATTTTTTTTAAAAACACAATTTCAATAAAGACAATTTTTTGCATAAAAGAATTGTAAAATTTCATGCATTTGATGTAACGTGACATCAATCTTCACATTGAAATTCGTATGAAAAGTTTCATAAATCAAATGTTAGATTACATAACCTTCTTGATTTTTTTTAAACCCACAATTTCAATAAAGACAATTTTTTGCATAAAAGAATTGTAAAATTTCATGCATTTGATGTAACGTGACATCAATCTTCAAATTGAAATTCGTATGAAAAGTTTCATAAATCAAATGTTAGATTACATAACCTTCTTGATTTTTTTTAAACCCACAATTTCAATAAAGACAATTTTTTGCATAAAAGAATTGTAAAATTTCATGCATTTGATGTAACGTGACATCAATCTTCACTTTGAAATTCGTATGAAAAGTTTCATAAATCAAATGTTAGATTACATAACCTTCTTGATTTTTTTTAAACCCACAATTTCAATAAAGACATTTTTGCATAAAAGAATTGTAAAATTTCATGCATTTGATGTAACGTGACATCAATCTTCAAATTGAAATTCGTATGAAAAGTTTCATAAATCAAATGTTAGATTACATAACCTTCTTGATTTTTTTTAAACCCACAATTTCAATAAAGACAATTTTTTGCATAAAAGAATTGTAAAATTTCATGCATTTGATGTAACGTGACATCAATCTTCAAATTGAAATTCGTATGAAAAGTTTCATAAATCAAATGTTAGATTACATAACCTTCTTGATTTTTTTTAAACCCACAATTTCAATAAAGACAATTTTTTGCATAAAAGAATTGTAAAATTTCATGCATTTGATGTAACGTGACATCAATCTTCAAATTGAAATTCGTATGAAAAGTTTCATAAATCAAATGTTAGATTACATAACCTTCTTGATTTTTTTTAAACCCACAATTTCAATAAAGACAATTTTTTGCATAAAAGAATTGTAAAATTTCATGCATTTGATGTAACGTGACATCAATCTTCACATTGAAATTCGTATGAAAAGTTTCATAAATCAAATGTTATATTACATAACCTTCATGATTTTTTTAAACCCACAATTTCAATAAAGACATTTTTGCATAAAAGAATTGTAAAATTTCATGCATTTGATGTAACGTGACATCAATCTTCAAATTGAAATTCGTATGAAAAGTTTCATAAATCAAATGTTAGATTACATAACCTTTTCTACTTCTATTTTAAACCTATAATTTCAAAATTATAGTTGACCTAAAAGCTATGTAAAATTGCATGCATTTGAAGTAATCCTTCATCAAACTTCGTGAACACTTTTACATATTTTTTATGATTTAGATCATCAAATTTCAAATTTCCCCTAAAAATATTCAGGTGAATATTTTGATGATCCCCTTTCACACATAATATGATTTTTTCATACAACGTATGAAACGTTTCATCATTATCATGAAGTTCGGATTTCATATTGTCTTAATATTTCATACGTTTTATGACTATAATCATCAAGTGGATTTTCCAACAACAATTCTTAAGTAAAATATTTTTATGAAAGAGGTTGCATAAAAGTTAAGACTTTTTTCATACAGTTGATGCAAAAAGCACTGATGTAGCGTTGATGATTTTTTCATACGCTGATGTACGGTGGCATCAAACTTTGCTTACAACAACAACTATATGGAGAGAATTTTGATGATTGTGAAATCATCAATTTTATGATTTTGACATCAATTGCAAAAATAAAACTGATGATTCTTCCATCAAATTTATGATTTTGCGCATAGATTTGATGATTTTCAGTTGATGATCGCCGATCATAAAATCTATGTAAAAAACTTTTTTCAGTGTAGTTTTCCACTTCTCATACTACATTTTGGCAATTTAAATTCAAGCAATTTAACTAAAAACTCATAACTTTTTTACTTAGCTTTTAAAGTCAAGAATATGTGTCGAAAAATTATTAAATTTGCAACACAATCTGTCCTGACCTGAGTGCACCTTGTTTACCATTTGACTTTTTATAAAATAATTTCTAGAGGATACCTGTTATTATTCAAAATCCAGCTACTTTACAGTCAAAATCTACAACAAAAATGATGTTACAGTACCGTCTTTAAAAATACGGTTTTTGTTTTGAGGCCTAGAAAGACTTTTCAACAGAAGTGTGCTAGTTATTTTATTCATTATTAT